>CM054057.1:543580360-544942422 GCA_028641055.1 Alopecurus myosuroides
GTATATCCCGAGGAATGCCGCTAGCGATACGCCAGGACTTGGCGGTGGTGTAGCGCATTTTCATAAGCCCTAAGGAAATGCGCACTCCACCGCAGGCGGCAGACTTCAGCCAGCTTTCACGTTGGCTTATCACGTCTGCGAATGCTTCCGGAAGCTGTCTTGCTTCTGAGAAGTCGTCTTTTTTATCTGGAATGCATTTACTGATAAGTAGCAATCTGGCATTCTTCAGCTCAGTGATGAAAGTCCCGAAACCCCGAATGCGGTCAATCCGAGAGATCAAAGATTACCTTCTGTTGCAAAAAAAAACAGAAGAGCAAGTGTGAGATAGAAATTTAGAAGTAAAAAGAATACACTCGATTAAATGAAGGATAAAGCTGGTAAATGTTTAGAGAAACTTACCAAGAACTTTATCCATCTCAGTGACTTCTTCAAGTCGGAGATGAAGAGAAGATTCCAAGTCCTGGATGGTCCTTTTATCTTTCTCGGCTTGTGATGAAGCACGAGACTCGGACAAGCCCAAGGCCAATTGGCTTGCTTCAAAATCCTTCTGTAGCTTCACGTTGATCTTGTGACGCTCTAGGTTCTCGTTGCGGAGAGTTTGGGCATTCCCAACATCCACAGCAAGTTGCCGAGCTTTAGCCAACAAGGCTGAAAAGAAAAGAAGGCAAAAGTTTAAATGCAAAAATTACTTAAAGAAAAATTCACAAGAACAAAATCAAAAACAAGGAATGGTAAGCAACTTATCGGCATTCTCCATGTATTGGTTTTGAAGTTCGGCAAGTTCTGAGTCCTTCTCATTCAGAATACCAAGGAGGAATTTCACCTCCTGGTTCTTTATGGTGAGTGTTGATGACCCACAAGTATAGGGGATCGCAACAGTCTTCGAAGGAAGTAAAACCCAAATTTATTGATTCGACACAAGGGGAGCCAAAGAATATTTGTGATCCTTAACAAGTGAGTTGTCAATTCACCTGCACCTGAAACTGGACTTGTTCGCAGTGGTTTCTCAGTAGTAACAGTTTTATAGTAGCAGCAGTAGTGAAATAATAGCAGCAGTGGAATCAAAACAGTAGCAGCAGTGTTTGAAGTAAACAGCGGGATTATATACTGTAGGCATAGGGATAGATGACCGGGCATTGCATGGATAAGATAGTTCATATAATAATAAAGACATGGGCATTGCAGATAAATAAGATAAAGCATCCAAGCACTAAGTAACCATATGCATGTGTTCTGTAAATAGTCGTACGTGCTCGCAATGAGAACGTGCACCACATCTTTTGTCCTACCATCCCGTTTTCAGCGGGGCCTCAAGGGAACTACTGGTAATTAATGTGTTCCTTTTAATAGAACACCGGAGCAAAGCATTAACACTCTGTGAACACATGTGATCCTCACATCACAGCCATCCGCTTCGGTTGTCCCAATTTCTGTCACTTTGGGGCCTCGGGTTCCGGACAACGATATGTGTAAACAACTTGCAGGTATGATCAATAAACAATAATTATCATCGTGATTCAATAACATGTTCAGATCTGAAATCATGGCACTCGGGCCCAAAGTGGCAATCATTAAGCATATAAATTTGCAACAATGTAATAGCACTAATAGAAGATACTAGGCACTATGCCCTAACAATCACGGCATTATTACATGAACGATCTCATTCAATCCCTACCATCCCCTTCAGCCTACAACGGGGGAATTACTGACACATGGATGGGGGAAACATGGATGGTCGATGGAGAGTCGTTGGTGAGGACGATGGCGATGATCTCCTCCAATTCCTCGTCCCAGCAGGGTGCCAGAACGGAGTTTCTGAACCCCGAAAAAGGATTCGTGATTGTTGCAGAGTTAAGAACTTCTTTCTGGAAAAGTATCGAACCCCCTCGGGTTTTAGGGTTTAAGGCGATATATAGTCCAAAGGGCGACCGAGGGGGGCTCTAGGTGGCCCACACCACCAGGTGGCGCGGTCTAGGGGGCGCCAAGGGGTGGTGTGGACCCCCTCTGGTCCCTCTCCTGGCCCCCTTATGGCTCCCGGGGTCTATCGGTGTTTTAAGACCAATGGGGTCTTTTCTGGGCAATTTCCCGAAAGTTTATTTTTCTGCACAAAAACGAGACACCAAGGTAATTCTGCTGAAAACATCGTTAGTCCGTGTTAGTTGCATTCAAAACACACATGTTTAGAGGAAAACAATAAGAAAAGTGTTCGGAAAAGGAGATACGTTTTCGGTGTATCAAGCTTCTTGAAAACTTCCACATTGATGCTCTCGGCAGTTTGCTGACAGCATACAAAGGAAAAGGCTTGTTAGAAAAATATCTAGGAAAAGTTGAAAAGTATTAAAACGAAAAGAATGCTTCCATCTTAATACTTGGAGTCTAGAGATATACCTTGCTAATCCTTTTCAGCCCATCGAGCATCTCGGTGAACTCCTTGGAGTATTTCGAGAAATAAATCCCCATATGGTGGATTCCGTCATGAATAACCTAGCAAGGCGAGAAAGTGTAATTATTCTGCACAACTAATCCGCCTTTTGGACAAGGTCGAATCAAGGGACCTCGAGAAAATTGCTTTTTTCCCATGGATGCATAAAACCAGGGCACTTCTGAAGTTCAAGGGAAGACTAGAAGTAAAGATATCAAAGATACAAGTTTCAAAATTATACCACAATCAACCGTGCTTTGGGACAAACACATCACACTAAGAATGACCATTATGCTCTCAATAAGGTTCTCGAAGAATATGGTGGAGACTCAACATAAAAGTAAAAGAAAGTCCCTTCACAGAGGGAAGCAGGGATCACTCATGTGCTAGAGCTTTTATTTTATTAAACAAAGGTATTGAAAACATTTTTGAGAGAGGTGTATGCTTATATAAACGAATGGTAAACATACAATATAGTACGTCACAAGCCAACTAGATTTCATAAGAGAGGCTCCCATTTGAAGGACGCATCTAGATCTCTCTTTCTCTTTCGTTTACACAATTATGCTTTGGCTGATAAATCAGGGGCAAAAAGAGTGAAGAGAATTTTTTTGCACTAATTTGGGGGTTGGGCACCCGCTGCCAGCTCTTCTATCAATTAGATAGGCGGATGAAGCCACTAGTCCAAGGTGTGAAATCCAATCAACAAGTGAGATAAAGATTCTCTATTTACGTCCTCATGAGCTAAAACAGCGGCACAAAACAGGAATAATTTTTAGAAGGTTTTAAAGGTAGCACATGAGCAATTTACTTTGGAGTGTTGGTTAAATACCACATATAGGTAGGTATGGTGGACACATTTGGAAAGCTTTGGTTTTTAGGAATTGGATGCACGAGTAGAGCTCATACTCAGTACAGGTGAAGGCTAACAATAGACAAGGAGCGACAATCAAGAGAGCAACAACTATCATAATCATGTTTGTGACAAAGTAAAATTAACTGAGGCATAAAATTGATACTAGAACTCTCAGGCAAAATAAATCATCGATGCGTATTGACTTTTTGTTTGCAGTCTTAGCATGCGTGAGCATGTGCCAAGTCGATTCAAATGAAATAGTCAGAGGAGGCTACCACAATGTCATACCCTTCTACGAATAGAACAATGCGAACAAATATTTACATGATAGGTCATTTGCCATTAATAAATTGGAACAAAACATGAGAGAGCACGAACTATTTAGCAGCCATTAAGTCACATATATCTTATACGAAGAAACTAAGCATGCTCACATAGATGGATATATGTAAAAAATGAAAGCAAATAGAGTTCATACCAGCCACTCACCACAACTTGAATTGTCATAGATCGTCATTATTGCTCTTCACTTGTAGCTCGAATAATATATAATGAAAACCAAGCTCCAATGGAGTCACAGACGACTGTTGAACTCTTCAGCAAACTTTACAAAACCAAAGAAGAACAACAAATATTTTTGGGTTTTTCAATTAAAACAAGAACAAAAAGAGAACAAGCAAACAAAGCAAAATATTTTCGGATTTTTGAATATTAAACTGCAACTTAAAGGATAAAGCAAACCAACTAAAAAAACAAATAAAGAGAAACAAAAGAAATATTTTTGGTCTTTTTGTGTTTTGCAAAGCGAAAAAAAAACAATAAAAACAAAAGAAATGAAAGAAGCGAAAACAAGCGAAAGAAACAAAAATAAACAAAAAGAAGCGAAAGAAAAGAAAACATGGATATACAAAGAACCGATAGAAACATGATATATAGATGAATGTGATGTTGGTATACCTCCCCCCAAGCTTAGGATTTTGGCCTAAGTGGAGATCAATCACCAAGGGGACCATGAGGTGGCGCCCCCGTAGTATGCTGAGGAGGAACCCTCCTCCTGATATGTGCTCGAGGATGCGCCGGTGTACTGCGTGTTGTGGTCCTCGGGAGGCGCGTCTCACCTCTCCTGCTGCCTGTGAAACTCCATGGTGCTCAAATACTCGTCTACTTGCTCCTTAGAGAGCGACCATGGTGACCTGTCAATCTTAAACAAAACAGGCTGCGGCAAAATAACTTTTCGCTTCTCTCCATCTATATATAAAAATCTATATACTAAACATTCAGCAGTAGAGTTAGAAGTGACAAACTTATGGGACTTCATGGCATCAAGGTTAAGCCAACATGGAGCAATTATTTCATCATTAGGGGTATTGGAAACATTTAAAGCAGATGCTACACGTGTAGCGATAATGCTCCCAAAATAGGCCCAGAAGCAGCAAGGCGGCGTGCAACAAGTGCACCAAGGTTATACTTCGTGCTATGGTTCAGTGTAGCATCAATAAAAGTATGGTGGTAACTAGAGATGTTGCTAGTGTTCTCTCTACCAAGGATACTGGTAGCAAGATAGTAAGTAAAGTATCTAAGAGCAGGAAGTTGAATGTTCCTTACCTTCCCACGCTGGGATGAGCGACCGTCATCGTTGGTGATTTCTCGGTAGAGCCCCTGGAGGTCTGCTGGTCTATCTTGAATCCTGCTCACTGTCCCGGTGGCATTGATACCTATAATAGCACAAAAATCTACCAAGGACAAAGAAATAGGACTACTATATAACTTGAATGCAACAGTTGGACCAAATTGTGTGTTATGAAATTTAAAGCTCTTAAAAAAAGTTTTTGTGAGAGTGGCATACTGAGGGCTTTTATCCTCCATAAAGTTGGTTAGACCAACTCTTTCAATAAGCATACAAAAGTCATCTAATAAACCTGCACTTCTTAAAAATGTACTGCAAGGAAAGCTAGATGGGTTAACGATACCATCATCTCCTACATCGTCAATAGTCGGTGCAATAACATCTTCATTGTACGATGGCCTCACTGAAGTGAATGAGAGTGAGGGCCTCGTCCTTCTAGGAGCATCACTCCAAAATTATAACTATCCATCTCTGAAATTTTTCAACAATCATCACAAAAATTAATTTCAAGCAACTACAAGGTGGAGACTACCATAGGGACTTATGTGAGAGCTAAACATACATCAAAAATACATTATTTCTACTCAAATCAAGCATGCAAACTAACATAAGCTGTCATCTACAGTACCAAAATACTCAAGAAATACTTCACTAAAAAACTTCTACTTGGATCATCGAAGGAGTCACATACCGGAGATCAAACACACCAAATCTCGGCGCAAATGATGGGCTGAAGAAGGAGATTGAAAATTCAGAGGAAGAACAGCAAGAACACGTGTTCCAGGAAATGTTTTTAGTTTAGGAGGTGAGAGAGAAGACTTTGGCAGTGGAGAGAGTTAGTGGAGGGCCAAAGGCCCCACACCATGTGCTGGCGCCACCAGGGGGTTGGCCGCGCCACCCTATGGTGTGCCTGACTGGTGGGTCTCCCTGGGGCCTCCCACATGGCTTTCTCTCCTTGAGGTGAGAGAGCAATTGATAATTTTCTGGAATTTTTCGAGAAACTTTATTTTTGAGGTATTTCCAAAATTTTAATAATTAATAAAAACCAGGAAAACGAAAGTGAAAAGGTGGAAAACAAAACCAAAAACAGCACTATAGAGGTTCTATGACACTCTAATGGAAGAATATCCAAAGAAAACAAAGGTGGTAGTGGTGAAAACAAAAGTATGGGTGGTGAAAACATGCATAACCTTAGTAATCAGGGTGAAAACATCAAGAAAACATGCATAAGGATGGTGGAAAACATGATTGTACTCAAGTAGCAATGTGTTAACAGAAGTAAACATTGTGAAAACATAACGGGAAGGTGAAAACATAATGAAAACATTGTCCTCTTGATTCAAAATCATTTTGTTAACAAGGGTGATCAAGTCTTGCTACCAAAATAATTTTATATGAAACAAAACTTTGTTTCTCACTAAATACTCATGTTACCTCAACCTTGATATACATAGTCCCAATCATAATAATTTCATATTATTTTGGTGGTACTAGAATGGGACAATAAAATTCTCCAATCTTGATGGTCTCAATATTTTCAATTGAATTTAGACCATATTTTTTATCAATCTTCTTGGGAAAATAAATAGTGTGCTCTTTATCATTAACATTAAAAGTAACTTTTCCTGGATTGCAATCAATAACAGCCATTGACATATTAAGAAAAGGTCTTCCAAGAATAATAGACATATTGTCATGTTCAGGCATTTCCAACACAACAAAGTCAGTTAATATCACACAATTATTAGCAACTTGAACAGGAACATCCTCGCATATACCCACGGGAATAGCAGTAGACTTATCAGTGATTTGCAAAGATATCTCAGTTGGTATTAACTTTTCTAGGAGGACTCTTTTATAGAGAGTAAAAGGCATGACACTAACTCCAGCTCCTAAATCACACAAAGTAGTTCTAACATAATTATTTTTAATAGAAAAGGGAATAGTTGGTATACCAGGATCTCCAAGCTTCTCAAGAACCTTGCCATTAAAAGAGTAATTAGCAAGCATAGTGTAAATTTCCTCATTAGGAATCTTCCTTTTGTTAGAGACAATATATTTCATATATTTTGCATAAGGAGGAAATTTAATAACATCAGTTAAAGGAATTTCCAAGAACAAAGGTTTCATCCATTCACAAAACTTGTTATAATGTTCTTCTTCTTTTGATTTATGTTTCCTATTAGGAAAAGACATTGGTTTTTGTACCCAAGGTTCTTTCTCATTACCATGTTTATTAGCAACAAAATCTTCCTTAGTGTACTTTGTATTTTTTTAGTTTGCTTTTCAAGTTCAGCTACAGGTTCTTCTTTATCAGAAGCATCATTCTTTTCATTACCACTTTAAGTTTCAGCATCAGAGATAGATATACTATTAGGATCTTTAGCAAGTTTAGAGGATTCTACAACAGTTTTATGTTTCTTCTTCTTTTTCTTCTTAGTATGAATATCATTATTACTAGTTTGCTCAGAATCTTGTTCACTTCTTTTAGGATGTCCCTCAGGATATAAAGGATCTTGTGTAGCAATACCACTTCTAGTTCTTATTTCATAAGCATGCTTTTCTTTAGAAGCATTAACTAGCAAATCTTTTTGCACTTTAGCAAGTTGATTGATTTGAGTTTGAACCATTTGAAAATGTTTAACAAGCATTTTAAGATCATTAGAGGTTCTTTCTATAATACCATGAAAATTATCAATTGCTCTAGATTTTTGCATTAGATGATTTTGCACTCTCATATTAAAATTATCTTGCTTAGTAACATAATTATCAAATTCATCTAAACATTGATCAGGAGGCTTATTATAGGGAATATCTCTACTATCAAAATATTGGACAGAGTGTACCTCAATAGTGGATGAGTGAGGGATTGGCTTACATAATTCTTCTATAGGTGGAAGATTCTTCACATCTTCAGATTTAATACGCCTCTCTTTAAGAGATTTCTTGGCTTCTCTCATCACTTCATCATTTAATTCAGTCATTCCCCTCTTCTTGGGTGTTGGTGTTGGTGTTGATACTGGAGTAGGGGTCGGCTCAGGCTCAACCATAGTCCAATCATCATGATTTTGGCTTATTTTAGCCATTAATTCCTCAGCTTCTTCTGGAGTTCTTTGCTTGAAAACACAACTAGCACAACTATCTAGGTATGTACTAGATTCAACAGTTAGTCCATTATAGAATATATCAAGAAGTTCATTATTTTCTACCTTATGCCCAAGTGTAGTCCTAACTAAAGAACATAACCTTGCCCACGATACAGGCAATTTCTCTCCTTCCAATTGCTTGAAATTTAATATATTTTTTAAAGCAGCATGTTGAGCACTAGCAGGAAAATATTTCTAAAAGAAAGCATTAACCAAACCAATAGGACTATCAATAGATCCTGGAGACAAATTATTAAACCAAGTTTTAACTCCATCTTTTGATGAGAAAGGGAATATTTTAGCAACATAGTAGCTACGTTTCTTAAGATCATCAGAGAATAAATTACTCAAAGAGGAGAGCTCGTTCATATGTTTCATAGCACTTTCATTTTTAGTACCACAAAAAGGTCCTTTCTCAACAATATATATAAGATAAATCAAGAGATAAATCATAATCCTTATCCCTAATATTAATAGGAGAAGGGGCAAACTTAGCACAAGGAGATAATTTATATTTAACAGCACGACTTTCAATAAGACTTATAACATCATCTTTATCCTTCATAGCATGTATTTCATCAATAAGATCATCATTAAGTTAAATATAGGAATCATCAAAATCATCACTAGGATTTTGTCTAAACTTAGGTGAAACAGCAGGAGTAATAGGATTTTTACCAGGAGTTTCAGTGTTTGCAATAGTTTTAGCTTTAGCAATAGTAGCATCTAAGAAAGGACCAAGAGAACCAATCTCATCAAGCACAGTAGAAGCATCATCAGAAGTATCAGAAGTATTTTTCAGATTCAGCAGAAGTAGCACGTGTAGCATGTGTATTTGGTGGTATAAGCAGCTTACTCATAACAGATGGTGTATCCAGAGCAACAGAGGTGTTCAGAGTTGTACCTTTTCTTGTAGTGGATGGTAATATAGGAAACTTTCCATCACGAGTCTTACCCATGATGAATGATTGGCGGTAGATAACAGTACTCTCTGGTGAGCTCGCAAATAAAGCTATGCTCCCGGGCAACAGCGCTAGAAAATAGTCTTGATGACCCACAAGTATAGGGGATCGCAACAGTCTTGGAGGGAAGTAAAACCCAAATTTATTGATTCGACACAAGGGGAGCCAAAGAATATTTGTGAGCCTTAACAAGTAAGTTGTCAATTCACCTACACCTAAAAGTGGACTTGTTCGTAGTGGTTTATCAGTAGTAACATTTTTATAGTAGCAGCAGTAGGGAAATAATAGCAGCAGTGGGACGAAAACAGCAGCAACAGTGTTTGAAGTAAATAACAGGATTAAATACTGTTGCATGGATAAGATAGTTCATATAATAATAAAGACATGGGCATTGCAGATAAATAAGACAAAGCATCCAAGCACTAAGTAACCATAGACATGTGTTCCGTAAATAGTCGTACGTGCTCGTAATGAGAACTTGCACAACATCTTTTGTCCTACCTTCCCGTTTTCAGCGGGGCCTCAAGGGAACTATTGGTAATTAAGGTTTTCCTTTTAATAGAACACCGGAGCAAAGCATTAACACTACGCGAACACATGTGATCCTCACATCACAGCCATCCCCTCCGGTTGTCCCAATTTCTGTCACTTTGGGGCCTTGGGTTCCGGACAACGGTATGTGTAAACAACTTGCAGGTATGATCAAGAAGCAATAATTATCATCGTGATTCAATAACTTGTTTAGATCTGAAATCATGGCACTCGGGCACAAAGTGGCAAGCATTAAGAATAACAAGCTGCAACAATGTCAATATCACTAATAGAAGATACTAGGCACTATGCCCTAACAATCACAACATTATTACATGAACGCTCTCATCCAATCCCTACCATCCCCTTCAGCCTACAGCGGGGGAATTACTCATACATGGATGGGGGAAACATGTATGGTCGATGGAGAGGCGTTGGTGATGACGATGGCGATGATATCCTCCAATTCCCCATCCCGGCAGGGTGCCAGAACGAAGTTTCTGAACCCCGAAAAGGATTTTGCGATGGCGGCGGAGCTACGGACTTCTTTCTGGAGAACTATCGAACCCCCTTGGGTTTTAGGGTTGAAGGCGATATATAGTCGAAAGGGGAGACCAAGGGGGGCTCAGGGTGGCCCACACCACCAGGTAGCGCGGCCTAGGGGGGCGCCAGGGGGTGGTGTGGCCCCCCCTCTGGTCCCTCTCTTGGCCCTCTTCTGGCTCCCGGGGTCTTCCAATGTTTTAAGACCAATGGGGTTTTTTCTGGGCAATTTCCCGAAAGTTGATTTTTCTGCACAAAAACGAGATGCCAAGGTAATTCTGCTGAAAACAGCGTTAGCCCGTGTTAGTTGCATTCAAAACACGCAAGTTTAGAGGAAAACAATAAGAAAAGTGTTCAGAAAAGGAGATATGTTTTCGGTGTATCAAGCTTCTCGAAAACTTCCACGTTGATGCTCTCGGCAGTTTGCTGACAGCATACAAAGGAAAAGGCTTGTTAGAAAAATATCTAGGCAAAGTTGAAAAGTATTAAAACGAAAAGAATGCTTCCATCTTAATACTTGGAGTCTAGAGATATACCTGGCTAATCCTTTTCAGCCCATCGAGCATCTCGGTGAACTCCTTGGAGTATTTCGAGAAATAAATCCCCATATGGTGGATTCCGTCATGAATAACCTAGCAAGGCGAGAAAGTGTAATTATTCCGCACAACTAATCCGCCTTTTGGACAAGGTCAAATCAAGGGACCTCGAGAAAATTGCTTTTTTCCCATGGATGCATAAAACCATGTTCATCGAAGCAAGCTTCTTGGTTTAACTGAAACTCTTTGTCAAAACAAGAAATTTCCTTGATTGGCTATATGAGATAGGGTCCTCCTTCTTCATAATTTGCCGCCCTTTCCTGGACAACCGGAGTGGCCGTATCAGACTGACTAGGCTGGCTTGGGAGGGGGAAGTCGGATTCATCTAGAGGAGCCGAATGTTCTTCTCCACCTACCACTGGTGTTTTAGGGGCAGCACCAGGGGAAGGTTTTGGCCCCCTAAGAGCATCAGCTTTGTGCTTCTTCCGGCCTGTTACCTTCAAAGGGACGGGGGAAAGGCTAAAAAGAAAGAAAATCCAAGAGTAAAAATCAGAGAAAAAGGCTCGTGTAGTAAGGAGAAAAGTATGCAAATAAAAGTCCGTCTTTTACCTGGAGGTGGCAACGGGAACCTCCTCAAGGTCAATAACGTCGATGGACGCATGAACCTTCTTGTGTTTGTGGCTGTAGGCCGCTGAAAAGCGGGCTTTTAGTTCCGCCTCTTCCATCGCTGAGACGAGGTGATCCTCTGTAAGAGTTTCAAGCTACCAAAATAGAACTCAGATAAGTTATTAAGTAAAACATCCGTGAAAAGGCAAAGTATGAATTTTTTTCCCAAAAGTATACCTTTGGAGGAGGATTTTCCGAGTTGAACATCGGAAGGCTTTCTTCATAAGTGTCGCGTGTAGCCAACAAATTTCACGCGCTTCGAAAATTCTTTCTGGGACAAGGCCGTCTTAGTTACCCTCATTAGATCGTCCAGTCCCGTGTACTCACACAGAAGCCAGCTGCCGTGGAAAGCAAAGGGTTGAATCCTATTTTTGAGCCAACAAAGGATTGTATCCATGCCGATCAAGGGAGGAGAAGAAGCGACGAGTTTCTCTATCCTCCTTTTGATCCGCAGCAAGTCTGGAGGTAGAACTTGGACTGCGTCCAAAGCCCAATTATCTTTGGGGGTGGCGGAAGAATTCTCGAATGGCGGATTGCCCGTTTCCTTTCTATGATACGAAACATCGGAGTGCTACAAGAACGAACCCGTCCAGAATTTGATGGATTCAGATGTTTTGATTTTCAGGAACCATATTTCCCTAAACCTACGTATGTTAAAGAAGATGGTCCTGCGGGTGGGGAGAACACCATCGGAGGTGCTTCGCTTCACATTGAAGCAGTATTGGAAAAAGTCAAGGTTGGGTTCTATTCCTAAATATGCTTTAAAAACAGCCTGAAACCCCACGATATAGAGGCTGTAATTGGGAGGAAGATTATGGGTTTAAACCCAATAATGGTTTAGAACTTGGAGAAAGAAGGCGGAAGGTGGGAAACCCATACCTCTCAGAATGTGAGAAGCGAGGACAACACTTTCTCTGTCCTTCGGCGTTGGCTCCATGCCATCCTCGTCAAGCTGCCATTTATCCTTGGCGATAAATCCTTCTTTTTACAAAAAAAAACGCAGCAGAGCCAGTGCAGTGTTGCACTGACTCCAATTGTCAGAGTCCCCACCTTCTTCTTCCTCGCCTCTGGTGGCGGTGACGACCAAAGTGGGTTCGCCAGCGCAGGCATAAGATTCCCCATCTCCTGATTCAGAGACGGGAGGAGGATGAGGAACGGAGGACGGTGGCGGCATGGCATCGGTCGCAGAGCTCGGATCTCTGTCGGCCGACGCGCTCGCGGGAGTCTCCGGCGCGACCGAGAAGGTTCTCAGAGGCATCACTGGAGCAGAGGGAGAAAGGATCTCCGCTGCGGGCTCGAGGTCGATGGTGGACTCAGCCGCGCGTGATGGGCTCCCGAATGCTATTCCTTGGCGGCGCTGCCGTGGAACTGAACTCATGCCACCGATGATGTGTTTCCAGTAAAGTTTTGCTCGGCCTCTTTCTTTCTCTCCCGAAATCGCCGCTGCGCTGGTGCTCTGGAGTGCTCGAGGGAGAAGTGAGGAAGAAGAAGGACCGGAAGTTTCGAGGCAAGCTGTTATAGCTGTTTTTGCCGAGATTCGTCCCAACGGCTATTTTATCCGGTGGATGATTGACGCGTTTGTCATGGTGGTGTCACAACAAATGCCATGGGATGGCTAAAGATAGGGTCCAATGGACACTGTGGGTATCCGGGGAGGTATTGCGCACCAAATGGTGCGCTCACTACACTGCAAACACCAGGATCTACCCAGGTTCAAGGCCCTCGTGTGGAGGTAAAACCCCTACTCCTGCTTGTCTGTCGCAATATATGTGGGTAGCCAAAATACAATGGGGTTCCTCAAGCTCTCTAAGCTAGAGAAAGAAGAAGCTCTCTGGCTCTCTTTCTCTCTTCTCTCTCTAAGGAAGTGGAAAATGTCTACTGGTTGCATCGTCCCTCGCGCAGGCGGGTGTAGCCACCTTATATACTTGTGGCAACTGACGGAGCGTACAGGGTTAGGCGGAGCACACTATGCCGTAGCGCACGCCTGCTGACATGGTGCCGAAAGTCGTCTACTTCGTATCCGCTGCGTGTCATGTCCCTCTTGTCACAGACAGGACGTGGCCTCGCCCATACCCAGCACTGTGGCCATGTACGTTTCTATATCATTCGTCTTGTAAGTTGAACCGCATGCCTGTACTCTCCCGATCATCGGGATTTCACCTACTCCATTGACTTTGATACGGGGTAGCTGGTTCTAGATGTAACCTGGATTCTCCAAGTGTAACTCGGATAACCGGGGGAGTATCCACCTTCAAGGTATCACACCTGGTACCTCTTACCGAGATAGCTCCATCTCGGTAACGGTAACTCGGTCCAGGTACGTAACCCGGTCAACTTTATCTCGGTATCCACTACTTTGATGCCAATTTATGCCAAGCTTAGCCCTACCGGGGGTAGCCCCCGGACGTTAGCCCCCAAAGCTGGTATGGTCCAGCGAACTCGGACAATGGGCCGCAACAGCTTAAAATATGAAGCCCCACATCATTCAACCCAGATACCTCTTATCTCGGTTCAACCTTAACCTCGTTCTTGGATTTAAACCGCTATTGCCACCATGGATTTCCACAGAAATCCGAGATGTGTGTGCCGGGTTGCGGTTTACCGAGTTCCCAGCACTTAGCCACCTTTCTCGTGAACTCCACCAGTACGAGGCGAAACCGCCTTGTTTCACCGCACCGTGGCTTCACCACGTGGCGGAGAACCTCGGCGCACGTCGCCTCGTTCCTCTTGCACTGCCGTGCACGCGCCACTCGCATGCCTCGTCACGTCGCCCGGCCCCACCAGTAGTCACGTTGCCCAGCGCACTCGATTGCACCTCGCGGAAAGCACGGGATTTACTGCTCACGCACGTGCGGTGGTTCCGCTTCGTGCGCTACCGTGTGCGTAGTAACCGCGCCGATTACCGCAAATCGTTCCACGATTTAATCCGTCACACGGTTAATGTCTTGAGGGTATAAATACCCGTGCGATTCTCCTTCTTTCATCTTCTCTGCCATTTGCCCCCATTCTCCTTCTTCTCCACGTCAAACATGCACAGAGCAATCCACTCCACCGTGCACACCCGGAGTTCATCGCCGTTCCGCGAGCACCGCCGCGCTCCCGTCCAACGCTGCGCACCGAAACGCTGCCGCGCTCGCCCGCTTCTCCGCCGCAGATCTATGCGCCGCCCGTGCCATCACCGGACTTCACGCATTCTTCTCCGAGCCCGAGCCTAAGCCCAAGCGCACCCACGGCGTTCGTCTTCCGCGTTGTCGCCTTTCTTCTTCGTCCTCTTCGCCCCGAGCTCTCCCTCGCGCTCTTGAATCTTTCGAAGCCGCCAGAATCTCTGCGTACCTCCATGGCCTCGCAAGAGTTGGAGCCTGTGGAGGAGTTGGTGGCACCGGAATCCGCGTGCTCCGCGTGGGCCGGTTCCCATGTTACCACATCATACATCACTTGGGTGGTCGAGACCCGGCATGTCCCGGCTGGGGTCACTTGCCGGCCTCCGGGGGACGAGATTGATCCCGCACCGCAAGCCAGTGAGTTCGTAGTCTTCCTTGCCCACTTCGAGCATGGTTTTGGCCTCCCCCTTACGGATTTCATGGTAACTTCTTCAAGAAGTTTGGTCTTTAACCTCACCACCTTCCGGCGAATGCTATCACCACTATGTCCTCTTTTATCTTCTTCTCGTAAGGCTATCTCGGTCTATACCCCACAGGCAATAAGTGGAGCAAGTACTTCCGACACCGGAAGCAGGTCATCCTGAACCCCGAGAACCCGGACTGGCTGTAACAGATGACCCAGTGCAGGACCGCCATGGGGGTTCCGCACCATGGCTTCAAGTTCCCATGAATCTGGGGTCTCGAATCCTGCTGGAAGTGGCAGCGGACCTTCTTTTATGTGAAGAACGGTACTAAGATCAATCTCATCGGCCTCCCGGTTTTCCACAACAGGCCTCCTACCAAGATTCTCAACTGGGATCACAATCCCGAGAGAGCATCAATGAAGTCAACCTCATCCACCAGCATCTCCTCCAGCTTATCCGAGATGGAATCCGGGTGGATGATCTGCTCGCCACATTCATGAGCCGCTGGGTTCTGTCGCTCTAGCGCCGGAAATATGAGAGCTGCCACATGAGCCAGCACCGGAATCCGACCCGGATTACCACGATCAAGCTCACCAAGAAGGACGTAGTCACCCGGGTGAAGTCGATCACGCGGACCCAGCTCACAGAGTATTGCGAGTGGGGCCTTGAGCCCTACCGTAGAGCACGCCCGACACCCGACGTAAGTATCTCGAAACTTACCAAGTTATATTTGTTCCGGAATGCTCCGACATAGATCTATCCCGAAATAACTTTGTCTTGGTATTCATGCTTTGTGATTTGTATATGCAGATATTTGTCCGCCAGAAGGATGAGGACGGCGCAAACCCGACCGCTAACTGGGGAGAAGACCGGACCAAGGACGATGTGCAGGACTTCGATGACGAAGATAACCTGCCGATCCCGGAAGCAGATCTCCCCATCGATGCCGGTAAGTTCCGAGTTCAAGGCTCCATCCGAGATTGGTCTGAGGATGAAGAAGATGTTCATGGCAATTTTATCGTTATAGAGGTACTCGATCCCACGCCAATTTCCTATGTGTATCCTCTTCCATCACCTTCAGTTGATCCGGGCGAGCAGGTCGTGGATGCGCAGCCTGTGGCTGTGGCCTCCCCCGTCGAGACGAGGAAGCGAACCGGGAGCGGCGCCGTGGCTCCCGCCTCCAAGAGGTTAAGGAAGAAACCCGGGAGCAAGCCAAGCCAAGGTACCCGGAAAAGCAGACGGCCCATGTCGTAAGGGTAAGTCACTTTCCGAGATATATACCCTTTGTACCTTTGTCTTCTCTTCTTTTTGCCTGAGTTAATTCGGTTGCGTTGGTTTGCTTGCTTCTCTTCTCTCTTTGCAGTGAGCCTCTAGACGTCAGAATGACCGAGCCCTCTCCGTTCACTTTGACACCGAGAAGCCATGTCTCGGTGCCACAATCATCCATGCTCCCTCCTGTGATCCAACTTTCGGGATAAACATACACCGTCCAGTCCCCGAGATTCGGGCAGAGTAGGCACTACTTGGCCGATTTGAGGATACTTGGATCGAATCTTCACAATCTCACTAATCATTTTGTTTCGTTTCATGTTTGCACCGAGACCCGTACTAAGCTATTCCAGAGACTGCTCTGGACCCACCGGGATCTCAGTGAGTACAATCAGCATCTGTAGGAGCAGCTGGGAGGCAAAGGTACTATCATTATGCCCGAGATATCACTTGTGCTTTACATTGCACCGATTTATTGACTCTTATCCTTTGTTATCCCGCACAGCTATGATGGAGCAGCAACTGGTCAACTCGATCACCAAGATCTCTGCGCTTGAGAGTAAGTTGCTTTTTTCTTTACTTCGCGTTTTGTACTTATGCACTCTCTTGTCGGCTAACTTGGTTTTGTTAATGAAGGCGAGCAGAAAGCCTTTGCCAAGAAGCACCGGGACTGTGCCACTCTGGCCGAGTCACCGTAGATCAAGATCTCGGCACTCAAGAGTGAGTTTTTTCTCTTCATTCTTATCTTGCAGCTATGAGCTTGATTGCTTGTTAACACTATTGTCCCTATGCAAATGAGCATAAAATCTTTACTGAGAAGCACCAGGATTGTCTCACTTTGGCTGAGACGGCGCAACAGCTCACTGACTGCAAGGCCAAGTTTAAAGATGAACTCCAGACTGAGAAGGCTGGGGTAACTCGGATAAAGGCCGAGCTTGCCGAGTGTCGTGGGATAATCACGGCAGACGTTACCGGGGGTAACTGATCTTGGGGCAAGACGACACAGGCGTTTGGGAGAGGGTTTAGCTCAGAGGAAAACATGGTGCAATTCGATCTGGTAGCCGGCAATCAAAGTCGCCGAGTCTCCGATCTTGATATAACAACTCAACTCTGGGATTACACTAGATGCTCGATATCAAGCGATATTGCTAGGGTTCTTAGATCTCTGCCTTAACTAGACCTGGGGGTCGGTTTATAAAGCACCCGTACCCCCTGGCTTACTCTCCAAGGCGCATCCTGGATCATACCCGGACACGGCGCACAAACCCTAACTTTCTTCTACCATAACCCACAATCCGGGTTACTGGGCCTACAAGCTTGGGCCTTCACAGGTTTCCTTATCCTTAGCCGGATCCTGCACAGCGTCCTTTGGGCCGGGTTACTCCTTGGAGTTTGGCCTACCGGGTTATCATCCCCCCATCAGTAGTCCCCAGAATAGCCTGGGCTTCATGGATACTCCTTTGAAGCGCTCGCTATTCCCTGCAAAGATATCAAACACACGAGTATGTGGAGGCCGGGTTAAGGTGCCTCAATAGATAGCTAGGCCTTACTCCATGGTGGCCATATAGTAACCCGGCTCTTTCCCAATTACCTAACTTACTTTCCCAGGTAAAACCCCAAAATGTCAAGATTTTATACTTGATAATTGACCTGATATCACGGGATGGATCTCTTTCTTCTTTTCGTTCAGATCCCCTGCTCAACATTTAAAGCGCATCTCGCCAAAACTCAAATAAATAGCCGTTTACTTCCGCAACTCCCGGCTCCCGCTCGCTGAACCGGGCTTATCCACTCGCGCTATAAATAGGCTCCTTGGGGGTAACCCGAACCCTAACGGCTCATTTCCCCCCACTCTGCTTCCTTTCTCCCTCCGAGCACATCCTCCCTGAGCGCCACCACGGAAATCCCGCGCGCATCACCGGAGTCCATCGGCCGGAGGCTGCGCTCCGCCACAGCTCGCCCCGCGCCGCCGCCAAGATCCACCGGCAAATCTCCATCCGGCCCGTCAGGAACCGCGAAGGGACACCAGGCTTGCGCCATCTGCCTCCGCAAGGCTTCACTCAGATCTCCTCCGGTAAGCCTCTTGCGCCCATTAATTTGCCCTTGCAATTTTTGATTTCATCTCAAATTAGATCCAAATCAGCCCGCCAAGGATTTCTCGGCCATGCCGAATTAGGCTATTAATAGTCTTTCTAGCTCGCCCAATAGATAAGATGTATACTCCAATCCACTCTCCTACTACCCGCAATTATTATTTTCGCCACAAACCTGAAGTTGGAATTTCCAATCTGGGCTCGAACTACTCGAAGTTTCCGCCTTTGCTTCAATCACCCGGCTGGACCTCCCCTTTCCAGTTCCTTTTATTCGCGCTAAGTGCCTATGCAGCCATCCATCGTCCTCAAAAGCTCCTTCAATGCTTAGACCCCCATAATTTTCGCCATAACACTTGACACCCGGATAATTCGAACTTTACTCTGCGAGCTAACACCCGGATTACACGCAATTTTCGTGTCTCAATATTACCCTGCCGATACTCGGCCGGCTCACAGCTTTCGTGTCTTAGTCCTCTTATCCTTTTACCTTGTACTTTGCAGGTCAACCATATGGCTCCCAAAAAGCAGGGGAAAACCCCAACCAAAACTAAAGCCACCAACTCCATATCCGCCAACTGGGCGCGGTCTACGGTCACCAAGGCCAAGTTGGAGGAGCTGGTGGAGCTGGGAGTTCTTCCTCCTCAAGAGGATATCCAATGGAGGGTGCCGGGCAAGGAGACCCGGCCCACCCCGACAAAAGGCGAGGTAATTTGTTTCGTGGAACATGTGACCCGGGGCTTCCGCCCACCGGGTCACCCTTTTTTCCGTGATGTTCTAAGCCATTACGGCCTTCGCGTTTTTGACATCGGGCCTAATTCTGTATTAAACATCTCCCACTTCATCGTCCTTTCCGAATCATACTTGTGCACTTCGCCAAGTCTAGCTCTTTTCATTGAGCTTTTTCAGTGCAAACCGTGCCGCGAGAGCGGTGACGGGGCGCTTCTTGCTTGCGGCGGGGTTTCCATCCAACGCCGCAAGAATTCTTTGATGCCACCCCTCACCCTTAACTCCCATGTCAAGCACTGGCAGCTCTCATACTTTTACTGCCAAGACACCTCCCCACCCGGCCAAAAGAAGCTGCCGGGTTACTCAGAGGGTCTTCTTGACATCTCCGAGAAATTTAGTGCCTTCGCCTCTGACGCGGACAGGGAGGCAATTCAACCTCTACTAGCCAAAATCAACACTCTCACGGCCCAAGGCCTCATCGGGCTCAACCTGGTGAAGACTTGGGTCGACTTCCGGATTCAACCCAATTCCATCCGCACAAAGTTGATGTGCGAGTATTCGGGGCAATCTACAGACCCGCTCCGGTACTCTGACAACATCTTCGCAGCTGGCGACACTCACAAAACCATCAAGGGTTTTCTGACAGAAAAGCTTGAGGTAATCCGGAACATATCCGGATTGGAGCCCTTCACACTCGAGAACCCAGCCCCCAAGGTGAAAACCCGACTTTGATGCCTTTACCTTTGCTCTTTCCACTCGATACAGTTGATAACCCTTGTACTGACACTTTTCAGGCTGATGATGATTTTTGGAAAACCAACACCTCTCCTAGCTCCGAAAGTCCAGAGGAGCAAGAAGCTGTTAACTCGGACGAAGGTACTCTCCGGATTTTATTTGGTTCCTTTAAGCTCACCATAACCCCTTCATTTCCAACTATAACTTTGATGATATCCAGAACGAGAAGATGACGAGGAAGAAAACTCCGACGGCAAAGTAGAATCCGCCAGCGACGAGGAGGAACTGGAGCCGACAATCAAAGTCGGATCAAAAAGAAAAACTCAAGAGGCCACCTCCAAGGTTTCATATCTCCTCCTCGCATTCAATTCGTATTACTTGAAGGAGTCGCCCATGACCAAGCGCAGGTCAACTCGAAATCACCCGGGTGATGATGCCCTTAACCCGGGTATTTCATCGACCCCGACTCGGCGGGCTGGTACTTACCCTATCTTTTCTCGGTCGAAACATTCTCCTTGAACCATTCCCACATGACGGCTGACTTGATAATTTCCAGCCTCTCCCGAGTCCAGCGACGGATTTCCTTGTGACTTTGCGGTGAACACCGGGTAAAATCCCCTTCCTGATGCTCCACCACATTTCATCACCCTTTCCTGACTGTGTATTTAGCTGCTCACTGACAACATCTATAGGGCCACGGTCGTTATCAGCGACCAAGAGGATATGGAGACCGAGGGCCCGGGTAAGGGGAGCCCGACTGATAAGACTACAGCCGCGTCTAGCGGCGAAAAACAAGCGTCGCCGACAAACCCGGACACACAAGAAGCCGAGTATCCGATTGCTTCCCATGCAAGCAAGAAGAACAAAGCCACAATCTTGGGTGCAAAAGAAGGAGCGTCGGATTCCGACACACAAATGACCCGGGTTCCGCCTCCCACTAAGAAGAAAGCTCCTTCTCGGAATTTCCAAGGCCCCGGGTCCTCTGATACGGGTAAAGACACTTTTGATCAATTGATGAACACTCTCCTCACTATGAAGACTTCGGAGAGCAAGATCTTGGAGCGCATGGCTGCAGAGCACCAGGTAAGGACACTTGGTATCTCATATTGCATACCTAGTCCCCAAGTTTCGAGTATGACTTGCAAAAGTTATGCTTGGTACTTTACGCCATATTCAGCTTACCATAATATCCAACTGGTACTTGCGTTCCTTGCTACTTACAGGCACAGATAACCCGGTCTGATGAAACTTTACTTAAGACCGAACAACTTCTTCTTGCCGAGGTAAAACGAAGGGAAACCCTTGAGGATGACATGAAAACTTTGAAGAAGGATGTTTCCAAATACAAGAAGAAGTGCAATGCCGCTCAGACCGCACTGAAGAAACTATCGGACCAAGTCGCCGATACTTATCAGATCTTGCTTAGTAAGTTTTTGCTGCCGATTGGCTTCATGTCTTTGCTTTATTATATCATACTCGGGATTACTGATACGTTCTTTCTTTTGTTACAACTGTAGGTGCCAACCTTGCGGCCCCAGAGGAGGATGCCATTGTCAAGGCTAGAACCCTAAAGACCGTGCTCCGGACTTTCTTTGTCGGCACAAAATTTATACTGGATGCCGTGAAGTGGCCTACGGAAGTATATGGGTGAAGAAAATCTCATTCAAGCCTGCTCCACTGTGCCTGGCTGGATTGAAATCTGGAAACGCTCGTCATGCCGGATTGGAATGACCCGGGCTTTCACCCTGGCCAAGGCTTTCTTTCCGAAGCTTGACCCGGCAAAGGTAATATCCGGGTTTCCCGAATTCAAGGCGGACGGTTCCAAATTTACACCCAAGGATTTCAAGGCCATACAAGCCGCAGTGCGCCCCTCGGCTACCAGTTTGGCCGATAGTTTGGATCTAAACACGATTATGAGTGCATACGACGCTGATGGCAAAGTTGTTACGGAGGAAGCACCCCCGCCCTTTGATATCTTGGAGAAGTGGGTTTCTAACTCGGCCAGGAAGAGGGAGGCGACTGCGAAGAGAGAGGCCGAGTTAGGATCAGGTCCGTCTGCCTCTACACCAGCCGTCCCTCCACCTGTCCGCCCTGGTGCAGTGAGTCCGGGTAAGGGTGCCGGGAAGGCTAAGCAGCAAGCCCAGGACCCAGACCCGAAAGACCGTACTCAGGAGGCCGAATAGGGCAGTACCATCATAATACCTTGTTTACGTGATGCTTTGTATTCAAACTATTATGCTTTTGATGGTGCGCCTGTGCACCCCTGATACTGATGTCGTAACTTGTAACGTACTTTTAGTCCATGATATACTTTGCGGCTTTCCTGGCCTTTTGATAACCGTATTGCTATTCTTTGAGATTTTTCTCGATACCCGACTCTCTATTTTGGCTCCCTTCGTAAGACTCGGTTTTCCGAATACCAGGGGCTTTGACAAGTGGACTTTTTCTTTAAGTCCCCAAGACTCGGATGGTGAGGTCTTTCGAACTTCGATAGCTAAGTAGTTTGTTTCTGTTTCGAAGTCCCCAGTCCCCATGACCCAAAGTCCGAGTCATGGGGGTGTGGCCTTTCTCAGAGAACAAATTGTTTTTTACCGAGTCGCAAGCCTAAAGCCATTCCGTGTAGGTACTGAAGTTACGCTTGATAGTTGTTGAGTTTCCGGCTATTAGCCTTGTACTCTGCATAAACTTGTGGTTTAGATGACCCTTTTGACTATCTTGTACTGTAAGCCGGCTTTCGCGTGGATACCATGTTGTTACATCCATACGAGAACAGGGTCAGGCAAGTCCCATTGGGCTTCATGGCTGATTGTAATCGTAAGCGAACGAATCATGCCACTTTAGTGCGAGTCACATCGAGCTTAAGTAAGAAAAGTCAAGAAAATTTGGCTCCTTTGTCCAGTTATAAGATTGCAGCCGTACTCGTTTGCGAATAATCGGCCCTTATAACTTATAGGCATCAAGGCCGGGTCTTTTGGGTTTATAGCTGGGCTACTTGAGCAACCAGCCCCCGAGACCTATATATACTCAACGTTCTTAATGATACTGAAATATTGATGTCACATGGATACTACTTACTTGTAATCAGGCTGTAACGAAACAGGACTTGATAACCATCTCTTTATTGGTGCGAGAAAGTTTGGACCAGCAGGCCGCCTCATTAAAAACCTTCCAGTCCCCTTAGGTGCCCTGGGTAGGAAAAGAGCGCGTCTGAAACCTGCTGCCCGTTACATTGTTTAGTTCTTCATGGACACCGGTCCCGAACTGGCGTGACCGGTGCACATTCTCCACGTGTTAGATTTTTTCATGACGAGTACCGGGTTTACTAGCCAACCCGGGTAAGGTGTTTCCATGACATGGCTGGTTGTGAGCGGTCGTGCAGCTTCTTCTTTTATGGCGGATTGTTTGGAGGAGTCATCCTCGATAAAAGCCACCATTTTAGCATCTTGTGCTACCTTGGATTTTGCTCTTTCGCCTTCAGTACTCGGCCTTTTTGATGTGGCTCTATCCTCCGGGTCTGCTTGAGACCGGTAATGCTTGAGTTCTTCTTTTCTACAGGCCTGCTCGGCCATTGCTGCATCTCCTTCGTCGCATTCAGCTGCTATGTCTCGATTTCCATGTATGGTAATGGTCTTCTTGGGACCCGGGATTTTTAGCTGTAGATATACGTAAAACGGCCTAGCCATGAATTTGGCGTAAGCCGGCCTTCCAAATAACGTGTGATAAGGGCTGCGCAATTTGACTACCTCAAAGGTAAGCCACTCAACTCGATAGTTATCCTTTGACTCCCCAAAGGCTACCTCCAATGCGATTTTTCCCTCGGGGCACGCTGAATGACCCGGCACTATCCCATGAAAAACTGTTGAGCTTTTTTGTAGCTGAGACTCCTTGAGGCCCATGCGTAGGAAGGTTTCCCAATACAGTATATTGATGCTGCTTCCACCATCCATCAGAACCTTTTTCAGCTCATACCCATTGACTTGCGGTGCGACTACTAATGCCAAGACTCCCGGGTGCTCCACTCTTTCTGGGTGATCCCTTCTGCTCCATGTTACCTGCTGTTCTGACCATCTCAAGTATCTCGGGACAGCTGACGAAACTGAGTTGACCGCTTGCTTCAGTATCTTTTTGTCCTTGTTAGAGCCTCCTGTGGTATGCACATGATATTGACCCAATTGTTTGGGGTTAGCCTGGAAACCTCCTGCCCCCCCTTGGTTATTACCTTGATTTCCAGCCGCCGGGTTACCAGCTGGGGGTGGGCCGTTGCCCGGGTTTCCCCCTGGACCCGGTCCTCCTCCCGTCCTGCACCTCGCATAGCTCTGTTCACTTCCTCATTTTTCCATCTTTGTAAGTCGGCGCACTGTTCCAGGGAGTGGTTAGCTGGCCTGCCGTTCCTGCTGTGCTTCGGGCATGCCATCCTGAATATGTCCCAATTGTTACCCGGCCTTGGCGGTCCTTGATAATTTCCTCCATTGTGATTACCTCCGTTGAAATTTCCTTCTGCTCTGGGCCTTGAAGACCCGGCTTCTGTGTTGGCGACAAACTCGGAACCTCCTTCAAACGGGCGCTTGTTCTGGCTATTTCCGTTATTACCCGGTGCTGATCCATTGCCGGTTCTTCCGTTATTACTTGTGTTTGCTTTTACCTTCCTGTCATCAACTTCCTCTTCTGTAGTATCTGTCGCGGCGTGTTTGTTGCACGCATCCATCAATTCTCCCATTGTAACTTCCGACGCATTTCGAATAGACTTCATGCGAGTTAACTTTTGCACTAAAGGTATATACTTGCATGTTTTTGCCATGGCCTGTAGTGCATCCTTGGGCTGAATATCCGTGGAAGAGTGAAGTATCTCCATAACCCGGCGCACCCAACTGCGCGCCGATTCTCCCTTCTTTTGGACGCATCGCTCTAGATCGTCAATAGTGAACAATTTCCTGCACGTCCCATGAAAGTGCTTGACAAACGCGGTCTTCAATTCCTCCCAGGACTTGATCGATCCTTCCGGCAAGTTGGTGAACCACAACTTTGCTGCTCCTTCTGACATCATCAAGTACATGAACTTGGCTTGGAGATTCTCGGACGCGTTGCGAATCGACATTGCCATCTCGTAACTGCTTAGCCATGTTTCTGGATCCATAGTTGGTTCATAATTCACTACTTTCCCTGGTTCTTTGAATTTTTCCGGGTAAGGTTCAGCTCTGATATTGTCCGAGAGACACTTGGGTCCCGCTAGAACGGTTGAGGCTGGTCTTGCTCTAGAAACGTGTGATACCGCGGGGGGCGCGGCTGGGCGCGATGCTGCGGGAAGTCCATGCGCTGCAGACCCGGCCGCGGCCCTCCGGGCTCTGGAACTGTCCACGACAGCCTGTGCTGCTGATGCTGCCTGAACGCGGGGAGGAGGCGGCATTTGTTGCTGCTCTTCCCTCCGCCGTGCTGAACTTGTTTGGATATTCCCTTGCCGTTGACTGACGTATGGCGTCCCGTGCATACCGCTTCTATGATCCGGATAATTGGCTTGCTGTGCCACCGCAGTGTGCAACAGATCGATGGCTTGCCGAGTCTTCTCTGCATGGGGCGACTCTCCCACAGGGATTTGATTTAACGCGAGTGTCGCCGCATACACATTGTCCATGGGGTTATTGTAGTGACCGGCTGGTGTGCGGAATCGTAATGGTGGCGGTGGTGGTAGATCGTTGCCGGTTGTGACTCTAGTCTGTGGTGGGGGTAACCCGGTCCGTTCATTTGCCGGATGTGTCCCTGCTGTCGCCGGTTGGGGTGCGGTTTCCTGGTTCACCACTGGTATCGGCTGATCCTGAGGTGTGACAAATAAATTAGCCGGATTAATAACCCCGCCCGTTGCTGGTAACCTGGTTTGATGCCTTTGATGTACTCTAGACGTTTCCTTTCGGAGCCGAGTTTCCAGCGCATCCAGCTCACGCTGCCGCGTGGCCATCCCTTGCCTTTCTGCCTCTACCTGCCTCCTTTGTTGTTCCAGCGCACGACGAGCCACATCCAGATCCCTGACACGTTCCGCTGCGTTTTCCGGAGTGATAACCGTTGCAAGAACCGTGGGGGTCTAGAATCAGATTATTATCGAATAAGGCCGGGTGACGCGGGTTCGAAGGACCCGCCCCTGGTGTCCGGTTTCCCAGGAATCCGAACGTGTTTGCATGCAACTCCTCATCTGCTGCACGGCTGGTTACTGATGCCGACTCCCCATCAACCTGGGCCAAAACCGGGTCTCCGTTAGCCGCGCCCTGCTGCTGGGCCACTGCCTGAGCCGCCCCGACTGATGCAGCGGTTGCGTTTCCTTGGTTGAGATTGGCCGCGGGAGCCGCATAGACTGCAACTCGGCGTACGATACCCGGTGTAAATTCATGCTGTTCTTCCTCGCCGTTCTCCTCCTCATACCGGTTTTCCAGCAGATCCAGGATAGACCCGGTATCATCTTCTCTTTCGACCCGGTCGCGCGGGGTCCATGCCGGCTCCTCCGGCTGTTCCCACTCCGCGATGGGTTCTTCTGCCGGATGTGTCGTTCCAATCGATTCATCATCTGATCGGATAGAAGTGGCTTCTCCTGGCACAGAATCAGATCCAATATTGTCAGGGATCGAATTGGAAGTACATACCATACCAATGAAGACGCTGATCCGGCCGATTGTCACGACGGATCCGGATTCGAGGTGATCCGACTCTGGCCCCCAGCCGGAATCGTCCACCATCTTTTCTCCTTTGTGGTCGATGTAGATTTCGCCGACGACAAGATTCTCCATGCTCTTCCGAGCTTCTCCCGTGATGTAAACACCTTTGGACGCAGGCCCCACGGTGGCCGCCAACTGTCGTGGGGTAATCACGGCAGACGTTACCGGGGGTAACTGATCTTGGGGCAAGACGACACAGGCGTTTGGGAGAGGGTTTAGCTCAGAGGAAAACATGGTGCAATTCGATCTGGTAGCCGGCAATCAAAGTCGCCGAGTCTCCGATCTTGATATAACAACTCAACTCTGGGATTACACTAGATGCTCGATATCAAGCGATATTGCTAGGGTTCTTAGATCTCTGCCTAAACTAGACCTGGGGGTCGGTTTATAAAGCACCCGTACCCCCTGGCTTACTCTCCAAGGCGCATCCTGGATCCTACCCGGACACGGCGCACAAACCCTAACTTTCTTCTACCATAACCCACAATCCGGGTTACTGGGCCTACAAGCTTGGGCCTTCACAGGTTTCCTTATCCTTAGCCGGATCCTGCACAGCGTCCTTTGGGCCGGGTTACTCCTTGGAGTTTGGCCTACCTGGTTATCATCCCCCCATCACCGAGATACAAAGGTAAAAGGCCGAGGTGGATAAAGCCAAGGACGAGGTTGCCGAGATGTAGAGAAAAAGAGCCGAGGTGGAGAAAGCCAATGCTGAGCTAGCTAAGGATGCTGCTGCCGAGAAGACCTGCCATGAACAGGAGATCCAGAAGCTAAAGGAGCAGCACACCGAGACCGAAACTAGGGCCAACTCTCTGCAATCCGAGCTGGAGAAGGTGAACATTGAGATGGATAAATTCCTGACCAAGCTTGGCAAGCTGAATATGGATCTGAAAAGTAAGCATCCTTTTCTTCTCTGTTTGTTCTAGCTTCTTGGATCTGGGTCATCAAACTAATGCTGACTAACTCGGACAGCTTATCTCTCAGAAACCTTTCCTCTCTTGGAAAGCGGTGCCGAGAAGGCCATCCAGAAGACACGAGATCGGAGGGTCGAAGCTGGGGAGACTATCTCGGAGGTGGCTACTGTTGATGACCACTTGGTGGCCATCAAAGCCAGAGTTACGCCACTCAAGGTTGTTGGGTATGATTTGCTGACAAGTGCCATCCGGGTGTGCAAGGACTTCTGGCCGGGTTCTGAGGTCCCGATGGCAATTGAAGAGCTGGCTAAGTGCCTCGAGAAGACCAACGAATGGCTCTGAGAGTGGCGTGCTTCTGATGCACGAGCAGATGCGGATAAGGTCTTGGAGTTCGTGCTATCTTGGTATGAATCCATTGATCTTGAAGTTATCAAGACCATGCGCACCGGATCCAAGTGGTCCAATGATCCGTCTCACGTCCAGCTACGCCAGGAAACTTCATTCACGCTTGCCTCCTATGCCGAGACAAAGGGCTTCATTGAGGGTCCCCCAAGCCAGAAACTGAAGACAAGGAAGAGGAGGGATCCGACATCGATGGTTCCGAGGGTGAAGAAGAAGTCGACGAGGAGATCGAGGCCGAGAACGATCCGGCCACAATCACCGGATCAGCTGCCCCGACCGAGATCTCCATCGAGAACCCGGCCGCGGCTGAGACAACTATTGCCGAGATAGCCACTACCGAGACGGCCACTGAGTCCACCGTCCCGGCAGGGACGGACGCTGATCCTACTCCTTCGGTTGTTGCCTAGCTTTTATTTCAAAACACTTTTTTTAATTCGTTAGATCCCCAGGATGCCGGGTGCAAATGTAATGAAAAAGCTTATGCTCTTGGTACTCTTAAATTTACTTTGGTTTGCGCGAGACTGGCCAGATGCCGGATCTCTTTAACTCGAATCCCCGAGTTAGTTTTCTCGTATACTCGGCTTTTTTTCTTCTCTGTTGTTGCCTACCACTTGTGGATTTTTGACAGTCGAGTCACGAGATTTCAAAAACCAAGTTTACAGTACTCGTAACACCGAGATAGGAATTAAAAAATTTCAATACATAGCCAAAAAGGGACGTACAACCAACTTATGCCGGTTTGCTAATTTCTTCTTTCCTTAGATGTTTTTCATGTGTTCATTGACCCTTACCTTATTATCTTTCTTGCCATGAAGCCGGGTTTCGGAAAGCAACAAAGTAAAAAGAGTTGGCTCTTAGGTTTAGATAACATAGGAAATACCGACATAACCAACCGACATAAGGAAAACAGTAAACGGATACACACAAAAAGGGTTAGGCAAAAGCAGTCCCCGGGTTCCTCCTCGGAGTGCCAACAGTTTATAACTCGGTGGAGAGGCACATACATTGCATTTTCAAGAATGAAAACGGCGAAGGAGAGCTACATTCTAGGGACACTTAGTTTCTTCTTCGGATCTATCCATCTTGGTCTTCTCCTATTCCTGGGCATCTATGAGATAGTATGCATCATTGTGCAGAGCCTTTCTCACAATGAATGGTCCTTCCCATGGAGGGGAAAGTTTGTGCATCCCGGTTGTGCGTTGCAGAAGCCTAAGCAGCAAGTCTCCTTCCCAGAACACCCGAGGGTTCACTTTTTGGCTATGATAGCGTCTCAGATTCTGTTGATATACAGCTGATCTCGACAGAGTTAATTCTCTCACTTCTTCTAGCAAATCAACATCATCTTCTCGAGCTTCTTTTGCCTCTGCCTGTGTATACAGAGTCACTCTTGGTGAGTCATGTTCTATATCGGTTGGCAACACTACCTCTGCTCCATACACAAGGTAAAATGGCGTGTAGCCGGTAGATCGGTTAGGGGTAGTCCTTAGACTCGACAACACCGCTGGTAGCTGATCCAGCCAACAACCTAGGGTTTGCTCCAATGGATCAATCAACCGAGGTTTTATCCCGGATAGGACCATTCCATTGGCTCTCTCAACTTGCAAATTCGATTCCGGATGTGCGACTGACGCAATGTCAAGTCAGATCCTCTTTTCCTTACAGAACCGAGCAAAAGCTCCCTCAGCATAGTTGGTTCCATTATCTCAGATGATCCCATGTGGATAGCCATATCTCAGGATTATGTCCTTCAGGAAAGTTACAGTTGTGTACCCATCACATTTCCGGATTGGCTTCACCTCAATCCACTTGGTAAAATTTTCCACCATCACCAGCATGTGAGTCATGTTACCTCGAGCTGGTTTGGAAGTCCCCACCATATCCAAACACCATACTGCAAATGGCCAAGTGATAGGAATGGTCTTGAGTTCTGAAGCCGGCATATGGATCTGGCTGGCATATCTCTGCCACCCATTGCATTTCCTCACTATATCTTCTGCTTGATGCAAGGTAGTGAGCCAAAAGAAGCCATGTCGGAATGCTTTCTTTACTAGAGCCCGAGATGAGGCGTGGTGCCCGCATTATCCTTGATGTATTTCCCGGAGAATTTCTTCTCCTTCTTCTGGCTCAACACAACACTAGAGCATGCATGTGGGACTTCGCTTGTACAGTTCCTTGTTCATGATGGTGTAGCCCTTGGATCTTCTTTGTATCTGCCTGGCCAGGACCTCATCACTCGGCAAGGTGCCATCCACTAGATATGACATTATTGCTTGATCCCATACTAGCACAGGACGACGAGCAAAGACATGCTCATCAATCTCCATCGCTTCAACCAACATCGAAGGATCCGGGATAAGGACGAGTCCCCGAGTCCCCGAGTTCTCCATGATGCACCCCACATCTAACTCCATTGGGAGAACTTCAGATTCCAGATTGGTCGGGACAAAAATTGATTCTGACTCGGGTGACGGCTTGATGGATGGCTTCCAAACATGCTCCAGTGAAATTCCTGGCGGGATAGCCTGTCGAGATTGGCCCAACTTGGACAATGTGTCGGCAGCCTCATTTTTTGCTCGGTGTATGTAGTGAAATTCACACCCATCAAAGTACCCGGAGATATTCTGGACAAGGAACCGATATGACACCATGTTGGCATCCAATGCGTCCCAAGTACCAGATGCTTGCTGAACCACTAGGTCCAAATCACCATAACATACTATGCGGCGAATGCCAATCTCCTTGGCCACTCTCAGTCCATGGACTAGGGCCTCATACTCGGCCACATTATTGGATGCTACAAAATGGATTTGCAGGACATATTTCAGCTGATCATTCTTGGGTGAGGTGAGTAAAACACCAGCACCAAGACCTTCTTTCACCTTGCAACCATCAAAATGCATTCTCCAGAAGTTGGATTCTGGCAATGGTCGCTCGTATTGCATCTCGGCTCAACCAACAAAGAAATCCTCTAGTGCCTGAAACTTGATAGCCTCTCTTCTCGCATACAATGGGGTATTGATGGGAGCTGCTTGCTCTCGTTGGTAAACCCCAAGTGGAAGGTATGAAGAGTGCAGCGACAACTTTTCCCTCAGTAAGAAACCAAGGTTGAATCGACCAGTAGGAGGAAGGAGTAACTTCAGAAGGTTGAAGCAGCTGAGATGGCAGGGCGCACTACCGGTTCAAAAGCAACATGGAACCTACACAACACAATCAAATAACTTTGCCCCCAACAAAGCAGTGAGGTTGTCAATCTCACCGGTTTTGCTGAACACAAAGAGGTTGAACATATGGTGTGTAAAATTGTAGGAAAACAGTATGAAAGTAGTAGTAACAGTATGAAAACAGTAGATGTTTATCAGTATGAGGAAAAAGGACCAGGGTCCACAGTTCACTAGTGGTGTCTCTCCGTGAAAGATAAATAACATGTGTGGTGAACAAATTACAACTGGGCATTACAACAAAGATTACTATGTGATTCATGCACGCATTACAACAAAATACATGGACCGTCATCCAACTTCATCTATGTCTAATAATCCACGCTCTGAATATCATCCGAACAAACGTTCGATATTAAGTTGCTAGCCCCAGATTATCGCAGTAAGCAAAGTGTGTAATGTAAACTAAGTAAACACCGTTGTTTTCTCCCTAATGGAAACAACACATCCTCCATCCGTCACGTTTCTGTCACTCGAGGACAGATGCAAAGGAGGCATGAACCCACTATCGAGCATAAATAATTCCTCTTGGAGTTACTAGCATCTACTTGGCCAGATCATATACTAACGAAGAGCATGCAAGATCATAAATAACATAAGCATGAAGTAACATGATAGATTGATAATCAGAAGACATAGAATTCAACATTCATCAGATCCCAGCAAACACAACATGTAGCATTATATAAAGATGAGCTCGATCTTGTGAGGCAGCTCACGAGATCTAAACATGAGGTACAAAGTGGATAGAACAACCATCTAGCTACTGATATGGACCCGTAGTTCAGGGATGAACTACTCAAGATCACTTCAGAGGAGGGCATGGTGGTGTAGACCCCTCCGGTGATGAATTCCCCTCCCTGCAGGGTGCCGGGGAGAGCTCCAGAACCCTCCCGATGTTGGGATGACGATGACGGCGGCCTCGTATGTTTTTCGGGAAGAAGTTGTATATATTTAGGGTTTACGTCTCGGGGGGTATAAATAGGCGAAAGGGAAAAGGCGGTGGAGGCCTGGGGGCCCCACACCACCCCATGGTGTGGCCGGTGGGGCGCGCCTTCCTATGGTGTGGGCCCCTGTGGCCCCCCTCCGGGTCTTTTTGGGACTCTGTGGAACCTTCGGGAATTTTAGGTCAAGACGGATTCCAATCTGTTTACAATACTTAGACAAAGCTCCGATGGAGAAATTTGTTCCATTATCCGTAATTATACTGTGTGGAACGCCAAATCGCATGACTATGTCTATGACAAAATTTCTGACCGTCATACCATCAAGTTTTTTGATAGGCTTTGCTTCTACCCACTTGATATATTTGTCCATTGGCACAAGTAAATGTGTGAGTCCACCACTTGTCATCTCAAAAGGACCCATCATATCCAGCCCCTAGACCGCAAATGGCCAAGTAATAGGGATGGTTTTTAGTGCTTGAGCCGGAAAGTTTGTTTGCTTCGCATAATATTGGCATCCTTTGTAGGTGTTGACTATTTGTTCTGCATCTTTTTTGCAGTAAGCCAGAAAACCCTGCTCGGAATGCTTTATGGACAACGCTTTTTGACTGAGCATGATGTCTACAATCTCCGGCATGAATTTGTTGCAGAATTTTCCTTCCTTCTTATGGTGTTATACGCCGTTGAAAAATTCTAGATGTGTTGCGTTTGTACAGTCTTTCATTGATTACTGAGTATCTTTTGCAACAACGTTGAATTTGTCTTTGCAAGACTTTGTGTGCTACTTCCGGGAGTTTCTGATTGACTATGAAATCCAGGTATGTTACCGTCCAATCCGAGATTACGAGTAGTACGGCTATAGACTCGGATATTAAGGGGTAATCTAAATCTCCACCTTTAATAGACGGTTCATGTAGATGTTGTACAAATACGTATGGAGGCAGTGTTTTCACCATTTCTGAACACATCCGGGCTAATGCATCTGCATTCCAGTTATCTTCTCGCCATACATGGTTGACTTAAAAATCTAGAAAGCATATAGAGAATTCATCCACAGTATGCATGTATTCCGCTATTATGGGGCTTTTTGCATCCCATGTTTGGTTCAAATGGTGTTGCACTAAATCCGAGTCTCCGTAACATAGGATTCCCTTGACTCCTATGTCCTTTGCAATATGTAGTTCATGAAGAAGCGCTTCATATTCTTCCACATTGTTGTTGGCGTTGAAGTGAATCTATAACACGTACTCCATTGTATCGTCTTTGGATGATTTGAGGACAATGCCAGATCCTGCACCTTCCTTCATTTTTTATCTGTCAAAGTGTATTATACAGTACTTTGAGTCCAGCATTGGAGTATTCTCCATTGTTTCCATCCAATCGGCAATAAAATCTGTCAAAACTTAGGGACTTAATTGTTGTCCTGGGCTGATACCTAATGTCGAATGCCACAAGTTTGATTCCCCATTTGGAGACTCTACTTGTTCCATCAGCATCGTTTATTATGTCTCCTAGTGGCGCTTTACTAAACACTATTATTGAGTGTCCATGGAAGTAATGGCGAAGTTATCTTGACGAGAAAAATACGCCATATGCCAGTTTCTGATAACGTGGATACCTTTGTTTTAACTCTTAGAATACATCATTGATGTAATACACAAGATGTTGATCCTGGATTTCTTGATTCTCCGTATTTTTTCTTTTCACTATTATCGCAGCGCTAATTACCCTGTTTGTTGCCGTTAGATACAACAACATGGGTTCATGCTCGTTTGGGGATGCCAAAATGGGAGCCTTTAACAATGTTTCCTTCAATTGTGCCAATGTTTTTTCCGCCTCTTCAGTCCACAGAAACTTGTCGGATTTCTTCAGCAATTTGTACAAATGAAGTACTTTGTCGCCCAATCTTCTTACGGTGGCAGCTGATCCAGATAACCTTTGAACATCTTTTAAGCACGTAGGATTTTTTATATTCAGTATTGATTTTATCTTTTCCGGGTTTACTTCAATGCCTCTATGAGATACAATGAAGTCCAGAAGTTTTCCTGAGGGAACCCCGAATACGCATTTTAACGGATTTAACTTCATGCTATATGTGGGCAGATTATCGAAAGTTTATGGCAAATCGTCAAGGAGGGTATCCTTCTCCTTGGATATGACGGCAATGTCGTCCATTTAAAGATGGATTTTTCTACCAATTTGCTCGTGCAAGTATCTTGGCATGCAACACTGATAAGTAGATCTGGCATTCTTCAAGCATGTTTATGTAATAGTATTTACCATAGGGGGTTATGAATGAGGTTTAATTTAAACTTCCTCCTTCATTCGTATTTGATGATAACCATAATAAACATCCAAAAAGCATAAAATCTCAGAGCCAGCAGTGGCATCTATTATTTGATCAATTCGTGGTAAAGCGAAACGATCCTTTGAAAACAATTTGTTGAGACCATGTAATCTATACACATTCTAAGTATTATATTCTCTTTCTTCGGGACTAACACTGGATTTGCAGCCCAATCAATGTGAATTACTTCCCTGATAAAGTCAGCAGCTAAAAGACGGATTATTTCTTTGCATATGGCCTTCCATCTTGGTCCACCGAAACGTCAAAGTCCCTATTTGACGGGTTTTGATCCTGGTTTTACTTTGTGTTTGTGCTCAACAAGTTCTCGGGGGTACTCCTGACATATTAGCTAAACACCATGCAAAAATATCCTTATTTTCACGGATGAATTTGATGAGTGTGCTTTCCTATGTGTCTGTCATTCCGTTGCTAAAAAATATCCCTGACATATTAATTTGTTATAGATGCGTATAGCTCAAAAAAATTCAGCATATACACAACCCGGTTGAGAGCAGCCTAATTCAAATGTATCGGTCACGAAAGAAAACAAATATTCATCATACACAACAAAAAACATACACATTAAAACAACATCGTCACACACCTAAAATTTTCGAAGTTGCCACTAGCACATCTACAGAGGCGAATGAGAAGTGGTTGTGTTCTGTTTGGATGTAGGAAAATAGGCTAGAATTGAATTGGACTGGGAATTCCAAATCCAAGATGGAAAGAAAATGGACTCCAGTTCCAATTTCAATTCTGTTGTTTGGCTATGCATGGAATTTATTCTTGGACTCAGAGAGTATCACCCAATTCCAATTCATGTTTGGATGTACGACCCATAGAATTAGATGTCTTTTTGAGTATGGATAATATAAACCTGTGTACATGTATAAAAAATAGTATTTGTATATTTGAATGTTTATATATTATTTTGTGCATATAAATAACATAAAAAATCCAAACAAGGTCACAACAGAAACATTAGGAACTGGCGGCCCCTTGCCAGGTTTGTTCCATGGTATATCTGTCAAAATACCTTATCAGTTCTTATCATTCTCCAAGGTATAATCCAACTGAATCTAACGTATGATGAACTGTCAAAGTCTGAACCAAGAAGCTTTTTATTTCTAAGTTGATCCTCGATGTTGATTTCTTAAGTAATGCAAACCAGACAGTCCCAGCATTTAAAATCACAGTTTCTTAAGCAACTTAGGTATAGTAAATCAGAATATGAATAGCTTAAGCTAGCTAAACACCATGTAGTATGTTATTTTGTGGTGATCCAAATTCATATAAAGATAAAGAAAAGTTCGGACGGAGCGAAGCGAGGCCCGTCGCCGAGAGGCTTAGGGCCGAAGCAAAAGCTTTGAGTCAAATCCTAGGTGTTGATTACAATGATATTTTCTCTCCAGTTGTCAAACATAGCTCTATTCGTAAATTCTTTGGTATTGTTGCTATGCGTGATCTTGAGATTGAGCAGTTAGATGTGAAGACTGCATTTTTTGCATGGAGAATTGGAGGAGGAGATATACATGGACCAGCCAGAAGGGTTTGTAGTACCTGGTATGGAGGATAATGTTTTCAAGTTTAAAAGGTCCCTATATTGTTTGAAACAATCTCCTCGTCAATGGTATAAAAGGTTTGATTTGTTTATGTTGTCACATGGCTTTAAGAGGTCTAAATTTGATAGATGTTTGTACATTAAGTTTGTTGATGAATCACCTATATACTTGCTTCTATATGTTGATGATATGTTCATTGCTTCCAAGAGCAAGAAAAAAATCACTACATTGAAGAAACAGTTGAGTAGTGAGTTTGAGTTGAAGGATCTTGGTGCTGCAAAGAAAATACTCGGTATGAAAATTACTAGAGACAGAAATTCGGGATTATTATTTCTTAGTCAGCAGAATTACATTAAGAAAAAATTTCATCGTTTTAATATGCATGATGCAAAGTCTGTTAGTACTCCCATTGCTCCTCACTTTAAATTAGCAGCATTACAATGTCCTAGCAATGATGAGGATTATGAGTACATTTCTATAGTTCCATATACTAGTGTTGTTGGTTCTTTGATGTATGCCATGGTTTGCTCTCGCCCTGATTTATCATACGCTATGAGTTTGGTGAGTAGATCTAACCCTAGCAAGGAACATTGGAAGGATGTTCAGTGAATTTTTAGGTACCTTCGTCGCACATCAGACTCTTTCTTGAAGTTTGGCAAGCTTGATGGGGGACTCAAAGGCTATGTGGATTCAGATTTTGCTGCCAATTTAATTAAGAGGAGATCCCTCACAGGTTATGTGTTCACACTAGGTTGGTGTGCCATGAGTTGGAGGCAACGTTACAGTCGGTTGTTGCCCAGTCTACCACTAAAGCAGAATACATCGCTATTGCAGAAGCATGCAAGGAATTTGTTTGGTTAAAAGGTTTATTTGCTGAGATTTGTGGAGAAGATACGTGCATTAACTTTTTTTCTAACAGTCAAAGTGCTATTTACCTTACTAAGGATCAGATGTTCCATGAGAGATCAAAGCACATTGATGTCAAGTACCATTATGTTCGTGATGTTGTTGCACAAGGTAAACTGAAGGTATGCAAGATAAGCACTCATGATAATCCTGCTGATATGATGACAAAGCCAGTTCCTGTTACTAAGTTTTCAGCTTTGCTCAAGATTAGTTGGTATCACTGTTTAGCCCAAGAGGCTATTTGTTGCCGAAAGTGTTTTCTTTGTTGTTTCACGGTGATGGATCGTTTTATGCTACATGAAGGAATTTGTCTCAAGGTGGAGTGTATTTTTTGTGGTGATCCAAATTCATATAAAGATTCCAATCCCGTTTTCCCACCTGTTGCATGGACTGCAGGAAGGGGTGCGGGGGGCGGCAGCCCCCGCGGTACGGTACGATTTGTTGACGAGTTGGATACGGATTCTACCTTGTTTAGGGTTTTCCCCTTTATATACCTCTTGTAAGCCGCCGTTTGGGATAAGTCGCAAGTTGAAAATCAGCGGCGTTTGTAACACACCCGAAAATAGTGAAGTTCTGCTGGCTGGCACCCGTGGATTTTTCTCTTCCTCATTGGAAGGAGTTTCCACGTTAAAGATATCGTGTCCCCTCTTGTGCTGGATCGCTTTATTTTTCGTTTTTGTGCTATTGTTTATAACATAGTACTACTAGTAAATTGAGACACACCATACAACTATACAAAGCCATTCACTTGGGGATGAAACTTCAGTTATTCACGTGGACGAGAGGGCATGGCGATCAGTTCGTTGTCATCGTGATGGCCCTGAGCTTGACACCGTATCGGAAGACGAGAACGAGGTCGAAGTCGGACTACATGGGCGACTCCATGGCCGGCGAGTGGCGAAAGACGTACCGGCGGTAGAGGTGCACCACGCCGAGCTTCACCTGCTGCAGCACGAACCTGTGCCCGACGCACGCCCTGGGCCCGATGCAGACGAGCGAGAGACGCCCTAGGGCCGATGCAGACGATGCACGGACAGGCGGGAACGTAGCAAGGACTGATGTGCGTGTAACACACGTTCGTTGGGAGACCCCAAGAGGAAGGTTTGATGAGCACATCAGCAAGTTTCCATGAGAAAGAAACCAAGGTTGAATCGACCAGTAGGAGGAAGGAGTAACTTCAGAAGTTTGATGTAGTTGAGATGGTAGGGCGCACTACCGGTTCAGCAGCAACGTGGAACCTACACAACACAATCAAATCACTTTTGCCCAATAAAGCAGTGAGGTTGTCAATCTCACCGGTTTTGCTGAACACAAATAGGTTAAACGTATGGTGTGGAAAACAGTATGAGAACAATATGAAAACAGTAGCAGTAGTGTGAAAACAGTAATTGAAGTGGTTGTATTATCAATATGAGAAAATGGACTGGGGTCCACAGTTCACTAGAGGTGTCTCTCCATAAAAGATAGCTAACATGCATGGTGAACAAATTACAGCTGGGCAATTGACAGATAAAGAAACATGCATGACATAAAGATTACTATGAGATTCATGCGGGCATTACAACAAAATACATAGATCGTCATCCAACTGCATCTATGACTAATAATCCACCCTTCGAATATCATCCGAACAAACGTTGGGTATTAAGTTGCAAGCAACGGATAATCGCAGTAAGCGAAGTGTGTGATGTAAACGAAGTAAACATCGTTGTTTTCTCCCTAATGGCAACAGCACATCCTCCATCCGTCATGTTTCCGTCACACGAGCACAAATGCAAAGGAGGCATGAACCCACTATCGAGCATAAATACTTCCTCTTGGAGTCACTAGCATCTACTTGGCCAGAGCATCTACTAACAATGGAGAGCATGCAAGATCATAAATAACATACACATGAAGATAACATGATAGATTGATAATCAAAATACATAGCATTCAATAATCGTCAGATCCCAGCAAACACAACATGTAGCATTACAAATAGATGATCTCGATCATGTGAGGAGCTCACGAGATCTAAACATGAGGCATAAAGTGGAGAGGACAGCCATCTAGCTACTGCTATGGACCCGTAGTCCAGGTATGAACTACTCACACATCACTCCGGAGGCGGGCATGGTGGTGTAGACCCCTCCAGTGATGAATTTCCCTCCCGGCAGGGTGCCGGGAAGAGCTCCAGAACACTCCCGGTCTTGGGTTGGTGATGACGGTGGCCTCGGGTGTTTCTCGGGAAGAAGTGGTATATTTTTAGGGTTGACGTATCGAGGGGAATAAATAGGCGAAAGGGCGATGGCGGTGGACGCTTGAGGGGACCACACCACCCCTAGACGAGGCCAGGGCCACGCCACCCTATGGTGTGGCCCCCCTCCGGGCCTCTTCTGGACTCCGTAGAACCTTTGGGAATTCTAAGACTTTCGGGCTTCAAATTTTCCAATTTCGTGAACAACTTTTCTGAAACTTAAAACAGCAGAAAATAGGGAACTGGCTCTGTGGCATCTTGTCAATAGGTTAGTCCCGGGAAATCGATAAAAATGATATGAAGTGTAAAGAAAACATGTAGCATAAGGCATGAAAACAACATGGAACATCAGAAATTATAGATACGTTTATGATGTATCAACATCCCCAAGCTTAGTTCCTACTCGTCCTCGAGTAGGTAAACGACAAAACAAATAATTTCTAAGGTGACATGCTACCAACATAAACTTGATCATCATAGTAATGTAAAGCATGTAAACTAGGATCAAATGAATAAAGGTTGTGTTTTATAGTTGATATCAAATAGAATAATGTATAAACCATTAGGAAGAACAAAGTAAAACATGTCAATGAATCAATACTAAAATACAATCCACTATGCAAAGTATATTAAAGATGATTTAAGCTTCAATAACAACAATATAATCATCCAAGGCATCAAACTCTCACAACAACTCCTGTTAGGATCAAGTCAAGTGACAACAATATGCAAGTAGGAAAATCATTCAAATAACTGTGCACTCAAAACAACCAAGCATTCTGTATTGGTTCCTGGCACGAGGATGTTGTGTCTAAAAGAACATTATGGGGGTTTTGGATGGTCAATGGAAGAAAGTCTCACACGACTGAAAGTGATCATTAGACAAGAGGAAGTCTTATAATCAAATTTATGTAAGGAGTAGTGATTGCCACACAACGGATGCACATAGAGCTGTAAGTGTATCAAAGCTCTCTAATGGAACTAGTGGGGGGTGCATCCAACTTATTTTCTCACGGAGAACTAGAGCTCTTTTGAGGAGGCTCATCATTGGAATATACAAGCCAAGTTCTATAATGTAAGTTCCATACATAGTTATGCAAGTCATAATATGAAAGCTCTCTCCAAACTGAAGTCATGATGCTAAGAAAGCACAAGTGTGGAATAAATGATAGTAGTGCTGCCCCCTCTCTCTTTACTATCTCTCTTTTGCTTCTTCTTTTTTATCTTTGGTCTTTTTCTCTTTCTTTTTTGATATATAACCTCACTAGTAGGGCAACACTCTATTTTACAATGAATCGACACACTTTCAGTACTCATAACTCAAACTGAAATATCTCTGATGTATGTAAAACTAAATCCTCCTGCCAGTGTAGCAGTGTGCAAAATAACAATGAAGCATGACAAGTAACATAATGATGATGGATGTTGTATGGCAATATATCTCAGAATGGCTATGGAAATGCCATGGTAGGTAGGTATGGTGGCTGTTTTGAGGAAGATAATTTTTGGCTTATGTGTAGATTAACAAAGTTCTCCCACGGGGTTTGGATGTACTGGTGTGCTAATGAGCAATGCACAGTACCGAAGAGGCTAGCAAATATGGATGGTGGAAGTGCCAGAAAACCGCAACATAGAACTCACAAGTTAAAAGATTCCAAATAAAATCATGATCTCACAAGGAATAATAAAAATAACTCCAAGAGGGTCTGTGGCAGTGACAAGTCACTTTTAGCTACCCCAACCATAGCGCGTAACAAAAAGCCATTACGATTGCTATCAACAAAGGAAGTCATATACCATTATCCTATCAACTGGTTAATTGACTGTGGCACAGTTTCAAGCTTTTAGACCAACCATTCATTGATTTTACTCTACTAGACCAACAAGTTTACCATTAAGCATATTAATATCTCAAAACAATATCAAATAATCAAGTGAAACAGTTTAGTGATCTACAAGGAATTGTAAGCTTTTTCGTCATACCATCTACCACACGTAGCATTTTCTAGTTCCATCAAACACCAAACAGAAAAAAAAAACTCTCCAAGAGATACATCAATGAAACAAGAGATTACTAACACAACTCTACTAAAACTAACAACTCCGAATAAGATATGCAAGAAAAACAGGAGCTACACGGGAATTTTGCATCAGCTAGAAGAAAAACTATGAATACGAGCATAACAAGTATTCAAATGAAAAAGCGGAGCGTGTCTCTCTCCCACACAAAGAATTCTAGGGTCCAACTATATTATGGCAGCAAGGAAAACAAAAGAAAACAAAAGAAAAACAAACAGACGCTCCAAGTAAACTTCATATGAAGTGACCGAATAAAAATATAGTTTTACTAGAAATGACCTGATAAATTGTTGATGAAGAAGGGGATCCCTTGGGAATCCCCAACTTAGCTGCTTGAGTCTTCTTAGAATTTGCTGGGATGAACCACAGTGGCATCCCCAAGCTTTCACCTTGCACTCTTCTTGATCACATTATATCACCCTCTTCTCTTGACCCTTGATAACTTCCTTCACACCACACTCAAAGAGTAATTCGCATTAGAGGGTTAGTGCAACAATAAAAAAATTCACGGGTTATGCATGGGAACAAGTGTTATTGATACTTTTAAACATTAGATAAATCCACTGATGTTTGGTGAAGCAAAGAAATCTACTTGGCATCGTAAAAGAGCAAATGCAAGAAAAATGGCAGAATCTTCCAAAACCAGAACAGTTTGTAAAGACGATTTTTTTCGGGCCACTTATGTTGCTTGGATCAAAAAACTTAAAGAACAAAAAAAATTGGAATTAGATGAAGAATAAGCACAAACAATTTCAGGTCATTCTAATCTTTCTGGATTTTATACGATTTTTTACGGTACATAACAGAAATATGTTTCATGCGTAGAAATCCAAAACCAACTCCAACTTTCATTAGAAACTTCACTTGGCACAACTAAAACATGAAAATAAAGATACAAAGGAGTTGCTACAGAAGTATACAACCCCTTTACTCAAAGAAAACAGATAAAAACAAAGCAAAAAATAAAACCATGGGTTTTCTCCTAAGAAGTGTCTTTTCTTTAACGCCTTTTAGCTAGGCCTAGAAAAGTGGATTCACGTGTTTTCAACTGAAGAAGATGCTCACATGATAAATATGTATAAGCAAAAGAGAGCATCAAGAAGAAATTATAAAACAAATTTAAGTCTAACCCACTTCCTATGCATAAGAATCTTGTAAATAAATTAAAGAAGATCAAACTAGAAATCATGGGAAAGTAGAACAAGAGCAACTTCAAAACTTTCAACAAAAAGAGAGGTGTTTTAGTAACATGAAAATTCCTACAACCATATTTTCCTCTCTCATAATAATTTTTAGTAGCATCATGAAGAAACTCAACAATATAATTATCACATATAACATGTTTGTCATGGTCTAAAATCACACAATTCATATCAAGCTCCAAAACAGTGGGATCAAAATTTAAAATCAGCTCTTTTTCCCACATTTAGCAATATAAAAACGAGATGAATGGTCACTATTAAAAGGTATGGGACTACTACTAGCAATACCATTTTCAGTAGCATTATAATTTATAACATTAGGTAAGATAGGACCATCATCTAGAGCATTATCATATAAATTTTCTAAGCAAACTTCCTCATTATCATGCATATCAATAGTTGGAATAATAGAGGATTATCATAAGATTTAACAAAGTAGCATGGCTTTAAATAAAACAAGGTATGAGTCAAAGAGTTACTATCATTGGTAGATAGACATGGGGTCCATTCTTCCTCCTCTTGATCATCACTCCTCCTCTTTTTCATCCAATGAGCTTCCAGATTCAGCAATTTCTTCTTCCATAGGTTCCTGCAAGGCATTAGTCTCTCCCTTTGGGGGAGAGAATCTATTAAGATATTTAATTATGTAGTAATTACAATCCCTGTAATTATCAAATAAATATTCAAGTATATCATAAATCTCATATTTATAAGGTGCATCATCAATATTTTCAAGCAAATAAGCAATTTCGAATGCACCCTTCCAAGCAATAAATTCCTCAATTTGTTCCACGTCATAAAAGTCATAATTTCCCTTAACATAAAAAGATATGGTAACATTATCATTATACTCACATTGAAAAGGGAGGTGTTTATACCTCCTACAGCAACAAGATTTATCAAAGCAATAAGTAACATTATAAGTAGAGCACAAGTTTTTAGCATAGTTATGCAATTTATTAATTTTCTCCCATAAGTGTATCCCTTTTTGTGACAAACGGTGTTCCTTATAGTATTTTTTTGTTGTTCATCTGTGAACCCACCTTGCCAATAAGATCTAGTTTCAAAGATATCAAACATTGATAGCAAGCATGATAAATCAAATAACAAGCAAAACAATAACAAAGTAAAAAATAATTGGAGGTGAGAGACTCCTATTGCAGATATTCTCTTCCTCCCCGGCAACGGCGCCAGAAAAGTGCTTGATGTGCGTGTAACCCACGTTCGTTGGGAGATCCGAAGAGGAAGGTTTGATGAGCACAACAGCAAGTTTCCCTCAGAAAGAAACCAAGGTTGAATCGACCAGTAGGAGGAAGGAGTAACTTCAGAAGGTTGATGCAGTTGAGATGGTAGGGCGCACTATCGGTTCAGCAACAACGTGGAACCTGCACAACACAATCAAATCATTTTCCCCAACGAAGAAGTGAGGTTGTCAATCTCATCGGTTTTGCTGAACACAAAGAGGTTAAACATATGGTGTGGAAAACAGTATGAGAACGATATGAAAACAGTAGCAGCAGTGTGAAAATAGTAATTGCAGTGGTTGTATTATCAATATGAGAAAATGGACCGGGGTCCACAGTTCACTAGAGGTGTCTCTCCATAAAAGATAGCTAACATGCATGGTGAACAAATTACAGCTAAGCAATTGACAGGTAAAGAAACATGGATGACATAAAAATTACTATGAGATTCATGCGGGCATTACAACAAAATACATAGATCATCATCCAACTGCATCTATTACTAATAATCCACCCTTCGGATATCATCCGAACAAACGTTGGGTATTAAGTTGCAAGCAACGGATAATCACAGTAAGCAAAGTGTGTAATGTAAACAATGTAAACGAAGTAAACATCTCTGTTTTCTCCCTAATGGTAACAGTACATCCTCCATCTGTCACGTTTCTGTCACTCGAGCACTGATGCAAAGGAGGCATGAACGCACTAGCGAGCATAAATACTCCCTCTTTGAGTCACTAGCATCTACTTGGCCAGAGCATCTACTAACAACGGAGAGCATGCAAGATCATAATAACATGCACATGAAGATAACATGATAGATTGATAATCAAAAGACATAGCTTTCAATAATCATCGGATCCCAGCAAACATAACATGAAGCTTTACAAATAGATGATCTCGATCATGTGAGGCAGCTCACGAGATCTAAACATGAGGCATAAATTGGAGAGGACGACCATCTAGCTACTGCTATGGACCCGTAGTCCAGGGATGAACTACTCACGCATCACTCCGGAGGCGGGCATGGTGGTGTAGACCCCTCCGGTGATGAATTTCCCTCCCGGCGGGGTGCCGGCGAGAGCTCCAGAACCCTCCCGATCTCGGGTTGACGATGATGGTGGCCTCGGGTGTTTCTCGGAAAGAAGTGGTATATTTTTAGGGTGACATATCGGGGGGAATAAATTGGCGAAAGGGCGATGGCGGTGGACGCCCGAGGGGCCCACACCACCCCCAAGCGTGGCCAGGGGGCACGCCGCCCTATGGTGTGGGCCCTCTTCGGGCCTCTTCAGGACTCTGTGGAACCTTCAGGAATTCTAAGACTTCCGGGTTTCGAATTTTACAATTTCGAGAATATTTCCAGAACAACTTTTGTGAAAATAAAAAGTGTATAAAACATGGAACTGGCTCTGTGGCATCTTGTCAATAGGTTAGTCCTAGGAAATCGATAAAGATGACAGAAAGTGTGAGGAAAAGATGTAGCATAACCATTAAAACAACATGGAACATCAAACATTATAGATACGTTTATGATGTATCAAGGACACGCACTTACCGGCGGCGGTGGCTCCCAGGAGTCGAGGAGACGAGCGAACAGACGATTGAGGTAGCTCTGGCCTCGTTCGTTAGACGAAGAGGTACGTGGGGCAGGTGGGGGTTGCGGGGGGGAAATTTTCCAAGCCTTTCTGAGCGGGTTAGCTCAGAATTGTTTCGGGAGGTACGTCTGTGCTTGCGGATTGTCAACAAAAAATACTACTTACTTAGCTCTAATCTGGCCACCACCAACATGCCAGCAGTTCACGAGGACTTGGCCGTGGCAGGCTATATGTCTCATATTTTCATACACAGTGCAGAAAGATAAGATGAAGTCTACGGAGGGACATGGACTCAGAGACTACGAATCCGGAAACAGTTTGCAGATAGAGTACGGCCTGGAAGGCGGCTTTCTCGCGTGCGTAAGCCTCTTTGTGTGTTGTGGACCAGAAAAAGAACGTAAATCTCTAGCAAAATGCTTTTGTCCAACTAAAATGTGTTACATACATCCACTTTTGTCCAACTTTGAGACAATTAATATGAGACGAATGGAGTAACAATAGTGCCGCAGTTAAAATACTATAGATACGAAAACTTGTATCATTCTTAAGAAAAGACTGAATTCACTGTTAGGGTTCACACTTTTTCTTAAATTCATGCTTGATATCTATTATACTAAACCAGACCATTCCTATCGGATATATGCCAATTAGGGGTATATCCGGCATTGGCCGAAGGCCGGATTAACAGGGTGGCCCATAGGCAATTGAACGGAGTCCATGGGCGGCCTAGTAAGCTGACGCGCAGGAAGCCGGATTCTAGAAGAACCCGGACCACGGTGCAAACATGGTGCGACTTGGAGAAGAAGCTGGATTCCTTACTTTCCAAGTTAGATGTTTTCCGTAGTCTTATAGGTTTCCTTCCTGTAAGCCCTAGTCCGGCTATCTATATAAAGCCGGGCGGGAGTGAAATAAAAGAGATCGGATCACAAGTTAGCTAGAAGCCAACTCGCCGGGAAGTTCATCCTCGCCGAGTTAGCGAAACCATACTCACAATTATACTGTGTATACTTCAGGCTTTAGCCCTGATTTTAGTGAGATTGCAGGAGTAGGAACGCCGCCTTAGTTGCAACGTACCGAACCTGCGTAAAACCATGTTCTCGTTTCCAGGTCTTCCACGTCCCCCCCCCCCCACCCCCCCACGGTTCGACCAGTGGGCTTATGGCACCTACGTCCATGATCCTTACTACGAAGTCTTGACAATTCCTGAATTTTTTACCGGAAGTTTTCCAGACTTTATTGGGCGGCATTAATCATATTTATATATATTCTCTTTCTACAAAATGAGAAATTTCATAACTTGCAATATCCTATCACACATAGGATTATGCCACTTACATATAATATAAGGAAAATATATTATGGTGTTGGTGGCAAGTTTTAACAATAAAAAATATTTACATCATATTCAACATTTATTTTGTTGTCAATTCATCGAAGTTATCACATATTATGACGAGACTCTTACTGCAGGTGAGATGCTAGTTGGTATAGCAAGATGCTTCTTTATGGATGACATATCAACAGGTCTAGATAGCTCCACCACATACGAGATCATGAAGTTCCTCCAAGAAATGACTCATTTGATGGATTTAACAATTGTTATTTCCTTGATCCAACCGCCTCGCGAGAATTAGAGTTATTTGACTGCATAATCCTCTTAGGTGAGGGGAAAATTGTATATCATAGTCCTCGAGAAAATGCTACATGTTTATTTGGAGTTATGGGATTCAAATGCCCTGAGACGAAGAATTTAGCAGATTTCCTTCAAGAGGTTTGTCAACTTTGATAAGGATCTCTTAAAACAAATAGGACAGTAGTAATGAAAAACAATCATCCTTAACTAATTATTTTCATAATTACTAACAATTAAGGATGTCATTCATGAACTAGATGAAGTACAACTTCATCCACGAATTCATTATTATGTAAAATGTACTTGTAAATAATACATGTTAAAATAACAACTAGCATAATTATTTCTCTATTTGGCTAGGTGACGTCAGTGATGGATCAAAAGAAACGCTGGATTGGTGATAAGAACATGTATCAATATTTTCCTCTAGAAAAAATTGCAAAATCATTCCGTTCATCCTATCTCACTCAACTTGGAAAAGATAATGCACATGTGCCAAATAATACTATAAAGAGTGAGACAATAAAATCTAGTTCAAGTATGTCCAGATGGAAGATTTTCAAGGCATGCTTTTAAAGGGAAGTATTGCTTCTATAGAGAAAATCCCCATTGTATACATCCATGACCGTACAGATAAATGTCCTTGCTTTGGTCATATCAACCATTTTCCTTCAAACAAGTATGAAGTACAAATCTGTACTTGATGTGAATAAATACATTGGAGCAATCTTTATGGCTGTTTTGGTAGTAAACTTCAACGGCATGAGTGAATTTCTAATTATGCTAAAGTGGCTTCCCACTTTATACAAGCAAATAGACTTGCTTGCATTTCCAGGATGGGCACTCATTATTCCAGTTTCCCTTATGAGCATCCTGATATCCCTTTTCAGACATGTATTTGGACCATTTTAACATACTATGTGATTGGCTATTCACCTTCCTTTATCAGGTACTCTCTTCGTCAATTAAATATATAATGAGCATACTAGTTTAAATAATTTGGAGTGACATAAAAGAGTCGCCTTACTTCTTACAGATTCATGAAGCACTACTTGGTACTTTTTGTGTTGCATCAAATGTCAATGGGCATGTGTCGTTTATTAGAAGCGGTAGCAAGGACACCACTAATGGCCAAAGTGTTAACTAACGCAACCCTTGTATCAATCTGCATGTTTGGAGGCATCATCATTTCAAAAGTTTATATGATTTAGCTTAGTAGAATAAAGATATATAAAAATTTTATAAAGCATGACTTGTTTTATGAAATGTGTGAGGCCGAGGCTCACCCGTTTTCTACATTGCGACAGATGATCTCCAACCATGGTTGCGCAGGGGATACTGGATATCCCCATTAACCTATGCACAAAATGCCCTCCCCCTAAATGAGTTATTCGACGGAAGATGGACTACAGTAAGCAATCCCTTCATCTAACTAATATTCTGGATCAAACATATGTAGCCTAGTTGTGAATTAATGATTTGGATTATGGTAGGAATTTGATTACAAAAATGCCAATACCATTGGCGAATCCATCCTCAAGATCAGGGGGTTGCTCATGGAGTGGCACTGGTATTGGATTTGTGTTAGCAGTTTTTTTGTATTCTCGCCGGACTTCAATATGCTCAGCATATTTGCACTTGAGTTCATGAATTGTATGTGTGCCAATCCAAAAAAACCTTAAGGGTTCAAACATGAATACTATGAGGTTTTATCATTTTTTTCTCATTTTCAGCGCCACACAAGCATCAAGTTAGCATTGACGCCACAATGACAATGATGACAGAGTGCACGAACAAGAAAGTTGGAACCCGCAATGAAACTAATGATTTTGTCTAGCCATTTTGGCCGATTTCCCTTGTATTTTATCATATCAACTATTTTGTAGTTCATCAACTATTTTTCTATTAAATTAAGCTATGTATACCTTCCACTATAAGAGATGACCAGGTATGGGGTAACAGCAAAAAAGCTTCAGTTTTTGCAAGATGTCAGTGGTGCTTGCAGGCCGGGTGTACTAACAGGTTTGATGGGGATCACTGGTGCTGGAAAGAGATGTTTTGGCTGGAAGAAAAACTGGAGGATATATCGAAGGTACTATTAGGATAGCAGGATACCCAAAAATTCAAGATACATTCTCAAGGATCTCGGGCTACTCTGAACAGAGTGACATTCATTCCCCTAACCATATTGTGCATGAATCTCTTCAATTCTCTACATGGCTTCGGCTCCCTTCAAACATTGAATCACACCAAAGAGATGTATGTGCTTTGACCTCTTGTAATATTTTTTTATCGTTTGCATGATGGTAATATCTAACAGGATATCACAAGATTTATCTTTTCAGATGTTTATAGACGAGGTCATGGTCCTAGTTGAGTTAACTGAATTAAAGAATGTCATGGTGGGTCTCGCGGGAGAAATTGGCCTGTCAGCGGAGCAGCGGAAAAGGATAATGATAGCTGTGGAGTTGGTAGCTATTCCTTCCATTTTATTTATAGACGATCCAACTACTTGCCTAGATGCCTGAGATGCAGCAATTGTCATGAGGACCGTGAGAAAGACGGTGGATACTGGACGAACTGTTGTCTGCACAATTCATCAGCCAAACATTGAGATATTTGAATCTTTTGATGAGGTATGAGTAAGTGTAGAATTTAAATAGGAAAGAAAAATCGTACCGAACAAGCAACTGAGAAAAGGCATGACCATTTTGGAGCAATAGCTACTGTAGGTCAAAGAGATTGACCTTTTAGTTTACCAAACTAGCATTTTTTACCAAACTGAAATATAAAATGCAGTTGTCCCTCACATTTCTTCTAGTGTGTGTTACTAATTTAAGTCAACTAGGCTTCAAAAATGATTTCTTTCTAAGGGAGTACCTTCTATATAATTATGACTAAGCACTACTATATTGCCTTTGTCAACATTAATTTAGTTGACTAATTGCAGCTTCTACTTATGAAAAGAGGGGGACAAATCATATATAGTGGTGCTCTAGGTCCGCTTTCTACCAACATGATTAAATATTTTGAGGTAATATTGGTTGGTTATGAATCTCTATTTATAACATGGAGAGGAAAACATTGAAATTGCTTCGTCACATGCTATGTCAGGTGTTCCTAGAATAAATGAGGGACACAATCCAGCAGCGTGGATGTTGGATATCAGTTCACACACAATCAAACATGAGATTGGATTAGATTACGCACAAATTTGTCGAAGCTCATCCCTATGCATGCAAGCTCCATGTTATCATAATGCAGTCGTTGTTGTAATTTAAACTTAATAGAATATAATAATAAAAACATAAAATTAATGATACCTTGTTTCTACAGAGAAAATATGCCTCTATATGTTGAGCTCGGAGAACCATCGAAAAATACACAGGACCTACATCTTCCTCCATCATACTGGCAAAAATTTAGGATGAAATTCATGGCTTGCATGTGGAAACAAAGGTGTGCATATTGGAAAAACCTGGAACACAATGTTGTACGGTTCCTTAAAACATTTGCTCTAGCAATCCTCTTAGGAATTGTATTCTGGAAAACTGGATCAATCATGTATGTAGGAACAACAACAAACAAATGATTTTATTTCATGAAAAATTACCATACCTCTGTTGTATCATAACTCGGGTTTCATTGTTACAGAAACGATCATCAAGATATATTTAGCATATTAGGACTCACATATTCTATAGTAGTGTTTCTAGGCTTCAATAATTGCTGCATGATACAACCAGTCGTGGAAATGGAGAGGGTTGTTCTCTACCGAGAAAAGGCGGAAGGTACATACTCTACCTTTTCCTATGCCATAGCTCAGGTATGCCTTTCCCAATATTTCATAAAATAAAAAATAATTATGTTAGCACATCTAATGCACATGTCCCCCACATATGAATTACATATATCATCATAATCATGTTAGCCAGCTCATATGGTTCTAAACAATGATAACACAAGAGAGAGAGAGAGATAGATCAAGCTACTTCCACAAAAACAAGATCATAAACATAATAGTATTCAAATCTCAAATATCATCTCATAAAACAAGATCCACCACATATGAATTACATATATAACCATATGCATGTTAGCCAGCTCATATGGTTCTAAACAATGATAACACAAGAGAGAGATAGATCAAGCTACTTCCACAAAAACATAGTCTAGATATGGACTACTCTCTTCATCATGGAGACGAGGATGATGATGTTTCTAAAGAGGGTGGAGTTCCAACTGGGGATGGCTTCGTCGGTGTTTTCCCCGCCAATCTTTGTTGGTTCTACTTCAGTTTATATGTTTCTCTCCGCCTCCTCTAAGATTACGTCAGGGGACCTTTTTATATCCATTTTTAGGTCAAGACTTGGAGTTAGGGATCAAGACAGAAGGCTGGGGACGCTCGAGGGGAAAGAGAATGGGTGGTGGGACCATGCATTTGGGCCGCTCCATCTACCCTCTTTCGTCCCTCTTGAGTCTTCTCATTTGGTCCGAAATGCCAAGGTGCTTGTCTTCATGGAAAAATAGTCCTTGAAAACTCGCAGGTCCATTTGACTTTGTTTAGGTCTCTAAAAGTTAAAAATACACAACATATGTTTTTTCCTGTTCTGCATAGTTATAACCCAAAGAAAGGGGGTCATTGGTAAATCCACAAAAATAATTATAAAAGATGGATAATACAATATATAAGGTGCAAATATGTTGGAATATGTGACAATAAACTACAAAGTTCATGTATGTATTTTAGATGCATCACCTGTCGTTGTTCCTTTTGGCGAACTCGGTGGGCACCCATGCTGGGATCCTTCCTTTTCCATTGTACCACCCATTGCCGCTACCGCCTTTTGGAAGTCGTGGAAGAAACATCAATTGGAGCACCTTCTCAGGACTGATCCTTCAAAGGGTACATGGCTTGACAGAGTTCGCTCATGTCTCTTAATCGACCAACGATTCGAGACTGCCAAGTGATAACTATCCGCACGCTGTACAAAGTACATGCATCCTACTACCGTGATCGTTTCTCTCTCTATCAGGCACCCCTGTAGAGAGATTTATTTCATGGTATGTTAATGTCCTACACACTATTAAGTTGTTCTAGGCTTTCTCAAGCATAGAGGTTAGAGTAAAAGCAATATGTGTTTGAATGCTGAAAAAACCTAAGAAGATAGTTGGTATCCTATGTTGTGCTCCTTGAGACATATATGAAACTATGTTGCATATTATCTAGCAGTTCCATTGTCGAGGAGATATCCTTAAGCACACATGAAACTACTCTATGGGTGTTAGTCCTGCCCTAACCTGTTGAACACGGGGTTCCACCCCTTAAGGACCCATCATCATTCAACCATGCATGACCCCGTCTTTGGCTCATATCAAGCGAACTGCCTGAGAGAGCTCGGACCGGTTGCCAGAGGGGTACCCCCTTTTAGGCGCTCGACAAATGTGAACGCCATATAACCTAGAGATTGCTCGCCCCCTGGAGAGCTGGGATGCATAAGCATGGATGCAAGGAAAGGGAACTGCCCTTGGCCTTTGCAGTGGATGTATTTGTCCTTCCCTGCTCTCGTTGCCGCGCCATGGGCAGCCTTTGATGCCTCCTGCTGGGTAAAATATGTTTGTTCTCAGGACCAAGCCATGAACGCTTTGACATAAGACCCCCATACTGTCATAGTTCTAAACTAAGGCTTAACAGAGTCAGACACTGGCGGGGAAAGACTCTTTTCTTTTCCATCGCCAGGCGACATCATCGTTACTGCAGGGTAACCCTAGACCCAACGCATTCTGCCGATAACCTGAAAAACATTGTACAAGTACCCTTAATAGGAAGGAATGTACCCTTTTCATGTCCATTGAAGTAATCATCTTATCCATAGCACACGAAAAAAGTGTTCTTGTGATCTGCACGACCCAGTCTGGCTAGTTATCGCAGAAGCACTACAATGACCTAGTCTCCTTGCTTGCTGCCAGTTACCGTTGTAGCATAGCATAGCATAGCTAGGTGGTGCCCAATATTGCATTTTCAAGCACACTCACTTTGGCAATGCATGGGTCACTAACCGTGCACCCAGAACAAGGCTCACAAAATTGAAATAACTTGGCTTTTATTCCTCATAGCAGTTTCACGGGTCTGGCCCATTACAAAACACGGTCACACAGTAATCAGATACAAGTTTTTTGCAATTACGGGTAGAACTTTCGCAACTGGTTGATGTTCGAGGAATTGCGGACCACGACACCATTCTTAGGTTCCATGCGTACTACCCTAGGCTTAGAGATATGGACGACCTAGAAGGACCTTCCCACTTTGGCAACATCTTGTTCATTCTGGCGGTATTCTGGATGCAACGCAAGGCGAGGTCCACCACTTCCAGTTCCTAGGAATGAATGTTGCGGTTGTGATAGCGGCGCAATCCTTAATGATATCGCGCATATCACATTGCTGCTTGAGAGCGAGCTTCTTCCAGGACATTGATGTCATCAATTCTCCGCTCAGCCTGGGTGACCTCGTCATATAGGATTGCACGAGAGTATATCCATGTTTTAGCTCGGATGGCAACACTACTTCAGCTTCGTAAACAAGGAAGATGGATGTTTATCTAGTGGCTCTGCTTGGCGTGGTCATGAGCGGCCATAAAACACCGGGAATGTAATCAATCCATTTTTTTGCCTCACATTTCAATATTGGTGAATGTCCTGGTCTTGAGTCCTCTTCGAAGCTCCGCGTTGGCTCGCTCGACTTGGCCATTACTGTGTGGGTGTGCCACTAAAGTGAAGCAGACCTTGGTTCCTATTTCATCGGGGTTGTCTAGGAAAGCATTTCTTGAGGGGTAACTCGCAGTCCAGCTCGCAAACAGACCTTACGTCAGATCCACAGACGAGTAGGGAGAGGTAATACCTAATGGCTCGATTTGGCACACCTTTGAATGACCAGAAGATGTCGGGATGAATTTGGATAGGTCCTAGCTCCATGATCTAAGATCGCCGGCAGAATGGATTGTGAATTCCCTTAGATACTTGCAATGACCTTTCTTTCCAGGCCACTGATGCATGAGTATGTCCCAAGGGTGGGATGAACTGGAACGCTGATCCCGCTCAAGTATCTGGGACTGAAGTCATCGAGCAGACTCGGTTTGCTTCCATGAATATCCTAGCTTGACTTTCGACTGTGAGGAGCCTCGTTGTGAGTCTTGACTGAAATAACTTACCCATTTGTCTCTTCGACTGTGAGAAGATTGTATTCCTTCCTAGACTCAGGACGACTTGATGCCACGGAAAGCGCATGATCCTTCATGGGGATAACCTCTACATCGTCTTTGTTAATGATGTTCAAGGCCTGGATGACTGAATTCAAGCCACCATAAATCCCTTCGAGCGATATGTTTACTGACACAACATTGAGTGATTAGAGTTTTCTTCGTCGGACTGCCTTGTCAGGCGACCATCCATGGAAAGCTATAGATTGTGCCTAATCACCCCCCACACCCCCCTCCTAAAGCCACGGGAGAGGTCTAGTGGATCAGGACTGAGCTCCCAGTCATGCCCTGGCAGGAGTGATTACATGCACAATTTTCAATTTGGAAGAAGGAAGGCGGCCACTACCCTGGGATGCCCTTTCCTCCTGCAGGTGGCCTTCATGCCTTAACTTCTTCTAGGAATATGGGGCACTTGAATCTCCGCCAAGGACTTTCCAGGGAACTACGTCCATTTCTTCAGTCATACCACACTTGTTGGCAGCCTCCATAAATCCTCGGCGGACTCAATTGCTCTGGATCACATCTTCCACCTCATCCTAGGGTCACGGATATCGTATTGGAAATGTGTTATGATGGCGCTGGGTGGGATGCTGGTCAGCAAGTGCAAAGTTTTGTAGGCACATAGAATCTTACATGGCCCTTGAATCACTCTGAAAAGATCCCGCCAAGTGGCCTCAGGTGGAGCGAGGTGAGCTACAACTTGAGGAAGATCCCATTCCGAAGATCCGTACAACTCTGTGTTCCCGGTGAAGATCTTGAAGACGATCGTGAAGCTAGTGATCTGGTACATGTCTTAGAGCATTGGTGCGGTCGCGCTCACTGGTCTCATCACCTAAATTGACCCACCGGTTGGAGTCTTAAAGAGCTTGCTGGGAGGTAGCCTGTCTCGGGAGAGTTCCGATCCAAGTCCCTGGGGACCGTTCTCCCTTGATAGAGATGTGGAAGAGCCCACAGATATGTGGTCCCCTTGGCTTCTTCCTTGGAGTGGTGACCTCGGCGGGAGTTTGGGTCCTTCAACTTGGGGAAGATCTTGCATCAGAGATAGTAGGAGTCCTTCGGGTGCACTTCCGCGACGTCCTTCATGCCCGAAGTGAGTTTTCCTTTACGATCTAGGCCAGCATGCGAAGGAGATTCAGATCTCGCACGAGGCTGTACCTGCTGATGTTCGGGGTGGGTTGCCGCCTGGAAATAATGAAGCTCATCGACCCAAGCCACATACCTTTATGAGTGGAGGCTAGTATGTGGAGTGTGTTGTAGTAGAACTAGAGTGACGGCGGGGGCCTCTTGTTGTTCTCGAACACCCGACGAAACCCGGATTTATGAGTTCTTGGTCTTCCCCTCCCCGCTCCCTGGGGACGCCCTGCTGTGACGGGCGGGGTTGAGCTTGCAATGGGTGATGAGACCGTTGTTACGCGAGGGAGGCTAGGACATGACGCAGCAATCTCCGCAACCATTACCATCATCACCATCATCCAATCTCGCTCTGCTATAACATATATGGTTGTAACTTGCTATATTCATTGGGATCTCTTTCCCGGTGTTGATTACCCCATTGTAATTGATGATAGTGAGTTTTACCGTGAATTATTGTTATGACCAGATTATTATTCATTCATAAATCACGTCTGATCATATGATTCATATGATATCTTGTGAGTAGTTCGTTTAGTTGTTGAGTACATGGGAGACGTCATCTTGCTAATAGTCATATTATGTTGAGTAATACTTAATGGTGTTATTTAAGTTATGTTATTATTCTTCTAGTGGTATCGTGTGAACGTCGACTGCATGATACTTCACCTTTATGGGTTTAGGAGAATGCGTTGTGTATCTAGTTTGCTTATGATAGGGTTGCTGGAGTGACATAAACCTAAAACCTCAATTCGCAAGCTAGTGCATGAGGGAGTCGTAGGATCCCAGAATTTAAGCATGTGGCTAGATTTTATCTTAATTATTTTCTTATAATTGTGGGTGCTTACAAGGGATATAATCATTAGTGTGAAATTTTTCAAGTAAGGACGGTGCACTAGCATAGGTTCACCCACATAAAACTTATCAAAACTATGAATGTTAGTCAACGGTATATGATGAAAGTGACTTGACGAAATTCTCATGTGTCCTCAAGAACGTTTTAAATTTATAAGTGACATCACCAACTTGTCCTTTGTGCTAAAAAAGATTGGGCCACTTGCTACAAGTATTCTCATTTGCTTTTATTTTACTTGCTCTATAACAAAAACCCAAAAAATAAAAATTGGTCTCATATTATTTGCAGCGAAACCTTGCTCAAAACCACTTGTCAACACCTTCTACTCCATACTACTAGGCACAATGACTATGTAAATGAGTTGTTGTTAAATGGACTAACTCAATAACTCGCTAACTACTAATTGTGCCATGTTACGTTAGATGTTTCTGGTAGAAAATCGGATTGTTCCGTTTAAAACTATCGGATAATACTATTTAATTTTTTGATAATCCATATTAGAGGGCTATATTACATACCATGTCCTCGTATCAAAGTTCGGAACTGGATATTCTCATCTGGCTGATTCCTCGAAAACGGATATGGATTCGTTTAAAACGATTTTGGAATTTGCAACAAGAGGGTTAGAGACAAGCTTATCAAGAACATATTTTCCCTTATTCATAAGGCTGCGCATGTGCTCCTTCCCGTTCCTCCCACAGTAAAAATGCTGGCCAAACTGAGGCACGAGACCAACAGCTGGCTATTATTCCTTTGTGTGTACGCTGCCAAAGTTCGGGACGAACACCACGCAGCGGTAGCCGCTACAGAACAGAGGCCAATGGTCGATGCTGCCAGAGTTGCTCAGAGAGAGAGCATACATTAAAGAAAAAGAACTGAATCTGGGGATCGGGTTCAGGAAAGTATTCATGTGTCCCGTGTTCTGTTCGTGGTTGCTTCAGGCAGGACTGCTTCATCCCCCTGTTGCTGTTGGTGATTGAACTGCACTAGCACAGATGAATCCCCTCACAAGTAAGTCCTCTTCTCGCGTGTCTCATGTTGCATGGCTACCACATCATTACTACTACAAGCTGCGAATGTCACCCCCAATGCTTTGCAATTTATACTTCAGGTTCTTGGATGATGATGATGATGAACTTGTGCGGGAGCCCAATTTGTTCCGGCCACGATGTCCTAGTCTCATGTGCATTCAAGGAGATATTTGACTCCAACACTTGCACGAATCATCTGGTGGCGATAGGCATTGCCACGCCGCTCACCCTCGCGCTCGTGCTCCGGTTGCTCATCGAGTTTCCGAAGATTATATCATCTCCACGCCAGCTTTTCAGGCTCAGTTCACCACTGCAGCTGGTTGGCGTGGCGTTCAATGGCTGCTTGGGTTTGGTCCATATTGTCCTAGGACTGTGGATGCTGGGGAGTAACTTAAGTAATCATCAGGATGCCTCTGTTTACCCGCCCCAGTTGTGGCTTGTAACACTGTCTCAGGGTTTCAGTTCGGTCCTTGCTGGCTTCACTCTCACTATCAGGCATGGGTTTCTCGGACTGGCATTCGCTCGATTATGGTCGGTCTCGCTGGTCATCTACGCAGCATTCATCTGTTGTTCCTCAGTTGTCAGCACTGTTGCAGCGGAGACGGTCACCATGAAGGCCTGTTTAGATTTTCTTGCCCTGCCAGGAGCAGTTATCTTTCTTGTTTACAGCATTCAGAGCAGCCATGGTGAGGAGAGGCATGAAGGAAACAGGAGAGGTTTATACAAGCCACTGAAGACCGATACAGACAGTGACTCTTCAGAGAGGCAACAGGTGACTGCCTTTGCCGAAGCTGGTATTCTGAGCGAGATGTCATTCTGGTGGCTGAATCCTTTGATGAAGATGGGTTACGATAAACCCCTCGAGGAGGAAGACATGCCATTATCAGGCGCCACAGATCGAGCACAAAATCAGTACTCGATGTTCTTGGAGAAACTGAACAGCAAGAAGAAGTGCTCGCCTTCAGAGTCATATGATGCCACACCATCATCAATCGTGTGGACTATCTGTTCTCTTCACAAGTGTGCGATCATGGTCTCAGGTTTGTTTGCCCTGCTCAAGGTTCTCACCTTATCTACTGGTCCGTTGCTTCTCAGGGCATTCATCAACCTGTCAATTGGGAAAGGGACATACAAACACGAAGGCGTTATGCTGGCTGTGATTATGTTCTTCTGCAAATGTTGTGAGTCGTTGTCACAGAGACAGTGGTATTTCCGCACTCGGAGGCTAGGACTCCAGGTGAGGTCACTCCTCTCGGCAGCTATCTATAAGAAGCAACAGAAGCTGTCAAATTCAGCAAAGATGAAGCACTCCTCTGGACAAATCATGAATTACGTGACCGTCGATGCATACCGAGTTGGGGAATTCCCATACTGGTTCCATCAAACATGGACAACGATTCTTCAGCTTTGCATCGCTCTGGGGATTCTTTACAATGCAGTTGGTGCTGCGATGGTTTCATCCTTGGTCGTCATCATCATCACTGTATTTTGCAATGCTCCATTAGCCAAACTGCAACACAAGTTCCAAAGTAAGCTTATGGAAGCACAAGATGTGAGACTGAAGGCCATGGCCGAGTCACTAGTTCATATGAAGATCTTGAAACTCTATGCATGGGAAGCTCACTTTAAGAAGGCCATTGAGGTGCTAAGGGAGGTTGAGTACAAGTGGTTGTCAGCGTTCCAGCTTAGCAGGGCTTACAATAGTGTCCTGTTCTGGTCATCACCTGTCTGGGTTTCGGCAGCCACATTTCTAACATGCTATCTTTTGGAAATTCCTCTTGATGCTAGCAACGTGTTCACCTTCATCGCAACACTGCGTCTGGTGCAAGACCCTATTAGGTCGATACCTGAAGTTATCGGAGTTGTGGTACAAGCTAAAGTTGCTTTCACTCGGATAGAAAAGTTTCTAGGTGCACCTGAGCGGAATGGACAAGTTAGGAAGAAATACCACATGTGTATCGGTTACCCGGTTGCAATGAACTCATGCAGCTTCTCATGGTATGAAGATCCATCAAAACCTACTCTGAAGAATATAAATTTGATGGTTAAAGCTGGGGAGAAGGTTGCGATTTGTGGAGAGGTAGGATCAGGAAAGTCGACGCTTTTGGCTGCGATGCTTGGAGAGGTTCCCAAAACTGAAGGCACGGTATGCTTTTCAATAGCTTCCTTTATCTTGATTTTTCATGAAATGCAAGTCCATACATCTGTCAGTTTATAAGATTATGATGCACCTTTATCACTCTTTCTGGGTATTCTTGTGGGTAGTATAGCTATTGGCACTTGGCTTCCTTGGAAGAACATTACTGAAAGTTTGGCCAAGTTTCCTTCTTAATTGATTGCGAATTGTGTAACCATTAATTCTTTATAAACTTTACCACTCGACTGAAACTATTTTGTCGAAATGGGGGATGCCCCGGCCTCTGAATCGACTGCAACAACAGTGAAAGCCTGGACAACACGACATCGTTACGTGCAGTTGAGGGCCTTAGTTCATGAAATGGGAAATTAAACATTTGCCAGTTTATAAGGTTATGATATGACTTTGTATCTTTTTTGAATGATAAATTTTTAATCATGTGTAAATATCGTCAGGTTCAAGTGTGCGGGAAAATAGCTTATGTGTCTCAGAACGCATGGATTCAAACAGGAACTGTGCAGGAAAATATTCTCTTTGGATCTTGTATGGACAACCAAAGATACCAAGAAACACTCTCAAGGTGCTCGTTGGTCAAGGACCTCGAGATGTTACCATATGGAGACAATACTCAAATTGGGGAGAGAGGAGTGAACCTTAGCGGTGGTCAGAAACAGCGCCTTCAGCTTGCTCGTGCACTGTACCAAAACGCAGACATCTATCTCCTTGATGACCCTTTCAGTGCTGTCGATGCCCATACCGCAACTAGTCTCTTCAATGTAAGGATCACACACATATATACACAAGAAGTTATGTAGGGTGCTTAACGATTTGAGTATGAAGCTATTCCATAAATTAAGCTATTGCGATTTTGTCTGACATGCAGGAATATGTCATGGGTGCTCTGTCAGACAAGACTGTCCTTCTGGTGACTCACCAAGTAGATTTTCTACCTGTATTCGACTCCATTCTGGTCTCTCTCCCTCTCTCTCTCCCTCTCTATCTCTCTCTCTCACACACACACACATATGTAATGTACCACCTGTTGATTTTTGGTTCATATCATCTAAAACTAACGATAATTTTGTACAGTTAATGTCAGATGGGGAGGTTATTCGATCTGCACCTTATCAAGATCTATTCGCAGATTGTCAAGAATTTAAAGATCTTGTAAACGCCCATAAGGATACTATTGGTGTTTCCGATCTTAATAACAATATTGTTCCTCACAGAGCAAACGAAAGATCAACAAAGGCGAATGATCATAAGTATTTTAGTGGATACACAAAGACTGGGAAACCATCACCATCACATCAACTGATCAAGAAAGAGGAAAGAGAAACAGGAGACACAGGTCTTAAGTCTTATATGCTTTACTTTCTCCAGAACAAAGGATTCATGTATGCCTCCCTTTGTGCTATTTCTCACATTATTTTCATAGCTGGGAAAATAGCACAGAATTCATGGATGGCGGCAAATGTCCAAAATCCTCACATTAGTACACTTAAGTTAATTGCTGTGTACATTGTTATCGGAGTTTCCACAACGTTCTTTTTGCTATTGAGATGTTTATCGGCTGTTGTTCTCGGGATCCAGACATCAAGATCCTTATTTTCCCAGTTACTTGATTCATTGTTCCGTGCACCAATGTCCTTTTATGATTCTACTCCGTTAGGAAGGATCCTTAGCCGGGTAAGAATTCTCGATCAAATAGCAAATATGAGAAATTTTGGAATTTTTTTCTCATTGTGACATTTTAATAATGGGTCAGTTTTTTGTTCCTTCTAATGCAGGTCTCTTCGGATTTGAGTACTGTTGACCTTGATGTTCCATTCGCATTCATGTATAGCCTTAGTGCGAGCTTAAATGGATACAGCAATCTGGGGGTATTGGCTTTTGTTACATGGCAAGTTCTGTTTGTATCTGTGCCAATGATAGTTTTGGCAATTAGGTTACAGGTATTGGTTTGTTTACCGTTATACCCTAATTTGTTGGGCTAATTATTTTGTTTACCAACTAATGTATTATGTTTCTATTGAATTAATCTACCCTTTTGTTTTGACGATTCCTCATGATCTCTTATGTTTTCTGACACGCAGAGGTATTACTTAGCCTCGGCTAAGGAATTGATGCGGATCAATGGCACAACCAAGTCTGCTCTAGCAAATCACTTGGGTGAATCAATTTCGGGAGCTATAACCATAAGGGCCTTTGAGGAAGAAGATCGTTTCTTTGATAAAAATTCTAATCTTGTTGACAAGAATGCTATCCCATACTTCTATAATTTTGCAGCAACTGAATGGCTGATTCAACGCCTTGAAATGATGAGCGCCGCCGTTCTTTCTTTTTCTGCCTTTCTTATGGTTCTTCTTCCTCCAGGAACTTTTAGCCCTGGTAAGTAGACTATAGTAAGGACAAGCATCAAAGCATTTGTTAATCATTATTCCGATTATGAAAAGATCAACATTACAATCAGGGGAACTAATTAGTTTTTTCGTATGTACCCCTGCAGGTTTTGTGGGAATGGCATTGTCATATGGTCTCTCACTAAATATGTCTTTTGTTTCCTCTATTCGAAAGCAATGCAACTTCGCGAATCAAATAATATCCGTGGAACGGGTAAACCAGTACATGGACATAAAAAGTGAAGCACCGGAATTTATTAAAGAAAGTCGACCGGCACCGGATTGGCCTCATACTGGTAGTGTAGAGCTTAGAAATTTGAAGGTAAATCAAAATATGAACCTATAAATGTCTTAAAAGGTCAAAACCTTTACGATTAGTTGTAACAGACTGGTGTAAAAAAATTGTTTGACAGATTAGGTACAGAAAAGATGCTCCACTTGTACTGCATGGAATCAGTTGCAAATTTGAAGGTGGAGATAAGATTGGTATAGTTGGTCGAACAGGAAGTGGGAAGACAACGTTAATTGGTGCATTTTTTCGCCTGACCGAACCAGAAGGAGGGCAAATAATTATTGACTCTTTCGACATCACTACGATCGGCCTACATGACTTACGTTCACGTTTGGGCATCATTCCACAAGATCCAACTCTTTTCCAGGGTACTGTAAGATACAATCTGGATCCTCTCGGGCAATTCTCAGATCACCAAATATGGGAGGTAAGATGTGTAGTACACACAGTTATTCGTGGTTCCTTTTCTCATCTTACTCAGTCATCAGATAACTTTACCATGCCAGTTTAGCTCAGTTACCAAGATAATACATAGGAATTTCTCCAATTTCAGCACATTATTTGTAAATGGAATTAAGAATATGTCAAATGAAAACCTACCTTCGTACATGTTATGGCATACGAATATCTTAAAAGAAATCACCAAAGTATACACCCTACTTTCTATTCTGTTGCAGGTTCTTGACAAATGTCAACTTCTTGAAGCTGTCCAGGAGAAGGAACATGGATTGGATTCACTTGGTAGGAAATTCCATTGCAGTTATATATTAGTTTCTGAAGTTCATTTTTGTGTTCAAACAAATTGAAAAAAATAGAAAGTTTTGCCTCGGTCAGTTTCAAAGCCCAAAATAGGGTGGAAAGTGAAGAAACATTTTATACTCGATTTTTCTAGTCGTTAGTAGTCCTAGGTGCACTAGATATATATGTTTGCTAGCACAATTTCTGGAACTGCCTGATGGTTCATTTCCTGATAAGAATCACTCTAATACAGTTGCAGAAGACGGGTCGAACTGGAGCATGGGCCAAAGGCAGCTCCTCTGTTTGGGACGCGTACTTTTGAGAAGGTGTCGTATCCTGGTTCTTGATGAAGCTACAGCCTCTATGGACAATGGAACAGATGTTGTCATTCAGAGAACCATCCGGACAGAATTTAAACAATGCACCGTTATCACTGTCGCACACCGCATACCAACAGTTATGGACTCCGATATGATACTTGCAATGAGCGACGGTATTGCTTCTCTATCACCGACATGATAGAAATATAGTGATTCTCTTATTGTTAGACTTATTGAACATGCCAAAATTAAATGAGAGTGAATCGTATACTTAGAACCAAAATGCGTTGTGGATCCCTTTTTTTTTGGATCTAATTTCACTACTATCACACACTGAGCCTCCCTTTTTCAGTTGTATCGCTTTAGTTTTGCAAACTTATCTTTCTATGATAGGACCACAGCATATATTTTCATAATCACTACTAATGAGCTGAGCTATATACTGTTTCAGGTAAAGTAGAGGAGTATGACAAGCCTACAAACCTGATGGAAACTGAAGGATCTCTCTTCCGCGAGCTCGTCGAGGAGTTCTGCTCGTACGCATCAAACGGAAAATACATAAGACATGTTTGATTCGCAGAGCTCTGGTAGTAACACAATAATATCAAGAAAGGCAATGGGGTTTCGTAGGAATTTGTGTATGTAGGGTTCGTAGAAAGAAAGAGGAATCCAAGTAAATGACATGTTGAGGTAACATACTGCTAGAGTGCTAAATACTACCGGTGGCAAAGGAGGGCGCAAAATATTTCTACAGTAATTCTGAGCTACATTTGCAGGGAAATTCGGAGGTACCTATTTTGTTGTAAAATTACCAAATCGCTTAACTAAGTAATTGGGGAAAGAATACAAATTACATTTGGTGGTGAGTTGTCTTGCTGTAGTCGCGGGGGAATTTGGAGGTGAGGTGCTCGATTGCTCGTTGGCTGGGTCACCGGCTCGGCGCTGCGGCCCTGCCCCGGCGTTAGACTTCCGGCCGGTTGCCTGTAGGATGACCCCGAGATGCCGGCGAGCGACGGCTGTAGCTGCTGCTGCTGGGCTGCTTCCCCGAATCCCTGTTCTTGTGTCGCTAATGGTTCTGGTGGATGCGGTGCTAGTGGGCTGGGCTGGGCTGCTTGGGCAGTTAGTTTGATGGTCCGCTAGTGCTAGTGAACTGTGTTTGGTAAGAGCATTTCCACTCCCGGCCCCCAAACGCGCCTCCACGGCCTCTTTCGTCCGGTTGGACCCCGAGCGCGTCCACTCGCGTCCCCCGTTGGGCCTTCCCGTCCGGATGCCCCCTTATTCTCGTCCGGCAAACTCAGCCCAACCCCGCCGCGTAGGGGCTCCCGCGGGGTCGCCGGACGAAAAGAAACGGGCGTGTGGCGTCCGCGGGCCTTCCCCGTCAGTGAGACGAGCGCGTAGTCAAAGCGGCGCCCGGTCTTCGTCTTATCCCGAGATGGCGCAGAAGCGCACGGGGCGCAGCGGCCAGTCGCGCGGCGAGCCGTCGCTTGGGCCAGTCGCGTCGCCCACGCGGCGGTCGTGCGGCTCCCCACGCGGGCGCCGGAGTTAATGCGGGGGCGGTCTTTCGGCCTGCCCGGCCAGGTATAAAATGTCGCCTCACGTCGCTCTCGCCGCTCTCTATCTCTCCCCTGGCCTCCTCTGTCTCTCACCTCGCCGCTCAGCGCCCATGGATCCCCTCGCGCCAACGGCTTCCCCCGTCGGTCGCTCCTCAAACACCAGGCGCGCGCCCTGTTTGAAGCCTGGTACCCGTGCCCGCCGGACGTGCGCGTCGGGCACGGGTTAACCATCGGACTCGCCGGCGTGCCCATCTCCAACGCGCCGTCCCCGAGCGACGCCTCCTGGGGGAACGAGGTGCGCGCCCACTTCTACCATCACCTCACGCCGGACCAGCGCGCCGACCCCGCTGGGACCCGGCGAACCCGGCGAGCACGGCGCGCTACGAGCGCGAGTTCAAGCGCATCCACGAGGAGCGCTGGAACCGTTGGGACGGCCCCGGGCCGGCGCCGCCCGCCACTGAGCGGAACAAGTACGGGCGCGACGCGTTCTGGGCGCAGGATGGCTTCAGCCTCGACGCCATCCTCGCCCACATCAAAGCCGGTGACGACCTGCGCCTCCCCTTGCCGACGTCCACCATCTGGGGCCCAAGGCGAACGGCCACCCCGACCTCCTCCGTCTCTCGTTCGTCCTCCTCCTCCGCCGGCGGCTCGCGCCCGAGCCCGTCTCTGCGCGTCCCCAAGACGGAGCCGGGGACGTTCACGCCGCCTCACCTGCGCCCGCGTCCCGGCGGCATCCGCATTGGCGGAAGCGGCGCACAGTCTTCTCGCCGACGCCCTACGCCGCCCCTCCTCGTGCCCAAGCCGGAGCCGTGGTTGCGTGTCCGCAAGCAGGAGCCGGGGCTGGAGCGCCCGCGCAGCCTCTACGACGAACTCCAAGTGCTCCAGGCGGCGTCGGCGACGGAGGACGACCCGGAGGGCGTCCGAGCGGCGTACGAGGAGTCGTACAACACGCCGCCCGCACTGCCCCTCCCCGTGGAGCGCGCGTGGTCTGTGCGAGACACGATGGCGATGAATGGCGCGCCGCTGATCGACCTCGACCCACCGGCACCGGCGGCCAATGATACGTCGAAAACGTATATAGTTTTCCGAACACTTTGCTGATGTTTTCCCTCTAAACTTGTGTGTTTTGAATGCAACTAACACGGACTAACACTGTTATCAACAAAATTACTTTGGTGTCTCGTTTTTGCGCAGAAAATTAACTTTTAGGAAAATACCGGGAAACGAAGGGAAAGTCCATATTTTACCCGAAGACTCTCGGAGCCAGAAGATGAGTCAGAGAGGGGCAAGGGGTGCCCTCACCACCCCCAAGCGCAGCCAGGGTGGGCCCGCGCCTGGGTATGGTGGGCGCACCTCGGGCACCCGGACGAGAATAAGGAGGCGTCCGGACGGGAAGGCCCAATGGGGGACGCGAGTGGACGCCGCCATCGCGAATCCTTTTTCGGGGTTCAGAAACTTCGTTCTGGCACCCTGCCAGGACGGGGAATTGGAGGAGATCATCGTCGTCGTCATCACCAACGCCTCTCCATCGATCATCCATGTTTCCCCATCCATGTGTGAGTAATTTCCCTGCTGTAGGCTGAAGGGGATGGTAGGGATTGGATGAGATTGTTCATGTAATAATGTCGTGATTGTTAGGGCATAGTGCCTAGTATTCTCTATTAGTGCTATTGACATTGTTGCAACTTGTTATGCTTAATTCTTGTCACTTTGGGCCCGAGTGACATGATCTCAGATCTGAACATGTTATTGAATCACGATGATAATTATTGTTTCTTGATCATACCTGCAAGTTGTTTAGACATATCGTTGTCCGGAACCCGAGGCCCTGAAGTGACAGAAACTGGTACAACCGGAGGGGATGGTTGTGATGTGAGGATCACATGTGTTCACAGAGTGTTAATGCTTTGCTCCGGTGTTCTATTAAAAGGAACACCTTAATTACCAGTAGTTCCCTTTGAGGCCCCGCTGAAAACAGGCTGGTAGGACAAAAGATGTTGTGCAAGTTCACATTGCGAGTACGTACGACTATTTACGGAACGCATGCCTATGGTTACTTAGTGCTTGGATGCTTTATCTTATTTATCTGCAATGCCCATGTCTTGATTATTATATGAACTATCTTATCCATGCAATGCCCATTCATTCTAGCATTGCAGATAAATAAGATAAAGCGAGTTCACGCTGTTTACTTCAAACACTATTGCTGATGTTTTCATTTCACTGCTGCTATTATTTTGCTAGTGCTGCTACCATAAAACTGTTACTACTGATAAACCACTGCGAACAAGTCCACTTTCAGGTGCAGGTGAATTGACAACTCACTTGTTAAGGCTCACAAATATTCTTTGGCTCCCCTTGTGTCGAATCAATAAATTTGGGTTTTACTTCCCTCGAAGACTGTTGTGATCCCCTATACTTGTGGGTTATCAAGACTATTTTCTGGCGCCGTTGCCGGGGAGCATAGCTTTATTTGTGAGCTACCGGAGAGTACTATTATCTACTGCCATCATTCATCATGGGTAAGACTCGTGATGGAAAGTTCCCTATATTACCATCCACTACAAAAAGAGGTACAACTCTGAACACCTCTTTTGCTCTTGATTCACCGTTGGTTATGAGTAAGCTGCTTAGACCACCACATACACATGCTACACGTGCTACTTCTGCTGAATCTGAATATACTTATGATACTTTTGATGATGCTTCTACTGTGCTTGATGAGAGTGGTTCTCTCGGTCCTTTCTTAGATGCTACTATTGCTAAAGCTAAAAATATTGCAAACACTGAAACTCCTGATAAAAATCCAGTTACTCCTGCTGTTTCACCTAAGCTTAGAGATAATCCTAGTGATGATGTTGATGAATCCTATATTGAACTTAATGATGATATTATTGATGAAATACATGCTATGAAGGATAGAGATGCTGTTATAAGTCTTATTGAAAGTCGTGCTGTTAAATATAAATTATCTCCTGATGCTAAGTTTTCCACTTCTCCCATTAATATTAGGGATAAGGATTATGATTTCTCTCTTGATTTATCTTATATATCTATTGTTGAGAAAGAACATTTTTGTGGTACTGAAAATAAAAGTGCTATGAAACATATGAATGAGCTCTCCTCTTTGAGTAGTTTATTCTCTGATGCTCTTAAGAAACGTAGCTACTTTGTTGCTAAAATATTCCCTTTCTCATTAAAAGATGAAGCTAAAACTTGGTTTAATAATTTGTCCCTGGGATCTATTGATAGTCCTATTGTTTTGGTTAATGCTTTCTTTCAGAAATATTTTCCTACTAGTGCTCAACATGTTGCTTTACAAAATATATTTAATTTCAAGCAATTGGAAGGAGAGAAATTGCATATATCTTGGGCAAGGTTATGTTCTTTAGTTAGGGCTACACCTGGGCATAAGCTAGAAAATAATGAACTTCTTGATATATTCTATAATGGACTAACTGTTGAATCTAGGACATACCTGGATAGTTGTGCTGGTTGTGTTTTCAGGCAAACAACACCATATGAAGTTGAGGAATTAATGGCTAAAATAAGCCAAAATCATGATGATTGGACTATGGTTGAGCCTGAGTCGACCCCTACTTCAGTACCAACATTAACACCCAAGAAGAGGGGAATGATTGAATTAAATGATGAAGTGGTGAGAGAGGCCAAGAAATCTCTTAAAGAGAGGGGTATTATATATGAAGATGTGAAGAATCTTCCACCAATAGAAGAATTATGTAAGCCAATCCCTCACTCATCCACCATTGAGGTACACTCTCTCCAACATTTTTATAGTAGAGATATTCCCTACAATAAACCTCCTGATCAATGTTTAGATGAATTTAATAATTATGTTATTAAGCAAGATAATTTTAATATGAGAGTGCAAAATCACCTAATAGAAAACTCTAGAGCTATTGATAATTTGCAGGGTATCATAGAAAGAACCTCTAATGATGTTAAAATGCTTGTTAAACACTTTCAAATGGTTTAAACTCAAATTGATCAACTTGCTAAAGTGCAAAAAGATTTGCTAGTTAATGCTTCTAAAGAAAAACATGCTTATGAAATAAGAACTAGAAGTGGTCTTGCTACACAAGATCCTTTATATCCTGAGGGACATCCTAAAAGAATTGAACAAGATTCTCAGTAAACTAATAATAATGTTATTCATACTAAGAAGAAAAAGAAGAAGAAACATAAAACTGTTGTAGAATCCTCTGAACTTGCTAAAGATCCTAAGAGTATATCTATCTCTGATGCTGAAACGGAAAGTGGTAATGAAGAGAAAAATGCTTCTGATAAAGAAGAAATTGAAGAGGAACCTGAAAAGCAAAATAAGAAAACAAAGTACACTAAGGAATATTTTATTGCTAATAAACATGGTAATGAGAGAGAACCTTTGGTACAAAAATCAATGCCTTATCCTAATAAGAAACACAAATTAAAGGAAGAAGAACATTACAACAAGTTTTGTGAATGGATGAAACCTTTGTTCTTGCAAATTCCTTTAACTGATGCTATTAAGTTGCCTCCTTATGCAAAATATATGAAAGATATTGTCTCTAACAAAAGGAAGATTCCTAATGAGGAAATCTCCACTATGCTTGCTAATTACTCTTTTAATGGCAAGGTTTCTAAGAAGCTTGGAGATCCTGGTATACCAACTATTCTATGTTCTATTAAAAATAATTATGTTAGAACTGCTTTGTGTGATTTGGGAGCTGAGTTAGTGTCATGCCTTTTACTCTCTATAAAAGACCCCTCCTAGAAAAATTGATACCAACTGATATATCTTTGCAAATGGCTGATAAGTCTACTGCTATTCCCGTGGGTATATGTGAGGATGTTCCTGTTCAAGTTGCTAATAATTGTCTGATATTAACTGACTTTTTTGTGTTGGAAATGCCTGAAGATGATAATATGTCTATTATTCTTGGAAGACCTTTTCTTAATACTGCAGGGGTTGTTATTGATTGCAAGCAAGGAAAAGTTACTTTTAATGTTAATGATAAAGAGCACATTGTTTTTTCCCCAAGAAGATTAATAAGAAATATGGTCTAAATTCAATTGAAAATATTGAGACCATCAAGTTGGAGAATTTTATTGTCCTATTCCAAAGCCACCCAAAGAATATGAGACTATCATGATTGGGACTATATCAATCAAGGTTGAGGTAACATGAGTATTTAGTGAGAAACAAAGTTTTGTTTCATACAAAATTATTTTGGTAACAAGACTTGATCAACCTTGTTAACAAAGTGATTTTAAATGAAGAAAACAATGTTATCACTACGTTTACTTATTCATATGCTCGTTTTCGCTGTGCTTCCATAAAGTATATCATGTTTTCTTATTGTTTTTACTATGTTCACTCATGCCCACACACGTTTTTACCTCGTTTTCGCTCGTTTTCCATCGTCTACTCACGTTTTCACTATTCACAACCACGTTTTCCATATGTTTTCTTCCGTTTTCAGTGGGTATATGTTTAGTAGAGTGTCTTAGAACTGCTGTAGGTTTGGTTTTGCTGACATTTTCCATCATCCATCTTTGTTTTCTAGTGATATTATTATTTATTAAAATTTTGGAAAAGTCCAAAAAATAAAGTTTCTCGAAAATCCTGAAAATTTTATATTCGAAGTTTTTTTCGTAAAAAGAGGCAGAAAGCCACTTGGGTGACCCTAGGGGGGCACCCAGGCCAGCTCACCATGGCCAGGCACGGCCTGCCCCTAGGGCGCGTCTGCCTATGGTGAGGGGGCCCCCTGGCCCCCCACTTGCTCTTCCACCTACCACACCTTCCTCTTGCTCGTAGAAACTCACCCAGTTCATCCAGACCCGAGTTCTTGCTGTTCTTCCTCGCGATTTTTTGATCTCCTTGCTCAGCCCATCTTTTCTGCTGAGATTTGGGACAGTTGTTCTCCGGTATGTGACTCCTCCGATGATCCAAGTAGAATTTTGTTTAGTGGAGTATTTCTTGCGTATTTTGGTGCCGGGTTATGTGAGCTTGTGACGAAGACATGGATCTTGGACCCTGCGGGTAAGGACACCCCATCTCAGGCCCAAGGTTAAGGCCCAAGAAGAGGAGCCCTTGGAGTGTTCCAGAAGGCCCACGTGAAGCCCACCCGCACTAACTTGCGGGTTAAGTTAGGAAATATGTAACCGACTTAAGGTTAGAGTTCGAGTCCTCTCCGGGTAGGATTTGAGACCTGGCCACCTATATAAGGCCAGGAGAGCCACCGGTAGAGGACCAAGCAACACCGCAGCACCAAAACCTTGAGCTTGAGATCATACTCTCGACTCGAGCCATCACCATTGTAACCGATCTATTCGACTAATACAGATCGACAGAGGCAGGAGTAAGGGTTTTACCTCTACGAGGGCCTCGAACCTGGGTAAATCTCGCCCCCTGTCTAGCCGACGATTCCACCAGCGCTCATGAGTTCTCCTAGTCGAAACCCGATAGGGTCACCTAAGGGATTTGTAGAGTCAGAGATTCGACAATTGGCGCCGACCGTGGGGACGACGAGCGCTGGATCACCGGCATCTTCGGCTTCATCGACAACCAACTCCCGTTAGAAACCATCGACTACGGCTCCGAACAATCCTATACGGATCGGATCTGTCGTGGTCACACCTCACTCGCCGGAATCACGCCCGGTATTCGAGGATCTGGAGAAGAGCGTCACCTTGACGTTCGGGAGCCTGAAATTCGTGACCAACAGGGACGGGATCCTCCACTTCTCGGATGAATCAGAAACTGAATTTGGAGCTGTCGACCCGCGCCGTCATCTGGAGAAAAGCGGCGAGTCCATCCGCTTCAATGCCAACGACTACCATACCCTCTCGACAGAGGAACCATCAAGAATTCAAAGGAACTTTCGATCTACGCCTAGGATGCACGAGCCTCGACTGGCTCAAGTCTGCATGGCAGGATTGGAACAAGCCTCGGAAACGGAACATAGCGCAGCAGAGCGCAACATAATCGGCGTCTCACGGGAATCTTGGAACCGAGCGAAGGAGGCTATGAGAACGAGCAAGCCACCCGCAGCCGGGGCTTCACACGAAGACATGGTTGCCTACCACTATCACTTAGTGAGAGCAGCCACAACCATCAAAGACGCTCGGATAGATCTGGCCCGCCGAAGAAGAGCGGCGGATGAGTCGAGCCAAAGACGAGCCGGGCTGTCCATAACACCCTCGGTCGGAACCCGACCCGCGAGGAAGGGGCACGCATCTACATCCAGGAACAATGAATCCCTAGCCGGGACCAGCAGATCGATCACTCCTTCTCTCATGCGAGTCGATGACGACGACAACGTCTACCCGCAAACTCCCGCTGCCGCGGTTCTAGCCGCAGCAACTTACATGCAGATGAATCAACCGACGGAAAGTGACCCTCGGGCGGAGCAGTATAAGCAAGTACGCAAGGGACTAGGACTGGCAGCCGCAAGGCTCGCCGCCTATGACCGAAGGAAAGCCGCAGAGCAGCTGGAGAAGGAACAGGAGAAAGAGAAAGAGAAGGAAAGAGAAGCATCCCGCAAACATAGGAGCACTTCGCCAAGAAGGGACAGATCGCCACGTCGTGGCCGAGGAAAAGAAGCACGGCGCCGTGATGACAGTCGAAGCAGCAGCGAAGGCAGTCCTAGAGACAAAAGCTCGCGACATCACAGCAACCGTTCGCGAAAGCGAAGCAAGCAGCCAAGGAAGGACGCCGACCGCGATCGGCCAGGACATGACGCGCGATCGGACATCGCATAAAATAAGGTAGATAAGGCAAGGGCTTCGCGATATCGCGGGCGCTCTTCGTCCAGCTCCTCGGATGATGAAACCTGCGGTGCGCTCTGCTTTGCCCGCAGCATCCGCGAAGCACCTTTACCCAGAAGATTCAAGCTCAGCACGGAAGTGACAAAGTACGACGGCTCACTCGATCCTTCTCTATGGCTAAGCGATTACCTCACGGCAGTAAAATGCCAACGTGGGAACAAGAATACAGCTATGCAATATCTCAATTTGCATCTCGTTGGCGCGGCCCGCAGCTGGCTGGAAAGAAGACCAAGATCTTGTTACGCATCATGGGACGACTTGCACCGCGACTTTTGCAAAAATTTCCCGTCGACTTACAAGAGGCCGGCCACCATTGAAGAACTGCGAGCATGCCAGCAGAAAAGCGGTGAGTCTACCCGCGAATATATCCAGCGGTGGACCATGCTCAGGAACACTGCGGGAACCATCTCGGAGGAAGTGGCGATTGAGGCCTTTGCGAAAGGCGCCCGAAGAACTGCTTTCAGAGAAGAGCTAGGCAGGGCTACACCCAAAACTATTGGGGAGCTAATGACCATAGCCGAAAAGTGGGCTAACGGAGAAGACGCAGTGCGCAACAAGAGAGCATCATCACCTGCGCACGATGAAGACCGTCATGGCCGAAGGAAAAGGAGGAAATATTACGATCACGAGGATCGAGAGGAGCTGGTAGCGGTGGAATTCACACGAAGCCGCGACTCCGGTCGCCGTGGGAATCGCGAGTGGAGACCGAAAGCTGAAGAAAAATCTTCCGAGGAAGACCTCGATGGATACTGCTCGCTACATCTATTTACAGATAAGCGCACGGGCAAAACTAAGGCAACACACCTTCTTAAGGATTGCCGAAAGTTTATTGATATCTCGGAAGCCCTCGCAAGAAAAAGAAACGCAGCCACTCAAAATTACCCGCCGCTTCCAGGAGGAGGCCACCAAGGATTCCAGCCGCCACAACCCCTACTTCCACCAGCAAATCCAAACATGGCATTAGCTGCGCTACCCGCACCACCTGCACAAAACTCCGGGGCCAATGCATACCCGAATCCAGCAGGGCAACTCGCGATGATCCAGAAGGTATGTCCATCCCGCAGAGCTCAAAAGACTAACACAAGGCAATTGTGCATGGCTGTGCAGACACCGCCAACAAAGCCCGAGTACTTGAAGATGGCGGATCAACCGATCACATTTTCGATGAAAGACCACCCGCCACGAGTCCATCGACCAGGACACGCCGCCCTCGTCATCCAAGCACAGATTGGCAATTACGACTTGGCCCGCGTATTCATGGATGGTGGCAGTGGCATCAACATTATTTACGCGGATACACTCCGTCGGATGAACAGGAATCTGGACGGCCTTGCGGAATCAGAAACATCCTTCCACGGGATAGTTCCGGGAAAGGCAATCCGTCCACTTGAAACAATCAACTTAGAAGTTGTGCTGGGCACTAAAAGCAACTACAGAAGAGAATTCCTCGACTTCGAAGTCGTCGACTGGCCTTCACAGTACCACGCCATTCTTGGTCGAACAGCGTTCGCCAGATTCATGGCAGTACCACATTACGCCTACCTGAAGCTCAAGTTACCTGGAGAATATGGTGTGAACACAATCGATGGAGACTTTCAGAAATCCAACAAGTGCGACATTGAATTCAACGAGATCGTATAATCTTTCGGGATGCAAGAAGATCTTCAAGAGCTGGCAAAAACCACGGATCACTCCGTGATGCCCCTCACGAAGAAAAACGCGCCTGAGCTGGAGTTCAGCGCCAACAGTGATACCCGAAAGCATCAAGTGCACCCGACAGATTCTGCGAAGACAGCGATGGTCTCAACCACCCTCTCGCAAGCATAGGAAAGCGCGCTCCTCAAACTCCTCCGTGAGTACTGGGAAATTTTCGCCTGGCAGCCCTCAGATATGCCAGGAATACCCAGGGAGTTTGCCGAGCACTCACTCGAAGTCTTTCCAGATGTCAAACCCATCAAACAGACTACTCGACGATTTTCAGAACCCAAGCAGAAGGCACTCGGAGAAGAAGTAAACAGATTACTAGCGGCAAATTTCATCAGGGAGATCAAGATATCCACCTGGTTAGCAAATCCAGTGCTGGTCCCCAAGAAAAACACGGACATCCTTCGAGTATGCATCGACTACACGTCGTTAAACAAGCACAGCCCCAAGGATAACTTCCCCCTCTCGCGAATCGACCAGATCGTGGATTCTACGGCAGGCTGTCAACGCCTCTCTTTCCTGGACGCCTATTCAGGCTACAATCAGATCCGGATGAAACGGGAGGACGAAGAAAAGACAGCATTTATAACGCCACACGGCGTATATTGCTACACGACAATGCCCTTCGGGCTCAAGAACGCAGGCGCAACATACCAGCACTGCATGCAAAAATGCCTCGCCAAGCTCATTGGCAAGAACGTACACGTGTATGTTGACGACATCGTCATCAAGACTCGAGTTGAGGACACACTCCTCGAAGACGTTAGAGAAACATTCGACGCCCTCAACGCATACAGGATCAAGCTCAACCCGACGAAATGCGTCTTCGGCGTCCCAGCAGGAAAACTTCTCGGCTACCTAGTATCCGCCAGAGGCATCGAAGCCAACCCAGAGAAAATACAAGCAATCTTGACTATGAAGGAGCCAACCAATCTACGCGGAGTCCAGCAGCTCGCAGGGCGACTAGCCGCTCTGAGCAGGTTCATCGCCCGATTGGGAGAACAAGCGCTACCCTTCTACAAGCTGTTGAAGAAGACGGACAAATTCGAGTGGACACCAGAAGCTAAACAAGAGTTCGCAGACTTGAAGCGGTCATTGCAAAGCAGGCGCGTCCTTGCAACACCGCAAGAAAGGGAGCCACTCTACTTATACCTAGCCGCCACAAACCAGGTCATCAGCACAGCAATCATAGTCGAACGACCTGAGGAGGGCAAGGCATACGGAGTCCAACGACCAATCTATTACATCAGTGAAGTGCTCTCGCCATGCAAGCAACGATATCCTCATTACCAGAAGCTCGCATATGGAGTGGTTCTTACAGCCCGAAAGCTCAAGCACTATTTCCAGGAACACGCCATCACAGTGGTTAATGATGCGTCACTTGGGACAATCATGAACAACCCTATGGCATCCGGAAGAATAGCCAAATGGAGCATCGAGCTGGGCGCTTGGGACATCACGTATGCAGGACGCAACACAATCAAGTCCCAGGTACTCGTGGAATTCTTAAGCGAATGGACAGAGTTACAAACGCCCGGACCGCCTGAGTACACGAGCAACTGGATAATGTACTTTGACGGATCCAAAAGAAACGAAGGAACAGGAGCGGGAATCGTCCTCATATCGCCTAGGGGAGATAAGATGCAATACGTCCTACGATTGGACTTCCCACCCGATGATCCAGCATTGAACAACGACGCAGAATATGAAGCCCTGTTGCACGGGATGAAGATGGCAGTCGCTTGCGGAGCTACTCGACTAATGATCTACGGCGACTCCAATCTCATCGTGCAGCAAACAATGAAGGAATGTGATGCAATTGCTGAAAACATGATCGCATATCGCGACATGTACAACCTACTCGAAGGAAGCTTCAAGGGATGCGAGCTGAAACACATTGCGAGATCCAGCAACGAAGAAGCAGATAGACTGGCAAACATGGGTTCCACGAACACACCCATACCGCCAGGAATATATTTCGAACGGATGATCAAGCGCTCAGTCAAAGTCAAAAAAGCTGCAGGAGCACCCGCAGCACCAGAAACAGAGGTCAGCCCGCAAGTTGCCATCATCGAGCTTATTCATAACATTTCACGACAGGTTTTTCTGGTCGAGCCAGTCTGGACGCAGAAGTACCTTGACTACCTGTCCTCTAGACAGCTCCCGGCCGATCCTCGCGAGGCTCGACAGATAATCAGGCGTAGTAAATCCTTTCGGGTAATCAACGGATAATTATACAAGCAAAGCATCTCAGGTATACTTCAGCGCTGCATCGCACCGGAAGATGGCAAAGAATTACTCCAGGACATCCACCAAGGAGACTGTGGGCATCACGCTAGTTGGAAAACAATCATGGGAAAAGCCTTCCGAGCAGGATTCTATTGGCTCACGGCAGCCAAGGATGCGAAGGAGCTAGTCGAACGATGCAACGCTTGCCAGCGATTCGCACCAAGACCACATGCACCTGCTACGGAATTGCATATGATACCCATCGCCTGGCCTTTCGCACAGTGAGGGCTAAACATGGTAGGACCGCTACGCAAGTCCACGCCGGGTGGATATACACACTTGCTGGTCGCAGTCGACAAGTTTACCAAATGGATTGAGGCCATGCCAGTAACTTCGGCTAGCGCCCAATGCACCGTCAAGTTTCTTGATTCCATCGTATGCAGATTTAGGGTACCACATGATATCATTACAGACAATGGCACAAACTTCACGGCAAAGGAAACACAACAGTTTTGCGAGGAAAAGGGCATCAACTTCAAGTTTGCTTCAGTTGCCCACCCGCAAACGAACGGACAAGTCGAAAGATCCAACGGCTTAGTTTCAGCTGGCATCAAGAAACGTCTACTCGATCGTCTTCAACCAGCAGCAGGACATTGGGCCGAAGAGCTACCCTCCGTACTATGGAGCCTCCGCACAACCCCAAATCGATCCACAAACTACACGCCATTTTTCATGGTATACGGGGCAGAAGCGGTCCTTCCCGAAGATGTTAGGTTCAGCGCCCCAAGAATCGTGGCTTACAGCGAAGAAACCTCTAACAGGGCACTCGCGGAAGATATGGATGCACTCGATGAGATGCGCGATATAGCGCTCGCAAGATCAGCAGTATATCAACAATCACTGCGAAACTATCACAGTCGCCGCATACGCCACAGAGCATTCGCGGTAGGAGACCTAGTGCTGCGGCTCAAACAGAAGGATGGACACAAGCTCGAGCCACCATGGGAAGGACCCTTCGTCATACACGAAGTTATTCCAGGTGGAGCCTACAGGCTGAAGAACCCATCGACTGGTGGAATCTATTCCAATCCTTGGAATATCGCACACCTCCGAAAATTTTATCCCTAGATTTACTTGTTTTCACAAACAAATAAGGCTATACTAGCCACTCTTGTAGCTCGAATACATGATCGCAATAAAATACATGGTTTCTCAACCATATTTACTCGAAGATTATTCATTCTTATATGCTAAAATAGTTACAGGTACACACCCCATAAACACACGGGGGTTACGCCTAGAACTAAGCATAACAGGAAAATTTATACATACAAGGTCATACACCTTACAACAGTTTTTGCAAACTATACAACATCACAGGATGTACACATCCAACAATCAATCATGGCGAAAAGCATTCTCAGTCGCCAACACTCTATCTACTTCCTCAGAGGTCAGCCGGATGATTTTCACCGCTGCTGGACGAACAACATCATAATGCGGCGAAATGTCATCGATTCGACCGTCTGGAAGCCTAGCTACGGAGTTAAAATTTATCTCAGGACGCCATATCCGGACGAAGGAGAGGGCCACCACCGCGCCACAAGTCATTTGATTGCGCACGCACTCGCGAATCTCTCCCTCTTGCCCGAACAGCCTGAGGAGATGGCTCCAGTCTTCAGGACCCCTTTCCAGCGGGTAGAACGCAGCGTTCATCGCGATCAAGACCTCGTGAAAAGAACTCACGAGAACTTTTACCTGGGTGATACGGAACTTCAAAGTAGCCAGCACGAAACCTCGACTGCGATCAGACCAAAAGTTATTCGCATGAGGCTTCGAGCTGCCAGCTTCTTGAAGAATGTGGTTTTCTACCCACTGTTTTTCCTCCCTATCATCCGGCTTAACAACTGAAGAGCAAATATTCACGATTAGTCAAGGAAACAAGACAAAGAATACTAGGGGGCTGTATTACTTACACAGCAAGTCCCTAGCGATGGAGGCCAACTCGTCCATCAGAAATTGTTCGCGTTCAGTCGCCAGTCTTTGCTTGGACTTTGCCACATCGGCTACCCCGCGCAACGCTTTCAACCTGCGCTCACCGTCAGCTACACGATCACGAAGACCTGCCAAAGACCCCACAGCGGCGACAAGCGGATTTGTTGTAGCAGCAGGTCCACCTGAAGGTTCTGCGGCCACCCCGGATACCTGAAAAGCACAAAGAAGATTAAAAGGAATAAGGTGCCCCACTCGAGATTTATTTACCACCTATTCGACAGGTGCTCGGGGGCTACTCCCATCGGGAGCTTACGATCAATCGCGGGAAACATTTCAGCAAAAGCATCTCGATTAAAATATTGAAGAAACAGGAGCACATCCCAGGGTTCATTACAATCGAAGTTGCAAGATACAAACGAACTAAACTAAGAAGCTACAGTGGTACTGCCACTCGCGGCAGTCGCCCCTCCCTTAAGTCGAGCAAACAGCTCAGATAACTTCCGAGCGAGGACAGCGGCTGGCTCGCCAAAACGACGAAGCCCTACCTTTTTGCCCGTGGAAGGATCGACTGGGAGATCCGAGTAGGCCTCCTCCAGGCCGCTAACTCCATGCGCCAGCGCAAACTGGATGGCCGTCTTCGCCCCAGACTCCGACTGAGCGACCGCGTAGGCATCAAGGAGATTGCTCTCCGAGAAGATCTTCAGCAGGTCACCTAGCGCGGGTGGAGATGAAGCATTGACGAGAAGGCGACCATGTAGCTGCGTCAACACTTCAGTAGCATTGCCGACTAAGGAGCAAACCCCTGCATCATGCCTCCTAAGCTGGGCGCAACAATCTGTCAATGCGTCCACTCGAGGAGTCCCAGCAAGCTCCAGGGGGACACCCAGAAGACCTAAGAACAAAAAAGGGGGTTAATCCGAAAGATCTACCAAGACAAAAAGAGGAGTGTAGAAAAGTACAAAATTACCCGCAAAGCGCTCAGCAAGGGGACGAATAAAGTTGACAAGATTGGCATCCGCCTTGGCGCCAGCATCCTCCAAGTTCTTGAGGGCATCCTGGGCAGCCGCAAGTTTTCCCTCGTAATCGGCATTTAACATGCGGGAAGACTCGAGCTCCTGCCGGGCAGTCGCCAGTTCTGCCTCTAGAGTTGCTGCCTGGGCGGAGGCTTTGTCTTTCTCAGTCTTCGAAAACTCAAGTGGAGCTGCACGACAACATTTATCAGAATCGAAGAACGGATGGGAAAAATTCAAACAGAAGAAGAGGGCCGAGCTTACCTCGAAGAAGTTCATTTTCATAGGTGAGTCTACTACGGTCCGCTCGAAGGAACGCACAATCGGACTCAGCAAGAACAACACGGCGCCCAATCGCCGTGAGGGAGTCGATAAGTGTCTGCGGGCAACACGAAAGTGGAAATCAGAAGAGTAAAATTTGAGCCTATACTCGATTGTAAACATTCGAGTATAGCCTCGGGGGCTACTCCCATCGGGAGCACTGTCGTGCACCCGATAAAATCAAGAAGAAGCAAAAGACAGACTTTGAGCCTGTAGCCGATCGCATGCGATCAACTACAGCCTCGGGGGCTACTCACATCGGGAGCACTGTCGTGCACCCGATAACAAACTAAAGGCAAGTGACAGAATTTACCTGGCCCTTGGCGCAGGAAAGAGGATCCGCTGAGCTACCCGTCGCCTCTTTTGAAGCCGAAGCTCCGACAGCAGAACTAGGAACTCCATGCTCCGTAGTCGCTACTTGGGGGGCTACGTTGGGCGAATTCTGGACAGTGCCAGCAGTAGGAACCTCATCCGCAGCTCCTGCCTTACTCTTCCTTTCGGGAGGAAGGGAAGAGGCATACCTGCGAGGACTAATGGTTTGCAGGCTGCAACAAAAGACAAAGCGTCAACATAGATGCAAAGGAAAACGTTCGACTAAGAACGAAGAGAAAGAAACTTACTCATCTTCGTCGTCCTCCTCATCCAACATATCCGCATTCCAGGCGGTCTGGATAACTGGGAATGAGGAGGGAGGAGCGCGCGTTCGCAGAGGGGTAGCGTTGATGGGCTCCTTCCCGGGTGATTCTTCCAAGGAGTTGTCCTTGGAGGTGGCCTCATCACCTTCCACCCGACGGCGCTTCTGATAATCTCCACCCGAGTCCCCGACGTCATCCGAAGAATCTTGGTCAGAGCTCAAAGAAGCGTCCGCGACACTGGTGTCGGCCGGGGCATCCAGGTTACTCGCCAATAACTCTGAGGCCTCCGCCCCGGATACAGGAGGGTAGCAGGTGGCCATGGATAAACTCTATGGAAGACAGAAGAAAGCAAGGGAAAATTCAATCGACTGAAACTCAGAACAAACAAGAAAGCAAAAGAAGAAAAGAAGAATAAACTCACCGCGGCTGACGGAGGTTTCGACGCGTCGAAGGCTGCGACTGCGCCGTCGGGGAATTTCTCTCCCACCTTCACGCTAGTGATAGCTGCGATCTTCTTCTCGAACTCGACGTTCTAGAGATCCTCGCGACTCACTCGGCTAGCATCCTCAGAGCCTTGGTACTCCCACATCGTGGAAGGTCTGTGCTGCAGAGGTTGGATCCTGCGCTTCAGAAAGATACTTGCCAGATGCAGCCCGTTGAGTACAACTCCAGTAGTTTGATCGCGGAGAGCTGTCACCCTTGCGAGTAGAGGGGCAACGACCTGGGTTTCTTCAGTCGACAATTTGTGCGCCCAGGATTTCCGCCTCTTCAAAACAGCGAACGGGTGGAATTCCACGATCCCACCCGAGCTGTTGTCGATGACGTAGAACCATTTTTTCCTCCAGCCCTGCGCGGAGTCGATGATGTACATGCTGAAGTAGCTGGTCTCCGATTTCGCTTGGATCCCAAAGCCACCCGTGCGCAGCGGCTCGCCGGGCTCGGAGTCTACCCGCGATTTCTCGCTGAAGATTCGAACTTTGAAGAGGGCCTTCCAGAGCGCCCAATGTGGGCGAATGCCAAGGAAGCATTCGCAGAACACGATGAAGCACGATATGTGCTGCACCGCGTTCGGAGGGAGGTCGTGAAGCTGTATGCCATAGACATACAGCAACCCGACAAGAAACGGATGGAGGGGAAAGGAAAGACCGCGAGACACGTGGTCCGCGAAGACCACGCGCTCATTCGCTTGCGGGTTGGGTACCCCTTCCTTCTTTCCGAGGCGCACCCGCTTCTCGGACTCCGCCGGCAGCAGCCCCTCCCGCTGCATCTCCTTGATGCTCTTCGCGGTGGTGTTGGGCGAACGCCAATCGCCCGAGCGCGGCGCAGGTTGCACGGAAGCTTCCCCGGATGCGGAAATGGCAGCGCTGCGTCTTTTGCCCCCCGCCATTGCTGTTGCGCACGAGCTTGGAGGAAGAAAGGAGATGAGCGCGAGGAAGAAGACGGATTGGAAGACGAAGGCGGAGAAAGTTTTACCGCGCCGCAAAGACCCGTACTTATACACGGAACGAATCGATGTTGGCCACTCGATGCGCCACGTGGCGCCCATCGCCGCCACCACGTGTGAAGATGAAACGAGGAGGCGGTGAGCGCTGTTTCGTGCCACGATCTTAACAGAAGATCATGCGCATTTACTGCACGGTTTCCGTAAAAATCGGGAGCGACGTCTCGTTTCCCGGTCAAAAAGCTGACTATGTGGGCCAGGCTCTCTGTTCTCACTCCGTCACGTCCCATCGGGAGGAGAAAAGTGCGCCATGACGTCATAGCGTGCATCATCAAATTGAAGAAAGCGTCGAATGGAAAGTCCAAACACGAAAACAACTTCGTATGGACAATATTCTTTCGAATAGAAGCAACCTTTTCATGAACAAATCATGAGGCAAGACTCCTTTAAAAACGAAGGAAAATACCCTACACACGAAAACTCTTTCGTATGGGCACAATCTCCCAAACATGAAAACTCTTTCATATGGGCATAAAACTCTTAAAACACGAAAACTCTTTCGTATGGATAGAGGAACTACTCATTCAAAAATTACACGAGTAGGCAGAACCTATTCTTTTCTCACTCGCAAGATATTTACATCATAAAAACCTGGATTGTTCGGCCGACTAGGCACATCCGGATGCCATATTCTTCGAGTATGAAGGTAAGACCCGAAAGATCTCTCTTGAGGGCCTGGAATCGCACTCAAAGCTGCGTCCTCCGGTATGATTCCGTGGCAACAACACGAAGAAAAATCCCAGCGGACGCGCCGGGTACCCCCATAGGTTAAGTTCGACTCGATAAGACCACAACAGCCCAGTCGCAACAATCACTTTACCGGGTTCGAGTCGGAGGTCTCGAATCTGTGTAGGCTAGAAATGTTTTTGCCCTAGTCGCAATTAATTGGCCCTGATCTTTCGGGAGAGCCAAGCTACTGCGCCACAACCTTCTGCGATAAAAAGCCATAAAAGTAGGCACTTACATTGCTCGATACTCGAGTATGAAGAACTCATTATACAGGGTACACGCCCTCTAAACAGGAAGCAAACTGGTTATCCACAAGAAAGAAAAACCAAGATAGATTTGACCGTCTACTCGACTGGAAAAACCCCACTCGAGCAAACGCTCGGGGGCTACTGACGAAGACATGGATCTTGGACCCTGCGGGTAAGGACACCCCATCTCAGGCCCAAGGTTAAGGCCCAAGAAGAGGAGCCCTTGGAGTGTTCCAGAAGGCCCACGTGAAGCCCACCCGCACTAACTTGCGGGTTAAGTTAAGAAATATGTAACCGACTTAAGGTTAGAGTTCGAGTCCTCTCCGGGTAGGGTTTGAGACCTGGCCACCTATATAAGGCCATGAGAGCCACCGGTAGAGGACCAAGCAACACCGCAGCACCAAAACCTTGAGCTTGAGATCATACTCTCGACTCGAGCCATCACCATTGTAACCGATCTATTCGACTAATACAGATCGACAGAGGCATGAGTAAGGGTTTTACCTCTACGAGGGCCCCGAACCTGGGTAAATCTCGCCCCCTGTCTAGCCGACGATTCCACCAGCTCTCATGAGTTCTCCTAGTCGAAACCCGATAGGGTCACCTAAGGGATTTGTAGAGTCAGAGATTCGACAGCTTGCATGCTTGTTTGATGCTTTATTAAGTTAGTTTTGATGCATGTTTAGTACTCATACAAGTCTTTATAGTAGTTGCTACCATACAGTTGATCCAAATAATTTTCTTAAGTTGCTTGTTAAAAATATCAGAAATGGAGGCAAGTGCATATCAAATTAACCAGCATGAGTTAGTGGTTAAAGAGATTATGAGAGTTCATCGCGAAGAGGGCATGTTTCCGGCTGTCTACCCATGCCCAGGGTTCATGAGTGTTGCAGGAATTATGCATGATTTTAAATCATTACTGTCTAATGCAGGGTTGAGACATTTCGTTGATGATGAACCAAGCCAATATGCGAAATTGGCTATGTCCATGGTGCAAGATTTTCATTTTGATTGGCCTTCACCTAACCCCATGGTGCATTACAAAATTTATAACAGACCTGTCAGTCTGCCTTTTAGAATTTTTTGTGCAGTAACTAAGGTGGAGCAGTGGGTAACATGCGAGAATATAAAAGGATATCCCAAGCCATTGACGGATTTATATGCAGAAATCTGCGACGGGAGAAGCTTCACGAAGGAGAATGGAAAAATTCGTAATATACATCTCCCATCCATTCGAAAATTTGCCTTGTTTATTTCAAAGTGTGTTCTAGCTAGGAAGGTAGCAAGTAAATTATTTGCTCATGATTTGCCATTCTTGTCAGCTGCCCCGAGGAAAGATAGGACTTATAATTTAGGATCTTTAATTGCTTATCGCCTTGCCACTAACCGTGAGAAAGGAGGAGTTTGTGGAGGTCTCATTGCCTCCCGTTTATTAGCTTTTCATGGCGTGTTGCCACATCGCTTAGATGTTCAGTTTCCCTTAGAGAGGCTTGATCTTAATTCCATGTTACAACATCACTTTATTACTTATGGGACTGACGCGTATAGTTTGCCATATGATATTTCTTTCCCTAAGAAATCACGGTGGGGATCCACTAGAGAGCGAGTAGCCCCTTTGCCTGCACGTGCTTTGTTTAACCTTGATAACAGGGAAGGATGGTCACTAACGGAGGAAGAACTCGATGCGTACATTGAAGAATATCGGCGCGCATAGGACGCCAAGAGGGAGGCCGCAGCAAATGTTGTCCAGCCACCCGACATTGCAGAGAGTTCAAGTCAGCCCTCAGATTACGACTACACGCCTTCATTTTCTTCTTCGCGGGAGCCTAATTATGAGCATGCCCAGTACGATCCACCTGCATGGAGCCAATACCATCGCTATGATTGAGCACCACTTAGGCCAAAAGCCTATGCGTGAGGAGAGGTATACCGATATCACACTCATATATATATATATAGGACAAATTTATGCTACTCCCGGGTGTAGCTACACCCACATGTGTTTTGTATGATGTATGTAGTATCTATCATACCGGAAAGTATGTACATGTAGTATGTAGTATATATTACGATTTCGGCAGTTTATATACTACTTTTTATATAGTATGTGTAATTTTTCTACATACTCCTTTTATACGTACATATATATCGGTATTTTGAATATATATAGTGCAACCTACATGCTCAATTTTATAATTTTCACGAAATTTGTTTTGGAGTATCTTAGATATAATATATGAACATACTCAGACCGAAAAAGTATGACACATACCTCCGTACGGCAGTATATGAGACGTGGGTGTAGCTACACCCGGGAGTAGAAACCAGTTTCCCTATATATATATATATATATATATATATATATATATATATATATATATCGTATTCAGTCGATTCTTTGTACATTCATATTTTCTGTTTCTCTCTCTTTCTTTTGTTATCGTTGTTTTGTTTTCACTTTCCAAAACACAAAAAGACCAAAAATATTTCTGTTATTTCTCTCTATTTGTTTCTTTAGTTGGTTTGCTTTATCCTTTAGTTGCAATTTAATATTCAAAAAAACCCAAAAAAGATTTTGCTTTGTTTGCTTGTTCTCTTTTGCTCGATCTTTAATTGAAAAACCCAAAAATATTTGTTGTTCTTCTTTTGTTTTGTAAATTTTTTTGCAGAGTTCAACAGTCGTTCGTGACTCCATTGGAGCTTGGTTTTCATTATATATTATTCGAGCCACAAGTGAAGAGCAATAATGACGATTTATGACAATTCAAGTTGTGGTGAGAGGCTGGTATGAACTCTATTTGTTTTCATTTTTTGTACATATACCCATCCATGTGAGCATGCTTAGTTTGTTCATATAAGATATATGTGATTTAATGGCTGCTTAATAGTTCATGCTCTCTCATGTTTTGTTCCAATTTATTAATAGTAAATGACCTATCGTATAAATATTTGTTTGCATTGTTCTATTCGTAGAAGGGTATGACATTGTGGTGGCCTCCTCTGATTGTTTCATTTGAATCGACTTGGCACATGCTCACGCATGCTAAGACTGAAAACAAAACGTCAATAAGACTCGATGATATATTTTGCCTCAGAGTTCTAGTATCAATTTTATGCCTCAGTTAATTTTGTTTTGTCGCAAGCATGATTATGATAGTTGTTGCTCTCTTGATTGCCGCTCCCTCTCTATTGCTAGCCTTTACCTGTACTGGGTATGAGCTCTACTCGTGCATCCAACTCCCAAAAACCAAAGTTTGCCAAATGTGTTCATCATTCCTACCTATGTAACACCTGGGGTGTTACCCTATTAGAGAGTGTTTGTTTTCTTTTTGGCTTGCATCATATACATCACATAAGCATTGCATCATGTTTTCCAAACCACTCAAAACTCCAAAACAATTTAAATTGTTCAAAACCCTAATGGTAAATTCAAATAACACATTCAACTCAAATCAAATCCTACTTGGCAATATTTCAACTGGGAGTTTAAAAATTAAAATCTTGCAAACAAAATTAAAGCTAATAATGTTTTCATAATTGCTTGAACTTATTTAATAAAATTTGTTTATTTCCAAAATTCCCAAATCCAACATTATTTGAAATTCAACTAGCAACTTTAAATCAATTAAAGTTTCAACCCTGGAAAATAATGTTACCTTTTGCTTTAATCTCTGTTTTGCAAATTAACACAAATAATGCATAAAAGAAAAACCCCAAACCATATTTGAAATCCAACTACCCATTTAAATTAAAACCAACATTACCAACTTTGAAATCAAAACTAACCTTGCTTATACTCACTATTTTGCAACTAATAAAATTTGATTGTACAATAAAAGAACCCCCCCCCCCAAAACCCCTTTTTCCTTTCTTTCTATCTCTCCCATTCTTTCCTTACAAGCAAAAAAAAAAAGATAAGGAAAAAAAAAATTAAGAGAGAGGAGAGGGAACCAGCCCAGTTCTTTCTCCCCAGCCCTTTACCTTTCTGGCCCACCCCCCACGTTATCTTCTCCCTCCTGTCGCTATCTCCCTGTACGAACACGTTCAGAACCAGTCGATCATCCTCCCCCCTCCAGATGCTTGCCGTACAGGCCTTCCTCTTCCTTAAGTAACCTAACCCCCCCTACCCTCTGCTGAAAACCTAGAGCCCCTCCCATCGCCGCCGTCCTCTCTAGTTCCCCCTCCTCTCTGCTATTTCGTTGCCTGAACCTGACCGAAACCACCGAGACCACCACCTTCCTCCCCTAGCTCCGGTCACCTCGAGGAAAAGCTGACCCCGGGAATGGAACAAGCATCCATCCATCACCAAGATCTCCGAAGGCGCCATCGCCAGGTAACGCCCCAGCTCGCCGCCATTCCCCCTGATCGCCGTCCGTTTCTCGTTGTTCCGGTGGTTCCTGTTCTTCAGAAATCCCATCGTGCATCAGTACGTTTCTGTGTGGCTCGAGTTGCATCAGCGATCGTGCGGCGTCCTAGCGGTAGGACTCATCGTGTTACTGCCGTAGAACCCGAGATCGATCCCTCCCGGGCGTGCCGTTCTTTTTGTGTTCTGCTCTGTTGCTAACTGACGGAGAAAACCCTGCACTTTGTTCAGCCTAAGTTCAGTAAACACGTCGCTGTATCGCCTTAACTTGTCGTGCTCCGTATCTGAATCACAACCGCAGCAGTAACACATTGGTTCAGTTCCTTGCATCCGCGCGACAGGTCCTGGGGTCGAATCCCAGGGGCGCAACCCCCTTTTTCGCTATTTTCCATCGCGCGCGCTGGGCCCCACCTGTCATGCACAGTCTTGCCACGCACGCACAGCGGCCCTGGGCCCCCCCTGGCAGTGCCTAGGGTACGGTTCAGTGCGGTGTAAAATGTTTTGAACCTGTCTGTTTTAAATCAAGTCCATTAATTTTTACAGATTGGTCCTCCACCTTAATTTGTTAATAACTTTTGTTCTATAACCCCAAATAAAGAAAATAAAATATGTGTGCTGGTCCAAATTTAATTCTCTATCTAATAGTACCAATTGTTTCCTGTTTTGAAATTTCCAAATGCAATTCAAATTTGAATTCAAATAATTCAATTGTACTTTGCAACAATTCATAAATAATTCATACTAATTCCTAATAAGGCAAATAAAATATGTTTTCCATACCATTTTGAATAACCTTTTCAAATATAAATTTTGTTTCATGGTTTGAATAATTTAAATTGCCTAAATAATTTAATACTTGTTTAATTCATTTAAATTTGATAAAATCATAACTTGCTCAATATAAAATATTTTTGAACATGCAAAATATGTTTTCAAACCATCAAAGTGTGAACTTTTCAAATGTGAGTTTGAATTTATGTTTTGAACAAATAAAAATTCAATTAAATTCAAACTTGTTTTAAATTCATTTAAAACTTGTTTAATATTGTTTAATTCCTAATTAAATCATCCTAACTCCAATTTCAATATTTGAAACATGTAATCTAACTAAAATTTGATGTTCTTTTCAAATATAAAATTTGCTATCTGTTTTGAACAATTAAACTTGATGAAAACAACAATTGCTTGTGTGACATGTTTAAGTAACCAAACTTTCCAAACTTAACAAATATTTTCCCCACTTGTTAAATTCCTTTTCACTTGCATCTATTATTGTTATTCATTGTTATTTTGTTGTTTTCCTCATCCATGCATCATGCTAATCCACCTTCGTCTGTTGATTAGTTGGAAAACAAATAATCTAACCATAATTCATGGGCTTTTCATATGCAACTCAAATTGCATATGGGTCCATTTAAATCTGTTTATCTTGTCAACTAGTTTACCTTGATGCATCTTTAAACCTGTCATGCATCCATATCTTGATCATGCTGGATCTTTTGCCGTAGTAGTAATTGTTGCATCCGGTGTTTGTTCGAGGTTCGTTGCTTCTTCCCGGATAGGACGTTGAGATGATGTGAGCAACGACAAGTTCTGCTACCTTGCGGGATCTCAGGCAAGTATACTCACTTGCTGCCATATGGCTGCCTTTCATCACTTGTTACCGATTCTTGCCGCTGTTCTTTTCTGCTAGCCTTAGTAGTAGGTGTTTCTGTTACGAACCCATCACATGAATCCCTTAACCTTGATATTGCCTCACCTCCACTCCTATCACCCCTTTGGTTGAGCCAGTGTCTTACTAGCATGCTTAGGGTTGTTTTGCGCGAGTCTGTTACCCGTTACTTTCTGTTGTTACTTCTATTATGTTCTGGGGGCTCGATGTTAATCAATCAACCTGTTATTAATAATATGCTGATAAGGCACCGGCAGGAGGCCCTAAGTGGTTTTGAGGCCTGCTAGTGTCGACCCTAATAGGAAAAGGGTCTTGTCTACTGATCCATGATGAGCGTGCTCACCGCATCCGGGTGGTAGTATGGGACCACCCTCGACTTAGACCTGATCTGCAGCTTGTCCGAAGAGCCACACTTAGTTCGGGTGTTCCATTTGCTCCTTGCATAATGGGTGGATCCCCCATGGTTACTTATGATGATGATGCATATAGGGCGAGGCCTGTAGTGCCGGGGTGTTGTGTCCTGCGGGAGTTTTGCACACCTGCGCTGAGTATTCGGCTGCGTGGCTAGGACCTTATAGCTCCGTGGCTCCTAGGATGGGTTGTAGAGATGGTTTGGGTCGTGTCAAGCCAACCTGAGTTTTAGTTGGTGGCTTGAGTGTGTACGGGTACTGGAGCACACCCCTGCAGGGATAAATCTTCTCGAGAAGCCGTGTTGTCCGCGGTTATGTGACGACTTGGTGAAAGTACTGGCTAACAAGTACTCAGAACAACTTACACCTAACTAATGATAACTTGACTAGTAATAGTCTTATTGACACAACAACCTGATCCATTATTCATTAATCCAACTATGTGAGTTATCCTCGGATTGCTTCTTTGGATAAGGGGCGAGATCCAGGATGGGTTTGTTTGGAGTTACTTTCAGTTGGTTACGATACTCGATCTTATCTTCTTTCTGTTAGCCGGAAGTTGTAGTATCTCTCTGTAGTTGGTTAGTGCAGCCCGCTGTCGCTTATTTGCAATAATCCCTTCCTTTCCGTTGATCCCAAAGTATTTGTATCTTGTGATGACCGGCTACGCCGGTATCTTGTGAGTATGGGTTTATCCACTTGCCAGTACTTAACCGTACTGACCCACGAATCCTTTTTCGTGGCTGCATATTCAACATTGCAGTCAACAGGTTTGAAGTCTGACGACGTTAGCTTGGGAATCCCTCCGGCTTGGCCTGGGCAGGGATTGGACGCTCTCGGTTATCTTCAGGACTCTTAGTCCAATTTGTATCTTGTCCGTAGTCGGACACAATGTTGTTTCTTCCGCTGTTATTTGGATCTTTGTATTGTATCAGTTGTATCCTTGGCTCGTTTGAGTCCTCTTGTATCTATCTGTTTCTGTTGTAATTGTGGAATATTCGTGAACTGTTGTAATGTTATCATAAGTGGCAACCTGGAATCGGTTATTATGCGGATTTGGCGGGGATGCTGAAATCTGCATAGTGCCGATCTCGGGGCGTCACAACCTATATGTGGTATTTGACCGCCACTCCAAGTAAATTGCTCATGTGCTACCTTTAAAACTTTCTAAAAATTATTCCTGTTTTGTGCCCCTGTTTAGCTCATGAGGACGTAAATAGAGAATCTTTATCTCACTTGTTGATTGGATTTCACACCCTGGACTAGTGGCTTCATCCTCTTATCCAATTGATAGAAGAGCTGGCAGCGGGTGCCCAGCCCCAAATAATAATATGAATTCTCTTCACTATTTTTTTCCTCTGATTTATCAGTCAAGCATAATTGTGTAAACAAAAGAGAAACAGGGATGACCTTCTACACCAGTTGTGTCCTTCAAATGGGATCCGCTCTTGTGAAATCTAGTTGGCTTGTGACGTCTGTATTTTCTTTTTACCATTCGTTGACATAAGCATACACCTCTCTAAAAAAACGTTTCCAATACCTCTGTTTAATAAAATAAAAGCTCTAGCACATGAGTGATCCATGCTTCCCTCTACGAAGGGCCTTTCTTTTACTTTTTTGTTGAGTCTTCACGTTCTCACTTTATGCATCTTCTAGAGAGAAATAGTTGTTATTCTTAGTGTAATGTGCTTGTCCCAGAACACGGTTAATTGTGGTATAACTTTGATACTTGTATCTTTGATATCTTTACCTCTAGTCTTCCCTTGAACTTCAGAGGTGCCCTGGCATTTATGTTTTGCCCCACACATAAGGGCAAGCGAGATACCACTTTATCAGATCCTATTATGAATATTAGAATCTTGCAAATAGTTATGCTTCATGTTGTTTATTATTAATAGGTTGTTATATCTTCATGGTTTGTATAGCTATTAAGTGACAGTATCTTGCATGTATCTTATCATGAGCATAATTAAGTATTTGATCATATAGTGAGTATATTTACATCATATGAAGCAAATGTGTTCGTAAAAGTTCTTTTATCGCACTCAGTTGTTAACTGAATTGCTTGAGGACAATCAATAAGCTAAGCTTGGGGGGAGTTGATACGTCGAAAACGTATCTACTTTTCCGAACACTTTGCTGATGTTTTCCCTCTAAACTTGTGTGTTTTGAATGCAACTAACATGGACTAACGTTGTTTTCAGCAGAATTACTTTGGTGTCTTGTTTTTGCGCAGAAAATCAACTTTTAGGTAAATACCCGAAAACGAAGGGAAAAACCATATTTTACCCGAAGACTCCCGGAGCCAGAAGCTGAGTTGGAGAGGGGCAAGCGGTTGCCCTCACCACCCCCAGGAGCGACCAGGGTGGGCTCGCGCCTGGGCATGGTGAGCCCACCTCGGGCACCCCCTTGGACACCCCCTTTCGACTATATATGCCCCGAAACCTAAACCCCCGGGGGGGGTCGATCGTTTTTCAGAAATAAGTCCGTAGCTCCGCCGCCATCGCGAATCCTTTTTGGGGTTCAGAAACTTCGTTCTGGCACCCTGCCGGGACTGGGAATTGGAGGAGATCATCGCCGTCGTCATCACCAACGCCTCTCCATCGACTATCCTTGTTTCCCCCATCCATGTGTGAGTATCCCCTGCTGTAGGCTGAAGAGGATGGTAGGGATTGGATGAGATTGTTCATGTAATAATGTCGTGATTGTTAGGGCATAGTGCCTAGTATTGACATTGTTGCAACTTGTTATGCTTAATGCTTGTCACTTTGGGCCCGAGTGCCATGATCTCAGATCTAAACATGTTATTGAATCACGATGATAATTATTGTTTCTTGATCATACCTACAAATTGTTTACATATATCGTTGTCCGGAATCCGAGGCCCCGAAGTGACAGAAATTGGGACAACTGGAGGGGAGGCTGTGATATGAGGATCACATGTGTTCACAGAGTGTTAATGCTTTGCTCCGGTGTTCTATTAAAAGGAACACCTTAATTACCAGTAGTTCCCTTGAGGCCCCGCTGAAAACGGGCTGGTAGGACAAAAGATGTTGTGCAAATTCTCATTGCGAGCACGTACGACCATTTACGGAACACATGCCTATGGTTACTTAGTGCTTGGATGCTTTATCTTATTTATCTGCAATGCCCATGTCTTGATTATTATATGAACTATCTTATCCATGCAACGCCCGTTCATCTATCCCTGTGCCTATAGTATTTAATCCCGTTGTTTACTTCAAACACTATTGCTTCTATTTTCATTTCACTGGTACTATTATTTCACTACTGCTGCTACTATAAAACGGTTACTACTGATAAACCACTGGGAACAAATCCATTTTCAGGTGCAGGTGAATTGATAACTCACTTTTTAAGGCTCACAAATATTTTTTGACTCACTTTGTGCCGAATCAATAAATTTGGGTTTTACTTCCCTCGAAGACTGTTGCAATCCCCTATACTTGTGGGTTATTAGCCAACGACGCCAAGGCGGGGCCGAGCCACTAGCGTGGCGAAGACGACTTGGAGTACTGGAGCGACGACAGCAGCTCCGACGGCGACTAGGACGTGTTCAACAAGTGAACATGTCGTCTTTTAGTTTAAATTTAAGTTTTTAGTTTAAATTTCATTCAAATGTTGTAATATATCCTAAATATTTGAATGAAATCGTAGTTTAAAAAATTTGAACGTCTTTTTTTGTTTGGGGGTTTCCAATTGGGGTGCGAGTGGGCAGCCGCGCCCCCGCCGGCGCCTTCCCGTCCGGACGAGCCCCCAAAGGGCCGATCCGGACGCCTATTGGGGGCTACGACTGGAGATGCTCTAAGAGACTGGCCTTGGCAAAGAAGCAGTCGGAGCAAGTGGACGCGTTCCCACACTGGACGGGCGACGACCAGCACCTACCTGCTGTTCTGTTATTTGTTTTTTGAGAAGAAACAAGTGAAGGAGGCCTTCAATAACTTTTTTTTAGAATCTCTAGAAAAAACCCAACCTTTTGTAAGGCCCCCTTCCTCCTGGCGCCGACGAGTGAAGGAGGCTTTCAAAAAATTTAGGCTTTTTCTATAGATTTCCATAAAGAAAAGTTATTGATGAGGATATGCAGCTTGCCGGTTTGAAAGGAAAAATCGAAAACCATATTTAAAAGTTTTAGGAAAACTAAATTTTGGACTGAACCTCACCCTGCTAACCATCGGACCGTGTTGTAGGAGGAGAAGCAAAGGAGAGCTTGTGAGAGAGACAACGAAAAGGGGAATGGATAATTTGAATGATCTGTTGATTTTGTACGTATCGAACCGATGAAGATCTGACTCATGAGAGATATATATACTCCCTCCGTCTCAAATTAATTGTCACAAAGTTTAACAAAAGTGGATGTATATGTCTGGATACATCCACTTTTGTCAAAATTTGCGACAATTAATTTGAGACGAAGGAAGTATATATAGAGAGCACTTTCATAATCATGCGTGGGTAAAAAATATATTTTTCTGAAAAATGGAGATGGCGGACATAGGAGTGCCTTTCAAAGTGGCTAGAAGCCGTGAAATCCACTATGTCTCCCACGTGCTTATGCACCAGTTACTTAAAAACATATTTTGAAATGTCGTAAAATTTTAAAATAAATGTGGATACAAGTGTGTTCACTAAATCGTTTTACGAAAAATCGACAATTTCTGCCACCTTATAAAAAAGAAGAAGAAAAGTTTCGTGAAGGGTTTTATTTTGGCTCCAAATTTTATATTTTTATGCGAGCCACAAAAAATGTTGATTTCTTTATGAAATGATGTATATAATGTTAAGATCTATGCGTGAACCTTTTAATATTTCAAAATACATTTTTATATAAACGGTACATATGTAATGGCAGCCAAAACACATTTCCTGGGAAGTCCCGGTTTATTGATGAAGTCGAATTTTTGTTTTTTAGTAGAACATGTAACAAGGTGGCACATTATTGGCACAGTTTGGTGTCTGGGTAAGAACTGCTCCAATTTCAAAAATAAAAATATGAGGGCGTTGTTAGTTTTGCAATTATTTAGATTGCCTCCTGTGTGGTACTCTAGTGACAAGGAAGTCAAATTTTGTACAGGCATGGACCAAACTGAATGTGTACTATGCCCGGTAAGGGCCTCTTTGGTTTACAGGATTTTCAAAACATATGAATAGGAAAAACAAAGGATTGCAATGTCATGCAATTCAATTCATACAGAATTTTAAAACATAGGAATTTTGTAAGAGATGTGTTTGAAGGGCGCACAGGAAACAAACACAGGAATTTGGCAGGAATGGGGAGAGAGAGTAGAGAGAGATAGAGTATGAGTGCATTGGACTTCTCAAAGGAAAAAATAAAAAGAGGTTGGACCTCATGTTGAGATTCCTATGGAATGGAGGGCAAAAGAATAGATTCCTTAGGAATTTAGTGGTGTCAATCCTACAATCCAAAGGCGTTCCATAGGAAAAATTCCTATGGTTTGGAATCCTCTAAAATTCCTATGAAATTCGTTTGATGCAAAGAGGCCCTAAAAAGGAGTGGAGGGAGTAAATGCTCTATCCCGCAAAAAAAATGTAAAATGCTCCATGGAAGCCCTAACTGCTTGCTTTTTGCCTTCCACACACCACGACAAAAAAAATGAACACCATTCCGCGGGAGGCACCATCCTACACTCCTACCAGCGCCGCAGCACAAACCCAGCCGCCATGGCATCCTTCCGGACCTCAGCATCCTGGTCACCGGACGACCTCCTCGACCAACCCACCCGCGGCAGCGCTCCCCTCACCAGCGCCGACGGGAGCGACGACGACGTTCCGGACCTGTCCGAGCGGGTCACCTCGCGGCTGCGCACCAAGAAAACCCTGAGAGACATCTGCAAGAGGTACTCAATCCCCGAGGACTTCGCCCCTGTCCTCGCCGGCGACCTCTCCTCGTGCTCGCCCGCGCCGCCTGGATCCGTCTGCGTGTACGTCGACGCGCTGGACGCCGGGTTGCGCCTCCCCCTCCACCCCTTCTTCGGCACGGTGCTCAGCCACTTCGGGATCGCCCCGGGCCAGCTCGCGCCCAACGGGTGGCGAGCCCTGGCCGGGTTCGTCGTCCTCTCCCACTTCGCCGGCGTGGCGCCGTCGCTGGCCGTGTTCCGGTACTTCTTCTCGCTCTGCCCGTTCCCGCCGCACCAGCTCTACACCCTCCGCGGCAAGGACGCCGCCGGGCTGCTCTTCGCCCGGATGGGCACGAACAAGTACAGGGGGTGGAAGGAGGAGTTCTTCTTCCTGACGTCGCCGACGCCGTGGCCGTGCCCGGTGGCGTGGGGGGAGCCTTACAGGTCTGCCACCTTCGATCCGTCGCTCACCGTCCCTGAGAAGGCCGTGGCGGAGGTCCTGCTGCGTGCTCGAGGGAGTTCCCTGATTGATCTCACCACGTACCTCCACGACCACAACATGGCCGCAGCCAAGATCATCATCCTCCCACCACCATCACCGACGACCCCTCAAGGTGAAATTCAGAATTAAATTAATGCTGATGTGAATTGTGCTAATTCGTGCTCTGCAATGGAATTCGTCTGTGTGTGTATGCGCGGTAGGGATGGGCATACCTGCCAATGTCGTCACGGCCGCGCGCGCCCCGGCACGGAAGGTGACCCTGAAAACGGAGCCGGACTGCAAGGTTTCGCCTTGTGCGCTGTCGCTTGGGAAGAAGAGGAAGCCGGCCGTGGAGGACGACGAGAGCTCGGCGTCGGACACCTCCTTTCCCTGGAAGCCGCCGACAAGCAAAGCTGATGGGAAACAGCGGGACGCGCTCCGTCAGCCTCGCGACGGGCACTGGATTGGGGCGAGGCGGCTGCTGCAGGGCGTCGTCACGCCGTTGCGGGAGCGCGAGCTCGCTGCGTGCAGGCCGGCCGACGTCGTCACCTCGTGCTACGTGTCATTGCTCCAGGTGAATCACAAATTTACACCACAGCGCGCACCAACTATATTTGCACTCACGCATGATCGGCATGGCAATGTGTTGGATGTCGTGCGCAGACGGCGAACGAGGTGACCTTCTCGTTGGGCTACGCCTTGGAGCTGGAGGACAAGCTGAGGGCGCGCGAGCGCGAGACCGACGCGCTGCAGTCAGAGCTGCGGAGGGCGAAGGCCGAGCTCTCCCAGAGCAAGGCGGCCGCGCTGCGGGCGGAGCTGCACACGGCCAAGGTCGAGCTCGCCCAGACGAAGGCGGACGTGCTGGGGGCGCGAGAGGAGGCGGAGGCGCTGCGCGCGGAGCTGCGCAGGGCGCAGGCCGAACTCGCCCGGACGAACGCGGACGCGCTGCGGGCGGAGCTACGCGGGGCGAATGCCGAGCTCGCCCAGCTGACGGCGGACGCGGAGAGGGCCAAGGCTGCGGCGTCGCGCGCGCTGGCGGGACGGGAGCTGCTGGGGTACGAGCGCGGCCTGGAGGACATGAAGCGCGCCGCGCTGCGCCGCTACCCGCTCCTCGACCCGTCCAGCCTGGTCGTCCATGGCTGTCACACTAGAAGATCCATGTGAATTGAATTGTTGCGTCGGGGAATCTATATTTATGTACTCCTAGGTTATGAAGGCCACCATCAAATACTTTGAGAGGAAAGTATTTCGTGCGTGAACAAATTTCTAGAGGTTTTCACTAATTAACCAAGCTTTCTAAGCAATTTCTAGCACAGGTTTTCTTAAATGTTGGATGAAACAATCCCTTATTTACTTTACGAAATTGCAAGAACACCATGCTATCCTGACATTCGTAAAAAAACCTCAACTGCAAATGAACTACAGTTTAGCTATTCTGCACCGAAGATTTGAAGAACTCTCAATTGCAAGAATCTCCAATGCAGCACAAATTTTGTATCTACCTATTCTGCACTGAAGATTGCAGAATTGTCACAAACCCACCAGACGCTAACACACGCATATACAGCATGCAACACAAATTTTCCACATCAGGGAGGCCAATATCAGAAGCCTCACTCTCAGACAGATCCATGTCAAGTTTATCGTGTTACAGCATGTGGGATAAGATGATGTATGTATACTCTAGATGAATAGACAGAGAGAGAGATATGCACACGATATTATTACTGTGAAGATCTTTTCCAACCATCGCTGGCACCACCTGAAGGCCACCATTTACAAGCCAGGTGAAGATTAGGGAAACGAAGAAACATAAAAAACCATAGAGACCACAGCGATCTCTTATTGCTAACTGTCGAGTATCTCGAACTCCGAATCCTGAATGAGATCCCAAGATTCCTTCTTCGACAGTGATGCGGGAGGGGTAGGTTGCGGAGGCCGGCGGCTATAGTCAGGGGAGGAGGCAGGTTTTCTTCTTACCGAATCCCTTCGGACGGAGGAACTGGCATACGAGAGGTTCCTCCGATCTGGCAGGAGCGAGTCCATGTATCTGTCCATGACGACAACATTGGAGTTGTCGACGTCGCTCATGTCCTCGGGCTCGCTACTGAGGTACTTTTTACCTTCTCTATAGGATTCTACATCGGAAGGTACCTCGGACCACTGATCCATGCTCTGTTCTGATTTTGACTTTGCAAACACCCATTGGTCAATGCTTTGCTCAGATCGTGTTTTGATCAACACATGGCTCTCTGAAGACTGATAACCCTCTTGAGTGCTTTTCTCGCTTTCTATCTCGCAGACATGAGGTGGAGACTCTATCTCATTTACCTGATGCACAGAACCTTGCACATTCTGGTTGTCTTCCTGAAAGTGCAATTTGATAAGAGAGGTAAGTAATGCAACAAAGATAAGAATACCACCAGGAGAACAAAAAAAATTAACATTGAAGAGATTTTGTAATACTAGTGCAGACAAAACTGACACACTGCTACTGAAGACATAACACTATGTGCTGGCTAAAAATATGTCATTCAAGTGAGCTATCTAGGCCTACCAGCAGAAAAAACAAGTTCTCAGTTACCAATGAAAACTAGAATTGGGAGTTCACGGCTACAAGCAATTTTCTCCTTTTCAATTTATTAGCGCCATCAGTTTACACAGATGTTTTTGGTAAACTATGGTATATGGAAAAGAAATCAATAACAAGTTTTAGAACGAGACATGCATAAAAAAAGTATTAAATATACATGATTAATAAGTATCACTATCTCATTAATGAAGGAAATTCCAAATTCCCAACCTCAGTACACATTACCCATCCTGCTAGCACCTAAGCCATAAAAGTTATTTATGGAGCAGCTTTTATAGTCAGTATTCCGTGGCCTATTTTTATTTGCTTCTCAGAATAAATTATAGTAAGATACAATGGACATGATTCTGTTTTCTCCATACAATGATGCATTCACTGTCATCAATGTCTAGTCCTGTTTATACAATTTTAAAAATGCATAGCTAGAATACAAAAAGATTTAGTGTGAAACAATAGAAATAACAGAAAATATATATGTTACTAAAACAGGAATATAAAACAGATTTTAACATGCTTCCAACTCTGTGGCAGGCCATGCTGCAATAACATGCCCTTACTTCATAACTAGAAATCATTTTGAACTGAAGCTAGCATCCAAATGGGTTCTGCCATGGAAAGTATGTTAGTTGACTAGCAATGCATAAAAACCATATGTCCCAACACACCTCTGAATTATGGTCACTGAGAGTTGACTCAAGCAGTCTGAAGTATATTTTCCAGAATACATCTTCATCCATGTAAGAAGGGCAGAGACTAGCCCGTAGAGATGCTAGATCAGGGACAAGTTTCTCAATGACTTCCATATGATCTCTTTCGACGTCAGAGATTGTAGAATCTGCAAAGTAAATAGAGAACACAACATTATGCATCTAGATGCGAAGAATAGTTTCGTACACAGCAAAGCAACACCAACAAAAGATTCATCCAATGAGGAGCTAAGTAAAACAACTCGCAGCAAGACTAACCTACATTCTCAGTGTTTCAAAAGTTAGGTGGGCATGTCAACCTTAATAAGGGATTATGAGGAGTACTAGCAGCAAGCGCATCAAAGGAAAATAATGTAACTCTACATCAACTTCACTAGATACGACTAGTGTACAACACTAGACTCTGATCTTCCTGGTCTGACTTCAGTTTGCAAGTTAGTTACCTCCCTTCCAAATTTCACTAAAATCACAGTTTAAAATCCGACGATTTTCATATCAGCAAGCTTCAAACCTATTTCCCCTTAACTAACTAGTATATATATACTCCACAAAACCGATCCACCTGCTGTGATCATCTGACAAAATTGGTGGCAGCATTTTATAGCAGTACTAGCCTACAATCTAATTGTTTCACAAGTTATGGCATGGTGAGCATGAAAATCTTAAGTGATTGTGAGGAGTACTCGCAGCAAGCTTACCAAAGCAAGATACTATAGATATACACCAGATACCACAATTATACAGACTTTCCTGATCAAACTTGGATTTGTATGTTATAGGCTCCCGTCCCTCCCAGTCTCATTAGTGTAGCAGTATATCAAATCAGAAGCCTCCACACCTATCTCCCCCTTAAAAAAAATCGATAAAATCACCCCCTTAACTAACTTGTACTCAATTGGAGAGTATAGCACAGAACCTCTCCAATACACTATCCTCAGTGATCACAAAGCAAAATTGGCGGGGAAACGTATCCAATTGGAGGTGAGGGAAGAGGATTACTCTCATCGAGCGCGAGCACGGGGAAGTCAATCCACGCCTCGGGCCTGGCCGCGAGTGCACGAGCCGCTCCCAGGATACCATCGGCGACGCCAGCAGCGGTGGCGTGGGGCGGGGAGTCTGGGACGGGGAGGGACCGTGTTGGCGGCGGCTGGCGGTCGGGGAGGGTGCGGCCGGAGAAGCCGACGCGGAAGGAGCCTCCGATCTCGGCGAGGTCGGCGAGGATGCCGGCGAGGATGGAGGGGGAGGGCGAGGGCGGGGTCTGGGGCCGCGGGGAGGGGGAGCGGGCGCGGCGGCGGGCGTGGGTGGGGGTGGAGGGCGGGGAGTCGGTGTGCGCCGGGTTGAGGAGCGGGTGGAGGAAGCAGGCGATGTCGAGGAGGTGCCGGCCCAGCTCCGACAGGTCGTCGCGGACGCCGCGCAGCCCGCGCGCCGCCATCCCGCCGCCGATCGCCGCCCTCGCGCTGGTTGTTCGGGTAGGGTTTGCCTCTGTATTCGTCCGGCCCGGCGTGAGCGCGACGGGTGGTGCCGTGGCGGCGGCGAGAGGATTTCGCTTTTGGTTGCCGGGTTGCTTGCTGGGCTCGGGTGGGGGTGGGAGTGGTGGGGAAGCAATGATTGGGACTTGGGAGAGCGAAGGAATTCGAGTGCGTGCCGGGCTGGGCTACCGGCTCGGGTCAGCCTGGTTCCCGTGGAGGGTGGAGCGTGCGTCCGGGTCGGGCACGTCTTGCACGAAGTGTTCTGGTGGCGCGCGGTAGAAGCGACGAGCGAGGCCACGAGCTAGCGGTGGGTTCCTGTCGTGTTGCGCCGCGCCGGCGCGGCTTGGGGGCACACGGATGGTGCGGTGACGTCGCGGAGGCAGAGGGTGAGGCGGAAGGAGCAGAGAGGTTTAGGGACACTAAGTTTCCAGACATTTTCTGGGTCCAAATAAGCAAAAACTTAAAAGAAGTCTCCAATTTCTATCAGTAGTTTCTAGCCACCAAGAAACTCACTTTGCACGTACGAGAAGAATATGCTCGGGAGCAGTTTCTCGAGTTTCTGAACTCAGCCCGCGAAGGGGTATTCGGAAAAGGACATGTCCTTGTGGATAATTACGGGGGATTGCCACCCCAGCCCTTCTCCCGACCGGTCAACCCACCAAAGAAAAAAAACAGATCGAGCAAGGGGTTCTCTGCCCCGACCCCCGACTCGCGTCTCCTCATCCGCCGCCGGCGCTAGACGCCCTGCCCCGCACGGTTCCTCCGCCGGATCCCGCGTCTCGACGCCTGTTCCCGCATCCCCGCCTCCCGTTTTCCGCATCGACGCCATCCCGCGCCTCAATGCCGGTTCCCGCATCCCCGCTCCAGGCCGTCTCGAGCTCGTCGCTGCTCGGCCCTGCTCCGTCCTTGCTCCATCCCGCCCCTCGAGTTGGATTCCTGTCGACGAACGCCCGAGATCGCCTGCCCCGCGCCGTTCCCGGGCTCGCCTGCCCCGCGCCGCCCCGGATTCCTTGTCGACGCGCCGCCGGAGATCGTCCTGTTGCCGCCCGAGGCGCAGGAGCTCGTCCTCTCCACCACCTCACTGCCCGAGCTCGTCCTACTTCTTGTAAAAAATAGGTGGGAAACACTCAAAAAAGAATACACTGTTTGGAAGGGATTGTGTCAACACGCATCTGGTTTGGGTAGGGATGATGTCAATCATACCATTGATGCATCTGATGATTGGTGGGAGAAGGAGATACAGGTAATGATAACACTTTGATATTGTTTGGCAATTGTTTTTTTGTTGTTCTATGATCTAACAATATTTTGTGATATGCAGATGTGTCCAGAGGCAGCCAAGTTTCGGACAGCTCCATTGCAAGATGAGGATGACTATAGGATACTCTTTGACAAGAATGTGGTCACGAATAGTGAGGCTAGGGTGCCTCCCACTTCTTCTAGAATCAACAATACAGTGTATGTCGAAGACTCGGGTTGTGAAGCTGAAGATGACCCTCTTGTTACACATGTGCGTGCACATGGCAAGAGGAAGAGAGCATGCCCCTACTCACCTTCTCCCTCAACCACACCAAAGACGAATTCATCTAGTGCTTTGGATCGTATGATGGAGATGATGGAGGTAAGGCAGAAAGAAAGGTCTAGGTTTCTGATGATGGAGGAAGAGAAGAGCAAGGCTTCTATGACAGTGACATCGCCGGCAAAAGCTAAGGAATCCTCGAGGGATGAGATTAGGCGGTTGGTTTCCATAGTCTACGAAGATGGAGCTGCCCCTGGTAGTTTGGAGTACTTCTGGGCCAAACAACTTTTCCTTTTGCAGGAGTACCGTGAGATGTTTACTTGTTTGGTGGAGGATGCAACGCCCATCCAGAAGATTGAGTGGATTAAGATAACATGGGCGGAATACAAGTCGAAGAAGTAGTTTCGTGGAAGATTTGTGTTACTTTCTTAGAACCTTGATGTTTGATGAACTATATTATTTGTTTAGAACATAGATGTGTGATGTACTATGTTATTTTGCTTAGAACCTGGATGTGTGGTGAACTATGTTATTTTGCTTAGAACCTAGATGTGTGGTGAACTATATTATTTGTTTAGAACCTGGATGTGTGATGAACTATGTCATTTTCTTACAATTTTTGCTTATGAATGTTTACTTGTCCGATTACAGATGATTTTCGCACATGATGATTCGGATGAGGAGTTTGCCATGTGTGTTCTGCTTGCGGCATATGCTGCTGAGAATGAAAGGTTCCTTATGCGGCTAGAAGATTGCCATTGCTCACAGGGATACAGTGGGTTCAGAAGAGTATGAAGAATCCAAAAAAAATCTACAAGTGTTTTAGAATGAGGAGGTCAGTTTTTACAATGTTGCATGACATTCTTGTTGATAAGTATGGCCTCGAGTCGACTACACAGATGTCCAGTATAGAGTCACTTGTTCTATTTATGTATATGGTGGGCGCACCTGCGTCCAATAGTCAAGATGCATATCGTTTTGAGTGTAGTGTTTCCACCATCAGCAACAAGTCTCATCATGTGTTAGACTGTGTAGACCGTATGGCGGGTGATTATATTAGACCTATTGATCCTACTTTCACCGAAGTTCATGAGAAACTGCAACAACCTAGATTCTGACCTCATTTCAGAGATGCCATTGGAGCAATTGATGGAACACACATTCCTGTCGTGGTTGCCGAGATAAGTAAAGTAAAATACACTAACAGGAAAGGTTAAACAAGTCAAAATGTGATAGCAATATGTGATTTTGACATGAGGTTTACATTTAATGTTGCTGGATGGGCTGGATCTGTTCATGACACACGTGTATGGACTGATGCTCAGCCCCATTTCGACAATTATCCACACCCTCCCGAAGGTAATATCTTCGCATATGTATTTGCTCATAAATATTTTGTGCTATGTTCTGATCTATTTGCTACTTGCAGGAAAATATTATCTTGTTGACTATGGATATCCTAACAAAGTTGGTTATCTCGCACCATTCAAAAACCAGCGTTATCATGTTCCTGATTTTCAAGGGGCACCCCCAAGAAATATGATGGAGAGATTCAACCATCTTCATTCATGTCTTTGAAATTCTATTGGAAGAACATTCGGCGTTTTGAAGATGAAGTGGCGCATTCTGCTTGGAATTCCATATTTCCACGAGGCTCTGACGCAAACGAAGATCATCACTGCATGCATGTGTTTGCATAACTTCATCCGTGAAAGTAAGTTGTATGATCAACATTTTCATAGCTTCGAGCGATGCCCATATGTTCACGAGGATATCGCATCTTGGACTGTTGGATCCGCCCCCTCTTCATCTAATACCATCATGGGTGCACTACGATAGAGCATCGCCGAAGCAATAGTAGGTTGAGCATTTATTTTTATTGTTATTCCAAAATCACTATGACATTTCTATTATTTTGGCATGTACTGGATAAATGAATCTATTTTTATTGTAATTCCGAAATAACTAGACCATTTCATATTATATTATTTTAATATCTAGCTCATTTTCTATTCAAACATAGCGTGTGATACATACATATCCTTTTATTAAGTGGACATATCAAATTTGAGGGTATATCGGACATATCACAACCCAACCTAGCAAATAAGAAAAATCTGTAGAAGCCAAAAAGAAGTCTCCTGGGGAGTTTCTAGAGTTTCTCCCCCACAACAGTTTCTACCCACCACAATCCAGAAACTGGCTTCTGTATAAGCAGAAACTTAAAAGAAGTGTCCCTTAAACGGGCCAGAGTCCTTCGAGTTGACACTATCTGGTGCAAGTTAGGCCAGTTATAATAGGGAGTAACATAGACTGGTAATATATATTATTTTAGTCTATGTCAGCATCTCTGTAACACCCGGGGGATTTCTCCCCAATTAGATTTGGTTGTTTTTCTTTTTTTTGCATTGCATCACATGCATCCTATGCATTGCACCTTGTTTTCAAAACAACTTAAAAAGTTCAAACCAATTTAAACTTTTAAACATGTCCAAAGTTTCCAATTAAAATTGCAAACTAAACAACTCAAATTGTTTTTTTTCAATAGTTTTGAATTATTCAATTGGCTTGGTTAATCAAAAAATTCCCTTTTATTAAAACCCTAATCTCAATTCAAATTCAAATTTCAAACACCACCAACAATTTGAAATTTTCAAAACTAAATATCATGCACCTGGGCATTTGCAATGGAGAACCCCTAAAAGTTATCCCCCTAATTTTTGAACTCCAAAAACCCCCTTCTTTTCCATCCTTTCTCTCTCTCTCTTCTTTTACAAAAAAAAAGAAAAGAAATAAAAACCAAGGGGGAGAGAGAGCAGGCCAACCGACCTGGCCCAGCCCAACAAATCCAAACCAGCCCACCTTCTCCTTCTTCTCCGTACAGGCACGAGGAACCTGTCGCTGTCCCTCCCCTCCATGGCCCCCACCTCCACCTGCTCCCCCTCCCCTATACCTACCCTCTCCCCGCAGCCCCAACCCTAGGGTTTCTTCTCCCTCTCCTTCTCGCGCCGCCACCTTTCTCCCTTCCCCTCCTTCCTCCACTGTATCTGAACCTCTGTCACGCCTCCGTGGCCGACAATTGCCGCCCATGGCGTCGTGGCTGTGCTCGCCCTCGCGGTACCTTCTTCTCGGGAACGGAAAGGTGGCACCGCCCTCTTCGTCCTCGCCGGGAATCAGGGCTGGAGATGCCCCGAGCTGTCCCCGTCGTGCATGTCTTCCTCCCGGGCGCGCAGCGATCGCCGTCGCCATCACCGGCCAACTCCTCCGTCTACAGACCAAACGACTCCTCCAGCCCCCCTCTCGGTGAGCCTCCACCTCCGGGACGCGTTCCCCTACCCCCTCCCTTTGCTCTGCATGCTTGCCATCGAGCAGCATAATCTGTTGTGCGTCAGGTCACCGCGAGTACTTGTGCTGTGCCACAGTCCCGTGCAGTTTTCAGTTTCGTCAGGGATAGAATCGCGGTAGACCACATCAAAAGGCAGTCCACCCCTGTTCTATCACAACCGAGCCAGCTACCACAGTGGCTAGCACCCCGTACGCACGTCCCGGAGCCGCGAGTTTGAATCCCAGTCGAGGAAGAAAGCCACCCCTTTTTCCTCTATTTTCCTTTTATTTCTCGAACTCCAGAAAAACAAATCTGAGGCTTTAATTGTAAAATCCATAACAAATTGAATATTGCTCCAATTTCCATGATTCAAGTTTCTGTGGATTCAGAATCTTGTGCTCTTTCTATTAGTCACAAAGTTGCAACATGTTTCTGTAATAATTTTTGCACTAAATAATTAAATACAGAAATAGCAATTAAAATTTGAAACTTTGGGAATTCATAACTTGAGTTCTGTTCATCCAATTTGAGAAAACTTGGGGTCTAAAAATTTGTCTTAACAAACTCTACACATTGGTATTTTATTTGGTCACAATTGAATTAAATTTGAACATGTTTCCCTCTGTTTACTAAAAAGGGCAGAATAAAATACTTATGAAGAATTGCATAATAAATTCAATAATAACCCAAAAATTATGTTTAATAGCTCAAAATGTTCAGTGAAACATTTGCTACATGTTTTCAACCTTTTCAATACAATTTGTTTACTGTTTTTCCTAATTAAAATTGGAGTAATAATTCAATACTTTAATTACACCTTTTAAATTGCAAAATTCATAACTTGGGCAATTCAAATCCAATTCCAACATGTAAAATATGGTTTCCATGCAAAATTGAACAAGCTTTCAAAATATAAACTTTGTTTTCTGTTTTGAATAAATTCAATTGCTGAAAACAAGTATTTCTTAATTAATGCATTTAAAATTGTCAATTTAATAACTTGCTCATCTAAAATCCAAATTCAACAAATGAAATATGTATCCATCTAAAATTTGTGTTCTTTCCAATATAAATTTTGTTATCTGTTTTGAACATTTAAAATTGGTGAAAACAACAAATGTTTGTTTAAATCATTTAAAATGCCAAAGTTCATAACTTAACAAATAAAATTCCAAACTTGGTAAACAACATATCAAACTGAACCTATTGTTGTTTTCTTATTGTTTTCATCATCCATGCATCATCCTAATCAACCTTCACATGATGGTTATTTGTAGGTCATTTAATTCAACATTAATTCATGGGCTTTTCCATATACAATTCAAATTGCATATGGGCCCATTTAAATATGTTTACCATGCCAACTAGTTTATCTTTGATGCATCCTTAAACTTGTCATGCATCCATATCTTGATCATGTTGGATCTTTTGCCGTAGTAGTAATTGTTGCATCCGGTGTTTATTCTAGTTCGTTGCTTCTTCGCGGATAGGACGTTGAGATGATGTGAGCATCGACAAGTTTGCGGATGTACCTTACTTGCTGGATTCCAGGCAAGTATACTCACCTTGCTACCTATGGCTGCCTTTCATCACTTGTTACCGATTCTTCCCGTTGCCTTTATTCTGGCCTTATGATTCGATGCTTGTGTCTCGATCCTATAATATGTTTACCTTGCAGCCATGATATAGCCTTCCTTCCACTTCGTATTAACTGTTGTTTGTTTACCTTGTTGGCCCTCGTGTTGTAGTTGCATGCTTAGTGTTGTTTGCGCTCGAGTCATGTTGTCCTTGTTCTATCACCTGTTTAGTTGATAGTTGGGCTTGTCTTAATCAACAACATGTTAAGGATTTGGGGTAATAATAATTTGATGATAAGGCACCGGCAGGAGGCCCGGCGTGGTTTTGAGGTCTGCTAGTGTCGAACTTAATTAGGAAAAGGGTCTTGTCCTCCGATCCATGATGAGCGTACTAACCGCATGTGGGAAGCGAGTATGGGCGCCCCCCGCAATTCTGATTCGATTCGCATCTCGTCCAAATCGCCACACTTAGTTCGGGCTTTCCATTTGATGCATGCATATGCAGGTGCGAGCCCTTGGCGCCAGGGTGGAACTTTTGTAGTCGGCATTTAGGGCGGCGTGGTCTTCCAGTGCTATGAGGGTCCCCCTTTTCTTCGTGGGGGCTCGATTAGCCGCGCACGCACAACACGTGGTTCTTTGGGCTTGATGCGAAGAAGAGTTGGGTTGTGTTGAGTGGCCTGCTTGGTGGGTTTGCTCCCCGCCTGGCGGGTCATTCTTACGTGTACAGCCAAATTGGTGCATCCCTGCAGGGTTAAATCTTCTCGAGAAGCCGTGTTGTCCGCGGTTATGGATGACTTGGTGAAAGTGCTGGCTAACAAGTACTCAGACAACTTACACTTAACGATGATAACTTGACTAGTAATATAGATTACCTCCACCATAAAAATGAATGTCACCTCAATCAACCGTGTGAGTTTCCTTGGGTTGCTTCCTTAGTAGGGGGTAACATTGGATGGGTATCGTTTGGTGAGTAGTTATAGTTGGTTCTAATACGCTTCTTATCCCTTTCTTTTAGCCGGATGTTGTAGTGCGTCTCTGTAGTTAGTTAGTGCAGCCCGCTGCCGCTTCTTTGCAATAATCCTTTCCTTTCCGTTGAACCCAAAGTATTTGTATCTTGTGATGATCGGTTACGCTGGTATCTTGTGAGTATGGTTTATCCACTTGCCAGTACTTAATCGTACTGACCCACGAATCCATTTCGTGGTTGCATATTCCACATTGCAGTCAACAGGTTTGAAGTCTGACGACGTTAGCTTGGGAATCCCTCCGGCTTGGCCTGGGCAGGGCTTGGACGCCATCGGTTATCTTCAGGACTCTTAGTCCAATTTGTATCTTGTCCGTAGTCGGACTCTATGTTGTTTCTTCCGCTGTTATTTGGATCTTTGTATTGTATCAGTTGTATCCTTGACTCGTTTGAGTCATATGGTATATACCACCTCTGTTGTTGTTGTGGATTATTCATGAACTGTTGTAATGTTATCACAAGTGGCAACCTGAAATCGGTTATTATGTGGATTTTGGCGGAAATGCTGAAATCTGCATAGTGCCCGATCTCGGGGCGTCACAAATGGTATCAGAGCATGGTTTCCGATTCCCGATATTGTTTCGATACGAATGGTTATCGAAGCAACGGGTCCGCAAAGCCTATAGGATAACCTCGCTAACGGTCGTTGTTCTTAGAGTGTCAAAAACTATTTGTGCAAAACCTGTTTTGGAAACCTCTCGGTAGGATTCTTGTTTTCTCCTTATCTCTATTCTATTTCCCCTCCCATCTTATTTGTTTTGGATTCTCCCCTCTTGTCTATTTTCAAAGTTTAGGATCCTACGTGGGTGGACGTTTTCTGAGCCTTTAACCTAATAGGTTCGATCATCGGAAGATTCCTGGGGGGAGAACATCGTCGTCACTCCGAGCAAGAATCTCTTGTTAGTGGTGTCGAGAAGTTTTGTTAGTGGTGTCGAGAAGTTTTGTTAGTGGTGTCGAGGAGATCAACTGGACGCATGAAGAATCGATAGTCGAACTTCTTTCCCCTCCCGGGTTAGTGGGTGGATTGCGAGGGCGCAATCCCTTGTTAGTGGTGTCGTCTGTAACACCCGGGGGATTTCCCCCCCAATTAGATTTGGTTGTTTTTCTTTTTTTTTTGCATTGCATCACATGCATCCTATGCATTGCACCTTGTTTTCAAAACAACTTAAAAAGTTCAAACCAATTTAAACTTTTAAACATGTCCAAAGTTTCCAATTAAAATTGCAAACTAAACAACTCAAATTGTTTTTTTCAATAGTTTTGAATTATTCAATTGGCTTGGTTAATCAAAAAATTCCCTTTTATTAAAACCCTAATCTCAATTCAAATTCAAATTTCAAACACCACCAATAATTTGAAATTTTCAAAACTAAATATCATGCACCTGGGCATTTGCAATGGAGAACCCCTAAAAGTTATCCCCCTAATTTTTGAACTCCAAAAACCCCCTTCTTTTCCATCCTTTCTCTCTCTCTCTTCTTTTACAAAAAAAAGAAAAGAACTAAAAACCAAGGGGGAGAGAGAGCAGGCCAACCGACCTGGCCCAGCCCAACAAATCCAAACCAGCCCACCTTCTCCTTCTTCTCCGTACAGGCACGAGGAACCTGTCGCTGTCCCTCCCCTCCATGGCCCCCACCTCCACCTGCTCCCCTCCCCTATACCTACCCTCTCCCCGCAGCCCCAACCCTAGGGTTTCTTCTCCCTCTCCTTCCTCGCGCCGCCACCTTTCTCCCTTCCCCTCCTTCCTCCACTGTATCTGAACCTCTGTCACGCCTCCGTGGCCGACAATTGCCGCCCATGGCGTCGTGGCTGTGCTCGCCCTCGCGGTACCTTCTTCTCGGGAACGGAAAGGTGGCACCGCCCTCTTCGTCCTCGCCGGGAATCGGGGCCGGAGATGCCCCGAGCTGTCCCCGCCGTGCATGTCTTCCTCCCGGGCGCGCAGCGATCGCCGTCGCCATCACCGGCCAACTCCTCCGTCTACAGACCAAACGACTCCTCCAGCCCCCCTCTCGGTAAGCCTCCACCTCCGGGACGCGTTCCCCTACCCCCTCCCTTTGCTCTGCATGCTTGCCATCGAGGAGCATGATCTGCTGTGCGTCAGGTCGCCACGAGTACTTGTGCTGTGCCACAGTCCCGTGCAGTTTTCAGTTTCGTCAGGGATAGAATCGCGGTAGACCACATCAAAAGGCAGTCCACCCCTGTTCTATCACAACCGAGCCAGCTACCACAGTGGCTAGCACCCCGTACGCACGCCCCGGAGCCGCGAGTTCGAATCCCAGTCGAGGCAGAAAGCCACCCCTTTTTCCTCTATTTTCCTTTTATTTCTCGAACTCCAGAAAAACAGATCTGAGGCTTTAATTGTAAAATCCATAACAAATTGAATATTGCTCCAATTTCCATGATTCAAGTTTCTGTGGATTCAGAATCTTGTGCTCTTTCTATTAGTCACAAAGTTGAAACATGTTTCTGTAATAATTTTTGCACTAAATAATTAAATACAGAAATGGCTATTAAAATTTGAAACTTTGGGAATTCATAACTTGAGTTCGGTTCATCCAATTTGAGCAAACTTGGGCTCTAAAAATTTGTCTTAACAAACTCTACACATTGGTATTTTATTTGGTCACAATTGAATTAAATTTGAACATGTTTCCCTCTGTTTAGTAAAAAGGGCAGAATAAAATACTTATGAAGAATTGCATAATAAATTCAATAATAACCCAAAAAATATGTTTAATAGGTCAAAATGTTCAGTGAAACATTTGCTACATGTTTTCAACCTTTTCAATACAATTTGTTTACTGTTTTTCCTAATTAAAATTGGAGTAATAATTCAATACTTTAATTACACCTTTTAAATTGCAAAATTCATAACTTGGGCAATTCAAATCCAATTCCAACATGTAAAATATGGTTTCCATGCAAAATTGAACAAGCTTTCCAAATATAAACTTTGTTTTATGTTTTGAATAAATTAAATTGCTGAAAACAAGTATTTCTTAATTAATGCATTTAAAATTGTCAATTTAATAACATGCTCATCTAAAATCCATAATTCAACAAATGAAATATGTATTCCATCTAAAATTTTGTGTTCTTTCCCAATATAAATTTTGTTATCTGTTTTGAACATTTAAAATTGGTGAAAACAACAAATGTTTGTTTAAATCATTTAAAATGCCAAAGTTCATAACTTAACAAATAAAATTCCAAACTTGGTAAACAACATATCAAACTGAAGCTACTGTTGTTTTCTTATTGTTTTCATCATCCATGCATCATCCTAATCAACCTTGAAAGTGCAAACGCGCTTAAATCATCTTGTTTTGGTGTTTGTTAACAACACATGTAATCTAATAGGTGTTTGATGTATTTCAGGGGTTACGTCAACATATTATCATTTGTGGTGATGAGGTACAAAAAGGAGCTGCTGTCCAATATCTCTGCTCTCTGGAATTTTCCCCAGGCCGGAGTCTCCGGTCTACCAGACCGGAGTCTCCGGTGTGGATATTTGCACAGGGATTTTGGCTAAGGAATTTCTGGTGTCGCGTACTGTACCCACACCGGAGAGTGTCCGGAGACTGTCCGGAGTCTCCGGTGTGGGCTCTTCTTCAAGGATTTTCTCTAAGGACTTGGTGGTGTCGCGCACTGAACCCACACCGGAGACTTACCGGATACTTACCGGAGTCTCCGGTGTGAGTATTTGTTTCCTTCGATCGCAAGACCACAGACATACTCTCTGCATTTTCGAAGCACCAAGACCGGAGTCTCCGGTCCACCAGACCGGAGTCTCCGGAGTGTTTTTTCCTGAAGCTTTGGGACACCGGAAACTGTCCGGAGTCTCCGGCCCAGACCGGAGTCTCCGGTCTTTACACCGGAGTCTCCGGTGTGACTTTCGCCAGAAAAGCTCCAACGGCTCTTTGCATTTATGGGGGGTATAAATACCCCCTCCCCTCCACCAACCTCAAGTTAGCTCGACCAGACTTAAAGACTCCATTGTTGAAGCTCAACCACCTTGCTAGATCTCCCAATCCAACCACCCAAAAGCCTAGATCTTTGGTGGATTGAAGGAGAAGGCCCCGATCTACGTCTTCACCAACCGGATTTCATTTCCCCTCTCCTTTGCTTGAGGAATCTTGGCCTAGGGTTTCCTCATGTGGAGAACCTAGGCTTCTTGCTACTCATTGGTGATTTGTGAGTGTTGGGAGCCCCCAATTAAGTTGTGGGTGTGTGCCCCAAACTTGTTTGTAAAGGATTCGATCCCCGCCTCAAAGGGGTTCTATAGTGGAAGGTGAACTAGGCCTTTGTGGCGAAGTTCATCGGAGAATAGGGTGAGGCCTTTGTGGCGTTGAGTAGGCCTTCGTGGCGAGCTCACACCCCTCCAACGAGACGTACTCCCTTAACAAGGAGGAACTCGGGAATACATCGTGTCTCCGTGTGCTTCCATCGGTTATCTCGTTCCTCCCTATTTACTTCTAGTACTTGTCACATTTATTGTTGTACTAGTTGCATTAAGTGTTGTTTTAGTTGTCTCTATTGCTTGCCTTGTCATATAGGTAAATTCACCCCTAGTTGCATAATCTAGAGAATTTACCTTCTTGTCAAGCCTAAATCTTAAGAAAAATTAAAATTGGTCGTAGCACCTATTCACCCCCCCTCTAGGTGCCTATACTTTACTTTCAATTGGTATCAGAGCCTCGGCTCTTCTATCGGGCTTAACCGCCTAAGAGTTTAAGTATGGGTGATGAGGATGACGCTCCGTTCGAAGTAAATGTGTCCATGAATGATCTCAATGCTTTGAGAGAATCATTGACCTCATCCATAGACACTAAATTTGAGGAGTTGCGTCTACTCATGACAACACTCCTCAAAACCAAGGAACCGGAGGTGGTCGACTCATCCCCTCCGGAAACGGAGGGTGCCAAGATTGGGGTTGATGGTGAACTACCTAAAACTGCTTCCGCCGAACAATCCTCTAAGAAGGGTGCGAGTGGAAAGGAAGGATATCGTGCCGTAGAAGGCTCGTATTCTCCCGATCCTCCCATTCCTTTTCCTCATATAATTCCTAGGGGAGATCCACCTAAAATTGATGCATATTCTTTTCGTGAATGGCAATACTACATGGAGACTCACTTGAACTCTTCTTGCATAGATCTTTGGAGAATCACTCGTGATGGATACAAGCCATATGATCCCAAGAATCTCACAAGAAGAGAGGTTGTAGATTGCCAACTCAATTACACCGCTTTATCCATCCTTCATCAAGCCGTGGGGCCCAATCACATGCCGCATCTTCAACACTTCTCCACCGCCAAAGAAACATGGGATGCACTTGTCATCATGTTTGTTGGGAATGAAAGCATGCAAAGAAATCGCTATGACACCTTGACCAATGAGGCCGAAGGATTTTTCATGCGTGATGGAGAAGATCACGTTGACATGTATCGGAGGCTCAAATCTCTTGCCACCGCTTTCTCTAATGCGGGTGCAACACATATTGATGATGCTTGGATCAAGAGGAAGTTCATAATTGCCGTGATGCCTTTTGAGGGCACGGATATGAAGAGCATTCAAGGGAGACATGATTTCTCCATCATGACCTCTACCCAAGTCATGCAAGAATTGAGCTCCTACAAAGTGCAAACCAAGAATGCTCTTGACAACCGTGCTAGGGCCATTGGGATGCATCAAGGAGCTTCCGTTGCTTTGAAGGCCAAGGTGTTGACAAGAGAAGTTGAGAATGATGAAGATGGTGAAGAAGCATTGCCTCCTTTGAAGGAACAAGAATATGATCCCGTTCTAAAGGATCTAATTGCTCTCACCGTGCAAAAATTTTGGAACAATCCCCCAAAAGGCAAGAAATTTGTTGAGGAAAAGACCAAGTCTCGGTATGGTAATGATGGGGCTCAAAGAGTGAGATCTTGCTTCAATTGCCAAGACAAGTACCACTTCATTGCGGAGTGCCCCTATGAGAATAGAGAGAACCATAGCGGGAAGCTCATCCGCAAGGACAAGTCCAAGGTTGAATACAAGAAACCTCACTTCAAGAAGAAACCTTTCAACAAGAAGACCCCCACCAAGTTTGTGCTCTTGACTCAAGAGGAATATGATTCCGGGAGTGATGAAGAAGAAGAAACCACAAGTGAAGTGGCCGCTCTAGCTATTGCTTCCACTCCATCTTCGTCATCTCTCTTTGAATCCCCCAATGAAAATCTTCCTCAACGCAATGCCAAGTGCTTCATGGCTAAGACCACGGAGGTATCATCTTCTCCTAACTCTAAGACCCCTAGTGAACTAGAACATATTGCTAGTCTTAGAGAAGAAGAGGAAAGGGCCTCTTTGGACCGTTTTATGTCTAACATGCAAGGGGAGACCAAGAAGTACTTTGAGCATCTCATGAGGCAATTGGGAGAGGCCCAAGAGTCTCTTGAGAAGAAAGGTGAGATTGAGAGAAGGGATGCGGATGAAATTGCATCCCTCTCAATGACTCTTGAAGAAGAACATGATGGTAGAGTTTCTCTAGAAGATGAACTTGAAACTATTGAAACTACCCATAATGAACTTGTCTCTAAAATCATTAAGGAACGTGATCTTGCTATTGCTAAATATAAAAAGGCTAAAAAGGATAAAGTAGAGTTTGGGGTTGGTCATGGTAAACTAACCGAGGAGTTTGAAAAACTAACCATTGCTCACAAAGCTTTGGAAAGCGAACACTCATCCCTCAAAGAGTTGCATGAACAACTTCAAACTCAACTTACTCAATTTAACCATCCTAGCACTTCTACTTCTTCTTGTGATCATGCAAATATTATTGAAGAAAATGCTAGGTTGAAGGATGAGCTCGCAAGGCTCAAGGGAAAAAGCACTCAAGTTGAAAAGGTGGTGCTTGCCACCCCACAAGTGGTTGCCTCAAGCTCTAATGTGGTCATTTCTAGATCACAATTGAGTGCTCCAAGGCAACAAGTGGGCAAGCAAGGTCTTGGCTATGTAGCCAAGAAAAAAACAAGAAGAAGAAGAACAAGAAGAAGAACAAGAATGTTGCTTCGGGTGGTATTGTCATTAGGGACAATCCTACTCATAGCACACCCGCACAAGCAAGCAATGGTGCCTCAAGTAGCAATGTCATGAGGGACAACACTACTCGTAGCACCTCCGCGGGAACTAACAACCCACACCATTTCTTATATGTTGATTATTATGGTGTTGTGCAAGCTAAATATGTTGGTCCTATTGAGGGTTTTATTGACTACACTATATGGGTTCCAAAGACCCTTGTTGCTAACATGAAGGGACCCAACTTGGGTCCTAACTCGAGTCAATGATCTCTTGCAGGACTATGCTTCCGGTGGGACTAAATGGATTCTTGATAGTGGATGCACTAATCATATGACCGGAAGCAAAGAACTTGTGACGGAGTTGCAACCAAATGACATCCAAGCAACCGTCACCTATGGGGACTCGTCCAAGTCTAAGGTATCCGGATTTGGCAAGGTTGTGGTGGCTCCCGATATCACTATCGTGAACGTCATGCTTGTCGAATCCCTTGGTTACAATTTACTTTCCGTCCGTTCTCTTAGTAAGATGGGTCTTTCCGTCTTCTTTGATGGTGATATTGTGGTCCTTTTGAGAAGCAAGACTCTTGACGTCGTTCACGTGGGACATGTTGAAAATGAGTTGTATGTGGTGGACTTTTCGAAGTCAACCAACACTCAAGCAATGTGTCTTTTCGGGAAGGCGGACTTGGGATGGTTGTGGCATCGCCGCCTATCCCATGTCAACATGAGAACTTTGCAAAGTCTTCACAAAAGTGGCCTTATTGTTGGACTAAAAGAAAATGTTTCCTTTGCAAAGGATCGTGTTTGTAGGTCGTGTGTTGAAGGGAAGATGCATGACATTGTGCACAAGGCCAAGACTATTATTTCATCAAAGAGGATCTTGGAACTTCTCCATGTTGATCTCTTTGGTGCCGTGCCCGAAGCAAGTCTTGGTGGCAAGAAGTATTGCTTGGTGATTGTCGATGATTACTCAAGATACACTTGGGTTTATTTCTTCAAGTGCAAAAGTGAGACCCAACAAACCATCATCGACTTCTCCAACGAAGTGCAACGTCAACACAATGTGCAAATCATGGCTATTAGGAGTGATAATGGTTCGGAGTTCAAGAACTATACATTGAATGAATTTCTTAGTGAAGAAGGCATTCGCCACCAATACTCCGCCACTTACACTCCTCAACAAAATGGTGTTGCCGAAAGGAAGAATCGCACTCTCTTGGATATGGCAAGGACCATGTTGGCGGAGTACTCTTCTCCCCAATATTTATGGGCCGAGGCCATATCCACCGCATGCCACTCTCCAACCGCCTCTACATCCGCAAAGGCTTGTGCAAGACCCATATGAGATCCTCACCGGCAACAAGCCCAACGTATCCTACTTCCGGGTATTCGGTTGTAAGTGCTTTTATTTGATCAAGGGTATTAGGTTGTCGAAATTTCAATCCAAAACTATTGAGGGTATTTTTGTTGGTTACGGTGCCGAATCCCACACTTATAGAGTCTATGACAAAGCCTCACGGATTGTCATAGAATCTTGTAGTGTGGTTTTCGAGGAAAATGACGGCTCCCAAGTGGCGCAATTTCATGTTTCAAATGTAGATGTTGAAATGCCTCAAGAAGCCATAGGAAGGATGGGTGTGGGATTCTTCCGCCCCATCGAGGGACACCTTATGGCGACTCGAGAAGGACTATGCTCTACCCAAGTGGAGCCCTCCTCTACATTTGAAGATCAAGCCAAGGAGCCAACCACTACACCTAACCGAGAACATATTCAAGACCCTCCTCTCATTGATCAAGTGACTCCGCAAGTCGTACCCACTCCTCTCACTAATGCGAGTCAAGATCAAGGCCAAGATCATTCTTCCTCGTCATCCTCTTCTCAAAATGAAGCTAGTGTTGAAGATATTGTTGTTGACAATGTTGATGATCAAGGCCATGTTGGTCAAGATGGGGACCCAAATGATCAAGATGATCAAGTGTCTCCTCCTCGCAATAATGAGGAGATCGAAGCCCGTCGCATCAATAGGATAAGAAGAGCTTTGAAGCTAATTGATGCCCAAGATGACAAGGTCTTGGAGGATGTTCAAACTAGAAGATCCACTAGAAGGCAATTGGCTCATTTTTGTGAGCATCAAGCTCATATCTCTATGGTGGAGCCTAAGAAAGTGTTTGAAGCTCTTGAGGACTCCGATTGGGTTGAAGCTATGCATGATGAGCTCAATAACTTTGAGCGCAACAAGGTTTGGAGATTGGTTGAGAAACCCAAGGATTGCCACAATGTTATTGGCACCAAGTGGATATTCAAGAACAAGCAAGATGAGAATGGCATTGTCATTAGGAACAAGGCAAGATTGGTCGCTCAAGGTTACACCCAAGTTGAAGGCATTGACTTTGATGAAACCTACGCGCCCGTGGCTCGCCTTGAGTCCATCCGTATCCTCCTTGCTTATGCATCCTCACATAATTTCAAATTACAACAAATGGATGTGAAAAGTGCCTTCTTGAATGGTCCTCTAAAAGAGGAGGTATATGTCAAGCAACCTCCGGGGTTTGAGAATCTCAACTTTCCTAACCACGTTTACAAACTTGACAAGGCTCTCTATGGTCTCAAACAAGCACCTCGTGCTTGGTATGAGCACCTTAGGGAGTTGTTAGATGATCGTGGTTTCGAAGTTGGGAAGATTGACCCCACTCTCTTCACCAAGAGAGTAAAAGGAGAGCTTTTTATATGCCAACTCTATGTGGACGATATTATCTTTGGCTCAACTAACCAAGCTTTCAATAATGAGTTCTCTAAGCTTATGACTGACAGGTTCGAGATGTCTATGATGGGTGAGCTTAAATTCTTCCTTGGCTTTGAGATCAAGCAATTGGCCCGTGGTACTTTCATTTCTCAAGCCAAGTATACTCAAGACATGCTCAAGAGATTTAACTTCCAAGAGGCAAAGATCAAAACCACTCCTATGCAAGTCAAGTGTCATCTATCACGCAATCCTAAAGGGATAAGGATGTGGATCAAAAACTTTATCGTTCTATGATTGGTTCTTTGCTCTATCTTTGTGCATCTAGACCGATATCGTTTTGAGTGTAGGTGTGTGTGCAAGGTATCAAGCGGCTCCTAAGGATTGCCACTTAGTGGCGGTTCATAGGATCTTTCGTTATTTGGTTCATACCCCAAGATTTGGTTTGTGGTACCCAAAGGGGGCACAATTCTCTCTCAATGGTTATACGGATTCCGATTGGGCGGGTGATCAAGATGATAGGAAGTCAACTTCCGGGGCTTGCCAATTTCTTGGTAGGTCCCTTGTAAGTTGGTCCTCGAAGAAACAAAATTGCATTTCACTCTCCACCGCCGAAGCCGAGTATGTTGCCGCCGCTAGTGCATGCACCCAATTGTTATGGATGAGGCAAACTCTTAAGGAATATGGTGTCCATTTGGACAAAGTGCCTCTTTTATGTGACAATGAAAGTGCCATCAAGATTGCTTACAACCCGGTGCAACACACAAGGACGAAGCACATTGAAATTCGCCACCACTTCATCCGTGATCACGTGGCAAGAGGAGACATTGCACTAAGTTATGTGCCCACCAAGGACAATCTTGCGGATATATTCACGAAGCCACTTGATGATGCAAGATTCTTGTTCTTGAGGAATGAGCTAAATGTGATTGATTCAAGGAGCTTGACTTGACTATCTTGCACACACCCCTATAGATGAAACGCTTTTGAGTCTAGATGTAGGCATGGACATAGGGGAGTGTTATCCTAACACATTGGGTTCTCCCTCCCCCCATTATGCCCAAAGCAAAAATTCATTGTAAACTCTCTTTTTCTAATGTTGAATTGTGAGCTTCAATGTTGAATAATGGCAATGCCCCCAAGATATATCTTCGCGGTTGCATACCATAAACTCTTACATGGTGGCCTAGGCCACCAACCTCTTCCGTCGAGCATTGGTTCTTTTTTTTTGCGAGCTTTTGGCATTTTTTTTGTTAAGGGATGTACTCACATTTGATGTTCTTCATTTCCTTCTCATTGTTTTTTTTGAGTACATTTTTCCCTCCTTGAGTTGCTTCTGAGTTTCATGCCAAAAACTCATATTTGGTGTTTTAGAGCATTACATGTTCTTTTGGGTCGTTTTTCTGGTGAAAGGCCGGAGACTCCGGTGTACCATACCGGAGACTCCGGTCAGGCCGGAGACTCCGGTGTTAACACCGGAGACTCCGGTGTGCTGCGAGTGCTATTTAATCTGGGGGCTGAGGGAAGTTAGGGTTTCATTCCCCACTTCCCCACGCCCCCCCAACGCACTGCAGCGCCGCCGCCTTCACCAGGAGCCGACCCGGGGCGATTTCCTCCGCCCCCAACCTTCCCCTTGCCTCTCCCATCCGTGGAGAGACAATGACAGGCCAAGGAAGCAAGGGTACATCCTCTCCCCCTCGTGTGTTCTCTGTTTTTTCATCTAGATCTGAAAACCTAGGTGACCTTTTTGGGGATGATGCACTTTCTGTTGGTAGAACTTCCTATGGCTAGTTTTTGTGTGTAGAACTTGCTTAGATTCATCAGTAGAACCCTGTTAAGAACCCTGCACCTCGTTGTTTATCAGACCGGAGACTCCGGTGTCTCAGACCGGAGACTCCGGTGTCTCAGACCGGAGACTCCGGTGTCTCAGACGGAGACTCCGGTGTGGTTCTTTCAGATGCGTCTGCTGGTGCATCTGCAGTGTTTCTGCACCTCATTGGACATGTTTGCTCATTTTCTTTGTTTTCTCTGTTGTTGTTCTGTTTGTGTTGGTTTTCAGGACAAAAGCTGAAGGCCGTGGTCAAGCGAAAGTCTCGCCCTCACTCCCGCAACTATATGGTTGTTGATGAAGCCACCGGTCGTTATGGTCAGAGGGGTGCCTTTGAGAGTGAGAGGCGTCAGAAAAACAAGCACGAAAGCAGAATGAATGCTGAAATTGCAAAGAAGGCAAGATATGATTCTTTATCCTCAGTGGCTTCCTTGAGCAAGAAGGAGTACAGGCTTATGAGGGGTCGTCCTTTCTTCGAGATGCCCCGCACTGCTCATACAGCCCACTATTGGAGGAGGGAGTCCGAGTTGATCATGGAGGAGATCTATTCTCAGTTCAGGCAGCCCGTGTGTCCACAGAAAGTCCTTGACTTAGAGGCACTTGGACGATCTGAGTACTTTGAGGAGGCAGTCTGGATCACTAGGAAGCTGGGTCTCGAGCAGCTTGTGGGCATTCAGCAGAACTACAACCCTCCTATTATCCAGCAGTTCTTTGCCACTGTCACTCTTGCTGAAGATGAGAAGGTCACTATGAAGTGGATGTCTGGGACAGTAGAGTGCGAGTCGTCCATGGAACGCTTTGCTGAGCTTCTTGGTTACCCTTGGGGAGAAGGGAATGGTGAGCGTATGCACGTTCATGGAGTTGCTTATGATAAAAAGCGCATGGCTCCTATGTATGACAAGCTCTCCAGCTGCGGCACTGCCAAGAATCTGAAGAGGGTCTACAACATTTGCCTTCGTCTCTTTCGCTGCAACATTGCTCCCAAGGTGGGGAACGTTGATGCTATTCGTGGTGGCCTAGTGAACCTCCTTTATCAGGCTTTCCAGTGTCACCTTGCCGGCCCTGATGGCGAGGGATTTGAGATTGACGTGATGCACTTTATCAAGGAGGAGATTTACTGTGCCATGATTGAGATCAAGAAGGTGCCTGTCTATGCTCCATATGTGATGAGGCTCATTCTTGACCAGCTGCCTGGCTTAGCCCACGATACTGTTCACCCTGTTGGCTCCCTCCAGATTCTGTCCGGACGCTCTCGTGATGATGATGACACTCCCATGGGGGATGTTGAGGCACCTTCTGGCTCGAGGAGGAAGAATGCCGATCCTCCCTCTCGCCGTTCTAGCAGGGAGGAGACGCAGGATGAGATGAAGAAGCTCACGTGGTTCCAGCGTAACATTCTTTGCATGACTGTGGCTGTGCACAAGGAGAACCATGTGGCTTATAAGGAGAGACGTGAGCTGAAGAAGATGATCACCAAGCTGCATGACCATGCGGGCCTTGGTGCTACCCCTCCTATGGGCACTCCTCCCACCACTCCACCCACCCCTCCCACTGCTTCTGTGACTATGTCCTATGAGGGGTGGAACATTGATCAGTTTCCTTGGGGTGACTTTGAGGATGTCACCTCGGCTCCTTCCTCCTCGACTCACCGTGCTAGGACCCCGGAGATTGAGGAGGACTTCGTTGATGATCAGCCTGAGGATGATCCAGAGGATGAAGACCTTGGTGACTTTGCCTCCGGCGATGATGATGATGATGATGGGAGTGGAGCTGATGATGATGAGGGTGACACAGAACCTGGGGAGGATGATGATGAGGACTATGAGGATGAGGACTGAGCTTGTTGGACCACGGTGTTCTCTTCGCCCTTTTTGGTGTCTCAATGCCAAAGGGGGAGAAGTAGCTTTGGCTTGGCTTCTCCTTTTTTGCTTTATTTGCTTCGGAACACAAGTCGTTGAACTTGTTTTGCCTCTTATGGCTTGTGTTCCCACTATCCTAGTTGATTTCGATTTTAAGTGCTTAGTGAACTATGGTTGTTATTTGTGAGAGACCGTGAAACTATCTTATTTATCATATCCTTGTCTCTACTACTTGTAATTGTTCACTAATGTTTGTTCAAGTGGGGCTTTGTTTGTGAAAAATAGGGGGAGCTCACTTAGTGAGTGCTCTATCTTTTACAAACAAAGCCTAGCTATGATCTATTTGCCATTTTATGTGTGTTGTCATCAAACACCAAAAAGGGGGAGATTGAAAGTGCAAACGCGCTTAAATCATCTTGTTTTGGTGTTTGTTAACAACACATGTAATCTAATAGGTGTTTGATGTATTTCAGGGGTTACGTCAACATATTATCATTTGTGGTGATGAGGTACAAAAAGGAGCTGCTGTCCAATATCTCTGCTCTCTGGAATTTTCCCCAGGCCGGAGTCTCCGGTCTACCAGACCGGAGTCTCCGGTGTGGATATTTGCACAGGGATTTTGGCTAAGGAATTTCTGGTGTCGCGTACTGTACCCACACCGGAGAGTGTCCGGAGACTGTCCGGAGTCTCCGGTGTGGGCTCTTCTTCAAGGATTTTCTCTAAGGACTTGGTGGTGTCGCGCACTGAACCCACACCGGAGACTTACCGGATACTTACCGGAGTCTCCGGTGTGAGTATTTGTTTCCTTCGATCGCAAGACCACAGACATACTCTCTGCATTTTCGAAGCACCAAGACCGGAGTCTCCGGTCCACCAGACCGGAGTCTCCGGAGTGTTTTTTCCTGAAGCTTTGGGACACCGGAAACTGTCCGGAGTCTCGGCCCAGACCGGAGTCTCCGGTCTTTACACCGGAGTCTCCGGTGTGACTTTCGCCAGAAAAGCTCCAACGGCTCTTTGCATTTATGGGGGGTATAAATACCCCCTCCCCTCCACCAACCTCAAGTTAGCTCGACCAGACTTAAAGACTCCATTGTTGAAGCTCAACCACCTTGCTAGATCTCCCAATCCAACCACCCAAAAGCCTAGATCTTTGGTGGATTGAAGGAGAAGGCCCCGATCTACGTCTTCACCAACCGGATTTCATTTCCCCTCTCCTTTGCTTGAGGAATCTTGGCCTAGGGTTTCCTCATGTGGAGAACCTAGGCTTCTTGCTACTCATTGGTGATTTGTGAGTGTTGGGAGCCCCCAATTAAGTTGTGGGTGTGTGCCCCAAACTTGTTTGTAAAGGATTCGATCCCCGCCTCAAAGGGGTTCTATAGTGGAAGGTGAACTAGGCCTTTGTGGCGAAGTTCATCGGAGAATAGGGTGAGGCCTTTGTGGCGTTGAGTAGGCCTTCGTGGCGAGCTCACACCCCTCCAACGAGACGTACTCCCTTAACAAGGAGGAACTCGGGAATACATCGTGTCTCCGTGTGCTTCCATCGGTTATCTCGTTCCTCCCTATTTACTTCTAGTACTTGTCACATTTATTGTTGTACTAGTTGCATTAAGTGTTGTTTTAGTTGTCTCTATTGCTTGCCTTGTCATATAGGTAAATTCACCCCTAGTTGCATAATCTAGAGAATTTACCTTCTTGTCAAGCCTAAATCTTAAGAAAAATTAAAATTGGTCGTAGCACCTATTCACCCCCCCCTCTAGGTGCCTATACTTTACTTTCAAACCTTCACATGATGGTTATTTGTAGGTCATTTAATTCAACATTAATTCATGGGCTTTTCCATATACAATTCAAATTGCATATGGGCCCATTTAAATATGTTTACCATGCCAACTAGTTTATCTTTGATGCATCCTTAAACTTGTCATGCATCCATATCTTGATCATGCTGGATCTTTTGTCGTAGTAGTAATTGTTGCATCCGGTGTTTATTCTAGTTCGTTGCTTCTTCGCGGATAGGACGTTGAGATGATGTGAGCATCGACAAGTTCTGCGGATATACCTCTACTTGTTGGATTCCAGGCAAGTATACTCACTTGCTACCTATGGCTGCCTTTCATCACTTGTTACCGATTCTTCCTGTTGCCTTTATTCTGGCCTTATGATTCGATGCTTGTGTCTCGATCCTATAATATGTTTACCTTGCAGCCATGATATAGCCTTCCTTCCACTTCCTATTAACTGTTGTTTGTTTACCTTGTTGGCCCTCGTGTCGTAGTTGCATGCTTAGTGTTGTTTGCACTCGAGTCATGTTTTCCTTGTTCTATCACCTGTTTAGTTGATAGTTGGGCTTGTCTTAATCAACAACATGTTAAGGATTTGGGGTAATAATAATTTGATGATAAGGCACCGGCAGGAGGCCCGGCGTGGTTTTGAGGCCTGCTAGTGTCGAACTTAATTAGGAAAAGGGTCTTGTCCTCCGATCCATGATGAGCACACTAACCGCATGTGGGAAGCGAGTATGGGCGCCCCCCGCAATTCTTATTCGATTCGCATCTCGTCCAAATCGCCACACTTAGTTCGGGCTTTCCATTTGATGCATGCATATGCAGGTGCGAGCCCTTGGCGCCAGGGTGGAACTTTTGTAGTCGGCATTTAGGGCGGCGTGGTCTTCCAGTGCTATGAGGGTCCCCCTTTTCTTCGTGGGGGCTCGATTAGCCGCGCACGCACAACACGTGGTTCTTTGGGCTTGATGCGAAGAAGAGTTGGGTTGTGTTGAGTGGCCTGCTTGGTGGGTTTGCTCCCCGCCTGGCGGGTCATTCTTACGTGTACGGCCAAATTGGTGCATCCCTGCAGGGTTAAATCTTCTCGAGAAGCCGTGTTGTCCGCGGTTATGGATGACTTGGTGAAAGTGCTGGCTAACAAGTACTCAGACAACTTACACTTAACGATGATAACTTGACTAGTAATATAGATTACCTCCAGCATAAAAATGAATGTCACCTTAATCAACCGTGTGAGTTTCCTTGGGTTGCTTCCTTAGTAGGGGGTAACATTGGATGTGTATTGTTTGGTGAGTAGTTATAGTTGGTTCTGATACGCTTCTTATCCCTTTCTTTTAGCCGGATGTTGTAGTGCGTCTCTGTAGTTAGTTAGTGCAGCCCGCTGCCGCTTCTTTGCAATAATCCTTTCCTTTCCGTTGAACCCAAAGTATTTGTATCTTGTGATGATTGGTTACGCTGGTATCTTGTGAGTATGGTTTATCCACTTGCCAGTACTTAATCGTACTGACCCACGAATCCATTTCGTGGCTGCATATTCCACATTGCAGTCAACAGGTTTGAAGTCTGACGACGTTAGCTTGGGAATCCCTCCGGCTTGGCCTGGGCAGGGCTTGGACGCCATCGGTTATCTTCAGGACTCTTAGTCCAATTTGTATCTTGTCCGTAGTCGGACGCTATGTTGTTTCTTCCGTTGTTATTTAGATCTTTGTATTGTATCAGTTGTATCCTTGACTCGTTTGAGTCGTCTAGTATATACCACCTCTGTTGTTGTTGTGGATTATTCGTGAACTGTTGTAATGTTATCACAAGTGGCAAACCGAAATCGGTTATTATGTGGATTTTGGCGGAAATGCTGAAATCTGCATAGTGCCCGATCTCGGGGCGTCACAATCTCCATAGTGGGTAGTAACTAACTTGTGGTGTCATGCGAAACTCTATTAATTAGCGTATAGACTTACATTGTCTTGAAATATGCGATGTTATGGTAACTAACTATGTTACCACAACCCTCTATTTTCTCATTAAATACTTGCCACATCAGTCTTTTGTCCTACTTCCTTCGTTCCAAAATGTAACCCTTTTAGGAAGCTATTTTAGTTTGCTAAAAAGGGCTACATTTTGGAGCAGAGGTAGCACGTGGCATCTATGTTACTACTAAGTTACAGTCCACCATGACTACTTAAAGTGCGTTGCAGCGGTCCAAGAGTCCAGTCCACGATTTTACTGATTGATCTCTCACAAGATCAAGCCAACGGCTTGTACTTGGTACAATAGAAGCAGACACGGCAAAGCAAGGTAGAGAAGAGAATTCAGACAAGTGGCTCCAGAGCTCCGCTGAGAAGTTTATTTCAAAATTTTAAAAATAAAATTTTATAGTTTCAAAAAGAATCTAAGAAAAAAATGTTGGGTGTAGACAATATTGTACTCTATCACCATGTAAAATCAACATCATATAGTTTTGGATGTGCAAAAATGACAAAATATAGTAACATTTAAAGCGTGAACGGTTTAATTTTACACTGTTCGCTATTTTAAATGACAGATTTTGTAATTTGTGTGTGTAGCCCAGGATATAGATTATTTTAAATTGGGATTGTACACGTTGGTAGGACGCATCATGTCTGTATCTAGAGATTATTTTTGAAATTTTATTAAACCTAAAAATAGCATCTATAGATTTCTCAAAGTAAAGGGTTACATGGAGCTAGGGCTCCATCGGTGGTTTCCGGACGTTGTACCTCCTACAACTAAAGACGACATAATCACCCGTAGCATACGGGTGGGCGACGGAAACTCGTACGACATGCTGGTTTTGTTTTGAAGTCAATAGACATGGGTCAAAATGGTTTTGTAAATATTTCTGCTTTACAATACACTATGCATAAACGGTCAAAATAATGACATTCTGTAAAAAGTTGGAGAAAATTAATGATAAAGAAATATTACACTATACTACGAAACATGTTCGTGCGTTGCAACGGAGAAAAAATTCGCCATGTAGCTACTTCCCCGGTATGGTTACACCAACGTTGTCGGGCGTGCGGAGATGATAACGTGTGTGAGCGCCGCCACGATGTCCACGAGATAACATCCGCCTATCTGGCGACCTCTAGATTACCACGGTCGTCACCTCGTGGTCGCTTCAACGGCAACAAGGGAGCAGACAGATCTCTCTTCCGTGACTCCTCGAAGGCAGAGGAAGAGGGATACTATGACCGTGAAAGGCTATAGTTCATGCTACAAGGTGAACATGTTATACATATTATTGATTGTCCATCAAATTATCACGGAATACATTTTCAAAATGAACTTTTGCTAAAAGCGGCGATTTCTTTCCTCATAAATGGTTCGGTTCAACGCACCACTATTGAAAATAATGACTGAGTAAGCAAACATGATTTCTAACATTTAAAAACTGAAGAAAACAATATTTGGCTGGTCACATCATCCACGATAGGATCAAGCACTTCAGTCACATCCGCGAATAGACTAAGCAAATATTGCGGTACGTACCTGGTTTGTACCGTGTAAGTTGTATTTCTATCAACCAACTATCTAACAAACTTATCAGGATAGCTATAAAACCTAAAACAATTGCCCATAGTTCCTTTTGTGAAACTTTCTGTAAAGAAGACGGCGCGAAACTAAGACGTAAGCCTTGTTCAGATTCAAAATTCACCCTGTACGTACCTGGTTTGCCATGTATGTTTACGGATGATATTTATTTGTACATTATGTATTGTTCTTAATGAAATTATTTCTTGCACACAAACAATCACTTCGTTGCTGCAACTTAATACCAAAAGATTGCCTGGATAGCTTTCTTCAGGTGGACTATTAGTTATAGATGTTGTCGGATGGCGTTGTATATATGTTTCACGTAATGCCTACATGATTAGAACCCCTGAACTATATCTCGTCATAATAGCATTTTTATGTGTGCATGATTTGTTCATTGCTCTGCTGTAATTTGTTTATCCAGCATGTTGGTTTGTGGAGAGACACCACTAGTGAAACTATGGCCCCGTTCAAGTTTTCCTTATTGAATACAACCTTGTTTAATTTCTTTTAATTATCACTTGTTCGCTGGTCCGTTTATTTTTAATCATCTTCAATACATTCGATACATTTAATTCTCGAGTTCACAACAAGATAGGAAGATTGACAAACTTCTTGGAAAGTTGGAAGTAAAAGAGAGTTTCCATTTTGTGTGCATGTCCATGCTTGTTGAAGCGCCAGACAACAAGTAACCTACAGAGAGACTTCAAAGTCTTACTGGATTGATCACCCTGGTCCCTCAATTGGTGGAAATTTGTTGCTGGACTACATCATTCCTTCCTCTTGGGGTCTCCAAACGTGTGCGTGATTTCACGCCATCATCCCGCAAAATACAAAGTGCAAAAAAGGTAGAAACAAGAATATCACCGCCCACATCACCATGTGTTCTACTCGTACAAAGCATATGCGTATAGATCTCGTTACGATACCACCGATGGGATTCGTAGCATAGAAAACAAAAAATTCCTGTGAGATGCATACAAAACCAAGATCTAATCTACAAGAATCAAGATCCAATCTAGGAGATTCTAGCAACAAGAGGGAGAGTGCTAGATTTGATCTATGTACCCTCGAAGAACGTGTGTGTTGAACATTTTGCTACGACGCAGCTTGCTGTAGTCATACTAAGTTGTTGACGTCCTTCCCATTATCCAGCCGATCATCACCACAACGATGGTGCCTCCGATATGTGCACACATATGGCACGAAAATATCCTCCTCCTTTATCTAGGAAGTGTAGCGGAGAGGTAGGTGGGATCGATTCTAGCAGCACGACGGTATGGTGGAATCCTGTTAAGGCTTCGCCAAGCGCCTGCGGGAGAGAGAGGGGGAGGAGCAGCTGGGTGGCTAGGGTTTCAGGAGTGGGGAGTCTTGGTGTTCCTCCCCCCTCTTTATATAGCCAGGGGCTGAGGGGGTGCGGCCAAAGTCCCTCCTAGGCCCGGGGCCCAAAAGGGACTTGGGGGGGGGGGCTTGCCCCCTAAGTTTCCCTCGGGTTTCTTAGCCCCCAAGCCTTCTTAGGCGCATGGGCCCTTTTGGGGATGGTGCGGCCAGCCTATGTAGGGCTGCTGCATCCCTCCAGCCCATGTGAGCCATCCCAGTTTGTTGGGCCCACTCGTGGGTCCCTCGGAACCTTCTAGAACCTTTCCGGTACTCTGCCGGAAAAATCCTTTTCCAGAACCCAAAAAATCACTTTCCTTATATGAAACTTTATCTCTAGACTATTGAAAGATCGAGAGGTTAGCTATAGGGGGGTGAATAGGTTAACTACAAATTTTAGCCTCTTTTTCGGTTTAGCAAGATAGTGCTCAAATATAGATTGTCTAGATTATGCAATGTCGCACCCGGACTTCTAAAGGATACTCGCCGTTCCGTTAAACAGTAGTAGATTGGATTACGGGGCTTACCGGCACCCGCGTCCTCTTACGAGTAGGCTAACACACGTATGTGTGACAACCAACCCCTATCTGTTCAGCGTCGACGTAAACTATCCCATAGAAATCAGGATACTACCATTGACGTACTTCATACCATACACACATGATACGTCAACGGCGTTTAACAGAATGATAGCACAACATATCTCTAGGACACAAAAGATGGAAATACGGTGCAAATAGCTCTCACTAGAGCAGAGATAGCAAATACAATCATCCAGAGGACACATGTCCCAACATAACATCATTACATCACAGCGGAAGCATTCAACAGGTCTGAGTACAGACAAGATCCAAATAGGCTTAAGAAGCCGGAAACAAAAAGACGGAGCCCATCCACCAAGTCTCGGATCCTGCCCGGGTCCGCTATCTACTCGTCAACAGCCTCGTCGTACTCCACGTAGTAGCCACCATGGGGATCCTCGGAATCGTAGTCTGCGGAAACCACAACCCCAAAGGGGTCAGTACATAAACGTACTGGCAAGCAAGACTCACAGTTCACCAAAGTGTAACCCGTCAACACCAAGCACAGATGCTTTGGGTTCAACGGAAGAAAGGGATGATATAAAAGATGCGGCAGCTGGCTGCACTAACCAACTACAGAACATACTTCAACTTCCGGCTAACAGAAAGGAGATAAGATAACGTATCGTAACCAACTATTACTAACTCCAAACAAACCCATCCTGGATCTCGCCCCTTATCCGAAGAAGCAATCCGAGGATAACTCACACAGTTGGATTAATGATGGTTCAGGTTATTGGGTCAATAAACCTATTACTAGTCAAGTTATTATAGTTAGGTGTAAGTTGTCTGAGTACTTGTTAGCCAGTACTTTCACCAAGTAATCCATAACCGCGGAAAACACGGCTTCTCGAGAAGATTTATCCCTGCAGGGTGTGCTGCAGTACCCGTACACACTCACCAACTAAAACTCAGGTTGGCTCGACACGACCCAAACCGTCTCTACAACCCATCCTAGGAGCCACGGAGCTATAAGGTCCCGGCCAGTCCGCCTAACCTAAGCGCAAGGGTGAAAACCACACCCCCCGGCACCACAGGCCTCGCCCTATATGCATCATCATCATCACAGTAACCATGGGGGATCCACCCAATATGCAAGGAGCAAATGGAACACCCGAACTAAGTGTCTTCGGACAAGCTGCAGATCAGGTCTAAGTCGAGGGGGTTCCATACCACCACCCGGATGCGGTGAGCACGCTCATCATGGATCAGTAGACAAGACCCTTTTCCTAATTAGGGTCGACACTAGCAGGCCTAAAAACCACGCGGGCCTCCTGCCGGTGCCTTATCATCAAATTATTATTACCCATAACATTAACAGGTTGATTTCTTAAACATCGAGCCCAGAACATAATAAAATATGAATAACAGAAAGTAACGGACAACAGACTCGAGCAGAAACAACCCTAAGCATGCTAGTAAGACACGGGCTCAAACAACGGGGTTATAGGAGTGGAGGTGAGGCAATATCAGGGTTAAGGGATTCATATGATAGGTTCGGAGAACAAGCAACGATACATAGGCTAGCAGAATAGACAACGGAAAGTATCGGTATCCAATGTTGAAAGGAACACGATGGTTCATGTGAGTGAATACTTGCCTGCAAACTCAGCAGCCTGGTACTGAGCTAAATCCTCAGAAGGGGGGTGTCGTAAAGATCGTCTGTATCAACGTCGTCGTAGAGGAGCAGTTCGCTGCAGCGGATGGGGGGCGACGGTGGCGAACTCGTGGACGGCGGCGGAGCTTCTCTCGACCCCGGGGAGAACCGAGGGCACTGCAAGGAAGAGGGGAGCGGGACCTTTCCGTTCCCGGCCCTAGCACGGCCGCTAGGGCACCGTGGCGGCGGCGACTAGCCGGAGAGGGAGGCGGTGGTGGTGGTACTCGGTGAGGAACAAAGAAACAGGGAGGAGGGAGAAAAGAGAGGGGAATGGCGGCGCTCGAGGGGAAGAGAGGATTAGAGAGATTAGGGGAACGAGGAGGGGCTCGAGGGCAGGCTAAAAGGGAGGAGGGGAGCTGTGATCACCGTTCTTCTCTGTACTGTAAACGTGGTCGATGGAGATGTATGCCGTACGTGAGGTAGAAGACAACAGAGGGGTACCAGGCCAGGAGCATTTGGGCTGGCCCAATTGGGCTGCCTCCTTTTTCCCTCTCCTTCTCTTTTGCTTTTATTCTTTTTCCTCTTTTTTTTTTTTTTGCAGATTTGGAAAAGAGAGAGAAGAGAGAGGTTTTGGTTAGGAAATTTTTTAGGGAAATTTGTAGAGTTTTGTTTTTGGTCACAACACCATAAAACAAACTCTGTTTTCCAAAATATATTTAATTTAGTTGATGTTTGGTAATTAAATGAATTGAGCAATGTTGGTATAAAAAGATTAAATGCCACTTAAACCAATTTAAAGTTTTTGATTCCAAGTTTTAGTGGAACAATTTGTTTGTTTGTTTTGTAGTTTTTATTTGACACAATGTAACATAACAAGTATGACAAATAATTTGAATGTTTTGTTTGGAATTCACATAGCAAACAGATGGAAACAAATGAAATCAAATGCAAAACAATTGCAAAGAATATGATGACATGATGCAAAGCAATAAATTAACAAGAAGAAAACATCTAGGGGGAGATTTTCATACTTGGGATGTTACATGCAACTAGGTGGACAATCCTATATGTTGAGTAAATGCAGCTAGCACAATGTATATATATAGCTAAGCTAGTAGCAACAAGTAAAGGTAAGTTGAGGGATAACTGAACACAATGACGTGGAGATGTATCCCGAAGTTCACTTCCCAATGGAAGCTAATCTCCGTTGGAGTGGTGCGGTGCCACCAATGTGGAACACCGAGTAGCCCTCAGATGGCACACCGTATCTCCTTCGAGTCCTTCCACCGATGTGGAGAGGATCGAATCACTATGTTGTCGTTGAGGTTGACAACTAGAACCTTTACAAGGATGAGGCACACTCCACAACTTTGGAGGGTCCTCACCAAATCCCCGGAGCCACCAAGACACCGAGAAGCAAGATCCACGAGCACAAGAGCCTCGGGGACAACAACAAGGCTCCAAGCTCCAATGAGCTAGAAGCAACAAGGTTCTTGGCTCCAATGAACCAAGAACAACAAGATCCCTAGGGGGTGAGTGGGTTGATGACGAATCGGCTTGGTGAAGTTGTAGATCTAGATCTTCTCCTCCAAATCCCAAGAGATCAATGGCTTTGGTTGGGTATTTGGGGAGAACCTTGAAGCTTGGAGGTAGTCAACAATGGAGGTGAGAGAAAGCTTATTTGACCCCTCCAAAAGGTAGGAGACAAGTCCTATTTATAGTGAGGGGAAGAAAGTGGCCGTTGGGGGGTTTTCTTGTGCAGTGCAGAGTGCCCGGCCTGGCCGGCTAGGAGGTCGGCCTGTCGTGCAAGGAGCCCGGCCTGGGGGTAGAGGGCCCGGCCTGGGCCGGCCAGCACACTGACGCGCCCGGCCTGGGCCGGCCATCAAGCCGGCTAGGCAGCACCCGGACTGCACAGGGGAGAGCCCGCCCCTGGGCTGGCCACCAGGCCGGCCACCTAACAGGCGCTCCCGGCCTGAGGCCCGGCCAGGCCGACGGCCAGGCCGGCCAGGCAGTTTCTCCTTCCTATTCCCTTTCGATTTCTTCTTCCTCCATCTTCTTTCTTTGTCTCTTTTCTTCAACAAACAAGTGTTTCAACTTGTTTTCCTTTATCCATTTTTGTGCTCTTATAGCTGTGTATATTTGTCATTTGTTTCTTAGAACACTTAAGCACAATGGTCAGATACTTCCAAGTGTTGTAATCAAACATCAAAAACTAGGATTAGGAAACATGTTCTTTCAATCTCCCTCTTTTTGATGTTTGATGACAACATATGGATCTTAGAAAAGAAATTGATTGAAGAATTTGTGAGGGAGTAGAACTATATAGAAGCTCCCCCTATGTGTGTGCCCATAATTATAAATTGTGTTATCATATTGAGGGCACCCATAATTGGGGATATTTAGATCTCCCTACATGTTATAGTTCAAGATAATCTCTAGAGCTATATAGGTTCCCAAAATTGCTTTATGATAGAGAATTAAACATCTTTAGATCTAGGGATTTATCTACTCAATCCATTGACATTTTATCATAACAATAAGGTAAGATATGTATCCATATAAATTAATCATGTATGAAGGGATATGATATCAGCTCACCATACTTCCCATCAAGGAATGAATATTGCTAGGATAATAGTCTTGACCATAATATGGATATTTCGAGAATGGCATAGTCTTCAACATAGAATATATATTCCGAAAATGACATAGTCTTACGATAGCACATAGGAATAACAACCATAAACCAAATAAGGAGTTCAACTAAAAAAAGAAAATGGAAAATGGATGCATGCTATGCAAATGCAAAGATCACTAAGATAATTCTCCCCCTTGGCATCAAGGAACCAAAAAGGGGAAACTCAAGCTTCGAAGTCCTTGTCATCTTGATCACCATCGTCCTCTTCTTCCTCATCATCATCATTGGGTGGTGGTGGATCCTGAATCGAGCTGGCCTGAGAGGTATTTGCTGCCCAAAACTGTCCAAGAGAAGTGGCATCATCGCCAAGCCAGTAAGTGTGCTTGGAGCCTTGGACTGCCATGCGGGCTCATCAAGTTCATCAGAACTCATGGGACCCGGTGGAAGATGCGGATGCTCCATGATCTCACGCTGGTGACGATGGTAGGCCTTGCCCTTTTTATAAGCCTGGAAGTCCTTGTGTTGTTTATCCAAAAAGAAGCAATTCGTCTTTTGGAGCGCCCGTTTGATGCTAAACTTCTGCGGACCCCTGAGAGCATGATCCGGAGAAGCATCTGCGGAGGCATCAACCTGAGGTGGAGCACTAGCTTGTGAGGAGTGTGGAGGAGGAACCACAGTGTCCTGGGAGGTGCTGAGAAGTGGCTTCATAGTAGGAACAACCATGGCATAGTTGTTGATGATCTGAGCCGGAATCTTGGTGTTGATGAGGGTTTGAAGATAGGATCCATAGATGGGAACCTTCTTGTCATGAACCGTAAGCTTCAGCTTGTTTCACATGTAATCCAAGACATCCATCTTCTTGTTGTTCCTTTTGGCAGTCACAATGTGGTAGAGAAGATTGATCATCCACCGGCGAGCCATCCCCTTTTCCCCAAACTTCGCATGGATGGTGTTACGAAGAATAGTGTGAGTCACATACCAAAAATCTGAGAAGAATGCAACCCTGGGGATGTGTTGAGAGCCAACACCAGTGGGATAACACTGTTTAATTCCTTCTTTGGCCATCATGATCCTCCTCTCATCACCATGAATCCGTACATGGGAGAAGGGACATTGAACCGGCTCCACAATATCAAACAGAGCACCAAACTCGGCCAAAGTGGCATGACACTGAGTACCTCCGCTCATCCAAGTCATGGCACATCCACCCTCGGTGGAAAAGCGAACCGTGGCAAAGAATTCCTAAAGCAGAGCTGGAGAAAACTGAACAAAACATGCCATAAGCTTGCTAATTTGATGATAGTCCATGAGTTCCATTACCTCTGGCCATACGGCTCTAGCTGCATCAAGGTCAAAGAAATGCTGAGGCACATAATCATTCTTCAAGGTGCAGACCACAAACTAATGAACTTGTTGATGTATATTGCAATAAAAGTGATTGTCACGGCAGGTACGATGAGGAAAAGCATACGGGTTGAAGTTCATGCGATGATTTTCCCAGTCTATGTTGAGACTCCCCCAGTTATCATGGACTGGCTCATCTTTATTGACAGGAAGAGGTGGCCCCTGTGGGTTAGTGGGAGTAGAGCCACAGACGGCATTAGCATTCCTCTTTGTCCTCTTGCGAGCATAGGTGGTAGCCACGGGTTCCTTGCCTGAGAATTAATGAACATGCAAGTGCATAGGCAAGATGAGTGTACATGGTCATAATGAAAACATTGGGTTTGGTTGATAGACTATTGATTAATAAGTGAGTATTACAATGAGAGGATGAGCAAGAAGATACATAACTAGGCATTGGGGGCAAACAAATCACTTAGAGTTGGGTTTTTGTGTTTTGATGTCATAGGGATAAGATAACACTAGTGGCAACCCGAAACGGAAAATCCCCTAAGAAATATGAGACTTAGAGTGCAATGAAGCATTTGGTGCGATCCAACTATTAGAGTGATTTCCTAGGTCATGGCCATATGGTGCAAGCAAAATACTAGAGTGATTTCATATGTCATAGTGGTTAGGTAACACTAGGTGCAACAAACCCTAAGCAATATGGAAGTAAAATGCACTAGTGGCAACACTAAACAAGAAAACCCTATACAATATGGAAGCAATAGGCACTAGTGGCGTCACTAAACAATAAATCCCTAAGCATTAACCCTAAACAAGAAATCCCCAAAAAAAATTGGCCACAATACATGAGATCCCTAAGCAATATGAGAGTAGAATGGGCCAATGAGCAACAAAAAAAAGAAATTAGTACCCGTATTGGAAGCCATTGGGAAAGTCTTCAAACAATGAGATGGATCTCCTCCAAATCCCCACCAATGAGAATTTCGTTTGGAGGAGGAGGGGAGGGAGAGGCTAGGGTAGCAGATCTAAGGAGAAGGGGGTTCAGATCTAGTCTAGAGGGAGGGGGTGGGTTGAGAGGAGCTTGGGGCTGGGTTCCCATGGTGTTTTTAGGGTGTGGGGGGAGGGGAGAAGAAGAAGGATCTAAACCGCCCCCTACCCCCGAATCCGTGACTTAAAGGGCGCAGGAAAGCCGGCCAGGCCGGGCGCCAGGCCAGGCACCCAACTGAGCCGGTCGGCCTCGACCTGGGCCTAGGCTGGGCATCCTGTAGGCATCAGGTCGGGCAACTAGCCGACAGAGCCGACCCCTAGGCCAGGTTTTCTGAAAATATTTCCCTTCCCCCACTTTTTTTGGATTTTGAATGTGTTGGTTCGGATTTGGAATGTTTTTTTAGTAACAAAAATTTAAGCATACTACCAATTTTAACAACATGGATAGAAGAATTTGTCCCAAATTTTTGTTTTAAACAAGTTGTTTTACCATGTACTTAATGCAAAGTTTTGATGATGTACGAAGCATGATGTTGGGAACATGGAGCAAAGCATTAGTATGATGATTTCCTCACACATCCAATGGAGGAAACAATAAAACCACAAAAATAACAAAGAGCAACATTGGATGTGTTATGGAATAGAAGAGCGAATATGCATATTAGTTGAACACAAAATGTCTTATCAATATGAAAAACCAAACAAAACTCGAATCTTCGATTTGGGCGGTTGATGGTGTGTGTTGGGATACTCCAAGAGGAGAGTGTGATGAGCATAGCGGTAGGAAATTTCCCTTAGTTAAGAACCAAGGTTATCAATCCAGTAGGAGGAAAAGGACCTTCGGAAGGTTGATGCCACTGACGGTGGTGATGGCTCACCGATGTTAGCAACAACGTGGAACCTGCACACAACACAACCAAAATACTTTGTCCCAACGGTACAGTGAGGTTGTCAATCTCACCGGTCTTGCTGAAAACAAAGATTAGATGTATAGTGTGGAAAATAATGTATGCTTGCAGTAAGTAAAGAAAGCAGGAAATTGTGGTGGTTTGTTTTAACAGTGTAGAAAAATGGACCGGGGTTCATAGGTTCACTAGTGGTGTCTCTCCATAAAAGATAGCATGATGGGTGAACAAATTACAGCTGGCAATTGACAAATAAAGGTTGCACCGTAGTGCACATTCATGACATGATGACTACTATGATATTTAGTGCGGGCATTACAACAATATACATAGACCGCAATCCAACTGCATCTATGACTAATAATCCACCCTCGGGTTATCATCCGAACCCCCTTAGGTAGTAAGTTGCAAGCAACAAATAACAGCATTAAACAAAGTGTGTAATGTAAGCAATGATTATACACGCGGGCACTCTCACCGCTGTTTTCTCCCTAGTGGCAATAGCACATCCTCCCCCCTTCACGTTTCTGTCACTCGAGCAAGGCGAAAAGGAGGCATGAACCCACTATCGAGCATAAATACTCCCTCTTGGAGTCACTAGCAACTACTTGGCCAGAGCAACCACTAGCAACGGAAAACATGCAAGATCACAAATAACATATGCAAATAAAGACTATAATCAACTTGGCATAAGTTCAATATTCATCACATCCCAGCAAACACAACACATAGAGTTACATAAGATCAATCTCGATCATGTTAGGCAGCTCACGATATCTAAACATGGAGGCATAAGAGGAGGAGACAACCATCTAGCTACTGCTATGGACCCGTATTCCAAGGATGAACTCCTCACGCATCACTCCGGAGGCAGGCATGGTGATGGAGAGGCCTCTGGTGATGATTTCCTCTCCAACAGGGTGTCGGAGACAGCTTCAGAACCCCTTGATTTAGGGTTGACGGTGACGGCGGCTGCGGAACTTTTCGGGGATATTTGATCAGGTCTTTAGGGTTTTCCATCCGAGGGAAATAAACAGGCGAAAGGGAAAAGGCGGTGGAGCCCTAGGGGCCCCACACCACCCCCTAGCGCGGCCAAGGGGGGTGCGCCACCCCATGGTGTGGTCCCCCTGATGCCCCTCTTCGGTCTTCTGGATGCTTTCGGGGAAAATAGGCACATCGGGCTTTGTGGGGTCCAATTCCGAGAATATTTCCAAAACAACTTTTCTGAAACCAAAAACAGCAGAAAACAGGGAACTGGCACTTGGCATCTTGTTAATAGGTTAGTCCCGGAAAATTTGTAAAAATGACATAAAGAAGGGAGAAAACCTGCAGTAATTGGCATAATATTATCATGGAGCATCAGAAATTATAGATACGTTGGAGACATATCAAGCATCCCCAAGCTTAGTTCCTACTCGTCCTCAAGTTGGTAAACGATAAAACAATAATTTTTTGAGGTGACATGCTACTAACATAATCTTAGTCATAAAAATGTAAAGGCATATGCAAGCTGAGATCATAGAACTTCAAACACAAACATGATAAATAGAACTTTAATAATAAAGCAAAGCAATAACTTTTCATCATGGAGAGTATCTCAAACAAAGGATCATGATAAATAGTGCAAAGAAAGATAAACGTCTGTTTCAGGTATAGAGAAAGCATGGCAAAGTGACATTTCGCTAGTCCTTAAGAGTGGGGAAAAACATAAATGCCAGGACACCTTCAAAGTTCATGAGGAAGACTAGAGCAAATAATTTAAGAACAAATGATATCAAATCATGAAGTTATTATTGATGTTTATGGGACAGTGCACATAGAACTAAGAATGGCAAAAATGCTCTCTCAACTATTGAAAGTGCACTATGGTCAACTAGAGGGGGGGGGGTGAATAGGTTGACTACCAATTTTTCTTCTTTTCTTTTTAATTAGGGCTAATCAAGATAAGATAAGGTTCTCGATATGTGCATCTAGGTGAGCAACCTAAGTGATACAAGATAAGATACGCAACAGAATTAAAACGAAAGGCAACAAGATAAACCACAAGTGTAAATAAGGAGACAAAGATATGTTTCCCGTAGTTCCTTCTCAAGAGAAGTACGTCTACGTTGGAGAGGTGGGGAGCCACCTAGGCGCTCCTCAATAGCACGGTTGTGCACACCTTATTCTCCTTGAGCTTCTCCGGTGAGGGAGATTCTCGTTTCCACTATGAGGTCGACTTGAAGGCGTTGACCAAACCTTTACACAAGGTTGAGGACACTCCACAAGATGGATGGATGCTCTCAAAGGACCCGAAGCTTCTTGCAACAAGGTGGAAGCTACAAGCACAAGATCTACTAAGGTTTCTAAGCCTCAAGTAGAATTCTAGATCTACTAGGATGTGTGGATGGATTTGAAATTCCTTTGGTGGAATCACGGATCTAGGTCTCCTCTAGCTCTCCACAAAGTTTCAGAGTGTTTGGGTGGTTGGAGAGGGAGATCTAGGAGGTTGAAGCTTTCACTAATGGCTAGGAGAAAGAATGGGAAAAGCTTAGCATTTATGAGGTAGGGAAAGGGCTTTAAATACCCCTTCCCCAATGTGGCAGTTGAGCAGTCCACGCAGCACCGGAGGCTCCAGTGGTCTTCACTTGTGCGCATGCGCGCAACTCGTTTGCTCCATTCTGGATTCTTCAGGGCGGAGGCTCCGGTGGCTTTGGCGGAGGTTCCGCCCACCGGAGGCTCCGATGCAGCCTCCTCTCTTATGCACCCGAAGGTGGTTTTGGCGGAGGCCACACCGGAGGCGCCACCGGAGGCTAGCGCCACAAGGGGGCAGTGGAGCCAGCGGAGGCTCCGGTGGTTTCACCAGAGGCTCCACCCACCAGATGTTCACCGGAGGCTCCGCTGCAGCCTCTGCTCTTATGCGCCCGAAGGTGTTTTTAGCGGAGGCTACACCGGATCCACAACCGGAGGCCAGCGCGTGGAAGAGCTGGGTAATGCATGGGGTGGAAGTTCCGGTGGTTTCACCGGAGCCTCCGCTGCTTGCAAAAATCACACTCCAGCTTTGTTTCTTCGAGCTCTTTCCATTCGAAACATTTTTGTAACCCATTGAGATTGTGTACTTGATGAACCTGGGCATTTTCATATATACCAAATAGGACCTACAAGTACTCTCAAATAGACATTAGTTCTATAGTTATGTTGTCATTAATTATCAAAACGGAAGATGATCTTTCATTCTCCCCCTTTTTGGTAATTGATGACAACATCCCTATTTTTATAACTATAACACACACCAGGGTTGGGCATAAAACCCGAAACCTGAAGCCCGAACCCGAAAAACTCAAACCCGAACCCGTATTGCCCGAACCCGAAAAACCCGAGAACATATTCGGGTATCAATTTGGAAAACACGAATTTTATATGAGAAATTTGGGTAGGTAATTCTGGAACCCGAATTTCCCGATTAGCCCGAAGTAGATACAAAATTTAGCCCAGCAACATGAATTCCCGTACAACCCAACAACTACACTTATACACCCGCACGGCCCAGCAGCCCAAACCACTTCGTTGACTATATGCACACCTCCTTCACTCCTATCCTGGACACGAACATGGCCCGACCTTGCCAAGATCCTGATCTGGTCGTTGACATCACGCGGTAGGATGCATGCACAAATCCCCACTCCTCCCTCTCCCGAGATATGCAACGAGCTGTGCCATCCATGTTGCCTCCCTCAACATCGTGTTGTGGTGCAGCGCCGCACCCATCTCCACACTCGACGGCGTGCGGTGGAGCAGCATCATGCCCATCCCAACACTCGACGATGTGGTGTTGTGTAGTGCAGGGATCGCCGCTTCACTCGACAACATGTTGTGGTGAAGTGTCTTGTTGTTCCATCCACCTAGGATCTTCATCTTGTAGCTACAACTCCTCAGTATTGTTTTTTTTTCGTGTTGATCCTATTCGGGTAAATCGGGAAAACCCGAACCCGAATTATCGGGTACCCGAATTGTCGGGTTCTTATAGTTTTGGGTAAATTCGGGTCTCAGTTTTTGTAAACCCGAATTTTGGGAAACCCGAATTACCCGAGCCGAATTTTTCGGGTAACCCGAATGCCCAGCCGGAACACACACAACATGGACGGAGCTCTCCCTAGAGATATGCTCCCTTCATGTTGAGAGAATTAAACAATATAGAGCTAAACACTTATAATAGTGAGCACATAACAAGTGATAAATTAAGGTACTAAGTTCAGAAGATCACATAATGCATAACGAGGTTCACAACACATAATAATTAAACAAACAAAGTTTCCAAATAGCCAACTCTCTCAAGCATAAGAGGCAAATAGAAAACATGGCTTGAGAGATAACCCATGCAAATTGTCGTGCGATAATCACGGCAGACGTTACCGGGGGTAACTGATCTTGGGGCAAGACGACACAGGCGTTTGGGAGAGGGTTTAGCTCAGAGGAAAACATGATGATACTCGATCTGGTAGCCGGCAATCAAGTCACCGAGTCTCCGATCTCGATGTATTAACTCAACTCTCGTGTTACACTGGATGCTCGATATCAAGTGATATTGCTAGAACTCTTGGATCCCTAAACTAGACCGAGGGGCCGGTTTATAAAGCACCCGGACCCCCCTGGCTTGCCCTCCAAGGCGCACCCTGAACCCTACCCGGACACCGCATACGAAAAACCCTAACTTTCCTTACCGTAACCCACAATCCGGGTTACGAGGCCTACGAACTTGGGCCTTCCAGAAGCTCCTTTATCCTTAGCCGGATCTTGCGCAGCGTCCATTGGGCCGAGTTACACCTTGGTGTTGGCCTACCGGGTTATCATCCCTCCATCAGTAGTCCCCAGAATAGCTTGGGCTTCACGAGGTTCTCTTTGAAGCGCACGCTATTCCCTGCAAAATTATCAAACTTATAACTTTAATGGAGGCCGGGTTAAATTGCTTTAATAAACAGCTAGGCCTAACTCCAAGGTGGCCATATAATAACCCGGCTTTCTCCAAGTCCTTTGCTCAGCTTTTCCGGGTCAACACCCTGATAAGAACGTTTAAAGATCTGATTTACTTTACTCGATAATTGATCCTGATGTTGCGGAGGAGATCTCTTTCTTATGTCTATCCGGATATCTCGTCCAGCACTTAAGGCATATCCAACGAAACCTAGGCAGATAGCCGTTACTCCGAAATTTCCGGCTCCCGCTCGTTGAGCCAGGTTTATCCACCCGCACCCTTATAAATAAGTGCTTAGGGGCAAACCTAACCCCGACGGCTCATTCCCCCCTTTCCTCCTTCTCTACGCTCCCGCACTCAAGTTCACAGAGCACCATCACGGAGACCTCACGCGCGTCACCGGAGCCCATCCGCCGCCGGCTCCGCTCCGCAACGGTTCGCCCCGCGCCGCCGCCGGAACCCGCCGTCGCGCCCCCGACCCGCCCGCCGGGAATCGCGAAGGGGCACCAAGACTGCGCCATTTGCCTCCGCCGGGCTTTACTCCAATCTCCCCCAGTAAGCTTCCTTTATCCATCAACTTGGCCTTACAATTTCTCGATCTATTTCAGATTGGATCTGAGTCAACCCGTCGGTCGTTTTTTCTTGTCACGCCGAATTAGGTCGCTCGAATTCATTCTATCTCATCCAATAGATTGAATATAGACTCCACTTCATCCCCCTATCGCCCTTAATCATTAATTTCACCGTAAATCTGGAAATGAAATCTCCAATCTAGGCTCGGGCCGCCCAAAATTTCCGCGCTTGCCATTGACACCCGGAAAATTCTCTTCTTCCGGCTCTTTTGTTTGCAGTAGATACATGGGTAACCATCCATCTTCCCCAAACACCTTTCAACACGTAAGCCCTTCATAGTTTTTGTAACGATGTTTGATACCCGGATAACTTGTAACCTTGCTCCACAGAATGATACTCGGATAATTTTTTGCTTCCATGTTTTCTCGATATCACACGCAAATATTCGGACGAATCATGGTTTCCGAGTCTTATTTCTTGTACCCTTCTATCTTGTGCTTTGCAGGTTAATCCCATGGCTCCCAAGAGGCAGGGGAAACAACCGGCCAAAGCCAAGATCACCAACTCCATATCCGCCAACTGGGCGCGATCCACTGTTATGAAGGCCAAGTTGGAAGAACTGGCCGAGTTAGGGGTTCTCCCCTCCCAAAAAGATATCCATTGGAGGGTGCCGGGTAACGAGACCCGGCCCACACCTGCCGATGATGAGGTAATATGTTTCGTGGAGCACGTGACCCGGGGGTTCCGCCCTCCGGGTCACCCTTTCTTTCGAGATATTCTAAGCCACTATGGCCTCCGGATATTTGACATAGGGCCTAACTCTGTGTTAAATATTTCACACTTCATTGTTCTTTCCGAGTCATACTTGTGCACTCCGCCAAGTTTGGCTCTCTTCATCGAACTTTTCCAGTGCAAACCGTGCCGCGAAAGCGGTGACGGAGCACTTCTTGCTTGCGGCGGGGTCTCTATCCAGCGCCGCAAGAATTCTCTAATGCCACCTATTACACTTAACTCCCACGTCAAACACTGGCAACTCTCATACTTTTATTGCCGGGACACCTCCCCACCCGGCGAAAAGAGGTTGCCGGGTTATTCAGAGGGCCTCCTTGATATCTCCGAGACCTTCAACGCCTTTGCCCCTGACTCAGACAGGGAGGCAATTCAACCTTTATTGGACAAAATAACTATTCTCTCGGCCCAAGGTCTCATTGGGCTCAACCTGGTAAAGACTTGGGTCGATTTCCGGATCCAACCCAACTCCATCCGCACAAAGTTAATGTGCGAGTATTCGGGGCATACCACGGACTCGCTCCGATACTCCACCAATAGCTTTGCAGCCGGAGACACCAACAAGACTATCAAGAGCTTCTTGACAGAGAAGTTGGAAGTAATCCGGAATATAGCCGGGTTAGAACCCTTCACTCGTGAGAACCCGGCGCCTGAGGTAAATATCCGACTTTCATACTCTTACCTTCACACTTTCCACTCGATACTGCTGTTAACCTTCATTCTTACGTCTTCATCTCAGGCCGATGATGCTTTTTGGAAGATTGATACTCCCCTAACTCTGAGCGCCCAGAGGGAAAGAGGACGCCGTTAACTCGGATGAAGGTACATTCCGAGTTTTACTTAGTTACTTTAAGCTCATCATTGCTCTTTCGTCATTTTCCAACTATAAACCTTGATAATTTTCAGAACAAGAGGACAAAGACGAAGAAGAAGAAGCTGAAGGCAAGGTAGAATCCGCCAGCGACGAGGAAGAAGCTGAGCCGACGGTCAAGGCCGGAACAAAGAGGAAACCCCAAGGGGTCGTCTTCAAGGTTCCATACCTTTTCCTTGCCTCTAAACCATATTTATTTGATAACATGCACGAGCTAAACCGGAAATTATCCACTTGGTCGTATTTGAAGGAACCGCTCGTGACCAAGCGCCGAATAACTCGGAACTTTCCAGGTGATGGCACTCTTAATCCGGGTATTCCGTCGTCTCCGGCTCGACGCGCTGGTATTCTCTTAATCCTTTCTTAAGTATCAAAGTCTTCCCGAACCATCCCCTTACGGGACAATTCCACATTTCGCTCGATGTTTTTCAGTTTTGTCCGGGTCCAGCAGCGAGTTCCCCTCGGACTATATGGTGAATCCCGGGTAAAATTCCTTTCCTGATGCTTTACCGTTTGTTCATCACTTTTTTCCAGTTGTACGCTAACTGCTTTACTTATACTACCCGTAGGGCCACGATCACTGTCAGCGACCAAGATGATATGGAAACTGACGACCCGGGTAAGGAGAACCTGACTGATGATATGCATGCCGCATCTGGCGGAGAAGAACAACAAGTGCCACCAATAAACCCAGCCGACCGAGAGGCCGAGTATCCCATAGCCTCGCACGTACTTGAGGAGGAAGAAGCTGCAGACTTGGGCGCGGGAGAAAGGGCACCAGACTCCGATACTCGGACGACCCGGATACCCTCTCTCACCAAGAAGAGAGTTCCTTCTCCAAGTCCCCAAGGTCCCGGGTCTTCCAATTTGGGCAATAATACTTTTGACCAGATGATGAACACTCTCCTTGCTATGAAGGCCTCGGAGAGAGATGTGCTAGAACGCATGGCAGCAGAGCACCAGGTAATGTTACCTAATATCTCTTCTTATCCATCGAGTCCCCAAGTGCCGAGTATAATTTGTTGAAATTGTGCTCGGTATTCTGCGCAATAATCGGCTTTGCCATGATACCCGACTAATTCTCATACTTTGGTTTCTCACAGGCACAGGCCACCCGGTGTGATGAACTTTTGCTCAAGACCGAACAACTGCTGCTTGCCGAGGTAAAGCGGAGAGAGGCCCTTGAGGATGAAGTGGAAACTTTGAAGAAAAATGTTTCCAAATATAAGAAAAGGTGCATCACTGCTCGGACCGCCCTGAAAAAGTTGTCGGAGCAAATTACCGATACTTATCGTATCTTGCTTAGTAAGTTTCTTGCTGCTGACTGCCTTCATGCCTCTATTTTGCTACATGATACTCGGAATTACTGATATGGCCTTTCTTATTTCAACTGCAGGTGCTAACCTTGCAGCCCCAGAAGAAGATGCTGTTGCAAAGGCTAAAACTTTAAAGACTGTGCTCCGGACTTTCTTTGCCGGCACCAAGTGGATATTGGACGCCGTGCAGTGGCCAACTGAGGTATATCCGGGTGAAGAAAATCTTATCCAAGCCTGCTCCACCGTGCCTGCATGGATCGAGATCTGAAAACGCGGCATGCCGGATTGGTATGACCCGGGCCTTTGCACTGGCTAAGGCTTATTTTCCTAAGCTTGAGCCGGCAAAGGTTATATCCGGGTTTCCAGAATTCAAAGCGGATGGCTCCAAGTTTGGGCCCAAGGACTTCAAGGCCGTACAATCCGCAGTGCGCCACTCGGCAACCACTTTGGCCGATAGTATGGATCTGCGCACGCTTATGAGTTCGTACGATGCTGAAGACAAAATCGTGAAGGAGGAAGCACCCCCACCGTTCGACATTTTGGAGAAATGGGCTGCCGATTCGGCCAGGAAGAGGGAAGAAACCGCGAAGAGGGAGGCCGAGTTAGGATCAGAGCCAACCACCTCTACACCGGCTGTCCTCCCGCCTGTCCGTCCTGATCCGAAGAATCCGGGTGACGATGCCGGGAGAGCTGCGGAGCAAGCCCAGGACCAAGACCCGGAGGGCAAGGGTGTGGACCCTATGCAAGAAGCCGAGTAAACAAATGCCATCACGATACCTTGGTCGTTTCGATGCTTTTGTTTCGAAACAGATATTCTTTTGTCGGTGCACCTATGCACCTTTGATACTAGTACCAAGACTTGTAACGTACTTTAATTCCTTGATATACCTCGCGCCTCTTCTGGCCTCTGGATGAACTTGATATTTATCTGGTTTTTGAGTTTATTCTTGATATCCGACTTTCTTTATGGTTCCTTTTGTGAGACTCGGTTTCCGAGTTTCATGGATTTTGACAAGCAGACTTTTCTCTAAGTCCCCAAGTCCCCAAGACTCGGATGTTTGGGTTTTTTGAGTGTTAGCAACTAAGCAACTTTTCCTTTTTTCAAAATCCCCAGTCCCCGAGACCCAAAATACCGAGTCTGGGATGTATGGTTTTTCCAAGGGAACAAGTTGTTTGCTGCTAAGCCCAAGCCCAGAGCCGTTTCACATAGGTATTGAAGTTATGCTTGATAAACGTTGAGTTTCCGGCTATTAGCCCTGTACTCTGCATAACTTGTGGTTTAGATGTCCCTTTTGACTATCTTGTACTGTAAGCCGGCTTTCGCGTGGATACCATGTTGTTACATCTATACGAAAACAGGGTCAGGCAAGTCCCATTGGGCTTCATGGCTGATTGTAATCGTAAGCGAGCAAATCATGCCACTTTAGTGCGAGTCACATCGAGCTTAAGTAAGAAAAATCAAGAAAATTTGGCTCCTTTGTCCGGTTATAAGATTGCAGCCGTACTCGTTTGCGAGTAATCGGCCCTCCTAACTCATAGGCATCAAGGCCGGGTCCTTGGGTTTGCAACTGTGTTGTTCAAGCAATCAGCCCCCAGGACCTATATATGTGCAACATACTAGATGATACGGATGTACTGATAGCAATAAATAATGCCTACCTGTAACCGAAGTAAAGATCATAAAAATAGGACTTGATAACCATCTCTTTATTGATACGAGAAAGTTTGGGTCAGCGGGCCGCCTCATTAAAAACCTTCCAGTCCCCTTAGGTACCCTGGATAGGAAAAGAGTGCGTCTGGAACCTGCTGCCCGTTACATTGTTTTAGTTCTTCTTGGGATTCTGTCCGGAACTGAAGTAATCGATGCACACTCTCCACTTGTTGATCTTTTTTACTATGAGTACCGGGTTTGCCAGCCAATCCGGATAAGGCGTTTCCATGACGCGACTGGCTGTGAACGGCTGCGCAATTTCTTCTTTTGTGGTGGATTGTTTGAGTGAATCACCCTTGATGAAAGCCACCATCTTGGTGTCTCGTGCTGCCTTGAACTTTGCCCTTTCGCCTTCAGTACTCGGCTTTTTCAAGGCTGTTCTGTCATCCGGGTCTGCTTGAGACCGGTAATATTTGAGTTCCTCTTTTCTACAAGCTTGTTCAGCCATTGCTGTATCTCCTTCATCGCACTCAGCCGCTATGTCCCGGCTTCCATGTATGGTGATGGTCTGTTTAGGACCCGGAATTTTTAGCTGTAGATACACATAACACGGCCTAGCCATGAATTTAGCATAAGCCGGCCTTCCGAATAGCGCGTTGATAAGGACTGCGCAATTTGACCACCTCGAAAGTGAGCCACTCAACTCGATAATTATCCTTTGATTCCCCAAAAGCTACCTCCAATGCGATTTTTCCCTCGGGGCACGCTGAGTGACCCGGCACTATACCATGAAAAATTGTTGAACTTTTTTGTAGCTGAGACTCCTTGAGACCCATGCGAAGAAAGGTTTCCCAATATAGTATATTGATGCTACTTCCGCCGTCCATCAGGACCTTTTTCAGCTCATACCCATTGACCTGCGGTGCAACTACCAATGCTAACACTCCCGGGTGTTCTATTCTTTCCGGGTGATCCCTTCTGCTCCATGTTACATCCTGTTCTGACCACCTCAGGTATCTTGGAACAGCCGAAGACACCGAGTTTACCGCCTGTTTCAGTATCTTCTTGTCCTTGTTGGAACTTCCTGTAGTATGCACGTGATATTGACCCAACTGCTTGGGGTTGGCCTGGAAACCTCCAGCTCCCCCTTGGTTGTTACCTTGATTTCCGGCTGCCGGGTTACCGGCTGGGGATGGGCCGTTGCCCGGGTTTCCACCTGGACCCGGTCCTCCTCCCCGACCTGCACCTCGCATGGCTCTGTTCACTTCCTCATTCTTCCACCTCTGTAGGTCGGCGCACTGCTCCAAGGAGTGGTTAGCTGGCCTACCGTTCCTGCTGTGCTTCGGGCATGCCATTCTGAAGATGTCCCAATTATTACTCGGCCTTGGTGTCCCTTGATAGTTTCCTCCATTGTGATTTCCAGTATTGAAATTTCCTTCTGCCCTGGGTCTTGAAGATCCGGCTTCAGTGTTGGCGACAAACTCGGAGCCTCCCTCAAACGGGCGCTTGTTCTGGCTGTTGTTACCCGGCGCTGATCCATTGCCGGTTCTTCCATTATTACTTGTGTTTGCTTTTGCTTTTTTATCGTCAGTTTCCTCTTCCGTAGTGTCCGTTGCGGCATGTTTGTTGCATGCATCCATCAGTTCTCCCATCGTAACCTCCGAAGCATTCCGACTAGATTTCATGCGAGTTAATTTTTGTACTAAAGGTGTGTACTTGCAGGTCTTTGCCATAGCTTGCAGCGCATCCTTGGGCTGAATATATGTAGATGAATGAAGTATTTCCATAACCCGGCGCACCCAGCTGCGCGCCGATTCTCCCTTCTTCTGAACGCATCGCTCTAGGTCATCAATAGTGAATAACTTTCTGCACGTCCCGTGAAAGTGCTTGATAAACGCAGTTTTCAATTCTCCCCATGATTTGATAGATCCTTCCGGTAGATTGGTGAACCATAACTTTGCTGCTCCCTCTGACATCATCAAATACATGAATTTGGCTTGAAGATTCTCGGACGCATTGCGAATCGACATGGCCATCTCATAACTGCTCAACCATGTTTCCGGATCCATAGTCGGCTCATAATTCACTTTGTTCTTTGAACTTTTCCGGGTAAGGCTCAGCCCTGATGCTATCCGAAAGACACTTAGGTCCTGCAAGAATGGTCGAAGCTGGTCTTACTCGGGAAACGTGTGATCCTGTAGGGGGTACAGCTGGACGCGGCACTGCTGGTGGCCCATGTACCGTAGACCCGGCTACGGCTCTCCTGGCTCTGGAACTGTCCACGATGGCCTGTGCTGCTGATGCTGCTGGTACTGCCTGAATGTGTGGAGGAGGCGGCATTTGCTGCTGCTCTTCCCTCCGCCGTGCCGAACTTGTCTGGATATTGCCGGCATTACCTCGCTGTTGGGTGACATATGGCGTCCCATGCATTCCGCTTCTGTGATCCGGGTAATTAACTTGTTGTGCCACCGCAGTGCGCAGCATATCTATCGCCCGCCGGGTCTTCTCTGCGTGGGGTGACTCTCTCACGGGGATTTGATTCAGTGCAAGCGTTGCTGCGTACACGTTGTCCATGGGATTGTTGTAATGACCCGCTGGTGTGCGAAAACGTGATGGTGGTGGTGGTGGTACAGTATTGCCGGTAGTAACTCCAGTCTGTGGTACGGGTAACCCGGCCTGCGTGTCTACTGGTTGTACTCCTCCGGTTGTTGGCTGAGGGGCGGTTCCTTGATTTGCCGCTAGGATAGGCTGATCCTGAGGCGTGATAAATAGCGCAGCCGGGTTTATGACTCATCCCAATGCTGGCAATCTGGTTTGGTGCCTTTGATGTATTCTAGTCGTTTCCTCTCGGAGCCGGGTTTCCAGTGCATCCAGCTCGCGTTGTCGTGTGGCCATCCCTTGTCTTTCTGCTTCTACTTGCCTTCTCTGCTGCTCCAATGCACGACGGGCTACGTCCAAATCCCTAACACGTTCCGCCGCGTTCTCTGGGGTGATAACTGTGGCAAGAACTGTCGGATCTAGGATCAGATTGTTGTCGAACAGGGCCGGATGTTGTGGATTGGAAGGACCCGCTCCTGGTGTCCGGTTTGCTAGGAATCCAAACGTGTTCGCGTGTAACTCGTTTTCTGGCGCTTGACTGGTAACCGATGCCGACTATCCGTCAACCTGGGCCAAAACTGTGTTTCCGTTAGCCGGTCCCTGCTGCCGGGTCAATGCTTGCGCTGCCCCGGCTGCGGCCGCGGTTACGTTCTCTTGGTGGAGATTGGTCGCGGGAGCCGTGTAAACCGCAACCCGGCGCACAATGCTTGGCGCGAATCCATACTGTTCCTCTTCGCTGCTGTGTTCCTCGTACCGGTTCTCCAGTAGATGCAGGATAGATTCGGTATCATCTTCTTTCTCGACCCGGCCACGCGGGGTCCATGCCGGCTCCTCCGGCTGTTCCCACTTCGTGGTGGGCTCTTCTGTCGGGTTTGTTGTCCCAACTGATTCTTCTCCATCTGATTGGATATAGCTGGTCTTCCCTGACACAGAATCAAACCCAAAGTCGTCAGGGATCGAACCGGAAGTACGTACCATACCGATGAAGACGCTGATCTGGCCGATTGTCATGATAGATCCAGATTCGAGGTGATCCGACTCTGGCCCCCAGCCGGAATCGTCCACCATCTTCTCTCCTTCGTGGTCGATGTAGATCTCGCCGATGACTAGATTCTCCATGTTCTTCCGAGCTTCTCCCGTGATGTAAACACCTTTGGACGCAGGCCCCACGGTGGGCGCCAACTGTCGTGGGATAATCACGGCAGACGTTATCGGGGGTAACTGATCTTGGGGCAAGACGACACAGGCGTTTGGGAGAGGGTTTAGCTCAGAGGAAAACATGATGATACTCGATCTGGTAGCCGGCAATCAAGTCGCCGAGTCTCCGATCTCGATGTATTAACTCAACTCTCGTGTTACACTGGATGCTCGATATCAAGTGATATTGCTAGAACTCTAGGATCCCTAAACTAGACCGAGGGGCCGGTTTATAAAGCACCCGGACCCCCCTGGCTTGCCCTCCAAGGCGCACCCTGAACCCTACACGGACACCGCATACGAAAAACCCTAACTTTCCTTACCGTAACCCACAATCCGGGTTACGAGGCCTACGAACTTGGGCCTTCCAGAAGCTCCTTTATCCTTAGCCGGATCTTGCACAGCGTCCATTGGGCCGAGTTACACCTTGGTGTTGGCCTACCGGGTTATAATCCCTCCATCACAAATGCCCGCACCTAAGTAGATATCTCTCCCCCTTTGGCATCAAGATACCAAAAGACGGAGGAGACCGATGCTAATGTCCCAATGATCACTCGGAGGAGTTATCCAAGCTCCGAGGACGGGCGCGGCGGCGAGAGCTGGTGACCTCTTCTCCAGGTTCCTCATCGGACCACTCAATGATCTTCCCCTTGGAATCCTTGGCTTGCCACTTGTCCCAGTTGGTGATGCTATCTTCCTTCAAGGACTCCACAGAGTCTCCACCATCACGATGAAGCTGTCTCTCGGCCTTTGCTGCCTTGCGGTGCTTAAGCTCCTTGTCATAGTGAAGTTCCCATTGGTGCTTCTCAACCTTCTTGTTCACTCGGAACACTTTCTTGAGGGACCTTGCGATCAACTTGAAGGCACTGTCAGAAGGAGGAGGACGAGAGGGGCCAACTTTCTCTTCTTTGTCTTCCTCATCAATGATGACCCGTGGCTTGGCCTTGCCTTTGCAAGCAGCAGGGGTGGGATGCACAATAGGATCGGTGTGGTCCTTGATGAGAAGCATTTTCTCCGTATGTGGGATCCAATTAGCATCATCGAGAGGATCTTCTGGGAACTTGTTCTCCCACACATTCAAGATGATCTTCATTGTGAAAGGCTCAAAGGAAGCAGTCTTCCTTTGTATAATGATATGCCACAACTCATTCCACAGATAATCGAGCACATCAAGCTTCTGAGTCAGACCAGAAAGCCGCTTCTCATGAGTAAGAAGCATGAGTTTCTTGAGGAAGCCTTGGATCTCATCAATGTTCCCCGCCTTTGGGTTGATGGTCTCTCGATAGATGTGGAGCATATATCATAAGTGGGATAGAGGCCCTTGACAAATCCAACATCGAACTTCTTCAAGTGATAAAGATGAGTGAGTTGATCTTTGGCGAGTGATTGAGCATTGGGAGCATGAACACGGAACCAACCATTGTCAACCTCCGGGCCACCGGCAAAGGGTCCATGATCCGGGTAGCCGCCAAGAAGGACTCCAACCTCGGACCACTTGATACTGAGCTTCTGTCCCTTGGTCATCCAGATAAGATGACACTTTGTTTCATTGGCGAGGTGCACCGTGGCCAAGAACTCACAAACCAATCCCTTATCATAATCTTGTTGCACTTTCATAATGGGAGCAAGGCCAAATGAATCAACAATCTCTAGTGCTTCTCCAAAGTACTCGGGTTTCCTCTCCATATGACCAAAATTGATAGAATGTTGAGGAGCAACATTTTCCTTGGACTTCCTCATCAAGATCTCATGATAAATTTGGGATTGAAACACGGTGTGGAATCATGGATCCTTACCCCGGAATTGGGGCATCAAGCAGTTGCGTTCAACAATATATGGGTTATCGCGACGAGTCGCCAAGAACACTCCCTCGGACACTTGAGAGGCCAATTTCTCCTTGCGAGGCAAAGTCTTCTCGGGAGCCTGGAATCTCGTCTTGCGCTTGGGCTGAGATGGGTCCAATGTATCCTCGATTTCATCAACTCTTGGAGCCTTGTGACTATCCACGCTCTTGGTGCAAGTGCCCTTTCCCTTGGAACCGGAGGCATCTATGAAAGAGATATAGCAAGAAAAGCATGAAGAAGAGATAATGCTCAAGTTTATATGATGCACAGATCCAAGAAACAAAGATATGAGGAACATTAGGGATGAATAACAAGGGGGTAGGGCACATGAACAAATCCACCCTAAGAACCAAAGTGATTCATGCCTAATACTCACAATCTAGGTATCTATGGTTCGTACTCGTGATTTCCTACTCCAAAACCTAAATCCACGCAACTAGATGTGAAGAACATGTGGCTCCTAGTGCTTACCCATCCATCAACTAGATGTGAGACAGAGAAAGCTTACATACCCGCATCCATGGCGGAAGGTGAGGGAGGAAGAAGATCCCGGAGCGGTCCAAGACAAGGAGGAGGGCCTCCCGGTGGTGGAGCACTCTTCCCAGCGGCGGAGACGTAGGAGGCGGTGGAGGTTTGGAGGAGGAAGAGGGAGGGCAAATGGGGGAAATAAGATCTTAGATCTTGTTGACCCCGCTCGCCCTAGGTCTTATCCCGCAGAACCGCAGCTGGCGGAGCCTCCGGTCGTTTCACCGGGGTTCCGCCCCCTGTCCACGAAGCGTTGCGCAGTACAGATCCGCTGGGCGAATTTCGCACCAGCGGAGGTACCGGTGGGCCCTAGTGGACAGGCGCAGCGGATCCTCCCGTGGTTTCATCAGAGCCTCCGCCAGACCCAATTTCAGCACGCCGAGACCAGAAAAACGAGAGCATTTGGATAGAAATAGTCTTTTGGGCAGAGGGAGCTTGGGTTGGAATATTGTAACTGTCATACGAGATACATTACTCGATGTGGGTTCGCAAGATGCAAAGAAATAAAAGCTGAACCCGCACAAGTTGTCAAGGGGGAATAGTATGTGCGTGAAAGAGCCAAAATAAAAACAACTCCGAGAGGAGGAGTTCGGTGGCCATAGACACCATGTTTGAGTGTGTACTTTGGCACCGCGAAGATGTATCTTGGGTACAAGAGTACTACTCACAATTAAGCACAATGAGTCACAAATTGACTAGATATGCAATGATGAATTGATTTTTTGCATAATAAGAGGAGTGTATACTCATGAGTTGAGCGACGCTCCCCCTATGTCCATGCCTACGTCCAAAGCTAATAACACCTATAATGAAGGTACATATGCAAGGTTTCAAGTGAAGTTGGATGAATAAATGACATTTAGTTCATTCCTCGAAGATCGAAATATTGGTTCATGAAGGGCCTTCATGAAGATATCGGCGAATTGATCCTTGGTGGATACATATGAGAGATCAATATCACCCTTCTCAACATGATCCCGAATAAAATGATGACAGATCTCAATGTGCTTCGTCTTGGAGTGAAGAACGGGGTTGTAGGCGATCTTGATATCACTCTCATTATCACAAAGAAGAGGCACCTTGTCAAAATGAATACCATAATCCTTCAAGGTTTGCCTCATCCAAAGCAATTGGGCACAACAACTTGCCGTGGAGATATACTCGGCCTTGGTGGTGGAGAGAGCAATGCAGTTTTGTTTCTTTGAAGACCAACATACTAAGGAGCGGCCAAGGAATCGGCAACCCCCGGATGTGGACTTCCTATCCGTCTTCTCTCCCGCATAATCCACATCTAAATACTCGATGAGCTGAAAACTTGAACCCTTGGGATACCAAAGACCAAAATTTGGGGTATGAACTAAATATCGAAAGATTCGTTTCACCGCTTCCAAATGACTTTGCCTCGGAAAGGCTCGAAACCTTGCACATTTAGCTACACTATACATGATATCCGGTCTAGATGCACAAAGGTAGAGCAAAGAGCCAATCATGGAGCGGTATACCTTTTGATCTACCTCTTTACCGTTGGGGTCGGTTTCAAGTTAAGAGTTGTGGATATGGGAGTCTTCATAGGCTTGGCGTCATGCATATTGAATCTCTTGAGCATGTCTTGAGTGTATTTGGCTTGTTTGATGAAAGTTCCTTCATGATATTGATTCACTTCAAAGCCGAGAAAAAACTCCAATTCTCCCATCATAGACATCTCAAACCTATCGGTCATAAGCTTGCAAAACTCTTCATTGAACAAAGTGTTAGTAGACCCAAAAATGATGTCATCCACATAGAGTTGGCATATGAATAAGTCACCTCCAACCGTCTTGGTAAAGAGGGTGTGATCGATTAAACCAACATTAAACCCATGATCCACTATAAACTCTTTAAGGTGCTCGTACCATGTACGTGGAGCTTGGTTAAGTCCATAGAGTGCCTTATCGAGTTTATAGACATAATCGGGGTGGTTGGGATCCTCGAAACCCGGAGGTTGCTTAACATATACCAACTTGCTAATGGGACCATTTAGGAAAGCACTCTTAACATCCATTTGTTGCAACTTAAAATTATGATGAGATGCATATGCAAGTAAGATGCGAATGGATTCAAGACGAGCTATGGGGGCAAAGGTTTCACCGAAATCAACACCTTTGACTTGAGAAAACCCTTGAGCCACCAATCTTGCCTTGTTGCGAATGACGATGCCATCTTTGTCTTGTTTGTTCTTGAACACCCATTTTGCGCCAATAACATTCTTGCAATCCTTGGGTCTTGGCACTAACTTCCACACTTTGTTGCGCTCGAAGTTATTGAGTCCATCATGCATGGCTTCAAGCCAATCTTGATCTTCAAGAGCTTCATAAACCTTCTTGGGTTCAATGAAAGATACAAAAGCATGAGCCTTGCTAAAATCCGCCAATTGCTTCCTAGTGACAACCCTTCCACGAACTTGCCCGGGTATCTTGTCCTTCGTGTGACCCGCTCGTTCAAGATTCTCTAGCCTTCTCTTTGCTCTACGAGCTAGTATCTCCTCCAAAGATTCTTTGGATATTGCTTCAGAATCACCTTATTCATCGGAGACATGTCCATCTTCATCTTGGCCTTGATAATTAGTGGGTGAAGGATCACCACTAGGTTGAGCTATCTCAATAATGATTGGACTTTGATCATGACTTTGATGAGAAGGTTGACCTTGATCATTATCTTGGCCTTGAGTACTTGCTTGACCTTGATCATTAGCTTGAGGGCTTGGTGCATCTTGTTGGGTAGCTTGTGTATCAATGCGTGTAGTCAATGGATCCACTTGGTTGGGGGCATGGTCCTTCTCCCTTCGTCATCAGGTAACCCTCAATGGGAATTATTTCACCAATCCCCATTCTTCTTATGACGATGGGAGGAATTGCATCTCCTACAACACCATGATCTATACGCCCCCCTTGGGAGCCGTTATCCTCATCAAACACCACGTCTATAGCTTCTTCAAACACCATGAACTTGCCCGGGTATCTTGTCCTCCGTGTGACCCGCTCGTTCAAGATTCTCTAGCCTTCTCTTTGCTCTACGAGCTAGTATCTCCTCCAAAGATTCTTTGGATATTGCTTCAGAATCACCTTATTCATCGGAGACATGTCCATCTTCATCTTGGCCTTGATAATTAGTGGGTGAAGGATCACCACTAGGTTGAGCTATCTCAATAATGATTGGACTTTGATCATGACTTTGATGAGAAGTTTGACCTTGATCATTATCTTGGCCTTGAGTACTTGCTTGACCTTGATCATTAGCTTGAGGGCTTGGTGCATCTTGTTGGGTAGCTTGTGTATCAATGCGTGTAGTCAATGGATCCACTTGGTTGGGGGCATGGTCCTTCTCCCTTCGTCATCAGGTAACCCTCAATGGGAATTATTTCACCAATCCCCATTCTTCTTATGACGATGGGAGGAATTGCATCTCCTACAACACCATGATCTATACGCCCCCTTGGGAGCCGTTATCCTCATCAAACACCACGTCTATAGCTTCTTCAACTTGTCCGGTGGACTTGTTGTAGACTCTATAGGTGTGAGCGTTTGTGGCAAAGCCAACAAAGATACCCTCATAAGATTTGGTCTCAAATTTTGACAAATGTTTACCTTTCTTGCGAATGAACCACTTGCAACCAAAGACCTTGAAGTAAGATACGTCTGGTTTCTTGCTCGTGAGAATCTCATAGGGAGTCTTGTTCAAGATCTTGCGGAGATATAACCGGTTGGTGGCATGACAAGCGCTGGAGACGGCTTTGGCCCAAAATTTATAAGGAGAAGAGAACTCCGCAATCATTGTCCCAACCGCATCCATCAAAGTCTGATTCTTCCTTTCCGCAACACCATTTTGTTGAGGGGTGTAGGGAGAGGAGTATTGGTGAGCAATGACCTCTTCACTAAGAAATCCCTCAACGGTATAGTTCTTGAACTCCGTACCATTATCACTTCGGATGGCCAATATAGAAGCATTGTGTTGGCGCTCCACTAGAGTGATAAACTCGATGACTCTCTTTTGAGTCTCACTCTTCCTCTTGAAGAAATACACTCAAAATATCTTGAATAATCATCCACAATCACCAAGCAATACTTCTTTCCTCTGAGACTATCATAAGATAGTGGACCAAAGAGATCTAAGTGAATGAGCTCAAGAATTCTTGTGGTGGAGATATTATTCTTGGTTGGGTGAAGTTCTCCATGTTGCTTTCCAAAGGCGCAATAACTACACACATGATCTTTAGCAAACTTAGCTTTGGTTAGTGCTAGAACATGATTGCCACTTTGAAGGTCATGCGACATTCTCATATTGGTGTGGGCTAACGGCGATGCAAAGCCACCCCGCATCAACTTTAGCCATTAGGCATGTCGCGACACACGTGTCTCCTTTAGAGAAGTCCACTACATACATGTCGTTCTCGACAAACCCAACAAAGGATACTTTAAGAGTTGTTTCATAATTTGCAAGTTGAAGAACGGTGGAGATATTATTCTTGGTTGGGTGAAGTTCTCCATGTTGCTTTCCAAAGGCGCAATAACTACACACATGATCTTTAGCAAACTTAGCTTTGGTTAGTGCTAGAACATGATTGCCACTTTGAAGGTCATGCGACATTCTCATATTGGTGTGGGCTAACCGGCGATGCCAAAGCCACCCCACATCAACTTTAGCCATTAGGCATGTCGCGACACACGTGTCTCCTTTAGAGAAGTCCACTACATACATGTCGTTCTCGACAAACCCAACAAAGGATACTTTAAGAGTTGTTTCATAATTTGCAAGTTGAAGAACGGACATCAAGTTATAACCAAGGGACTCAAGAAGGAGAACATTCTCAATTGATACATCATTTGAGATGGCCGCCTTGCCTCGTCCCAATACCTTAAGTTCGGAATTGTCACCAATAGTGACGCAATTGAGATGAGGTAATGGAGGTTCAATATTTCTCATTGCGTCATTGCTTTCGGTCATATTTTGGGTTGCACCACTATCCATCGTCCATCTACCCGACCGGGAAGCACTTCCCTACAAGAGATCAATTTCTTGATTTAGGTACCCATCCTTCAATGTCCTATTTTGTTAGTAACAAGGGTCTTAGGAACCCAAATAGTCCAATGATAATCATCACCATAAGAAGTACCAACGTATTTAGCATAAACATGACCATCTCTAGATTTCATAAGAACATAAGAGGGGTTATATTTTCTGGCAAAGTCGTTGTGAGTGATGCTCCCCATAGAGGTATCATCACCCACCACGGCGTTGTTATCCTTCTCCTTGGTCACCTCTCCCTCTTTCACAAAGACAACATTCCGAGAGGAAGAGGTGACATTCTTGATTTTCTTCTTTGACTTGGCAACAAAGCCAAGCCCTTCCTTTCCTTTCTTGGCTCCTTGAGAGCTTATGGCGTCATTGAGAATTTTCTCTATTTCTACAAAGTTAGTAGTAGTACAAGAGGTAGGCATGATAACAATACTATTAGAGGAAGAAGTCACTTGCTTATTATATTGTTGAGCTAGAATCTTATTTCGGGATATGGTGAGTTTGTCATGGATTTCTTTAAGAGACGCGAACTCCTTTTCTAGTTTTCCATGACGCTCAACAAGTTCCTCATGATCTATTCCTAGCTTCAACTCTTCTTCTTCAAAGATTTTAAGTAAATCAAGAGATTTTTCATTGTCCTTCCTAAGTTTGGAAACACTAATAGCATAAGTCTCTTCTAGACTAGATAGTCTCTCTTCAAGAGAGGCTCTCAAGGATCTCTCTTTCTCAAGATCTTCTACAAGCTCACTGTCATGATTCTCATGACCACCACCATAGCTCTCCAAGGTCGTGATGATCTATTCCTTCTGATCTATGAGAGAGTTAGCATCATCAAGTTGCCTCAAGTGGGCCTTTACCTTTTCCTTGGTTTCACCTTCAAGACTACATAGCCAAGAGCTAAGATTCTTGGTCTCCTTATCATCCACAATGTTTTCAACACAATCCAATAATGAGGGAGAACTAGTAGCAATAGACTTGGAGGTGGAAGATATTACCGTGGTGGCTTTTGCCATGAGACATGTAGGTCAGACCAATGCCTTCTCATTTGGGGATTCGAATAGAGAGACCGATGAAGAGGAAGTCATAGCTATGGAGACATGGGCCACACCTACGACTTCATCTTCTCCTTCATCTCCGGAGTAGTATGTTTCCAATGTGGGGCCTTCTTGAACATATAGAGCCCTTGGGACTCTTCTAGCAAGATTCTTGTTTTGTGGAGCTTTGTTCTTGTCCTTGCGAACAAGCTTCCCTTAATTCTCTTCTCTAGGATCAAAAGGACACTCCTTGATGAAGTGATTTGCACTTCCACAATTGAAGCATGTCCTTGGACGCACCCCCTTCTTCTTGTAGATCTTGTTTCTTGAAGGTCTAGGAGCACCGGTCTTGTGAGCCTCCCATCTCTTCCAATAACCATGCATGGAAAGAGCAATGCACTTGTGAGCACCCTTGTATGTATCTTCATAATCCTCATCATCCTCATCCACTTCTTCTATCCGAGCAACCGCCTTAGACTTCAAGGCGAGGTTGGGAGACTTTCCAACTCCTCTTGAGCAAGCGAGAGCAACGTTCACGCTCTTGTGAGATAGGGATATGGCTATGAACTCACTAAGAACGCCAATGGAATTGAGGGAGTTGTAGTCCGATCTTGTTCGAATGCTAGTGGAGAGGTTCTTCTCGAAAGGAGTTATGGCCTTGACAAAGTTCCTCTTGATCCACTCATCGGAGATTTACTGTTTTCTGGAGTCCCTCAATTGGTTGCGAAGAGTGAAACCTCTTCTATATATCTCCTCGGGACTTTCATCTTCAAGCATAACAAAGTTCTCAGACTTTTCAAGAGCCACATCATACTTGGAGGATTGGATGCTAGCATTGCCTTCAAACAAGGTGTCAAGTTTATCCCAAGCCTCCTTGGCGGTCTTGATACGGCGGATGTGTTCAAGATGTTCTCTTGGGAGAGCCTCCTGGATAGTGACAAGAGCGGTATTGTTGAGTTGAAATTCCACGTCTTCTCTTGGAGTCAAGTTGTTTGCATCGTGAGGATGAAATCCATGGAGAACACTTCTCCACAAGGCGGCGCAAGACCTTGAAATATGAGACTCCATATCAAACTTCCAAGAAGAGAATTCGTTAGTGTTAAACATGGGAGGAAGTCCAAAAATTAGAATGTGTGGCATTGTGGCAAAAGGATGGATAGTGTCATAATTGTGAGGTGGTGATACTTTTGAGTTAGACCCTGAACCATTAGCCGATTGAGACTTGGAGCCTTCGGAGCACCCACCGCTCTTATCCTTTTTATCGGCTTTTGTCTTGGCTTTCGCCTTGGCTAAAGCAATGTTAGCTTCCATTTCGGCGATGTCCGGAATGGACTCATCATCCGAGCTAACATCATCGGCAGTGAGAGGTGGTTCCTTGGACTCCTTTGTTTTCTCCATCATGGCCTCCAACATTTTCTTTATGCTAGAAACCTCCGAGCCGACATTAGAGCTAACCTTGGACAATTCGGTTTGGAGGGTTCCAACTGTTTCTTGTAGGTTAGTTATAGTGTCGGCCATTTTGGCGATTTCCGCACTAGAACCATCGGGCTCATTTTCATTGACCATTATACTCTTAGGCGATTAAGCCCTTAGAAAGAGCCTAGGCTCTGATACCAATTGAAAGTGCACTATGGTCAACTAGAGGGGGGTGAATAGGCTGACTACCAATTTTCTTCTTTTCCTTTTAATTAGGGCTAACGAAGATAAGATAAGGTTCTCTAGATGTGCATCTAGGTGAGCAACCTAGGTGATACAATATAAGATACGCAATGGAAGTAAAACGAAAGGCAACAAGATAAACCACAAGTGTAAACAAGGAGACACGGATATGTTTCCGGTAGTTCCTTCTCAAGAGAAGTACGTCTACGTTGGAGAGGTGGGGAGCCACCTAGGCACTCCTCAATAGCATGGTTGTGCGCACCTTATTCTCCTTGAGCTTCTCTGGTGAGGGAGATTCCCGTTTCCACTATGAGGTCGACTTGAAGGCGTTGACCAAACCTGTACACAAGGTTGAGGACACTCCACAAGATGTATGGAGGCTCTCAACGGATCCGAAGCTTCGTGCAACAAGGTGGAAGCTACAAGCACAAGATCTACTAAGGTTTCTAAGCCTCGAGTAGAATTCTAGATCTACTAATATGTGGTGGATGGATTTGAAATTCCTTTGGTGGAATCATGGATCTAGGTCTCATCTAGCTCTCCACAAAGTTTCGGAGTGTTTGGGTGGTTGGAGAGGGAGATCTAGGAGGTTGAAGCTTTCATTAATGGTTAGGAGAGAGAATGGGAAAAGCTTAGCATTTATGAGGCAGGGGAAGGGCTTTAAATACCCCGTCCCCAATGTGGCTGTTGAGCAGTCCACGCAGCACCGGAGGCTCCGGTGGTCTTCACTTGTGCGCATGCGCGCAACTCGTTTGCTCCATTCTGGATTCTTCAGGGCGGATGCTCCGGTGGCTTTGGCGGAGGTTCCGCCCATCGGAGGTTCACCGGAGGCTCCGCTGCAGCCTCCGCTCTTATGCACCCGAAGGTGGTTTTGGCGGAGGCCACAGCGGAGGCTAGCCCCACAGTGGGGCAGTGGAGCCCGCGGAGGCTCCGCCCACCGGATGTTCACCGGAGGCTCCATTGCAGCCTCCGCACTTACGCACTCGAAGGTGTTTTTAGCGGAGGCTACACCGAATCCACCACCGGAGGCCAGCGTGTAACAGCCCAATTTTTGGAAGACAGGAAAAACTTGTTTTCAATAACCCAAAAATTAGGGCCAACAAAAACTTTTTGATATGTTTGACTAATACTTTTGTTTCTTTTCTGTTTGCTTGTAGATTGTGTTTTTGTTTTTGTTTTTTAACAGCTAACATTAAAACCCATGATCATAACTTTCTTAAAACACAACCCTTGTGATCAAGTCATGACAAGAAAGCTTATCATCTTCATCCATCACACTCTTTTGGCAAAAACCTTTTTTGAAAATGTTTTGATTTGAGAAGAAACCCAAAGGCCAAGTTTTGAGAAAACAAAAGATAATTTACAAAACTATATGAAAAGTATTTTGGAGCTAATCATCTCCAACCTGTTTTCAACCAAGATGTTTTAGCAAGTATTCCAAAACCTCCTCTCATTTTTCTCTTTTGCAAAAACTATAAGTGGGGATTATATTACCCCTGTGTTTTACCTCAATAGTATTCTTTTGGAAATAACAACTTTTGAGCTGAACCTCTTTACAAAATCCTCTTGTCATGGTATGTCTTGATCACTACCTAAAATTAGCACTTGAGAAAAACACCTCGGAATTAAATTGAAGAACTCAGTTGCTTGAGTTATCTTGTGTATCTTGTTATCTTATCTGCTTATTGTGTGATCTTATCTTGTGTTTGCTTTGAAGTATTTATTTCTGTTTGTTGATTAATGTTTGTTGTTTTAACAAAATAAAACCTAGTAATAGCAAGATAAAACATCAATATCATATTCCATCATATGTCCATCTCATATTATGTTTCCTTAAAAACTTCCAAGCTTGGAGACATGCCTTTATGTCAAATGTTGTTCTATCCATCAATGTACCTTCATGTACATAATTTTTTTTAACATCTATACCATCCATCCAAGTTTTTATTCTGGATATTGAAACCCTTTGGTATCATCTATCAAGGCATCCCCAAAATAATGATCATATCTCCTTTATTATGAAGCACTTTGTCCATGATACTCAAAATAACTCCTTATTGTTTTCATGCCAAATGAACCTACACTTTTCATCTCCTTGACCTATACATCACCTCCATATGGTCCATTTATTTTCCAATGGCCATTTAATTATTCTTCTCTCTTGGTTTTTAGCCTATTAAATAAACTCCTGTTTTCACCCTTTTTCCACTTGGTGTCTCAAATATTTTCAAAATAGTTCTTTATTAAAAATCACTTTTGAGACCTATATTATGTACTATCTCATCCCAACTCAAAAATATTCGTTTTAAAAGCATTTAATATTTATTATTTTCCATTTTCTAAAAGGCCAGAAATGGACTTTAAAATATTTTGTGAATAAAATTATTTCCTAAAATCTTGGAAAAATTACCCAACATGCCTATGGTCATGTGGGACTTATTTATACAAAAAAATTTGGAAGTTGTATTTAAAATTTTGGAGAAAACATTTAAAAACTGTTTCTGCCATTTTTGAATTCCCAAAATTTTGTGAAAGAAATGTTTTTAGAAAATCTTGAGACCACCACCCCTAGACTCCATTTTTCATCCTATATCAAATGGACATGATCTTTCACATAGGTTATTTTCAAATTATTGGTGAAAACAATCAAAAACCTCCACTGGTTATTTTGGACATTGTTGGGTTCATCCATGTCTTGATAAATTATTGCACTCTCTCTGCCTATCTCCCGTTCTGTGAGATAGATAACATCCTCCCCAACCTCCTAGACATGGTCTAGCTGATCCACCACCTCTCTCCCTCTCTCTACCTCAGCCAAGCACAAATGGACAAGGATGGTGCTCACCCTCTCTTTCTCTATCCACCACCACCATCCATTCCAGGCAAAGACCTTGTGCCACGAGGCTCCTCGTGCATCATGTGACTCTCTGGAAGAAAACCCACCCCTCTCCTTGTCTTTTTCTCCCTGCCCATGAGCTGGCCATGGCGTCCAGGTCGAGCTCGACACGTCCCTTGTGTTCCGACACTTGGAACACATGCCCGAGCTCAACACCACTTCAACCAGCTCCGCAAGCTCTCCAGTAGCTCACCCGTGCCCCCCATTCGTCTCCTCTCACTCCCCTTCTCCCTTGAGCTGCTGTCGAACACCTGCGGGTGCCGGCAATGTCACTCCGCTCCCGCTCGCCTCGACCCTCCTCCTTCCAATACCTCTCGCCTGGAGGACCTCCTGACCACGGTGACCCTCCCTGACCCTCTCTCAGCACCTCATTGCGCTCGAGCAAGCGAGCCCGTGTCCACCATGGTCGCCGAGCGCCGTGCTCTGCGGCTAAAACTCCCCGAGCAATCCCCTTGCTTCCTACCTTGTCCACCCACCTCCTAGTGCCTCTAATCGAGCCCTCGGAGCAAAAGACCCTCCCATTCTCTCTGCATCACCGGAATCAAACCAGAGCAATCCGGTAACCACTACTCGTCGAGCCGTGGCCACATGGTGTTTCTTCCTCCTCTTTCTTCTCCCCTACGTCCCTTGAGTACTCGCAACGCTCGTGCCCCTCCTAATTTTTACTTTCACTCACTGCAGGGCCGCCGCCATCCACGACTTGGATCACCCGCCGCGGGATCTCGTCGAATTCGGGCATGCTGACATTCCCAGCAAGCTCCGGTGGGGGCATGTGATTTGCGACATCTCCCTGGTCCTCCTCGACGTTTCTGCGGTTCCAGGAGTGGCCGGGAGCGCACAATGGCAATACTCCGGCGAGCCTCCGCCTCGGACCGCCGTGCCCTCTGTTTCCACCGCCCGTTTTTGGTCATCGCCGGCCTGGATCGATGTGGGCATCCGAGGACCCTCAGATCTGCATCCTACGGTCCCCTTTGAATCAGGGCCCTTTAAATCTCACGCGTTGGTCACGGATCGGATGGTAGATTACCGTTTCGCAGATCTGGCCCGTTATTCTTTTTCTCTGCAGGTTAATCCTTTTTCTGGATATCTGTTTTCTGGTGCTTTACTTTAAATCGAAATAAAAATGTTAATAAGCAAATCTTGCCTAACTAAAAATCACAGTTGTAGGTCTACAAATTTTAACCATATCCAACTTGTAGACTTGCATTTTGTGCAATATTTTGGGAGAAATAAAATAAACGGAGAGACACTCATTAACACCATTTATTTAATAACTTGAGTTTTATGTATCCAAATCTTGCAAACTCAACTGTTATGAGTAGCCCTTGAAAGTATCTATCTGTGGCAGTTGTCCTTGTGTTGACTTGAGTTGCTGATTGAAAATGACATGCATGTTAGTTTTAGGCCAGATAGCACTTCTGTGATTTATTTAATTTTATTGGTGATGATTTTGAAGTGAATTCAATTTTGTTGGTTTGTTTATGACTAGTAGGACCTTATACTAGCTTTTCATGATTTTAGGAGTTACAATATAGGATTGGTGCAATATTTAGTGTTTAGCCATTTTCTGCATATTATTGCTATGCCTTTATTAAATTATGTGTTATATTGTTTTTGTTATAAAAGTGATTCCTAGCATGTGTAAGGTATTAATACATTTTTGAGATGTGTTTTGAGTGTTTAACTAGCATGATAGGGTTTGGGAGTGAAAAACCATGTTTGTTACGGTTTTATTCTCATAGGGTATTTTTCCTAGTAATAATGGGTTAAATTATGTTATTCTTCATATTGGTATGATGAATTGAATAAATGATTTAGTATTGTTTTCCATATCATACCTACTGTTATTCTAGCATATTATACTTGATTTCATGCTTGAGTGAGCTCTAGGTCAAATAGTCTTGCATGATAGTTTTAGATGATTTTTCTGCCATAGTTGCTATTTGCATGCTTAATTTTTGAAGCATTGATTAGATTGTTATTTTGAGATTACTAGCAGGTTTAGGTGTTGTTTTATCTGTTATTTGGATGCTATCTTACAGATCCATCATGTTAGAATATCATGTTTGATGATCTAGTATTGTTATGCATGTATGCATGTCTAAATGGCCATTTTTGCATCTCTAGTTTTAGTAGTCTTTTGCCCCATGATCATTTTCATGTATTGAGTGATGCCATGATATGTTTGGTATTTCTTTGTCTCTGTTATTAGGTTTCTTAGGTACTGGTTATATTGTTTCTCCATGTTTAGAAAAGCATGTGTTACTATGGGTTTGTAGTATTGCTTGTTAATATCTTCCTATGCATGTGTATGTGTTCCTCGGTTGTTTTATTGTTATTTTGCTCGTCCTCATGAATGACCAGAGATTCATTTAACGAAGACGGTATTATTTCCCGGAGAGGTTTTTATTGCAACTCTTTTTTATTTCAAGAGCAAGACCAAGACCAGTGCCAAGGCAAGCCACTCTAAATGCTTGCTGTTGTTTTACTTATCATTATCTATCATGCATGTTTTACTTCTGAAGTTTTACAAAAGTTGGATTCAAAAAAACTATTCTTTTAAGTGGACTATACCACTATCTATTTTGTGTATCTATTATGCTATATCCACTTTATAATCTTGGTGTTACCAAGCCCTTTAGATATTTTAATATCACCACCTCTTTTACTTAAGTCCCCTAGTGGACATTTTAACTTGAGGTTTTTGGAAAGCAAAAGCTTGGAAAAACCCCGAGGAAAGGTGGGACCTTGTCCGAGGGAGGTTTGTGAAGAAGGAAATGTTTTCGACTTATTTTCCGAAAATGACACATAACCTAGTCTTCGCCGTACAACCAAGACGTACTGCCACATTACCCCAATATGGGAACGGGGTCTAGCTAATTGCTTGTTGGTGTTAGTACGTGCCTACCTCAAAGTGCTATAGGGGTTAGAGTCCCCCGAACCGAATTGTCGCCAGGAGGGAGAAATGGGACATTCACAGTGTGGGGATTAAGTTCGCCACCGGTTGCAACAATTGGGTATCCTGCCATGGCGCTGTGTTGTCAGGGGAAACCGGATCGATACGGCTGAGTCACTCGGTGCCGGGGAGAACAAACCCAGTTGAAGAGGTAGTCATTTACTAGCGCTGACATAGTAGATGGTTAGGACCAGTTATCCGATGTTGGCATACTGTCTCGGACAGTCCGTGGTTGTTCACGGCGGATGTACTGGATCTTGTGGACTGTGTACACCTCTGCAGAGTAAAACTATTCAGAATAGCCGCGTCCTCGGATATGGACAGTTGAATGGCCATGTAGCTAGCATTGTGTCAATGTTTTCAAAAAGGCTGGAAAGTGTTTTGAAATTGTACCTGGGAGGTACGTTGAAAGGGAATGATTGTACCTTTGAGGTACGGGAGAAGTGACGGTTTTTGAAGACGTGTTTTCCAAGAAGTTTTGCAAAGAAAAACTTTCTTTTATTTAGAATGCTTTATCAAAACCTTGTGGACATGCAATATCTACAAGAGAAATAAAATATCTTTTGAAGTATCTTCTTCAACAAATACAACTAAAACTTGTGCAACCATGATGTGTCTTAAATTCATCATGGCTAGTCGAACCTTAATTACAGCCTTCCTACCACCTATATATTTTTGCATACTTGCATGTTTAGCTTTCATTTGGGGTGTCTTGCGAGTACATTCCAATGTACTCAAAATGGTTTCGTCCTTGGATATTGTCTTAGCCAGACTTTGAGCAGAAACCTGGAGAACCTGAAGAAGATGGTGTCGCTGACGGCTCTGCGAGATAGGAACGTCTCCGAGTCAGTAGCCTGTAGGTAGTCAAGGCATGACTTGGGTTTACCACGAGTGAGTGTTGTAGATTTCCGCTGTTGTTAGTGTGTGTTCCTGCCCTGCGTGGCAGTTGTTTTCAACTAGGTCATGTGACCAGTTGTGTAAGCCGTGTAATCGTGTGGTGGATGTTGTAATCTGCAATGCCAACTCGAGTATGTTGTTCACGACTAACTGATCATGGGATCGTGAATGTATGCATACTGGAGGTCCCGGACTGCTAGTCTGGGGTCCCCACACAACACCTGGAAGAGCTTAGAAATGCATGGGGCGGAGGTTCCGGTGGTTTCACCGGAGCCTCCGCTGCTTGCAAAAATGGCACTCCAGCTTTGTTTCTTCGAGCTCTTTCCATTCAAAACATTTTTGTAACCCATTGAGATTGTATACTTGATGAACCTTGGCATTTTCATATATACCAAATAGGACCTGCAAGTACTCTCAAATAGACAGTAGTTCTATAGTTATCTTGTCATTAATTATCAAAACGGAAGATGATCTTTCAACTGTGCATAAAGTTAGAAGATGGAGACTCAGCATAAAAGTAAAAGAAAGGCCCTTCGCGGGAGGGAAGCACGGATCACTCATGTGCTAGAGCTTTTTATTTTAATAAACAGAGGTATTAAAAGTTTGACACTCCTCCCATCCATCTTTCACAAACCATGGCTAACCGAATCTTCGGGTTCCTTGCAACAATCACATACCGTGGAGGAGTGTCTATATTTTGGGAGATGTATGCTAATGTCAACGAATGGTAAACAAAAAATACAGTATGTCACAAGCCAACTGGATTCACAAGAGCGGCTCCCATGTGAAGGATGCATCTGGGTAGAAGGTCATCCCTCTTTGTCTTTTGTTTAAACAATTATGCTTTGACTGATAAATCAGGGGAAAAACAGTGACGAGATTTTGTGTATATTAATTTGGGGCTGATAACCCCGCTGCCAGCTCTTCTATCATTTGGATAAGCGGATGAAGCCAATAGTCCAGGGTGTGAAATCCAATCAACAAGTGAGATAAATATTCTCTATTGACGTCCTCGTGAGCAAAAACAGGAACATAAAGCATGAGTAATTTTGAAGGTTTTAAAGGTAACACATAAGCAATTTACTTGGAGTGGCAGTTAAATACCACATGTAGGTAGGTATGGTGGACACAAAATGGTTTAAGGGAGTTGAATGCACGAGTAGAGCTCATACTCAGTACAGGTAGAGGCTAGCAAAAGACTGGGATCGGCAAATCAAGAGAGCATAAGAGCCATAATCATGCACAACGACATAAGCATCATTAGTTGAAGCATAAGCGGTATTATAGTTAAAAAACTAAGTGGTCATGGAGGCTATTCGTGACTGGTTCATAGTCATAAACATTGTGTGAGCATGCGCCAAGTCAACCAAATAAAACATCCGAAAGAGAATACCAAAAATTTATGCTTCCTTATGACAAGAACAACTCATGAATCTTTCAATGACATATTAAACACTCTCAGCTATTTGAGGTTATTCATGCTACTCAACATCACAAGTCTTTAGAACTAAAATAACATTTAGCATGGCATGAAAAAGTTCTACCAACAGTCTATACAAGCTTCTACTTGCACCATTATAAATTCTACTTTAAATAGCAGTTTCTTTCTCCCAACAAGCACCATACACACTATGTTTTAACAAAAACTCTCTAAATGCTACAGCAGGAAAATCATGAGAGTACTCACATAATACCACTGTTCAAAATATCATCCGATATGCCGATTTATCAGCCGATTTATCGCTTATCGGGTGGTGACCGATAAGATAAATGAATATCGGTAGAATTTATCATTCGTGTTATTTTATCGTTCTTACAAGCGATTTATCGGTCGATATGCCGATAAATCGGCCGATATATCGATTTTCCAGCACCTGAACATGTGATTAATGACATCCATCATAAAAAAAATTAGTATTATTGACTACAATATATCTATATATCATAATTTAGAGTTTTTAGTGCCAATACGATATATTTTTATCGCATATTTTTAGATGATTTAGTGCTATAATTTGGATTTACTAGAAAAAATGGTCGATATATAGTCGACCGATAAAATCGATTTATCGGCTGATAAGCCGATATATCGCTTATCATGGACCGACCGATAAGTTAACGATAAGCGACATCCTGAACATTGCATAATACTACTAAAACTAACAACTCTAATAAGATATGCATGCAAAACAGTAGCTAAATAAATGCAGCAGCCAGACAAAAATTAAGAATACAAAGTATTCCCATGAAAAAGCGGAGCGTGTCACTCTCCAATAAAAGAATGCTGGGGTCCAACCAAGCTTATTGAAAAAGTAAAAAAACAAACGGAAAGAAAAAACAAAAACAAACTGAAAGCAAAAATAAAAGACGCTCCAAGTAAAGCACATAAGATGTGACCGAATAAAAATATAGTTTCACTAGAAGTGACCTGATGATTTGTGTATGAAGAAGGGGATGCCTTGGGCATCCCCAAGCTTAGACGTTTGATTATTCTTGGAATTTGCTGGGATGTACCACCGGGGCATCCCCAATCTTAGGATCTTCACTCTTCTTGATCACATCATATCATCCTCTTCTCTTGACCATTGAAAACTTCCTTCACACCAAACTTCTCAAAATCTTCATTAGCAACGTTAGTGCAGTCAAAATAATAAATTCACATGGTTCAGTTTCAACACATGTATAACACTCAAAAACACATTAGCTATTGTCACAACTTCTTTTAAAACTCTTTTTATCAAAAGAACACCAAAAGAAAGTGATTAGGATGCAAATGCAATTATTGGTAGAAATCTGTCAAAACAGGACAACAGGTAAAGATGATTTATTTTGAAAATATTCTGTTGCTCAAATCAAAAAGTGGTCAACTAAGAAAATTTATACAGCCCAGGATTACGCACAAAAACACTCAGGTCATTTTGAATTTTCTGTGATTTTATACGGAATAAACATTGGACAGCAGAAATGTGTTTCCTGCGCAGAAATCTGAAATATAGCCTCAACTTTCCACTAGAGTCTTTACCTGGCTCAACAAAAACTCAAACAAAAAGATACAGCAGGGTTTCTATAGAAATAAACAACACCCAGGTGCAAAGAACACAAAAGAAAACAAAGGAAAACGGGTTGAAAACAACGAAATAAAACGGGTTGTCTCCCGGTAGCGCTTTTCTTTAACGCCTTTCAACTAGGCAAAGAAGGTGGAATCAAGTAGATGCTCACATAAGAAGTATAAATTGAAGCAAAAGAGAGCATAAAGAAGCAATAATAAAAAAAATTAAGTCTAACCCACTTCCTATGCATAGGAATCCTGTAAATAAATAAATTAAAGAAGCTCAAACTAGAAATCATGGGAAGGTAGAACAAGAGAAACTTGAAAACTTTCAACAAAAAGAGAGGTGTTTTAGTAACATGAAAATTACCACAACCATATTTTCCTCTCTCATAATAATTTTTAGTACCATCATGAACAAACTCAGCAACATAATTATCACATAAAGCATGTTTGTCATGGTCTAAAATCACACAATTCATATCAAGCTCAAAAACAGTGGGATCAAAATTAAAAGTAAAGACCTCTTCTTTCCCACTTGTAGCAATAGCAAAACAATATGATTTCACTCTTAAAAGGTATAGGACACATTATATCAATCCTATTTTCAGTAGAATTATAATTTATAACATCAAGTAACATAGGACCATCATCAAGAGCATTATCATATAAATTTCCTAAACAAACTTCCTCATTGTCATGCATATCAATAGTTGGAATAAATAGAGGATTATCATAGGACTTATCAAAGTAGCATGGATTATCATAAATAACAGTAGCAATATCATTCTCACAAGTTTCATTCATAGTAGTATCAACTTCACAAGTATAGAAAGTATCAATTTCATCAAATAATGTATGAGTTAAAGAGTTACTATCATTGGGAGGTTGACATGGGTAGCTCCATTCTTCCTCCTATTGATCATCACTCTCCTCCTCTTTTTCATCCAATGAGCTTCCAGATTCAGCAATTTCTTCTTCCATAGGCTCCTGCAAGGCATTAGTTACTTTCTTAGGTTGAGAGAATTTATTAAGATATTACATTATGTAGTAATTACCATCCTTGTAATTATCAAAGCAATATTCAAGTATAGCATAAATCTCATATTTATAAGGTGCATCATCAATACTTTCAAGCAAATAGGCAATTTCGAATGCACCCTTCCAAGAAATAAATTCTTTAATTTGTTCCACATCATATAATTCATAATTTCCCTTAACATAAGAAGATATGGTAACATCATCATTATACTCACATTGAAAAGGGAGGTGTTTATACCTCCTACAGCAACAAGATTTATCAAAGCAATAAGTAACATTATAAGTAGAGCACAAGTTTTTTGCATAATCATGCAATTTATTAGTTTGCTCCCATAAGTGTATCCCTTTTTGTGACAAGCGGTGTTCCATCTAATGTTTTTGTTGTTCATCTGTGAACCCACCTTGCCTAAAAGATTTAGTTTCAAAGACACCAAACATTGATAGCAAGCATGATAAGGCAAAAATATCAACACTTGAAAATACTTGAGTTGGTTTCTATGCTATAAAGTAAACTAATTTTTTGTGAGTTTTTTATAAAGAGAAGCAAAACAAAACAAAAATAAAAACAAGACAATAAGCAAAATAAAGAGATTGAGAGTGAGAGACTCCCCTTGCCAGAAGACTTCTTCCTCCCCGGCAACGGCGCCAGAAATTTCCTTGATGGTGCGCGTTGGGATACCCCAAGAGGTGGGTGTGATGAGCACAACGGTAGGAAATTCCCCTTAGTTAAGAACCAAGGTTATCAATCCAGTAGGAGGAAAAGGACCTTAGGAAAGTTGAGGCCATTGACGGTGGTGATGGCTCACCGGTGTCAGCAACAACGTGGAACTTGCACACAACAGAACCAAAATACTTTGTCCCAATGGTACAGTGAGGTTGTCACTCTCACCGGTCTTGCTGAAAACAAATATTAGACGTATAGTGTGGAAAATAATGTATGCTTGCAGTAAGTAAAGAAAGTAGGAAATTGTGGTGGTTTGTTTTAAGAGTGTAGGAAAATGGACCGGGGTTCATAGGTTCACTAGTGGTGTATCTCCATTAAAGATAGCATGCTGGGTGAACAAATTACAGCTGGGCAATTGACAAATAAAGGTTGCACCATAGTGCACATTCATGACATGATGACTACTATGAGATTTAGTGCGGGCATTACAACAATATACATAGACCATAATCCAACTGCATCTATGACTAATAATCCACCCTCAGGTTATCATCCGAACCCCCTTAGGTATTAAGTTGCAAGCAACAGATAACTGCATTAAACAAAGTGTGTAATGTAAACAATGATTATACACGCGGGCACTCTCACTGTTGTTTTCTCCCTAGTGGCAACAACACATCCTCCCCCTTCATGTTTCTGTCACTCGAGCAAGGCGAAAAGGAGGCATGAACCCACTATCGAGCATAAATACTCCCTCTTGGAGTCACTAGCAACTACTTGGCCAGAGCAACCACTAGCAAAGGAAAGCATACAATATCACAAATAACATATGCAAATAAAGACTATAATCAACTTGGCATAAGTTTAATATTCATCGGATCCCAGGAAACACAGCACATAGAGTTACATAAGATCAATCTCGATCATGTTAGGCAGCTCACGAGATCTAAACATGGATGCATAAGAGGAGGAGATAACCATCTAGCTACTGCTATGGACCCGTAGTCCAAGGATGAACTACTCACGCATCACTCCGGAGGCAGGCTTGGTGATGGAGAGACCTCCGGTGATGATTTCCTCTCCGGTAGGGTGCCGGAGACAGCTTCAGAACCCCCTGATCTAGGGTTGACGGTGACGGCGGCTGCGGAACTTTACGGGGATATTTGATCAGGTCTTTAGGGTTTTCCATCCGGGGGTGAAAGTATAGTATGGGCACCTAGAGGGCAGGGTGAATAGGTGCTACGACCAATTTTGATTTTTCTTCACAATTAGGCTTAACACAAAGGTAAATTATCTAGATAGTGCAACTAAGGTGAATTTACCTATATGACAAGGATAGCAATCAATGCAACTAGTACAACAATAAATGCTACTAGTACCACAATAAATGCAACACAAGTGAGTAAAGGATAAGGGAACGAGATAACCGATAGGAAGCACGCGGAGACACGATGTATTCCAAAGTTCCTCTTTGTAAAGGGATTACGTCTCGTTGGAGGGGTGTGATCTTGCCACGAAGGCCTACTCAACGCCACAAAGGCCTCACCCTATTCTCCGATGATCCCTGCCACAAAGGCCTAGTTCACCTTCCACTATTTATCCCCTTTGAGGCGGAAATCGAGTCCTTTACAAACAAGTTTGGGGAACACACCCACAACCAAATTGGGGGCTCCCAACAATCACAAATAACCAAGAGTAGCACGAAGCCTAGGTTCTCCACAAGAGGAAACCCTAGGCAAAGACCCCTCAAGAAAATGAGAGGGGAAAATAAATCCGGTTGGTGAAGATGTAGATCGGGGCCTTCTCCTTCAATCCTCCAAAGATCAAGGCTTTTGGGTGGAGGTATTGGGAGATATAGCAATGGTGAGATCTATTCTGGACGAGCTAGCTGGACGTAGGTGGAGGGGAGGGGGTATTTATACCCCTCATAAAGTCTGGAGCCGTTGGAGATATTTTCTGCCAAACTCACACCGGAGACTTTGGTGTAAAGGCCGGAGACTCTGATGCATGTAAAATGCATACATGAACTTTGCATGTTATTACTTGTTTTTACTACATATTAGCAACTTATATTCATGTTTTATAATGATTTGGGGGATTTTCTGAACAATCCCCCTTCTTTTGGTTCTAACCCTGTTTTTCCAGAAAACGTACTTTTTAGTGTTTCAGACTTTCCGGGAGCTTCGGGACTCCAAAAAGGGCAAGGCCAAAGAGCACGGTTCAGAATTTTCGAGACAAAGACCATGGGCCAAAGTAGAGGGCCAAAAGTCCAACCAGGTGGGAAATAGGACCCTCCACGCGGCCAGATTCCTTGGCCGCGTGTGGGGCCCCCTTTTTGCCCCCGTGGCTCCGATGATTGTCTTTATGTACAATATATGAGTGCACGCATATGTTGGGGAATGCATGTAAGGTGATCACCGGTAGCATAATGGAGTGGTGGTGACTTGGGAGTGACAGTAACCTGAGACCGAGCCACAAAGTTAAGTTATTGGGGGATATATATAGGGGACCTTAGAACGTAAGGCTATGGTGGGACTTTATGTCTTAATCAATCTTGTGCAGTCATTTACTTGGCCATATGATCCATCATAAGGGGTTGTAGATCATTTACTTGACTATACCTATTCATGGCTCCTTCCTAGAAGAAACAACTAAGACTAAAACATGTGCTTCACTAATTGTGACAACCACACGAACGAAACACTTATTGCTAGAACACTTGCTCCCTTGAGACACTTGACATATTTGCTGCTTGCTACTTGTGAAACTTGCTTAGAAACTTGCTTTAGAATTACTTGCATTTTAAACTTGCTTCACTAGTTACTAGACAAACCACACTCCACGTCACTTGCTTTTAATTAGTTAGTTCCTTTTAGTCAAACTTATTGCTTTGCATAAACATCCATATAAGAGGGTTATAGGGCTTTAGAGAATAGATAGCTTACCTTCAGCTCCTCGTGGGTTCGACACTCAAATACTTATCGAAATGTACTACAATTGATCTCCTGCACTTGGGAGTCATCAAGCACTTTTCTGGCGCCGTTGCCGGGGAGCGTTGTGCTAAGCTTTTATTCTTGTTTGCATTGCATACTAACATATAAACCTAAAACACAAAAAAATTATAAAATGGAAAACAACCAAACAATTTTAGAACTGTATAATATCTACCTTGAATTAGGACATGATGTGTTTGAGGAGAAATTGAAAAATTATTTGCACAACAATCATATTTGTGGTAGTACTAATTCTTTGAACACCTTTATTGCTAAGGAAAACCTTGAGCTTGGGGAAGTTTGTCTTGATGAATATGATTTTTTTAGTCCCCCTACTATTGAGGATAAAAATGATATACTTGCTGATTCTATGGAAAGTTTTAAGCTTGGGGAAGTTGGTTTTGATGAGCATGATATTTCTAGTTCCCCAAGCTTGGAGGAGAAAATTCACTTTGATGATACTATGCCTCCTATATATGATGATTGCAATGAAAATTATGAATGTTTAACTCCCACTATCAGTAATGAGGATTTTATTTATGTGGAGAGTAGTGATTCTTTTATGCATGTGGCTCATGATAAGAATGTTTTATGTGATATTCATATTGTTGAATCTATTCATGATGCCACTGAAAATTATTATGAGAGAGGGAAAAATGGTTACACATATTTCAACAATATTAAGTTTCCCCCCTTTATGTTGAAAGTATTGAAGTTGCACTTGATCTACCTTTCTATGCTTGCTATTATGTGCTTCTTTTATTTGTTTCATTACAAAATGACAATGCATAGGAAATGGGTTAGACTTAAAAATAAATTGTTTAATATTTTTTTGGTGTGTTCCTTATGCTTTAATTTCCTATTCGGTTTGAGCACACATTTATGTCTTTACAACATGTAAAATGCCTTTACCTACTGTTATGTATCATTTTAGTTTAAGATTTTCATTTTTTAAAAAAATTGGGAAAGTAAATGAGAAGGATGAGTAATGGAGAAGTTGGGGTCGACCTTGAACATGTGTTGTTCATGCCAATGAAACCATTGCAAAGTCTCTATCATTAAAAAAATTTCCAAAGCTAAAAACAATAAACATATTAGTTCACTACTGTAACATCACATTTCTGTCTTATTTCTCATCTGAAATGGCAAGAATAATCTTATATGAGAGATAGGATTAAACAATAGTAATTAGCTGTCAAGAAAACAGATTCCTGAACTTCACTGCGAAAAATGTTTAAAATCACAGATGTAGAATTTTGACCTGGTAATTTATGGAAGAAATATTTAGTTATCACTACATATTTCATTAGTTTTAAGTTTTCTGATTTGAGCAACTTAAGTGCCTCTAAAAATTCACTCTTTACGGGTTGTTCAGTTTTTGGCAGATTATGTCTTTATTTTGCATTGCTCTCATTACTTGTGTTTTGTGTGGTTCTTTTGATCAAGGAGCAATGCACAACTGCATTAACAGTAGTTAATATTTAGAATCAACTCATGATGTGTCTTTGCTGTACCTATATGGATTTTATTTATGGAGGCACTAACCCCTCTAATCAAGTTTTATGTTGAGATTTGTGTAAGAAGAATTTTTCAGGAGGAAGAGTTGAGTGAGATGAACAAAGATCAAGAGGGACAACCAATCAAGCTTGGGGATGTACCCCTGGGATCACCCTACATGTATAAAATAAGTACAAGAATCCAAGCTTGGGGATGCCGAGCCATCTCACTCCAACCATCATGATGTTAAGTAAGTAAAGCCTAGCTATATGGCTATAAAGAAAGCGCTTTACGGGAGGCAACCCGGTTGTTTTTGTTTGGATTTTCCTAGTGTCCTCTTGATGTCTCAAGAGATTAGTTTTTTTTTTTAATTCTGGAGTTTTCAATAAAGAGTCAAGTCAAACCCATTTGGACTTATAAGTTGCTATCCTAGTGCATGAAATTTCTGTTTCAGCACGAGTCTGCTCACCGTATGATTTTAAGTTTTTTATTGGTATATCGGATTGAGCTAATTTTTTAGTATGTTCTGCACATTTTTGTCCTCTGTAATCACAAAAATTGACTTAATTTTTTGACGAGTCTAGCTTAGGGAAAAACGTTCGTTTTTCTGCTGTTGCTTTTCTGGACAGATTCTGCCTTCTTTTGTTTTATGCACTCTTTGGGCTTGGGAATCGAATTTCCATGATTCTTTCAATCAAGATAGTGAACATACAACATAATGAACCTTATTGTATATCTAATGGAGCATTTGATTTTGAATTTTGCACAGCAGGCATGTGATTTGTTTGTCCTTGCTAATCTCACCCCACAGAAAAAGAATGGGAGAAACATGTTTTGTGAAGTTTTTTCACATGGAATAGAGGAGCTGCGCCTCAAGACATCCAAGAATGGTGAAAGCCATAAGCTTGGGGATGTGATGAACACCCCACTGGAGCTACACTCTTTTGGTTAACACACGTCTACTTTCTGTTTTTCTAAGGAAATCATTTATCGTAGAGACTTGAAGCGTCTAGTTTTTGTTTTTATTTTTGTTTTGATAAGACCACACCCATCATTTTATATGAGATTGAGCTACTGGAGTTTGGGGTTGGAATGTATTGGATGCTAGTATTATTACATGGAATAGGGATGCCATGGTTGATTTGAAGAGCTACATATGTTTGCATGATTTATAGGCTTTTTATGTGTAGAAATTTGCAATAATGTTGTCTTGAGCTATCTCTTATTCATGTCCTTGATGTTAATTGCTGGTTTATTTAGTTTGTCATGAAATGAGTAGTTCTATGGACATATGCATGCATAGTAGCTGGTCAACTATCTCCCTCTTGCTAGCCAAAATTTTTAAAATTCCAACAAGTAAAAACTTGTTTCCAACACTCCTTAGCCAAGTATTTCCAGTGAGTCCACCATATCTTCCCATTAGCTTCATTGATATTACGAGTATGTTCACCATGTTATTGTGTTATTTATGTTCTAAATTAAGATATTCACTTTATTAATTGTCATGGGTTGAACTTGGGATAGGACTCTCACGAACTTTTGAAGGCACACTTTACTTTTTATGCATCTAATAAACATGACCCAATAATGGGAGCCACAAGTTTTGCGTTTGACAAGTGTGTGGTTGGGATCTAGCTATAAACGTGTATCACCGGAAAGCTTTCAACATTGCACAAAAATTTACATTTGGTTGATATCATGTACTTTTTTTTTGGACTCCGGCCATGCCGAAATGAAATAGAGGAATAGTAAGTTTTGATGAGTAAGTATCTATATGACTAGAGAAACGCATTGGGCCGCTAACCCAAGCCATGCTTTATCATGGTGGAATTTACTTACAGCTTGAGTGACTCTACAACACATCCTACAATAAAATAAGAAGCTATGCATAATAGTGAATGAAAATAAAAAGGATGATGAGTCTACTCCGTTTGTTTGTCTTGTCATTGTGACATGGGCTTGTTTCCATGTCATGGGGCAAGAGGTACCTCTTTGCGGTTCTCTATGATGTCACTAATACTTATTATGATTGTACAGATCTTATTAGGAATCTTAAGTTGAGTAATCATGGAGTAGGTTTTCACACTCACGGGGCATGAGGCTTTCAACCACCTTGTCATTCACATTACTTCAACATTCACCATTTAAGATGCTAGTGATAAAGGGGGCAATGAGAGTCCTAGATCAATGGATACCACATTTCAATTAGTAATTTTAGTTGAATAATTTAGAGGCTAAATAAGACTTCATGTTTTACCTCTACTCAATTTTCTCCAAAGTGTCCACCATATTTTCTATTTTCCATTATGCTATTCTTTGACCAATATAGGATTTTATTTTTCATTTTGTGTATGCATTTGGTCCATAGTGCTTTTATTTCATTATACACTTTGTGAACTTTCATGAAGCATCTTTGCTTGCATATTTGATATTTCTTACAACATGAATTGTATATTGCTACTCATTTATAGTATTAATCATTTGATTATATGTAGCATGAATAATCCTCTTTGATATTCCATGATTGTTTTAAAATGCAAAGTCCATGTTAGTTTTATCACCTTCATACTCGAGGACGAGTATGGGTTAAGCTTGGGGATGTTGATGCATGTAAAATGCATACATGAACTTTGCATGTTATTACTTGTTTTTCCTACATATTAGCAACTTATATTCATGTTTTATAATGATTTGGGGGATTTTCTGAACAATCCCCCTTCTTTTGGTTCTAACCCTGTTTTTCCAGAAAACGTACTTTTTAGTGTTTCAGACTTTCCGGGATCTTCGGGACTCCAAAAAGGGCAAGACCAAAGAGCACGGTTCAGAATTTTCGAGACGAAGACCATGGGCCAAAGTAGAGGGCCAAAAGGCCAACCAGGTGGAAAAGAGGACCCTCCATGCGGCCAGATTCCTTGGCCGCGTGTGGGGCCCCCTTTTTGCCCCCGTGGCTCCGATGTCGTCGATCTTTCTTCTCCCGAGTATCTCGTGACCTAAAAACGACTATATAAAGAGTCCCTTGGCCTTTTCGAGGAGGAGGCGGCGCCGAGAGACGAAACCACAAAACAAAGAGACAGAAGGCTGCCGTCGGAGAAGATCAGAGGGGGGAAACGCCGCCGGGATCACCCCCGGAGGGCTCCACCCCCCTCCAGCGTGTTCATCGTCAACATCTACAGCAAGATCAGCTCCATCTCTCCACTGTAATCTCTTGGCAAACACGATGTATGATGCAATACTATATTCCCTTGATGTATTGTGTCTCCCGTCTATGTTTGAGTAGTGAATTGTTCTTGGCAATGGTGATAGTTCGTTGATTGGTTGCATACAAGTTTGTTATCTTCTATGATTGTCTTTATGTACAATATATGAGTGCACGCATATGTTGGGGAATGCATGTAAGGTGATCACCGGTAGCATAATGGAGTGGTGGTGACTTGGGAGTGACAGTAACCTGAGACCGAGCCACAAAGTTAAGTTATTGGGGGATATATATAGGGGATCTTAGGACGTAAGGCTATGGTGGGACTTTATGTCTTAATCAATCTTGTGCAGTCATTTACTTGGCCACATGATCCATCATAAGGGGTTGTAGATCATTTACTTGACTATACCTATTCATGGCTCCTTCCTAGAAGAAACAACTAAGACTAAAACATGTGCTTCACTAATTGTGACAACCACACGAACGAAACACTTATTGCTAGAACACTTGCTCCCTTGAGATACTTGAGACATTTGTTGCTTGCTACTTGTGAAACTTTCTTAGAAACTTGCTTTAGAAACTTGCTTTTGGATTACTTGCATTTTAAACTTGCTTCACTAGTTACTAGACAAACCACACTCCACGTCACTTGCTTTTAATTAGTTAGTTCCTTTTAGTCAAACTTATTGCTTTGCATAAACAGCCATATAAGAGGGTTATAGGGATTTAGAGAATAGATAGATTACCTTGAGCTCCTCGTGGGTTCGTCACTCAAATACTTATCGAAAGGTACTACAATTGATCTCCTGCACTTGGGAGTCATCAGACTCCGGTCTGAAGTTTTTCGCAGACCAGTATACCGAAGACTCCGGACAGTCTCCGGTGTCGATGCAGCGGGCGACACCACTTTCTCCATCTTCATATTCTTCAGGAAATCATTAGTCCGGAGCCTCCGGTCTGGTGGACCAGAGACTCCGGTTTTTTCTTGCCGCCTGAGCCCAGAGAGTGTCTGAGTCTTTCGAGAGCAAAGGGAAACACCCACACCGGTGACTCCGGATAATCTCTGGTAAGTCTCCGGACTGGGTACCGCTGGGGACACTAGATGAACTCAGCCAGATCCTTCAAAGGAAAAGCCCACACCGGAGACTCCGGTGCATCTCCGGTAAGTCTCCGGTATGGGTACCGCGGGCGACACCAGAAATCCAGAGAACCAGGCCTGGTGAAATTCTTCACACCGGAGACTCCGGTCTGGAGACCGGAGACTCTGGCCTGGAATAGATTCCAGCAGAAACAATTCCTGTAACTTTGCATATTTTTGTAACTCAATACCACCATATCAAATATGTTGTTTAAGCCCTGAAATACTGTAACATCCCTGTTTTGCTACATTAGGGTGTTGGTGTGTTGTTCGCATCTCATACATGCATGAAAACATGGGTTAAAATTTTGCATTTAAAATTAACAAATGGAACAACCAAAAACCACTTAAAGTGGTCACCTGCAATTTGAAATAAAAATATTTTTCAATTGTGAAAACCTTTACATGGTGAGATTGCAAATTTCATAAGGTTTTCAAAAACTATTTTTGCCAATTTTTCTGTTTACAAAAAGGCCCCCAAAACCTCTGTTTTCTGTCATGTTTAAAAGAGAAAAAGGACCTTGTTGTAACTTCCCAAACTTTCAGGGGGTTATTGTAATTCCGTTTTCTTTTTCTGTTTCTTCTAGCTCTGGCCAGAAAGCAGAGCAGCTGCGTGGCCAAGCCTCCGTGGCCGGTTGCCACCTCCTGCTTCACCTCCTGGGTGTGGATAGGATGCGAGGAGACGTCTCCATCGGATCCTCCTCTCCGCAGAACTCCTCTCCCTCCCTCTCTGTAACCTCCTCCTCTCTGTATCCCCGGACGCGACCAAACCCTAGGTCACCACTGCCTCTGCACGCCGCCGCCATCTCCGTCCACACCGCGACGAGCCGATACCGCCATCACCTTCGCCGTCCTCCGCTGTCCCTCCTCGCTTCTGGAATCGACCCGAGGAGCCGTCTATCACTGCCGCCGTCCTCATCATCCCCACAGACGGCGAGCCTCCTCCGGATCGATTCGCCACAGTGCTGCCTCACCGAGCTCCACTGACCCTCCCATCGCACTCCATGAGGTCCGGTGAGCTCCCCCATGCCCTTCTCTTGGCCTCCCATGCACCGTATCTCACTTCCGTCGTTCGCATGGCCGGCCGCCGCAGTACCTCGTCGCCGGCCGTGCTCCGGCGACCATTTAGGGGCGTCGCCGCCACCGTTCGACTCAACATCGAGTCTCTATCGAACGCACAAAATGGCCTCGGCCAATTCGCAGCGAATCGCCCGATTGAAGATCATCTGAGAAGATCCTCTCCCTGTGATGTCACAGTGACGTCACGATGACGTCATAACTTCCTTTTTAGTATTTCCAGGAAATTTCAGAAAAGGAATAAAAATTGATAATTGAAACATGCATGACATGATGATTACTATATGATTCATGCGGGCATTACAACAAGACTCATAGATCGTCATCCAACAACATCTATGACTAATAATCCACCCTCCGAATATCATCTGAACAAACGTTGGGTATTAAGTTGCAAGCAACGGATAATCGCATTAAGAAAAGTGTGTAATGTAAAAATGTAAACATCATTGTTTTCTCCCTAATGGCAACAACACATCCTCCATATTTCACGTTTCTGTCACTCGAGCACAGATGTAAAGTAGGCATGAACCCACTATCGAGCATAAATACTCCCTCTTGGAGTCACTAGCATCTACTTGGCCAGAGGATCTACTAACAATGGAGAGCCTGCAAGATCATAAATAACATACACATGAAGACAACATGATAGATTGATAATCAAGAGACATAGCATTCAAATATCATCGGATCCCAGCAAAGACAACATGTAGCATTACAATAATATGATCTCGATCATGTAGGGCAGCTCATGAGATGTAGAAATGAGGCATAAAGTGGAGAGAACAACCATCTAGCTACTTCTATGGACCCGTAGTCGAGGGATGAACTACTCACGCATTACTCCAGAGGCGGGCATGGTGGTGTAGAGCCCTCTGGTGATGATTTCCCCTCCCGGCAGGGTGCCTGGGAGAACTCCAGAACCCTCCCGATCTCGGGTTGACGATGATGGTGGCCTCGGGTGTTTTTCGTGGAAAAGTGGTATATTTCTAGGGTTAACACATCGAGGGGAATAAATAGGCGAAAGGGTGATGACGGTGGATGCCCGAGGGACCCACACCACCCTCAGGTGCGGCCAGGGGGCGTGCCGCTCTATGGTGTGGCCCCCCTGTGGCCCCTCTCTGGGCCTCTTTGGGACTCTTGGGAACCTTCCGGAATTCTAAGACTTCCGAGCTTCGAATTTTCCAATTCCGTGAATATTTCCAGAACAACTTTTCTGAAACTAAAAACTGCAGAAAACAGGGAACTGGCTATGTGGCATCTTGTCAATAGGTTAGTCCAAGAAAATCGATAAAAATGACATAAAGTGTATAGTAAACATGTAGCAAATAACATGAAAACAACATGGAACATCAAAAATTATAGATACGTTTATGACGTATCAGCGGCCTCGGGTATTTTTCGTGGAAAAGGTGAATTGTTTTAGGGTTAACCTTTCATGGGGTATAAATAGGCGAAAGGGCAACGCCGGTGGGCTGCCAGGCGGCCCACACCACCTCATGGCGCGGCAACGCCCTATGGCGTGGGGCCCCTACGGCCCCCTCTAGATCTCCTCCGGACTCCGTGTGCGCGACATATTTCTGAGACCCCGGATTTTGAATTGTCGAGTTACGAGAATATTTTCAGAACAACTTTTCTGAAACCAAAAACAGCAGAAAATAGGAACTAGCTCTATGGCATCTTGTCAATAGGTTAGTCCTAGAAAATCGGTAAAAATGGCATAAAGTGTATAGAAAACATGTAGCAAATAACATGAAAACAACATGGAACGTCAGAAATTATGGATACGTTTATGATGTATCAACATCCTTAAGCTTAGTTCCTACTCGTCCTCCAGTAGGTAAACGACAAAAAAAAATCTGAGGTGACATGCTACCAACATAAACTTGATCATCATAATTGTAAAAGCATATGTAAGCTGAGATCATAGTACTTTAAACACAATCATGATAGATATAATTTTAACAATGAAACATAGCGATTATTTTGCATCATGAAAAGTAACATAAATAGAAGATCATGAGTAATAATGCATTTGAAAGTTATACGTTTGTTTCTAGCATCAAGAAAACATAGCAAAGTGATATTTCGCTTGTCCTTAAGAGTGGGGAAAAACATAAATGCCAGGACACCTTGAAAGTTTAAGAGGGTGACTAGAAAAAATAATTTGAGAGCAAGTAATAAAAAGGTATGAATTAATCAAATAATATTTTTGGTACAAATGCACATTAAACTCAGAATGACAACTATGCTCTCTCAACTGTGCATAAATTTAGAAGATAGAGACTCATCATAAAAGTAAAATAATGGCCCTTCACGGAGGGAAGCAGGGATCACTCATGTGCTAGAGCTTTTTATTTTATTAAATAGAGGTGTTGAAAACATTTTTTTAGAGAGGTATGTATGCTTATGTCAACGAATGGTAAACAGAAAATACAGTACGTCACAAGCCAACTAGACTTCACAAGAGCGGCTCCCATAGAAGGATGCAATTGGGTAGAAGGTCATCCCTCTTTCTCTTTTGTTACACAATTATGCTTTGAGTGATAAATCAGGGGTAAAAATAGTGAAGAGAATTTGTTGTATTAAGTTTGGGGCTGGGCACCCTGCTGCCAGCTCTTCTAGCAATTGGATAAGAGGATGAGGCCATTGGTCCAGGGTGTGAAATCCAATCAACAAGTGAGATAAATATTCTCTATTCACGTCCTCATGAGGTAAAACAGGAGCACAAAATAAGAGTAATTTTGAAGGTTTTAAAGGTAACACATGAGCAATTACTTTGGAGTAGCGGTTAAATACCACATGTAGGTATGTATGGTGGACACATTTGGCATACTTTGGTTTTTGGGAGTTGTATGGACGAGTAGAGCTCATACTCAGTACATGTGGAGGCTAGCAAAGACTGGGAGCGACAAATCAAAAGAGCATAATGGCCATAATCATGCATAGCGACAAAAACATTATTAATCAAACCATAAGTGGTATTACAAGTCAAAAACTAAATGATCATATAGGCTATAGGTGACTGGTTTGTAGTCATAAATATGGTGTAAGCATGCGCCAAGTAAACCAAATAAAACATTCAAAGAAGAACACCACAAATTTATGCTTCAATGTGATAAAAACAACTGACGATTCTTTCAATGGCACATTAAACACTCTCAGCTATTTGATACAAGTCATGCTACAAAAATAACCACTAGGCTTAGAATTAAAATAACATCCAACATGACATGAAAAAGTCTAGCCACAGTCTATACAAGTCATGCTACAAAAATAACCACTAGGCTTAGATACCGCCATCACCGCCGCCGTCCTCATCATCCCCGCGGCCGGCGAGCCTCCTCCGCATCGATTCGCCACCGTGCTGCCTCACCGAGCTCCACTGACCCTCCCATCGCACTCCACGAGGTCCGGTGAGCTCCCCCATGCCCTTCTCTTGGCCTCCCATGCACCGTATCTCTCTTCCGTTGTTCGCATGTCCGTCCGCCGCAGTACCTCGTCGCCGGCCGTGCTCCGGCGACCATTCAGGGGCGTCACCGCCACCGTTCGACTCAACATCGAGTCTCTATCGAACGCACAAAATGGCCTCGGCCAATTCGCAGCGAATCGCCCGATTAAAGATCATCTGAGAAGATCCTCTCCCTGTGATGTCACAGTGACGTCACGATGACGTCATAACTTCCTTTTTAGTATTTCCAGGAAATTTCAGAAAAGGAATAAAAATTGATAATTGAATAACTATTAAAATGTTAATCAGAAAAATAAAATGAAAGTATGGTTTTGTTCAGAAAAATAAACTCTACATGAAAATGTCACTTTCATACATGTTTGACAAACTTTAATTTTGGCCATTATTTAATGTTGCTTAATTCATTTAAATTAGATAAAATAAGTTTTTATTCAAGAAAATTAGAAAAATAAAAGTTATACATCAAAATGCTCAAAATGACAAATTCAAACTAGTTATGATGTTTTCAAACCCATTTGAGCAACTAAAATGGTACCTACTTTCAGAATCGTCCGAATTGCCCCTCCGGGGTCTATTCCGGGATAATTTCAGTAAAATTGCATAACTGACATACGAACCCTAGCAACTCATCGAGCATGTTTAGGGATTTATTTCAATGCATTAACTTGCTCATGCATACATTTGTGCATTGCATAGATGCCATGTTGATTGTGTTCTTCTTTTCGGTGTTGTTTTCCCCCTCGGTAGAATCCGACCCCGAAGTGAAGGCCATCAACTCCAACGGTGAATACTTGATCCTAACCGACAAGTCAAGCACTTATTCCTGAAGACTTTCTCTGGTTTTGTTGAAGCAAGGCAAGCATAACCTCTTATCTGCCCATATACGGTTTCGAAAGACTTTTTGACTCTCGTACAATGCATTCGATTCCAATATATCTTGTGTCAGTAGTTAGAGTTGTCCTATATCATGCATAGCCTAGTTATCCTGATTCACTACTCCTAGAAGCCATAGGTTTGATTGTGTTCATCGCCAAAGCCTTAAATATGCTGTGCTTAGTCATACATGCTTGTTATCTCTGCTCCATCTGGTTGATGAATCGGAGTTACGAAAGAATCTAGTATGATAGGATGTTGTGGAAAGTTAAGATAACTTGGTTAACATGACTTAAAGGTGTGGATGACGAGACCTCAGAGGTTCTGTGGTGGTTGTCTCGTTCATGCCCCTAGGAGCGAGTTCTCGTCTTCGAACCAAGACTGAGCGTGCATCCACACGGGGCTTGGATTCCCCTCGTTCTCAGCTTGTCTAGTTTGTTCCATGAGTTGCCTAGTTCGGGCTTTCCATTTGGATTTGCGGGGATATCAAAACACTTTCAAAACTAGGATGTGGGGATGTATCGGCGCTCTGCGGGTAGGTAACCGTCGAGCATCGCGCACAACGATAGAGACCCGGCAGGAGATGGCCACTCCCTATTGGCGGTCCATCTCTACTCGGAGCACTCATGGAATAGGCGAAGCAATGGAAAGATCATGGTCAACCTCCCTCTGCCGGCACTTCCCGGACTAGTGCTAATCATGTGGCATTAAGAGTTGGTTGGTACGTGTGGTTAAAGTTGTACACCCCTGCAGGGTTAAATCTTTTCGAAAAGCCGTGTCCGCGGTTAAGGACGACTTGGTGACGGATTTTGTGATCATAGATAACTTGAACGGAATGACTAAAACTTGCTGATAATGAATGAAGGATTCCTCCTCGGAGATGTCGAGAGGGTTTACCTTGTAGATTGAGTTACCGGAATAACTTGAGGTGGTGATCTTTGAAGCACGAGGTGCTGATATGAGTTGGTGGATTAAAAAAGATGATGATATCAGTAGTTGAGTAGCTTTCTCATCTGTTTTCAAAATACTCCATGAGACGTGCTATTCCTTCCTCAATTTGGAAAACAAAGATGGCTTTACGCAAAATACCCTTCATAACTCTTTCTAAAAGAAGCAGATATATAATAGGTTAACTAAGTCTTGTTGAGTACCTCCCGTACTCATGTTTGCTTCAACTTGGTTCAGTTGGAGTTCCTCAGTTCGGTGGTGTTTCAACGTGGACATCGACGAGTAGTTTGGGGTTCCCAGGTAGCAACCTGGAATCTATGGGCTGGGACGTCGCCTTATGTTGCGGTCTCTTAGGCCTTTTTGGTTCTTGTTGATTAGCAACATAATTTGCCTTCCGTTATCTGATGTAATGTTGGGTCGTGTGACCTCTGCTTGTAAACTATACTCTAGTAACACCTGTTTAAATACAACTTCAATGTCTAGAGTGTTGCTTTGATCGGTTGTTGGTTTCGAGCTCATTGTTATACAGTTTTGGCTATGCCTGCATAGTTGTCGCAGTCGAGGGGTTGTGGAGCCGATGATCCATGTCCGAGCCCGCCTACCGATGTGATTCGGCCTGGGGCGAGGTAACCCCAGTAACCCTCGATTGTTGTTGCACTTTCTGGACACATAGCAGCTCTGTATAACTTTGGTCCCGTTCCTTCAGTTTCATCCGACTCGTGGACACTTGGGTGTGCATAATTGGTTATGACTAGCATGGATACAAGGAGTAGTAGACCGGGGATCCGGACTATGTGCCGATGAATCCGGTCTGCCTGCCGTTGTTTGTTGCTGCTGGGGCTGGTAACAGTATGTATATCTCTGGGTCCGGGGTCTGACAAGTCATGGTATCAGAGCAGGACTGCCTGTAGGAAAACCTTACTGCTTGGTCGATGTTGAGTCTAGTGTTTGTGAAAACTGTTTTGAAACTTCAAATGATTGTGAAGACCTTCTTAGGATTCTTTTTACTCCTTATCTGGTATCGCTCTAACTCTGGGTCACCTTACCTATTTTGATTTGAAAAGGTTTTGCTATCTCTTCTAGTCATTCAAAACTCAGGTGCCTTCTTTGGCAAGGCCGTCTTTTACCCAAGTTGACCTAGTGTTAAAGTTTCTAGAGTCGTGTGTGTTCCTTACTCTGTTGTCTCTCGTTTCAACTGGGAGATTTCCTTCCATCCATAATCTCTCAGAGTTGTCCGGATTCCACATTCCTACATGTTTCCAAGTTCTAAATCCTGAACCTCGAGATTTCCTTTTCATCTCGAATGTATCTGTTATCCTCTGCTCAAATACTTCCGGAGCTATGTTTTGCCTTCTTGGAAAGATACTCCGTGACTGCTACTCCTAGTGTCCTTCAAGGCACTCAGATAGTAGTTGCTCATCTCTTTAGGTTCCTAAACCTTGGACTTAAACCGAAGGTCCCGGAATGTGCTGAATTGCGGTGGGTTGAATCGTGTGGTTTCTCAGCTATCCGATGCTCACTCTACCAGTATAGGATGCTGACCTTTAACCCAAGTCTCGTTCTGTTAACCCTGAGGAACATCTTCTACCTCAGGATGGCTAAGAAATTCCAACTCTCATAGCCATTGGTTTTCTTTGGAATCAAAAGGAGTCACAACAAGAGTGTTCTTCATGATTCTCATATCTTTGATTTGATTCAGCTATACCAATATTTCGGCATGGGTTCTACAAATGAGTATGACCTTGTGCATCCAACGTGATCTCAGGATTTTCCAAGAGCACGTTCCTATTCTTTGCTTGCTTCCAAACTTCATCTACTGTTTGGAATACAAGTTGCATACGTGTGATGGATTCTTCCAATGCATTTGCTCTCGTGTTCCGTCAGAACATTCCTCCTTGGGATGTCAGGAGAAACAACCTCCAGTACCTTGATTATCTATAGTACCAGGTCAAAGTTTTTTTAATCCACAGATTAGAGAAGTTTCATTAGCTTCTGTTCTGTTCCACCTTCGAGTATCACACTCTTACATATCAAGAGGCTATGTTCAATTTCATGGCCTTATTGCTGAAGTGATGCTCCTACACATCTCCACTCACCATTTCTACAAGCTTGAATGCTTGAGAATGATGGGTATGTTCATCGACATGTGTATCAGATATTCCTAGCAATTCTTATTGCTTCAAAAAGTTTAAGAAACATCTGTATCCTTCTTAGCACTACTGGTCACCCGATCTCTACTTAAAGTTGACTGTGTTCCCAAATCCGTTCATTCTGGTGCACATTCTTGGTCAGAGAGTTAGGTTCATGCCGAAGTCTCAAGATCATATCAGCTGCTTTGAAAAGCAAGATTTCCTTCCAAACTCCAAGACATACCGGTGGGCTGTGATATTCCGGTTGTCTTGCTAGAAGTATCACCAGGTTGTTACCTGACCGTGATGTTTAAATAAGGGGTAATTTGAACTACTCCTTTCTCCAAGGAACCCTGCTAGATATCCTGGACTAGTTGGTTGAGCTTAAAAAACAACTTGGAGAGTTGAAAGGCAAAAGCTCCGCCTAACTTGATCCGCTGTTAAGGGATGTCTAGTTTTCCTCATGTTGAAGCATGATAGAATCTCCTCGATGGACATGCTACCATTCCACCTTGATTTGATTTGGGCTATCGTCAAATCGAGAAAAGATTCAAGGACTGTTTCTATGGTGTTTCACTCATGGTGTTTGCCCGAGTACATCTCCAAGTCCTTCATTCCAACCAATAATATGCTTTGTTCATGTATCATATGAATCCCTCTTCTTGGAGTATTTTGATAAAGGTGTTGTTAAGCCCATCTACGACATTTTTGTTTTCTCCAAGTTGCAAGACGCTCATGCTGAACAAATGGCAACAATGTTGGAAACTTCCGAGAAACATCTTTGTGTCATCATGAAGTTTGTGTTCTGGGTGTTCGAAGTAACCTACTCCGGTTCATGTGCTTATGGTGAAAGTTGTCGCCGTGGATCCGAGTAGAGTTTTCTTGTTCCTTCGGGAATAACTCCAAGTCGGTCATGTATGTGTGGACTATTTTTGAGATGGTTGGTTGTTACCTCCATTCCTTGAAGAAGTTTGCATCCACACTAAGCCACTGACTGATCGTTCGTGAAAGAGAAGAAGTTTAAGAACTTTGTTATCTTCGCAATCATCTTCCCAACAAGGACTCTGATGTGTTTCATTGCAAGTATTCCATGTAGGTGCAACCGTCTTTCACAATTTGCTAATACATGAGTTCAACAATCTCACTCATCCTCTTGAGTGTGACATCATAGTACATGTCTTGAGAATCCAGCATATGTATCTCGTTGGTAACCGGTGCAATCTCTTCGGTCATACATACTGAGTCTCAGTTATCAACCCACTAACCAGAGCTGAATCTCAAGCAGCAACGATGGTTGGTGTTTCTTCAAGGGTATTGAATTAGGTCCATTTTAAAATCCGGCATGGTTGATGTGGTGGTTGGCACAATTAGTCGGAAGGCCTAATGTCATATCTCTTTAAATCCGTAGGAGCAGCAACTATCCGTGAGAATTCTTGTATGGCTCATTCTAACAAGTTTCCCTCGTCGTTCTTCCAAACCGGAGTTCGACATTCACTTGATGACCTATTGACGGCTTATCGTAAGCTTGATATTCGTATCAATAACATCCAGTAGAACTTGGAAGTTGATTTGTCCAATTTTTCTCTATCCATCTCCCAAACCTTTGTTCTCGTGGAAACAAGTTCATCACGAGAACCATCTCGTGGTGTTTTCTAACCTCCGATGATCAGTTCCCTTTTTCAAGTTGTTTATACTTGAAGTTCTGTTCATCTCACACATTGTGTGAATTTCTAAGTCACTTCAGCCATGAGGTCTTAACCATGTGGTAAACGTATTGCTACGTAAAAAAAATCCATAGTAAGAAAGAGATTCCCTAGTTTCTTCTGGTGTTTCAATCCTCATTGTTTACCCATCCTTATGGTGTGACCAAGAATTCTTTCTTTGTTACGGTGTTCCAACATTCTTTGGTTACTTATCTCCTAGTAACATCATGATCCTTGACAAAGGTTTTGACAAACTTTAACAGAATGAAAGTTCCTTCATCTTCCGTGTCCACTCCGAAGAGTGAACATGATCATGTATCAAATTCTCTCTAACGCACGATTACAGTGTTTTCTCGTGTTCTCCCTCATCTACGGGTATTACATTGTGATATTCAAGACCATCCTTCCCATCTTGGTGTTCTGCTTCGAAGAAACCTCGAGGTGATAAGTTTTTCAACCTTTCTTATCCAAAAGGATTTAAGGTCTTGTGCAAAGATCATATTCTAAATCCTTTCAAGAACCATCGTCCACAAACCTGAAACCATCATCTATTCACTCTGTTACCTTGATGTGTTTCATGCTTGTAAATCAATAGTTCTTTACGAACATTCTTGTCCTGAGTTAGCCATGAAATACCCGATCTTCATGAAGATCAATTTCTAAGAGTTTTCCCTCTCACCTAAGGTGTAGCCGATGGATATCTTCGCAAGTGCTACGGATCAACCTCTTCAAGAACAGAACCGTAAAGTTCGAGAAGATCATTCTAACCGGTGTTCCTTCTTTCTTCTCCTTCGGGAATCTTGGGACAAGATTCTTGTAAGGGGGTAGATTTGTAACATCCCTGTTTTGCTACATTAGGGTGTTGGTGTGTTGTTTGCATCTCATACATGCATGAAAACATGGGTTAAAATTTTGCATTTAAAATTAACAAATGGAACGACAAAAAACCACTTAAAGTGGTCACCTGCAATTTGAAATAAAAATATTTTTCAATTGTGAAAACCTTTACATGGTGAGATTGCAAATTTCATAAGGTTTTCAAAAACTATTTTTGCCAATTTTTCTGTTTACAAAAAGGCCCCCAAAACCTCTGTTTTTTGTCATGTTTAAAAGAGAAAAGGACCTTGTTGTAACTTCCCAAACTTTCAGGGGGTTATTGTAATTCCGTTTTCTTTTTCTGTTTCTTCTAGCTCTGGCCAGAAAGCAGAGCAGCTGCGTGGCCAAGCCTCCATGGCCGGTTGCCACCTCCTGCTTCACCTCCTGGGCGTGGATAGGATGCGAGGAGACGTCTCCATCGGATCCTCCTCTCCGCAGAACCCCTCTCCCTCCCTCTCTGTAACCTCTTCCTCTCTGTATCCCCGGACGCAACCAAACCCTAGGTCACCACTGCCTCTGCACGCCGCCGCCATCTCCGTCCACACCGCGACGAGCCGATACCGCCATCACCTTCGCCGTCCTCCGATGTCCCTCCTCGCTTCTGGAATCGGCCCGAGGAGCCGTCTATCACCGTCGCCGTCCTCATCATCCCCGCGGCCGGCGAGCCTCCTCCGCATAGATTCGCCACCGTGCTGCCTCACCGAGCTCCACTGACCCTCCCATCGCACTCCACGAGGTCCGCTGAGCTCCCCATGCCCTTCTCTTGGCCTCCCATGCACCGTATCTCTCTTCCGTCGTTCGCATGTCCGTCCGCCGCAGTACCTCGTCGCCGGCCGTGCTCCGGCGACCATTCAGGGGCGTCGCTGCCACCGTTCGACTCAACATCGAGTCTCTATCGAATGCACAAAATGGCCTCGGCCAATTCGCAGCGAATCGCCTGATTGAAGATCATCTGAGAAGATCCTCTCCCTGTGATGTCACAGTGACGTCACGATGACATCATAACTTCCTTTTTAGTATTTCGAGGAAATTTCAGAAAAGGAATAAAATTTGATAATTGAATAACTATTAAAATGTTAATCAGAAAAATAAAATGAAAGTATGGTTTTGTTCAGAAAAATAAACTCTACATGAAAATGTCACTTTCATACATGTTTGACAAACTTTAATTTTGGCCATTATTTAATGTTTTTTAATTCATTTAAATTGGATAAAATAAGTTTTTATTCAAGAAAATTAGAAAAATAAAAGTTATATATCAAAATGCTCAAAATGACAAATTCAACCTAGTTATGATGTTTTCAAACCCATTTGAGCAACTAAGATGGTACCTACTTTCAGAATCGTCCGAATTGCCCCTCCGGGGTCTATTCCGGGATAATTTCAGTAAAATTGCATAACTGACATACGAACCCTAGCAACTCATCGAGCATGTTTAGGGATTTATTTCAATGCATTAACTTGCTCATGCATACATATTGTGCATTGCATATATGCCATCTTGATTGTGTTCTTCTTTTCGGTGTTGTTTTCCCCCTCGGTAGAATCCGACTCCGAAGTGAAGGCCATCAACTCCAACGGCGAATACTTGATCCTAACCGACAAGTCAAGCACTCATTCCTGAAGACTTTCTCTGGTTTTCTTGAAGCAAGGCAAGCATAACCTCTTATCTGCCCATATACAGTTTCGAAAGACTTTTTGACACTCGTACAATGCATTCGATTCCAATATATCTTGTGTCAGTAGTTAGAGTTGTCCTATATCATGCATAGCCTAGTTATCCTGATTCACTACTCCTAGCAGCCATAGGTTTGATTGTATTCATCGCCAAAGTCTTAAATATGCTGTGCTTAGTCATCCATGCTTGTTATCTCTGCTCCATCCGGTTGATGAATCAGAGTTACGAAAGAATCTAGTATGATAGGATGTTGTGGAAAGTTAAGATAACTTGGTTAACATGACTTAAAGGTGTGGATGACGAGACCACAAAGGGTATGTGGTGGTTGTCTCGTGCATGCCCCTAGGAGCGATTTCTCGTCTTCGAACCAAGACTGAGCGTGCATCCACACGGGGCTTGGATTCCCCTCGGTCTCAACTTGTCTAGTTTGTTCCATGAGTTGCCTAGTTCGGGCTTTCCATTTGGATTTGCGGGGATATCAAAACACTTTCAAAACTAGGATGTGGGGATGTATCGACGCTCTGCGGGTAGGTAACCGTCGAGCATCGCGCACAACGATAGAGACCCGGCAGGAGATGGCCACTCCCTATTGGCGGTCCATCTCTACTCGGAGCGACTCATGGAATAGGCGAAGCAATGGAAAGATCGTGGTCAACCTCCCTCTGTCGGCACTTCCCGGAGTAGTGCTAATCATGTGGCATTAAGAGTTGGTTGGTACGTGTGGTTAAAGTTGTACACCCCTGCAGGGTTAAATCTTTTCAAAAAGCCGTGTCCGCGGTTAAGGACAACTTGGTGACGGATTCTGTGATCATAGATAACTTGAACGGAATGACTAAAACTTGCTGATAACGAATGAAGGATGCCTCCTCGGAGATGCCGAGAGGGGTTACCTTGTAGATTGAGTTACCAGAACAACTTGAGGTGGTGATCTTTGAAGCACGAGGTGCTGATATGAGTTGGTGGATTAAAAAAGATGATGATATCAGTAGTTGAGTAGCTTTCTCATCTGTTTTCAAAATACTCCATGAGACGTGCTATTCCTTCCTCAATCTGGAAAACAAAGATGGCTTTACGCAAAATACCCTTCATAATTCTTTCTAAAGGAAGCAGATATATAATAGGTTAACTAAGTCTTGTTGAGTACCTCCCGTACTCATGTTTGCTTCAACTTGGTTCAGGTGGAGTTCCTCAGTTCGGTGGTGTTTCAACATGGACATCAACGAGTAGTTTGGGGTTCCCAGGTAGCAGCCTGGAATCTATGGGCTGGGACGTCGCCTTATGTTGCGGCCTCTTAGGCCTTTTTGGTTCTTGTTGATTAGCAACATAATTTGCCTTCCGTTGTCTGATGTAATGTTGGGTCGTGTGACCTCTGCTTGTAAGCTATACTCTAGTAACACCTGTTTAAATACAACTGCAATGTCTATAGTGTTGCTTTGATCAGTTGCTGGTTTCGAGCTCATTGTTGTACAGTTTTGGCTATGCCTGCATAGTTGTCGCAGTTGAGGGGTTGTGGAGCCGATGGTCCATGTCCGAGCCCGCCTGCCGATGTGATTCGTCCTGGGGCGAGGTAACCCCAATAACCCTCGATTGTTGTTGCACTTTCTGGACACATAGCAGATCTGTATAACTTTGGTCCCGTTCCTTCAGTTTCATCCGACTCGTGGACACTTGGGTATGCATAATTGGTTATGACTAGCATGGATACAAGGAGTAGTAGACCGGGGATTCGGACTACGTGCCGATGAATCCGGCCTGTCTGCCGTTGTTTGTTGCGGCTGGGGCTGGTAACCCTGAAGCCCTTGTGAGTCCATGGCTAGGAGCACATAACAGTATGTATATCTCTGGGTCCGGGGTCTGACAAATACATCAACACACTTAAGGATACATGTTTTGTTGACAAACACCAAAACAAGATGATTTAAGCGCATTTGCACTTTCAATCTCCCCCTTTTTGGTGTTTGATGACAACACACATATTTGCAATAAAATCATAGCTAGGCTATGTTTGTAAAAGATAGACGGGCTTTTGAACACTTAAGTCGTGAGCTCCCCCTATTTTTTACAAACAATTCCCTCTAGATCAATTACGAGCTTCACCACATAGTCTCACCACACACGTAACATCCATAGTTCACTAGGAAATCAAAGCAACTAAGATAAAGGGAACACAAGTCATAAAAGAAAATCAAGTTCAAAGACTTGTGTTCCGAAGCAACCAAATCAAAGCAACCCTTGCAAAGCCCGGAGAAGACAAGCTACTTCTCCCCCTTTGGCATCGAGACACCAAAAAGGGCAAAGAGCACTACACGAACCCAAAGGAATCAGTCATCATCCTCATAGTTATCATCGCCGTTGTCATCGACAGAGTCCGTCTCTTCTCCATCATCATCTTCATTCTCCTCTTACTCCTCATCATCATCATTGAAGAACTCTAGATCCTCATCATCATCCTCAGCATGATCCTCATCATCCTCTTCTTCCACAGTCATAGAGCCTTGCCACGGTTGGTTGAAGAGGAAGGAGACGAGGTAACCTCCTCGAATTCACCCCAAGGGAAGAGATCAGTGTTCCAGTTCTCATAGGACTGAGTCACGGACGCGGTGGTAGGAGTGGGAGGAGTACCAACAGGAGGAGTAGCCCCACAACCAGTATGGTCCTAGAGCTTGGAGACCATCTTCTTCAGCTCACGCCTCTCCTTATAGGCCACATGGTTCTCCTTATGCACCGCAATCGTCATGCACAGAATGTTGCGCTGAAACCATGACAACTTCTTCATCTCATCCTGTGTTTCTTCCCTGCTAGAGCAGCGAGAGGGAGGATCTGCATTCTTTCTCCTAGACCTAGGAGTAGCCTCAGCATCACCCATGGGGGTGTCAGTGTCAGGACGGTGAGAGGTCAGAATCTGGAGAGAAGCAACAGTGTGATCAACATCACACACCAAGCCTGGAAACAGATCGAGGATGAGCTTCATCACATAAGGAGCATACACGGGCACCTTCTTGATCTCAATCATAGCAGAATAGATCTCCTCTTTGATGAAATGCATGACATCAATCTCGTAGCCCTCTCCATCTGGACCACCTAAGTGACACTGGAAGGCATGGTAGAGTAAGTTCACGAGACCTCCATGAATAGCATCAACATTCCCGGCCTTGGGAGAAATGTTGTTGCGAAAGAGACGGAGAACAATGTTGTAAACCCTCTTGAGGTCCTTAGCGGTGACGGTGCTAGATAGCTTCTCATACATAGGAGCCATTCGCTTCTTGTTATAGGCCACTCCATGAACATGCATACGATGACCATTGCCCTCACCCCAAGGGTAGTCAAGAAGCTGAGCCAAACGCTTGATAGAGGACTCACACTCAACAGACCCTGTCATCCACCTCAAAGTGATATCATCATCTTCACCAAAGGTGATAGTGGCAAAGAACTGCTGAACGGCCGAGACATTGTAGTTTTGCTGAATGCCAACAAGGTGCTCAAGTCCAAGCTTCTTCGTGATCCACACAACCTCCTCAAAGTACTCAGAACTGCCAAGGGCCTCCAAGTCGAGAACCTTCTGAGGACAAATAGGTTGCCTGAGCTTGGAGTAGATCTCCCTCATAATCAACTCAGACTCCCTCCTCCAGTAATGAAAAGTCTCAGCAGTGCGGGCCATGGTAAAGAATGTCCTGGCCCTCATAATCCTATACTCCTTCTTGCTCATGGATGCCACAGAGGTGATAGTGTCAAATTTGGCCTTCTTTGTAAGTTCACTCCTCTGCCTAGCCTGTGCTTTTTCCCGTTGACGCTGCTCAGCCTCAAATGTCCTCCTCTGCCCAACCCTGCCAGTGTCCTCATCGGTGACGTGATAGTTGCGTGAGTGAGTACGGTACTTCCTTCTTGGGATGATGTTGGGGTTTGAGGATGATGCCTTAGTCCTTTTCCCTGAAAACACATGCAGCCAAACACAAAACCAGAGAGGAAACACAAACAGTGAGCATACATGTCCAAGAATGAATGCAGAAGTCAAACAGAAATGACAGAAACTTGAGTTCTGCCGCTTCAGAATCTTGTGATCTTTCTGTTAGTAACAAAGTTGCAACATGTTTCTGTAATAAATTTTGCACTAAATAATTAAATACAGAAATAGCTATTAAAATTTGAAACTTTGGAAATTCATAACTTGAGTTCTGTTCATCCAAATTGAGCAAACTTGGGCTCTAAAATTTTTTCTTAACAAACTCTACACAGTGGTATTTTATTTGGTCACAATTGAATTAAATTTGAACATGTTTCCTTCTGTTTACTAAAAGGGGCAGAATAAAAATGCCTATGAAAAATTGCATAATAAATTCAATAATGATCCAAAAATTATGTTTAATAGCTCAAAATGTTCAGTGAAACATTTGCTACATGTTTTCAACCTTTTCAATTCAATTTGTTTACTGTTTTTCCTAATTAAAAGTGGTGCAATAATTCAATGCCTTAATTAAACCTTTTAAATTACAAAATTCATAACTTAGGCAATTCAAATCCAATTCCAACATGTAAAATATGTTTTCCATGCAAAATTGAATAAGCTTTCCAAATATAAACTTTGTTTTCTATTTTGAATAAATTAAATTGCTGAAAACAACTATTTCTTATTTAATGCATTTAAAATTGTCAATTTAATAACTTGCTCATCTAAAATCCAAATTCAACAAATGAAATATGTATTCCATCTAAAATTTTGTGTTCTTTCCAAATATAAATTTTGTTATCTGTTTTGAACATTTAAAATTGGTGAAAACAACAAATGTTTGTTTAAGTCATTTAAAATGCCAAAGTTCATAACTTAATAAATAAAATTCCAAACTTGGTAAACAACATATCAAACTGAACCTATTGTTGTTTTCTCATTGTTTTAATAATCCATGCATCATCCTAATCAACTTTCACATGATGGTTATTTGTAGATCACTTAATTCAACATTAATTCATGGGCTTTTCCATATGCAATCCAAATTGCATATGGGCCCATTTGAATATGTTTACCATGTCAACTGGTTTACTTTGATGCACCAATTAATTGTCATGCATATAAAATAGGATCATGCTGGATCTTTTGCCGTAGTAGTAATTATTGCATCCGGTGTTTGTTCTAGTTCTTTGCTTCTTCGCGGATAGGACGCTGAGATGATGTGAGCAACGACAAGTTCTGCGGATGTACCTCTACTTGCTGGATTCCAGGCAAGTATACTCACTTGCTACCTATGGCTGCCTTTCATCACTTGTTACCGATTCTTCCCATTGCCTTTATTCTAGCCTTATGATTCGATGCGTGTGTCTCGATCCTATCACATGTTTACCTTGCAGCCATGATATAGCCTTCCTTCCACTTCCTTTTAACTGTTGTTTGTTTACCCCGTTGGCCCTCGTGTCGTAGTTGCATGCTTAGGTTTGTTTGCGCTCTAGTCCTGTTGTCCTTTGCTCTATCACCTGTTTAGTTTGATAGTTGGGTTTCAACTTAATCAACAACCTGTTAATGTTTGGGTAATGATAAATTGATGATAAGGCACCGGCAGGAGGCCCGGCGTGGTTTTGAGGCCTGCTAGTGTCGAACTTAATTAGGAAAAGAGTCTTGTCTTCCGATCCATGATGAGCGCACTAACCGCATGTGGGAAGCGAGTATGGGCGCCCCCCGCAACTTTGATTCGATTCGCATCTCGTCCAAATCGCCTCATTTAGTTCGGGTTTTCCATTTGCCGCATGCATATGCAGGTGCGAACCCTTGGCGCCAGGGTGGAACTTTGTAGTCGGCATTTAGGGAGACACGTTCTTAGAGTGCTATGAGGGTCCCCTTTTCTTCGTGGGGCTTGATTAGCCGTGCGCTCAACTGCACGGGGTTCTTTGGGCTTGATGCGAAGAAGAGTTGGGTTGTGTTGAGTACCTCGCTTGGTTGGTTGATCCCCCGTCTGGCGGGTTATTCTGACGTGTACGGCCAAATTGGTGCATCCCTGCAGGGTTAAATCTTCTCGAGAAGCCGTGTTGTCCGCGGTTATGGATGACTTGGTGAAAGTGCTGGCTAACAAGTACTCAGACAACTTACACTTAACGATGATAAACTTGACTAGTAATATAGATTACCTCCACCATAAAAAATGACTGTCACCTTAATCAACCGTGTGAGTTTCCTTGGGTTGCTTCCTTAGTAGGGGCTAACACTGGATGGGTATTGTTTGGTGAGTAGTTATAGTTGGTTTTGTCGCGCTATCTTATCCCTTTCTTTTAGCCAGATGTTGTAGCGCGTCTCTGTAGTTAGTTAGTGCAGCCCGCTGCCGCTTCTTTGCAATAATCCCTTCCTTCCGTTGTACCCAAAGTATTTGTATCTTGTGATGATTGGTTACGCTGGTATCTTGTGAGTATGGTTTATCCACTTGCCAGTACTTAACCGTACTGACCCACGAATCCTTTTCGTGGCTGCATATTCCATATTGCAGTCAACAGGTTTGAAGTCTGACGACGTTAGCTTGGAATCCCTCCGGCTTGGCCTGGGCAGGGATTGGACGCCATCGTTATCTTCAGGACTCTTAGTCCAATTTGTATCTTGTCCGTAGTCGGACGCTACGTTGTTTCTTCCGCTGTTATTTGGATCTTTGTAGTGTATCAGTTGTATCCTTGACTCGTTTGAGTCGTCTTGTATATATCTTTTCTGTTGTTGTTGCGGAGTATTCGTGTACTGTTGTAGTGTTATCACAAGTGGCAACCTGGAATCGGTTATTATGTGGATTTTGGCGGGAATGCTGAAATCTGCATAGTGCCCGATCTCGGGGCGTCACAAATGGTATCAGAGCCAGGTTTCCGATTCCCGATATTGTTTCGATACGAATGGTTATCGAAGCAACGGGTCCGCAAAGCCTGTAGGATAACCTCGCTAACGGTCGTTGTTTCTAGAGTGTCAAAAACTATTTGTGCAAAACCTGTTTTGGAAACATCTCAATACGATTCTTGTTTTCTCCTTATCTCTATTCTATTTCTCCTCTCATCTTATTTGTTTTGGAGTCTCTCCCCCTCTCAATCTTTCAAAGTGTTAGGATTCTACGTGGGTTGGACGTTCTCTTAGCCTTTAAACCTAATAGGTTCGATCTTCGGAAGATCTCTCAACGGAAGAACATCGTCATCTACGGGAGTAAGAACCCCTTGTTAGTGGTGTCGAGAAGATAAACAAGGTGATCGAAGACTCGATAGTACAACTTCTTCTCTCTTACCGGCTTGGAGCGGATTGCGAGGGCGCAATCCCTTGTTAGTGGTGTCAGCTGTAACACCCGGGGGTTTCCCCAATTAGAACTTGTGTGTTTCTTTTTCCTTTTCGCATCATCATGCATCATGCCATCATGTCATTAACTCACCCAATATTTAATTGGTTGGAAATCTTAAATCTTCATAAAAATCAAAGTTGAGTTTGTGGCCTCAAAAAATTATTTTCAATAGTGCAAAAACAATCTCTGGAAATTAATAAAAGAAACAAAACAAAAAGATGTTTGAGTGAGAGAGAGAAAGCAGCCCACCAAGCCCAGGCCCAACAAACCAGGCCACCCCAGCCTTTCTCCTTCCTCCATCCGTACAGGCACGAGGAGGACATGTCGCTGTCCACCTTCATGGACCCCTCCACCCACCTGCTCCCTTTCCCCTCCTTTATCTACCCCTCTCCTCCTCCCAAACCCTAACCCTAGCCCTTCTCCCCTCCTTTCTTCCTCCCTGCCGCCACCCCTCTCCCTCCTCTACTCCCTGCTCATCTCTGAACCTTTCTGGACCCAAACCACCACTTCCATGGCTGCCCGATGGAGGAGATGGTGCGGTTGCGGTGGTCGACGCCGGGACGTGTTTGCACCGGGAATGGAACCCCGGTGCCCCCCTCCTTCTTTTCTCTGAAGAAACCGAGGCCGGAGGGAGACTGCATCGACCACGCCGTTGTCGTCTTCCTCCTCCATTGGCAGCAGCCACGAACAACGACCGTGCCGCGAGTCTGCTTCCTCGACGCCTCCGCGCGCCCGCGCCTTCTGCCTCGTCCACCCCCGCGGTGAGCTTGCCTCCGCCCTTGGGCCCCTCTTCCCCGTCCTTCCCCCTTGCTCTGTGCGCTCGCCGTCGTGCGATGCTGGCCGCTGCCATGGACGAGCTCGTCCGTCCCTGCATCTATACGTGTTTCCGATCTGAAAAATTCAGTTAAAACCGCACGGTACCACCTCATATTCAGTGAGGGATGTATTGTATCACAAACACGCACAGCAGCCCAGTGGCGTGGTACCCTGTCCGCACTCCCTGGAGCCCCGGGTTCGAATCTCCCCTTCCGCAGCAAAAGCCACCCCTTTTTCCTCCTTTTTTCTTTTATTTCTCGAATTCCAGAAAAACAGATCTGAGTCTTTAATTGTAAAATACATAACAAATTGAAAAATGCTCCAATTTCAATGATTCAAATTTCTATGGATTCAGAATCTTGTGCTCTTTCTGTTAGTAACAAAGTTGCAACATGTTTCTGTAATAAATTTTATACTAAATAATTAAATACAGAAATGGCTATTAAAATTTGAAACTTTGGAAATTCATAACTTGAGTTCTGTTCATCCAAATTGAGCAAACTTGGGCTCTCAAAATTTGTCTTAACAAACTATACACAGTGGTATTTTATTTGGTCACAATTGAATTAAATTTAAACATGTTTCCTTCTGTTTACTAAAAGGGGCAGAATAAAAATGCCTATGAAAAATTGCATAATAAATTCAATAATGATCCAAAAATTATGTTTAATAGCTCAAAATGTTCAGTGAAACATTTGCTACATGTTTTCAACCTTTTAAATTCAATTTGTTTACTGTTTTTCCTAATTAAAAGTGGTGCAATAATTCAATGCCTTAATTAAACCTTTTAAATTGCAAAATTCATAACTTGGGAAATTCAAATCCAATTCCAACATGTAAAATATGTTTTCCATGCAAAATTGAATAATATTTCCAAATATAAACTTTGTTTTCTATTTTGAATAAATTAAATTACTGAAAACAACTATTTCTTATTTAATGCATTTAAAATTGTCAATTTAATAACTTGCTCATCTAAAATCCAAATTCAACAAATGAAATATGTATTCCATCTAAAATTTTGTGTTCTTTCCAAATATAAATTTTGTTATCTGTTTTGAACATTTAAAATTGGTGAAAACAACAAATGTTTGTTTAAGTCATTTAAAATGCCAAAGTTCATAACTTAATAAATAAAATTCCAAACTTGGTAAACAACATATCAAACTGAAGCTATTGTTGTTTTCTCATTGTTTTCATAATCCATGCATCATCGTAATCAACTTTCACATGATGGTTATTTGTAGATCACTTAATTCAACATTAATTCATGGGCTTTTCCATATGCAATCCAAATTGCATATGGGCCCATTTGAATATGTTTACCATGTCAACTGGTTTACTTTGATGCACCAATTAATTGTCATGCATATAAAATAGGATCATGTTGGATCTTTTGCCGTAGTAGTAATTATTGCATCCGGTGTTTGTTCTAGTTCTTTGCTTCTTCACGGATAGGACGCTGAGATGATGTGAGCAACGACAAGTTCTGCGGATGTACCTCTACTTGCTGGATTCCAGGCAAGTATACTCACTTGCTACCTATGGCTGCCTTTCATCACTTGTTACCGATTCTTCCCATTGCCTTTATTCTAGCCTTATGATTCGATGCTTGTGTCTTGATCCTATCACATGGTTACCTTGCAGCCATGATATAGCCTTCCTTCCACTTCCTATTAACTGTTGTTTGTTTACCCCGTTGGCCCTCGTGTCGTAGTTGCATGCTTAGTTTTGTTTGCGCTCTAGTCTTGTTGTCCTTTGCTCTATCACCTGTTTAGTTTGATAGTTGGGTTTCAACTTAATCAACAACCTGTTAATGTTTGGGTAATGATAAATTGATGATAAGGCACCGGCAGGAGGCCCGGCGTGGTTTTGAGGCCTGCTAGTGTCGAACTTAATTAGGAAAAGGGTCTTGTCCTCCGATCCATGATGAGCGCACTAACCGCATGTGGGAAGCGAGTATGGGCGCCCCCCGCAACTTTGATTCGATTCGCATCTCGTCCAAATCGCCTCATTTAGTTCGGGTTTTCCATTTGCCGCATGCATATGCAGGTGCGAACCCTTGGCGCTAGGGTGGAACTTTGTAGTCGGCATTTAGGGAGACACGTTCTTAGAGTGCTATGAGGGTCCCCTTTTCTTCGTGGGGCTTGATTAGCCGTGCGCTCAACTGCACGGGGTTCTTTGGGCTTGATGCGAAGAAGAGTTGGGTTGTGTTGAGTACCTTGCTTGGTGGGTTGATCCCCCGTCTGGCGGGTTATTCTGACGTGTACGGCCAAATTGGTGCATCCCTGCAGGGTTAAATCTTCTCGAGAAGCCGTGTTGTCCGCGGTTATGGATGACTTGGTGAAAGTGCTGGCTAACAAGTACTCAGACAACTTACACTTAACGATGATAAACTTGACTAGTAATATAGATTACCTCCACCATAAAAAATGACTGTCACCTTAATCAACCGTGTGAGTTTCCTTGGGTTGCTTCCTTAGTAGGGGGTAACACTGGATGGGTATTGTTTGGTGAGTAGTTATAGTTGGTTTTGTCGCGCTATCTTATCCCTTTCTTTTAGCCGGATGTTGTAGCGCGTCTCTGTAGTTAGTTAGTGCAGCCCGCTGCCGCTTCTTTGCAATAATCCCTTCCTTCCGTTGTACCCAAAGTATTTGTATCTTGTGATGATTGGTTACGCTGGTATCTTGTGAGTATGGTTTATCCACTTGCCAGTACTTAACCGTACAGACCCACGAATCCTTTTCGTGGCTGCATATTCCATATTGCAGTCAACAGGTTTGAAGTCTGACGACGTTAGCTTGGGAATCCCTCCGGCTTGGCCTGGGCAGGGATTGGACGCCATCGGTTATCTTCAGGACTCTTAGTCCAATTTGTATCTTGTCCGTAGTCGGACGCTACGTTGTTTCTTCCGCTGTTATTTGGATCTTTGTAGTGTATCAGTTGTATCCTTGACTCGTTTGAGTCGTCTTGTATATATCTTTTATGTTGTTGTTGCGGAGTATTCGTGTACTGTTGTAGTGTTATCACAAGTGGCAACCTGGACTCGGTTATTATGTGGATTTTGGCGGGAATGCTGAAATCTGCATAGTGCCCGATCTCGGGGCGTCACAGTGCTTGTTTAAGTCCATAGAGCGCCTTATCAAGCTTGTAGACATGGTTAGGAAAGTTGAGATTCTCGAACCCTGGAGGTTGCTTAACATATACTTCCTCTTTGAGTGGACCATTCAAGAAAGCACTTTTAACATCCATTTGTTGCAATTTGAAATTATGCGAAGATGCATAAGCAAGACGGATACGGATGGACTCAAGGCAAGCCACGGGAGCATAGGTTTCATCAAAGTCAGTGCCTTCAACTTGAGTGTAACCTTGAGCTACCAATCTTGCCTTGTTCCTTATAACAATTCCATGCTCATCTTGCTTGTTCTTGAATATCCACTTAGTGCCAATAACATTGTGGCAATCTTTAGGCTTCTCAACTAATCTCCAAACCTTGTTGCGCTCAAAGTTATTGAGCTCATCATGCATAGATTCAACCCAATCGGAGTCCTCAAGAGCTTCAAACACTTTTTTTGGTTCCACCATAGATATGTGAGCTTGATGCTCACTAAAATGTGCCAATTGCCTTCTTGTGGATCTTCTAGCTTGAATATCTTCCAAGACCTTGTTGTCTTGGGCATCAATATGCTTCAAAGATCTTCTTATCCTTCTAGCACGACGGGCTTCGATCTCCTCATTATTGCGAGGAGGGGTCACTTGATCATTTGGGTCCCCGTCTTGACCAACTTGGCCTTCATCATCATCATCATCATCATCATCATCATCATCATCAACAACAACAACAACAACTTCATCAACACTTGCTTCAACTTGAGGAGAGGAGGATGAGGATGGTTGATCTTGGCCTTGACCTTGACTAGCATGAATGATATGAGTGGTTGCTTCTTGCGTAGTAACTTGGTCAATAAGAGGAGGGTCTTCAACATGTTATTGGGTAGGTGCATCACTTGTCTCCTTGGCTTGTTCTTATATTGTAGAGGAGGGCTCCACTTGGGTAGAGCATAGTCCTTCTCGAGTCGCCATAAGGTGTCCCTCGATGGGGCGGAAAAATCCCACACCCATCCTTCCTATGGCTTCTTGAGGCATTTCAACATCTACATTAGAAACATGAAATTGCGCCACTTGGGAGCCATCATTTTCCTCGAAAACCACACTACAAGATTCTATGACAATCCGTGAGGCTTTGTCAAAGACTCTATAAGTGTGGGATTCGGCACCATAACCAACAAATATCCCCTCAATAGTTTTGGTCTGAAATTTAGACAACTTAACACCCTTGATAAAATAGAAGCACTTACAATCGAATACACGGAAGTAGGAGACGTTGGGCTTGTTGCCGGTTAGGATCTCATATGGAGTCTTGTCCAAGTCCTTGCGGATGTAGAGGTGGTTGGAGGAGTGGCATGCGGTGGATATGGCCTCGGCCCATAAATAATGGGGAGAAAAATACTCCGCCAACATGGTCCTTGCCATATCCAAGAGAGTGCGATTCTTCCTTTCGGCAACACCATTTTGTTGAGGAGTGTAAGTGGCGGAGTATTGATGACGAATTCCCTCTTCACTAAGGAATTCATTCAAAGTGTAGTTCTTGCACTCTAAACCATTGTCACTACTAATAACCTTGATTTACACATTGTGTTGACGTTGCACTTGGTTGGAGAAGTCGATGATGGTTTGTTGAGTCTCACTTTTGCACTTGAAGAAATAAACCCAAGTGTATCTTGAATAATCATCGACAATCACCAAGCAATACTTCTTGACACCAAGACTTTCCTCGGGCATGTCACCAAAGAGATCAACATGGAGAAGCTCCAAGATCCTCTTTGATAAAATAATAGTCTTGGCCTTGTGCGAGATATCATGCATCTTTCCTTCACCACACGACTTACAAACGCGATCTTTGGAAAAGGAAACATTTTCTTTTAGTCCGACAATAAGGACACCTTTGTGAATACTTTGCAAAGTTCTCATGTTGACATGGGATAAGCGGCGATGCCACAACCATCCCACGTCCGCCTTTCCGAAAAGACACATTGATTGAGAGTTGGTAGACTTCAAAAATTCCACCATGAACAGCTCATTTTCAACATGTCCCACGTATGTGACATCAAGAGTCTTGCTCCTCAAAAGGACCACAGTATCTTCATCAAAAAAGATGGAGAAACCTATCTTTCCAAGAGAGCAGATGGAAAGTAAATTGAAACCAAGGGATTTGACAAGCATGACGTTCACGATAGTGATATCGGGAGCAATCACAGCCTTGCCGAACCCCGATACCTTAGACGAGGACGAGTCTCCATAAGTGACGGTTGCTTGAATGTCATTTGGGCGCAACTCCGTCACAAGTTCTTTGCTTCCGGTCATATGACTAGTGCATCCACTATCAATTATCCATTTAGACCCACCGGAAGCATAGTCCTACAAGAGATCATTGACTAGAGTTAGGACCTGAGGAGGGTCCCTTCATGTTAGCAACAAGGGTCTTTGGAACCCAAATAGTATAGTCAATGTAACCCTCAATAGGACCAACATATTTAGCTTGCACAACACCATAATAATCAACGTATAAGAAATGGTGTGGATTGTTAGTTCCCGCGGAGATGCTACGAGTAGTGTTGTCCCTCATGACACTACTACTCGAAGCAACATTGCTTGCTTGTGCGGGAGTGCTACGAGTAGTGTTGTCCCAAATGACAATACCACCTGAGACACCATTGTTGGCCTTCTTCTTGTTCTTCTTCTTGGAAACATAGCCAAGACCTTGCTTCCCCACTTGTGTCCTTGGAGCACTCAATTGTGGTCTAGTAACAACCACATGAGGGCTAGGGGCCACCACTTGTGGGGTAGAGACCACAACCTTCTCAACTTGAGGGCCTTTGCCCTTGAACCTTCTCAAGTGAAGTGGCAAGCTCAATAATATTTGCATGATCACAAAAAGGAGTAGAGGTGCTAGGGTTGTTAAGTTTATTAAGTTGAGTTTGAAGTTGTTCATGCAACTCTTTGAGCGAAGAATGTTGACTCTCCAAAGCTTTGTGAGCCTCGGTTAGTTTTTCAAACTCCTCGGTTAGTTTACCATGACCAATACCAAACTCAACCTTATCCTTTTTAGCCTTTTTATATTTAGCAATTGCAAGGTCATGTTCCTTAGTGATATTAGAAACAATTTTATCATGTGTTTCTTCAATAGATTCAAGTTCCTCCTCAAGAGAAACTCTACCATCGTGCTCTTCCTCAAGAGTCATAGAGATGGATGCAATTTCATCCGCATCCCTTCTCTTAATCTCACCTTTCTTCTGAAGAGCTTCATGGGCCTCTCCCAATTGGCTCATGAGATGTTCAAAGTACTTCTTGGTCTCCCCTTGTATGTTAGACATAAAACGTTCCAAAGAGAGAATTTCATCTTCTATTCTAAGACTAGCAAGATTTTCAAGTTCACTTGGGGTCTTAGAGATGGGAGAAGGTGATACCTCCGAGGCCTTAGCCATGAAGCACTTGGCATTAGGGTGAGGATGATTCTCATTGGGGGATTCAAATAGAGATGAAGTTGATGGAGTAGAAGCAATAGCAAGAGCGGCCACTTCACTTGTGGTTTCTTCTTCCTCATCACTTCCGGAATCATATTCCTCTTGAGTCATTAGCACAAACTTTGTGGGAGACTTCTTGTTGAATGGTTTCTTCTTGAAGTGAGGTTTCTTGTAGTCAACCTTGGACTTTTCCTTGCGAATGAGCTTGCCACTATGAGTTCCCTATTTTCATAGGGACACTCCGCAATGAAATGGTGCTTATCTTGACAGTTGAATCAAGTTCTCACTCGTTGAGTCCCATCATTGCCATAGCGAGACTTAGTTTTATCCTCGACATATTTCTTGGCCTTGGGAGGATTGTTCCAAAACTATTGCACGGTGAGAGCAATGATATCCTTGATCACGGGATCATATTCTTGATCCTTCAATGGAGCCAACTCCTCATGGACTTCTTCTTCATACTCAACCTCTCTCTACACTACCTTGGCCTTCAAAGCAACCGATGTCCCTTTGTGCATTCCTATGGCCCTAGCACGGTTGTCAAGAGCATTCTTGGTTTGCACTTGATAAGAGCACATCTCTTGCATAACTTGGGTTGAGGTGAAAGAAGCAAAGTCATGTCTTCCTTGAATGCTCTTCAAGTCCGCGGGCTCAAAAGGCATGAGAGCAATCATGTACTTCCTTTTGATCCAAGCATCATCAATGTACTTGGCACCAACATTGGAGAATGCAGTGGCAAGAGTCTTGAGCCTTCGGTACATGTATTCATGGTTCTCTCCATCATGCATATAGAACCCTTCGAACTCATTGCTCAAGGCATCATACCTATTCCTTTGCATGCTCTCATTGCCCACAAACATGAAGACAAGAGCGTCCCATGTTTCCTTGGCGGTGGAATATTGTTGAAGATGCGGCATGTGGTTAGGACCCACGGCTTGTTGAATAATTGACAAGGCGGTGTAGTTGAGTTGACAATCTACGGCTTCTCTTCTTGTTAGTTTCTTTGGGTCATGAGGCTTGTATCCATCACGAGTGACCCTCCAAAGGTCTATACAAGAGGAGTTCAAGTGAGTCTCCATGTAATATTGCCATTCACGAAAAGAAAATGCATCAATTTTAGGTGGATCTCCCCTAAGAATTATATGAGGATGCGGGATGGGAGGATCGGGAGAATAACGTCCTTTGACGGAGTGATATTCATCCTATCCTTCCGTACCCTTCTCGGTGGAGTTTTAGACGGAAGCATTTTTAGATGGATCACCATCATCCCCTTTCTTGGCGCCCTCCGGATTATCATCCGGAGGAGATGAGCCGGTGACCTATGGTCCTTTGTCTTTCAAGAGTTGCATCAATACTTGACGCAACTCATCGATTTTGGTGTCTATGGATGAGGTCAATGAATTTTTCAACTCATTGAGATCATTCATAGATACCGGCGCCACGGAACCTTCGGTATCCGTCTCATCAACCATACTTAAAATCTTAGGCGGTTAAGCCTGATAGAAGAGCCGAGGATCTGATACCAATTGAAAGTATAGTATGGGCACCTAGAGGGGGGTGAATAGGTGCTACGGCCAATTTTAATTTTTCTTCACAATTAGGCTTAGCACAAAGGTAAATTCTCTAGATAGTGCAACTAAAGTGAATTTACCTATATGAGAAGGATAACAATTGATGCAACTAGTACAACAATAAATGCTACTAGTACCACAATAAATGCAACACAAGTGAGTAAAGGATAAGGGAACAAGATAACCGATAGGAAGCACACGGAGACACGATGTATTCCCGAGTTCCTCCTTGTAAAGGGAGTACGTCTTGTTGGAGGGGTGTGATCTCGCCACGAAGGCCTACTCAACGCCACAAAGGCCTCACCCTATTCTCCGATGAACCCCGCCACAAAGGCCTAGTTAACCTTCCACTATTGATCCCCTTTGAGGCGGGAATCGAGTCCTTTAAAAACAAGTTTGGGGCACACACCCACAACCAAATTGGGGGCTCCCAACAATCACAAATCACCAAGAGTAGCAAGAAGCCTAGGTTCTCCACAAGAGGAAATCCTAGGCAAAGATCCCTCAAGCAAATGAGAGGGGAAAAGAAATTCGGTTGGTGAAGACGTAGATCGGGGCCTTCTCCTTCAATCCTTCCAAAGATCAAGGCTTTTGGGTGGAGGTATTGGGAGATCTAGCAAGGTGGGTGAGCTCTAGAAATGGTGAGATCTATTCTGGACGAGCTAGCTGGAGGTAGGTGGAGGGGAGGGGTATTTATACCCCTCATAAAGTCTGGAGCCGTTGGAGATATTTTCTGCCAAACTCACACTGGAGACTCCGGTCTGAAGTTTTTCGCAGACCACTAGACTGGAGACTCCGGACAGTCTCCGGTGTCGATGCAGCGGTCGACACCACTTTCTCCACCTTCATATTCTTCAGGAAATCATTAGTCCAGAGACTCCGGTCTTGTCTTGCCGCCTGAGCCTAGAGAGTGTCTGAGGTGTTTCGAGAGCAAAGGGAAACACCCACACCATAGACTCCAGACAGTCTCCGGTAAGTCTCTTGACTGGGTACCGCTGGCAACACTAGATGAACTTAGCTAGATACTTCAAAGGAAAAGCCCGCACCGGAGACTCTTGTGCATCTCCGGTAAGTCTCCGGTCTGGGTACCGCTGGCGACACCAGAAATCCAGAGAACCAGGCCTAGTGAAATTCTTCACACCGGAGACTCCGGTCTGGGAGACCGGAGACTCCGGCCTGGAATAGATTCCAGCAGAAACAATTCCTGTAACTTTGCATCTTTTTGTAACTCAATACCACCATATCAAATATGTTGTTTAGGCCCTGAAATACATCAACACACTTAAGGATACATGTGTTGTTAACAAACACCAAAACAAGATGATTTAAGTGCTTTTGCACTTTCAGGGGGGAATAAATAGGCGAAAGGGCAGAGGCGGTGGATCCCTGGGGGCCCCACAACACCCCTGGCATGGCCAAGGGGGGCGCGCCACCCCATGGTGTGGGCCCCCTGATGCCCCTCTTTGTCTCCTCTTCGGTCTTCTGGATGCTTCCGGGGAAAATAGGCACTTCGGGATTTGTGGGGTCCAATTCCGAGAATATTTCGAGAACAACTTTTCTGAAACCAAAAACAGCAGAAAACAGGGAACTGACACTTGGCATCTTGTTAATAGGTTAGTCCCGGAAAACGTGTAAAAATGATATAATAAGGGAGAAAACATGTAGCAATTGGCATAATATTATCATGGAGCATCAGAAATTATAGATACGTTGGAGACGTATAAGCGGTGGCCTTATGACACCACGGAGATATATCGTGGGTGCATTGTCGAAACTCATCATTGAAGCACATTATATCATTGAAATGACCATTATGCATCATTTGTTTATTTATGCATTATAGGAGTAGTGTCGACTCATTGATTGAGCTACACTCCCCCTATGTCTATGCGTACATCTAAGAGCCCAATAAGAGTCTAGTAGAGATGTGTATGCAAGATTTTCAATCAACTAAAATTTCTTGCACATACGATATTGAGCTCACTCCTTAATTGCTTGAATCTCTTCTCATCTAGAGGTTTTGTGAGGATGTCGGCAAGTTTATCTTTGGCGTTGACATAGGAAAGTGAGATAACTCCATTGGCCACATGATCCCGAATGAAATGATACCGAATCTCAATATGCTTGGTCTTGCCATGAAGTACCGGATTGTGACCAATCTTTATAGCACTCTCATTGTCACATCAAAGAGGAATTGTCTTAATCTCAATTCTAAAATCCTTAAGACATTGCCTCATCCATAAGTGTTGAGAGCAACAAATAGCAGCGGAAATATACTCCGCTTCCGTGTAGGAGGTGGCAATGCAATTTTGCTTCTTGGAAGACCAACACATGAGTGACCTACCAAGGAATTGGCAAGCACCCGAGGTTGATTTTCTATCCACCTTGTCACCTCCCCAATCTGCATCCGAATATCCCTCAAGATAAAAAGTTGTGTTTGATGGATACCAAAGGCCATGTGTAGGAGTGTCAACCAAATACCTAAGAATCCTTTTGACCTCAATCATATGGCTTTCCTTGGGGTTAGATTGAAATATTGCACACAAACCCACACTAAACATAATATCCGGTCTAGATGCACAAAGATAAAGCAAAGATCCAATTATAGAATGATAAAGTTTAGGATCAAACGGTATACATTTGTGATCCATAGTAAGATTCATGGTTGTTGACATTGGATAAGCTAGTGGCTTCGCATTATTCATATCAATTTTCTTGAGCATGTCTTGAATATATTTTGCTTGACAAATAAAAGTTCCTTTATAATATTGCTTGATCTCAAAACCAAGAAAGAACTTCAATTCTCCCATCATAGACATCTCAAAACTCACTTCTCATTAGTTTGGAAAATTGGTCTACAAAACTCACATTAGAAGATCCAAACATAATATCATCAACATATACTTGACATATGAAGAAATCTCCACCTACACTTTTGGTAAAGAGTGTGGGGTCAATTACCCCAAGTACGAAACCACGATCTACTAGGAACTCCTTTAAATGTTCATACCAAGCACGTGGGGCTTGTTTGAGGCCATACAAAGCCTTATGGAGGAAGTAGACATGGTTAAGATACTTGGGATCCTCGAACCCCGGGGTTTGTTTAACATATACCATTTCATTTAGAGGACCACTGAGAAAAGCACTTTTAACATCCATTTGATGCAAGATGAAGTTATGGCTAGTGGCAAATGCAAGTAATATACGAATGGATTCAAGTCTAGCTACGGGAGCGAACGTTTCACCGTAGTCAAGTCCTTCAACTTGAGAGTAGCCTTTAGCAACCAATCGAGCCTTGTTGCGAATCACTTGCCCACGAGAGTCTTGCTTGTTCTTGAATACCCATTTTGTTCCTATGACATTATGATCCTTGGGTCTTTCCACTAGGGACCATACTTTGTTTCCTTAAAAATTATGGAGCTCTTCATGCATGGATTGAAACCAATCTTCATCTTCAAGAGCATCATACACTTTGATAGGTTCAACATGAGAGACATATGAGTGAATACCACAAAACATAAGCATTTGTTCCCAAACCACCAATAATATTCTTTTGATAATGTGACTTTTGTTGCAATGTTGAGGCTTGACGAGTCATGATGCGAATTAGTGTATCATCGGCATTCTCATTTGGGGAATATCCTCATCATTTCCTTCATCAAGACCATGATCTATCCGGAGTGGAGTTCTTGGTGAAGAGTCACCAAAATCATTTCCACCATTATCATTGGGTGGATCTTGATCACTTTCTTGATGATAGGTATCCACTTTAAGGTCTTGTTCTTGTTCTTGGTCTAACATTTGATTGGTGGTTGATGTAGAGGGCTCCACTTGCGTAGAGCTAGTCCCATCCACATTTGCCACAAGGTGTCCCTCAATGGGTATAAGTGGACCTATACCCATTCTTCCTATGGATATGGAGGAAGGTTCATCACCTACATCATAAAAATAAATTTTCTCCACTTGGGAGCCATTATCCTCATGAAACTCCACATTCATAGATTCTTCAAGACACCCGGTGTTGTAGACCAATAAGTGTGAGAGTTCGTGGCATAACCAAAAAACATGCCTTCAAAAGTTCTAGGATCAAATTTAGACGATCTAGTCCCTTTAATGTAAACTTGACATTTACACCCAAAAACTCGAAGATACTTGAGGTTGGGTTTGTCACCGGTTAGGAGTTCATATGGAGTCATACCAATCATCGAACGAAGGAAGAGTCAGTTAGATAGATGACAAGCGGTGTTGATGGTTTCGGCCCAAAAGTTATATGGGGATTTGAACTCGGCCATCATAGTTCTTGCCATATCAATAAGTGTGCGATTCTTCCTCTCTGCTACACCATTTTGTTGAGGGGTGTACGCAGCGGAATATTGATGCCTCATTCCCTCTTCACTCAAGAATTCATCCATGGTGTAGTTCTTGAACTCGTACCCATTGTCACTCCTAATTGACAAGATCTTGGTGTCATATTGCCGTTGCACTTCCGTGGCCAAAGATATGAACTTTTCTTGAGTCTCACTCTTCTTCTTGATATAGAATACCCAAGTGTATCTTCTATAATCATCAACAATCACCAAACAATACTTTTTTCCATCGAGACTATCATATGTGGGAGGCCCAAATAAGTCCAAGTGAATACGCTCAAAGGGCCTTGTTGTGGAGATGATTGATGTCTTGGGATGATTCTTCTCATGCATCTTTCCGGCAATACAAGAGCTACAAGGGCGATCTTTGGAAAAATTCACACTTGTTAGTCCTACCACGTGCTCACCCTTCACAAGAATTTGTAGATTTCTCATACCGATGTGGCCCAAGCGGCGATGCCAAAGCCAACCCACGTTGTATTTAGCCATTAGACAAGTGGCGATATGTGTAGTTTCTTTCGAGAAATCCACTATATACATACCGTTTTCCAGAAATCCAACAAAGTATACTTTAAGAGAAATGCTGTGAAGGACAAGCACGTGATGGCGCCCAAATACACATGTAAAATTGCATTCGTAAAGTTGCAAGACGGAAAGAAGATTATAGCCAAGGGACTCAACAAGGAGGACTTTCTCAATGGATGAATCTGGAGAAATGACCACCTTGCCATGTCCAATACCTTACGTTGTGAACCATCACCAATAGTTACATGATAAATTTGAGAAGTTGGATCTTTAGGTCATCTAACACTTCCTTGCTTCCGGTCATGTGTGCGGAACAACCACTATCAATCATCCATGATGTTCCACCGGAAGCACAACCCTACAATGAATCAACTTCTTGTCTTAGGTACCCTTTTTGGATGGGTCCTTTCTTGTTAGTCATAAGGTTCTTAGGAACCTAAATAGCATACTTGTAATCATCACCATATGAGGTGCCAACATATTTTGCATAAACATGACCATCAATAGATTTAAGAAGCACATAAGATGGGTTGTACTTTCCCGGAAAGTTGTTGTGAGTAGTAGTGTTCCTAGGAACAATACTCTTAGCAATTATATCAAACTCATCTTCATCATTATCCAACTCCCCCTCCTTCACAAAAAACAATAGAATTAGTGGAGGGAGTTGACTTCTTCTTGTAGGCCACCTTGAAAGTGGAACCAAAACCAAGGCCTTCCTTGCCAATAACTCTCTTTTGACTACTCAAAAGATCATTAAGGTTCTTTTGCCCTTGGATGAATGTGGCAAGACCTTTGTTGATTTGTGCCTTCAACCTATTGTTCTCCTCAATAAGAGTTGCCTTGACACACAAGGGGTTAGTAGCACAAGAGTTTGCATTTACATTTTTTAACCCTTTTAAGGTTTTGAGCTCATTTGAAATAGTTTGATGATCAATTTTAGCTTATAAAAATACTTAATGAGTTCATTGTAGCCTTGGTTAGTTGCATCATTTAAGGCCATGAATTCCTTTACCTTAGCAAAATCATGCTCACAATCAAGTTTTACTTTAGATATGTCAATTGCAAAGGTATCCTCTAAGCTTTCTCTAAAGCAATGTGATTCATCTAGAGCTTTCTCAAGCTCCTCAATTTTACTAGCATCATCACGAGAAAATTTTTCAAGCAATGTTATTCTCTCCTCATGTTCATCAATGAGGCCATGTGCCTCACTTAACTGATCCGTGAGAGAGACAAAGATAGATTTAGTTTCTCCTTCTAGTTTCTCCACAAAGTTTTTCAAGGGGTTTTCCTCAACACAATTTAATAGTGAAGGAGTAGAAGAGTTTGCAAGTTTGAGTGTGAGAGTCACCTTTGGGGATATACCCTTGGCCATGAATCACTTGTGACTCGAGGGACCCTTGTTGTCATTAGGGTTGGAGAAGAGAGAGCTTAAGTTACGAGGTACGAGGCCCTTAGCCATGGACGCCATACCTACTTGTTCATCATCACCATCACTCTCTTCACCACCGGACGTGTACTCAACTTATTTTGCAATCAATTCCCTAGGAGGGCCTCTCTTGATGAAGTTCTTGGACTTGGGAATGAAGGTGGATTTCTTGATATGTCTTCCACCATTTTCAATTCTACTCTTGAAGGGGCACTCCGTAATAAAGTGTTCGGTATCTCCACAATTGAAGCAAGTTCTTGCCTTCTTCATGCTTGAGACTTCCTTTCCCTTGTTCTTGGTGGCATTTGATCTAAAATCTCCCTTATTCCACCACTTGTGTTGAGCAAGAGCCAAGCATTCTTCATGTGATGTCTTCATCTCTTTCTCGGAGATCTCATATGTGGATCCACCATCATCACTTGAGTCATTTTCTTCATGGGGAGTGGCCTTGGCCTTCAAGGCAAGAGAGGGTCTCTTCATTCCATTTACACGGGCCATGACATCATCAGAGGTTTGTTTCATGACTTTTAGAGTGATGAAGAGACCCAAAACATCATTGGGGGATAGATCCAAGTAATCGTCCCTTGATTGCACATTCATCACCATGTGTTCATTGTATGGAATCAAGGTGAGTAGAAATTTCTCCTTGACCCAATCCTCCGTACAATCCTTGAACCCACAATCTCTCATGTCATTTACGAAAGCCTTGAGTCTTCTAAACATGTCTTCAATGTTCTCTCCATCACTCAAATGAAAGTGTTCAACTTGTCTTTGGATGATTGACTTCTTGGATTGTTGAAGATTGATGTTTCCGTCATACATATCAACAAGGCAATCCCAAGCTTTCTTTGCACTTGAGAAGGACCGAATGTGCTCAACTCCTACCTTTTCCATTGCCTTCTCCAACATGTGCATGGCATGAGCGTTGATTTGCTCATCTATGATGTCACTTGAGCTTAAAGGGATCCTTTGGCTCATACCCCTTATCAACAATTCTCCATATTTTCACTGAAGAGCTGCACATATAAGACTTCATGGAAGCTTTCCAATTAGTAAAAAGGTTCCTATCTACCATAGGAAGTGCACCAAGATTATTCACATGTGGATGTTGAACATTAGGAGCATTGTTATAAGCAAAGCCAAAGGAGTTTCCACTACTACCATTTCTAGGTGCCGAAGTTGCGGATGCTTCCTTAGACACAACGGGATTTCCATTTTCATCTAATGCAACATTCTCTTTAGATTGATTAGATAAAGATGCCAAGTCTTTTATTAGTCCCTCCATCTTTTTCTCGGAGCTATCAATCATAGCTTAGATTAGCTTTTGAATCCCCTCCATGGTGACGGGATCATTAGCCATCCTTTCCTCCTATCTAGGCGGCAAAGCCCTTAATAAAGAGACGAGGCTCTGATACGAATTGAAAGATCGAGAGGTTAACTAGAGTGGGGGGGTGAATACGTTAACTACAAAGTTTAGCTTCTTTTTCGGTTTAGCAAGATAGTGCTTAAATATTGATTGTCTAGATTAAGCAACTAGGTGGACAATACTATATCTTGAGAAAATGCAATTAGCACAAGGTATATATATATGTCTATATATAGGGTAGCGCTATTTGACACCCAGGGTGCAGAATAGTTATTCTACATCCACCCTGTATCTTTTGAACCGTACATGATTTTTACGTCATGTAAATTTTGTCGTATTCCTTATGTCGAATAGAATGTAAGAAAATATATACATGACATAAAACTTTTATTTACGTGGCGGTACAAAAAAAATTAAAAAAATACACATTTTTATGTTGTTTTATGACTTTTATGTTGGTATGACTCATATTTTTTTCGTATTTATGTCGAGTATTCTCTTATGGATCAAACATGAACGTAAATAATTACATACGTAACATAATTTTTTGACTTGGGAACATAAAATAAATTAAGGGCGCAAAATAAGTTTTCTGCACCCAAGATGTCAAATAGGGTGTCTATATATTCTAGGTATGTAGTACGTATATATTCCCCTAGGTATGCACATAGTAGGGTATATATACGTAAAAAGTATATATATACTTATACGTATATATACATACCTGACAGGTATGCATACACTTGTGTATACATATTCTAGGTATGTAAGGTATGTAGATACCTTGGGTATGTATACCCAAGTGTATATATACATCATACAAACCCAAGTTCTAGGTATTCAAGGTATTCATAGTGTACACTTGTACAAATTGAATAGTATTTTGCACAGGAGCATGGGCACCATGGAGCATCTGTTAATTTACCTATATATATATAAGCTAGTAGCAACAAGTAAAGGTAAGCTGAGGGATAACCGAACACAATGACGCGGAGATGTATCCCGAAGTTCACTTCCCAATGGAAGCTAATCTCCATTGGAGCGGTGCGGTGCCACCAATGTGGAACATCGAGTAGCCCTCAGATGGCACACAATATATCCTTCGAGTCCTTCCACCGATGTGGAGAGGCTCGAATCACTATGTTGTCGTTGAGGTTGAAAACTAGAACCTTTACAAGGATGAGGCACACTCCACAACTTTGGAGGGTCCTCACCAAATCTCCGGAGCCACCAAGACACCGGGAAGCAAGATCCACAAGCACAAGAGCCTCGGGGACAACAACAAGGCTCCAAGCTCCAATGAGCTAGAAGCAACAAGGTTCTTGGCTCCAATGAACCAAGAACAGCAAGATCCCTAGGGGATGAGTGGGTTGATGATGAATCGGCTTGGTGAAGTTGTAGATCTAGATCTTCTCTTCCAAATCCCAAGAGATCAATAGCTTTGGTTGGGTATTTGGGGAGAACCTTGAAGCTTGGAGGTGGTTAACAATGGAGGTGAGAGAAAGCTTATTTGACCCCCTCCAAAAGGTAGAAGACAAGTAGGACTTATATATAGTGAGGGGAAGAAAGTGGCCGTTGGGGGGGGGGGTTCTTGTGCAGTGCAGAGTGCCCGGCCTGGCCGGCTAGGAGCCCAGCCTGGGTCGGCCAGCACATCGACGCGCCCGGCCTCGAGCCCGGCCTGGGCCGGCCATCAGGCCGGCTAGGCAGCGCCCGGCCTGCACAGGGGAGAGCCCGGCCTGGGCTGGCCACCAGGACGGCCACCTAACAGACACGCCCGACCTGAGGCCCGGCCAGGCCGGCCAGGCAGAGTTTTTTCCTTCCTCTTCCCTTTCGATTTCTTCTTCCTCCATCTTCTTTCTTTGTCTCTTTTCTTCAACAAACAAGTGTTTCAACTTGTTTTCCTTTGTCCATTTTTGTGCTCTTATAGCTTTGTATATTTGTCATTTGTTTCCTAGAACACTTAAGCACAATGGTAAAATACTTCCAAGTGTTGTAATCAAACATCAAAAACTACAATTAGGAAACATGTCCTTTCAACTATTCCGTACCTCCTCGTGATATCCGGATCACATTTGAGACTCCGAACAAAATTATTCTCACCATCAAAATATTCCAGTTCTACCCCTCATTACCGTATATTAAGTGTGTGACCATGCGGGCTCGAGAGCAAGCAGACATGATCGAGACTCCTCTCCGATCTATAATCATAAGCGGGGCCTGTATGTCCGTGATGACTCCCACATATTCAAGAATATCTTTATTGGTTGAACCACTATGTCATAATACATATTCTGTTTCCTTTGTCTCACGACATTTTACTTACCCGAGATTTGATCGTCGGTATCACCATACCTAGTTCAATCTCGTTACCGAAAAGTATCTTTTACTCCTATCTGTGACTAACTCCTAGTCACGTGTTTGCAAGCGTCACCGAATGTGCGTGACTGGCCCATAATATATGTTTTCGTCACATAGAGGGACAAATCCAAATCTTGATACATGCAACTCAACATGTAGTTTCTAAGATACATGTGATACACCTTTATGATCACCCAGTTAGGAAGTAACGGTTGATGCCCCCAAAGTATTCTTCCGGTACCCAGGAGAAACATTATCTCATGGTCTAAGAAGCAAAATACTTGACAATAAAAGACATGACAATCTAAACTAAGTGACACGATCAAATTGATGTGTTTCAGTTAGGTACGTCCACCATGTCATTCTCCAATGACTTGACCTCTTTATTAGTTGACAACTCATGTCCATGGTTAGGAAACCGTAACCATCCATTAATCAACGAGCTAGTCTAGTAGAGACTTACTAGGGACATAGTGCTGTTTATAAACCACACATGTGTTATGTTTCCGGTTAATACAATTCTAGCATGGAGTATAAACATTTATCGTGAACATGAAAATATGATAATAACTTCATTTGATTATTGCCTCTAGGGCATATTTCCAACAGGTATGTCGTCGATGCGGAGGTCGACCGGCCCCTCAAGTTCATCGCCCTCCTCACCTTCCTCCTCCTTGGGCTCCTCTAAGTAGTCCCTATGCATGTTCTCGTTGATCATGTCATACATGTACCCATCATTGTACTCCCTCATCGGGTTAGCGTCGGGCCTACAACTAGTCCTGCATTTCGTTGAACAGGTTGTATGGCTCAGGAAGGTTGGCTGGGGAACTCTGCGGGCAGCGTTTCTTGACGGCGCAGTTGACAACCTGGACACTGGCGCGGTGTTGAGATCAAAGGGGACCCTCAGGCGGCCCAAAGCGGAATCACCGAATTCTGGCGGCAAGCGCGATAACGTCGCGACACGGCTAGGCAGGTACATATACGTCGGCGCAGGAGATGGAGCACCCATGTGTGCGTCCAGGTGGGCATCCATCCCTGTGCGCGGCCGAGTCGGAGACGCGTTGGAGCTGGCAGTGGCGGTAGGAGCCATGGTTGTGGGCGGCGCCTACATGCCCAGCATGATTATGACGACCCGTGCAACGGCTTAGGCGACCATGGCTTCCGCCTCGGTGCCCCCGGCTCCTCCTCCCGCGGCGTCCTCCTTCACCTTCTTCATCTGTGTACCCCTCTTAGCCGACTATTCTTTCCTCTGTGCGTTGGTGAGCGCGACCTTCGGCTTCTTGGGCATCGGCGGTTGCCGCTGCCCGCCGGGGCCAAGGCCGTGAACATCGCTGGCATCGGGTTCGGGACACATGAGGCTTGAGTTGCCGCAAAGCAAGCGGCGACGGCGGAATCTGGGTCGGCCATGGTTAGGGTAGGAGCAACGTGCTGGATAGGGAGATGAAAGAGCACCAGTGGGATATGCCTCTGGTGTGTGTGGGGGGGGGGGGGTACGGCGAGCCAAGCAGAGGCAAAACGGCGGTCCAGAAGTGGCCGGAGACTGCTCAAACCTGGCTGGGTATTGTCCCGGGAATGAGCAGCCGCAGAGGAAAAATAGACATGAGCATCCCGTTGGGCTCTGATTTTTTGCGTGGGTGATCAAACCGAAAGGGGATATAAGCAACCGGTAGGAGATGTCCTTATTAGAGGAACGTAGATTCGTTCATAAAAATATCCTTGGCGTGTATATAATATGTAGTACTCCCTCCGTTCCACAATATAAGATGTTTTAGACTTTTTCCACATTCACATACATACACATGTATCTAGACACATTTTAGTGTATATATACACTCACTTTAGTGTGTATCTAGATAACATGTGAAATAGCTAAAACATCTTATATCATGGAACGGAGAGAGTATTACTTTCATTCATAGGAGAAAGGCTTAAAATGTCATCAAAGACAAGAATTGACTTGTATTATGCTCGTACCTTGAACATCATGTTTAGGAGATGGACTATTTGAGCCAAATACTTCCTCGAGTGCCATCTTGATTCCACAAGTTTAATGTCATTGTTTATATTTCTCTCATCTCAACATAATTTTGCAAGTGGGCCTCTAGGGGTGGAAATAAATCTTATACGACCCAATCTCGTACGACCACAGGGTGGACCATGTCTGATGCCATACACGTCCCGAAACAAATCTCAAAGCATGTTCGGTTGCAGGCCTTGTGAACTTGTGGTTGATTAAGTGGGATTTGATTAACGTTTTTGCCACGTGGAAGGCACCAGATGTGGTCCACCGTATGGGTGGTGGAAATAAATCTTATACGACCCCGAAGCCAACGACCCAGCGGTGGACAAGTTGGTTACCGTGCGATTTGATTAAGAAAAAAAAGAAAGCAACCTCTGCAGCCGGAATTGATTTAGTTTGCCACGTGTGAGACATTGGGCATGGTCCACGGTTGGGTCGTCAGGTGCTGGGTCGTATAGGATTTGTTTCGATGGGTGGTACCTACAGGGTCGTATAGGATTATTTTCCGCTGGGGCACAGGTCGGCTGACAGAGTTCCAGAACAGAAGGCACCAGGGCGCAGTTGGAGTTGGACTGCCTATGAACAGCGACCAGATCACAATGAAAAAGAACATGATATGGCAGGAAATCGGAGTTATTGGACGAACAGAATACCGACTCGGGCTAACACCCTCACACCGAGTAGGACATAGGGCCGAATCATGGAGGAACTCGGCCGGCCCCTCCATCGCTATATCAGCAGAGGCACCCACCAGCAAACGAACCAAGGCCACCTACGAGCACCGATCCATCGATCGAAAACAAGCTCTCCAGCCAGCGAAACACGAAACCGTCGAGCAGCTAGCCAAGCTAAACAACATGGCGATCGGCACGGGGGGTCTCGCCGCCGCGGTGGTCGCCCTCCTGCTCCTGCTCCTCTTGCCCAGCACCGGCGCCGCCGCGGCCGTCCCAAGCATCGACGCCACGTGGACACGTCACCTGCCGCTGAACAGCGGACTCCTGCGCGGCCCGGAGAGCGTCGCCTTCGACGGCAAAGGCCACGGTCCATACAGCGGCGTCTCGGACGGCCGCGTACTCAAGTGGAACGGCGACGCCGTCGGATGGACGACCTACGCCTACAGCCCCGGCTACAGCAGCGAGGCGTGCACGGCGTCCGTCCGTCGCCCGGAGACCGCCACCGAGAGCCACTGCGGCCGCCCGCTCGGCCTACGCTTCCACCTCAAGTCCGGGTACCTCTACGTGGCCGACGCCTACAAGGGCCTCATGCGGGTCGCGCCGGGCGGCGGGGAAGCCACGGTGCTGGTCACGGAGGTTGACGGCGCGCCGCTCCGGTTCACCAACGGCGTGGACGTGGACCAGGTGACCGGCGAGGTCTACTTCACCGACAGCTCCATGACCTACCAAAGGTCGCAGCACGAGATGGTCACCAGGACCGGAGACTCCACCGGCCGGCTGATGAGGTACGACCCGCGCACAGGAAACGTCGTCGTGCTCAAGTCCGGCATCACGTACCCCAATGGCCTCGCGATCAGCGCCGATCGGACACATCTCGTCATCTCATCCACGGGACCGTGCAAGCTGCTAAGGTACTGGATCAAGGGCCCCAACGCCGGCACAATCGAGCTATTCGCCGATCTTCCGGGCTATCCCGACAATGTGAGGCCCGACAAGAGAGGAGGATACTGGGTGGCGCTACACCGTGAGAAGACTGAACTCCCCTTCGGCGTCGATAGCCACCTGCTGGCCTTGAGGATCAGCGCCGACGGAAAGATTGTCGAGGAGATGCGAGGACCCAAGAGCGTGAGGCCCACCGAGATTGTGGAGAGGAAAGGTGGAAGACTCTTCATGGGATCCGTCGAGCTTCCCTACGTCGCCGTCGTCACCCGCAAATAGAGATCAACTAAGGACGTGTCAATTTCGGTTTTATATAGGACATGCTTTTTTTTTTTATGTTAGATACTACTCGTATGAATTAGTTTTCTCATATTCATTTATTTGTAAGAGCGTTTTATCGGATATGAATTTTCTATTGAACAACGGTTATGTATTTCAGTACGATGTATCAACTGTTCTTTTATGAAGCACTACTAATAATACTCCAGAACTATAGCATTATAGCATTGTTGTGGCATCCAGAACTCTAACAAGGAGTGCAAGTTAGTATAATAGAGGAGGCGCAACCCAATCTTGCACAAAGGAAGCCAAAACTTCCGCCATCGATTCAAACTAGGAGTGTAACATCCCAAGTATGAAAATACCCCTAGAATGTTTGTTTCTTGCTTTAATTAAAGTTTTGCATCATGTCATCATAATCATTGCAATTGTTTCCTATTTGTTTGCATCTGTTTTTTCTCTGTTTTCACAATTGAAATTCAAACTTGATTCAAACATTTATTTCATACTTGCTCTGTTACAATCTTTTCAAATAAAAGTTCAACTCAAACAACATTTGTTTCCAATTATTCCATAATGATCAACTTTTAAAATGGTGGCTTTTAATCAATCCATTAATTCCAAATTGCATTCAAATGCAAATCAAATCATCAAACAGCACCTAATTTGAAAATTATGAAAGTACCAAACAATTCTAATCACATGTGTTCTAATTAAATAATAGGGTTCACCCTATTAAAATTGTTGTTTTCAATATTAATCACTTAATTATCAAATTCTTCAAATTTAAAACCAATTTGCAAACATCAAATAAAAATTGAACATTTGAAAAACCAAAGTTGTCAAATGGTGGATGTTGACCTAATTAACTCACAAGAATTTTCCCTAATTTTTTTCAACTAAAAAACCTACCTTTTTCTTCCATTTCCTATTTCTGCAAAAAAAAAAAAATAACAAAACACAAAAAATAGAAAAAGAAAAACGAGGGGAGAGAGGCAGTGGGCTCAGCCAGCGCGAGCCCAGCCCACTTACCTTTTTTTTTCTCCTGGCCCGGTACCGCTTCGCGCTTCCCCCCTTCGTCTAACTGTACGGCAGAGCATCCACCACTGCCACGGCGGCAGCAGTGGCGCTCCGACGGCCAGCAGCTGCCCCTACCCTCTATAAAGCCAACCTAGGCCCCCGGGAGCTAGCCCTAGCCACCTACCCTCTTTCTCCCTCGCTCCGCCGCCGTCTCATCTCTCTCCTCGGAGCAATTTCCCCTCTGAACCTCACCACTATCTCACCGGAGCTACGGCGCCTGAATCCATGGACACCGCCGCCGTTCCTGTGCGCCACCACCCCTCCTAACTGCGGGAACCAGACCGCCGTGGTCCCCTCTCCCTCGACGACATCTCCTCGGGCCCGGGGACCCTCTGCTTCCACGCCGCCATCCTCGCCGCTGACAGCAGCTTCCACCTCGCCGTCGAGCTCAACCTCGGCAACCTCCCGGTGATCACCGCCTCCTACCTCTCCCTCTTTCTTCTGCATCATGTCCTCGAGCACGCACACACGCGCAACACATCCGTGCACGCACCCGAGCGGCACAGCCACCGCAGCACGCATCCGCTCGCCGCCGGCGTCGATCTTCCGTCAGGTTCAGACAACGCGCGCGTCAGTTAAAATTCAGAAACGCGCACGAACAGAACCTTACCTTGGCTGCGCGCGGTATACTGACAAGATCCGCTCGCTCACCCCAGTGGCAACGCCACAGCGCGCGCACGGGAGAGGCCAGGGTTCGAGCCCTGGCTCTCGCACGGGAAATTCCCAACCTTTTTTGCGCAGCGCTGACAGGGTGGCCCCCCTGTCAGCCACTCTGTTGCCACGCTAGCACACGCTGGCCCAGGGCCCATCTGGCAGTGCCTTGGGCTAGTTAACTGTGCGGTATCAAATGTTTTCCACCTTTTCTGTTTTCACAAACAAGTCCTTTTAATTGCAGAATGGCCCCTGAAACTAAAAAGCTAATAACTTTTATTTTATAATTCCAAATAACAAAAATAAAATATGTGCACTGCCCCAAATTCAATTATCTACCTATTGGTAACATTTGTTTTCTGTTTTGAATTTTCCAAATGCATTCCAAATTTGAATTCAAACAATTCATTTGTAATTTGCTAAAATCCATAACTAATTCATACTAAACCCAAATAATGCAAATAAAATATGTTTTCCATGCTATTTCAAACCACCTATTCAAATATAAATTTTGTTTCATGGTTTGAATAATTAAAATTGCTTAACTAATTTAAACCTTGTTTAATTCATTTAAATTCTAAATTCATAACTTGCTCAAATTAAATTATTTTTGAACATGTAAAATATGTTTTCAAACTAGAAAAGTATAAACTTTTCAAATATGAACTTAAATTCATGTTTGGAACAAATAAAATTCAAATAATTTTCAAACTTGTTTTAAATTCATTTAAAATTTGTTTAATCTTGTTTAAGTCATAATAAATTCACCCTAACTCCTTTTTCAATATTTGAAACATGTAATCCAACTAAAATTTTGTATTCTTTTCAAATATGAATTTTGTTATTTATTTTGCCCAATTTAAATTGGTGAAAAAAACAACTATTTGTGTAATCCCTTTAAGGAACCAAAAAATTTCCCTAACTTAATAAATAAATTTCTAAATTGGTAAACCTTATTTCCAATTGGTTCTATTGTTGTTATTTTGTTGTTTTACTCATCCATGCACCATACTAATCCACTTTCACCTGTTGGTTAATTGGAAAACAATTGTTTCAACCAAAATTCATGGGCTTTTCATATGCAACTCAAAATTGCATATGGGTCCATTTAAATTGTGTTACCATGTCAACTAGTTTATTTTGATGCATTCATTAACTTGACATGCATCATCCCATGATTGTGCACTATGCCATGATATTGATTGTTTATATTTCTGCATTGTTTGTTTGCTTCTTCTCGGATAGACGACGACGTTGGGACAGACGATACTTACGACACCCCTTCTGAGGATCTAGCTCAGTTTCAGGCTGCTGAGTTTGCAGGAAAGTTATCACTCACATGAACCACTGTGTTCCTTTCAACATTGGTTACCGATACTTTCCGTTGTCTATTTATGCTAGCCATATGTATCGTTGCTTCTGTTACGAACCTATCACATGAATCCCTTAACCCTGATATTGCCTCACCTCCACTCCTACAACCCCATTGTTTGAGCCAGTGTCTTACTAGCATGCTTAGGTTGTTTTGCTCGAGTCTGTTACCCGTTAATTTCTGTTACTATATTTCTATTATGTTCTGGGGCTCGATGTTAATCAATCAACCTGTTAATAATAATATGCTGATAAGGCACCGGCAGGAGGCCCTGTGTGGTTTTGATGCCTGCTAGTGTCGACCCTAATAGGAAAAGGGTCTTGTCTACTGATCCATGATGAGCGCACTATCCGCATGTGGGAAGCGTGTATGGGCGCCCCCCTCAATTTGATTCGATTCGCATCTCGTCCAAATCGCCTCATTTAGTTCGTGTTTTCCATTTGCCGCATGCATGTTTTTGCGAGCCCAGCGCAGGGTGGAACTTTTGTAGTCGGCATATAGGGGGACACGTTCTTAGAGTGCTATGAGGGTCCCCTTTCTTCGGGGCTCGATTAGCCGTGCGCCCAAGGTGCTTTGGGCTTGATGCGAAGAAGAGTTGAGTTGTGTTGAGTGCCCCGCTTGGTGGGAGGCATCCCATCTGGCGGTTATTCTTACGTGTACGGCCAAATTGGTGCACCCCTGCAGGGATAAATCTTCTCGAGAAGCCGTGTTTTCCGCGGTTATGGTTGACTTGGTGAAAGTACTGGCTAACAAGTACTCAGAACAACTTACACCTAACCAATGCTACCTGACTAGTAATAGACGTATTGACACAACAACTTGACCCATCATTCATTAATCCAACTGTGTGAGTTTATCCTCGGATTGCTTCTTTGGATAAGGGGCGAGATCCAGGATGGGTTTTGTTTGGTGGATAGTTATAGTTGGTTACTATACGCTATCTTATCTTCTTTCTGTTAGCCGGAAGTGGTAGAATCTCTGTACTTGGTTAGCGCAGCCAGTTGCAGCATCTTTTATATCCCCTCTCTTCCGTTGAACCCAAGGCATCTGTGCTTGGTGTTGACGGGCTACACTTTGGTGAACTGTGAGTCTTGCTTGCCAGTACATTTATGTACTGACCCCTTTGGGGCTGTGGTTTCCGCAGACTACGCTTACGAGGATCCCACTGACGGCTACTACGTGGAGTTTGACGAGGCTGCTGACGAGTAGGTAGCGGACCCGTGCAGGATCCGAGACTACGTGGATGGGCTCCGTCTTTCTTTCAGTTCCCGGCTTCTTAAGCCTATTTGGATTTGTCTGTACTCAGACCCTTTGAATGCTTCCGCTGAGATGTAATGATGTTATGTTGGGACATGTGTCCTCTAGATGATTGTATTTGCTATCTCTGCTCTAGTGAGAGCTATTTGCAACTTATTTCAATCTTTTGTGTCTTAGAGATATGTTGTGCTATCATTCTGTTACAAGCCGTTGACGTACCATGTGTGTATGGTATGAAGTACGTCAATGGTAGTATCCTGATTTCTATGGGATGGTTTACGTAGACGATGAACAGTAGGGGTTGGTTGTCACACATACGTGTGTTGGCCTACTCGTAAGAGATGCGGGTGCCGGTAAGCCCCGTAATCCAATCTACTACTGTTCAACGGAACGGCGAGTATCCTTTAGAAGTCCGAGTGCGACAAATGGTATCAGAGCCTGTCTGCCTGTAGGATCCCTTTTACTGGTCGCAGTTGAGTCTAGAAACTATTTTGTAGCTATATAGGAAAAATGAAACGTGAGAGTAGGAATTCTGCCATTTTTCTTCTTTCCCCACCCACCCATCCTTTTCTGGTAAGGAAGTGCAACGTTGTTTTCTCTTCTCACCCAAACTTTCAAGTTAGGTTTTCACGTGTTTTGGGTTCTCCGTAGTACCTCAGGATTTTTGGGTCTCGTGTTTCCCGATGTTGCTTCGATATCCTGTTCTTCTCAACATCCTTTTCGTCCGTTGAAACCTTGTTGTTGCTTTCCACTTCAATTCTTCTACCGGTGTCTAATCAAAACTTCCCCAATCATCTGCAGATGGATCTCAGGTTCTACCCGCAGGTGGTTCGGATGACTCGTTGTGAGAGCACCGCCGGTTATCCGGAGATGCTGAGAGACATGGTCACTTATCTGGGGTTCCGTTGGGCACCAGAGTACCAGGTCTACGAGCAGCAGCGAGAGTTTGACTAGACCTACTACCAGGCTATCGTCTACATTCTGTCAGATGATGGCATGAGCGTTGTTCACCGCTACGAGGCAGTAGGTTCCACAGTGGATATGGCTGTGCAGCAGGCAGCTTATGTGAGTCTCACCGTCCTTCGTGCTGACTACTGGGGATTTGACGATTCTATCTATCGCCACATCCCCCGTGGTTACATCACTTCGGAGGGAGCTCACTTCACTCTCTACGACAAGTTGGATGTCTACGAGCATGATAACACCAGCCTGCACACCACCGCTCAGTTTGTGAGGCACAGTGACGCAGTTGCCACCACACTTTCTCAGGAGTTGGCTTCAGTCAGAGAGCAGCTCTATCTTGCTTTGACTCGTCTGGCGACTTACACCACAGACTTTGTTGGAGATGAGCGCTTTGCACGTTTCGATCAGCCAGTTGGTCGTCGTCTGCCAGATGCTGGAGGTTACGAACCGATGAGAGGTCCACTCCTCAACCTCGGTGCTGGTTACACTGGGATTCCACGCTTTGGAGCACAGGGAGTCGACGCTATGTACTTCACCACACCTAGAGTCGCTCTCAGGCCACGTCAGATCTATGTGGATCGTCGTTCTACCTACTTTCGTGGGCGTGCTCCTCACCGTACCTCTCGTCGTACTACTCACCGCCGTCCTGCGTGATGAGCATGGGAGTACCGATGTATCCATTCCTAGCTATGTTTAGTTATCCTTTGGCTTTCGAACCATTTGTGGTGTGTTGGATATTCTGATGTATTTGAACATGTGATGATGTACCTGTTGGTTATCTATTCATGCGTCGGAATAATCTCTCTTTCGGTTACCAAGTCTATCCTTTTCTGTTGTTGTGCTAAAATGCATGTCTATTCAGGATGCCGCCAACAAGGAACAACCCGCCTGAGCCACCGCCAATCACGGAGCTGTTGACTCAGATGACTCAGGTCATGACGCAGATGGCCCAGTTCCAGGCAAATCAGCACAACAACCAGAATGCTCCACGGGTCAGCATCAAGGGGTTCCTCAGTCTGGGCCCGAGAGCTTTCGTGGCAACACGCGAGCCTCTGGATGCTGATGACTAGATCCGTGAGATGGCCAGGGCTCTGGACATTGCTCACGTTGCCGAGGAAGACAAGGTCAAGTATGCCACCTACCTACTGAAGGGTCAGGCAGCTACTTGGTGGGAGAACTACCAGACCATGAGAGCTGGATACCCAATCACCTGGGGCTGTTTCAAGGATGCCTTCCTGAAGCACCACATCCCAGATGGTCTCATGGAAAGGATGCGTGAGGAGTTTTGCTCTCTCAAGCAGGGCAAGCTGGACGCCATTGGCTATCAGAATGAGTTCAATCGCCTCGCTCGATACGCTGGTGATGAGGTGTCCACTGAGGCTAAGAAGATGGCAAGGTTTCGCCGAGGTTTTAACCCGGAACGCAAGTACGCACTCACCAACATCAAGTGCAAAGACTTCGAGGAGCTCGTGAACACCGCGCTCAATGAAGAAAATGGGCGCAAGGCGTTCGAGGAGTCTCGTAAGCACTCGCGTGAGGGTGGTTCCTCCTCCAACATGACCACCCCTCCACAGAAGCGCCGCATCTGGGTGCCAAATGGTGCTGTCACTCGGGCTCCATATGCCCAAGCTTCTCCAGGCTTTGCTCCCCGCCCACCCAACCCATCTCAGATGCATGGTCAGAGGGTTCCAATGGGGCAGCCAAGGCCAGGTCCTCCTCGTGTCGTCACTTGCTTCAAGTGCAAGGAGACGGGACACTACGCTGACAAGTGCACTCAGAGGCAGCTACCTCCACCTCCTCGCCCCAACACCAACCAGGCAATGGTGCGTGCTCCCCCGGATAAAGCCTTCAACTCCAACAATAGGCCTGTCGGGAGGACCGTGAGGGTGAATCATATCAAGGCCGACAGAGCTGAGGAAGCTGCTAACGTCGTTCTCGGTATATTACCCGTAAACTCTTTTCCAGCTAAAGTGTTGTTTGATACCGGAGCATCGCATTCTTTTGTGTCAAAGATCTTTGCAACAACGTACAACCTAGTTCTGGTTCCACTAAGCAATCAAATCACTGTTCACTCTCCGGGATCTCAAATGTTGACTTACAAGATAAGTATGGACAATCAAATCCTAATTGGAGGTCGCATATTCCTTGCTTCACTCATGTTGCTGGGAAATTCTGACATTGATGTCATTCTGGGCATGGATTGGTTGAAGACCAACAAAGCAAAAATTGACTGTGCTCAAAAGTCAATAACTCTCTCCCACCCTTCTGGCCAGATAGTCTATTCTCCATATGAATCAAGTTCTGTTCAGCTATGCACACTCGATGCAAAACCTCTTCCTGCAATTGAAAATGTTCCGGTGGTTTGTGAATTCCCTGACGTCTTTCCAGAAGAGTTGCCAGGGATGCCTCCGGACAGAGCAGTTGAGTCCGTGATCGAGCTTGAGCCAGGTACTGCTCCAATCTCTAAGCATCCATACAAGATAGCTCCTCCTGAACTGAAATTGTTAAAGGAGCAAATCGATATGTACATGGAGAAAGGTTACATTCAGCCTAGTTCCTCCGCTTGGGGTTGCCCAACTCTCTTCGTAGCCAAGAAGGATCAAACAAAGAGACTCGTGGTTGACTATCGTCCTCTCAACGAGAAAACCATCAAAAACAAGTATCCAATTCCTCGTATCGATGATCTTTTTGATCAACTTGCTGGAGCCTCAATATTCTCAAAGTTGGACTTGAGGATGGGTTACCATCAGATAAAGATCAGAAAGGAAGATATTCCAAAAACAGCTTTCACCACTCGGTACGGTCTATATGAATACACCGTCATGTCCTTTGGTCTCACCAATGCACCGGCGACATTCTCTAGACTCATGAATTCTGTCTTCCATGAATACCTCGACAAGTTCGTTGTGGTATATCTCGATGACATTCTGGTCTACTCAAAATCCGAGGAAGAGCATAGAGAACACCTTCGTCTCACTCTCATGAAACTTCGTGAGCATCGTCTATATGCCAAGTTCTCCAAATGTGAGTTCTGGATTCCAGAAGTTGCTTATCTTGGTCATATCATCTCTGCCAAGGGCATAGCCATTGATCCAGAAAAGGTTAAAGCAATTGTGGATTGGAAACCTCCTAAGACGGTGAAGCAAGTCAGAAGTTTTCTTGGCTTGGCTAGCTATTGCCGTTGTTTCGTCCAAAACTTCTCCAAGATTGCCAAACCTCTCACTGATCTCACAAAGAAGGAAAAGAAGTTCGTTTGGACTCCACAGTGTGAGGAGAGTTTCAATCTCCTGAAGACTAAACTCACTTCTACCCCAGTTTTGGTTGGCCCAGATACTACCAAACCTTTCCAGATATTCTGCGATGCATCTCTCCAAGGTCTAGGTGCAGTTCTTATGCAAGAACGTCAAGTTGTGGCTTATGCTTCACGACAGTTGAATGCACATGAGCAAAACTATCCCACACATGACCTAGAACTTGCAGCAGTTGTGTTTGCACTCAAGAAATGGAGACAATACTTGTTGGGTAACCGCACTGAAATCTTTTCCGATCATAAGAGTCTGAAATACATCTTCACTCAACCAGATCTATACCTCAGGCAAAGGAGATGGATTGAAAATATTAAAGACTTTGATCTCACCATTTCTTACACTCCAGGCAAGGCTAATGTTATGGCCGATGCTCTCAGTCGCAAGTCGTATTGCAATAATCTCATGATCATGGAAAGCCAACCTCCACTTCATGAAGAATTCCAGAAGCTGAACCTTGGTATTGTTCCTCAAGGATATCTTGCAAGCTTGACAGCTAGTTTAACTCTCGAGGACAAGATTCGTTCTGAACAACTTCGTGATGCTGAAATCAAGAAGATTGTAGAGCACATCAAAGAAGGCAATGATAAATTCAAGTCCTTCTCAATTGATGACAAGGGAACTGTGTTCTTCGAAGGACGCATTGCAGTTCCTCAGATTCAAAGTCTCAAAGATGTCATTCTCAAGGAGGCTCATGAAACTCCTCTATCCATCCACCCTGGAAGTACAAAGATGTACCAGGATCTCAAGACTCTGTATTGGTGGCCTGGCATGAAACGTGAAATTGCTCAATACGTTTCTGAATGCGACGTTTGTCAACGTGTTAAGGCAGTCCATCAGAAAACAGCAGGTCTACTCCAACCTCTGAAGATTCCTGACTGGAAGTGGGACATGATTGAAATGGACTTCGTCACTGGTTTACCAAAGTCCAAGAAGGGCAACGATGCAATCTTCGTTGTTATTGATCGTCTCACTAAGGTAGCTCACTTCTTTGCTGTCAAAGAAACAATCTCAGCTAGCCAGTTAGCAGAGCTCTACACAACAAAGATTGTTCCCCTTCATGGTGTTCCATTGGAAATAAGCTCAGACCGTGGAAGCATATTCACTTCTCATTTCTGGAAAATCTTCCAAGAAGCACTGGGCACCAAACTTCTGTTCAGCACAGCTTATCACCCTCAGTCTCAGGGGCAAGTCGAAAGAGTCAATCAGATTCTCGAGGATATGCTCAGAGCATGTGGTCTCTCCTTTGGCATGAAATGGGAGGATTGCCTTCCATATGCTGAATTCTCCTACAACAACAGCTTCCAGGCAAGCCTAGGTATGGCACCATTTGAAGCACTATATGGCCGCAGATGCAGGAGTCCAATCAATTGGTCTGGAGCTGGTGAACGTTCACTCTTAGGCCCTGACATTGTTAAGGAAGCCGAAGAGAAAGTTCGTATCATTCGTGACAATCTCAAGATTGCTCAGTCTCGTCAGAAAAGCTATTATGATAGCAAGCACAGGGATATGATCTATGCACCTGGTGACAAAGCATATCTCCGTGTAACTCCCCTCAGAGGCACTCATCGTTTTGGTGTGAAAGGAAAGCTAGCACCAAGATACATTGGTCCTTTCAACATTCTCTCAAGGCGTGCGGAAAATGCCTATCGTCTTGAACTTCCAGAAAAACTATCAAAGGTGCACGATGTGTTTCACGTGTCACAGCTCAAGAAGTGTTTCAAAGATCCAGATCGTGCAGTTGATCATGATTCCATTGAACTGCAAGATGATCTCTCTTATGAGGAGCACCCTATTCGAATTCTCGATGAGACCGAGCGTAAGACTCGCAACAAGAGCACCAAGTTCTTGAAAGTGCAGTGGTCGCATCATTCCGATAAAGAGGCAACGTGGGAGACCGAAGAGGATCTTCGAAAGAAGTATCCGGACCTTTTCTCTTTTCAGTAAGGAATCTCGGGGCGCGATTTCTTCCAGGGGGGGCGTTTTGTAACATCCCAAGTATGAAAATACCCCTAGAATGTTTGTTTCTTGCTTTAATTAAAGTTTTGCATCATGTCATCATAATCATTGCAATTGTTTCCTATTTGTTTGCATCTGTTTTTCTCTGTTTTCACAATTGAAATTCAAACTTGATTCAAACATTTATTTCATACTTGCTCTGTTACAATCTTTTCAAATAAAAGTTCAACTCAAACAACATTTGTTTCCAATTATTCCATAATGATCAACTTTTAAAATGGTGGCTTTTAATCAATCCATTAATTCCAAATTGCATTCAAATGCAAATCAAATCATCAAACAGCACCTAATTTGAAAATTATGAAAGTACCAAACAATTCTAATCACATGTGTTCTAATTAAATAATAGGGTTCACCCTATTAAAATTGTTGTTTTCAATATTAATCACTTAATTATCAAATTCTTCAAATTTAAAACCAATTTGCAAACATCAAATAAAAATTGAACATTTGAAAAACCAAAGTTGTCAAATGGTGGATGTTGACCTAATTAACTCACAAGAATTTTCCCTAATTTTTTTCAACTAAAAAACCTACCTTTTTCTTCCATTTCCTATTTCTGCAAAAAAATAATAATAACAAAACACAAAAAATAGAAAAAGAAAAACGAGGGGAGAGAGGCAGTGGGCTCAGCCAGCGCGAGCCCAGCCCACTTACCTTTTCTTTTCTCCTGGCCCGGTACCGCTTCGCGCTTCCCCCCTTCGTCTAACTGTACGGCAGAGCATCCACCACTGCCACGGCGGCAGCAGTGGCGCTCCGACGGCCAGCAGCTGCCCCTACCTCTATAAAGCCAACCTAGGCCCCCGGGAGCTAGCCCTAGCCACCTACCCTCTTTCTCCCTCGCTCCGCCGCCGTCTCATCTCTCTCCTCGGAGCAATTTCCCCTCTGAACCTCACCACTATCTCACCGGAGCTGTCGCACCCGGACTTCTAGAGGATACTCACCGTACGAACTGAACAGTATTTTGGTTGGATTACGGGGCTTAACGGCTCCCGCGTCCCCTTACGGGTAGGCCAACACTTATGTGCGACAACCAACCGTTACTGTTCACCGTCGATGTAAACTATCCTATAGAAATCAGGATACTACCATTGACGTACTTCATACCATACACACATGGTACGTCAACGGTTTTGAACAAAGGGATAACACAACATGCCTCTAAGACACAAAAGATTGAAATAAAGTTGCAAATGGCCTTCACTAAGGCAGAAATAGCAAATACAATCATCCAGAGGACACATGTCCCAACATATCATTCATTACATCAGCGGAAGCAATCAAGGGTGTCTGGGTACAGACAAATCCAACAGGCTTAAGAAGCCGGAGAAAATAAAGAAGACGAAGCCCATCCACGTAGGTCCTGGATCCAGCCTGGTCCAGCTAACTACTCGTCTGCAGTCTCGTCAAACTCCACGAAGTAGCCATCCTGGTGGTCATCGTAGCCGTAGTCGTAGTCTGCGTAAACCACAGCCCCAAAGGGGTCAGTACAACAACGTACTGGCAAGCAAGACTCACAGTTCACCAAGGTGTAACCCGTCAACACCAAGCACAGATGCCTTGGGATCAACGGAAGAAAAGGTATGAAAGAGGCTGCAACTGGCTGCACTAACCATCTACAGAATATACTACAACTTTAGGGTGTATCAGAAAGGGATAAGATAGCGTATCGTAACCAACTATAGCTAACCACCAAACAAACCCATCCTGGATCTCGCCCCTTATCCAAAGAAGCAATCCGAGGATAACTCACACAGTTGGATTAATGATGGATCAAGTTGTTGTGTCAATAGGACTATTACTAGTCAGGTTATCATTAGTTAGGTGTAAGTTGTTCTGAGTACTTGTTAGCCAGTACTTTCACCAATCAACCATAACCGCGGAAAACACGGCTTCTCGAGAAGATTTATCCCTGCAGGGGTGCACCAATTTGGCCGTACACGTAAGAATAACCCGCCAGATGGGAAGGCCTTTCCCACCAAGCGGGGCACTCAACACAATTCAACCTTTCCTCGCATCAAGCCCAAAGCACCACGTGTTGTGCGTGCGCGGCTAATCGAGCCCCCCGAAGAAAAGGAGGACCCTCATAGCACTGGAAGACCACGCTGCCCTAAATGCCGACTACAAAAATTTCCACCCTGGCCTCGGGTTCGTACCTGCATATGCGTGCATCAAATGGAAAGCCCGAACTAAGTGTGGTGATTTGGACGAGATGCGGATCGAGTCAAATTGAGGGGGGCGCCCATACACGCTTCCCACATGCGGATAGTGCGCTCATCATGGATCAGTAGACAAGACCCTTTTCCTATTAGGGTCGACACTAGCAGGCCTCAAAACCACGCCGGGCCTCCTGCCGGTGCCTTATCAGCAAATTATTATTACCTCAAATTAACAGGTGTTGTTTAACATCGAGCCCAGAATATAACAGAATATAATAACGGAAAGTAACTGATAACAGACTCGAGCAAAACAACCCTAAGCATGCTAGTAAGACACGGGCCCAAGCAACGGGGTTTAGGACTGGAGGTGATGGCAATATCAGGGTTTAGGGTATCATGTGACAGGTTCGTAACAGAAACAACTACCACTATGGCTAGCAGATAAGAATCAACGGAAAGTATCGGTAACCTATGTTGAAAGGAACACAGTGGTTCATGTGAGTGATAACTTGCCTGCAAACCCAGTAGCCGGGCACTGAGCTAGATCCTCAGAAGGGGTGTCGTAAAGGTCGTCGGTATCAACGTCGTCGTCTATCCGAGAAGAAGCAAACAAACAAGGCAGAAATATAAACAATCATCATCATGGCATAGTGCACAATCAAATATGATGCATGACAAGTTAATAGATGCATCAAAATAAACTAATTGATAAGACAACACAATTTAATTTGGACACATATGCAACTTTGAGTTGCATATGAAAAGCCCAAGATTTTGGTTAGGTTATTTGTTTTCCAACTAAACAACAGGTGCTAGTGGTTTAGTATGATGCATGCAAAAGGAAAACAGCAAAATAACAACATTAGAATCAAATTAGAATAGGGTGTAGCAATTTAGAATTTATTATTAACTTAGGGAATTTTGGGTGCCTTAAAGGTGACACACAAATACTTGTTGTTTTCAACCATTTAAATTGTTCAAAACAAATAACAAAGTTCATATTTGAAAAGGTTATCAAATTTTAGTTGGATTACATGTTTCACATTTTGAAATTGGACTTAGGATTATTTAATTATGAATTAAACAATATTGAACAATTTTTAATTGAATTAAACAAGATTTAAATTGTTTAGGCAATTTTAATTATTCAAAACAGAACACAAAAATTATATTTGAATAGGTTGGGTGAAAAGGTATGGAAAACATATTTTATTTGCATTTATTGGGTTAATAAATAATTAGTTATGAATTTTACAAATTAACATTTGAAATGTTTAAGTTTGAATTTTAAATGCATTTGAAGTTTTCAAAACAGTACACAAATTGGATATTTGGAAAGTTTAAGAAATTTGGATCAGAATTCATATAAAGTTTGTATTTGTTGGAATTATAAAACAAAAGATATTGAATTTCAAAGTTTGGTTTTAAATCTGTTTATTAAAAAGATTTTGGAATTTTGAAATTCGCACTGGAACGTTTGTTACTCAGGTTCACGCTACACACTGCCACTGCGCAGTGGGCCAGTGGCCAGCGTGGCACTGCGCAACGCTTGCGTGGCCACGGGGTCGCTGACAGTGGGCCTGGCTGCTGTGGAAGAAAATCCACAAAAAGTGGTGCGCTTGCGGGGGATCGAACGCGCGACCAGACGCTGCGCGCACACGGTTCAGTACCGCTGCGCTACGCTGCTGTGTTTGACAGGTAAGGGAACTGAAACAGGTTAAGGTTCAGTTTGGAGTTAACTGAACCTGACGAACAAATCCTTGCTCGTTCCGTCAGACAGAGCTCGCCGGCGAGAAAGGTGATCATGGCCGTGATGCAGTGGATGCTGGGGTGGTGCAGGTGCACGGATGCGAGGGGATGCAGAGGAGGGAGAGATTTGGAGGAGGAAGTGGGCTCACCACCGTTGTAATCGACGCAGTGGCTTGGTGATGACGTGGGCTGACGACGGTGGCCGCGGCGAGGAAGTAGACGGCGCCGTCGATGTGGATGTCCTCCAGGCGAGCTCAGGTGTCCACGACGTAGAGGAAGACGAGGCCGTGCGATTCCAGCAAGCAATCGTGGTCGAGAAGCCCTGCAACGCCGGTGAGAGCTACGGGTTCAGTTAATGGTGGCGCGGTGGCCGGAACGGAAGAAGATCGCGGCGTCGATCTGAGGCTCACCGGTGATGTTTCTGGTGTCCAAGGGGGAGAAGGGAGAGTGGGAAGCGACTGCGGTAGGTGGGTGGCTAGGTGGGCGAAACGCGGCGGCGCCATCGTGATCTTCAGTGAGCTGCCGCCGGTGAGGTGGAGCGGAGAGGAAATTGGCGTCGGGGAGGAAGCAGGCGACGGCGGTGGAGAGGGGAGAGGAACCCTAGCGACCTAGGGTTGATCTGAGGGCGCCCTAGGTGCTTTATAGGGGCTAGGTGGTCGCGGATAGCCGCCGGCGTCGCCGCGCGGTCGCGGTGGCGCCACAGATGGAGCTCCGTACTGAATCAGAAGGCGAGCACGAATTTCCAAGCGGTAAGCTGGCTTAGGCGGGCTGGGCTTTGCGCGCGCGGTAGATAGGTGGGCTGGATAGGTTTAGTTGCTGCGCGCGCGCTGCGTTTTGTTTCTTTTTTATTTTTCCTTCTGTTTTTTTTTTTGTAGCCTTTGCTTTTGGATAAAAAAGATAGGTTTTTGTTGATAGAAAAATTTGGAAAAAATTTGGATAAGCTCCTTAGTTGAAATGCAACCACTTGGTAGTTTTGGTTTTCCAAATTTCAAATGTTTGCTTGCTGTTTAAAATTAAACCCAATTTAATTGAATTTTGCAATAATAATTAATATTAGAAAATAAAGCCATTTTCAATAGGGTTTCCCCTAGGGTTTAGAATGTTTTAAGGAATTCCAATTAGTGGTGTACTTCAAGGATTCAAAAGATTAATGATTTGAGAATTGGTTTGAGTTGGAAAATAATGGATTAATTTGGTTAATTGAATTAAGCAACAATTTAAGAGTTGATCCAATAAGAAAATAATTTGGAAGCATTTGATGTTTTTGATTTGCAAATCTTTATTTGAAAGATTGTAACAGACAAGTGAAAACAATGTTGATTAAGTTTGACTTTTATTATGAAATCAATGCAAACAGAAATAAATATGGGAATGATGACATGATGCATTGCTTAAATAAAACAAAAGGTGAAACTAGGGGTTTTCATACTTGGATGTTACAAACGCCCCCCTTGAAGGAATCGCGCCCCGAGATTCCTACGGAGAAGTGAAAAGGTCCGGATACTTCTTGCGAAGATCCTCTTCGGTCTCCCACGTTGCCTCTTTAGCGGAATGATGCGACCATTGGACTTTCAAGAACTTGGTGCTCTTGTTGCGAGTCTTACGCTCGGTCTCATCGAGAATACGAATAGGGTGCTCCTCATAAGATAGATCATCTTGCAGTTCGATAGAATCATGATCAACTGCACGATCTGGATCTTTGAAACACTTCTTGAGTTGTGACACGTGGAACACATCGTGCACCTTGGATAGCTTTTCTGGAAGTTCAAGACGATAAGCATTTTCTGCACGCCTTGAGAGGATGTTGAAAGGACCAATGTATCTTGGTGCCAGCTTTCCTTTCACACCAAAACGATGAGTGCCTTTGAGGGGAGTTACACGGAGATATGCCTTATCACCAGGTGCATAGATCATATCCCTGTGCTTGCTATCATAATAGCTCTTCTGACGAGACTGAGCAATCCTGAGATTGTCACGAATGATACGAACTTTCTCCTCGTCTTCCTTAACAATGTCAGGGCCTAGAAGTGAACGTTCACCAGCTCCAGACCAATTGATTGGACTCCTGCATCTGCGACCATACAGTGCCTCAAATGGTGCCATGCATAGGCTTGCCTGGTAGCTGTTGTTGTAGGAGAATTCAGCATATGGAAGGCAATCCTCCCATTTCATGCCAAAGGAGATACCACACGCTCTGAGCATATCCTCGAGAATCTGATTGACTCTTTCGACCTGCCCCTGAGACTGAGGGTGATAAGCTGTGCTGAACAGAAGTTTAGTGCCCAATGCTTCTTGAAAGCTCTTCCAGAAATGAGAAGTGAAGATACTTCCACGGTCTGAGCTTATTTCCAATGGAACACCATGAAGGGGAACAATCTTTGCTGTATAGAGCTCTGCTAACTGGCTAGCTGAGATAGTTTCCTTTACAGCGAAGAAATGAGCTACTTTAGTGAGACGATCAATAACAACGAAGATTGCATCGTTGCCCTTTTTGGACTTTGGAAACCCAGTAACGAAGTCCATTTCAATCATGTCCCACTTCCACTCAGGAATTTTCAGAGGTTGGAGTAGACCTGCTGTTTTCTGATGGACTGCCTTAACACGTTGACAAACGTCGCATTCAGAAACGTATTGAGCAATTTCACGTTTCATGCCAGGCCACCAATACAGAGTCTTGAGATCCTGGTACATCTTTGTACTTCCAGGGTGGATGGAGAGAGGAGTTTCATGAGCCTCCTTGAGAATGATATCCTTGAGACTTTGAACCTGAGGAACTGCAATGCGTCCTTCAAAGAACACAGTTCCTTTATCATCAACTGAGAAAGACTTGAATTTCTCCTTGCCTTCCTTGATGTGCTCAACCATCTTCTTGATTTCAATATCACGAAGTTGTTCAGAACGAATCTTGTCCTCGAGAGTTGGACTGGCTGTCAAGCTAGCAAGGTATCCTTCAGGAACAAGACCAAGGTTCAGCTTCTGGAATTCTTCATGAAGTGGAGGTTGGCTCTCCATGATCATGAGATTATTGCAATAGGACTTGCGACTGAGAGCATCAGCCATAACATTAGCCTTGCCTGGAGTGTAAGAAATGGTGAGATCAAAGTCTTTAATCTTCTCAATCCATCTCCTTTGCCTGAGGTTCAGATCTGGCTGAGTGAAGATGTGTTTCAGACTCTTGTGATCGGAAAAGATTTCAGTTTTGTTACCCAACAAGTATTGTCTCCATTTCTTGAGGGCAAACACAACTGCTGCAAGTTCAAGATCATGTGTGGGATAGTTTTGCTCGTGTGGGTTCAACTGACGTGAAGCATAAGCCACAACTTGGCGTTCTTGCATAAGAACTGCTCCTAGTCCTTGGAGAGATGCATCACAGAATATCTGGAAAGGTTTGGTAGTATCTGGGCCAACCAGAACTGGGGTGGAAGTGAGTTTAGTCTTCAGGAGGTTGAAACTCTCATCACACTTTGGAGTCCAAACGAACTTTTTGTCCTTCTTTGTGAGACCAGTGAGAGGTTTTGCAATCTTGGAAAAGTTTTGGACGAAACGACGGCAATAGCTAGCCAAGCCAAGAAAACTTCTGACTTGCTTCACCGTCTTAGGGGGTTTCCAATCAACAATTGCCTTAACCTTTTCCGGGTCAATGGCAATGCCTTTGGCAGAGATGATATGACCAAGATATGCAACTTCTGGAATCCAGAACTCACATTTGGAGAATTTGGCATATAGACGATGCTCGCGAAGTTTCATGAGAGTGAGACGAAGGTGTTCTCCATGCTCTTCCTCGGATTTTGAGTAGACTAGAATATCATCAAGATATACCACAACGAACTTGTCGAGGTATTCATGGAAGACAGAATTCATGAGTCTTGAGAAGGTTGCCGGTGCATTGGTGAGACCAAAGGACATGACGGTGTATTCATATAGACCGTACCGAGTGGTGAAAGCTGTTTTTGGAATATCTTCCTTTCTGATCTTTATCTGATGGTACCCCATCCTCAAGTCCAACTTTGAGAATATTGAGGCTCCAGCAAGTTGATCAAAAAGATCATCGATACGAGGAATTGGGTATTTGTTCTTGATAGTTTTCTCGTTGAGAGGACGATAGTCAACCACGAGTCTTTTTGTTTGATCCTTCTTAGCAACAAACAGAGTTGGGCAACCCCAAGCGGAGGAACTAGGCTGAATGTAACCTTTCTCCATGTACATATCGATTTGCTCCTTCAACAATTTCAGTTCAGGAGGAGCTATCTTGTATGGATGTTTAGAGATTGGTGCAGTACCTGGTTCAAGCTTGATCACGAACTCAACTGCTCTGTCCGGAGGCATCCCTGGCAACTCTTCTGGAAAGACGTCAGGGAATTCACAAACCACCGGAACATTTTCAAGCAGAGGTAGTGGTTTAGCATCCAGAGTGTACAGCTGAACAGAACTTGATTCACTTGGAGAATAGACTATCTGGCCGGAAGGGTGGAACAGAGTTATTGACTTCTTAGCACAGTCAATCGTAGCTTTATTAGCCTTCAACCAATCCATGCCAAGGATGACATCAATGTCAGAATTGCCAAGCAGAATGAGGGAAGCAAGGAATATGTGACCTCCAATCAAGATCTGATTCTCATGACTGATCTTGGAAGTTTGCATAGTTGCTCCAGGGGAGTTTACTACTAGCGGGGAACCCAAACCAACAAAAGGTAGTTTAACTGCTGTAGCAAAGATGTTTGACACGAACGAATGCGATGCTCCGGTATCAAACAACACTTTAGCTGGGTTAGAGTTTACGGGGAATGTACCGAGAACAACGTCACCAGCTTCCTCAGCTTTGTCGGCCTTGATATGATTCACCCTCGCGGTCCTCCCGACAGGCCTGTTGTTGGAGTTGAAGGCTCTATCCGGGGGAGCACGAACCATAGCTTGGTTGGTGTTGGGGCGAGGAGGTGGTGGAGGTAGCTGCTTCTAAGTGCACTTATCAGCGTAGTGCCCAGTCTCCTTGCACTTGAAGCAAGTGACGACACGAGGAGGACCTGGCCTTGGCTGTCCCATTGGAAACCTCTGGCCCTGCATCTGAGATGGGTTGGGTGGGCGGGGACCAAAGCCTGGAGAAGCTTGGGCATTTGAGCCCTAGTGACAGCACTGTTTGGCACCCAGATGCGGCGCTTCTGCGGAGGGGTGGTCATGTTGGAGGAGGAACCACCCTCACGCGAGTGCTTGCGCGACTCTTCGAACGCCTTGCGCCCATTCTCCTCATTGAGCGCGGTGTTCACGAGCTCCACGAAGTCCTTGCACTTGATGTTGGTGAGAGCGTACTTCAGTTCCGGGTTAAAACCTCGGCGGAACCTTGCCATCTTCTTGGCTTCAGTGGACACTTCGTCACCGGCGTATCGAGCGAGACGATTGAACTCGTTCTGGTAGCCGAGGACGTCCAGCTTGCCCTGTCTGAGAGAGCAGAATTCCTCACGCATCCTTTCCATGAGACCATCCGGGATGTGGTGCTTCAGGAAGGCATCCTTGAAACAACCCCAGGTGATAGGATAGCCAGCTCTCATGGTCTGGTAGTTCTCCCACCAGGTAGCTGCCTGACCCTTCAGTAGGTAGGTGGCATACTTGACCTTATCTTCCTCAGCAACATGAGCAATCTCCAGAGCCCTGTTGATCTCCCTGGTCCAGTCATCAGCATCCAGAGGCTCACGTGTTGCCACGAAAGCTCTGGGCCCCACGCTCAGAAACTCCTTAATGCTGACTCGCGGAGCATTCTGGTTGGTGTGCTGGTTAGCCTGGATCCGGGCCATCTGAGCCACGACCTGAGTCATCTGAGTCAACAGCTCCGTGAGCGGAGGTGGTTCAGGCATGGTGTTCCTGGTTGGAGGCATCCTGAACAGAAAATGCATTTTAGCACAACAACAGCAAAGGATAGACTTGGTAACCGAAATAGAAATTATTCCGACGCATGAATAGATAACCAACAGGTACATCATCACATGTTCAAATACATCAGAATATCCAACAGACCAATACATGGTTCGAATGCCACAGGATAACTAAACATAGCTAGGAACGGATACATCGGTACTCCCATGCTCATCACGCAGGACGGCGGCGAGTAGTATGACGAGAGATACGGTGAGGAGGAATCCCACGGAAGTAGGTATCACGACGATCCCTGTAGATAGGAACTGCTCTGAGAGCAACTCTCGGGGTGGTGAAGTAGAAAGCGTCGTCTCCCTGTGCTCCATAGCGGGGAATCCCTGTGTAACCAGCTCCGAGGTCGAGAAGTGGGCCTCTGATCGGCTCGTAACCTCCAGCATCTGGCAGAGGAAAACCCAGTGTCTGCTGGAAACGCGCAAAGCGCTCGTCTCCAACGAAGTCTGGTGTACGTCGCCAGACGCGTCAACGCGAGGTAGAGCTGCTCCCTGACTGAGGCCAACTCCTGAGCAAGTGTGGAAGCAACGGCGTCACTGTGCCTCACGAACTGGGCAGTGGTGTGCAGCCTGGAGCTATCATCCTCGTAGGTATCCAGGTTGCGGTGGAGAGTGAAATGAACTCCCGCCGACGTGATGTAACCACGGGGGATGTGACGATAGATAGAATCGTCAAACCCCCAGTAGTCAGCACGGAGGACGGTGAGACTCACGTAAGCGGCCTGCTGCACAGCCATATCCACTGTGGAACCTACTGCCTCGTAGCGGTGGACAACGCTCCTGCCATCATCCGACAGAATGTAGACGATAGCCCGGTAGCAAGTCTGGTCAAACTCTCGCTGCTGCTCGTAGACCTGGTACTCTGGTGCCCAACGGAACCCCAGATAGGTAACCATGTCTCTCAGCATCTCCGGATAACCGGCGGTGCTCTCACAGCGAGTCATCCGAACCACCTGCGGGTAGAACCTGAGATCCATCTGCAGATGATTTGGGAAGGTTTTGATTAGACTCCGGTAGAAGAAAAAAGGAAGTGGAAAACAACAGCAAGGTTTCAACGGACGAAAAGGTTCTTTAGAAGAACAGGATATCGAAGCAACATCGGGAAAACGAGACCAAAAGTCCTGAGGTACTAAGGAGAACCCAAAACACGTGAAATCCTAACTTGAAAGTTTAGGCGAGAACAGAAAACAACGTTGCACTTCCTTACCAGAAAAGGGTGGGTGGGTGGGGAAAGAAGAAAAATGGCAGAATTCCTACTCTCACGTTTCATTTTTCCTATATAGCTACAAAATAGTTTCTAGACTCAACTGCGACCAGTAAAAAGGGATCCTACAGGCAGACAGGCTCTGATACCATTTGTCGCACCCGGACTTCTAGAGGATACTCACCGTACGAACTGAACAGTATTTTGGTTGGATTACGGGGCTTAACGGCTCCCGCGTCCCCTTACGGGTAGGCCAGCACTTATGTGCGACAACCAACCGTTACTGTTCACCGTCGATGTAAACTATCCTATAGAAATCAGGATACTACCATTGACGTACTTCATACCATACACACATGGTACGTCAACGGTTTTGAACAAAGGGATAACACAACATGCCTCTAAGACACAAAAGATTGAAATAAAGTTGCAAATGGCCTTCACTAAGGCAGAAATAGCAAATACAATCATCCAGAGGACACATGTCCCAACATATCATTCATTACATCAGCGGAAGCAATCAAGGGTGTCTGGGTACAGACAAATCCAACAGGCTTAAGAAGCCGGAGAAAATAAAGAAGACGAAGCCCATTTTCTCTTTTCAGTAAGGAATCTCGGGGCGCGATTTCTTCCAGGGGGGCGTTTTGTAACATCCCAAGTATGAAAATACCCCTAGAATGTTTGTTTCTTGCTTTAATTAAAGTTTTGCATCATGTCATCATAATCATTGCAATTGTTTCCTATTTGTTTGCATCTGTTTTTCTCTGTTTTCACAATTGAAATTCAAACTTGATTCAAACATTTATTTCATACTTGCTCTGTTACAATCTTTTCAAATAAAAGTTCAACTCAAACAACATTTGTTTCCAATTATTCCATAATGATCAACTTTTAAAATGGTGGCTTTTAATCAATCCATTAATTCCAAATTGCATTCAAATGCAAATCAAATCATCAAACAGCACCTAATTTGAAAATTATGAAAGTACCAAACAATTCTAATCACATGTGTTCTAATTAAATAATAGGGTTCACCCTATTAAAATTGTTGTTTTCAATATTAATCACTTAATTATCAAATTCTTCAAATTTAAAACCAATTTGCAAACATCAAATAAAAATTGAACATTTGAAAAACCAAAGTTGTCAAATGGTGGATGTTGACCTAATTAACTCACAAGAATTTTCCCTAATTTTTTTCAACTAAAAAACCTACCTTTTTCTTCCATTTCCTATTTCTGCAAAAAAATAATAATAACAAAACACAAAAATAGAAAAAGAAAAACGAGGGGAGAGAGGCAGTGGGCTCAGCCAGCGCGAGCCCAGCCCACTTACCTTTTTTTTCTCCTGGCCCGGTACCGCTTCGCGCTTCCCCCCTTCGTCTAACTGTACGGCAGAGCATCCACCACTGCCACGGCGGCAGCAGTGGCGCTCCGACGGCCAGCAGCTGCCCCTACCCTCTATAAAGCCAACCTAGGCCCCCGGGAGCTAGCCCTAGCCACCTACCCTCTTTCTCCCTCGCTCCGCCGCCGTCTCATCTCTCTCCTCGGAGCAATTTCCCCTCTGAACCTCACCACTATCTCACCGGAGCTGTCGCACCCGGACTTCTAGAGGATACCGTACGAACTGAACAGTATTTTGGTTGGATTACGGGGCTTAACGGCTCCCGCGTCCCCTTACGGGTAGGCCAACACTTATGTGCGACAACCAACCGTTACTGTTCACCGTCGATGTAAACTATCCTATAGAAATCAGGATACTACCATTGACGTACTTCATACCATACACACATGGTACGTCAACGGTTTTGAACAAAGGGATAACACAACATGCCTCTAAGACACAAAAGATTGAAATAAAGTTGCAAATGGCCTTCACTAAGGCAGAAATAGCAAATACAATCATCCAGAGGACACATGTCCCAACATATCATTCATTACATCAGCGGAAGCAATCAAGGGTGTCTGGGTACAGACAAATCCAACAGGCTTAAGAAGCCGGAGAAAATAAAGAAGACGAAGCCCATCCACGTAGGTCCTGGATCCAGCCCTGGTCCAGCTAACTACTCGTCTGCAGTCTCGTCAAACTCCACGAAGTAGCCATCCTGGTGGTCATCGTAGCCGTAGTCGTAGTCTGCGTAAACCACAGCCCCAAAGGGGTCAGTACAACAACGTACTGGCAAGCAAGACTCACAGTTCACCAAGGTGTAACCCGTCAACACCAAGCACAGATGCCTTGGGATCAACGGAAGAAAAGGTATGAAAGAGGCTGCAACTGGCTGCACTAACCATCTACAGAATATACTACAACTTTAGGTGTATCAGAAAGGGATAAGATAGCGTATCGTAACCAACTATAGCTAACCACCAAACAAACCCATCCTGGATCTCGCCCTTATCCAAAGAAGCAATCCGAGGATAACTCACACAGTTGGATTAATGATGGATCAAGTTGTTGTGTCAATAGGACTATTACTAGTCAGGTTATCATTAGTTAGGTGTAAGTTGTTCTGAGTACTTGTTAGCCAGTACTTTCACCAAGTCAACCATAACCGCGGAAAACACGGCTTCTCGAGAAGATTTATCCCTGCAGGGGTGCACCAATTTGGCCGTACACGTAAGAATAACCCGCCAGATGGGAAGGCCTTTCCCACCAAGCGGGGCACTCAACACAATTCAACCTTTCCTCGCATCAAGCCCAAAGCACCACGTGCTGTGCGTGCGCGGCTAATCGAGCCCCCCGAAGAAAAGGAGGACCCTCATAGCACTGGAAGACCACGCCGCCCTAAATGCCGACTACAAAAATTTCCACCCTGGCCTCGGGTTCGTACCTGCATATGCGTGCATCAAATGGAAAGCCCGAACTAAGTGTGGTGATTTGGACGAGATGCGGATCGAGTCAAATTGAGGGGGGCGCCCATACACGCTTCCCACATGCGGATAGTGCGCTCATCATGGATCAGTAGACAAGACCCTTTTCCTATTAGGGTCGACACTAGCAGGCCTCAAAACCACGCCGGGCCTCCTGCGGGTGCCTTATCAGCAAATTATTATTACCTCAAATTAACAGGTGTTGTTTAACATCGAGCCCAGAATATAACAGAATATAATAACGGAAAGTAACTGATAACAGACTCGAGCAAAACAACCCTAAGCATGCTAGTAAGACACGGGCCCAAGCAACGGGGTTTTAGGACTGGAGGTGATGGCAATATCAGGGTTTAGGGTATCATGTGACAGGTTCGTAACAGAAACAACTACCACTATGGCTAGCAGATAAGAATCAACGGAAAGTATCGGTAACCTATGTTGAAAGGAACACAGTGGTTCATGTGAGTGATAACTTGCCTGCAAACCCAGTAGCCGGGTACTGAGCTAGATCCTCAGAAGGGGTGTCGTAAAGGTCGTCGGTATCAACGTCGTCGTCTATCCGAGAAGAAGCAAACAAACAAGGCAGAAATATAAACAATCATCATCATGGCATAGTGCACAATCAAATATGATGCATGACAAGTTAATAGATGCATCAAAATAAACTAATTGATAAGACAACACAATTTAATTTGGACACATATGCAACTTTGAGTTGCATATGAAAAGCCCAAGATTTTGGTTAGGTTATTTGTTTTCCAACTAAACAACAGGTGCTAGTGGTTTAGTATGATGCATGCAAAAGGAAAACAGCAAAATAACAACATTAGAATCAAATTAGAATAGGGTGTAGCAATTTAGAATTTTATTATTAACTTAGGGAATTTTGGGTGCCTTAAAGGTGACACACAAATACTTGTTGTTTTCAACCATTTAAATTGTTCAAAACAAATAACAAAGTTCATATTTGAAAGGTTATCAAATTTTAGTTGGATTACATGTTTCACATTTTGAAATTGGACTTAGGATTATTTAATTATGAATTAAACAATATTGAACAATTTTTAATTGAATTAAACAAGATTTAAATTGTTTAGGCAATTTTAATTATTCAAAACAGAACACAAAAATTATATTTGAATAGGTTGGGTGAAAAGGTATGGAAAACATATTTTATTTGCATTTATTGGGTTAATAAATAATTAGTTATGAATTTTACAAATTAACATTTGAAATGTTTAAGTTTGAATTTTAAATGCATTTGAAGTTTTCAAAACAGTACACAAATTGGATATTTGGAAAGTTTAAGAAATTTGGATCAGAATTCATATAAAGTTTGTATTTGTTGGAATTATAAAACAAAAGATATTGAATTTCAAAGTTTGGTTTTAAATCTGTTTATTAAAAAGATTTTGGAATTTTGAAATTCGCACTGGAACGTTTGTTACTCAGGTTCACGCTACACACTGCCACTGCGCAGTGGGCCAGTGGCCAGCGTGGCACTGCGCAACGCTTGCATGGCCACGGGGGTCGCTGACAGTGGGCCTGGCTGCTGTGGAAGAAAATCCACAAAAAGTGGTGCGCTTGCGGGGGATCGAACGCGCGACCAGACGCTGCGCGCACACGGTTCAGTACCGCTGCGCTACGCTGCTGTGTTTGACAGGTAAGGGAACTGAAACAGGTTAAGGTTCAGTTTGGAGTTAACTGAACCTGACGAACAAATCCTTGCTCGTTCCGTCAGACAGAGCTCGCCGGCGAGAAAGGTGATCGTGGCCGTGATGCAGTGGATGCTGGGGTGGTGCAGTTGCACGGATGCGAGGGGGATGCAGAGGAGGGAGAGATTTGGAGGAGGAAGTGGGCTCACCACCGTTGTAATCGACGCAGTGGCTTGGTGATGACGTGGGCTGACGACGGTGGCCGCGGCGAGGAAGTAGACGGCGCCGTCGATGTGGATGTCCTCCAGGCGAGCTCAGGTGTCCACGACGTAGAGGAAGACGAGGCCGTGCGATTCCAGCAAGCAATCGTGGTCGAGAAGCCCTGCAACGCCGGTGAGAGCTACGGGTTCAGTTAATGGTGGCGCGGTGGCCGGAACGGAAGAAGATCGCGGCGTCGATCTGAGGCTCACCGGTGATGTTTCTGGTGTCCAAGGGGAGAAGGGAGAGTGGGGAAGCGACTGCGGTAGGTGGGTGGCTAGGTGGGAGCGAAACGCGGCGGCGCCATCGTGATCTTCAGTGAGCTGCCGCCGGTGAGGTGGAGCGGAGAGGAAATTGGCGTCGGGGAGGAAGCAGGCGACGGCGGTGGAGAGGGGAGAGGAACCCTAGCGACCTAGGGTTGATCTGAGGGCGCCCTAGGTGCTTTATAGGGGCTAGGTGGCCGCGGATAGCCGCCGGCGTCGCCGCGCGGTCGCGGTGGCGCCACGGATGGAGCTCCGTACTGAATCAGAAGGCGAGCACGAATTTCCAAGCGGTAAGCTGGCTTAGGCGGGCTGGGCTTTGCGCGCGCGGTAGATAGGTGGGCTGGATAGGTTTAGTTGCTGCGCGCGCGCTGCGTTTTGTTTCTTTTTTATTTTTCCTTCTGTTTTTTTTTTTGTAGCCTTTGCTTTTGGATAAAAAAGATAGGTTTTTGTTGATAGAAAAATTTGGAAAAAATTTGGATAAGCTCCTTAGTTGAAATGCAACCACTTGGTAGTTTTGGTTTTCCAAATTTCAAATGTTTGCTTGCTGTTTAAAATTAAACCCAATTTAATTGAATTTTGCAATAATAATTAATATTAGAAAATAAAGCCATTTTCAATAGGGTTTCCCCTAGGGTTTAGAATGTTTTAAGGAATTCCAATTAGTGGTGTACTTCAAGGATTCAAAAGATTAATGATTTGAGAATTGGTTTGAGTTGCAAAATGATTTGGAAAATAATGGATTAATTTGGTTAATTGAATTAAGCAACAATTTAAGAGTTGATCCAATAAGAAAATAATTTGGAAGCATTTGATGTTTTTGATTTGCAAATCTTTATTTGAAAGATTGTAACAGACAAGTGTGAAAACAATGTTGATTAAGTTTGACTTTTATTATGAAATCAATGCAAACAGAAATAAATATGGGAATGATGACATGATGCATTGCTTAAATAAAACAAAAGGTGAAACAACTAGGGGTTTTCATACTTGGATGTTACAGGAGCTACGCCGCCTGAATCCATGGACACCGCCGCCGTTCCTGTGCGCCACCACCCCTCCTAACTGCGGGAACCAGACCGCCGTGGTCCCCTCTCCCTCGACGACATCTCCTCGGGCCTGGGGACCCTCTGCTTCCACGCCGCCATCCTCGCCGCTGACAGCAGCTTCCACCTCGCCGTCGAGCTCAACCTCGGCAACCTCCCGGTGCTCACCGCCTTCTACCTCTCCATCTTTCTTCTGCATCATGTCCTCGAGCACGCACACACGCGCAACACATCCGTGCACGCACCCGAGCGGCACAGCCCCCGCAGCACGCATCCGCTCGCCGCCGGCGTCGATCTTCCGTCAGGTTCAGACAACGCGCGCGTCAATTAAAATTCAGAAACACGCATGAACAGAACCTTACCTTGGCTACGTGCGGTATACTGACAAGATCCGCTCGCTCACCCCAGTGGCAACGCCACAGCGCGCGCACGGGAGAGGCCAGGTTTCGAGCCCTGGCTCTCGCACGGGAAATTCCCAACCTTTTTTGCGCAGCGCTGACAGGGTGGCCCCCCTGTCAGCCACTCTGTTGCCACGCTAGCACACGCTGGCCCAGGGCCCATCTGGCAGTGCCTTGGGCTAGTTAACTGTGCGGTATCAAATGTTTTCCACCTTTTCTATTTCACAAACAAGTCCTTTTAATTGCAGAATGGCCCCTGAAACTAAAAAGCTAATAACTTTTATTTTATAATTCCAAATAACAAAAATAAAATATGTGCACTGCCCCAAATTCAATTATCTACCTATTGGTAACATTTGTTTTCTATTTTGAATTTTCCAAATGCATTCCAAATTTGAATTCAAACAATTCATTTGTAATTTGCTAAAATCCATAACTAATTTATACTAAATCCAAATAATGCAAATAAAATATGTTTTCCATGCTATTTCAAACCACCTATTCAAATATAAATTTTGTTTCATGGTTTGAATAATTAAAATTGCTTAACTAATTTAAACCTTGTTTAATTCATTTAAATTTGCTAAATTCATAACTTGCTCAAATTAAATTATTTTTGAACATGTAAAATATGTTTTCAAACTAGAAAAGTATAAACTTTTCAAATATGAACTTGAATTCATGTTTGGAACAAATAAAATTCAAATAATTTTCAAACTTGTTTTAAATTCATTTAAAATTTGTTTAATCTTGTTTAAGTCATAATAAATTCACCCTAACTCCTTTTTCAATATTTGAAACATGTAATCCAACTAAAATTTTGTATTCTTTTCAAATATGAATTTTATTATTTATTTTTCCCAATTTAAATTGGTGAAAACAACAACTATTTGTGTAATCCCTTTAAGGAACCAAAAAAATTCCCTAACTTAATAAATAAATTTCTAAATTGGTAAACCTTATTTCCAATTGGTTCTATTGTTGTTATTTTGTTGTTTTCCTCATCCATGCACCATACTAATTCACTTTCACCTGTTGGTTAATTGGAAAACAATTATTTCAACCAAAATTCATGGGCTTTTCATATGCAACTCAAAATTGCATATGGGTCCATTTAAATTGTGTTACCATGTCAACTAGTTTATTTTGATGCATCCATTAACTTGACATGCATCATCCCATGATTGTTCACTATGCCATGATATTGATTGTTTATATTTCTGCATTGTTTGTTTGCTTCTTCTCGGATAGACGACGACGTTGGGACAGACGATACTTACGACACCCCTTCTGAGGATCTAGCTCAGTACCAGGCTGCTGAGTTTGCAGGCAAGTTATCACTCACATGAACCACTGTGTTCCTTTCAACATTGGTTACCGATACTTTCCGTTGTCTATTTATGCTAGCCATATGTATCGTTGCTTCTGTTACGAACCTATCACATGAATCCCTTAACCCTGATATTGCCTCACCTCCACTCCTACAACCCCATTGTTTGAGCCAGTGTCTTACTAGCATGCTTAGGTTGTTTTGCTTGAGTCTGTTACCCGTTAATTTCTGTTACTATATTTCTATTATGTTCTGGGGCTCAATGTTAATCAATCAACCTGTTAATAATAATATGCTGATAAGGCACCGGCAGGAGGCCCTGTGTGGTTTTGAGGCCTGCTAGTGTCGACCCTAATAGGAAAAGAGTCTTGTCTACTGATCCATGATGAGCGCACTATCCGCATGTGGGAAGCGTGTATGGGCGCCCCCCTCAATTTGATTCGATTCGCATCTCGTCCAAATCGCCTCATTTAGTTCGTGTTTTCCATTTGCCGCATGAATGTTTTTGCGAGCCCAACGCAGGGTGGAACTTTTGTAGTCGGCATATAGGGGGACACGTTCTTAGAGTGCTATGAGGGTCCCCTTTCTTCGGGGCTCGATTAGCCGTGCGCCAAAGGTGCTTTGGGCTTGATGCGAAGAAGAGTTGAGTTGTGTTGAGTGCCCCGCTTGGTGGGAGGCATCCCATCTGGCGGGTTATTCTTACGTGTACGGCCAAATTGGTGCACCCCTGCAGGGATAAATCTTCTCGAGAAGCCGTGTTTTCCGCGGTTATGGTTGACTTGGTGAAAGTACTGGCTAACAAGTACTCAGAACAACTTACACCTAACCAATGCTACCTGACTAGTAATAGACGTATTGACAGAACAACTTGACCCATCATTCATTAATCCAACTGTGTGAGTTTATCCTCGGATTGCTTCTTTGGATAAGGGGCGAGATCCAGGATGGGTTTTGTTTGGTGGATAGTTATAGTTGGTTACTATACGCTATCTTATCTTCTTTCTGTTAGCCGGAAGTGGTAGAATCTCTGTACTTGGTTAGCGCAGCCAGTTGCAGCATCTTTTATATCCCCTCTCTTCCGTTGAACCCAAGGCATCTGTGCTTGGTGTTGACGGACTACACTTTGGTGAACTGTGAGTCTTGTTTGCCAGTACGTTTATGTACTGACCCCTTTGGGGCTGTGGTTTCCGCAGACTACGCTTACGAGGATCCCAGTGACGGCTACTACGTGGAGTTTGACGAGGCTGCTGACGAGTAGGTAGCGGACCCGGGCAGGATCCGAGACTACGTGGATGGGCTCCGTCTTTCTTTCAGTTCCCGGCTTCTTAAGCCTATTTGGATTTGTCTGTACTCAGACCCTTTGAATGCTTCCGCTGAGATGTAATGATGTTATGTTGGGACATGTGTCCTCTGGATGATTGTATTTGCTATCTCTGCTCTAGTGAGAGCTATTTGCAACTTATTTCAATCTTTTGTGTCTTAGAGATATGTTGTGCTATCATTCTGTTACAAGCCGTTGACGTACCATGTGTGTATGGTATGAAGTACGTCAATGGTTGTATCCTGATTTCTATGGAATAGTTTACGTCGACGCTGAACAGATAGGGATTGGTTGTCACACATACGTGTGTTGGCCTACTCGTAAGAGGACGCGGGTGCCGGTAAGCCCCGTAATCCAATCTACTACTGTTCAACGGAACGGCGAGTATCCTTTAGAAGTCCGGGTGCGACAAGGAGTGTCATCGCTGCTACTACGTACCTCCGTTCCATAATGTAAACCTTTCTAGCAAGCTAAACTAGCTCGCTAAAAAGTCTTACATTGGGGAACGGAGGGAGTAATATGTTACAGCTGTGAGTTCAAAAGTAATTTTCTATTGAACGTATTTCAGCATGAGTATCAACCGTTCTTCTATGAAGCACTACTAATACATTACTTTGGTGAGTTCCAAAGACACAAAACACTTCCATCGTTGTGAACGTCGAAAATTGTAACGAGGAGTATATATATACGAGCTAATATAAGACACAATCAAATCTTGCGGAAACAAAACCATATGCATATTCGACCCAATGGAAGCCAAGCATCGGCCTCTGATTCAATCATCAAACCACAAGTGTCATCATCGAACACAAACAAAAAACAAAACATGAATTTGTTGAGAGAAAATAGATTGTCCACGAACTGGAAATCAGCAAGTGACTGCTAGCAAATCCACAAATTCTTAGCAACAAATCCAGTTCATGACTAGATCCAGAAAAAGAACTGCCGTTTATAGACAAAAACTGCACAGATTTTCCTTTACACTACAAAGAATTGTCACATTATTGTTCATCGCACCGAATGTCCATGAATAATCCAATCCCCAGAAGTATATATATGTATATATCCCCTCACTCACCTGCACATACCGACATACGATCGAAAAACGCCATATACAAAATACACAAGCGTCTACTCGGAATGAACAGCTACACTCCTCACTCCCAAGCAACGGTCGTGTCACTCCCTTCTCCTACCTGTGCTACAACATGCCGTCAAAGCGGCGGCGAAGAAAAAAGAGCGCGAAAAGAACATGGGTAGAACAAGTTTCCATCTGTGAACCACAGTACTTCCTGACTAGATCAGCCCGGTGTAGGCATTGCCTTGGGCGGCGTGGAGGGGCATCATTCCTGTGTTGGGGGCGCCGTAAGGGTGGTGGGCACCGGCGGGCGCGAACGGGTTGGCCCCGAATGGGTTCGCCGGGGGCGCCTGGACCTGCTGGTGGTGCTGGACCTGAGCGTGGTGGCTGGCCATCATCATCTGCTGCTGCTGGAGCATGAAGGCCTGCTGCTGCTGGGCCATGGCAGCCATCTGAACCGCATGGGGCGCCGCGTACCCGTTCGAGCCGTAGAACGGGTCGTGCATTGCTGCTGGCTGTTGCATCATTGGTGCGGCACCGGGGGTCTCCCAGGGGTTGTAGCTTGCGGGTTGGCTCGCTCGTCGGTTCGCGTCATCGTATAGGCTGTCAAGGGTGAGCAAGTCTAGTCCACCAGCCTGCAGGAAGTCAAGTTTAGTATGATCAAAGGATGATCAGAACGACAAAGTGTTGCTGCCTGCATCTATAGGAAAGATGGTATCGTACCAATTTTTTGCCAGAAGCGGCAGCTGTTTCATTTGAACTGGGTGCAGTGACAAGGGCAAGTTCCCAGCCTGTGGCTCCATTTTCAAAAGAGGGAGCGGATCTGGGCACGTCATCTGCAGCAATGGGCAGACAGTAAGTGGCATGCGTTTCACTTGGACCAATTCAACCCAGTGAAAAGACGCCTGATCTTTTTTTCACAGGAGGGATATTTACCTATTGGAACAATTGCCAGCGCTAGAGCGTTCTTCTCATCTATTTCGGCTACCGAAGGGTGTGTTTCATTGAGACCCTAACAAGCAAAGAAAGCTTTAGCAGGACCATACATGGCTATCAACCTCTTTGTGAGTAGCACAGAATGGTACCAGCAAGTCAGTTGGTTCAGATGCAGGTGCTTCCTCTGCAACTGGTTCTGGTTCTGGCTCCGGCTCTTGTTCCACTTCGGGTTCTGAAACAGGAGGAGGTGAAGTTGGCTTTACTTCCTCCTCTGGCTCTCTGTTGTACTCTATAGCCAGTATTTCCTAGAAACAAATCAAAATTGGTCAGAGAGAACTCAAAGGAACCCACAAGGAAGGAAAACCGTGCGAATAAAATGATTGAAATGGTTGAAAGGCATCCTGAAAGACTGCATGCCAAGGTTTTTAGGATGAACACGTTCCACACAGATCTGGTCATGCTAATCATTTATTAGGATGAGTATGTTTTTTCTCTTTAATTTAAAGCTCATTCGGCATGCAGTGCATGAATTTCAGCTACACCTTCCTATTCATACTCAGATCAGCTCTAACGGACCGTTTACTAGAAAGCTAACTGAAGAGAGTATACAGCACTAACTAGAAACCCCAAATAACAGCAGTAGCAACCAATGCTAGTTTGCTTGTTAGAACTCATTCTGAACTAAATTCATCATCTTCCATAGTGTGGACATTATAATATCTTGATGAAGCATGTCTTACTTTGCCTATAAACATTACTACCAATAATAAAGGTTCAAGTTTTAAACATTTTCCAAACCTTTTTCATTGCAGGAGCCTCTGTCACATATTCCTCCATAGTTTGCAAGAATGATGCCGGAGGCTGCATAAGTTATCATCAGAATGCTGTCAGCAGCTTGCTAATGTAGAAAATAAATATCAAAGACTTGAAAATGGAAAATTTAACGAACCTGTTCAATTTTCAAGAATTTCTCACCACGTCCTACGTGAATTGTTTTGCACACTTCATAAAATTCTGACAATCTCTCGGACTGGGTAACAAAAATGAAAAAACAAATGTATATGAACAACACAATAATATCAGTCAGGTTACATATTCGCATTCAACATAATTCACAAGGACTAAATCAGTGGTTCGGAATTTCAGTTTGAAAATGGCTCAGCACCACCGGAGCTGATATTGAAGTGGAAAAAAAGCGTGCTTTAAGAAAACCATGTTGAATCCCCATGGTGAACACTTGCTCAAGAATGCATCTAGCTAATCCCCATTGAAGAGAAAGATCATGGGAAGACGCAATTGCTCAAATGAATTGGGGTGGCTGCCGCAAGAAATATTGGTTTTACTGCTTTCATCAAATCAAGCACTGAAGAAAAACAAATACTGTATACAGGGAGATCACAAGAATGCATAAACTCTAATATGTCCACAATAATTAGTGGGTTATACCATATGTTGTTCCATTCCGAAGTCTCCTAAGTGCTAACATATATTCAAGCTCACTTAATACTCACTAGGATTTGAGTTAAGTTGCTATAAAAAAAGTAAAAATAATCCAGGGGAACAATTTAAGAGTGGTCAGCAACAGAGTAGGGATAGAAAATTTACCTGGTTAGTTGCTCTTTTGTATATATCAAGAGCCCTAACGGCATCATTTCTTTGCATCTCAAAGAACTGCAACAGAGCATAAGGTGTAAATAGGATGACCAAAATAAATAAACATGGCTGGTGATTTAAGAGGTTTTATAGACTTATCCTAAGTGGTAAGCACAGAAGTTCACCTTGTCAACAAGATTGACAGTCCCGTCACTAATGGCGGTGTAGATCTTAACACTCTCCAAAGCAACCTTCCAGTAATGCATAACACAAAGTCAAGGAATGCCAAAACCACTCATAAACAGTACTAAAAAGAAAATGAAAGAACAATCATATCTAAAGAAAGAAAGAGAGGAAAAGGCCATGCTACTTACCATTGAAAGTGCATGCTGGATTATGACATTATAAGAGGATGCCCCTTGTGGCTGCAAAATTGAAGTAATTCAAACTTAATATGTAACATTACATGAAAACAGAAAACTGAAGACCACGTAGTGGTGGGCAACAGGCTCGTTACCTGGCAAGCAAGGAGCCGGAAAAGAAGTTGCTGCAGTGGTGGCAGATGATCAAGCACACCAACAGTATCAAGATCACGTGTCCTCTGCAGATAGGAGAATTTTTAATCAAAAACTTAGATGTGAAATTCAACTGTTGTAACATAATCATTTTATGTGGTAGCTTATACTTCAAGTCGGATAAACAAAATAGTTTCGAGTTTTGACTTCAAAGCGCTAATATACATTGAATATTTTATCTAGTAATATTTCAAGCACATGTAACATGCTCTAGATGATTATATGGACTGAAATAATATATAAAATGAAACATTCAAGAAATTCTCACAGATGCAGGCAAGAGGAATAAGTACACCAGCCCTTGTGTATTATTAATTTTGATACTGGAGAGAAACTAGCATTGGGTTTACATACCGGGGGGTCTGACTCCACATCATACTTCAGCACACGGAAACATTCGAGTCTCTCTTCTAAATATAAAGCATAAGTGCGCACCCATGCAGAATAATCCCAAGCTGAACAGACAAGTAGAGAACGCAAGATCATGACAAGTTCACAAAATCATCTTTCACATAAAAGTATACAGATGATGGTACTAGTATGAAACTATAAATTGGTACCTCCTGAACTAGAATCATCCTTAAAGTAGGCCATGTTTAGCATATGAGATCTAGATCTGCCGTAATTAATAAGCTCTTCACGAAACGTGGGATCAACTTCTCGAAGGGCGCGATGTATAACAATTAATGTCTTCAATGCAACCTGAGTTATAAATAATCAAGCAAACAATGTCCATAAGTTCTTTCTTGCATCACCCATGAAAAGCATTATCAATAAAAAAGGAAGCCATTCACCATGGATATAAAATATGTTTCCGAGAGAAAAATAAAAATCGATAATTTGATTTGCTAAAGTTCGTACACATGTTTGCAATATAACATGGCATTCAGAATTAGGCGCCCCGAGGGAGGAAATATATTATTTTAACACGAAAAAATTAGATCTGCGCCTGAATTTAAATCTGGGAAGTGTATGGAGAGTTATTTTGCATCATTGCGTACATTAAAAATCCATATCTGACCAGCATGCCAGGCCGAACCATCCATCCAATCCCAATAATACATCAGATACTGTTATAAAGCAACTACGGTGGTGTATAAATTTGAAGTTTGAACATTTCAAGTTTTATGAATATCAAGCTGCTACATTGTACTTTAGTCATGAACATCAAAGAGACACAAAGTTTAAGAAAATTACACAAAGATACTTGATGCAAAAAAGGTTCCCGATACAAAAGGTGAACTACATTCTAACCAGAATATTAATCATAAGAAAACCAAGATGGCAGCATTGTATTTGACTATATTAAATGGAAGAAATAAATCCATACCGCCCAGTTTCGTGTCTTTGAAAGACGCCTCGCAAGGGCATGAATGCAGTAAGCTACATCTGCACGCGGCCTTGCAGCAGAAATGGAAAGAAAAATTTCTGCAAACCAATAAACATGTGACCCATGTCAGTTAGAAAAATTGAAGATGTGGCAACTGATGCAGCGCTTAGTTTGCACTAGCGTTTCACTTTCATCTAAGAGACAGGATGTGCCACCACCTCTTATGTACTTCTCCCTTGATGGACGCTCACTATGGTTGGTGGCCTTCACAATTGCAATGTCCAATTCCTGTTATTGGGGATACACGGTAAGCCAACAGCAAGTGAAGCATAGTAATTAATAAGAGTAGATGTCGAAACATGGAAATTTTTAAATAATACTGTATACTCATGAATCGTTAAAAAAAGCCCCAACCTTATAATCACTGTTCACTTTTGCCAAGCTCACGGTGGTTGTGTCCTTGAGGGCTCCAAGGTACTTCCTGAGGCTCGTCTGACTGCCGCCACCAGCCATTATCCTCAGTTCCTAGCTGGTCTGGTTCTGCAGCAAAGAAACATACATGTTAGGGAAAGCTGTTTTCCCGCAGAATGAGCTGGACAATCTAACATACTGACAATTGGGGAACAGATACACCAGGCCTGGAAAGTCCCAGCTTTATTTTAGCAGCAAACAAAGGGTGAAGGGACAAGACACTGCCTCTCACCAAACTAAGAATCATTTACAAAGAGTTCACCCCAAAGCATAAGATCGGATCGGCATCAAAGCAATTTCTCCATATCATTAGCCAAGATACACAAGATGTAGATAGCAACGATCTAAAAAGAAGTTAACCAAAATAAAATGGATCCCAATGAACTGCCAGCAGAAGAGGGTGAAACGGGCGAATAATCACTAGTACCAAAATCTCTGGCGCACGCAACGGATATATTCGGCAGGATAAACAGGAATATGATACGAAAGTGAACTCGCACGATACACCACCGAATAGCAGAGCAAGACACCACTCACCGACAGAGCAGAGTCGCAACAAGAACAGAAACAGAATCCGGAGCAGAGCTGCCGTGGGAGGAAAAGGCTACCGAGAGTCTGTGACTAGGATAGAGATTACTTGACGGTTGAGCGGCCAGGCCTACGCCGATGGTGGTCAAAGTAAACCAATACTACTGCAACGAAATGAGACGGATCGGAGCAGCGCGGATGGTTTCGCCTAAATTGAGCTTGGCAAGGCAGGAATCCCGTCCGGATTCTCCGGGAAAGCGGCGCAAAACTTGCACGGCTGACAAAGAACAAGGGGACAAAGAATTTTGAAACTTCAATTCAACGCAATGGACAATTCAATTCAGCGTATCGAGAAGGCGAGAGTCCACCTGCTCCTACGAGGTCGGATCCAGCTGAGCAGCCGCAGACCAGGGGTCCAATTGAACAAGAATAGCAGGCCGGAAACAGCAAGACGGGATTTTCAAACTGAGCTCGGACAAACAAACGAAGAAGCAAGCAAATAGACAATCATTCTCGCCTTCACGGCGCCCCAGGTAAAAAAAACTTTAATCAGGGCTCGAGCCCTGCGCCGCCATGGCCAGAGAGAATCGCCCAAAAGCTAGCTACCACGCGCAACGCCGCAATCGAGAACCGTAGACCCATAATAAAACTACTAGTACAAAGTACTGAGCAGAACGGAACTGACCGAGGACTGCAAGCCCACCACCGCAGGACCGCGGGGAGAATCTTTGCAGAGCGGGAGCCTTTCCGTGAGGAGAAGGGGGAGGAAGAGGATGTGCGGCCTGCGGTGTGTTGTTGGCGACGAGGAGGAGGAGAAGAGGGGGAGGGGGAGGAGGAGGAGGGGAGGTCGCTTTCGAAGCTCGGCCAACCCGGACGCGAACCACCACCCGGTGGCCGGACAGGGACGCGATACCGGAGATTAAACAAAGGGAAGAGGCTGCTGCCGCACAGCGCAGCCGTAGCTACAGCCAGCCAGAGCCAGAGCCAGAGCCACGGACGTACTCCCTCCGTCCACTTTTATAAGGCACACTTCTTAGCATTGAAATGCTAAGAAGTGGGCCTTATAAAAGTGGACGGAGGGAGTACTAACAGATTAGCGTACAGGCTCAGCTGCTTAATTATCGATCGTTTATTACTAAGACCGCATTAGCTTAGCTCCCCGCCGCCGACTTTCCGTTGTTTTAAGTGCGTGATTGGTCAGGCCCTCCTTTTTCTCTTTTTCTTTGCACCGTCCTCTTCTTTTAATTCGTTTTCTCTCGTCGGTGGAGAGGAACGCGAAATGTTTTTCTGGGGTTTTAGGATTTTCTAGAAGAGGAATAGTTTTTTATTAGTCAACAACACATCGATGACCTGCACACGTGCAAATTTTAAATTTTAAATACTTTGTATTTTTAACCTACATAAAATGGCAAATATACAGGTCTGAGTATAGTGCTTCAAATCTCTATTGATTTTAAGATTTTGCCATTTTCACGGTGTGATTTTGAATGTTTGTAGGCAGTATCATGTACTACGTTCAGAATTATTTTCATTTTTTCGAAACTTCTAAACATTTTTTAATTTTTTTTGTAAAACGAAGAGAGCACTAGACCTCGGGAGTCAAAATGACTTTCCACATATTAGCATCCTAGTTATACTTTTTTATGGTTTAACTATTTTTAACGATGTTTAATATAGGGATTGCTATGTTTTTTTACTTTAGTGCATAATGTCGTGTATTCCACCTATCATTCTATTGTTTTAAGTGTGTGATTAGTTCGGCCCTCCTTTTCCTTTGCACCGTCCTCTTTTTTAATTACTTTTCTCTCATCAACGGTATACACTTTTGTGGGATTTTAGATTTTTAGGATTTCTAAAAAAAGAACGTACAACCCATTTGTTTAGTCAACATATTGACGACCTCTTTGGTTTTAGAAATCACTAAAAATTGTTATTGGGTTTTATGTCCATAAGAATGGTTAGTTTATACATTGGTCCGCCAAATATATCACAATCCCCCCCCTTGCTCAGGTTTACGATTGCCTATTCGAGTTTTTTTAGAAGAGAGAGAATTTGTATGACAATGTCCATCTATTCAGCATGAATCAAAGGAGAGGGAGAAAAATATCTTTTAGAAAGAAAAAAACAGAATTATATGAATAACATTAACATATTTTTTATATTTATTGCACACTATAACAATGTCTTTAGCGGCATAATAGCATTCTACTTAAATTTTCCATGTGGTTTGACTCGGTTTTAACCCCGTTTCTTATAAGGATTGCTACGTTTTTCACTTTAGTTCATAATGTCATGTCGTGTGAGCACAATTTATATTCTTTTTTGACATAGCATATTAGTCTTATGAATGGTGTATTAGTAAGAAGAGAAAATTTCATGGATGCAACCAAAACTCGTCATATTTTTACTTTCTGCCCCCTAAGGAAAATAAGTTCACGAGATTTCACTATATTTAATAACGGAAAATCTTGTATGCAAATTATGCTTCATATCACAAAATCAAGTGTGGTCGATATTTGGCCAGAGCCATAGACATAAGAGATTAGCGTCAAGCTCAACTAGTTAATTATCGATCGTTTATTACTAAGAGGGCACTAGCTTAGCTCGCCGCCTACCTTAAGATTCTTTTATGTGTGTTATTAGTTTAACCCTCCTTTTCATTTGCACCGTCCTCTTATTTAATTCATGTCCTCTCGTCGGTGGAGAGGATGGGATACATTCTTTTGGATTCGGCTTTTTTTAGGATTTTCTAGAATAAGAATATACTAACTCTTTGTTTTAGTCAACACACTGATGAGCTCTTTGGTTTATAGAAAACTGGAGAAAACAAAATAAATTGAGTTTCATGTCCATATGAATCACAATCCTCCTTGGTTACTCGAGTTTTGGATTGCCTATTCGGCTATTCCTAAAACAACATAACTTGATTTTTTTAAAGAAAAGGAGAACCTTTATGATATTATCTATCCATTTTGCATGGAGACAAAAATATCATTATTGAACAAAAAATAAACATCTTAGAGCATCTCCATTGTCGGTCCCAATACAATGTTCGACACTAGTTGTCGACGCAATGCTATTGGACGCGCCAGCGCGTTGCTGCCCTATTAGAGGTGTCTCTTCCCACCAGTGAGTCCCAATAAACGGGTCTAGAAAAACAAATTGGAAAGGAACCGACGATCTTTCATTACTATTTAAACGAAATATTACAAAATAAATCGAAATTTCCTCCATATGTCGACGGTGAAGGGCCTCGCTCAGTTCGCGGCGGCGAAGCTCCGCCGCCTCCTCACGGCTCAACCGGAGTCTGTGTTACTGATGGGACGGCCCCGGGTTGTCAGTATTTGGTGTGGCGTGCCTTGTCGTGGTTGCCGGCACACTCGGTAACGACCCAATAAAGGGAGGCCGAACCGGGGTTGCCGGACGCAGGGTTGGACCCGTCCGACAACTTCGCCGATGTTGGGTCGTCACGTGGGGTTTATTTCGTGCCGGCGCGACCAATAGCCATATTAGTATCGCTATTGGGGACGCGGGTGAAGATACTCTTACATATAACATTAATATATTTTTAGATTTCCTACAGTTAGAACAATGTTTTTAATGGCATAATAGTATCCTACTTATACACCCTCCATTTGTTTAAGTAAGGAGTTTTTTTTTTCCAAAAGTAAAACACAATATCAATATTCCTGATGTTTTAGAAAAAAAACTATGTATATTACTCGCTGTGTTTTTTACTTTCTGACAACTACGGGAGATAAGTATACCGAGATAGCACTATATTTTGCGGTGAAAAATCTCGCAAAAATAAAAATGCCTCGTGCCACAAAATCCGGTATACTATACGATGAATTTTTTAAATGTGTAGGATGTAAGTTTGAGCATATGCACATGGTCATCCGAGGTCACTCCATGCTTCTCGTGAGTATGTACATGGTCGTCTGAGGTCACTCCATGCTTCTTGTGAGTAGAAACAACGCGCGGTGTTTGACCATTGGTTGCGTGAAAGGAAATCAAAAGAGGAGGATAAACATAGAAGTAGAGGATAAAGTTGATTTTCCGAGGCCAAACAACGGTGGGGTAGAATAGAAACATGGCATTATATTATCCCAAGTGTACCGTGTAGTACAGTATTATACAGCTAGTACACATCGCCATTGGCAGGGTGTCGCGCTCACTTAATTAAGTGGAATGATTAGAACGAGTGACGGGTGACACACGTGGGACAACTAATACGGAAGTGGCAGGAGAGGTTAGATTAGCTTAGCTAGATGGCCAGTGCTAACCTAACCGGCTAATCTTTTATTCCGCGAAAGGCATGATGCTACGTGCTCGCTCCGTTGTGTATGTCCGTATTCTATTTGGCAGTCCACCGTAGCCGTTAGTTGAAGGGGGTGGTGGGGTGGGGTAATAATTGAGGGCGCAAATCGTGGATGCTGAGTAGGACTTGCTTGTCTGGGATTAGCCTTTTTCCTCACCTTGCCAATGCTCTGCTTTGCCCTTTCTGCGCACCAGGTGTTCCACGTTTCGGCATCTCTCGGTACGTGCGTGTCTCTTCTCGCTTCTGCTCCACTGGGTGTGGTGAAGTTGCAGATATATCCTCCACACCCCATAACCATAACCAAGTCCATATCGCAAGTTGAACTACGAAAAAAAAAATCCTCTCAAGCGTCTAAATGCACTCAAGGCCGCAATGGGAGGGTCGGAGAAACATAGAAAATGGTGGAAGCAATGGCACGTCGATGAAGGATTCGGGAGCGACAGAAGAAAAATGAGAGGCCTGAGAGCAAGACGTCCGTTCGAGGGTGCCCTTTTCTGGTTTATGAAATTTCTATGGAAAATTATTATTACCTACATATAAATATTTAGGCAATGTCACTCGGTCAACATGAAAGACATAAAGTTATGCAAAAGGCCACATGGCATAACACCCTGATCGGATTCCTGATTAGCGGAGCCATTTAACTTGAACGGTAAGGGAGGAATCCACCCGTTGGCGACTTTTCTCTCCCAAATTTGTGTCGTTCCTCTTTTCTGATACTCAAACCTGCCGTCCCTACGCTTGGTTCAGCCCACCGGAAAATAGCAAATGGCGTTTACACGCACCAAAATGAAAGAACCAGGGTTTGCACCGCCGGAATGGCCAAGGCCTTTACCTAACTCGAGTTGTCCCTTGTGCGAATGCATGTACGGAGTAGCATAATTTCGCGTGGCATGTGAGCTGGCGAGATGATTAGACGGAAAAATAAATAAAGTAGACCGACCGAGATGGGATCGTTGGAGATGAGTTGAGTAGAATGTGGTGGAGGAGGAAGCTGCATTGCATTGCATAAAAAAGAGGAGGGAAGGGGACATGAAAGTCGTAGGAATTGGGTAAAGCATCTAATCCTGCAGGCTAGATCGGTGCCATCATCACCAGCCAGACAGAGCGAGCAAAGGCAGCTAGCTAGCTAGCGCCGACATTCCCTGAGTCGGACACGGGACGTGCATAGCGATCATCATTCCCGGCCGGTTTCGCCTTCTCACCTCCTCGCGCTCGTGCCGCTTCCTGCTGCTGGTTAATCTACTCCCTCCATTCCAAAATAGATGACTTCCATTTGTCCATATATGCATGTATCTAGACATGTTTTAGTGTCTAGAATCATGCATATATGAAAAAGTGGAAGTCATCTATTTTGGAACGGAGGGAGTAATTGTTACTCCCTCCGTTCAATAATAGATGACTTCCATATATGTAGATATAGATGTATCTAGACATATTTTAGTGTCTACATACATCCATATATAGATATGTGGAAGTCATTTACTATTGAACGGAGGGAGTAGATGACTTCCATATATGTAGATATAGATGTATCTAGACATATTTTAGTGTCTACATACATCCATATATAGATATGTGGAAGTCATTTATTGTTGAACGGAGGGAGTAGTACTGTACCTGATTCTACAAGCAACAATAATTGACCTACGTGCAAGCAAGATCATGGCATGTGGTAGATTGTGTGCCCCTTTGCTTTTCTTTTTTATTTTTCTTGTTTCTTGAGAACTCCACCTCTGTTCATGAGTGGCCCGTTGCAAGCCCGGCCTGGACTCTGTTCTTCAGTATGAAAGCCCGGAGAAGGAATGCACCATTTTAATCAAACAAAAACTGCGGGCACATCTCTCTGTCTTTGAAATGTGTTAGGCCTCCGCATTGTCCGTGCTAGTAGGGATCGCCTTAGCACAATCGGGCCTCTGCATCACCTTTTTTTTTTTTGATAAAAGGGTTTTTATTTCTTAAAAATGTTTAACCATGACGGCCGAACTCTGCATAACAGAGATGTACACAACCACGAACCAAAGAAAACATGAAAAAAAAAAGTAGCAACAGACTCAATACAATAAAGGAGGTCTAGTCCTGAGATCAAGTGGTCATCCAAGTGGGATACAAATATTCCTCGCCATTTTTTCCAGTCATGCACAAACCTTCATAAAAAGATTTCGAAACTCCGCCCGTTGTAACGTGGACCACGAACGAAGAATACCTACGCATAAGAATAGTGTTAGACACAATGTACTTTCCTTTTCTGTCTCTACGTACAGGTATGGAGTAGTACTCCACCCTTGATACGTATCCATGTAATACCGCTCGATGGGGTTTTTCCATCGCTACATAACACGTAACCGAGACCCCTGATCGGGCTCATCCCGTTACCCCACGAATACCAACATGGTATCAGAGCTACGCTCTTCCATGACCTAGCCGCCGCCGCCACCTGGCCGTCGCAGATACTACATCGCCGCCGCCGCTCATTGAGCCGCCGCCGCCTCTCAATACCCCCAATACCCTCGCCGCCGCTGCTATTCCCTGAGCAGCCGCCGCTATAGCAGATAACCTGATAACCAATACTCCCAATACCCACAACAAATAGCCGATAACCAAAAACCCACCCCAGATCCATTGTTCTCGTCATCGCCATGAGTTCATCGTCGACAACCACGTCTCTGGCCGCTGCCCTCGGAGCTCCTCCAACCCAGCAACTGACAAGGAATAACTTCCTTCTCTGGAAGGCCCTCGTGCTTCCTGCCTTGCGCGGAGCCAATGTAATGGGGCTTCTGGATGGAACCGATAGAGCACCACCTCCTACCTTGGAGGTTGAGGACAGCGAGAAGAAGAAGATCACGATCGAAAATCTAGCCTACCTTGCTTGGATCGCTCGCGATCAGCAGGTACTGAGGTTCATGTTAAACTCTCTCTCCCCGGATATTCTATCGCATCTGTTAGAGGTAGAATCCACAGCTGCAGCTTGGACATCAATCAATGCAATGTTCTCCACCGCCTCTCGCTCTAGGGTTCAACACCTTCGAGCAGCTCTCAATGATTTGCGCAAGGAAAACAGAACTGTGGCTGAATATTTCACCAAGGTAAAAGGACTCACATCTGAACTTGCAGCAGCTGGAAAAGCGCTTGAGGAAGATGAGATCATAGGGTATTTGTTGCATGGCCTTGATGCATCTTACAACGCTCTCGTGACAGCAGTCGATAGCAACCCGAACACATTTGTTGATGATCTCTTCAGTCTCATGTCATCCTATGATATGCGCAATGACTCCTCTCATGCACCTCCGAGCTTCACCTCCTCTGTTAATGCGGCTCAACGTGGATACACTGATCAGAGATACCGTCGTGATGGAGGGGGACAGCGTGATGGTGGTCAGAATATGCGCCGTGATGACCGTGATCATATGCGCCGTGATGACCGAGACCGTGATGGCCAAAACAACCGCCGTGACGATAATTGGCAACGTGACCGTGGCCAAGATGCAAGGAGAGAGGTGAAACGCAATGATGGCAAGGACACACGTCAAAGTGACAATCAGGGACGCCGTGATGACAGGAGGCAAGGTCGCTCCAAAGGTTATCGTAGCCGTGCTCCCACTCCCTATGTTGACATTACATGTCAAATCTGCAAAATTCATGGTCACTCTGCTGGAGATTGCTGGTGGCGCCGTGAAGATAGTGATTATGAAGGGGACCGTGATGGAGGAGAGAAGAGAGCTCACATTGCTTCCTATGGGGTGGATACAAATTGGTACTCAGATACAGGGGCAACAGATCACATTACTGGAGAGTTGAACAAGCTATCCACCTCAGAGAAGTACAAGGGACATGATCAAGTGCACACGGCTGATGGTAAGGGCATGTCTATTAATCATATTGGTCATACTATTTTGTGCACTCCACATAGTCCATTGCATCTAAATAATGTCCTTCATGTTCCAAATGCATCAAAGAATCTTATATCTGTCCACAAACTCACTCTAGATAATGATGTTTTTCTAGAATTTCACCTTTTTTTCTTCTTGATAAAGGATCAGGCCACAAGAAGAATTCTGTTTAAGGGTCCCTGCTGTGATGGTCTATATCCCTTGGTGCCTGTCCCTGACAAGTCATCCAAGCATGCTTTTGTTACAATAAAGCCGTCATCCTCCACTTGGCATCGGCGCTTAGGACATCCATCTTCTTTTATAGTTCAGCAAATTCTTAGGAAGAATAAACTCCAGTACACTCCTGAAATAAATCCCTATGTGTGTGATGCTTGTCAACTAGCTAAGAGTCATCAACTACCCTATCCTACTTCCACTAGTGTCTCCACTGTTCCATTGGAACAAGTGTTCTCTGATGTATGGGGTCCTGCACCTCTTTCTGTTGGTAAACATGCATACTATGTAAGTTTCATTGATGATTTTAGCAAATTTACTTGGATTTATTTGCTAAAAAACCTTCTGATGTTTATCAAGTGTTCTTGAATTTTCAACAATTTGTTGAGCGCAACTTTGATAGAAAAATCATCACCATGTAAACAGACTGGGGGGAAGAATATGAGAAACTCAATGGTGTTTTTCAAAAGATTGGCATCACACATCATGTTTCTTGTCCTCATGCTCATCAACAAAATGGTTCAGCTGAAAGGAAACATCGCCACATAGTTGATGTTGGGTTCTCTCTCTTAGCAAATGCATCTATGCCTCTCAAATTTTGGGATGAAGCATTCCTTACAGCCACCTTTTAAATAAACTTGCTTCCTAGCAAGGTCTTGAATTTAGAAACTCCCACTGAACGTCTTCTAAATATCAAACCAAATTATGATGCCTTGAGAACTTTTGGGTGTGCCTGTTGGCCCAATCTTCGTCCTTACAATAAACAAAAACTCTCTTTTCGTTCAAAACAATGTGTTTTTATTGGATATAGTCCTCTTCACAAAGGAGTCAAATGTCTTGATGCATCCACTGGACGTGTTTATATTTCTCGTGATGTAGTGTTTGATGAAAATATTTTTCCTTTTGCATCTCTACATCCTAATGCTGGCTCTCGCTTGCGAGAAGAAATATTGTTACTCCCAAACAATTCTTCATCTATTGACACCCCTCATGTGGATGCACAAAATACTGACCATATGTCTCCAATAGTGCCTATTACTAATGTGCAACAGGAAGCAGAAGCAGCAGGTCCAAATCCCACCGAAATTCCTGAAGAAAATGATACAGAAACGGATGTTGAAGATTTCTCACAAAACGACAGAACCAGCGCTGAAACAGAGGAAGATACGTCCGAACATTCCCCTGCCTCGTCTGATCCCGAGGCGGATCCTGTCTCACCTGCAGCGCACGCGTCTGGCGCTGATTCTGACGCGGATACAGTCTCCTCTGCTGGCAGCGCGCAGGAGACCGAGGCCCCTGACAGCCCGCATGCATCCGCCTCGGATTCCTTCCCCGCTGGATCTTCTGCGGATGCCTCTCCTGCTCCCTCTGCACATACGGGTGGCCACACGCCCGCTGGATCCTCTGCATCAACACCTGTCACCGATTCGGAGGCAGTCCCTGACACTGCTGCAGGTGGATCTTCTGTGCCTCCGTCTCCTGTACACGAATCTGTGCAAAATTCTGCTGCTCGCACACGGTTGCAAAAAGGAGTTCGGAAGCCCAAACAATACACTGACGGCACGGTAAAATATGGTCGTCAACCCAAAATTTATTCTTCTCATAATAGACATGGCTTGTTGACATCTACAGGAGAACCCAGTTCCATTAATGACGCTCTTAATGACTCCAACTGGAAAGATGCCATGCAGGAGGAATATGATGCACTAATGGAGAATAATACTTGGCACTTGGTTCCCCCTAATACACGCAAGAATATTATTGACTGCAAATGGGTATTTCGTATTAAAAGAAGAGCTGATGGAAGTATAGACAGATACAAAGCACGGTTAGTTGCAAAGGGTTTTAAACAAAGGTATGGCATTGACTATGAGGATACTTTTAGCCCAGTTGTTAAAATAGCCACAATTCGTACTGTTTTAGCATTGTCTGTCTCTAGAAATTGGAGTTTGCGGCAGCTAGATGTCAAGAACGCGTTCCTTCATGGTGTTCTGGAAGAGGAAGTTTATATGAGACAACCTCCTGGGTTTCAAAATCCACACGTTCTGCATCATCTCTGCAGACTTGATAAAACATTATATGGTCTTAAACAAGCACCCAGAGCATGGTTTTCCAGGTTAAGTTCTAAGTTATGTGCTCTTGGTTTTCGTCCTTCCACAGCAGATACATCTCTTTTCTTATACAACAAGTCAGATATTGCTATGTTTGTGTTAGTCTATGTGGATGATATTATAGTTACAAGCTCTTCTGATAATGCTATTACTGCCTTGGTTCAAGATCTTAATGCTCAATTTGCCATCAAAGACTTGGGGGATCTTCATTTCTTTTTAGGACTTGAAGTTAAACATATACATCATGGTCTTCTATTGACACAAGAAAAATATGCTACTATGTTACTTGATAAAGTTGGTATGCGTGACTGCAAGCCAGCTCCTACACCATTGTCACCCTCTGAGCCACTTGCCCTGCATAATGGTACACCTCTTGGCTCTCAAGATAGTACAAACTATAGAAGTGTTGTTGGTGCTTTACAATACTTGACTTTGACACGTCCTGACCTGGCTTTCTCAGTAAGTAAAGTTTGTCAGTTCTTACATGCTCCTACAACTGTACATTGGACAGCTGTGAAACGTATTCTTCGATATGTCAGAGATACATTGGATATTGGCATAACATTTGTGCAGTTCTCATCCACTGCTCTTAGTGCATTTTCTGATGCTGATTGGGCAGGTAGTCTTGATGATCGTCGTTCCACTAGTGGCTTTGCAATATTTGTTGGTCCCAATCTGATTTCTTGGAGTGCTAGAAAACAGTCCACCGTGTCACGATCCAGTACAGAAGCTGAATACAAAGCATTAGCTAATGAAACATCAGAATTGATATGGGTAGAGGCTCTTCTTCATGAACTTGGTGTTCCAATGAAGACTAAACCATGTTTATGGTGTGATAATTTGGGGGCTACCTATCTGTCAGTTAATCCAGTGTTCCATGCTCGCACAAAACATATTGAGATTGATTTTCACTTTGTTCGTGAAAGGGTTGCAAATGATCAGCTAGCTATCAAGTTTATTTCAAGTCAAGACCAAGTTGCAGATGGGTTCACTAAAGCACTTCCAGTAAAATTGTTACATGAGTTTAGACGTAATCTTAACCTTTCTAAGGTTCAGATTAAGGGGGGGTGTTAGACACAATGTACTTTCCTTTTCTGTCTCTACGTACAGGTATGGAGTAGTACTCCACCCTTGATACGTATCCATGTAATACCGCTCGATGGGGTTTTCCATCGCTACATAACACGTAACCGGGACCCCTGATCGGGCTCATCCCGTTACCCCACGAATACCAACAAATAGAACCTGCAAACGAGAGGAATTTCTATCGTTAAAAATCTTGTCATTTCTATTTAGCCAGAGCGACCGTATAACGGCTACCGCTTCTACCCTAAAAATAATTTTGAACGTACTATCAATCCTATTTAGCCAGTTGCCAAAGACGTTAGCAAGGGATGTGGATGGATATAAGTTCGAAACCATTTGGATAGCTGGCCAAATAGAACGTGTGAACATGCACTCGAAGAATAAGTGTCTAATTGTCTCGTCGTGATAACAAGAAACACACGTCGTACTCACATGCCAATTACGCTTGACATGATTATCCTTAGTCAATATGACACCTTTCTGAAGGCACCACGCGATTTTTTTCAACTCTAGTGGAATCTTCATTTGCCATATCTTTTTATTATTATCAACTGGGATTTTTGAATGGATCATTGCCCTATACATGGAGTCAACCAAAATCTTTCCGTTCCCGGTTAGATTCCAACGAAACTCATCAGGACCTTGAGACTGTTCGATGATTGTCAATCTCTCCATCAAGGCATTCCAAGACTGAAGTCTCGTCCCAAATATGTTTCGCCTGAACGTAACATTAGGTGGAGGTGACTGCACGACCGTAGCCAGCGTAACATCCTTATGACACACAATATTGTATAAGGTCGGATAATGTTCTCGAAAAGTGGTATTCCCTAACCATTTATCCTTCTAGAAACATATCTCCGATCCATCCTTGATATTAAATATCCCAAAGCGAAAGAAATATTTCTTAGTCTCTATCAGGCTAGGCCAAAAATGTGAATCTCCCGGTTTCCAATTAACCTAAGAAAGAGCTTTTGTGTCAATGTATTTTCGTCTTAGGAGTGTCTGCGAGACCCCATCTTCGGTAAGCGGGTTAAAAATTCATTTACTTACTAGAGCTCAATTCTTGACCTGAGGTCCTGGATACCCACCCCTCCCCCTGATCGTTTGGTCGATAAACAACATCCCATCTAGCCAGTCGATATTTCTTTTTCTCATAATTTCCTTGCCAAACGAAACTCGTTCGAAAATAATCCAATTTTTTTAAGACTCCTTTAGGTAATTGAAAGAATGATATCATATACAGTACCATATTAGTTAGTACCGAGTTTATGAGAACCAGTCTTCCACCTAGGGATAGTAATTTTCCTTTTCAACTTGCCAGTCTTTGTTGCAAACGTTATTCGACGTGCTTCTATTCTCCATTAGTTAATCTTCTATAGTGTATTGGTATTCCCAAATACTTAATAGGAAATTGACCTTGCTCACAACCAAATAACTGGGCATATTGAGCAGTTGTGATGGTGTGTGAACACACATTCCTTGGGAGACCCCAAGAGGAAGGTATGATGAGCACAGCAAAAAGATTTTCCGTCGCAAAGAAACCAAGGTTTAATCGGACCAGTAGGAGAAAGAAATCACTTCTGAAGGTTGTTGACAACTGATGTTGGCAGGGCGCACTACCAAGCTCAGCAGCAACGTGGAATCTGCACACAACACAACCAAGATACTTTGTCCCAACGAAATAGTGAGGTTGTCAATCTCATCGGTCTTGCTAAAAAGAAGGATTAGACGTACAGTGTGGAAAATGATGTTTGTTTGCAGTGAATGAAATAAGTAAAGTGTTTGCAGTAGGTTGTATTATCAATGTAAAAGAATAGACCGAGGTCCATAGTTCACTAGTGGTGTCTCTCCATAAAAAATAAATAACATGCTGGGTGAACTATAGCTGGGCAATTGATAAAATAGAGATTGCAACGTAATGCATATACATGACATGATGACTACTATGAGATTCATTTGAGCATTACAACATGATACATAGACCGTTATCCAACTACATCTATGACTAATAATCCACCCTTAGGACATCATCCGAGCAAACTTTGGGTATTAAGTTGCAAGCAACAAATTATTGCATTAAGTAAAGTGCGTAATGTAAACAACACAATTATCCATAGACAAAACATTGTTGTTTTACCCCTAGGGGCAACAACATATCCACAATCTTAGAAGTTATTGTCACTCTCCCAGATTACTGGAGGCATGAACCCACTATCTAGAATAAATACTCCCTCTTGGAGTCACAAGCATCAACTTGGCGAGAGCATCTACTAGCAACGGAGATCATACAAGATCACAAATAACATATATGATAGATCTATAATCAACTTGACATAGTATTCAATATTCATCGGATCTCCAACAAACAACATGTAGCATTACAATAAGATGATCTTGATCATGTTAGGCAGCTCACAAGATCTAAACATGATGGCACAAAATTGGAGAAGACAACCATCTAGCTACTGCTATGGACCAGTAGTCCAAGGATGAACTACTCACGCATCACTCTAGAGGCAGGCATGGTGATGAAGAGCCCTCCGGTGATGATTCCCCTCTCCGACAGGGTGCCGAGAAGAGCTTCAGAACCCTCCCGAACTAGGGTTGACGACGGTGGCGGCTACGGAAATTTTCGTGGATGGAGGCTCGGGTACTTAGGGTACTTAGGGTTTTTCCGGGGAAGGCATTATATAGGCGGAAGGGCGATGTTCGTGGGGGGCCAAGGGGCCCACACCATGTGGTGGCGTGACCAAGGGGGCCACGCCGCCCTATGGTGTGGCCGCCTCCCTTGCCCCCTTTGAGTCCCCTCCGGACTCCGTGTACGTGACAGAAAAATAGGGATTTCGACTTTTGTTTCGTCCAATTCCGAGAATAATTCCTGAACAACTTTTCTGAAATACAAAAACAGCAGAAAACAGGAACTGGCACTGTACCATCTTATCAATAGGTTAGTACGAGAAAATGCATAAAAATGCTATGAAGTCTATAGAAAACATGTATCAATTGGCATAATATCAACATGGAACATCAGAAATTATAGATACGTTGGAGACGTATCAAGCCGCATCATAGGCCTCGCCAAAACAAAACAATTCACTCTTATGGAAATTTACTTTTAACCCAGAGAGCTGTTGGAATGCTTATAAAGTTAATTTCAGATTCACGGCCTTTTCTAAGTCATGTTCCATAAAAAGAATCGTATTGTCTACATATTGAAGGATTGATAGTCTCCCATCCACTAGATATGGGACCACCCCTTCAATTTGGTTGTTTTCTTTTGCCCGTTCTATCATGATCGCTAACATAATATTAAATAATATGTGCGATAAGGGATCACCTTGTCTTAATCCTTTCTATGTTTGGAAGTAACGACCAACTTCTACGGATCGAGAGGGGTAACTAAAGGGGGGGTGAATAGTTTAACTACAAATTTTACTTCTTTTTCGATTAAAGATAATTGCTCAAAATAGATTATCTATATTATGCAATTAGGTGAACAATTCTATCTGATGAATAAATAATACTAGCACAAGATATTCAAGAACTAAGCTAGTAACAACAAGTAAAGGTAAGTTGAGGAATAACCGAACACAATGACATGGAGATTTATCCCGAAGTTCACTTCCCAATGGAAGTTAGTCTCCGTTGGAGCGGTGCGGTGCCACCAAAGTGGAACACAGAGTAGCCGTCAAATGGCACACCGTAACTCCTTCGTGTTCAACCACCAAAGTGGAAGAGACACGAATCACTATGTTGCCATTGAGGTTGACAGGTAGAACCTTTACAAGGATGAGGCACAATCCACAACTTGGAGGGTTCTCGCCAAATCCTGGGAGCGTTCAAGACTCCGGCAACAAGATCCACGAGCTCCCAAAGCTTCGAGGACACCAACAAGGCTCCAAGCTCCAATGAGCTAAGAGAAACAAGGTTCTAGGCTCCAATGACCCAAGAACTTGAAGATCCCTAGGGGATTAGTGGTGTGATGGCAAATCAGTGTGGTGGAGTTGTAGATCTAGTGGCTCTCCTCCAAATCCCAAAAGATCAAGACCTTTGGTTAGGTATTTGGGGAGATCTATGAGCTTTGAGGTGGCCACAAATGATGGAGAGAGAAGTTTCAAATGACACCTCCTAAAGGTGGAAGAAGACCCCCTTTATAGTGGGGGAGAAAAACGGTCGTTGGGATGTTTTTAACGCTTGCAGGATGCCCGGCTAGGCGCTGGGCGGCTGGGAGGCCGGCCTTCAGCCCTAGCATCCCAGGCTGAGGTGCAGGGAGGCCGACATCCAGCTCGGCCTGGGCCAGCTAGGAAGACTGCCCGGACTGAGCGCGTAGAGCCCGGCCTTGGCCGACAGCTAGGCCGACTACCCACTCGAGACACCTGGCCTCCTGCCCGGCCCAGGCCGGTGATGACCCACAAGTATAGGGGATCGCAACAGTCTTCGAGGGAAGTAAAACCCAAATTTATTGATTCGACACAAGGGGAGCCAAAGAATATTTGTGAGACTTAACAAGTGAGTTGTCAATTCACCTGCACCTGGAAGTACTTTTGTTCGTAGTGGTTTATCAGTAGTAACAGTTTTATAGTAGCAGCAGTAGTGAAATAATAGCAGCAGTGAGATGAAAACAGCAGCAACATTAGTGTTTGAAGTAAACATCGGGATTAAATATTGTAGGCATAGGGATGGATGAACGGGCGTTGCATGGATAAGATAGTTCATATAATAATCAAGACATGGGTATTGCAGATAAATAAGATAAAGCATCCAAACACTAAGTAACCATAGGCATGTGTTCCGTAAATAGTCGTACGTACTCGCAATGAGAACTTGCACAACATCTTTTGTCCTACCAGCCCATTTTCAGTGGGGCCTCAAGGGAACTACTGGTAATTAAGGTGTTCCTTTTAATAGAACACCGGAGCAAAGCATTAACACTCTGTGAATACATGTGATCCTCACATCACAGCCATCCCCTCCGGTTGTCCCAATTTCTGTCACTTTGGGGCCTAGGGTTCCGGACAACGATATGTGTAAACAACTTGCAGGTATGATCAAGAAACAATAATTATCATCATGGTTCAATAACATGTTCAGATCTGAGATCATGGCACTCGGGATCAAATTGGCAAGCATTAAGCATAACAAGTTGCAACAATGTCAATAGTACTAATAGAAGATACTAGGCACTATGCCCTAACAATCACGGCATTATTACATGAACGATCTCATCCAATCCCTACCATCCCCTTTAGCCTACAGCGGGGAATTACTTACACATGGATGGGGAAACATGGATGGTTGATGGAGAGGCGTTGGTGATGACGATGGCGATGATCTCCTCCACTTCCCCGTCCCGGCAGGGTGCCAGAACAGAAACTTCTGATCCCCGAATCAAGGTTCGGGATGGCGGCGGCGCTTTGTTGTGTTTCTGTGGAATATGACGAATCCCCTCGCGTTTTAGGGTTGAAGGCTTTTTGTAGTCGAAAGGGGAGTCCGAGAGGGGCTCTGGGTGCACACCCTATGCTGGCGCGGCCAAGGGGGGCACGCCAGGGGGTGTGGCCACCCTGTGGCTCTTCTCGTGGCCCCCTTCTGTCTCCCGGGGTCTTCCGGTGTGAAAACACCAATGGGGTCTTTTTGGGGCAATTTCCCGAAAGTTGATTTTTCTGCACAAAAACAAGACACCAAGGTAATTCTACTGAAAACAACATTAGTCTGTGTTAGCTGTATTCAAAACACGCAAGTTTAGAGGAAAACAAAAGAAAAGTGTTCGGAAAAGGAGATACGTTTTCGATGTATCAACTCCCCCAAGCTTAGCTTATTTCTTGTCCTCAATAAATTCAGTGACAACTGAGTGCGATAAAAGACTTTTAGAACACATTTCTTTCATATGATGTAAATATACTCACTATATGATCAAATACTTAATTATGCTCATGATAAGATACATGCAAGATACTGTCACTTAATAGCTATGCAAACCATGAAGGGATATAAACATATTAATAATAAAACAACATGAAGCATAACTATTTGCAAGATTGTAATATTCATAAAAAAGATCTAATAAAGTGGTATGTTGCTTGACCTTAAGGGTGGGGTAAAACATAAATGCCAGGGCACCTTTGAATTTCAAGGGAAGACTAGAAGTAAAGATATCAAAGATACAAGTATCAAAGTTATACCACAATCAACCGTACTTTGGGACAAACACATCACATTAAGAATGACCATTGTGCTCTCAAGAAAGTTCTCAAAGAATATGGCGGTGACTCAACATAAAAGTAAAAGAAAGGCCCTTCGCAGAGGGAAGCATGGATCACTCATGTGCTAGAGCTTTTTATTTTATTAAACAGAGGTATTGAAAACATTTTGAGAGAGGTGTATGCTTATGTCAACGAATGGTAAACAGACAATACACTACGTCACAAGCCAACTGGATTCACAAGAGTGGCTCCCATGTGAAGAACGCATCTGGGTAGAAGGTCATCCCTCTTTCTCTTCTGTTTACACAATTATGCTTTGACTGATAAATCAGGGGCAAAAGGAGTGAAGAGAATTTGTGTGTATTAATTTGAGGCTGGGCACCCCGCTGCTAGCTCTTCTATCATTTGGATAAGCGAATGAAGACACTAGTCCATGGTGTGAAATCCAATCAACAAGTGAGATAAAGATTCTCTATTTACGTCCTCATGAGCTAAAACAGGGGCACAAAACAGGAATAATTTTTAGCAGGTTTTGAAGGTAGCACATGAGCAATTTACTTGGAGTGGAAGTTAAATACCACATATAGGTAGGTATGGTAGACACATTTGGAAAACTTTGGTTTTTGGAAGTTGGATGCACGAGTAGAGCTCATACTCAGTACAGGTGAAAGCTAGCAATAGACACGGAGCGACAATCAAGAGAGCAACAACTATCATAATCATGTTTGCGACAAAGTAAAGTTAACTAAGGCATAAAATTGATACTAGAACTCTGAGGCAAAATAAATCATCGAGGCTTATTGACTTTTGTTTTCAGTCTTAGCATGCGCGAGCATGTGCCAAGTCGATTCAAATGAAACGGTCAGAGGAGGCTACCACAATGTCATGTCCTTCTACGAATGGAACAATGCGAACAAATATTTATATGACAGGCATTTACTATTAATAAATTGGAAAAAACATGAGAGAGCATGAACTATTAAGCATCCATTAAGTCACATATAACTTATACGAACAAACTAAGCATGCTCACATAGATGGGTATATGTACGAAAATGAAAGAAAATAGAGTTCATACCAGCCTCTCACCACAACTTGAATTGTCGTAGATCGTCATTATTGTTCTTCACTTGTGGCTCGAATAATATATAATGAAAACCAAGCTCTAATGGAGTCACAGATGACTGTTGAACTCTGCAGCAACTTTACAAAACCAAAGGAGAACAACAAATATTTTTGGGTTTTTCAATTAAACCACGAACAGAAAGAGAACTAGCAAACAAAACAAAATATTTTTGGATTTTCAATATTAAACTACAACTTAAAGAAAGCAAAACAAATAAAGAAACTAAATAAGCAAACAAAAAGAAACAACAGAAATATTTTTGGTCTTTTTGTGTTTTGGAAAACAAGAACAAAACGATAAAAACAAAGAGAAATAAAAGAAACAAAGAAAATGAAAACAAACGAAAGTAGGATAGAGAAACTAAAACAAACGAAAGAAAAGAAAACATGGATATACAAAGAACCGACCGAACACGATATATAAATGAGTGTGATGTCGGTATACCTCCCCCCAAGCTTAGGCTTTTGTCCTAAGTGGAGATCAATCAAAGCGCGGGAAATATCCCCACTGCGGTGGGTCGTCCCTCACGTGGTCGTACTCGGGCGCCCAAGAAGAAGATGAAGCAGCTGGCGCATAGTCATAGCCGGGGTGCCGGCATGGAATCCCCGTGGCCTCGTAGGGCTAGACGAAATCACCATCGCCCCCCTCGTCGGCATCCTCCCCTTGCTGGGGGTGATGCTCAAGTTATGTGTCCAACTCACTCTCAGAAAGCTCCCATCCTTGCCTGGTATTAAGATTAAACAAAAGAGATGCAGGCAAAAGTACTTCCCTAACAGTTTTAACAACTCTCCACTCGGATCGTTTGGAGAAAGTTAATTCGAAAGATAAATTATGTAAGTGAGCATGGTTAGAAAGAAACTTATGTTGAACCATGGAAACAAGATTAAGCCTCTCTATAGGAAATTGCAAGTCTAGAGGGTGTGGCTCCAAACCATGCAAAGCTAGCAAGCGCGAGGCAATAAGACCTCCACAAACTCCGCCCTTCCCACAGTTATGTGAAAGATGGCAAGCAATCAAAACGCCAAAATTATAAGACCTATCACATCTTAAGGCGGCTGCAATAAACGCCAAATAATAGACATATAGCTTGCTAGCAGTTTTTCTAGATAACACACACTTAGAAATAAAGTAGGCAAAGTATCGAATTCTAGGGAGTTGAATTTCACGAATTTTACCACTATCCCCTATGAAGCTTCTGCCTTGGCAAATATCTCCATATAAATCTAGTAGTGGTTTGGTCTGCCCACTTATCTTCTCACAAGACCCCCACTTGGGTACCTTAATAGCTGCAGAAAAAACACTAAAAGGCAGGCTCGCAGCTTTATTGTAAATTTTATAATGGACCATTGGGTTAGTTGGGGACCATTTAAAATGAAAATCCTGCACCACAGACATAGTTAGTTTCACATATTGGATGGGCTCATCCTCAATGAAACGGACCATGCCTGCATTACGCACTAAAGTGTTAAAATCCCGCGAAATTTCTATAATCCTCATGCATTCCTGACATGGATAGATTGATGGAAACACCCTCTCTTCGCGGTGCACGAGCATGACCTCATGCACCTCCAACTCATGCTGGTTTAGTTGATAAGAATTGTGCTCCATCTCTGAATTTTTTTAACAATCATCACAAAAATTAATTTTGAGCAACTATAAGGTGGAAACTACCATAGGGACCTATATGAGAGATAAACATACATCAAAACTATATTATTTCTACTCAAATCAAGCATGCAAACTCACATAAGTTGTCACCTACTATGGAAAAATACTCAATAAATACTTCACTAAACAAAAATCTACTTGGATCATCGGAGGAGTCACATACCGAAGATCAAACACACCAAAAATCAGCACAAATGATGGGCTAAAGAAGGAGATCGAAAATCCAGAGGAAGAACAACAAGAACACGGGTTCCAGGAAATGTTTTCAGTTTGGGAGGTGAGAGAGAAGACTTGGGAAGTGGAGAGAGTAAGTGGAGGGCTAGGGGGCCCACACCATGTGCTGGCGCCACCAGGGGCTGACCGCGCTACCTGTGGTGTGCCTGACTGGTGGGTCCCCCTAGGGCCTCCCAGGTGGCTTTCTGCCTCATTTTTGACGTAAAAATTTATTATAATTTTTATGGAATTTTTTGAGAAACTTTATTTTTGAGGTATTTCCAGAATTTTAATAATTAATAAAAACCAAGAAAACGAAAGTGAAAATGTGCAAAAAAAAAAACAAAACTAGCACTACGGAGGTTTTATGACACTCTAATGAAAGAATATCCAAAAAAACAAAGGTGGTAGTGGTCAAAACAAAAGTATGGGTGGTGAAAACATGCATAACTTCAGTAATCAGGGTGAAAACATCAGGAAAACATGCATAAGGATGGTGGAAAACATGATTGTACTCAAGTAGCAATGTGATAACAGAAGTAAACATGGTGAAAACATAGTGGGGAAGGTGAAAACATAGTAAAAACATTGCCCATTTCATTTTAAATCATTTTGTTAACAAGGGTGATCAAGTCTTGCTACCAAAATAATTTTCTAAGAAACAAAACTTTGTTTCTCACTAAATACTCATGTTACCTCAACCTTGATACACATATTCCCAATCATAATAATTTCATATTATTTTGGTGGTGCTGGAATGGGACAATAAAATTCTTCAATCTTGATGGTCTCAATATTTTCAATGGAATTTAGACAATATTTTCTATCAATCTTCTTGGAAAAATAAACAGTGTGCTCTTTATCATTAACATTATAAGTAACTTTTCCTTGATTGCAATCAATAATAGCCCCTGCAGTATTAAGAAAAGGTCTCCCAAGAATAATAGACATATTATCATCTTCAGGCATTTCCAACGCAACAAAGTCAGTTAATATCAGTCAATTATTAGTAACTTTAACAGGAACATCCTCACATATACCCACAGGAATAGCAGTAGACTTATCAGCCATTTGCAAAGATACATCTAGGAGGATTCTTTTATAGAGAGTAAAAGGCATGACACTAACTCCAGCTCCCAAATCACACAAAGCAGTTCTAACATAATTGTTTTTAATAGAACAGGGAATAGTTGGTATACCAGGATCTCCAAGCTTCTCAGGAACCTTTCCATTAAAAGAGTAATTAGCAAGCATAGTGGAAATTTCCTCATTAGGAATCTTCCTCTTGTTAGAGACAATATCTTTCATATATTTTGCATAAGGAGGCAATTTAATAGCATCAGTTAAAGGAATTTGCAAGAACAAAGGTTTCATCCATTCACAAAACTTGTTATAGTGTTCTTCCTCCTTAGATTTATGTTTCTTATTAGGAAAAGGCATTGGTTTTTGTACCCAAGGTTCTCTCTCATTACCATGTTTATTAGCAATGAAATCTTCCTTAGTATACTTTGCAGTTTTAATTTGCCTTTCAGGTTCAGCTACAGGTTGTTCTTTATCAGAAGCATCATTCTTTTCATTACCACTTTCAATTTCAGCATCAGAGATAGATATACTATTATGATCTTTAGCAGGCTCGGAGGATTCTACAGCAGTTTTATGTTTCTTCTTCTTTTTCTTCGTAGTATGAATAACATTATCATTAGTTTGCTGAGAATCTTGTTCAATTATTTTAGGATGTCCCTCAGGATATAAAGGATCTTGTGTAGCAATACCACTTCTAGTTCTTATTTCATAAGCATGTTTTTCTTTAGAAGCATTAACTAGCAAATCTTTTTGCACTTTAGCAAGTTGATCAATTTGAGTTTGAACCATTTGAAAATGTTTAACAAGCATTTTAACATCATTAGAGGTTCTTTCTATAATACCATGCAAATTATCAATAGCTCTAGATTTTTCCATAAGGTGATTTTGCAATCTCATATTAAAATTATTTTGCTTGATAACATAATTATCAAATTCATCTAAAAATTGATCAGGAGGTTTGTTATAGGGAATATCTCTACTATCAAAATATTGGAGAGAGTGTACCTCAATGGTGGATGAGTGAGGGATTGGCTTACATAATTCTTCTATAGGTGGAAGATTCTTCACATCTTCAGATTTAATACCCCTCTCTTTAAGAGATTTCTTGGCTTCTCTCATCACTTCATCATTTAATTTAATCATTCCCCTCTTCTTGGGTGTTGATCTTGGTGTTGATACTAGAGTAGGAGTCGGCTCAGGCTCAACATAGTCCAATCATCATGATTTTGGCTTATTTTAGCCATTAATTCCTCAACTTCTTCTGGAGTTCTTTGCCTGAAAACATAACCAGGACAACTATCCAGGTATGTGCTAGATTCAACAGTTAGTCCATTATAGAATATATCAAGAAGTCTATTATTTTCTAGCTTATGCCTAGGTGTAGCCCTAACTAAAGAGCAAAACCTTTCCCAGGATACAGACAATTTCTCTCCTTCCAATTGCTTGAAATTAAATATATTTTGTAAAGCAGCATGTTGAGCACTAGCAGGAAAATATTTCTGAAAGAAAACATTAACCAAACCAATAGGACTATCAATAGATCCATGAGACAAATTGTTAAACCAAGTTTTAGCTTCATCTTTTAATGAGAAAGAGAATATTTTAGCAACGAAGTTGCTACGTCTCTTAAGATCATCAAGAATAAACTACTCAAAGAGGAGAGCTCATTCATATGTTTTATAGCACTTCCATTTTCAGTACCACAAAAAGGTTCTTTCTAAACAATAGATATATAAGATAATTCAAGAGAGAAATCATAATCCCTATCCCTAATATTAATGGGAGAAGTGGCAAACTTAGCATCAGGAGATAATTTATATTTAATAGCACGACTTTCAGTAAGACTCATAACAACATCTTTATCCTTCATATCATATATTTCATCAATAAGATCATCATTAAGATCAATATAGGAATCATCAAAATCATCACTAGGATTCTCTATAAGCTCAGGTGAAACAGCAGGAGTAACATAATTTTTATCAGGAGTTTCAGTGTTTGCAATATTTTTAGCTTTAGCAATAGTAGCATCTAAGAAAGGACCGAGAGAACCACTCTCATCAAGCACAGTAGAAGCATCATAAAAGGTATCAGAAGTATTTTCAGATTCAGCAGAAGTAGCATGTGGTGGTGTAAGCAGCTTACTCATACCAGACGGTGAATCAAGAGCAACATAGGTGTTCAGAGTTGTACCTCTTCTGGTAGTGGATGGTAATATAGGAAACTTTGCATCATGAGTCTTACCCATGATGAATGATGGTAGTAGATAATAATACTCTCCGGTGAGCTCGCAAATAAAGCTATGCTCCCTGGCAACGGCGCCAGAAAATAGTCTTGATGACCCACAAGTATAGGGGATCGCAACAGTCTTCGAGGGAAGTAAAACCCAATTTTATTGATTCGACACAAGGGGAGCCAAAGAATATTTGTGAGACTTAACAAGTGAGTTGTCAATTCACCTGCACCTGGAAGTACTTTTGTTCGTAGTGGTTTATCAGTAGTAACAGTTTTATAGTAGCAGCAGTAGTGAAATAATAGCAGCAGTGAGATGAAAACAGCAGCAACAGTAGTGTTTGAAGTAAACATCGGGATTAAATATTGTAGGCATAGGGATGGATGAACGGGCGTTGCATGGATAAGATAGTTCATATAATAATCAAGACATGGGTATTGCAGATAAATAAGATAAAGCATCCAAGCACTAAGTAACCATAGGCATGTGTTCCGTAAATAGTCGTACGTACTCGCAATGAGAACTTGGACAACATCTTTTGTCCTACCAGCCCGTTTTCAGTGGGGCCTCAAGGGAACTACTGGTAATTAAGGTGTTCCTTTTAATAGAACACCGGAGCAAAGCATTAACACTTTGTGAATACATGTGATCCTCACATCACAGCCATCCCCTCCGGTTGTCCCAATTTCTGTCACTTTGGGGCCTAGGGTTCCGGACAACGATATGTGTAAACAACTTGCAGGTGTGATCAAGAAACAATAATTATCATCATGGTTTAATAACATGTTCAGATCTGAGATCATGGCACTCGGGATCAAATTGGCAAGCATTAAGCATAACAAGTTGCAACAATGTCAATAGTACTAATAGAAGATACTAGGCACTATGCCCTAACAATCACGGCATTATTACATGAACGATCTCATCCAATCCCTACCATCCCCTTTAGCCTACAGCGGGAATTACTTACACATGGATGGGGAAACATGGATGGTTGATGGAGAGGCGTTGGTGATGACGATGGCGATGATCTCCTCCACTTCCCCGTCCCGGCAAGGTGCCAGAACAGAAACTTCTGATCCCCGAATCAAGGTTCGGGATGGCGGCGGCGCTTTGTTGTGTTTCTGTGGAATATGACGAATCCCCTCGCGTTTTAGGGTTGAAGGCTTTTTGTAGTCGAAAGGGGAGTCCGAGAGGGGCTCTGGGTGCACACCCTATGCTGGCGCGGCCAAGGGGGGCACGCTAGGGGGTGTGGCCACCCTGTGGCTCTTCTCGTGGCCCCCTTCTGTCTCCCGGGGTCTTCCGGTGTGAAAACACCAATGGGGTCTTTTTTGGGCAATTTCCCGAAAGTTGATTTTTCTGCACAAAAACAAGACACCAAGGTAATTCTACTGAAAACAACATTAGTCTGTGTTAGCTGTATTCAAAACACGCAAGTTTAGAGGAAAACAATAAGAAAAGTGTTCGGAAAAGGAGATACGTTTTCGACGTATCAACTCCCCCAAGCTTAGCTTATTGCTTGTCCTCAATAAATTCAGTGACAACTGAGTGCGATAAAAGACTTTTACGAACACATTTCTTTCATATGATGTAAATATACTCACTATATGATCAAATACTTAATTATGCTCATGATAAGATACATGCAAGATACTGTCACTTAATAGCTATGCAAACCATGAAGGGATAACAACATATTAATAATAAAACAACATGAAGCATAACTATTTGCAAGATTGTAATATTCATAAAAAGGATCTAATAAAGTGGTATGTTGCTTGACCTTAAGGGTGGGGTAAAACATAAATGCCAGGGCACCTTTGAATTTCAAGGGAAGACTAGAAGTAAAGATATCAAAGATACAAGTATCAAAGTTATACCACAATCAACCGTACTTTGGGACAAACACATGACATTAAGAATGACCATTGTGCTCTCAAGAAAGTTCTCAAAGAATATGGCGGTGACTCAACATAAAAGTAAAAGAATGGCCCTTCGCAGAGGGAAGCATGGATCACTCATGTGCTAGAGCTTTTTATTTTATTAAACAGAGGTATTGAAAACACTTTGAGAGAGGTGTATGCTTATGTCAACGAATGGTAAACAGACAATACACTACGTCACAAGCTAACTGGATTCACTCGAGACACCTGGCCTCCTGCCCGGCCCGGGCCGGTGATGACCCACAAGTATAGGGGATCGCAACAGTCTTCGAGGGAAGTAAAACCCAAATTTATTGATTCGACACAAGGGGAGCCAAAGAATATTTGTGAGACTTAACAAGTGAGTTGTCAATTCACCTGCACCTGAAAGTACGAAGTGGAAATAGTTAAATATAGTTTTATTAGCGCAGCAGTAGTGAAATAATAGCAGCAGTGAGATGAAAACAGCAGCAACAGTAGTGTTTGAAGTAAACATCGGGATTAAATATTGTAGGCATAGGGATGGATGAACGGTCGTTGCATGGATAAGATAGTTCATATAATAATCAATACATGGGCATTGCAAATAAATAAGATAAAGCATCCAAGCACTAAGTAACCATAGGCATGTGTTCCGTAAATAGTCGTACGTGCTCGCAATGAGAACTTTTACAACATCTTTTGTCCTACCAGCCCGTTTTCAGTGGGGCCTCAAGGGAACTACTGGTAATTAAGGTGTTCCTTTTAATAGAACACCGGAGAAAAGCATAATACTCCGTGAACACATGTGATCCTCACATCACAGCCATCCCTTCTTGTTTCTTTTAATGTGTTCCTTTTAATAGAACGCGGATATGCTGGACGACGAAGATGACGAGTAAGTTTTTTCTTCTTCGTTCTATTCGAACGTTCCCTTCTTGTTTCTTCTGACATTTGTTGTTTTCCTTCATGATAGGCTCCAGTCCATTAGCCCTGGCCGGTTTGCCTCTTCCCTTCCTCTCGAGAAAAGGAAAGAATCAGCTGCTGCGGGTGGGACCCCAACTGCCGGGACCGTCCAGAATTCACCGAGTCCAGCCCCCACAGCTGCGGCTACGGAAAATAGGCTCCCTAGATTTGCAGTTGGGGCCTCGACTTCGAAAGAAGTGTCGGGTAGCTCGGCTGATCCTCTCTGCATTGCTCAAGGCCAGGTAAATTTTGTTATTTTATTTTGCATCTTGTACTTTGTTTGTTTGGGATTTTTATTGGGTGCACGGCAGTGCTCCCGATGGGAGTAGCCCGCGAGGCTGTAGTTAATCGCTTGCGATTGGCTACAGGCTCAAGAACTTAAGCTCTTTTCTTCTCTTCATTTTATCGGGTGCACGGCAGTGCTCCCGATGGGAGTAGCCCCCGAGGCTATACTCGATTGTTTGCAGTCGTATATAGGCTCAATCTTCTCCTCTCTAACTCTTTCATCTTCATGTTTTTGCAGTCTCTTCTTGACTTCCTTGCAGCCATTGGCCGTCACGTTATCTCGGCTGAGACAGATTGCGTGACCCTTCGGGCAGATCGCAATCGACTCGTCTCGGAAAGCAAGCTTCTTAGAGGTAAGTTTATCTACTCCTTCTATCCAATCTTTTCGTTCATGTGAATTCATTTGTGTTTAAATTTATTGCTGTGTAGCTCAAGCCGAAGTGCTGAAGGCCGAGAAGTTGGACGCTGTCACTCGGGTAGGCACCCTGGAGGCTCAGTTGGAAGCTGCTCGAAAGGAACTTGAATCCTCTCGCAAGCAGTCGACTGACCTCGACTGAAAGCTTGCGGATGCCCAGGACGCCCTGAAGAAATTGGAGGAAGCTGGCACCAAGCAGGACAACGATCTTGTTGACTTCCTTCGCCCTCTGGCCCAGCGTTTCGCATGTAAGTTGCACTTGTCCTTTGTTGTTTCTTGACTGGCTGGTAAGTTCTTTGGATTTAACGTTTCTTTCTTCAGATCTTCTTGGTGTTGCGCTGGAACTGCCCGGGGTTCAGCGGGTGGACGCCTTAACAGATTCCTGCGCTCAGCTTCGAAGGCATGCTAGCGGGATTTGCTCCCTGATTGGTGATGCTACTCGAGTGTTGACGCAACTCCACGGGCGTCTTCTGGTCGACGCTGCAGTTCCGCCTATGCTAGATGGTCTCCTGAAGGTTTTCCTGGAGGGTGATCTCCTTCAGGCCTACTCGGTCGCTCAGTCGGAGTCCGGGGCAAAGACTGCTATCCAGTTTTCTCTAGCGCACGGAGTCGCAGGTTTGGACGAGGCGTACTCGAACCTTCCCGTCGATGCTACTATGGGCAGAAAGGTAGCGCTTCGTCTAGCGCTTCGTCCTTTTGGCGATCCGGCTGGAGTCCTTTCCCGGAAGTTATCTGATTTGATCGCCCGTGCTAGTCGCAGGGGGCAATCTGCCACGAGTGGCAGCACTTCTGTATTTCCTTAGGATAAACTTTACGTAGTTTGTGCTTCCGATGTAATGAACCTTGGGATGTATTCTCGTATTCTGTCTTTAATTGAAATGTTTCTTTTGATATCTGAGATGCTTCCTGTGATTGATTGTCATGAATTCCTCCCGATGGTAGTAGCCCCCGAGCACCTGTCGAATAGATGGTTTTATTTCTAGGATGGAGCGTCTTGAGTTATTTCTTAACTTTTCTTATCTTCTTCCAGGTAACAGGCGTTGTCGCGGAGTCATCGAGTGGATCTGCTGCTCAAGCAGATCCTCTTGTTGCTGTTGTCGGTACTTTTGCCGGCCTCCGTGACCGGGTCGCGGATGGTGAGCGCAAGCTAAAAGCTTTGCGTGGGGTGGCTGATGTAGCCAAGTCCAAACAAAAAATTGCGATTGAACGTGAGCAATTTGTGATGGATGAATTGGCTGCCGTTGCCAAGGATTTGCTCTGTAAGTATCTCACCCCCCTAACACTTCGTGTCTTTTTTCTTTCTTTGACTCTGTAGCTTTCTTTGCAGTTGTTCAGCCTGACGACCGGTGTGAAAAGCATTGGGTGGAAAACCATATTCTTCACGAAGCCGGTAGTTCAAAACCCCATGCAAATAACTTTTGGTCTGGCCGCAGTCGAGGCTTTGTGCTGGCTACTTTGAAGTATCGTGTGAGCCAGGCGAAAATACTCGTTGATCGCTGTCACGAGGCCCTGATAGCTTTGAATGACGTTTTTTATCCCTTGGAAATGGGTCCAGAAGATTTGAGCCAGCTACTCAGAACTTTTGGTCAAGTAGGCGAGATTCGGGAGTGCGTCCGTCAACAGTTGATCTGCGGGTCGTTAGTAGCACTCTCGTTTGTTCGATTATGGCATCCCGAGGTTAATTTGAACTCCGTTGCCAAGCTCCCAAATGCTCCAGTCGATATGACATCTCATTATACAGTCGTTCGACCTGCTGCAGAAGAGATTATTCAACTGACCTCTGATGAGGTTAATCGGGTCTTGGCCGAAGAAACTGCTCGTCGCCATATGTAATTGTAGGATGTATGTATCCTGTTAATTCTGTATAGTTGTCTTTAAATTTTATAAGGTGCCAACGTTGTTTGTACTCTTGTATTTGTAAATGATGCTAAGTTAGGCGTAGCCCCGTGTGTTTAGGGTGTATACCTGTTTTAGCGTGTAAAAATCAATGACTTGAGAAACTATGGTTGAGAAACCATGTATATTATTAATATGACTGGGAAGTCATGTATTGTCTTTGAGCTACAGCTTGGCTAGTATATTCTTATTTTGTCGAGTAGAATAATCTAAGGATAGAATTTGCGGAGGTGAGCAACATTCCATGGATTGGAGTAGATGCCACCGGTCTCGGGGTTCTTTAGTCGATATGCGCCACCAGGGATAACTTCGTGTATTATGAAGGGTCCTTCCCACGGTGGCTCGAGCTTGTGTCCTTCCTTCTGGTTGAGTCGGAGCACCAAATCTCCTGCCACGAAGGCTCTGTGGCGTATACGGCGGCTGTGGTAGTTGCGTAGCGACTGTTGATATATCGCGGATCTTGCGAGTGCAATGTCGCGTATCTCGTCGTGTGCATCCACGTCTTCCGCGAGTGCCCTGTTAGAGGTTTCTTCGTTGTAAGCAACGACTCGTGAGGCGCTGAACTTGACATCTTTGGGAAGGACTGCTTCAGCTCCGTATACCATGAAAAATGGTGTGTATTTTGTTGATCGATTTGGGGTCGTGCGGAGGCTCCATAGTACGGAGAGTAACTCCTCTGCCCAGTGTCCTGCCGCTGGGTGCAGTCGATCTAGTAGCTGTTTCTTTATTCCAGCCGAGACCAATCCGTTGGATCGCTCGACTTGACCATTGGTTTGCGGGTGAGCCATAGAGGCGAAACTGAGGGTGATGCCCTTTTCCTCGCAGAACTGCTCTGTTTCCTTTGCTATAAAATTGATTCTATTGTCGGTGATGATGTTGTGTGGTATCCCAAATCTGCACATGATGGAGTCAAGGAATTTGACGGTACATTGAGCGCTAGCCGAGGTGACTGGCATGGCCTCAATCCACTTTGTAAATTTGTCGACTGCAACTAGCAAGTGCGTGTAACCTCCTGGTGTTGATTTTTTCAGTGGTCCTACCATGTCTAGCCCCCATTGTGCAAAGGGCCAGGCGATTGGGATCATGTGAAGCTCAGTGGCAGGGGCGTGCGGCTTTGGCGCAAATCTTTGTCATGCGTTGCATTTGTCGACTAGGTCCTTTGCGTCCCTGGCCGCTGTGAGCCAGTAGAACCCAACGCGAAAAGGTTTACCCACGATTGCCTTCCAGCTAGCATGGTGTCCGAAATATCCTTGGTGTATATCTTGTAGTAGTTCCTTTCCGTCCTCGGGCGCTATGCATCTTTGCAATATTCTTGATATGCTCTGCTTGTATAATTCTCCGTTGAGTACTCAAAAAACTTTGCTGTGTCGCACTATCTGTCTAGCCTCGCGAATATCTGCTGGGAGCTGATTTTTGGACAAGTAGTCGAGGTATTTCTGCGTCCAGACTGGCTCGACCAGAAAAACTTTTCTTGAGATATTATGGGTGAGCTCAATCATAGCAGTTTGCGGGCTGACCTCTGTCTCCAATGTCGCGGGTGCTTCTGCTGATTTTTTGACTTTGACTGAGCGCTTGATCATCCTTTCGAAGTATATTCCAGGTGTTATGGGTGTGTTTGTAGAACCCATGTTTGCCAATTTATCCGCTTCTTCGTTGCTGGATCGCGCAATGTGCTTTAGTTCGCACCCTTGGAAACTTCCTTCGAGTAGATTGTACATATCTCGATATGCAACCATGTTTTCTGCAATGGCGTCGCACTCTTTCATTGTCTGCTGCTCTATGAGGTTTGAATCTCCATAGATCATTAGTCGGGTTGCTCCACAGGCAATTGCCATCTTCATGCCATGGAGGAGGCCCTCATACTCTGCGTCATTATTTGATGCCGGGTCATCGGGTGGAAAGTCCATTCGCAGGACGTATTATAACTTGTCACCTCTCGGGGATATCAGGACTACCCCAGCTCCAGCTCCTTCGTTTCTCTTTGATCCATCGAAATACATTATCCAGTTGCTTGTATACTCTGGAGGGCCTGGCGTTTGCAGTTCTGTCCACTTGCTTAGGAACTCCACGAGCACTTGTGATTTGATAGATTGCGACCCGCGTATATAATGTCCCAGGCGCCAAGCTCGATACTCCACTTCGCAATTCTTCCGGATGCCATTGGGTTATTCATGATAGTACCCAGTGATGCGTCGTTTACTACCGTGACGGTGTGTTCCTGGAAGTAATGTTTGAGCTTTCGGGCTGTGAGCACCACACCGTACGCGAGCTTCTGGTAATGGGGATATCTCTGTTTGCAGGGCGAGAGCACTTCGCTGATGTAATATATTGGCCTCTGGATGCCAAACGCCTTGCCGTCCTCTGGCCGCTCTACCACAATTGCTGTGCTAATGACCTGATTTGTTGCGGCTAGGTATAGGAATAGTGGCTCCCGCTCTTGCGGTGTTGCCAGGACGCGCCTGCTCTGCAATGTTCGCTTGAGGTCTGCGGATGCTTTCTGTGCTTCGGGTGTCCACTCGAACATATCCGTTTTCTTTAGTAACTTGTAGAAAGGTAATGCTTGCTCTCCTAGCCTTGCAATGAATCTGCTTAGGGCGGCTAGTCGTCCCGCGAGCTGCTGCACACCACGGAGATTGGTTGGCTCCTTCATTGTCAGGATTGCTTGGATTTTCTCCGGGTTAGCTTCAATCCCTCGAGCGGAGACCAGGTACCCGAGAAGTTGTTCTGCAGGGACGCCAAAGACACACTTGGTTAGGTTGAGCTTGATTCGGTATGCGTTCAACGCGTCGAATGTTTCTCTGATATCGTCGAGAAGCGTATCTTCCACTCGAGTCTTGATGATGATGTCGTCAACATACACTTGTACGTTCTTGCCAATGAGCTCGGCGAGGCATTTTTGCATGCAGCGCTGATATGTTGCGCCTGCGTTCTTCAGACCGAAGGGCATTGTCGTGTAGAAGTAAACACCATGGGGTGTTATAAACGTCGTCTTCTCCTCGTCCTCCTTCTTCATCCTGATCTGATTGTAGCCTGAGTAGGCGTCCAAGAAAGAGAGGCGTTGGCAACCTGCTATAGAGTCCACGATCTGATCGATTCGTGGTAGGGGAAGTTATCATTGGGACAGTGTTTATTCAACGACGTGTAGTCGATGCACAGGCGAAGGATGTTGGTATTTTTCTTCGGGACCAGCACCGGGTTTGCTAACCAGGTGGAAATTTTTATCTCGCGAATAAATTTTGCTGCGAGTAGTTTGTTTACTTCTTCTCCGAGCGCTTTTTGTTTGGGCTCTCAGAACCTTCGAGTGGTCTGCTTGATAGGCTTGGCGTCTTTTAATACTTCGAGTGAGTGCTCGGCGAACTCCCTGGGTATCCCTGGCATATCTGAAGGCTGCCAGGCGAAAATTTCCCAGTACTCACGGAGGAGCTCGACGAGCGCGCCTTCCTATGCCGGCGAGAGGGTGGTGGACACCATCGCCGTCTTCGCAGAATCCGTTGGGTGTACTTGATGCTTGCGGGTACCGCTATTTGTGTTGAACTCGAGCTCTGGAGCGTTCTTCTTGGTAAGAGGCATCACAGAGTGATCCGTGGTTTTTGCTATCTCCTCTAGTTCCTCCTGCATCCCGAAGGATTGGGCGATCTCATTGAATTCGATGTCGCATTTATTGGACTTTTGGAAATCGCCATCGATGGTGATTGTGCCATATTCTCCAGGCAACTTGAGCTTCAAGTATGCGTAGTGCGGTACCGCCATGAATCTGGCGAACGCCGTTCGACCGAGAATGGCGTGGTACTGTGAGGGCCAATTGACGACTTCGAAATCAAGAAATTCTCGCCTGTAATTACTTCGGTTGCCTAGCACCACCTCTAGGTTGATTGTTCCTAGTGGACGGACTGCTTTCCCTGGAACTATCCCGTGGAAGGATGTCTCTGATTCCGCGAGTCTATCCAAATTCTTGTTCATACGATGGAGCGTGTCTGCGTAGATGATGTTGATGTTGCTGCCCCCGTCCATGAACATGCGAGCCAGCTCATAATTGCCAATTTGCGCCTGTATGACTAATGCTGCGTGTCCTGGTCGATAGACTCGCGGAGGGTGGTCTTCCTTGGAGAAATTTATTGGTTGTTCCGCCATCTTCAGGTACTCGGTTCTCGTAGGTGGGGTCTGGACAGCCATGCATAACTGTCGTGTGTTTGTCTTCTGAGCCCTGCGCGATGGACAGACCTTCTGTATCATGCCTAAGAGTCCTGCTGGGTTCGGGTATCCATTGGCTCCTTGATTTGGGGCGGGTGGCGCTGGGAGCGCAGCTAGCACCGCGTTTTGGTTTCCTGCTGGGGGCAGGGCTTGTGGCTGTTGAAATCCTTGAGCTCCTCCTCCAGGAAGCTGCGGGTAACCCTGATTAATTGCTGCTCTATTTTTCTTCAAGACGGCCTCATGGATATCAATGAACTTTCGGCAGTCCTTGAGAAGGTGTGTTGCCTTAGTTTTGCCGGTGCGCTTATCTGTTAATAGATGTAGCGTGCAGTAACCGTCGAGGTCCTCCTCGGGGTTTTTGTCTTCCTGCTTTGGCTTCCACTCGCGTTTTCCACGATATCCGTTGTCGCGAGTTTTTGTGAACTCCGCTGCCACAAATTCTTCTCGATCATCGTGGTCATAATTCTTTCTTCTTTTCTTTCGACTATGGAGATCGTCATCACGTGCCGGGGATGAATCTTTCTTGTTGCGCACTGCGTCTTCGCTGTTTGCCCATGTGTCGGCTATGGCCATCAACTCTCCCATGGTCTTGGGTGTGAGTCGTCCCAGTTCTTCCCTGAAAGAGGTTCACCGTGCTCCCTTTGCAAATGCTTCAACCGCGACTTCTTCTGATATATTTCCCGATGTGTTCCTAAGTGTGGTCCATCGCTGAATATATTCGCGAGTAGACTCGTCACTTTTCTGCTTGCAAGCTCATAGCTCCTCGATGGTCGCTGGTCTTTTGTATGTTGCCTGGAATTTTTTGCAGAAATCGAGGTTTAGGTCGTCTCAAGATCTTTAACATGCCCTCGGCCTTCCTTCGAGCCAGCTGCGGGCAACACCGACCAGGTGTAAGTTGAGGTACTGCATAGCTGTGTTTTTGTTCCCACGTTGGAATTTTACTGTCGTGAGGTAATCTGAACACCAGGACGAAGGCTCTTGCGAACCATCGTATTTCTGTACTTCCGTGGATAGCTTAAATCTTTTGGGTAGCGGCGCCTCGCGGATGCTGCGGGCAAAGCATAGGGCTCCGCAGACTTCGTCGTCGGCGGATGTAGATGGGGAGCGCGCACGGTTACTGGCCGCCCGACCTTTATCAACCTTGCGCTGGGCGATGTCCGATCGCGCATTGTATCCGGGTTCGTCGCGATTGACGTCTCCTTTCGGTTCCTTGCTGCGATGTCGCGAGTGGCTTCTGTCTCGATCTTTTCGCGGGCTGCAATCTCGATCCCTTCGCGGGATGCAGTCCCGACCTCTTCGCGGGCTGCGGCTACGGCCTCGACCCCTCGGGCTGCTATCGTTGCCACTCGGGCTATCTCCTCGTCGTCGAGCTTATTTCCCTCGTGCCCGACGGGGTGATTTTTCCTTGCCAAGTGATGTGCCCCTATGTCCACGGGGTGCTTCCTTGTCCTTCAGTGCGGCCGCTTTCCTGCGATCGTAGGAGGCGAGTTTTGCGGCTACCATGCCTAATCCTTTCTGCACCTGTTTGTATTGTTCCGCGCGGGGGTCGTTTTCCCCTGGTTGATTTATTTGCATGTAGGTGGCTGCGGCTAGCACCACGGCTGCGGGAGTTTGCGGATGGATGTTTCCGTCCTCGTCGACGCGTATGAGTGATTTGCTGATTCCGCTCAAGGACTCGCCGTCCATGGTCACGGTTCTTGAGGCGCGTCCCTTCTTTTGGGGGCGGTTCCCGACAGAAGGCGTTAGGGACAGCTCAGCTCGGTGTTGACTTGACTCATGTGCTAATCTTCTCCATTTGGCTAGATCTTCCCGAGCTTCTTTGATAGCAGTGGCCCCTCTCACTAGATGATAGTGGTAGGCGATCATGTCTTCGTGTGGGACTCCGGCCGCAGGTGGTTTGCTTGTGCGGATAGCCTCCTTTGCTCGGAGCCAGGCGTCTCGCGAGACGTTGATCTCAGCGCGTTCTCTTGCGCTTTGTTCAGTTTCTGCGGGCCGCTGTTCCGATCCTACCATGCAGACCTGAGCCAGATGTGGCTTGTGAGTCCTAGGTGTAACTTGAAAGGCCTTCCTGACCCGAGAGGGTTCCTCTGTAGATAGGGTATGGAAATTGCTGGTGTTGAGGCGGATGGACTCGCCACTTTTCACCAAGTGGGGTCGCGAATCGACAGCTCCTGGGCTGGAAATTGACTCAGATCCCAATTCCTCAGGCAAGTGAAGGATCCCTTCTTTGTTGGTGTAGAACTTGAAGCTCCCGAACGTCAAGGTGACGCTCTTCTCCAGATCACTGAATACTGGGCGTGATTCCGACGAGTGAGGGGTGACGACAGATCCGAATCGGGTTGGTCGGAGTCGAAGTCGAAGGTTTCCAACGTGAGTTGGTTGTCGATGAAGCCAAAGATGCCGGAGATCCAGCGCCCGCCGTTCCCACAGACGGCGCCAATTGTCGAATCTGCATCTCAACAAGTCCCTCGGGTGAACCCATAGGGTTTCGATTAGGAGAACGTGTAGGCGCTGGTGACAATCGTCGGCTAGACCGGAGACACGATTTACCCAGGTTCGGGGCCCTCGTAGAGGTAAAACCCTTACTCCTGCCTCTGACGATCTGTATTAACGAGTAGATCGGTTACACTGGGGGTTGCTCAAGTCGAGAGTATGATCTCGATCTCAAGGCTTGGTGGTGTGGTATTGCTTGGTCCCTCCCGTGGTGATTCTCCTGGCCTTATATAGATGGCCAGGTCTCAAACCGTACCCGGGGAGGACTCGAACCCTAACCTAGAGTTGGTTACAAGTTTCCTAACTTGTCCCGCAAGGCCTTGCGGGTGGGCTTCAATTGGGCCTTCTAGAATAATCCATGACGCCTCCTTTAGAGCTTGGGCCGTGGGCCTGAGACCGGGTAGGCACACCCGAAAGGCCTAGGATCCATCCCTTCGTCACCCTCCGTCGATGAGCAGCCCCATGGACCCATGCATTGGTGCGCGGGCTGACTCCGCTTCACGCGCCTCTGCCTGGGTCGATGCCGGCCGGGCAGGTTGCATCGTTCCGGTGGGTCTACCGTCGGAGGACGACGCTGAGGTGTGCGTCCTGGCGCCGTCCGCCAGCATGGTTGCCCTGGAGGAGGAGATGCACAGGGCGGTGGTGGTCACCATCGCCGAGGCGCTCGCTGACGTCGACCTTGCGGACGCTACGGCGGCCATCCACTTCAGGCTCGGGCTCTCCCCCTACGACTTTTCCATCCACTCTATTACCCCGGTGGACTTCCTCATCATCCGTACATCGCTGGAGGCTCGGGATCGGATTGTCAGGGCCTCTGTTATCGAGGGGCATTGGGTTCGTGCTCTCCCCGCGGCCTTGGCTCCGTCAGAACCAGGCGGAACTAGTTCAAGCTCCATTCTTGGTGACCGTCGACATCACCGGCATCCCCGCGCACGCTTGGGAGCTTTGCACAGCGCAGGCCCTTCTCCTCGGAGCCGGCTGGATTGAGGCGATCGCACCTGCCACCGCCATGCGCTACGACATGTCGAAATTCACCATCGACGTCTCGACGCGCTCTCCGGCTCCGATTCCCCCACGCCGATGGATAGGCGTCCTGGAACCAGACCCGGGCAGGCGGCTCTCTATCCATAGGGGCAAGCTAGAACATGGCGTCAAGAAGGCCCTCTGTTACAAGGTCACGCTCAAGGTGGTCGACATCCTCAAGGACGGAGGCGTGGCTCCGTCACCCTCTCCTTCACCCCCACCTCCGCCGACAGACAACAACAACGGCAAAGATGATGACCATGACGGCGCTTCCGGCGGCGGAGAGCGGCCGGATGCTGGTAGGGGCCGGGGCGCCGCCGACAATGTTCGCAATCCTCATCGCTCCTCCAGTGAGTCCTCGGTCATGGGTCCGCGCCGCTGCCCTGCTAGGCGGCGCCTGGCATGCATCTCCAACACGGCTGCGGGCTCGGTGGCGGCCAGATCTCGCAGTCCGATGGACACTCAGGCCTCCCAGGCGGCAGCGCATCCGACTCCGGTGGCAGATCCGGTGGGACACGCTGTGGGCCTACACCTGCCTACGTGTGCTGAGTTGGTGGCTCATGGGCCTACCGGCTACGTCACACATTTGCGCGGGCTCATTCAAAATAAAGCGGCTCTTCCCGCCCACCCTCTCCCCGCCTCTTTGAGCTTGCCACGTGATGACTCCCAAGTGCAGGAGATCAATTGTAGTACCTTTCGATAAGTATTTGAGTGTCGAACCCACGAGGAGCTGAAGGTAAGCTATCTATTCTCTAAAGCCCTATAACCCTCTTATATGGCTGTTTATGCAAAGCAATAAGTTTGACTAAAAGGAACTAACTAATTAAAAGCAAGTGACGTGGAGTGTGGTTTGTCTAGTAACTAGTGAAGCAAGTTTAAAATGCAAGTAATCCTAAAGCAAGTTTCTAAAGCAAGTTTCACAAGTAGCAAGTAGCAAATATCTCAAGTATCTCAAGGGAGAAAGTGTTCAAGCAATAGGTGTTTCGTTCGTGTGGTTGTCACAATTAGTGAAGCACATGTTTTAGTCTTAGTTGTTTCTTCTAGGAAGGAGCCATGAATAGGTGTAGTCAAGCAAATGATCTACAACCCCTTATGATGGATCATGTGGCCAAGTAAATGACTGCACAAGATTGATTAAGACATAAAGTCCCACCATAGCCTTACGTTCTAAGGTCCCCTATATATATCCCCCAATAACATAACTTTGTGGCTCGGTCTCAGGTTACTGTCACTCCCAAGTCACCACCACTCCATTATGCTACCGGTGATCACCTTACATGCATTCCCCAACATATGTGTGCACTCATATATTGTACATAAAGACAATCATAGAAGATAACAAACTTGTATGCAACCAATCAACGAACTATTTAACCATTGCCAAGAATAATTCACTACTCAAACATAGACGGGGAGACACAATACATCAAGAGAATATAGTATTGCATCATACATCATGTTTGCCAAGAGATTACAGTGGAGAGATGGAGCTGATCTTGCTGTAGATGTTGATGATGAACACGCCGGAGGGGGTGGAGCCCTCCGGGGGTGATCCCGGCGGCGTTTCCTCCCTCCGATCTTCTCCGGCGGCAGCCTTCTGTCTCTCTGTTTCGTGGTTTTATCTCTCGATGCTGCCTCCTCCTCGAAAAGGCTAGGGGACCCTTTATATAGTCGTTTTTAGGTCACGAGACACTCGGGAGAAGAAAGATCGACGGCATCGGAGCCACGGGGGCAAAAAGGGGGCCTATCACGCGGCCAAGAAATCTGGCCGCGTGTAGGGTCCTCTTTGCCACCTGTTTGGCCTTTTGGCCCTCTACTTTGGCCCATGGTCTTCGTCTCGAAAATTCTGAACCGTGCTCTTTGGCGTTGCCCTTTTTGGAGTCCCGAAGCTCCCGGAAAGTCTGAAACACTAAAAAGTACGTTTTCTGGAAAAACAGGGTTAGAACCAAAAGAAGGGGGATTGTTTAGAAAATCCCCCAAATCATTATAAAACATGAATATAAGTTGCTAATATGTAGGAAAAACAAGTAATAACATGCAAAGTTCATGTATGCATTTTACATGCATCAACATCCCCAAGCTTAACCCATGCTCGTCCTCGAGTATTAAGGTGATAAAACTAACATGGACTTTGCATATTGAAACAATCATGGGATAACAAGGAGGATTATTCATGCTACATATAATCAAATGATTAATACTAGAAATGAGTAGAAATATACAATTCATGTTGTAAGAAATATCAAATATGCAGGCAAAGATGCTTCATGAAAGTTCACAAAGTGTATAATGAAATAAAAGCACTATGGACCAAATGCATACACAAAATGAAAAATAAAATCCTATATTGGTCAAAGAATGGCATAATGGAAAATAGAAAATATGGTGGACACTTTGGAGAAAATTGAGTAGAGGTAAAACATGATCAAGTCTTATTTAGCCTCTAAATTATTCAACTAAAATTACTAATTGAAATGTGGTATCCATTGATCTAGGACTCTCATTGCCCCTTTATCACTAGCATCTTAAATGGTGAATGTTGAAGTAATGTGAATGACAAGGTGGTTGAAAGCCTCATGCCCCGTGAGTGTGAAAACCTACTCCATGATTACTCAAGTTAAGATTCCTAATAAGCTTTGTACAATCATAATAAGTATTAATGACATCATAGAGAACCGAAAATAGGTACCTCTTTCCCCATGACATGGAAACAAGCCCATGTCACAATGACAAGACAAACAAACGGAGTAGACTCATCATCCTTTTTATTTTCATTCACTATTATGCATAGCTTCTTATTTTATTGTAGGATGTGTTGTAGAGTCACTCAAGCTGTAAGTAAATTTCCACCATGATAAAGCATGGCTTGGGTTAGCGGCCCAATGCGTTTCTCTAGTCATATAGATACTTACTCATCAAAACTTACTATTCCTCTATTTCATTTCGGCATGGCAGGAGTCCAAAAACAAAAGTACATGATATCAACCAAATGTAAATTTTTGTGCAATGTTGAAAGCTTTCCGGTGATACACGTTTATAGCTAGCTCCCAACCACACACTTGTCAAACGCAAAACTTGTGGCTCCCATTATTGGGTCATGTTTATTAGATACATAAAAAGTAAAGTGTGCCTTCAAAAGTTCGTGAGAGTCCTATCCCAAGTTCAACCCATGACAATTAATAAAGTGAATATATTAATTTAGAACATAAATAACACAATAACATGGTGAACATACTCGGAATAGCAATGAAGCTAATGGGAAGATATGGTGGACTCACTGGATTGGCTAAGGAGTGTTGGAAACAAGTTTTTACTTGTTGGAATTTTTAAATTTTTGGCTAGCAAGAGGGAGATAGTTGACCAGCTACTATGCATGCATATGTCCATAGAACTACTCATTTCATGACAAACTAAATAAACCATCAATTAACACCAAGGACATGAATAAGAGATAGCTCAAGACAACATTATTGCAAATTTCTACACATAAAAAGCCTATAAATCATGCAAACATATGTAGCTCTTCAAATCAACCATGGCATCCCTATTCCAAGTCATAATACTAGCATCCAATACATTCCAACCCCAAACTCCAGTAGCTCAATCTCATATAAAATGATGGGTGTGGTCTTATCAAAACAAAAATAAAAACAAAAACTAGACGCTTCAAGTCTCTACGATAAATGATTTGCTTAGAAAAACAGAAAGTAGACATGTGCTAACAAAAAGAGTGTAGCTCCAGTGGGGTTTTCATCACATCCCCAAGCTTATGGCTTTCACCATTCTTGGATGTCTTGAGGCTCAGCTCCTCTATTCCCTGTGAAAAAACTTCACAAAACATGTTTCTCCCATTCTTTTTCTGTGGGGTGAGATTAGCAAGGACAAACAAATCACATGCTTGCTGTGCAAAATTCCAAATCAAATGCTCCAGTAGATAGAAAATAAGGTTCATTATGTTTTATGTTCACTCTCTTGCTTGAAAGAATCATGGAAATTCTATTCCCAAGCCCAAAGAGTGCATAAAACAAAAGAAGGCAGAATCTGTCCAGAAAAGCAACAGCAGCAAAACGAACGTTTTTCCCTAAGATAGACTCGTCAAAAAATTAAGACAATTTTTGTGCTTACGGAGGAAGAAAAGTTTCAGAACATAACAAAACATTAGCTCAATCAGACATATAAATAAAAAACGTAAAATCATACGGTAAGCAGACTCGTGATGAAACAGAAATTTCATGCACTAGGATAGCAACTTATAAGTCCAAATGGGTTTGACTTGACTCTTTATTGAAAACTACAGAATTAAAACAAACAAAAACTAATCTCTTGAGACAGCAAGAGTACACTAGGAAAATCCAAACAAAAACAACCGGGTTGCCTCCCGTAAAACGCTTTCTTTATAGCCATATAGCTAGGCTTTACTTACTTAACATCATGATGGTTGGAGTGAGGTGGCTCGGCATCCCCAAGCTTGGATTCTTGTACTTATTTGATACATGTAGGGTGAGCCCAGGGGTACATCCCCAAGCTTGATTGGTTGTCCCTCTTGATCTTTGTTCATCTCACTCAACTCTTCCTCCTGAAAAATTCTTCTTACACAAATCTCAACATAAAACTTGATTAGAGGGGTTAGTGCCTCCATAAATAAAATCCACATAGGTACAGCAAAGACACATAATGAGTTGATTATAAATATTAGCTACTGTTACTACAGTTGTGCATTGCTCCTTGATCAAAAGAACCACACAAAACACAAGTAATGAGAGGAATGCAAAATAAAGACATAATCTGCCAAAAACTGAACAGCCCGTAAAGAGTGAATTTTTAGAGGCACTTAAGTTGCTCAAATCAGAAAACTTAAAACTAATGAAATATGTAGTGATAACTAAATATTACTGTCGTAAATTACCAGGTCAAGATTCCACTTCTGTGATTTTAAACATTTTTTGCAGTGAAGTTCAGGAATCTGTTTTCTTGACAGCTAATTACTATTGTTTAATCATATCTCTCATATAAGATTATTCTTGCCATTTAAGATGAGAAATAAGACAGAAATGTGATGTTATAGTAGTGAACTAATATTTTTATTGTTTTTAGCTTTGGAAAAAGTTTTAATGATAGAGACTTTGCAATGGTTTCATTGGCATGAACAACACATGTTCAAGGTCGACCCAACTTTTCCATTACTCATCCTTCTCATTTACTTTCCAAATTTTTTATAAAATGAAATCTTAAACTAAATGATACATAACAGTAGGTAAAGGCATTTTACACGTTGTAAATACATAAATGTGTGCTCAAACCTAATAGGAAATTAAAGCATAAGGAACACACCAAAAAATATTAAACAATTTATTTTTAAGTCTAACCCATTTCCTATGCATTGGAATTTTGTAATGAAACAAATAAAAGAAGCACATAATAGCAAGCATAGAAAGGTAAATCAAGTGCAACTTAAATACTTTCATCATAAAGAGGGGAAACTTAATATTGTTGAAATATGTGTAACCATGTTTCCCTCTCTCATAATAATTTTCAGTAGCATCATGAATAGATTCAACAATATGAATATCACATAAAACATTCTTATCATGAGCCACGTGCATAAAAGAATCACTACTCTCCACATAAGTAAAATCCTCATTAGTGATAGTAGGAGTTAAACATTCATAATTTTCATTGCAATCATCATATATAGGAGGCATAGCATCATCAAAGTGAATTTTCTCCTCCAAGCTTGGGGAACTAGAAATATCATGCTCATCAAAACCAACTTCCCCAAGCTTAACACTTTCCATAGAATCAGCAAGTATATCATTTTTATACTAAATAGTAGGGGGACTAAAAATATCATATTCATCAAGAAAAACTTCCCCAAGCTCAAGGTTTTCCTTAGCAACAAAGGTGTTCAAACAATTAGTACTACCACAAATATGACTGTTGTGCAAATAATTTTTCAATTTCTCCTCAAACACTTCATGTCCTAATTCAAGGTAGATATTATACAGTTCTAAAATTGTTTGGTTGTTTTCCATTTTATATTTTTTTTTGTGTTTTAGGTTTATATGTTAGTATGCAATGCAAACAAGAATAAAAGCTTAGCACAACGCTCCCCGGCAACGGCGCCAGAAAAGTGCTTGATGACTCCCAAGTGCAGGAGATCAATTGTAGTACCTTTCGATAAGTATTTGAGTGTCGAACCCACGAGGAGCTGAAGGTAAGCTATCTATTCTCTAAAGCCCTATAACCCTCTTATATGTCTGTTTATGCAAAGCAATAAGTTTGACTAAAAGGAACTAACTAATTAAAAGCAAGTGACGTGGAGTGTGGTTTGTCTAGTAACTAGTGAAGCAAGTTTAAAATGCAAGTAATCCTAAAGCAAGTTTCTAAAGCAAGTTTCTAAGCAAGTTTCACAAGTAGCAAGCAGCAAATATCTCAAGTATCTCAAGGGAGCAAGTGTTCTAGCAATAGGTGTTTCGTTCGTGTGGTTGTCACAATTAGTGAAACACATGTTTTAGTCTTAGTTGTTTCTTCTAGGAAGGCGCCATGAATAGGTATAGTCATGTAAATGATCTACAACCCCTTATGATGGATCATGTGGCCAAGTAAATGACTGCACAAGATTGATTAAGACATAAAGTCCCACCATAGCCTTACGTTCTAAGGTCCCCTATATATATCCCCCAATAACTTAACTTTGTGGCTCGGTCTCAGGTTACTGTCACTCTCAAGAGTCATCACCACTCCATTATGCTACCGGTGATCACCTTACATGCATTCCCCAACATATGCGTGCACTCATATATTGTTGATGGTTAGGTTGAGACTCCAAGTGCAGAGTGTGTGGCTAGTGGCAAGCCTTCTTCCCCACGAGGGTGACTCGAGGGTTTATATCGAACTCTTGGGGAGCCAGTATTTCAGAAGTTGTCTTCCAAGATTCCTCCAGGATCCTGCAAACAAGTAGAGAATTTTGTGCGCTCAACCTCATCAAGTGGTTGTCAAGCACAAGGTGTGAGACTTCTAAATTGCAATGCAAAACTGAAAGTAAATGTGCAATAATTAAATCTACTACTAAATGCAAATGAGAAAATAAATATGAAATGGATTGTTTTTGTATTTTTGTGATGCAAGTGGTGATGGAGATAATGTAAATTCGAATTGGAGATGCAAGTAAAGTAAAGTGCAAGTAAAGTAAATTGCAGCAAAGTAACTAGAGTTTTTTCTTATATTTAAAATAGGACCGGGGTTCATGGTTTCACACTTGCATTCTCTCAAATAAAGTGGTAGACGGTGGACATAAAGAATTACATGTGAGATTACAATAACATGTTTAACATTGAGTACTTTCATATGGGCATCACGTCCTAGCATAGAGATCTCTACGGTCATATTGATCCCTCTTATACTCCACCAAGATGCGAAATAAATCATAACACCTCGATAATTAAGAAAAAACCAGAGTATAGCTTTAAGCAATTTGACATGAAGTTGAAGTAAGAACTTGCTAGATCTAGTCATGGAGATTGATTAGTGTCACTTCAAATCCCCGGTAACAAGGTACTCCTTTTTATCCCTAGTGAGGTAACTAAGAAAGGTTTAACAAAACCTAAGTGGATCGCTGAAATTCTGTCACTTTCACAGCACTAGCCACCCCCCGTTACTCCAACTAATGCACCCATCACCCCACACACGCTCTCAAGAACTAGATTGATCAAAGCTAGCAAATAAGAACGGGGGGGTAAGATACATCTACTCAAATAACTCAAGAGAAACAATTGCAATCTCAGATTCAATAACTCATAGAAAAAATCCACCACATAGGAATTACAACGGTGCCTGTAATCATGTGAGGCAGCTCATACGGATCTAATTAGTGAAGCACATAGAGAGAGAGAGATACAAGTGCTACTTACACAAACCCATAGCCCTGGGGTGGACTACTCCCTCTTCATGGAGATGTCGATGGTGATGACGTTGGAGGGGTAGGAGATCACACCGACGGCGCCCCGCCGGAGTTTTCCCCCTCCAATCTGGAACTTCTGGTCTCTGTTTCGGTGCTTCGGTGTTTCAGCGGCGCTCTCCTCCGTAAGGGTACGAGGGACCCTTTTTATAGTCGTTTTTAGGTCAAGAAGGAGTCGGTAAGTCGAAGATGGAAGGAATTGGGGCCACAAGGACCAAAAGGGGGCCTCTCACGTGGCCAAGGAATCTGGCCGCGTGGAGGGTCCTCTTTTGGGCCTCCTTGCCCAATTCTCGTGGATCCTTCGCCCGCAAGTCTTCTCCTTCCAAGAAAATGACACCCACAGATTTTCAGGTGATTTCGCGGAAGTTTGCCCCCTGAAACGTCAAAAATATAGAAAACGGGGTTTCTGACAGACAGGGTCAATTCCATAAAAGTTGGGGGACTTTGTAATTTAACCCCAAAATACTATAAAACATTGAATTATACCCTTATATGATACAATATGTAATAGAAAACCATATGAAAATATGCAAAAGAAGGGGGATTGTTTAGAAAATCCCCCAAATCATTATAAAACATGAATATAAGTTGCTAATATGTAGGAAAAACAAGTAATAACATGCAAAGTTCATGTATGCATTTTACATGCATCACCATGTATCCTCTCTCGCGATGCTTCTTGAGAGGCCGCGAAGGGTCTGGGGGGCCAACTGGTCACCAACGACAACAGTCCTCCGACAGGATCTGCTCATCTCCTTCCAGCAAGCACAATCTACAAGGAGGATACGGGGCCTTTTGACCTCAAGGTCGGGACTATCTCCTGTGGATGTTCTGGCACGGATCAACCTCGGGATTGCCCATCGCCGGGGCCTCCCCTCAGGTACTCTGTCATCGTACCGCTGAGTGGATCAATGGATTCCACTTCCCGCTCCGCACCAAGCGTTCCCAACCAGCTGGCTTCTCCACGGCCGGACACCCCACCTGGGCCTAGCTCCCGCCTCTCTCCCAAGGCCCATGCAGCCAGCGGTAGTCTGAGGCCCACCACTCCGAGTTTCAAAACTCCTCCTCCCGCACGCCCTCTCGTCGACTCAAGCAAATACCCAGAGCACCTACAGGAGCTGATCTCTCAGATCAAGGCGCACATTGCGCACCCTCTTCTTCCCCTTCCTGATGTCCAAGGAATCCGTCGCAGGAGATACAAGTCCGTGCCGGAGTCTGACAGGCGGAGGAGTTCGCGTCTCGCTGGCTTGGCGCGCACCAAGTCGGCTTCTGCCATCAAGCGCTCGCAGCAGCTGTTAATGTCACAGCTTGGCATTGCCATTCAGGAGGAGGTGGTCACCGCGGATCACCTCGTGAAGCTCTTCGAGGGACCTATGATAGGAGGCCAAGTTCAGGCGCTGGCTTCCCTGTTCGGTCTTTCTGTGCCCGAGGCGGATGGAGGTGCAGCGGCCTAACCCCAAGCTTGCTGGATCTTGCAGGTAGTTTGCTAATGGAGTACATCAACCACATCGTGGCGGTATGGAACATCAGGGGGCTCAATGATCGCAACCGCCATACGGAAGCAAGAGATTTGACAGTGGAATCTAAAGCGTCTGTCATCTGCCTCGTAGAATCAAAATTAGAACATGTTGATCGCTATGTCATAATGCAAATTCTTGGTCCGCGGTACGACGGCTTCCTCTCTCTCCCCGCAGTGGGCACGGCGGGCGGCATCATTGTGGCATGGCGGTCTTGTTTGGTAACTGTCTCTTACCCTCGCATCGACCAATTCTCGATTACGGCTTTCTTTTCCTTCGCGGATGGGGGCGATTGGTGGCATACCACTATGTACGGACCTACTACTGATGGCCTTAAGCCTCTATTCCTGGATGAGTTGCGGGAGATCCGTGCCACTTGTAACGGGATGTGGACAGTGGCGGGGGATTTCAACCTCATTGTCCAAGCTAGTGACAAGAACCAAGGTATGCTCAACCGTCGCTCGATGGGGCGATTCAGACGCCTACTCAACGACGTGGAACTTGCGGAGGCGCCGCTCACCGGACGGTGGTATACTTGGTCCAACGAACGTGCAACTCCCACTCTAGCCAAGCTTGATCGCTGGTTCTACTCATCTTACTGGGACTCGGCATTCCCCAATAGCCTGCTGCAAGCGCTGTCCTCTAGCATCTCTGATCACTGCCCTATACAAATGTCGACGTATGTAAGCTTTCGCTCCAAGCGCCGTTTCCACTTTGACAGTTTTTGGGCCTCCCTCCCTGGTTTTGCCGATTTTATTGCTACTACCTGGGCTGCGCCGCATGCGGATAAAGACCCAATCTTAGCTTTGGACTCCAAGCTTAGATCCATGGCCCGTGCTCTCACTTCTTGGGCCCAAAGGAAAATCGGCAACATCAAACATCAACTCTTGCTCGTGAAGGAGATCGTGCTCCAGTTTGATGCGGCCCAAGATGCCAGGTTACTCACCCCCGCTGAGCTATGGCTGTGATGAGAACTTAAGAAGAAAATCTTGGGGCTCTCATCTTTTCAGCGGACGATGGCAAGACAGTGCTCTCGCCTCCTCTGATTGAAGGAAGGTGACGCAAACTCCGCCTTTTTTCACTGCCATGCCATCAACCGACGGAGAAGGACTTTCCTCTTTAAATTGCGCAATGGCGCTCGGGAGGAGAGCTCTCAGCTTGGCATGAACTCTATATGCACTGACTACTTCGAGCAACTCATTGGCACCCCACAACACAGAATATCTTCGATCAACCTGGATGCCCTTCCGCTTCCTGCTCTTGATCTTACCATGTTGGATTGTGCCTTCTCGGAGGACGAAATCTGAGAGGCGGTGAAATCTCTCCCGGCCGATAAAGCCCCAGGGCCCGACGATTTCTCCCTCCGTTTCTTCCAAACTTGTTGGCCCCTTATTAAAGCCGACGTGACTTCGACACATTGTTGATCAAGATGGCAGAAATTTTCAGTTTCTGAACCGTGCTCTTGTGGTGCTCTTGCCGAAAAAGGATGCCGCCGTCGACATTGCGGATTTCAGGCCCATCAGCCTCCTTCACAATGTGGCAAAAAAATTCACCAAGGCCCTCTCGCTGCGCATTGCTCCGAAACTGAACGAGCTTGTCGCGGCTAATCAAAGCGCCTTCGTCAAGGGACGTACCATCCAGGATAACTTCATGCTTGTTAGCCAGTCTCTCAAAACTTTCCATCGCCGTCGGATTTCTTCGTTGTTCCTCAAACTGGATACAGCCAAAGCATTCGACACGGTCTCCTGGCCCTTCCTTCTTGCTGTCTTGCAACGCTGTGGGTTTGGTCCCAAGTTTTGCTACTGGGTTACGGTCTGCCTATCCACTGCCAGCTCGCGGATTCTCATCAACGGCTTTCCCAGTGATCCAGTCTACCACGCCCGAGGTTTGCGATAGGGGGACTCCCTCTCCCCAGCTCTTCATTCTCGTCATGGATGTGCTCACTGCCATCTTTACAAAAGCAGAATCGGAGGGTATTTTGGAGCCTTTAACCCGATGGGGAGTTCAACATCAACTGTACATCTACGCAGATGATGTCGCGATGTTCCTTAGCCCTAGGGAGGAGGAGCTTGCGGCTGCCAAACAAATCCTGGACTGTTTTGGGGAAGCATCTGGGTTGCGCACTAACCTGGCCAAGAGCATGATCATGCCAGTACGTTGCGAGGAGACCCAGTTGGCTCGCGAGCTGCCGTAGTTTCCCTGCCAAACTGCAAACTTCCCATGCAAATACCTGGGACTTCCACTCTCTCCTAAACCGCTCAGAACGATTGATTGGAAACCGCTCATTGAAGAGCTTGCACGACGCCTGGCAACCTGGAAAACCTCCATGCTTACCGAAGCGGGAAGACTCATCATGGTCTCATCTGTGCTTATGATGATCTCCATCTACCACATGCTATCCCTGGAGCTTCCTCCTTGGGTCATCAAACAAATAAACAAAATCTGCAGGGGTTTCTTTTGGCGAGGAACTGATGATGTAAATGGCGGACACGGCAAAGTAGCATGGAACCAAGTTTGCAAGCCCAAATCACTCGGCGGACTAGGACTGCATAACCTGAAACTCCTCAATGACGCCTTGCGTATTCGATGGCGCTGAGTGGAGAAGACCGGGCCTCTCCGTACCTGGACGGGACTCCAATTCTCCATCTCCCCAACTGCGGACGCGATGTTCTATGCAGCCACTCAATGCACAGTCGGCAATGGTACGGTCACTCTGTTCTGGTTCGACAAGTGGCTGGAAGGTCGCAGCGCCCGCGACATCGCTCCTGATCTCTTCGAGTTCATCAGACCGGTTGCCGCTCGGTGCATGACTGTGGCGCAGGCCCTATTGGACCACCACTGGACCAACAAGATTTCGGGGTCTATTTCCGTCCTAGCGATCGTCCAATATGTTGAGCTCTAGCAGATTATTCTTGGGCGCGATGCTCTCAACCCCAACCCTGACTCTTTCACCCGGCGCTTGTGTGCTAACAAGACTTACTCCGCCCGCTCCGCTTACAAAGCGTTCCATCTCGGCGGCATCACAGCAGATTTCGCGGCCAACCTCTGGAGAAGTTGGGCTCCATTGAAAGAGAAGTTGTTCATGTGGATTGCTCTCCAAGGCAGGTGTTGGACCAACGATCGGCTTGCCAGAAGGGGACTGCCAGGACCATCTTGATGCCTGCTCTGCGAGCAGCTGCCAGAGTGCATCGACCACTTTATGGTGCAATGCCCTACCTCCAGATCAATCTGGTACCTGGTCCTCTCTGAATTCGGTCTCAATGAATTCACTCCCACCCCGGATAACACCTTCAAAGACTGGTGGGTTAGCCTTGGGCGTTGCCAGCCTAAGAGCGCCAGGAGAGAGTTGACCACCATTGTCACCGCCTGCTGCCGCCGTCTGTGGCTGGAGCGGAACAATTGCCATTTCAATGGCCTTAAAACGACAGAAGTCGTGCTTGGCAGGCTTATTTTTCAGAATTCGCCCTTTGGAAGCGGGCTAGAATAGGAGCAGATCAACAGGAGGAGTAGCCTTTTTTCTTCTTCTAGGCGGGCATGTGTCTGACGTGTTCGTGTGTATCCCTTGTAACACACGACTTTCGTGTATCTCTTCTACCTTAATGAAATGACATGCAAGTCTTGCATGTTCTTTAAAAAAAATTCCATTAATAAATAACATATTTACAGAGTGATCTCATACAAGTTCATAGGGTATCAATCCATTGAGTCATGCCAACTTTAAGAGACGGTTTAGCTTTATGCCTACCTAATGAAAAGTTCTCCTTAAAAAAATCAACACAAAGAGTAATATCTTTTTGGATCCCATCAAAGATGATCTTGTTTCTGTGGTTCCATAGTGTCCAAGAGCCTATAATGAGTATTTCTTTGCAGTAGACAGTCTTGTATTTGATTCTGCCCAATTGTATCAAAGCCATGTAATCAAGTGTGTTCTCCCATTGGAAACCAATGTGTTCCCAGAAGTCTTTACCGAATGGGCATCCAAAGAATAGGTGGTGGAGATTTCATTATGATCATCCTCACATAGAACACAAGCTTTGGTTGGTATCTGAAATTGTTTTCTGCTGAGAAGATGTCTGGTGTTCAGTCTATCGTGTAGGAGAAGCCAGAAGAAGAATTTATGCTTGGATAATGCACATGATCTCCAGGTCCATAAGAAGGGTTTAGGGGCAGTGGGAAAAGGCCTGAGCAACTTATAAGTTCTGTTGTTCTTGTATGTGGTATTTGTACTAGGTACATACCACCTATCGTTCTCCTGATTGTTAGCTAGAGTGAATAGTTTGTCTTTGAAGGCATGGTATTGTTGCATAGCAATATCATATAAGGGTGTATGAAAGAGGTCATATATGTCACCATTATTGTTATACTCAATGGCATATTTCAATGAGATATTGTCATGTCTAGCATATGAGCATAGCTGAGGGAATTGCCTGACATAAGTAGTATCTTCCCATGATCCTCTCCATAGACCAATGGTATCCCCGGTTCTAGGCTTGCATTTGATGTTATTCATAAACTTGTCCAGGAGTGAATGACAGTCTTTCCACCAAAAAGATCCACATGGTCCAGTGTGCTATGGCAATTTTCTATCATGATAGTGTGCCTGCCATATAAGATTCACCCATGGAGTATCATGCCTATTCATGAATTTATATATGTATTTCATAAGCAAAGCATTATTCTGTGTTCTGAGATCAAGCACACCCAGTCCACCAGCCTTCTTAGGTTTACATACAGTATCCCATTTGATAAGACATTTACCCTTTTTTTAATATCCTTACCAGCCCACAAAAAACCTCTTGAAGACTTCTCAATATGTTCTATAACTGCAATAGGTAATTTCAGAGTACATAGTGCAAAGTTGGGTATAGCTGAGATAATAGATTTGACATCAATGAGTCTGCCATCATAGGATAGTGTATCAGCAATACCAATAAATCTTCTATCAATTCTTTCAATGATACCAATAAAATCATCAATTCTGGGTTTAGTAGTACCCATGGGAAGACCAAGATAATTAAATGGCATTGATTCAGTCTTGCAACCAATAGTATTAGCAAGCATGTTGCATTGTTCATTGGAAATGTTGATAGGGGCAATAGATGTTTTATAATAATTCACTTTGAGTCCAGTAGATCTTGAGAACTTATCCAGTATACCTTTGAGGTGTAGTAATTGAGTGGCATCTGTTGGCATAATGATAAGTGTATCATCAACATATTGAATGATAGGGTAATCCATATTAAAGTGATTGTCCAAGGGACAGGAGAGAAATCCGTCATGCCAGGCATTATTGACTGCATATTGTAGAAGTTCTGATGCAGCAACAAATAGAAGAGTGGACAGTGGGTCTCCTTGTCTAACACCCCTTTTACATAGAATATTCTTTCCTGGTACTCCATTAAGAAAAATAGGTGTGGATGCAGAGTGTAGTATGATGTTAATCCATCCAATCCATTTGCTACCAAATCCCATAGCAGTAAGCATATGAATGATAGCAGAGAATTCAATTTTGTCGAATGCTTTTTCAAAATCAATCTTGACAATAATGGTTTCCTTCTTAGATTTATGGCATAAATGAATGTACTCAAATGCCCAAGCAAGGTAGTCTTGGATAGTTCTTTTCCTGATAAAGCCATATTGGTTTTTGTGGATGATAGGGATAATAATATCTTGGAGTCTATTAGCAAGTATCTTAGTGATTATTTTGAGTGGAGTGCTGACCGGGAAAATAGGTCTATAATCATTGACACTTTTGGGGTTCTAGCATTTTGGAATAAGTGCAATGAATGCAGTGTTGATACTACATAAATCCAGAGAGCCATTGTGAAAATCCAGACATAGCTTGTAGAACTGATCTTTAATGATGGGCCAACATTTTTTCATGAAAGCACCATTGAAACCATCTGGCCCTGGAGATTTATCTGAGGGCATACTAGAGACAATTTCATCAATTTCTTTATTAGTAAATGGGGCCTCAATGGATGAGAAGTCAATATTAGTATTTCTAGTAATAATCTCCTGTAGGTTGAAATGCATTGGGCAATTATCAGAAATACCAATTTTGTCTTTGTAACTACTCCATAGAACAACAACTTTATCCTCATGGTCACATACCATATTATCAGAGCCAATTATCAATGATGCAATATAATTACACCTATAACTTTATGTAGCAATAGTATGGAAGAATTTTGTGTTTTCTCCACCAAGCTGAGCCCATCTGATCTTAGCACGACTTCTCCAAAATATTCTTTTGGCTTCAAGTAGATGAGTGAGATGTTTTTTGAGAGCCACCCTGAAGTTGGTTTCCTGTGTGGATCGTATTCTTTGTTCTTCTAGTCCATCAATAATAGCCAGAACATAGTTGCATGATTCAATGATTTTATTGAGTTGTGAGAATTTTTTGCTCCATTTTTTGAGTCCTTGGCGCAAGGTCTTGAATCTAGCAGTAATGTCTTGTGCTGGGTTTTTATAAACCCCCCTATTGAACCAATGCTTGTTGATAACATCCAAGAATCCTTCAAATTGCATCCAATATTCTTCAAATATAAATAATTTGCACTTAGGTATATAGGTGCCAACCTGAATCTTTATAGGTATGTGATCAGATGATAATTTAGATGGTGGGGTGGCCAGAGTGTTGGGGAAATTATTATTCCAGTTGCCAGCTGTGAAAATACAATCAAGTTTAACCAGAAGGGGATCGGTTTGCATATTGCTCCATGTGTATGCTCTAACTTTAATGAGGACTTCTTCAAGATCATGATATGAAATAATAGAATTAAACATCAACATGTGTTGAATATCTCCTTCCCTATGTTTCTATTGTGATTACCTCTGATAAGATTGAAATCCCCAAGAATGATCCAATTGTGCAAAGGGGTATTATCAATACTGTATAGCCAATCAAAGAAATTTTGTTTGTCATCATGATGAGCAGGCCCATAGATATTAGTGATGTACCAAGTATGAGCATTAATTTTGCAGGTCAATTCAACTGTAATATGGTATTTATTAGCACTGATCGTATTACCATGGAAGAGGTTTCCATTCCAAATAGTGATGATTTCCCCAGAACTGCCATTAGAGGGGAAAAAGGAGTATTGATTAAATCGTTTAGGACAATTTTTTATGTATGCCAAGTCAAAAAGTTCTCTCTTAGTTTCTTGGAAGCAAACAACATTGCAATTGGAGGCATCAATATTCTTCCCGATATCATCCCATCTGGTATGTGAGTTAATGCCCCTTAGATTCCAGTCTAATATTATCCAGTTTCTATCCATAAATACATGATATAATGAGGTAGGACCAGCATTACATAATAGTACTAGAGTGGCTTATCAATAGTATACAAGAGATGATTGCAAGAGTGGTATGCATTATTATCAGTGGGAATCCAAGACCTCCATGAATTCCAAATAAATAGCCTCATTAAGATAAAATAAGTGAAATTCCAGAGAGCATGTGATAGTACCAAAATATTACAAATAGTAGCAGGTCTGAGTAGGAAATTGATAGACCAAATATTCCACGCAATAGAAAAAAATAAAATAGCCATGAGATAGTTTGACGGCTATAATTATTACATAAAGTGGAATTCTTCTATTCCACACTATCATTGGTACTGTCATAGTCAAGAGCATCATCAGATAAATCCCTAGGATTCATCTGTCAAGATCCAACCCCCAAGGCCCTGATGTTGTCGTTGTTGAGGTGTGGTGGAGGGGGGATTGATCATTGATAACTTGAGCAACATGAGAAGCAGGCTTGTAGTCAGCATTGTCAACAGCACCTTCTGGGATAATGCCATCTATATATCCTCCATGAAGAATAGCTAGTCCGTTGCTCCTTCTGACTTGAGTGGCAGATGCTGGACCCTTAACTTTTTTTCTTCAGAATGTTCCTGAAGGTGGAAGTGGCATAGGAGCTGGGGCCATCTTCTTCCATATGCATGATGTTAGTGTTGTCAGATTGTTGAATAGTAGGTGCAGGCAAATGGATAGCATCATGTTCAGCCTGTTCAACGTCCATCAGATTGTTCTTATTCTGTGTATTATCCTAAACATGCATGCCCTCCTCAACATCATGTGGGTCATTGAGCACAGGGGCAGCATTGTTAGGTGCAGGTGCTTGTGGGCTTTGAGGTGGGGTGATCATAGCAGGTTCACCATGAGCAACAGGTGCAGCATGTCCATGCTCAGGTGCAACATGAACTTGATTTTGTGCAGCATTGTTCAGGTTCACAATGCCCTCATGATCAGCATGCCAGATGACAAAATCATCAACTACCATGGGTACTGGGTGTGGGTTAGCACCATATGGTGGCAATGGGTCTTCATCTCTAGCAATAACCCCAAGCATAGTGGCTGATAGAATTATTGTGGGGCAGGACCAAGATCCACCATTGCCTTCATCAGATTGGTTCTAGATCACAACCATACTAAGTGGAATACGGTATAAGTCATAAACCCTGATCTTAACAAGAATCCTAGCTATGTTGGCATTGTCTCTGTTCCATACAAGTACACGGCCATACTGTGCTAGAGTTTTGACAATGGTATCCAAGTCCCAACACTCAATTGGATAATTCATGAGCATAATCCAACAATCATGAGTAAAGGTGGCAGAACGATGGCTTCAACCTCTATTGTGAGCAATGATTCTAAGTATCGTATCACCAATGAAGTAAGGGATGTGCTGGATAGCTTGATCCCTGTCACTAACATCTTGGAATCTAACAAGTGCAGCACCCATACCAGATGGCGTAATTTCCCGGATGATGTAGTGGCGGCCATGCTCGAGATGATGCCTGATGAGCGTGGCGGTACCGTTGAAGAGAGCAGGGTGGGGTTCTGGCGCGATATCGATGATAGCCCATTCGTCACAGTTGTGTGGGAGATTCCCACCGACCACCGAGTATCCTCTCTACGGGCGTAGGTTATTAGGTGGGATAAATCCAGCACCATTGGGAAGATGGGGCAGGATATCGCATGGGTAGTTTGCCATTGTTGGAGCAGAGAGAAGCATGGCGTTTTCGTGGCTGTCGAGGAGAGGCAAGGTGGAGGAAGACAGAACATGGGATATAGCATCGAAAACCAATTGGTTGTGAAAACTAGGGAGGGGTGGTGGATGATCCATAGCCTCAGATCAAGAGGGGTGGATGGGTGGGTGGGTAGAGATCTAGGGTTGTTGGGAATCACAACGGGAGTCGCTGAGGTGGGGTTTAGGTGGAGCCACCATTTTTTCTCCTTCTGGCGGTACTTGGCGCGGTCTGCTGTTTTATTTCATTATGGAGAATACTTTTGGTTCTCTGTTTAGGGGTACTTCTACTGTTGCTATTAGGGTAGTTGGTAACCCGTCATCTGCTGAATTAGATCCTTAAAAAATACCTATGAAAATTGTTGGACGTGTTATGGATAACTGCTATTACAGTCATGGAACTGTCCATCCCGGTGATCATTTGCTCTTTATACATGAATTATGCGAGTTATTCAGGTGTGCATGTATTACAATGGATCAAGTTAAAAGGAAATTATTTGCTTTATCGCTAAAAGGAAGAGCCACAGAATGGTTCAAATTACTGAAGAACGGTGAATCTATTGGATGGGAGGAAATTGTTCCTCTCTTTTATTCTAAATTTTATCCTCCTAGTGAGATTCATAAAGACCGGAATCAAATCTATAATTTCTGGCCTCATGATGGAGAGAGTATTGCCCAAGCGTGGAGTAGAATGAAGTTATTAATGCTCAAATGTCCCGTTCATGAACTCCCGAGAAATATTGTTATCAATAGTTTTTATGCAAGGCTTTCTCTTCATGAGAATGATTTATTCGATGCTTCTTGTTCTGGATCATTCACACATATGAAGGAAGAAGCTAAATGGGATCTTCTTGACCGTATTCAAGAAAACACTGAAGGATGGGAGAATTACAAAGGTAGAAAGTAAGTTATAAATTGTGATTATGAATGCATTAAATCTTTTATGGGAACCAATAATTTCTATAATGTTAGTGCTGTTTGTGGTCATGATTCTCAAATATTTGCAAACTGTCTTAAAGCTTTTGCCTCCTATCTTGATATTCCTAAAAAGAATTATCACAAGTACCATGCACCTTATAAAGATATTGTTCCTGCTAGTAATATAGAAGTACATGTTGTTAATCATGTTGTTCCTGAGCCCTATGTTGAAAAAATGCCTTTCCCTGCTAAGGTGAAAGAACACTCTATGGTGGCTAGTGTGGTTAATAAGAGTAATAAGAAATCTATTGAACCCGATGAACAAATAAATGTTGAACCTGCTGTAGCAATAGTAAAAGATCTTGTTTGTGGAAATGTGAAGGATGAACACAATGTCTTCTGTGAGGATGCTTATAATATTGTTTCCCATCCTCATAGACCTAAGAAAACTAGTGTTCATGCGCTTTCTGTTAAGATTGGTGATCATTGCTATTTATGGTTTGTGTGATATTGGTGCTAGTTCTAGTGCTATACCTTATGAGATTTATAGAGAAATTATGCATGAGATTGGTTCTTGTGAGGTTGAAGATATTGATGTGGCTATTCAGCTTGCTAATAGAGAAACTGTCTTTCCGATTGGTATTGTTAGAGATGTGAAAGTTTTGTGTGGTAAGACTAAATATCCCACTGATTTTCTAGTACTTTGTAAGGCTGCTAGTAAGACTTGTCCTATTATTTTTGGTAGACATTTCTTGAACACTTGTGGTGCTATTATAGATTGTAAGAGGGAGAAGATATTGACTAAATTTGATGGAAGTAAAATGTCTTCCAGTCATATATGCCTCTCCTAAGTCTAGACTGTCAATGCCAACATTAAATAAGAAAGGACAATGACCATCAAATCTTTCTTTACTTTTCTCATGTGGAAACCTTAGCAAATTTAAATCACCCCCATTTAGAATAGGGTATGGATTATCATTAGCCGGGCTAACCAATTCACGGAGAAAAGCCACTTTATATTCTCCCTGGGCGGCACCATACACAGCCACCAGACTCCATGTGAAATCATCAGCTCGGTTACGGAAGTATAATTTGATATGAAAATCACCATCCTTCTGTGATAATACATCCGTATCTGATTTGACACCAAGTAAAATGCCACCCGACCTACCGCGCGAGGCGTAGAGTGACACGTAAAATCTAGACCACCGCAAAGGCGACCGAGAACACTCGGCTGAAAATCACGTCTCCCCGTCTCAGAAATTGCCACAAACTCCAACTTATGATCCCTGACATGCTGAGCAATATTCAAGTGTTTAGCCAAGTCACCTAGACCTCTGCTATTTGTAAAAATTCCATTCATCGGGAAACAACGGGAGATTTAGGCGCATTCGCGGTTCTATGTTGTAATTTGGCTTTCCTTTTGGCGGTTTTGGATTTTCGGCCGAAAGCATACATATCACAAAGAGATCCTAGCCCATCTTCATCCACCCCCACCTCGGTCACCTGACCTACAAGATGTGATAAGAGTTGTCCATCTACTGTGGCATTCGGTTCATCATCATCTAAGGTTATGGTATCCGAAATTTCAAAAAAGAAAGAGGTTATGGTATCCGATCTAAAAGCGACACGTGGAGAAACCGTTAAATGATCGTACTCCACGTGTTTCATTGCATTTGCCAAAACAACAATTTCCTTCTCATTCGAACCTAAGCTAATACCAACATTTGCTAAGGTGGCAGACAACTTAGAAGTCGAAAACGAAAGAAAAGATTTGTTAACGGATGTCGTACCCATAGGAGGTTCGAACAAGGTCGCCTTTCGACGCATCGCCTTAGCAAGTGCGTCCTCGCCCGTGGTAGAAGTGCCATCCGCATTGGTACGATGACATGCACTCCTCCTCGACATCATCACCGGCGGTGCACACGTCCCCATCACCATCGGCGCTGCGGAAGGGGCGGTGTCGAAGAAGATGCCCCCTCGACCACATCTTTCCCTCTCCCCGCCACCTCCTCCAGTGCGTCTCCCGCTCCATCAGGTCCCGCCTTGGGACTCCTTCCCGTGGTCGAAATCGCATCTGAAGTAGCTTCCGTCGGCTCCTTCCCATGGCCAAAACAGTAGCCGCAACAGAGGCCGACGAGCCCAGCCCCGCAGTTGCAGTCTGCATAGGCGGAAGGCCACTCCAACCCAGCTGCTTGGTACTAGCGGCCGCGCTCCAACGCTTTCTGTCGCTTGGGCGTCCTCCAGTTGGCCGCCGCTCACCCCCGGTTCTAGCCCGCCCGCCTGGACCAGCAGGCCGAAGACGGTCTGTCTGCCGCCTGTCAGTGACGCATGGGCGTCTGACACCACCACATCAGCCTCTTCCAGCCCATCCGCCGGAGGCCCAAGCAACAGCGCCATAGATGGGCCACGACCTGGATGAACATCAGCATATTTTACATCTCGTATGCATACAGTACCAGGGTAGACCGAACCAGGAGATTGCGAGGGCGAGCCACTCAACTGCAATTTTCTTCTCATCTCATTAATGATCTCGATACCTCGAGGAGTCTTTGGATTTGGATTAATTGGCGTGAGTGCCATGCCTCTCAACACATGAGAAATAGAGGCCCCGTGAGACACCAAGAACCCGAAGATGGTGTGTGATCTATAGCCATGCTCGTCACCCCACTGCCTCCATTAACCGACTCATCGTTTTTCTTTTGACTACTCTCTTTATCATGCTGGACTTTGTCCCCTTTGTCACTCTCTTTCTACTCCCAGATTAGCGGCACGAAATCTGGCTCTGGCACAAAATCATCAAGCTCCGACCGGAAGGTAAATGCATACCCCTACAACCATCCGTTATGATATACGGTCCCAGCGCATCAACCTTTGAGAAGCAATCACCAGCTACCATCCCCATCTTAATCCGCACAATGCCTCTACGCCGTAGAGCTAACAAGTCCACGTCAATAGTAGTCCCAATAAGAGTACCCACCGTCCAGGTCCCTAGGAAGTGACTCACAGGGTGTGGAACTCTACTGACATGCACCCATAAGTGATGTAAATCCAGTTTCAACTCAGTCTCCTCTGGTGTCCATTTACTGAAAAGCAACGGGTAGATTGAGAAGGAATGCCAAGATCCACACTATCAAAACTCGTAAGCTCCTCTGCTGAAGGGAAGCTAATAAAAAACTGTCATCATGAGGAACCTCTTCCCAAGTCCAAGACTGCACTAGACACATACGCGCCACCTCAGCCTCAACTTGCTGTGTAGTAGCAAGTTATCCAGTTATCTTTACTAAACCCACCAAATCTGTAGAAGGAACCATCTCAACCTTGTAGACACTATCTAGAAACTTAGAGAACATAGTCTCCTTATTCCCAATACCAGCAATCCTCGGGCTTCAGAAGTTTCAGAGTAGGGCACTTATTCAACGGATGTTTGTCACTATCACAAATGTAACAGTAATGCCGAACAAGACAAATCTTTGTCGCATGCGAATCGACTTCGCATCGCCAACACCAAGACTTTGCCTTTTTTGTGACGGAGGGAGTATAACGCAAAAGAGTACCAAATCATCAAATAAAATAGAAATATATATTGATGCAACTTTTTTTGAACTGTATATTGATTAAACGTTGACTACCGTGGGAATCGCGCCAAACCAGATCGAATTCCAACCACCTTTACCGTACCCCTTCGTACGCTCCTAGGGAAAAAGGCGACTAGGGCTTCTCGCCTCCTGCCGGCGGCGGCCGCCGATCTGCGTAGTCTCCTGTGGCCTCAGGGCCATGGAGACTGTGTGGATCTCTGTACTTGCTGGCGGGAGGTCTCCGTTTTCATGTGTTTTTTTAGGGTTTGTCTTCTACTCAGGATAGCAAGACGACAGCTCTCTGGAGTTGGAATAAGGATCTCCCGGCCTAACCCCGTTTCGATGGTGCGTCTAGCGTCATCGGAGGGCGTGTGGAGGTGTGTCTTCAGCGGATCTCGTGGGATCCGGTTGACGTTTGTCTTTCCTGGATCCACTTGGATCTAATCTTCGTTCGTCTGTATTCGTGTGTCTACAGTTTGGATCCTTCCGATCTACGCTTCTCTTCATCAACGACGGTTGTTGGTCTGGTGCGCTGGTCCTACTTCAACAAGGTTTGCCCGGCTCCGGCAACGGAGGGGCGATGACAGCAGTGCGCCTTCGGCTCGCTCTAGATTGTAGTCGTCGCTAGATGGTCTACATACCTAGATGTAATTTATATTATTTCTAGTGTTCTTTGTAGTGCCTTGACAGTTGATAAATAGATTGGAAGTTTTTATCGCAAAAAAATAAAATAAACGTTGACTCAAGAGGGCCTAGCATACCTCTTTTTTTTTTTGAAATTCAACCATTATATTAAGCAAGCAAGCCCGCCTCATTAAAAACCTTCCAGTCCCTCTCGGTACCCTGGAAGGAAAAGAGTGCGTAAACAAACTTGCTGCCCACGAGATCAATCCGGTTTACAATCCTTTCTGATACAGGCATCAAGAAAGGTGGGGGTAAAATCAACCCAAAGACAATTTCTCCTCTCTGGACTACAATAGCTAGCACATAGGTGAGCCAACTCATTAGCACCCCTAGGCACAAAAGACAGTGTAAAACTATCTAGATTACCCACTAGATCATTGATCTCCAGGAAAATAGCAACAGCCTCAGACCTGCTAAACCTCTCCGCCTAGCGTACCTCTCCAAAACTGATCGTGTGCGGTCGCCGGTACGCGCACTCGCGTAGCCTTTTAAAGAGGTATTAGCACCGGGGGTACACGAACTTGTCTGGTGGGAACTGTTTCATACAACAACTTCTAAAAGTGCACTAACTAGTACATGAACTTGCTAAGTTCGAGCAAATTGGTCCAAAACCAATCAGAGCAAGCCATTTGGATGCCTAGGTGGCAACGAAACTTTGCAGAAACCCCCCCAACCTATGGTAGACTTGCAAATATATACAGAACAATCCAGCCGGCTTCTTACACGTGAGCCCCACATGTCAGCCGGAGGACGAATCAATTAAAATGGTTGGCAATATTCAGGATTCGAACCCATGACCTCCAAGAGTCGAGCCCGCGCACGCTCCGATAGCCAGAGAGGCAATCGTGACTTTGTGATTAAATGAGGTATTACTGCGCTTTATAAGCGTACTCGCCTTGCGAGTTTTTCTCCGTTATTTTTTCCCGTGTGTACCAGGCAAGTGCGGACACCTGGTATCACTCCGCGGCTCTGCGGATCACAACGCGTGTCTTCCCGACGTGGCGTCCATGTACAAGCCATGGCGCGACACGTGCCTGGGCGTCTCTCTCGACTCGATCCGGCCTATAAAGACACCCGGCGACGAAGCTGCTCATCATCACACAGCAAAGATCTCAGCATCGCAAACGTCCAGAGCAACTTCTCGAGTCCTATCCAGTTTCCGTTCGCATCGTTCAAGCTTGCGAAGAATGGCTTCTCGTCAGGATCAGGCTAGCTACCACGCCGGCGAGGCCAAGGCCCGCGCCGAGGTCGGTTTCGCAGGCGCTCTCACCTTGTGGATATGTCAAATTCTCAGATGCTTACACTGTTTTGGGCGCGTGCATTGCAGGAGAAGACGGGGCACGTGATGGGCGCGGCGCAGGAGAAGGCGAGGGATGCCAAGGACACGGTGTCCGACGCCGCGGGCCGCGCCATGGGGAGAGGCGGCGACGCCAAGGAGGCGACCAAGGAGAAGGCGTACGAGGCCAAGGACGCGGCCTCCGACGCCACGGGCCGCGCCATGGACAAGGGCCGCGGCGCCGCGGAGGCGACCAAGGAGAAGGGCTGCGAGGCAAAGGACAAGGCGGCCGGGACCGCGCAGCAGACCAGTTGGAAACGAACAGCTCGTGCATGCGCTCTGGCCGGTGCGCCGGCGCCAGGCTCGGCACGTACCACCCCGTAGAACGAGCAGCACGGCGTAGAACGCGGCAAGAACCGTGGACGCCGCAAGCGCCACCACGAAGCTCCCGCCGACACGCACCACCCGGGGCTGCCCCCTGTCGAGGAGCGGCTTGTTGACTGCGCCGTTGGCCACGCCGGCGGGACAATACCTTGTAGACCGCGAGGCAGAAGACGACGACCAGGAACGCCGTGGACGCCGCCGAGAGCATGAGCCGCTGCGAGCACGTGGAGAGAAAGAGGAAGGCGGCCCACTCGAGGAATCCGGTGGCGGGCGCGGACGGGCGTCGAGGCGAGCTCCATGGGCGGTCGAGGTGTGTGGCTCAGCTGCGGCACACGCAGAGCTGGAGGAGCCGTGCATGCTGGCGTTGCGTGCCAAGAGTACAGGGGAGATAACCCTGCTAACCTAAGTATAAACACACCTAGTATCACAGTCTATCACGAAGCCATCTTTGGCTTTGTGGCTAGCGAAGCATGCGCGTGCTAGAAGGGCTTGTGTTCGAATCCTAGCTTTGCATTCCATTTTTAATTAATATGTCTTCTGGCTGACATGTGGAGCCCACATATAAGAAAGCGTTTGGTACATATTTGTAAGTCAACCATAGTATGGGGGGTTTTCTGCAAAGTTTCGTTGCCACCGTGGCGTCCAAATGTCACGTTTTGATTGGATTTGGACCTTTTTGCTCCAACTTAGCAAGTTCATGTACTAGTTAGTGCACTTTCAGAAGTTGTTGTATGAGTTAGTTCCCACCGGACAAGTTCGTGTACCCCCAGTGCTAATACCTCCCTTTTAAACCGTGAGCGAACGGAAAAGCTGGTTCGTTGAATCTAGACATGATATCCCACTTTCCTAATAGTGTCAACGGTTTATTCCACTGATTCTGGACCCCACCTGTCATGCTCACAACCCTCTCCCATTTATTATTCTCTAATCTGACAATAAAACACCTTTCCATTTCGCTATCAAACAAACTCCCGCTTCCCCCACACACTCTCGCTTACCATGGCCGCCGCCGCCGCCGCCACGACCCCTGCCGCCCGTCTCTTCCTCCTCCACTTCAACCCAACACCCTCGCTCCCATGCTCAAACCCTAGCCCCACCTCTGCCCAAACCCTCCGCCTCGCCTTCCCTCGCCTCACGCTCTCCCATCGCATGGCAGCGGCCCCGGGGAAGGGCCCGGCGGCGATCGCCGGACCCTCCGGCGACTCCGAGCGCGATTTGAGCGCGTCCGCAGTATCCATGGGGGCGCCTGGGGTCGTCGACTCTACGGACGGTGGTGCGTTTCTGGGTTTTTAGCTTTTAAGATAAGATGGGGCTTTATGCTGGTTTTGGTGGGATTGTGTATAATTTCTGCAATCGTGGGGTAGGTTTGGAGAGGAAGGAGCCGAGCGTGGCGACGATACTGACCAGCTTTGAGAATTCGTTCGACGAGTATGGGGCTCTGAGCACGCCGCTGTACCAGACGGCCACGTTCAAGCAGGTAATTAGTGCTACATACAGATGGTAGCAAGCAACTAGAAACCGTAAAAACCCTAATGCCGTAGTTGTATTGTCAATGCACCCTGATTGCTTTCTAGACGCACATTGTTTGTTGCTTCCTACTTCTCATGATATTTCAGTAGTAGGTTGTGCACCTATCACTGCAATTAATTGAGATTATACGAGTTCAGTTGCATATCAATTTAGAAGGCAGATCTCAATCCTGCCCAAGTCTGAAAAATTCTAGTGTCCTAGAAAATTCTGTGCTTAAATGTAGTACTAATTTTTCTAGTTTGACAAACTCCCATGTCACTGAAGATGTAGTTTGACAAACCAAGTTTTCTAGTTGCAGTAATTCATTACATCTTTGATTTTCTGCTAATCACGGCAACAATAATAATTATTGAGTGGAATTGTTACATTTTCCTTGGTCTGTGAATAAATTAGTTATGTGATTGCTCACGGATGTCTACCTTGTTAGAGACATAATAGTTGTGTTGGGTAGGACTCTTGTGTATCTCTTATTGCCTCTTTGTACTCTATCTCATAGCTGTACTTTTATATAAATGGGCCTAAGACCTCAGTAATAGATCAAGTTGGTGTTCCTCTAACATCTCTATACATCAACTGTAGTAGGATGTGTGGTGTGTGGATATCATCACTCTTTTTTCTTTGTATAAATATTTGTTCTTCTTTGGCTGTGAGGAGCTATAGTGTAAACATTTTTTCCAGCCTTCAGCAACTGTCAATGGACCTTACGATTATACTAGAAGTGGCAACCCTACCCGTGATGTTCTTCAGAGGTTAGTCTCACTCCAACTGCTTGTTCTTGTTCACCATGTCTATCATAAATATATAATTATTTACCGGCATTTATAAATTTGGGCACACTTTCAGCCTTATGGCTAAGCTCGAGAAAGCAGATCAAGCTTTCTGCTTCACCAGTGGGATGGCAGCACTAGCTGCAGTAACACACCTCCTCCAGTCTGGTAAGTACCTCATTTGGTTTGTTCACTCTTATGTCTCACGCTAATTGTCATATGTGTTTGTGAACTCATTTGCCAATGGCATAATTCTCAGGACAAGAAATAGTTGCCGGAGAGGACATATATGGTGGCTCTGACCGCCTGCTCTCACAAGTCGTCCCAAGATACGGAATTGTAGTAAAGTTAGTTCGACATTTCTTTTTGTAGAATGTTTCACTCGCTGTTATTTTGCCGCTCACTTACAAGTATCATATGTAATGTGGTGTGATAGACGAGTGGATACAACCAAAATCAGTGAGGTGGCTTCTGCAATTGGACCCTCGACTAAATTGGTTTGGCTTGAAAGTCCTACTAATCCTCGTCAACAGATTACTGATATAAAGGTAATACTGTTGATATATGCATGTCATTGACCATCAAATGTAATGAAGATTTGATTTATCCAGATAGAGGTAACATGCTTATTCTAACCAGTGTTTCCTGTATTTCACAGAAAATCGCAGAGATAGCTCATTCTCATGGTGCTCTTGTTTTGGTGGACAACAGCATTATGTCTCCAGTGCTTTCCCGACCTATAGAACTTGGAGCAGGTATAAAATCATTTATTTACTTAACAAAAATATAGCATCATTCCATCTCACTCTATTTAGTCTACTTCACGGCAATCTATTGTCTCGTGTCCAGATATTGTGATGCACTCAGCTACCAAATTTATAGCCGGGCATAGTGATCTTATGGCCGGAATTCTTGCAGTAAAGGGTGAAAGGTCTGTTTTGCCGTCCCCCCCCCCCCCCCCCCCCCCCCCCCCCGGTTACTAATGACCACACTGACTTTGTATCCGCAGTTGAGGTTTTATTCTGTATATTTTTTCTTGCGTGTCTGTATCTCCCGGCATATTAAAATAAACCCTATAGTACCTTTTCCCTGTAAATTACTGTGCGTAAGGATGCGAAAGTGGGATCCCACTCATATCTCATTTGTGAGTGTCTAGTTCAATTTTTTTGTCAAAACTTTTGAACTAAAGACTCACAAAGGAGCTATAAGTGGGATCCCACTTTCGCATCCCTATGTGCGATGTGAATATTTCTTAGCTGCAGGTCTAAACACTAATAGGCTGTTTCTCAGTTTCCTATGGAATATAGCTATTTAGTGTAGATGCTTTAGTTGAATTAGCTTTGGAACTCTCGGAGTAATACTTTTTTAAACTGCTAACAGCTTGGCTAAGGAAATTGCATTTCTGCAAAATGCTGAAGGATCAGGTTTGGCACCTTTTGATTGCTGGCTTTGCTTGAGAGGAATCAAAACCATGGCTTTGCGGGTGGAGAAGCAACAGGTGATACTTTGCTGTAAATGTAATGCAATAACTTGTGTTTTGGGGAGCTTCATAATATGTTGCTATTTACTTTGTATTGGTTTGATTCATTTCATTCGTTACAGATATTCAGTTTTTGTACTCTTTTTTCTGACAAGGCTGATCATTAGCTTATTGTTTGTAGGACAATACCCAAAAGATTGCTGAATTCCTAGCTTCTCATCCAAGGGTCAAGCAAGTGAACTATGCTGGACTTCCTGATCATCCTGGCCGATCTTTACACTACTCGCAGGTGCTTCTTGATTTTCAAGCTTCCGGCGTCAAGTAGCTTGAGTTATCATCTACTCCCTCCGTTCCATAATATAAGATGTTTTAGACTTTTTCCACATTCACATATATACAAATGTATCTAGACACATTTTAGGGTATATGTACACTCACTTGAGTGTGTATCTAGACAACATGTGAAATAGCTAAAACATCTTATATTATGGAACGGAGGGAGTACTTGGCATCGGGCCCTCAGCCTTCAGATCTTTCAGGACACACGGTCTAAGCAGTTTTTGGTTGTGACATTTGCTTCATTTTTTTTTATCTTTGCAGGCAAAGGGAGCAGGATCTGTTCTCAGTTTCCTAACTGGTTCACTGTCTCTGTCGAAGCACGTTGTCGAGACAACAAAGTACTTTAGCGTAACAGTTAGCTTTGGTGAGCCTTCAGACAACTTGTTCGTTTGCCATCATCATATACCTGCTGTGCCCTCCTTTCAGGAATCACTGTGCTCCTATGTCATATTATCAACCAAAACACTCGAATTAGAAAACCCTTAACAAAGCCGATCCATAGAGAAACTTACGGATAAACTTTCTGATCAATTTTTTTGCTGAATTCCTCCAGAGTTTTATGTGATTTTGTTCATCCTCCTTAACCTCAGTCTGCATGTCGGTGCAGGAAGCGTGAAGTCGCTCATAAGCCTGCCCTGCTTCATGTCGCACGCGAGCATCCCATCTGCGGTGCGCGAGGAGCGCGGGTTGACTGATGATCTAGTCCGGATATCGGTCGGCATCGAGGATGTAGAAGACCTCATAGCCGATCTTGATTATGCGCTCCGTTCCGGGCCAGCTTAGAGCATGCACAGCTGGGGGTTGTGTGTGGCGTTCAGGGCTCCGGTCCGTGAAGCTGTAGATGTGATGTGTGGTTGTGATTCATTGGTTGATTGCAAATAAGGAACTTCTCCGTGATGTTTTGGTAGAAAGTGTTAAGCCGTCGTTTGCGTTTTCGTCACCTGTGAACAAAGGCAATAATCACATCATCGTTGGGTAGCAACATCTGCACAGATCAACGATACGCACTGATATGCACCGTCTTGACACCTTCTGGAATGTGCACTGTGAAGACAAGTGCATATCACCAGCACACTGGGCCATAGACAGACACCACTCAACTCCCAAACTGCAGTCTATACTCAAATCTGGTTTAGTTTTGATAACATGATGTTCGCACGCCCATTTTTCATTTTGGTTGCCATAATGTCTGTTACCGCAGAAGTGACTAGTTGGATTTATTTGGTACTTTAGGAGTAGTGGTTCTTTGTAAAATTGCGCGAAAATTATATACCAGCAAATAATATTAGGAAGAGGGAAAAAAAAACGCGGCTGAAAGGAGGCGCACTTCTTTTGACAAAAGAGGTCCGCCTTAAAATTATCACAGTTCCTGTTCTTTTTTTTTTAGTGATTCACAGTTCCTTTTCATTAGAAACACAGTTTTTTTTCCTCTGTTTACGGAAAATACTTCAGTTTCTAGGAATAATACAGTTTGGAATACTTTGAGCAGTTTGGCTTCAATAAAACACTATAATTTCAAGACCGCTGGTATTCCAAAAACTGAGATATTTTCACACTATTAAAGAAAGAGGTCTGAATCTCTTTTGCAAGAACTGAGGTTTTAGGAAGACTGTATTATCACTTGCCCAGGCGTTAGAATGCATGGTTTTAAAATACTTAGGTCTGAAAAAAAAACCAAGCTGCCAAACGGAGCTAAACCATTTGGGCCCCGCTTGGGGAGATCTGTGTTATTTTACCCGCGGGCAAATATACGTTCGTTTCCGCTTGTGCACAGAGCCACCGCCTATTTAATATTACCTCCATACTGAATTTCCGGCCGAATAGGTTAAAGCAACTACAATAAGCTTATGTAAGCGAGCTATAAGGATTAGAATAATATTTTTGTGATGACATGGAAGAGAGAAGAGGAGAGAGAAGATGAGTGAGCTCTCAGACTAATCACAATGGATAGTATCATACACTAGTATCATGCATATGATACTAGTCTATGTTACTAGTCTCACAATGAGTAGTTGTTAGAGTACAATACGTATAGGCATATAAGTATTCTAGAGTTAGAGATAGACTCGGTTCAAACCTTGTAAGACTTGCCTTGTACTCCAATCCTCACTTTGTACCTCAGGGCCAAATCAATACAACGAAAATATTAGGGTTTCTACAAATTTCCACATGGTATCAGAGCGGTTAGCCTCACGGCGCTGATCCTAAATTTCTACACCACTTTCGCAACGCGTCGCCCTGGGGAGATCTCTCCTCGGGGGCGCGGCACCCGGTTTCGATCAATGATCGGATCGGTTGTTTAGATTAGATTAGATTCAATTTCTAGTTCATAGATTAGATTCAGTAAGTCAAATAAATCCCTACATCTCTACGACCCACAAATCCGGCGAGAAATCAGGAGAAAAGAAGAACAACGGCACGCAGCGCGTCATCGGGCGACCGGGGCTGCACAAGCTACGACGCGCTACGTCCAAGCAACGCGGGTTTCCGCCGGCTCATGCAACGATGTGCCGGTACCAGGGCACATCAGCTACCAGCATCCCCACGCGTGTGCAGGCAACATTGTTCCAGGCACCAACTCCATCTGCTAGAGGACCAATAGGCATGCATGAACAAATCTGATGTACATGTGCGCTAGCAACTGCTAGTATGGATGTACAGGTGACATCAAGCTATGGCTCGTGTATCCGTCTCCTACGCGCGAACGAGTGCCGCAACACGCGGCGTCTGCTCCGATTTACCGGGCGCCACGATTACGACACGTCCAGCCAAACTGCACCGAGCTGAGCACATCAACAAGTTATACAACTACGCCACGATGCGATTCAAGATTTCCGTCGAGCACATCTACAAGAAACGATAACAACTACACGCAGGCCGGTGTGGAACATCGTCGATTTCTTCGACAACATAGCATCTACATCATCGTCGCCGCGAGGGACGCCTCGAAGCGACGTACTATATCACGCCTACTACCTCATTGCCGACACCACATCGCCGACATTACATCAACGTGGTCTTCATCGACAACCTCGTCAACACAACGTCGTTGCCGCTACAACTACGACGTCCACAAAGCTGGACACGCGTCCTCTGACAGTATAACTGCAAGACCACGACACCGAAGACGGCATTGACCTCGTCCGACGGCTAAGACTGCATCGACAACCCAACATCACTATTGTGAAAGCCCGTAAAACCGCGCGCACGGTTCTGACAAAACTGTTGTGTGCTTGGTGAGCTTCTCCCAGTCCTGGCAAAACTGGTGGACTCACTTATGACCTACGACCGCGTCCTTTGACGCCCGCGACGGTACCTCTTAAGGTGCGAAACGTCGTAAAAAAAACTGCAGCACCGTCATACACATCGCGCAATTTTTTGCGCCTCCGGCATTGCGGCTACAACGACTACGACGAGTACTACATCGACCACTACTACCTCGACTACGGCTAAATCAAGATCGGCTACCTCGACATCGACATCACGGGTGAAAGTAAAGTATGGGCACCTAGAGGGGGGGTGTGAATAGGTGCTATGACCAATTTTAATTTTTCTCTTACAATTTGGCTTGACAAGAAGGTAAATTCTCTAGATAGTGCGGCTACGGTGAATTTACCTATATGACAAGGATAATGATAAACACAATGCAAGCAATAAGTAAAGAGAGTGAGGGAACGAGATAACCAAAGTGAATCACACGGAGACACGATGTATTTCCGAGTTCCTCCTTGTTAAGAGAGTACATCTCGTTGGAGGGGTGTGAGCTCGCCACAAAGGCCTACTCAACGCCACAAAGGCCTCACCCTATTCTCCGATAAACTTCCGCCACGAAGGCCTAGTTCACCTCTCGCTATTGAACCCCTTTGAGGCGGGGATCGAATCCTTTACAAACACTTGGGGCACACACCCACAACTTAACTGGGGGCTCCCAAATCTTCTTGAACCACCAACAAGTATCAAGATGCCTAGGTTCTCCACAAGAGGAAACCCTAGGCTAGATCCCTCAAGCTAGAGAGGGGGAAATGAAGAACGACTCGGTAAAGATGTAGATCGGGGCCTTCTCTTTCAATCCTCCAAAGATCTTCAAGATTGGGTGGAGGGATTGGGAGTTATGAGGGATTTGGTGAGTTCTTAAATGCTAAGGGAAAGAACTAGATCTTGGGGAAGAAGAGGAGGGGTATTTATAGCCCCTCCTCATAACTAGTCGTTGTGCAAGATTTTGGGACCGGAATATCCTGTCCAAGTTCGGATCGGAATATCCGGTCAGCCTCTCTTCACGAATTCCTGTTGACTTGAACCGGATTATTCGGTTGCCCCAGAAAACTCCGGTTTAAATATTCCGGCTCGTTGCTGTGAGGCGCAGGCAACTGTACCGGATATTCCGGCTCCTCCAGAATAATCCGGTACAAATAATCCGGCTCACTGATGTGAGCAAATCTTCCGGTCCTTAGCCATTTTCGAGCAACAACACCAACAACCGGAATATCCGGTCCGAGATGAATAATCCGGATCAAATAATCCGGCTCATCTCTGTCCGGAAAATGGTCCAGAATTTTCCAGACCGGAATATCCGGCTCCTCCGAATAACCCGGTTCCAAATAATCCGGTTGAATTCTGTCCCAAAACTCTCATGCCAAACTTCACCGACTTTTCGGTGATCGATGCCGATGATAAATATAACACCTGCACGCTCGAACACCTTGATAAATAGTGTACTTAGTATTGTTAACTAACACACAAAACATCGGGAAAACGAAATGCACTTTCAATCTCCCCCTTTTTGGTGTTAGATGACAATACTAAGATTTGCAATAAAACCTTGACAAGAACATGTTTGAAACAAAATGGAAATGCCTCCCCCTATCTCTATGCATATCTTTTGTTTGCCTCAAATGCAAATAGATGCAATAATATACGGGGAGTAATTTCCAACTAGTAACGAACATGCCAAAGTAACAATATCACAAATATGATGAGGATAAGATAGAAGTATATACCTTGTGCGAAGATAAGATAACCAAGAATAACCAAGCACAACAATAGATAATATCCTCGTCATATAAGATAGACAACCATATATCCACTAACATAGATAATCCATGATAATATCCAACATAACCAACAAAGTCTCACACACAACAACACACATAGTTTTAAACGAGACAATAAGGTTAACGAAAACGAAGAAACTAAATGGACACAAGCTCTCAAGAAATGATAAAAGCATACGCTTGTGCCCGAGCCCATGAAAATCCCGTAGTCTAGTAGCTACTTCTCCCCCTTTGGCATCGAGACACCAAAAAGGAGAGAAATAACTAAACTAACGTCCCAAACACGGTCTAAGCATCAGAGTGCTCAGAAGACTCGCCAGCAGACATCTCGGACTCTCCCTGTGCCTCACGCTCATCATCAGTGGCCTCGTCATCATCCTCCTCATCATCATAAGTATCCCCGGAGGTAGAAGCCTGAGTGACCCGGAGAGCCTCCTCAATGCGCTCCCAAGGAGTGCTATCCTCAGCAGACCAAGCAGTGTAGGACTGAGCAACAAGAGGAGAAGGAAGAGCACCAGTAGCACCACTCACGTGGTGAAGAATCTGACTCTGGGTGCTAGCCATGGCTGTGTCTCTGCAATAGACTCTATACTGCTCCTTGTGGATGTCCACCTTCATGCAGAGCACATTGCGCTGAAACCAGGACAGCTTCCTGACATGGCGCAAAGTGCTAGAACCAGGAGTGGACGCAGGCTGAGTACCAGTGGAGGGACCTCCCATAGAGGAACCACTCTCAAAAGGAGCATCCTGAGCAGCAGGAGTGGTCTTCTTCTTCCTCTTGATGTACAACTTCTTGACCTTGTGCTCAACCATAGGTAGCTCCTCAAACTCCCTCCGCATCGCATGCTTGATGAGCATCATGATATAAGGACCATAGGGGATGGTGTTTCCACCAACCATAGCAGTGTACAACTCGTGAAATATGATGTCCATAACATCCACAGAGTATGAAGCAGTCGGATCCTCATCAGCCATGCACTCCTTAGCCAGAATCAGAAGGTTGCATATAGGAGTGGTGAGAGCATCATTATTGCCTCCACTTGGCACCAAGAAGGATCTGAAGATACGCACCAGCTGATCATAGAGGGGAAGAAGTCCCTCATTGCCCCCAACAGTAAATCCAGGAGCATATAACTCAGCCATATACCTCTCCCTCCGAGGTCTATCCACCTCATGCACACGGCGACCAACAGGAGGATGAGGGTTGTAAGAGTACCCGAGAAGACGAGCAAATCTGGGAAAGGAAACCTCACAAGGAGTGGTCTCAGTCATCCACTTGAGACAGCACACCTGATCATTACTGAACACCAAAGTAGACACAAACTACAAGATGAGCTGGGTGTTGTAGTTGCACTTGGTCTCCATGAGCTTCACAAGCCCGAACCTCTCAACAATACTAGCGGCATCAGCAAACTCCTCCTTCTCCTTGATAGCAGCAAAGTCAAAGGGGTGCATCTCTCGGATAGGGAAACGGAAGTCACAGTAGATATCAGCATAAATGTATGACTGCTCCAAGTTCCAGAACCGAGGATCACAAGTGGCAACTCGAGGAGCGAGGTAGACATCCTTCTGCCTGAGCATAGAGAAATCCGGGACAGAGATGTCGGTCTTATAGTTGAGCCGAGCCTTCCTCTTGGGCCTAGCAGAAACCTGCTTCTTGGTGCGCTTGCTAGCACCCCTGTCAGAACCACCACCTGTGAAACATGACAATAGAAGGATAGCAATAGGGATGAGTGCACGTATGTCAAGCAACGGATGAGAAACATGCATACAAACAATAGAAAAGATTCCAGGTATTAATCTAAGTAGAAATCTAGACAGGATTACCTTTGGGCTGTTCTTAACCGGCACAGCACAGAGCCGGATATTTCGGTTCAAAACTGAACCGGATATTCCGGTTCAATCGTGGACCGGATATTACGGTAGGGCGAAAACATCACAAAATCAATCTTGATCTAGACTTCAAAAGTAGATCGGAGACATGTGAATCTAGTCTATTGTATCTAGCATGCAATGGGTACCCTAAGGAACAATTTCTACCAAGCATTGACAACAACAACAAAAAAAAAAAACTCAGATCCATGGAGTGGTATGGTTATAGCACCAAGATTCAACGAGATTGAACTTTACCGGATTTCATGGACAATGATTCTTGGATGGAAACGCTCCCAAGGAAGAGGGGAAGCAGATCTGAGCCAAAGCTTGCAGATCCCGCGAAGGAAACGGCCCGGGAGGACAAGAATCGGTGCAACGGCGTTTTGGGGTGGAGGAGAGGAGTTGGGGAAGAAAAGGCACGAACTGCCTCTTCCCCGTTCGTCTCCTGTATAAGTCACTTTCGCCGAACCGGATATTCCGGTTCAAGTTTGAACCGGATATTCCGGTCCAAAACTGGACCGGAAATTCCGGCTGCCTACTGATTCGAAATTTCCTCGTTTCAACGGACGACACAAGTGCTAGAAGAAGATGGCTTTGTGATAGAATGGCTTAGGTTTAGAAACACCGAACTGATAGTAGTACTTATCCCTCTCAAAAGTAAGAATCAAACAAACGAAAGACCAATTGAGTGGGATTTTCCTACGAAAGAACACTTAGAGGGGAAAAACAAGAAATGCAATGAAATATCAAATAAATCCCCACTAAGATCCAACTCTTCGAATGAGAAGAGGTTGGTGGCCTAAGCCACCATGTAAGAGTTCATGGTATGCAACTGCGAAGATATATCTTGGGGGCATTGCCATTACTCGACATTGAAGCTCACAATTCAACATTAGAAATAGAGAGATAACAATGAAATTTTTGCTTTGGGCATAATGGGGGGAGTGAGAACCCAATGTGCTAGGATAACACTCCCCCTATGTCCATGCCTACACCTAAGCTCAAACACGTTTCATCTATAGGGGTGTGTGCAAGATCTTCAAGTCAAACTCCTTGAATCACTCACATTTAGTTCATTCCTCAAGAACAAGAATCTTGCATCATCAAGTGGCTTCGTGAAAATATCCGCAAGATTATCCATGGTGGGCACATAAGATAGTGCAATATCCCCTCTTGCCACATGGTCTCGGATGAAGTGATGGTGAATCTCAATGTGTTTGGTCCTTGTGTGTTGCACGGGATTGTATGCTATCTTGATGGCACTTTCATTGTCACACAAAAGAGGCACCTTATCCAAATGAACTCCATATTCCTTGAGAGTTTGCCTCATCCATAACAATTGAGTGCATGCACTTGCGGCGGCAACATACTCGGCTTCGGCGGTGGAGAGTGATATGCAATTTTGCTTCTTGGAGGACCAACTCACTAGGGACCTACCAAGAAATTGGCAAGCCCCGGAAGTAGACTTCCTATCATCTTGATCACCCGCCCAATCGGAATCCGTGTAGCCATTGAGAGAAAATTGTGCCCCCTTTGGGTACCACAAACCAAATCTTGGGGTATGAACCAAATAAAGAAAGATCCTATGGACCGCCATTAAATGGCTATCCTTAGGAGCCGCTTGATACCTTGCACACACACCTACACTCAAAACAATATCGGGCCTAGATGCACAAAGATAGAGCAAAGAACCAATCATAGAACGATACAACTTTTGATCCACATCCTTACTCCCTTTTGGATTACGAGAAAGATGGCACTTGACTTGCATAGGAGATGTCTTGATCTTAGCATCTTGGAAATTAAACCTCTTGATCATCTCTTGAGTATACTTGGCTTGAGAAATGAAGGTCCCACGAGCCAATTGCTTGATCTCAAAGCCAAGGAAGAATTTAAGCTCACCCATCATAGACATCTCGAACCTGTCAGTCATAAGCTTAGAGAACTCATTATTGAAAGCTTGGTTCATTGAGCCAAAGATGATATCGTCCACATATAGTTGGCATATGAAAAGCTCTCCCTTTACTCTCTTGGTGAAGAGAGTGGGGTCAATCTTCCCAAATTCGAAACCACGATCATCTAACAACTCTCTAAGGTGCGCATACCAAGCACGAGGTGATTGTTTGAGACCATATAGAGCCTTGTCAAGTTTGTAAACTTGGTTAGAAAAGTTGAGATTCTCGAACCCCGGAGGTTGCTTAACATATACCTCCTGTTTTAGTGGACCATTCAAGAAAGCACTTTTCACATCCATTTGTTGTAATTTGAAATTATGAGAGGATGCATAAGCAAGGAGGATACGGATGGACTCAAGGCGAGCCACGGGTGCGTAGGTTTCATCAAAGTCAATGCCTTCAACTTGAGTGTAACCTTGAGCAACCAATCGTGCGTTGTTCCTAATGACAATGCCATGCTCATCTTGCTTGTTCTTGAAAATCCACTTAGTGCCAATAACATTGTGTCAATCTTTGGGCTTCTCAACCAATCTCCAAACTTTGTTGCGCTCAAAGTTATTGAGATCATTATGCATAGCTTCAACCCAATCGGAATCCTCAAGAGCTTCATACACATTCTTAGGTTCCACCATAGAGATATGAGCTTGATGCTCACAAAAGTGTGCCAATTGCTTTCTTGTGGATCTTCTAGTTTGAACATCCTCCAAGACCTTGTTGTCTTGGGCATCAATTTGCTTCAAAGCTCTTCTTATCCTTTTGATGCGACGGGCTTCGATCTCCTCATTATTGCGAGGAGGGATCACTTGATCATCTTGATCATTTGGGGTCCCATCTTGACCAACTTGGCCTTGATCATCATCATCATCAACAACAATATATTCAAGACTTGCTTCAACTTGAGGAGAGGATGAAGAGGATGGTTGATCTTGGCCTTGACCTTGACTCGCATTATTGAGAGGAGTGGGTACGACTTGCGGAGTCACTTGGTCAATGAGAGGAGGGTCTTGAACATGTTCTTGGTTAGGTGTAATAGTTGGCTCCTCGACTTGTTCTTCTATTTTAGAGGAGGGCTCCACTTGTGTAGAGCATAGTCCTTCTCGAGTCGCCATAAGGTGTCCCTCAATGGGGCGGAAAAATCCCGTACCCATCCTTCCTATGGCTTCTTGAGGTATTTCAACATCTACATTAGAAACATGAAATTGCGCCACTTGGGAGCCATCATTTTCCTCGAAAGCCACACTACAAGATTCTATGACAATCCGAGAAGTTTTGTCATAGACTCTATAAGTGTGGGATTCGGCACCGTAACCAACAAAAATACCCTCAATAGTTTTGGATTGAAATTTAGACAACCTAACACCCTTGATCAAATAAAAGCACTTACAACCGAATACACGGAAGTAGGAGACGTTGGGCTTGTTGCCGGTGAGGATCTCATATGGAATCTTTTCCAAGCCTTTGCGGATGTAGAGGCGGTTGGAGGAGTGGCATGCGGTGGATATGGCCTCGGCCCATAAATATTGGGGAGAAGTGTACTCCGCCAACATGGTCCTTGCCATATCCAAGAGAGTGCGATTCTTCCTTTCGGCAACACCATTTTGTTGAGGAGTGTAAGTGGCGGAGTATTGATGACGAATGCCTTCTTCACTAAGGAATTCATTCAATGTATAGTTCTTGAACTCCGAACCATTATCACTCCTAATAGCCATGATTTGCACATTGTGTTGACGTTGCACTTGGTTGGAGAAGTTGATGATGGTTTGTTGAGTCTCACTCTTGCACTTGAAGAAATAAACCCAAGTGTATCTTGAATAATCATCGACAATCACCAAGCAATACTTCTTGTCGCCAAGACTTGCCTCGGGCATGGCACCAAAGAGATCAACACGGAGAAGCTCCAAGATCCTCTTTGATGAAATAATGGTCTTGGCCTTGTGCACCGTGTCATTCATCTTTCCTTCAACACACGACCTACAAATGCGATCCTTTGAAAAGGAAACATTTTCTTTTAGTCCGACAATAAGGCCACCTTTGTGAAGACTTTGCAAAGTTCTCATGTTGCCATGGGACAAGCGGCGATGCCACAACCATCCCACGTCCGCCTTCCCGAAAAGACACATTGCTTGAGAGTTGGTTGACTTCGAAAAGTCCACCACGAACAACTCATTTTCAACATGTCCCACGTGAGAGACGTCAAGAGTCTTGCTCCTCAAAAGGACCACAATATCACCATCGAAAAAGACGGAAAAAACCCATCTTTCCAAGAGAGCGTACGGAAAGTAAATTGTAACCAAGGGATTCGACAAGCATGACGTTCACGATAGTGATATCGGGAGCCACCACAACCTTGCCAAACCTGGATACCTTAGACTTGGAAGAGTCTTCATAAGTGACGGTTGCTTGAATGTCATTTGGTCGCAACTCCGTCACAATCTCTTTGCTTCCGGTCATATGATTAGTGCATCCACTATCAAGAATCCATTTAGTCCCACCGGAAGCATAGCCCTGCAAGAGATCATTGATTAGAGTTAGGACCCGTGATGCGGAGGGTTACTCCTAGATTGGCCCGATCTTCACGAATCGACGGAGAACACGATGAACACGAAGAACTCGATGAACACACGAGGGGGAAACGAGGGGGAAAGTCGAGGGCAACACAAACAAACACAAGGATAACTAGTAAGAACCGAAGAACCCCAAATCTTCCGTCAACTAACCCCGAGGGCCGCCTACGGAACGATCGATTCAACTGAGCTCACCTTGATTGAAACCGCTTTACACCCGTAGCCGGTCCACTACGCCAATAGAACCTCAAGATAATCGAGAGGAAGATTGGTCAAGTACTTGATAGAAACCCAAAGGGAGAGATCAAGTATTTGGATGTGCCTTGATACAATCCTCGACGATGTCGGAGGGATGGTTCCTCAAAGAGGGATACAAGAGAGCTGAGCTCCAAATGTTCTAAATTCAACTCTCAACCCTAGATCTCGCTTGGGGGTCTCCTTATAGCCGGGGGTCGAAGTAGGTGGAAACTGAGCGAAAACAGCACATTTCCGGGCATTTTCGGGTCCACCCGGCCTAGGAGCCGGCCTGGCCGGCCTGGGACCCGCCTGGGGCCAGGGTGGGCGCCTGGAGGGGCTGGCCGGCCTGGGGCCGGGGTGGGATGGAGGCAGGCCGGCCCCCAGGCCGGCTGGCTCTGTGGTGCCCGGCCTGGGGCCGGGGTGGGAGGAGGGGAGGCCGGGTTGGAGGCCGGCCTCCTCTGTTGGGGGTCCGGCCTAGGGGGGGGATGAGGCCGGCCTGGCCGGCCCCCGAGGCCGGAGGGACTCCTTTCCCCCCATCTTCTCCGTCGGGACTCCGAATTGGACGCCGTCTTCACCGTTGTTCTCCGTATCTTCTTGCGCATCGTCTCGGGTACTTTTCGGTGACTCCGTGGCGGGTTTGAACCTGAGCACGCAAAGTGTGGAAACATGAGGTAGCGCACCATCCTCCATGTGATCGAAAGTATAGAGAGAGGAGCGAGTTCACCTATCCTTGATGGCCTTTGCGCGTGATCTTGTCATCGGTCCACTTGGAGTAGATGGTTGGGCTACATCATCTCCCCTTGAAAAAGAGTCGACCTCGACTCGGCGTCGTCTTCATCACTTGGGTATCCATGGAAGGGAGAGAGGTCCTTGACATTGAAGGAGTTGTGGACGAGGTACTTGGATTGCGGTAAGTCGAGCTTGTAGGCGTTGTTGTTGATGCGCTTGAGGACCTTGAAGGACCGTCTCTTGGCTTGAGCTTGGAGTTGCGCTCGTCGGGGAAGCGGTCCTTGCGCAAGTGTAGCCACACGAGGTCACCTTCTTGGAACACCATGGGTTTCTTGTTCTTGTTCATGATAGAGGCTCGGTGCTCGGAATGCTTCTCAAGCGTAGCCCTTGTGGAGTCGTGGAGCTTCTTGATGTAGTCGGTGCGCTTGTCGATGTCCATGTTTGCTCGCTCGCGTAGAGGCAAAGGGAGTATGTCGAGGGCGGTGTTGGGGTTGAAGCCGTAGACGTCTCGAAGGGACTCTTCTTGGTAGCTTGATGGAGAGCACGGTTGTAGGCGAACTCGGCGTGTGGGATGCATTCCTCCCAATTCTTCAAGTTGGGCTTGATCAATGCTCGAAGTGAAGAGAGTGTGCGGTTGACGACCTCGGTTTGTCCATCCGTTTGTGGGTGATAGGCGGTGGAGAATAGTAGCTTGACGCCGAGCTTGGCCATCAATGTCTTCCAAAAGTAGGAGTGAACTTAACGTCGCGGTCCGAGACAATTGAAGTAGGTACCCCATGTAAACGCACAATTTCCCTGAAAAACAAAGTAGCAACATGTGAAGCATCGTCGGTTCGGTTACAAGGAATGAAATGTGCCATCTTAGAGAAACGATCCACAACTACAAAGATTGAATCCATGTTGGTTTTAGTTCGTGGAAGGCCTAACACAAAGTCCATGCTAATATCACTCCAAGGTGCATGTGGGATAGGTAATGGCATGTAAAGACCATGAGGGTTGGAGGTGGACTTAGCTCGGAGACATGTGGAACATCTCTTGACGTGTCTCTCAACGTGGTGCTTCATCTTGGGCCAATAGTAGTTGGTGGAGAGCATTGCATAGGTCTTGTCGCGTAAGTGTCCCATGAGGCCTCCTTCATGTGATTCCTTCAATAACAACAAGCGAAGAGAAGACTCGGGATACACAATTTGTTAGCCTTAAACAAGAAACCTTTGTGAAGATAGAAATCATCGAACCCTCGGTTAGGCAAGCACTTCTCAAATAGGACCAAAGAAAGCATCGGAAGCATATAAGTCTTTGATTTCATCCAAACCAATCACATTGATGTCAAGACGTGTAAGAAGGCATTCTTTCCTAGACAAGGCATCGGCTACCACATTCTCTTTACCTTTCTTGTACTTAATGACATAAGGAAAAGATTCAATGAATTCAACCCACTTAGCATGCCTTTTGTTCAAATTGGTTTGGCTTTTCAAGTATTTCAATGATTCGTGATCGGAATGAATGACAAATTCTTTTGGCCAAAGGTAGTGTTGCCAAACTTCTAGCACTCTAACCAAAGCAAAGAGTTCCTTATCATAGATGGGGTAATTGAGTTTAGCACCATCAAGTTTTTCACTATGGTAAGCAACGGGGCGTCCGTTTGCATGAGAACGCCACCATTCCTATACCAGCATCACATTCAATCTCAAAAGTTTTCTCGAAATCCGGTAAGACAAGCAAAGGAGCTTCGGTTAGGCATTTCTTAAGTGTATCGAAAGCTTTTTGTTGCGCATTGCCCCAAACAAAAGGTACATTCTTTTTGGTAAGTTCATTCAAAGGGCAAGCATAGTTGAAAAATCTTTGACAAAGCGGCGATAGAAACCGGCAAGGCCATGAAAGCGCCTTATCTCACCCACGGAAGTAGGGTTGGGCCAATTCCTAATTGCCTCAATCTTCTTGTTATCTACTTCAATACCATTGGACGAGATCACAAAACCCAAGAAAACAAGCTTGTTGGTGCAAAAATTGCATTTGGAAAGATTGGCGAAAAGTTTTGCATTGCGAAGAGCCAACAATACTTGTGAAACATGATCAAGGTGATCTTCCAAAGATTTGCTATAATGAGAATATCGTCGAAGTAAACCACAACAAATTTGCCAATGAAAGGACGTAGAACTTCATTCATGAGACGCATGAAGGTAGATGGGGCATTCGAAAGACCAAAGGGCGTAACAAGCCATTCATACAAACCAATTTTTGTTTTGAAAGCCGTTTTCCATTCATCACCTATACTCAAACGAATTTGATGGTAACCACTTTTAAGATCAATTTTTGAAAAGATAGTAGCACCACTCAATTCATCAAGCATGTCATCGAGCCTAGGAATAGGATGTCGATATCTAACGGTGATAGCATTGATAGGGCGACAATCCATACACATGCGGGAAGTAGAATCTTGCTTTGGAACAAGGATAACCGGCACGGCACAAGGACTAAGGGATTCGCGAATAAAACCTTTTTCGAGTAGCTCTTGGATTTGGCGCTCTCTCTCCTTAGTCTCCTCGGGATTGGTGCGGTAAGGAGCGCGGTTTGGAAGGGGCGCGCCCGGAATGAGGTCAATACGGTGCTCGATTCCTCGAAGGGGAGGAAGGCCCGGAGGGAGCTCATCGGGAAGACGTCTTCAAATTCCTGCAACAAAGGCAACAAAGAGGAAGGTAGATTTGTCATGTCGTTAGTTTCAAGTGCTTCCCCTTTGCACAATTAGGACAAAGTGAAGTATGGTTGGGTCCTCTCTTATCGCTCGCATCTCTCTTTTGGTGGCAAGTAAGGCAAAGCCTTTGGCATCACTCGTAATTTTTCCACTCATATTTGGCTTGTGGCTCTCACTCACTTTTTGGTGGATCACTCTCTCACCACTCATCTCACGAGATTTGAGCTCTTCTTGTCGACGTGCAAGAGTCTTGGCGTTGTCGGCGATCACTTGGCTAGGAGACATGGGACGAAGAACGAATGTCTTGTTGTTCCACTTGAAGCTATAGTGATTGGTACGCCCATCATGGATAGCACTCTTGTCGTATTGCCACGGTCGGCCAAGAAGAAGATGGCACACGGTCATAGGAACAACGTCACAATCTACGTGTCTTCATAAGGACCAATCTTGAAAGTCACGGAGACCATGTGTTGAATCTTGAAGGTGCCGGAGTCACTAAGCCATTGGACATGGTATGGGTGAGGGTGTTGCTTGTAAGGCAATTTGAGCTTGTCGCAAAGTTCTTGCTAGCTAAGTTGTGACAACTTCCACCGTCGATGATGACCTTGATTGACTTGCCATCAATACCGGCTCTTGTTTGAAAGAGATTGCACCGTTGATCTTGTTCATCTTGAGGAGAAGAAGTGAGGACTCTTGTGACCACTAGGGATGGGTTCTTGTCCTCATCGCAATACACACTTTCTTCATCATCGTTGGAGACGTCCAAAGGGTTGAGAGCAATTTGATGCAAGGCATAGTATTCGCCTTCGCTCATAGAATCACGTTCACCATCTTGGTTGACAATCATGATCATCTTGTTGGAACATTCAAAGGACTTGTGTCCACTACCACCACACTTGAAGCAAGTAATAGTGCTTGACTTGACTTGAGGAGCACTTGAGGATGAGGTTGGAGTAGCTTGCTTCTTGAATGGTTGGGAAGACTTGTTGGAGCACTAGATGCTCGCGGGTTGCTCTTGGTGGTAGTTGGAGGAGGAGCTTGTGTCATTGGAGTAGAGGATGATGGTCTTGAGTTGAAGAAGGCCTTTTGCTTGCTATATTTGAGATCTTCCGCAATTTGACGTTCCGCCTTAAGAGCTTGGTGGACAAGGGCCACAATGTTGTCATACGGTTGATACTCGACGATCTTCCTTATAGGATAGTTGAGGCCATTGAGGAAACGGGCCATTGTTTGCTCTTGAGATTCTATCACATGAGCGCGGATCAAAGATGTCTCCATTTCCTTGTAGTACTCATCAACGGACTTCACACCTTGACGAAGTTCTTGAAGCTTCTTGAAGAGGTCACGCTTGTAGTGAGGAGGAACGAATCGAGCATGCATGAATTGCTTCATCTCATTCCAAGTGGCAATAGGAGCAACGCGATTGCGGACTCGTTCGGCTTGTAGACGATCCACCATAAGAGTGCATAGCCTTCGAATTCCAAAGATGCTAGAGCAACCATTTTCTTGTCGGTGAAGTTGTGAATGCCGAAGATCTTGTCAACCTTGAGAGCCCAAGCAAGATAGTCTTCGGATCATTCTCACCATTGAACTTGGGGACATTGAAACGAAGAGCACTCATGTTGTTGTCCTCTTGCGGACGATGTAGGCGCGCATGTTGGCGCTCATGGGGGTCTTCATCATACATGGGAGGTGAATCATCATAGGGGTCATCCTCATTGTCTTGGCGGTGGCGATCATGATGGGGAGGATGACGCCGGTGGTCATTAGGTGGTGGTGGTTGGTGTGACGGAGCCTAGCTTCTCGGCGTTCACTATCATCATGGCCATTGTGATGTTGTTGAGGACGTTCTTGTTCTTGGAGAGGTTGTTGAGGATGATCATGTCTTGGCGGTTCATTGTTGTTGGGACGCGCATGGCGCCTTGGTGGCCTTCGATGTTGACGAGCATCTTCCACGAAATCGTTGTGGCCATAGTCTTGAGCGTGGCCTTGTGGAGGTGGAGGATTTTGGTGTTGTCGAAGGTCCGGGCGTTGCGGTTGTTGAAGAGGGTCCCACGGCCTTGGCGATGTCGAGGTGGTGGTGATGGCGAGCTATCCTCATACCGATTGCGTCGCGGAGGTTGTTGATGTTGTGGAGGAGGTGGTGGTGCTTGTTGAGGTTGTCCACCCTCCTCCACGTTGTGGCGATCATGGCGATCATGGCGACGAGGTTGGTGGAGGATCTTGTTGCGGTGGGCTTGAGCGGCGAGACCTTGAGGATGATGATGAATGACGGCGATTGGCAAGATTGGCCAAGTTGATGTTGATGCGCGTCATTTGATCATTCATTCGAGCCTCTTGCTCTTGGAGTCGACGCTCATAGCGTTGCAACCCGTCCTTGACGAGTTCGCGGAGTTGAAGTGTCATTGTGGGTGACGAAGTTGGCGTAATCATTGTCGTTGTAGAATGGGTTGCCTTCGTCTTCCGAGCTCGGACTTGTGAATACTCCTTTCCCTAGCCATCTCAAAAACACACACAAGGGTGATATTGAAGAAATGGACGCTCACTTACCCAACGTTACCTTTCTTGGTCGTATTGAGGCTAGTGGACGAGCCTAGGTGTAGGGCGTATGTCAAGAGCGAATCCAAAAGATCGAAAGAAACCGCAAACGGCACACACACACTTTATATGGAAGGCAAATAGGTTAGGAAAGTGGCGAGGAAAAAATCGACCAAAACCGAAGAAAAGTTTGTTGTCAATCGTGGAGAAAATTCAAAGAAAAGTTAGCACAAAAACCAAACCTATAGGATGGAAATATGGTGGAACACACACACGCAAGGGAAAAATGGGGTTAGTGCGACCAATGGACGAGCGAAGAACGAAATGGTCCTAACGTAGACTAATGCTCAATGCACACTAACACAAGGAGGACGCTAGCTCAAACCGCAAAGTTGAAAAGGCAACAATATTCGCACCGTGGCAATCGGTCACTCTTTCTCTTTTGCGACGCAATGCTACACGTTCCTACAATGGAAAGCAATTGGCACCGATCCTTTTGCTTCTTTTTCTATTTTCTCTTTTTCTCTTTTTTTTTTTGATTTTCTCTTTTTGATGGATTCCAAAGTGCCAATGCCTACTCGGTAGCTAATCTCTCACAATCGCTAACTTCGCACTCTCCATGCCACAAATGCGTGCCAAGCGGTGTAAAAAGAACTAGTCCGATAGGTAATAACACAATGGGATGGGGTGGTGCAAGCGGAAGCAAGTTATACCTCTCTTATTTTGATGATCACGGACTTGCGGCCGTGGGGGAGTCGATGTCGTGGCGATCCGATGATGTGGAAGCGTAGGTGATGTCGTGGGCGTCGCGTAGCAACTCGTTGCACTCAATTTGGATCACAAACGACAAAGAAAAACAAGTTCCAAAATCTGCCGGAGAATCGAAGAGCTGAAATTTTCTGAGTTTTTGGCTCAAATTCGAAATTCCCACAAAATCAAGAAAAATTTTGGGCGAAATTGGAAAAATTGGCTGAATGGAAAGATGTGGAAAGGTGTTTGGCAACTAATCTCTGAAGAAAAACCACGAAAAACGCAACGAGTCAACAGATCGGTCAAATTCCCTTTTGGCTATTTTTTTGAGGATTTTCGAAATTCTTGGTGGAAAAAGAAAAATTGGTGGATGGGGAGGGGTATGGGTGTCGGATTCGTGTCAATCTAGCTCTGGATACCAGATGATGCGGAGGGTTACTCCTAGATTGGCCCAATCTTCACGAATCGACGGAGAACACGATGAACACGAAGAACTCGATGAACACACGAGGGGGAAACGAGGGGGAAAGTCGAGGGCAACACAAACAAACACAAGGATAACTAGTAAGAACCGAAGAACCCCAAATCTTCCGTCAACTAACCCCGAGGGCCGCCTACGGAACGATCGATTCAACTGAGCTCACCTTGATTGAAACCGCTTTACACCCGTAGCCGGTCCACTACGCCAATAGAACCTCAAGATAATCGAGAGGAAGATTGGTCAAGTACTTGATAGAAACCCAAAGGGAGAGATCAAGTATTTGGATGTGCCTTGATACAATCCTCGACGATGTCGGAGGGATGGTTCCTCAAAGAGGGATACAAGAGAGCTGAGCTCCAAATGTTCTAAATTCAACTCTCAACCCTAGATCTCGCTTGGGGGTCTCCTTATATAGCCGGGGGTCGAAGTAGGTGGAAACTGGAGCGAAAACAGCACATTTCCGGGCATTTTCGGGTCCACCCCGGCCTAGGAGCCGGCCTGGCCGGCCTGGGACCCGGCCTGGGGCCAGGGTGGGCGCCTGGAGGGGCTGGCCGGCCTGGGGCCGGGGTGGGATGGAGGCAGGCCGGCCCCCAGGCCGGCTGGCTCTGTGGGGTGCCCGGCCTGGGGCCGGGGTGGGAGGAGGGGAGGCCGGGTTGGAGGCCGGCCTCCTCTGTTGGGGGTCCGGCCTAGGGGGGGATGAGGCCGGCCTGGCCGGCCCCCGAGGCCGGGAGGGACTCCTTTCCCCCCCATCTTCTCCGTCGGGACTCCGAATTGGACGCCGTCTTCACCGTTGTTCTCCGTATCTTCTTGCGCATCGTCTCGGGTACTTTTCGGTGACTCCGTGGCGGGTTTGAACCTGAGCACGCAAAGTGTGGAAACATGAGGTAGCGCACCATCCTCCATGTGATCGAAAGTATAGAGCGAGAGGAGCGAGTTCACCTTATCCTTGATGGCCTTTGCGCGTGATCTTGTCATCGGTCCACTTGGAGTAGATGGTTGGGCTACATCAACCCGAGATGGGTCCCTTCATGTTAGCAACAAGGGTCTTTGGAACCCAAATAGTATAGTCAATGAAACCCTCAATAGGACCAACATATTTAGCTTGCACAACACCATAATAATCAACATATAAGAAATGGTGTGGATTGTTAGTTCCCGCGGAGGTTCTACGAGTAGTGTTGTCCCTAATGACACTACTACTCGAAGCTACATTGTTTGCTTGAGCGGGTGTGCTAGGGGTAGTGTTGTCCCTAATGACAATGCCACCCGAAGCACCATTGTGGGTCTTCTTCTTGTTCTTCTTCTTGTTGTTCTTCTTCTTGGCTACATAGCCAAGACCTTGCTTGCCCACTTGTTGCCTTGGAGCACTCAATTGTGGTCTAACAATGACCACATTAGAGCAAGGGGCAACCACTTGTGGGGTAGGAGACACAACCTTTTCAACATGTGTGCCTTTGCCCTTAAGCCTTGCTATCTCATCCTTCAACCGAACATTTTCCTCAATAATATTTGCATGATCACAAGAAGAAGTAGAGGTGCTAGGATTGTTAGGTTGATTAAGTTGAGTTTGGAGTTGTTCATGCAACTCTTTGAGGGATGAGTGTTGGCTTTCCAAAGCTTTGTGAGCCTTGGTTAGCTTTTCAAACTCCTCGGTTAGTTTACCATGACCAACCCCAAACTCGACCTTATCCTTTTTAGCCTTTTTATATTTAGCAATAGCAAGATCACGTTCCTTAGTGATGGTAGAGACAAGTTCATTATGAGTTAACTCAATAGATTCAAGTTCATCTTCTAGAGAAACTCTACCATCATGCTCTTCTTCAAGAGTCATTGAGAGGGATGCAATTTCATCCGCATCCCTTCTCTCAACCTCACCTTTCTTCTCAAGGGCCTCTTGGGCCTCTCCCAATTGCCTCATGACATACTCAACGTACTTCTTGGTCTCCCCTTGCATGTTAGACATAAAACGGTTCAAGGAGACCCTTTCTTCTTCTTCTCTAAGACTAGCAAGATGTTCAAGTTCACTAGGGGTCTTAGAGTTGGGGGAAGGTGATACCTCCGTGGCCTTAGCCATGAAGCACTTGGCATTACGTTGAGGAAGATCATCATTGGGGGATTCAAAGAGGGATGAAGATGATGGAGTAGAAGCAATAGCTAGAGCGGCCACTTCACTTGTGGTTTCTTCTTCTTCATCACTCCCGGAATCATACTCCTCTTGAGTCAAGAGCACAAACTTGGTGGGAGACTTCTTGTTGAAGGGCTTCTTCTTGAAATGAGGTTTCTTGTACTCAACCTTGGACTTGTCCTTGCGAATAAGCTTGCCACTATGGAGCTCTCTATTCTCGTAAGGGCACTCCGCAATGAAGTGATGCTTATCTTGACAATTGAAGCAAGACCTCACTTTTTGAGCCCCATCATTTCCATAGCGAGACCTTGTCTTCTCCTCAACAAATCTATTGCCCTTGGGAGGATTGCTCCAAAACTTTTGCACGGTGATAGAAATGATATCCTTTAGAACGGGATCATAGTCTTGTTCCTTCAAAGGAGGCAATGCCTCTTCTCCTTCTTCTTCATTCTCAACCTCTCTTGACAACACCTTGGCCTTCAAAGCAACGGATGCTCCTTGGTGCATTCCAATGGCCCTAGCACGGTTGTCAAGCGCATTCTTGGTTTGCACTTTGTAGGAGCACATCTCTTGCATCACTTGAGTTGAGGTCATGGAGGAGAAATCATGTCTTCCTTGAATGCTCTTCATGTCCGCGCCCTCAAATGGCATAATGGCAATCATGTACTTTCTCTTGATCCAAGCATCATCAATGTACTTGGCACCAACATTTGAGAAGGCGATGGCAAGAGTCTTGAGTCTCCGGTACATGTCCACATGATCCTCTCCATCATTCATATAGAACCCTTCGGCCTCATTGTTCAAGGCATCATATCTATTCCTTTGCATGCTCTCATTGCCCACAAACATGATGATAAGAGCGTCACATGTTTCCTTGGTGGTGGAGTATTGTTGGAGATGCGGCATGTGGTTAGGACCCACGGCTTGTTGAAGAATGGACAAGGCGGTGTAGTTGAGTTGGCAATCTACGGCTTCTCTTCTTGTTAAGTTCTTGGGATCAAATGGCTTGTATCCATCATGAGTGATCCTCCAAAGATCTATACAAGAAGAGTTCAAGTGAGTCTCCATGTAATATTGCCATTCACGAAAAGAAAAAGCATCAATTTTAGGTGGGTCTCCCCTAGGGATTATATGAGGATGAGGGACGGGGGGATCGGGAGAATATCGTCCTTCAACGGCGTTATATCCTTCCTCTCCACCCGTGCCTTTCTTAGTGGATAGTTCAGCGAAAGCATTTTTAAGTGGGTCACCATATACTCCTTTCTTGGCGCCTTCTGAAGGAATTTCCGGAAGGGAGGATTCGACTACCTCCGGTCCTTTGGCTTTGAGGAGTTTTGCCATTAGTTCACGCAACTCATCAAATTTGGTGTCTATGGATGAGGTCAATGAAGTTCTCAAAGCATTGAGATCATTCATGGTCACCTTGCCAACGGACGGTTCGGTATCCGAATCTTCTCCCATACTAAAACTCTTAGGCGGTTAAGCCCGATACAAGAGCTGAGGCTCTGATACCAATTAAAAGTAAAGTATGGGCACCTACAGGGGGGTGAATAGGTTCTACGACCAATTTTAATTTTTCTCTTACAATTTGGCTTGACAAGAAGGTAAATTCTCTAGATAGTGCGGCTACAGTGAATTTACCTATATGACAAGAATAATGATAAACACAATGCAAGCAATAAGTAAAGAGAGTGAGGGAACGAGATGACCAAAGTGAAGCACACGGAGACATGATGTATTTCCGAGTTCCTCCTTGTTAAGAGAGTACGTCTCGTTGGAGGGGTGTGAGCTCGCCACAAAGGCCTACTCAACGCCACAAAGGCCTCACCCTATTCTCCGATAAACGTCTGCCACGAAGGCCTAGTTCACCTCTCGCTATTGAACCCCTTTGAGGCGGGGATCGAATCCTTTACAAACACTTGGGGCACACACCCACAACTTAATTGGGGGCTCCCAAATCTTCTTGAATCACCAACAAGTATCAAGATGCCTAGGTTCTCCACAAGAGGAAACCCTAGGCTAGATCACTCAAGCTAGAGAGGGGAAATGAAGAACGGCTCGGTGAAGATGTAGATCGGAGCCTTCTCCTTCAATCCTCCAAAGATCTTCAAGATTGGGTGGAGGGATTGGGATTTATGAGGGATTTTGTGAGTTATTAAATGCTCATAAATTCTAAGGAGAAGAACTAGATCTTGGGGAAGAAGAGGAGGGGTATTTATAGCCCTCCTCACAACTAGTCGTTGTGCAGGATTTTGGAACCGGAATATCCGGTCCAAGTTTGGACCGGAATATCCGGTCAGCCTCTCTTCACGAATTCCTGTTGACTTGAACCGGATTATCCGGTTGCCCCAGAATAATCCGGTTCAAATAATCCGTCTCGTTGCTGTGAGGCGCAGGCAACTGTACCGGAATAATCCGGTACAAATTATCCTTCTAGTCCTTAGCCGTTTTCGAGCAACAACACCAACAACCAGAATATCCGGTCCGAGATGAATAATCCGGATCAAATAATCCGGCTCATCTCTGTCCGGAAAATGGTCCAGAATTTTCCAGACCGGAATATCCGACTCCTCCGAATAATCCGGTTCCAAATAATCCGGTTGAGTTCTGTCCCAAAACTCTCAGGCCAAACTTCACCGACTTTTCGGTGATCGATGCCGATGATAAATATAACACATGCACGCTCGAACACCTTGATAAATAGTGTACTTAGTATTGTTAACTAACACACAAAACATCGGGAAAACGAAATGCACTTTCAACGGGCTACGTCTACAACAGCACATCGGCAACAACTTCAGTCAACAGCGTCCGCGTCGTCACTCCCGCTGTGACTGCGGGAGTGAAGAGAAGAGAGATGATGATGACGAAGAGGAGGAACGACGGAAGCGCAAGACTTCAAATCCAGTCGCAATCGTCCGTTTCACTCCTGCTACGACTGAGAGGGGTGTTAGAGTACAATACGTATATGCATAGGAGTATTCTAGAGTTAGAGATAGACTCGGTTTAAACCTTGTAAGACTTGCCTTGTACTCCAATCCTCCCCTTGTACCTCCTTTATATATCTCCATATGAGGGCCAAATCAATACAACAAAATATTAGGCTTTCTACAAATTTCCACAATAGTAACATATTTATAGTATCATATAGTACTGCATTTATTATGTTGTAGACTCATTTTGTGTTGGGTTGCGTTATGTTACGGTACCTACCTATGATACTCCCTCCGATTCTTTTTAGTCAGCGTCTAAGTTTTTTCCCTTTTTTTTCTTATTAGTCTGCGTCTTACGTTTCTTGGTCTATTTTTCCCTTCTTGCCCCTACTCTTCACCTCCCGCAATAACTGTTGGTTCTATCTATACGCATCCTTTCCAGCCTTTCCATCTCCCAGGTCCAACGACTCTATCCCTGCCTCTAGCCCTCCCGCCCCACTCTCTCTTCACTGCCATGGCTGGTATCCATCCATGGATGTGGGAGGACATCCAACTCGAAGATGAAAGCTTGCTCGCCGAGGATAGCTTTCTCCCGGAGGATGGCCGCGTGCTTGCGCACGGGGGCTTGCTCGCGGACGACAACGAGCTGGGGGCACAACTGCAACAATCAGGACGGCGCCGGCGACGCGCTGGGCCAGAACGGCAACGGCCAGGATGGCGGCGTCCACGCGCTGGGCCAGAACGGCAACGACAAGCAAGGCGACGTCCATGCGGTGAGCCAGAACGGCAACAACCAGCAAGGCGGCATCCACCATGACGAGGGAGTTCGTGCGGACGTCCGCGTTCACCTGCCTGATGGCGGTGTCCAAGCGCTAGCCCAAATCCTCCGCGGTCTGGTGGACACGGTGCGCGGGCTGGCAGACACGATTCACCGGCTCGACGAGCTAGTGCACGCGTTCGCCGGCATGGCGCTCGCGCGCGGGGACATCAGGGCTGACGTCGACAACGAGGACGTCGACCTTATGTCAAACTCCTATGGTTACCCGACATGCAGAGGCATTTTCTGTGTGTCGTGTCCGCAAGGGAGTCGTGGTGACATGGCTTGTGGCGAGGACAGAAGCGTTGTGACGGCGGGAGCGAGACATTTGATGGAAACGGCGGACAGAATCGTGGCCACAACGACTCGGATAGTGGAAGTGAGACGGTGGATGGCAACGACGGACAGAAGCATGACGATGACGACTTGGTTAGCGGTAGCGAGACCGTCGGTGGAAACAAGTACGCAAGACTCTATGCGCCCGACTCGCTTTCGGAGTAAGACCCATTGCCCTACAGCAATATTTTGTGCTGACAATTTGTTCTTAATTTAGTTTTGAACTATGATCATGGACTAGTTAGATAGATTGTGTAGTGTTTGGTTAATTTGTTTTTATGTTGAACGTTGGACATGATCGTGTGATGTTGAGTATGACAACAATCAAGTGTTGCTACCTTGAAGATTGCTTCTTCTTTTTTTGTTTTTATTTACTTTGATCTGGAGTATGCACTTCGAAGTTCAACTTGCAATGTGCTAATGACATGCATAATGTTAATGCAATGTGCTAATGACATGCATAATGTTTATGCAAATCAAGTTGTGCTCAAACCAAAGCAAGACATGTCTCCTCCTCGCTACATCAAATATGGATTACATGATCTCACTACAGAAACAAGTCACATAATATCACTACTCAAGTAAGAATTCCCTTGCTTGGTCCACGATGGATCGATCACAAGTCAACTTCACCGGTAGTATACCAAGAGCTTGAAGAACTTGCTTCCTCATGTGCGGCACTTTATAGTGCTGGCCTCCTTTGTCCTTCAGAACCTCGCGTATGCAACATTGTAGAGTGAGGAATATCCTGTTACACCTCTCGGCAGGGTACTGCTCAAATGCTTGACACACCTTCATAATTATGTCATCGATAGAACCTGGAAACAATTTCTGAAACAATGACTGTAAGGCTGCAAAGAAACCGAGATCAAGTATGTTATGATCGGGCGAGTTTGGTGGCTGACACACCAAACGAATGTCCCACCCATTTGCCTGCGCTGCGGCAACAAAGATCGGATCATCAGGGTTCACATGAGTTCTAGCATTATCCTGTTGGATGAATATAGGACTACCACGTTCAGACTGAAGCCACTTTGCCTTGATGGCAGTGATAACCTTGTTCACCAAGAAGTCTCTACTCACATCCCCTGTCACCTTGGGGATAACCTTCGTCACAATTGTCCTAGCTAGACGGTTAGGACTATCCCTTTTAGCCGAATCCTCAAAAGTGAACGGCCATATTCCAATTTTACCATCAAATGTCATGGTACCATCCACATCAAACCGAGGGCGTGCTACAACTGCGAGGAACATAACCCTCTCTATGTAATTCTTGTTCTGCGTGAATCGTTCCGGCTCTTCCTCATCATCGGCTATGTATATTTTCAGAGACTTCTTGGTCCGATAGAACCACTTCTCGTCCAGATGAGCGAAATTATACATCCCCTTGAAGGTCGGATCTTCCGGCAGGCTCTCTTCCTCAAAATGTGAGAGGCCCCACTCAACCCTACGCCTCTTGTTTCCATTGGTGACAGTTCCCTTGATGGCATTGCTGTGACGCCTAATCTTTTTCTCTTTCAACCACCTCCAAACCGTGGTTTGGGACTGTAACATCCAAGTATGAAAACTACCTAGTGTTTCTGTTCCTTGTTTAATTTATGCAATGCATCATGGCATCATCCTCATTTTTATTTCTGTTTGCATTGTTTTCATAATGATTCAACCCTTGTTTTCACACTTGTCTGTTACAATCTTTTCAAATAAGGAATTGCAAACCAAAACCTCCCTTGTTTTCCAAATAATTCATTAATGATCACTTCTCAAATTGTTGCTTTAAACCAAACAAATATTTCAATCAATTAATTCTATTTCAATCCAATTTCAAATCAACTGTATTTCAAATCAGTACCTAATTGAAACAATGAAATTCACCTCACAATTGTAATCCTTAAACACATTAATTCATAGGGGTAACCCTATTTAAATTGTTGTTTCAATATGGTGTTTTTAATAATGAAAATTGTTTCTATTTGGATTCAAATACAAATATCATTTTAAAACTCAGCTTTTTGAAATCAAATCTTGGAATATGGTTTCTAATTGCCTAACTATCCTAACCTAATTTTTCTGAAATTTTTACTAAATAAAACCTTAACAATTTTCTTCCAAAAGCAAAACTACAAAAAAAAAATATAAAACAGAAAAAATAAAACGAGCAGCAACTAACCTAGCGCGCGCGCCAGCCCAGCCCGCTAACGCAGCTTACCGGTTCGATTAGGTTGACGTCACCGTCCCCTCCGCGTACGGCAGCTCATCCACGGCCTCCACGTCGGCGTACGGCCGCGCAGACGGCCAGGAGAGCGCCGCGGCCGCTATATAGCCCCGTGGAACCCTAGGGCAGCTAACCCTAGGCCCTAGGTTCCTCGCTCCCCGCGCCGCGCCTCCAATTTCTCCTCCCTGTCGCCGCTCCCCATCTCTGAAACTCGTCACCGCCGGCGAGCCTCTGAAGAACGCCATGGCGCCACCCACCTAGCCACTCTACCCCTTGTCCACCTACGGGAATCGAAACGCCGTCAATTCCTCCTCCCCTTGGACACCAGCAACCACCACGGTGAGCTTCCGATCGACGACGCGGACCTCTCCTTCTCTCCGGCCACCGTGCGCCATTATCTGAACCCGAGTACCTCGTCGCCGTTGCAGGGCCTCTCGACGACGTTGGAGCACGGGAACAACATCGCCACATCTCCCTCTTCGCGTTGCACACTTGATCTCGCACGGAGGAGCCCGGAGACCACGCCGCCGTCCACGACTACCTCGTCACCGCCGCGAGTTTTCCCTCCGCCGTCAGAAAACGACCACGGCAACCTCACGGTGAGCTCCACCGTCGCGTTTTCCCTTCCTCCTATCTGCTTGCACACGCACGGCACGCGCATCTGCACCATCCAGGTCCACCATCTATCGCACAAGCACGGTGAACGCCGCCGGCGAGTTCTCTCTGTCAGTCGATCAAACGTTTGCTCGACAGTTTCGTCAGAGTAGCGCGTTTCTGAACCTCAACCTGGTAGCTGCCTCTGTACTGTCAAACAACGTTCAGCAGCGCAGCGGTACTGAACCTTGTGCGCGCAACGAGTGGTTGCGGGTTCGAGCCCCCGCAAGCACAAACCTTTTTTTGGTTATTCCTCTCCAGCGCGCAGGCCCACCAGTCGGTGACTGGCACTGCCACTCGGGCGCGCAGCGCCACGCTGGCCCCTCTGGCCCACGCGGCAGTGGGCGCGTGTAGGTACCAGTGCGGTACAAAAAGGATTTCTGCGCATTTCCAAAAATTACAAATTCATTTTAATTGGCAGAATTAAAACAAAACTTTAAAATTTAATAACTTCAAAACTATAATTCCAATAAATACAAACTTTATATGAATTCTGATCCAAATTTCCTAAACTTTCCAAATATCCATTTTGTGTACTGTTTTGGAAACTTCAAATGCAATTAAAATTCAAATTTAAATAATTCAAATGTTAATTTGTAAATTCCATAACTAATTATTTATTAATCCAATAAATGCAAATAAAATATGTTTTCCATACCATTTTAAATAACCAATTCAAATATAATTTTTGTTTTCTGTTTTGAATAATTAAAATTGCCTAAACAATTTAAATCTTGTTTAATTCAATTAAAAATTGTTTAATATTGTTTAATTCATAATAAATTCATCCTAATTCAAATTTCAAAATGTGAAACATGTAATCCAACTAAAATTTGATGTTCTTTTCAAATATAAAATTTGTTAATTGTTTTGCACACTTTGAATTGATGAAACAATAATTGTATGTGTGGCATGTTTAAGTAACCAAAATTTTCCAAACTTAATAAATATTTTCCAAACTTGTTTTACTCCTTTTTCCTTTTGCATCTATTATTGTTATTTGTTGTTATCTTGTCATCATCCTCATGCATGCATCATGATAACAACTATCACATAATAAATAATTGTAAATCATGTGTTCCACTTGTTTCAATGGATCCTTTTCCATATGCAACCCTTGCATATGGGTCCATTTAATTTGTGCTATCATGTTAGTCAGTTTATTTTGATGCAACTATTAACTTGTCATGCATCATCTTGATTGAGCACAATGCCATGGCAATGATTGTTTACATTCCTGTTTTGGTCTGTTTGCTTTTTCTCGAATAGACGACGACGTTGAGGCAGACGACCTTTACAGCACCCCTTCTGAGGATCTAGCTCAGTACCCAGCTGTTGAGTTTGCAGGCAAGTTATCACTCACATGAACCATTGTGTTCCTTTCAACCCTGGTTACCGATACTTCCGTTGTCTATACTTGCTAGCCTTAGTGGTAGATGTTTCTGTTCCGAACCTATCACATGATCCTCTAACCTGATATTGCCTCATCACCCCTCCTACAACCCTGATGATTGAGCCAGTGTCTTACTAGCATGCTTAGGTTGTTTTGCTCGAGTCTGTTACCCGTTACTTTCAGTTACTATATTTCATTATGTTCTGGGGGCTCGATGTTTAATCAATCAATCAATCATGCTAATGTTATTACTGTTAATAATAATTTGATGTTAAGGCACCGGCAGGAGGCCCTGTGTGGTTTTGAGGCCTGCTAGTGTCGACCCTAATAGGAAAAGGGTCTTGTCTACTGATCCATGATGAGCGCACTACCCGCATGTGGGAAGCGAGTATGGGCGCCCCCCTCAATTTGATTCGATTCGCATCTCGTCCAAATCATCTCATTTAGTTCGTGCTTTCTATTTGCCGCATGCATGTTTTTGCGAGCCCAGCGCAGGGTGGAACTTTTGTAGTCGGCATATAGGGGGACACGGTCTTAGAGTGCTATGAGGGTCCCTTTTCTTCGGGGCTTGATTAGCCGTGCGCCCAAGGTGCTTTGGGCTTGATGCGAAGAAGAGTTGAGTTGTGTTGAGTGCCCCGCTTGGTGGGAGGCATCCCATCTGGCGGGTTATTCATACGTGTACGGCCAAAATTGGTGCAACCCTGCAGGGATAATCTTCTCGAGAAGCCGTGTTTTCCGCGGTTATGGATTACTTGGTGAAAGTACTGGCTAACAAGTACTCAGGACAACTTAAACTAATGACTCATAATCTCACACCCCATGATTAACATTTTGACTAGTAATAGGATTATTATCACAATAACTTGTTTCATCTTAATCCAACTGTGTGAGTTATCCTTGGATTGCTTCTTTGGATAAGGGGCGAGATCCAGGATGGGTTTGTTTGAGGTTATCTTTCAGTTGGTTACAACCCTCGATCTTATCCCCTTTCTGATAGTTGGAAATGATAGAATCTCTGTAGTTGGTTAGCGCAGCCAGTTGCAGCATCTTATATATCCCTTTCTTCCGTTGAACCCAAGTCATTTGCGCTTGTGTTGACGGGTTATACTTTGGTGAACTGTGAGTCTTGCTTGCCAGTACTTGGATGTACTGACCCCGTTGGGGCTGTGGTTTACGCAGACTACGACTACGGCTACGATGACCACCAGGATGGCTACTTCGTGGAGTTTGACGAGACTGCAGACGAGTAGTTAGCTGGACCAGGGCTGGATCCAGAACCTACGTGGATGGGCTTCGTCTTCTTTATTTTCCCCGGCTTCTTAAGCCTGTTGGATTTGTCTGTACCCAGACACCTTTGATTGCTTCCGCTGATGTAATGAATGCTATGTTGGGACATGTGTCCTCTGGATGATTGTATTTGCTATCTCTGCCTTAGTGAAGGCCATTTGCAACCTTATTTCAATCTTTTGTGTCTTAGAGATATGTTGTGATCATCATTCGTTCAAAGCTGTTGACGTACAGTGATTGATATTGATATGAAGTAGTGCTATGACTTCTAGTGGATAGTTTACATCGACGGTGGAATAGCAGGGCTTGTGTTGTCGCGCATAAGCGCAGGCCTACCAGGAAGTTGGGACGTGGGAGCAGTTATGCCCCATAATCCAAGCACCTGCTATCCAGTTCGTACGATGAGTATCCCCTAGAAGCCAGGGTGCGACAAATGGTATCAGAGCCTGTCTGCCTGTAGGATCCCTTTTTACTGGTCGCAGTTGAGTCTAGAAACTATTTTGTAGCTATACAGGAAAAATGAAACGTGAGAGTAGGAATTCTGCCATTTTTCTTATTTCCCCACCCACCCACCCTTTTCTGGTAAGGAAGTGCAACGTTGTTTTCTGTTCTCACCTAAACTTTCAAGTTAGGATTTCACGTGTTTTGGGTTCTCTGTAGTACCTCAGGACTTTTGGTCTCGTTTTCCCGATGTTGCTTCAATATCATGTTCTTTTCAACATCCTTATCGTCCGTTGAACCTTGTTGTTGTTTTCCACATCCTTGTTCTTCTACCGAAGTCTAATCAAAACCTCCCAAATCATCTGCAGATGGATCTCAGGTTCTACCCGCAGGTGGTTCGGATGACTCGCTGTGAGAGCACCGCCGGTTATCCGGAGATGCTGAGAGACATGGTTACCTATCTGGGGTTCCGTTGGGCACCAGAGTACCAGGTCTACGAGCAGCAGCGAGAGTTTGACCAGACCTGCTACCGGGCTATCGTCTACATTCTGTCGGATGATGGCAGGAGCATTGCCCACCGCTACGAGGCAGTAGGTTCCACAGTGGATATGGCCGTGCAGCAGGCAGCGTACGTGAGTCTCACCGTTCTCCGTGCTGACTACTGGGGGTTTGATGATTCCATCTATCGTCACATCCCCCGTGGTTACATCACGGCAGCGGGAGTTCACTTCACTCTCCACAGCAACCTGGATACCTACGAGTCCGATAGCTCCAGACTGCACACCACTGCTCAGTTCGTGAGGCACAGTGACGTAGTTGCTTCCACACTCTCTCAGGAGTTAGCCTCAGTCAGGGAGCAGCTCTATCTGGCGTTGACTCGTCTGGCGACGTACAACACAGACTTCGTTGGAGACGAGCGCTTTGCACGTTTCACTCAGACACTTGGTTTTCCTCTGCCAGATGCTGGAGGTTACGAGCCGATCAGAGGCCCACTTCTCGACCTCGGAGCTGGTTACACAGGGATTCCCCGCTATGGAGCACAGGGACACGACGCTTTCTACTTCACCACACCGAGAGTTGCTCTCAGAGCAGTTCCTATCTACAGGGATCGTCGTGATACCTACTTCCGGGGGGTTCCTCCTCACCGTATCTCTCGTCGTACTACTCACCGCCGTCCTGCGTGATGAGCATGGGAGTATCGTTGTATCCATGCCTAGCTATGTTTAGTTATCCTTGTCTTTCGAACCATGTATTGGTCTGTTGGATATTCTGATGTATTTGAACATGTGATGATGTACCTGTTGGTTATCTATTCATGCGTCGGAATAATCTATCTTTCGGTTACCAAGTCTATCATGTTCTATTGTTGTGCTAAAATGCATTTCTGTTCAGGATGCCTCCAACCAGGAACAACCCGCCTCCGCCACCACCAATGGGGGAACTGTTAGCTCAGATGACCCAAGTGGTGACACAGATGGCCCAGATCCAGGCTAACCAGCACCACAACCAGAATGCTCCGCGAGTCAGCATTAAGGAGTTTCTGAGCGTGGGGCCGAGAGCTTTCGTGGCAACACGTGAGCCTCTGGATGCGGATGACTGGACCAGGGAGATCAACAGGGCTCTGGAGATAGCTCATGTTGCTGAGGAAGATAAGGTCAAGTATGCCACCTACCTACTGAAGGGTCAGGCAGGTACTTGGTGGGAGAACTACCAGACCATGAGAGCTGGCTATCCTATCACCTGGGGATGTTTCAAGGATGCCTTCCTGAAGCACCACATCCCGGATGGTCTCATGGAAAGGATGCGTGAGGAATTCTGCTCTCTCAGACAGGGCAAGCTGGACGTTCTCGGCTACCAGAACGAGTTCAATCGTCTCGCTCGGTACGCTGGTGACGAAGTGTCCACTGAAGCCAAGAAGATGGCAAGGTTCCGCCGAGGTTTAACCCGGAACTGAAGTACGCTCTCACCAACATCAAGTGCAAGGACTTCGTGGAGCTCGTGAACACCGCGCTCAATGAGGAGAATGGGCGCAAGACGTTCGAAGAGTCGCGCAAGCACTCGCGTGAGGGTGGTTCCTCCTCCAACATGACCACCCCTCCGCAGAAGCGCCGCATCTGGGTGCCAAATGGTGCTGTCACTCGGGCTCCAAATGCCCAAGCTTCTCCAGGCTTGGTCCCCGCCCACCCAACCCATCTCAGATGCAGGGTCAGAGGATTCCAATGGGGCAGCCAAGGCCAGGTCCTCCTCGTGTCGTCACTTGCTTCAAGTGCAAGGAGACTGGGCACTACGCTGATAAGTGCACTCAGAAGCAGCTACCCCTACCTCCTCGCCCCAACACCAACCAGGCAATGGTTCGTGCTCCCCCGGCTAAAGCCTTCAACCAACAACAGGCCTGTCGGGAGGAACGCGAGGGAACCATATCAAGGCCGACAAAGCTGAGGAAGCTGCTGACGTCGTTCTCGGTATATTACCCGTAAACTCTATTCCAGCTAAAGTGTGTTTGATACTGGAGCATCGCTTTCGTTTGTGTCAAAGATCTTTGCTACAACGTACAAGCTCTGGTTCCACTAAGCAATCAAATCTATGTGCACTCTCCGGGAACTAAAATGATTACTTCCAAGATAAGCATGGACAATCAGATCCTAATTGGAGGTCGCATATTCCTTGCTTCACTCATGTTGCTGGGAAATTCTGACATTGATGTCATTCTGGGTATGGATTGGTTGAAGACCCACAAAGCTAAAATTGACTGTGCTCAAAAGTCAATAACTCTCTCCCACACTTCAGGCCAGATAGTCTATTCTCCATATGGATCAAGTTCTGTTCTGTTCAACCTCGATGCCAAACCCCTTCCTGCAATTGAAAATGTTCCGGTGGTTTGTGAATTCCCTGACGTCTTTCCAGAAGAGTTGCCAGGATGCCCCCGGACAGAGCAGTTGAGTTCGTGATCGAGCTTGAGCCAGGTACTGCTCCAATCTCTAAGCATCCATACAAGATAGCTCCTCCTGAACTGAAATTGTTGAAGGAGCGAATCGATATGTACATGGACAAAGGTTACATTCAGCCTAGTTCCTCCGCTTGGGTTGCCCAACTCTGTTTGTTGCCAAGAAGGATCAAACAAAAAGACTCCTGGTTGACTATCGTCCTCTCAACGAGAAAACCATCAAGAACAAGTATCCACTTCCTCGTATCGATGATCTTTTTGATCAACTTGCTGGAGCCTCAATATTCTCAAAGTTGGACTTGAGGATGGGGTACCATCAGATAAAGATCAGAAAGGAAGATATTCCTAAGACAGCTTTCACCACTCGTTACGGTCTATATGAATACACCGTCATGTCCTTTGGTCTCACCAATGCACCGGCAACGTTCTCAAGACTTATGAATTCTGTCTTCCATGAATACCTCGACAAGTTCGTTGTGGTATATCTCGATGACATTCTAGTCTACTCCAAATCCGAGGAAGAGCATGGAGAACATCTTCGTCTCACTCTCATGAAACTTCGCGAGCATCGTCTGTATGCCAAGTTTTCCAAATGTGAGTTCTGGATTCCAGAAGTTGCATATCTTGGTCATATCATCTCTGCCAAGGGCATTGCCATTGACCCTGAAAAGGTTAAGGCAATTGTTGACTGGAAACCCCCTAAGACGGTGAAGCAAGTCAGAAGTTTTCTTGGCTTGGCTAGCTATTGCCGTCGTTTCGTCCAAAACTTTTCTAAGATTGCCAAACCTCTCACTGATCTCACAAAGAAGGACAAAAAGTTCGTTTGGACTCCACAATGTGATGAGAGTTTCAACCTCCTGAAGACTAAGCTCACTTCCACCCCAGTTCTAGTTGGTCCAGATACTACCAAACCTTTCCAAATATTCTGTGATGCATCTCTCCAAGGCCTAGGTGCAGTTCTTATGCAAGAACGTCAAGTTGTGGCTTATGCTTCACGTCAGTTGAACCCACATGAGCAAAACTATCCCACTCATGATCTTGAACTTGCAGCAGTTGTGTTCGCCCTCAAGAAATGGAGACAATACTTGTTGGGTAACAAAACTGAAATCTTTTCCGATCATAAGAGTCTGAAATACATCTTCACTCAGCCAGATCTAAACCTCAGGCAAAGGAGATGGATTGAGAAGATTAAAGACTTTGATCTCACCATTTCTTACACTCCAGGCAAGGCTAATGTTATGGCCGATGCTCTCAGTCGCAAATCCTATTGCAATAATCTCATGATCATGGAAAGCCAACCTCCACTTCATGAAGAATTCCAGAAGCTGAACCTTGGTCTTGTCCCTGAAGGATACCTTGCTAGCTTGACAGCCAGTCCAACTCTCGAGGACAAGATTCGTTCTGAACAACTTCGTGATAATGAAATCAAGAAGATTGTAGAGCACATTAAGGAGGGCAATGATAAGTTCAAGTCCTTCTCAGTTGATGACAAGGGAACTGTGTTCTTCGAAGGACGCATTGCAGTTCCTCAGATTCAAAGTCTCAAGGATATCATTCAAGGAGGCTCATGAAACTCCTCTATCCATTCACCCTGGAAGTACAAAGATGTACCAGGATCTCAAGACTCTGTATTGGTGGCCTGGCATGAAACGAAAATTGCTCAATACGTTTCTGAATGCGACGTTTGTCAACGTGTTAAGGCAGTCCATCAGAAAACAGCAGGTCTACTCCAACTCTGAAAATTCCTGAGTGGAAGTGGGACATGATTGAAATGGACTTCGTTACTGGGTTTCCAAAGTCCAAGAAGGGCAACGATGCAATCTTCGTTGTTATTGATCGTCTCACTAAGGTTGCTCACTTCTTTTGCTGTCAAGGAGACTATCTCAGCTAGCCAGTTAGCAGAGCTCTACACAGCAAAGATTGTTCCTCTTCATGGTGTTCCATTGGAATAAGCTCAGACCGTGGAAGTATCTTCACTTCTCATTTCTGGAAAAGCTTTCAAGAAGCACTGGGCACCAAACTTCTGTTCAGCACAGCTTATCACCCCTCAGTCTCAGGGGAGTCGAAAGAGTCAATCAGATTCTCGAGGATATGCTCAGAGCATGTGGTATCTCCTTTGGCATGAAATGGGAGGATTGCCTTCCATACGCTGAATTCTCCTACAACAACAGCTACCAGGCAAGCCTAGGCATGGCACCATTTGAGGCACTGTATGGTCGCAGATGCAGGAGTCCAATCAATTGGTCTGGAGCTGGTGAACGTTCACTCTTGGGCCCTGACATTGTTAAGGAAGCGAGGAGAAAGTTCGTTATCATTCGTGACAATCTCAGGATTGCTCAATCTCGTCAGAAGAGCTATTATGATAGCAAGCACAGGGATATGATCTATGCACCTGGTGATAAGGCATATCTCCGTGTAACTCCCCTCAGAGGAACTCATCGTTTTGGTGTGAAAGGAAAACTTGCACCAAGATACATTGGTCCTTTCAACATCCTCTCAAGACGTGCAGAGAATGCTTATCGTCTTGAACTTCCAGAAAAACTATCCAAAGTGCACGATGTGTTCCACGTGTCACAACTCAAGAAGTGTTTCAAACATCCAGATCGTGCAATTGATCATGATTCCATTGAACTGCAAGATGATCTATCTTATGAGGAGCACCCTATTCATATTCTCGATGAGACCGAGCGTAAGACTCGCAACAAGAGCACCAAGTTCTTGAAAGTCCAATGGTCGCATCATTCTGATAAAGAGGCAACGTGGGAGACCGAAGAGGATCTTCGCAAGAAGTATCCGGACCTGTTCATTTCTCAGTAGGGAATCTCGGGGCGTGATTCCTTAAAGGGGGGGCGTTTTGTAACATCCAAGTATGAAAACTACCTAGTGTTTCTGTTCCTTGTTTAATTTATGCAATGCATCATGGCATCATCCTCATTTTTATCTCTGTTTGCATTGTTTTCATAATGATTCAACCCTTGTTTTCACACTTCTCTGTTACAATCTTTTCAAATAAGGAATTGCAAACCAAAACCTCCCTTGTTTTCCAAATAATTCATTAATGATCACTTCTCAAATTGTTGCTTTAAACCAAACAAATATTTCAATCAATTAATTCTATTTCAATCCAATTTCAAATCAACTGTATTTCAAATCAGTACCTAATTGAAACCATGAAATTCACCTCACAATTGTAATCCTTAAACCATTAATTCATAGGGGTAACCCTATTTAAATTGTTGTTTCAATATGGTGTTTTTAATAATGAAAATTGTTTCTATTTGGATTCAAATACAAATATCATTTTAAAACTCAGCTTTTTGAAATCAAATCTTGGAATATGGTTTCTAATTGCCTAACTATCCTAACCTAATTTTTCTGAAATTTTACTAAAAATAAAACCTTAACAATTTTCTTCCAAAAGCAAAACTACAAAAAAAATATAAAACAGAAAAAAATAAAACGAGCAACAGCTAACCTAGCGCGCGCGGCAGATAGCTAGCCCAACCCACCTAGCCTACGCGCGCGCCAGCCCAGCCCGCTAACGCAGCTTACCGGTTCGATTAGGTTGACGTCACCGTCCCCTCCGCATACGGCAGCTCATCCACGGCCTCCACGTCGGCGTACGGCCGCGCAGACGGCCAGGAGAGCGCCGCGGCCGCTATATAGCCCCCTGGAACCCTAGGGCAGCTAACCCTAGGCCCTAGGTTCCTCGCTCCCCGCGCCGCGCCTCCAATTTCTCCTCCCTGTCGCCGCTCCCCATCTCTGAAACTCGTCACCGCCGGCGAGCCTCTGAAGAACGCCATGGCGCCACCCACCTAGCCACTCTACCCCTTGTCCACCTACGGGAATCGAAACACCGTCACTTCCTCCTCCCCTTGGACACCAGCAACCACCACGGTGAGCTTCCGATCGACGACGCGGACCTCTCCTTCTCTCCGGCCACCGTGCGCCATTATCTGAACCCGAGTACCTCGTCGCCGTTGCAGGGCCTCTCGACGACGTTGGAGCACGGGAACAACATCGCCACATCTCCCTCTTCGCGTTGCACACTTGATCTCGCACGGAGGAGCCCGGAGACCACGCCGCCGTCCACGACTACCTCGTCACCGCCGCGGGTTTTCCCTCCGCCGTCAGAAAACGACCACGGCAACCTCACGGTGAGCTCCACCGTCGCGTTTTCCCTTCCTCCTATCTGCTTGCACACGCACGGCACGCGCGTCTGCACCATCCAGGTCCACCATCTATCGCACAAGCACGGTGAACGCCGCCGGCGAGTTCTCTCTGTCAGTCGATCAAACGTTTGCTCGACAGTTTCGTCAGAGTAGCGCGTTTCTGAACCTCAACCTGGTAGCTGCCTCTGTACTGTCAAACAACGTTCAGCAGCGCAGCGGTACTGAACCTTGTGCGCGCAACGAGTGGTTGCGGGTTCGAGCCCCCGCAAGCACAAACCTTTTTTTGGTTATTCCTCTCCAGCGCGCAGGCCCACCAGTCGGTGACTGGCACTGCCACTCGGGCGCGCAGCGCCACGCTGGCCCCTCTGGCCCACGCGGCAGTGGGCGCGTGTAGGTACCAGTGCGGTACAAAAGGATTTCTGCGCATTTCCAAAAATTACAAATTCATTTTAATTGGCAGATTAAAACAAAACTTTAAAATTTAATAACTTCAAATCTATAATTCCAATAAATACAAACTTTATATGAATTCTGATCCAAATTTCCTAAACTTTCCAAATATCCATTTTGTGTACTGTTTTTGGAAACTTCAAATGCAATTAAAATTCAAATTTAAATAATTCAAATGTTAATTTGCAAATTCCATAACTAATTATTTATTAATCCAATAAATGCAAATAAAATATGTTTTCCATACCATTTTAAATAACCAATTCAAATATAATTTTTGTTTTCTGTTTTGAATAATTAAAATTGCCTAAACAATTTAAATCTTGTTTAATTCAATTAAAAATTGTTTAATATTGTTTAATTCATAATAAATTCATCCTAATTCAAATTTCAAAATGTGAAACATGTAATCCAACTAAAATTGATGTTCTTTTCAAATATAAAATTTGTTAATTGTTTTGCACACTTTGAATTGATGAAACAATAATTGTATGTGTGGCATGTTTAAGTAACCAAAATTTTCCAAACTTAATAAATATTTTCCAAACTTGTTTTACTCCTTTTTCCTTTTGCATCTATTATTGTTATTTGTTGTTATCTTGTCATCATCCTCATGCATGCATCATGATAACAACTATCACATAATAAATAATTGTAAATCATGTGTTCCACTTGTTTCAATGGATCCTTTTCCATATGCAACCCTTGCATATGGGTCCATTTAATTTGTGCTATCATGTTAGTCAGTTTATTTTGATGCAACTATTAACTTGTCATGCATCATCTTGATTGAGCACAATGCCATGGCAATGATTGTTTACATTCCTGTTTTGGTCTGTTTGCTTTTTCTCGAATAGACGACGACGTTGAGGCAGACGACCTTTACAACCCCTTCTGAGGATCTAGCTCAGTACCCAGCTGTTGAGTTGCAGGCAAGTTATCACTCACATGAACCATTGTGTTCCTTTCAACCCTGGTTACCGATACTTCCGTTGTCTATACTTGCTAGCCTTAGTGGTAGATGTTTCTGTTCCGAACCTATCACATGAATCCTCTAACCCTGATATTGCCTCATCACCCCTCCTACAACCCTGATGATTGAGCCAGTGTCTTACTAGCATGCTTAGGTTGTTTTGCTCGAGTCTGTTACCCGTTACTTTCAGTTACTATATTTCATTATGTTCTGGGGGCTCGATGTTTAATCAATCAATCAATCATGCTAATGTTATTATTGTTAATAATAATTTGATGTTAAGGCACCGGCAGGAGGCCCTGTGTGGTTTTGAGGCCTGCTAGTGTCGACCCTAATAGGAAAAGGGTCTTGTCTACTGATCCATGATGAGCGCACTACCCGCATGTGGGAAGCGAGTATGGGCGCCCCCCTCAATTTGATTCGATTCGCATCTCGTCCAAATCATCTCATTTAGTTCGTGCTTTCTATTTGCCGCATGCATGTTTTTGCGAGCCCAACGCAGGGTGGAACTTTTGTAGTCGGCATATAGGGGGACACGGTCTTAGATGCTATGAGGGTCCCTTTTCTTCGGGGCTTGATTAGCCGTGCGCCCAAGGTGCTTTGGGCTTGATGCGAAGAAGAGTTGAGTTGTGTTGAGTGCCCCGCTTGGTGGGAGGCATCCCATCTGGCGGGTTATTCATACGTGTACGGCCAAATTGGTGCAACCCTGCAGGGATAATCTTCTCGAGAAGCCGTGTTTTCCGCGGTTATGGATTACTTGGTGAAAGTACTGGCTAACAAGTACTCAGGACAACTTAAACTAATGACTCATAATCTCACACCCCATGATTAACATTTTGACTAGTAATAGGATTATTATCACAATAACTTGTTTCATCTTAATCCAACTGTGTGAGTTATCCTTGGATTGCTTCTTTGGATAAGGGGCGAGATCCAAGATGGGTTTGTTTGAGGTTATCTTTCAGTTGGTTACAACCCTCGATCTTATCCCCTTTCTGATAGTTGGAAATGATAGAATCTCTGTAGTTGGTTAGCGCAGCCAGTTGCAGCATCTTATATATCCCTTTCTTCCGTTGAACCCAAGTCATCTGCGCTTGTGTTGACGGGTTATACTTTGGTGAACTGTGAGTCTTGCTTGCCAGTACTTGGATGTACTGACCCCGTTGGGGCTGTGGTTTACGCAGACTACGACTACGGCTACGATGACCACCAGGATGGCTACTTCGTGGAGTTTGACGAGACTGCAGACGAGTAGTTAGCTGGACCAGGGCTGGATCCAGAACCTACGTGGATGGGCTTCGTCTTCTTTATTTTCCCCGGCTTCTTAAGCCTGTTGGATTTGTCTGTACCCAGACACCTTTGATTGCTTCCGCTGATGTAATGAATGCTATGTTGGGACATGTGTCCTCTGGATGATTGTATTTGCTATCTCTGCCTTAGTGAAGGCCATTTGCAACCTTATTTCAATCTTTTGTGTCTTAGAGATATGTTGTGATCATCATTCGTTCAAAGCTGTTGACGTACAGTGTGTGATTGATATGAAGTACGTCGATAGTAGTGCCTATGACTTCTAGTGGATAGTTTACATCGACGGTGGAATAGCAGGGCTTGTGTTGTCGCGCATAAGCGCAGGCCTACCAGGAAGCTGGGACGTGGGAGCAGTTATGCCCCATAATCCAAGCACCTGCTATCCAGTTCGTACGATGAGTATCCCCTAGAAGCCAGGGTGCGACAGGGACACGTTCAACTCATTTGCAAGGTCTTTGATGGTCGTTCTCTTCCTCTTGTCGATTGCTTTTATAGTCTCTGATTCAATGAATAACCGCTTACGACCACAGTTTTGGGGCTTCTTGTTCAACACTCCAAGCACCCCCGATTTCTCTTTCCCTCCGTCCATATACCCTGGACAGTTAATTGATTAAAGTGATTGATTGAATTAAGCAACAATTTAATAAGTGATCCAATATGAAATAAAAGGGAACAATTTGGTTGTTTTCACTTGTTATTTTTATTCCAAAAGTTGTAACAGAACAAGTATGAAAACATTGTTTGAGTAAGGTTTGAATTTGAGTTGTGAAAACAGTGGAAAACAAATGCACCAAATAAGAAACAAATGCAAACAACATGATGACATGATGCAAAACTTTAATAAACAAGAAATCAAACATTCTAATTGGTAGGTTTTCATACTTGGGCTGTTACAAAACGCCCCCCCTTGAAGGAATCGCGCCCCGAGATTCCTACTGAAAAAAGAAAAGGTCCGGATACTTCTTGGGAAGATCCTCTTGAGCTGTGACACGTGAAACACATCGTGCACATTGGATAGTTTCTGGAATTTCAAAACGATAGGCAACCCTGGCAACTCTTCTGGAAAGATGTCAGGGAATTTGGAAAACACCGGAACATTTTCAAGTAAAGGGAGAGATTTTGTATTGAGGGTGTATAGCTGATAAGAATTTGATTCATTTGGAGAATAGACTATCTGTAATAAAGGTGGAACAGAGTTATTGACATCAATGGAACACCAAGGATGACATCAATGTCAGAATCAGCAACATGAGAGCAACGAGGAATATGTGGCCTCTCATTAGAATTGGATTGTTCTTACTTATCTTGGAAGTCAACATTTGAGTTCCCGGGGGGTGAACAGAGTTTTGATTGCTTAGTGGAACCAGAACTGGGTTGTATGTTGTGGAAAAGATCTTTGACACCAAAGAATGTGATGCTCCGGTATGAAACAACACTTTAGCTGGAATAGAGTTTAGCAGATGAACGGGGAAACTTTGATTAGACACCGGTAGAAGAATTGAGTGGAAAACAACAACAAGATTTCAACGGAAAGGATGTTGAGAAGAACAGGATACAACATCGGGGAAAACGAGAACAAAACTCCTGGTACTATGGAAAACCCATCCGGGCTTCTAAAGGATCAATATCTACTGCTTAAGGAATAGAGGATCTGCTTCCGGGGCTTACACGCCTCCGTTCTCAATCAGAGTAGGCAACATGATAAATCATGTCACAACCACCTCCATCCTATGGTCTAGTAGATATAACCATCCTAAAGAAACCAGAATTCGTGAAATCCTAACTTGAAAGTTTTAGATGAGAATGGAAAACAACGTTGCACTTCCTTACCAGAAAGGGTGGGTGGGTGGGGAAAGAAGAAAAATGGCAGAATTCCTACTCTCACGTTTCATTTTGTTCCTATATAGCTACAAAATAGTTTCTAGACTCAACTGCGACCAGTAAAAGGGATCCTACAGGCAGACAGGCTCTGATACCATTTGTCGCACCCTGATTTCTAGGGGATACTCACCGTACGAACTGGATAGCAGATGCTTGGATTATGGGGCATAACTGCTCCCACGTCCCAGCTTCCTGGTAGGCCTACGCTTATGCGCGACAACACAAGCCCTGCTATTCCATCGTCGATGTAAACTATCCACTAGAGATCAAAGGCACTTCCGTCGACGTACTTCAAACCATACACATGGTACGTCAACGGCGTTAACAAGTGATATCACAACAGATCTCTACGACACAAAAGATTGAAATAAGTTGCAAATGGCTCTCATTAGAGCAGAGATAGCAAATACAATCATTCAGAGGGCACATGCCCCAACAATTCATCATTACATCACAGCGGAAGCATTCAACATGTCTGAGTACAAACAAGAACCAAATAGGCCTGAGAGGCCGGAAACAAACAGACGGAGCCCATCCACGAAGTCTCGGATCCTGCCGGGTCCGCTATCTACGTCAGCAGTCTCGTCATACTCCACGTAGTTGCCACCATGAAGATCCTCGGAAACGTCGTCTGCGTAAACACAGCCCCAAAGGGGTCAGTACACCAACGTACTGGCAAGCAAGACTCACAGTTCACCAAAGTGTAACCCGTCAACACCAAGCACAGATGCCTTGGGTTCAACGGAAGAGAGGGGATATAAAAGATGCTGCAACTGGCTGCGCTAACCAACTACAGAGATTCTAACAATTCCGGCTAACAGAAAAGAGATAAGATCGAGGATTGTAACCAACTGAAAGATAACTTCAAACAAACCCATCCTGGATCTCGCCCTTATCCAAAGAAGCAATCCGAGGATAACTCACACAGTGTATTAAAGGTGAATCAACTTATTGTGTCATCAACCTATTACTAGTCAAGTTATTAATCATTGGGTGTAACATGTTTGATCATTATGTTTAAGTTGTCCTGAGTACTTGTTAGCCAGTACTTTCACCAAGTAATCCATAACCGCGGAAAACATGGCTTCTCGAGAAGATTATCCCTGCAGGGTTGCACCAATTTGGCCGTACACGCAAGAATATCCCGCCAGACGGGAATCAAACCCACCAAGCGAGGTACTCTACACAACCAACCATTCTTCGCATCAAGCCCAAAGCACCTTGGGCGCACGGCTAATCGAGCCCAGAAGAAAATGGACCCTCATAGCACTCTAAGAACGTGTCCCCCTATATGCCGACTACGAAAGTTCCATCCTGGCCTGGGCTCGCAAAAACATGATGCGGCAAATGGAAAACACGAACTAAATGAGGCGATTTGGACGAGATGCGAATCAGGTCAAGTTGAGGGGGGGCGCCCATACTCGCTTCCCACATGCGGTTAGTGCGCTCATCATGGATCAGTAGACAAGACCCTTTTCCTATTAGGGTCGACACTAGCAGGCTCCAAAACCTCTCATGGGCCTCCTGCCGGTGCCTTATCATCAAATTTATTATTAATAGTAACATTAGCATGATTGATTGATTAAACATCGAGCCCCCAGAACATAATAACAATATAGTAACTGAAAGTAACGGGTAACAGACTCGAGCAAAACAACCTAAGCATGCTAGTAAGACACTGGCTCAAACAATGGGTTGTAGAAGGGAGATGAGGCAATATCAGGTTTAAGGGATTCATGTGATAGGTTTGTAACAGAACAACTACTACTAAGGCTAGCAGAAAAGAACAACGGAAAGTATCGGTAACCAATGTTGAAAGGAACACAGTGGTTCATGTGAGTGATAACTTGCCTGCAAAACCCAGTAGCCTGGTACTGAGTTAACTCCTTAGAAGGGGTGTCGTAAGTATCGTCGGTCTCAACGTCGTCGTTTCCGAGAAGAAGCAAACAAACAAGGCAGAAATAAACAATCATTATCATGGCATTGTGCACAATCAAAGATGATGCATGTCAAGTTAATGGGTGCATCAAAATAAACTAGTTGACAAGATAGAAACAGGATTAAATGGACCCATATGCAATTGGATTGCATATGGAAAGACCATGAATTATGGTTGAATTAATTGTTTTACAACTAATCATCATATGAAAGTGGATTAGCATGATGCATGGATGAGGAAAACAGCAAAATAACAACAATAGCACCAAATAGAAATAAGGTTTAAACAAGTTTGGAAATTCATTTATTAATTTAGGAAATTTTGGTTACTTAAAGGTGCCACAGCACTTGTTGTTTCACCAATTTTAAATGTTCAAAATAGATAAAAAGTTTATAATTGAAAAGAAAACAAGATTTTAGTTGGAATACATGTTTCACTTGTTGAAAAAGGATTTCAAATGATTTATTGATGAATTAAACAGGTGTAAGCAAGAATTAAATGAATTTAATTCAAACATGAACTTATTTGAATTTTTATTTGTTCAAAACATGAAGTGAAGTTCATATTTGACAAGGTTATGTTTTTATGGTTTGAAAACATATTTTATATGTCCCAAAAGAATTTGTTTTGATCAAATTATGAATTTAACAATATTAAATGAATTAAATAAGATTTAAATTATTTAACCAAGTTTAATATTCAAATCATGAAACAAATTTTATATTTGGAAAGAGGGTTTAATTTTACATGGAAAACATATTTCATTTGTGGAAATTGGATTTAAAATGAGCAAGTTATTATTTTGGAAATTTTAAATGCAATAAATAAGAAACAGTTGTTTTCAGCAATTTAAATTATTCAAAACAGCAAACAAATTTATATTTGGAAAGTACATGAAAAATTGATTGGAAAACATATTTGGTTTGTGAAATTTGGAATTTTTATGAGCAAGTTATGAATTTTGCAAATTTAAGTGAATTTGACAAGTTTTCAAATTTTGCACCAATTTAAAATATTCAAAACAGTAAACAAATTTATATTTGGGTAGAGTATTTAATTTGGTACAGAAAACATATTAAAAATGTTGAATTTGGAGTTAGGATGATTTATTTATGCAATTTCCAAAATTGGGTGCAAATCTGCCATTTTTACTGCACTAGGGACTTAGAAAATATTTTCCAGGGGCTAGATTTTAAGTAGCAGGGGCATAGCTGTGAATACTGAGAAGGTGAGGTAGCAAAACATGCAAAATAAAATGTTTGTGTTATTTGTGGGAGGGGGGATTCGATCCCCCCACCTCCTGCTGCGCGCACAGGGAGGTAACCAGTGGGGCTGGGCTCGGTTGTGATAGAAGGGGGGGGGTGGCGAGGAGGTTAAGGTGTGCTTGCGGGTGTTTTCTGAACTGAACGTAACTGAATCGTTACTGCACCACGATCTGAAAGGAAACATGAGGGATCGCCGGCAGAGACTGCTCGCCGGAGAGGGCGCCGGCCGTGGGGTGTGCTCGGGTGCGCTCGCGGCCAAGGGAGAGAGGAGGGAGTGAGGCGGGAAGGAGGCGGCGAGGAAGGGCTCACCTTGAGCCAGGAGGAGGCGATCGAGGTTCAGGTGCAGTAGGTCGAGCAGAGGGCGGACAGAGGCGATGGCGGCGGAGCTCCGGGGCTCCTCGGGGCCGACCGAGGGCATGGCGAGGGAGAGGAACCCGTGGCGGTTCCATTCCCGGCCACGGTTGGCCCCGGAGGTGGCCAGGTCGATGGTGGACGGCGCGGTCTGACGGCGGCGGTGGAGATGGTGGGGTTCAGAAAGGATGGTACAGAGGTGATCTCGATGGAGGAAGAGAGGGAAACGGCGGCGAGGGGAAGGATGGAAGAGGGACTAGGGTTAGGGCTAGGAGGGGATCGATGGCTGGTTTATGGAATCGCTAGCACTGGTACGGCATCACATCGAGCGAGGGAGGAGGAATCGTGTGGTTCTGTAGGTGTTCGTACAGAGATGAGAGGTAGGTGACAGCGACAGGCGCTGGAGGGGTACTGGGCCAAGAAGTATGGGCTGGATTCGGGGGGCTTAGCTGCTGCTGCTGCTTGCTTTGCTTTTTATTTTTATTTTTTCTCTTCTGTTTTTTTTTGTAGCAATAGGTTTTGGTAGAAAACATGGGATTTAGGTTAGTAAAAATTGTAGGAAAAATGAGGTTAAGTTAATTAGATTAAAAGAAACACTGCCAAGTTTTTGTTTTACAGAAAGTTTGAAAATAATTGATGTTTGGGATTTAAACCAATTTGAATGATTTTTGTATTAGGAAAACATTATTGGAAACAAACTTTTAATAGGGTGAACCCTATGATTTAAGTTGATTAAAAATGAGTTTGATTGTTTTGGAGATTTGTTATAAAATCAAATTGATTGAAATTTGCAATATTAGTTAATATTAGAAAACAAAGTATTTTTCAATAGGGTTTTCTTTAGGGTTTAAAAGTGATTTAAGGAATTCAAATTAGTGGTGCACTTCATGGATTCAAAAGTTTAATGATTTTGAGACATGGTTTGAGTTTGGAAGTGATTTGGAATTAATTGATTAAAGTGATTGATTGAATTAAGCAACAATTTAATAAGTGATCCAATATGAAATAAAAGGGAACAATTTGGTTGTTTTCACTTGTTATTTTTATTCCAAAAGTTGTAACAGAACAAGTATGAAAACATTGTTTGAGTAAGGTTTGAATTTGAGTTGTGAAAACAGTGGAAAACAAATGCACCAAATAAGAAACAAATGCAAACAACATGATGACATGATGCAAAACTTTAATAAACAAGAAATCAAACATTCTAATTGGTAGGTTTTCATACTTGGGCTGTTACAAAACGCCCCCCCTTGAAGGAATCGCGCCCCGAGATTCCTACTGAAAAAAGAAAAGGTCCGGATACTTCTTGGGAAGATCCTCTTGAGCTGTGACACGTGAAACACATCGTGCACATTGGATAGTTTCTGGAATTTCAAAACGATAGGCAACCCTGGCAACTCTTCTGGAAAGATGTCAGGGAATTTGGAAAACACCGGAACATTTTCAAGTAAAGGGAGAGATTTTGTATTGAGGGTGTATAGCTGATAAGAATTTGATTCATTTGGAGAATAGACTATCTGTAATAAAGGTGGAACAGAGTTATTGACATCAATGGAACACCAAGGATGACATCAATGTCAGAATCAGCAACATGAGAGCAACGAGGAATATGTGGCCTCTCATTAGAATTGGATTGTTCTTACTTATCTTGGAAGTCAACATTTGAGTTCCCGGGGGGTGAACAGAGTTTTGATTGCTTAGTGGAACCAGAACTGGGTTGTATGTTGTGGAAAAGATTTTTGACACCAAAGAATGTGATGCTCCGGTATGAAACAACACTTTAGCTGGAATAGAGTTTAGCAGATGAACGGGGAAACTTTGATTAGACGCCGGTAGAAGAATTGAGTGGAAAACAACAACAAGATTTCAACGGAAAGGATGTTGAGAAGAACAGGATATCAACATCGGGGAAAACGAGAACAAAACTCCTGAGGTACTATGGAAAACCCATCCGGGCTTCTAAAGGATCAATATCTACTGCTTAAGGAATAGAGGATCTGCTTCCGGGGCTTACACGCCTCCGTTCTCAATCATGAGTAGGCAACATGATAAATCATGTCACAACCACCTCCATTCCTATGGTCTAGTAGATATAACCATCCTAAAGAAACCAGAATTCGTGAAATCCTAACTTGAAAGTTTAGATGAGAATGGAAAACAACGTTGCACTTCCTTACCAGAAAAGGGTGGGTGGGTGGGGAAAGAAGAAAAATGGCAGAATTCCTACTCTCACGTTTCATTTTGTTCCTATATAGCTACAAAATAGTTTCTAGACTCAACTGCGACCAGTAAAAAGGGATCCTACAGGCAGACAGGCTCTGATACCATTTGTCGCACCCTGATTTCTAGGGGATACTCACCGTACGAACTGGATAGCAGATGCTTGGATTATGGGGCATAACTGCTCCCACGTCCCAGCTTCCTGGTAGGCCTACGCTTATGCGCGACAACACAAGCCCTGCTATTCCATCGTCGATGTAAACTATCCACTAGAGATCAAAGGCACTTCCGTCGACGTACTTCAAACCATACACACATGGTACGTCAACGGCGTTTAACAAGTGATATCACAACAGATCTCTACGACACAAAAGATTGAAATAAGTTGCAAATGGCTCTCATTAGAGCAGAGATAGCAAATACAATCATTCAGAGGGCACATGCCCCAACAATTCATCATTACATCACAGCGGAAGCATTCAACATGTCTGAGTACAGACAAGAACCAAATAGGCCTGAGAGGCCGGAAACAAACAGACGGAGCCCATCCACGAAGTCTCGGATCCTGCCCGGGTCCGCTATCTACTCGTCAGCAGTCTCGTCATACTCCACGTAGTTGCCACCATGAAGATCCTCGGAAACGTCGTCTGCGTAAACCACAGCCCCAAAGGGGTCAGTACACCAACGTACTGGCAAGCAAGACTCACAGTTCACCAAAGTGTAACCCGTCAACACCAAGCACAGATGCCTTGGGTTCAACGGAAGAGAGGGGATATAAAAGATGCTGCAACTGGCTGCGCTAACCAACTACAGAGATTCTAACAATTCCGGCTAACAGAAAAGAGATAAGATCGAGGATTGTAACCAACTGAAAGATAACTTCAAACAAACCCATCCTGGATCTCGCCCCTTATCCAAAGAAGCAATCCGAGGATAACTCACACAGTTGTATTAAAGGTGAATCAACTTATTGTGTCATCAACCTATTACTAGTCAAGTTATTAATCATTGGGTGTAACATGTTTGATCATTATGTTTAAGTTGTCCTGAGTACTTGTTAGCCAGTACTTTCACCAAGTAATCCATAACCGTGGAAAACACGGCTTCTCGAGAAGATTATCCCTGCAGGGTTGCACCAATTTGGCCGTACACGCAAGAATATCCCGCCAGACGGGAATCAAACCCACCAAGCGAGGTACTCTACACAACCAACCATTCTTCGCATCAAGCCCAAAGCACCTTGGGCGCACGGCTAATCGAGCCCAGAAGAAAATGGACCCTCATAGCACTCTAAGAACGTGTCCCCCTATATGCCGACTACGAAAGTTCCACCCTGGCCTGGGCTCGCAAAAACATGATGCGGCAAATGGAAAACACGAACTAAATGAGGCGATTTGGACGAGATGCGAATCAGGTCAAGTTGAGGGGGGCGCCCATACTCGCTTCCCACATGCGGTTAGTGCGCTCATCATGGATCAGTAGACAAGACCCTTTTCCTATTAGGGTCGACACTAGCAGGCTCCAAAACCTCTCATGGGCCTCCTGCCGGTGCCTTATCATAAAATTTATTATTAATAGTAACATTAGCATGATTGATTGATTAAACATCGAGCCCCCAGAACATAATAACAATATAGTAACTGAAAGTAACGGGTAACAGACTCGAGCAAAACAACCTAAGCATGCTAGTAAGACACTGGCTCAAACAATGGGTTGTAGGAAGGGAGATGAGGCAATATCAGGTTTAAGGGATTCATGTGATAGGTTCGTAACAAAACAACTACTACTAAGGCTAGCAGAAAAGAACAACGGAAAGTATCGGTAACCAATGTTGAAAGGAACACAGTGGTTCATGTGAGTGATAACTTGCCTGCAAAACCCAGTAGCCTGGTACTGAGTTAACTCCTTAGAAGGGGTGTAGTAAGTATCGTCGGTCTCAACGTCGTCGTTTATCCGAGAAGAAGCAAACAAACAAGGCAGAAATAAACAATCATTATCATGGCATTGTGCACAATCAAAGATGATGCATGTCAAGTTAATGGGTGCATCAAAATAAACTAGTTGACAAGATAGAAACAGGATTAAATGGACCCATATGCAATTGGATTGCATATGGAAAGCCCATGAATTATGGTTGAATTAATTGTTTTACAACTAATCATCATATGAAAGTGGATTAGCATGATGCATGGATGAGGAAAACAGCAAAATAACAACAATAGCACCAAATAGAAATAAGGTTTAACAAGTTTGGAAATTCATTTATTAATTTAGGAAATTTTGGTTACTTAAAGGTGCCACACAAGCACTTGTTGTTTTCACCAATTTTAAATGTTCAAAATAGATAACAAAGTTTATAATTGAAAAGAAAACAAGATTTTAGTTGGAATACATGTTTCACTTGTTGAAAAAGGATTTCAAATGATTTATTGATGAATTAAACAGGTGTAAGCAAGAATTAAATGAATTTAATTCAAACATGAACTTATTTGAATTTTTATTTGTTCAAAACATGAAGTGAAGTTCATATTTGACAAGGTTATGTTTTTATGGTTTGAAAACATATTTTATATGTCCCAAAAGAATTTGTTTTGATCAAATTATGAATTTAACAATATTAAATGAATTAAATAAGATTTAAATTATTTAACCAAGTTTAATTATTCAAATCATGAAACAAATTTTATATTTGGAAAGAGGGTTTAATTTTGCATGGAAAACATATTTCATTTGTGGAAATTGGATTTAAAATGAGCAAGTTATTATTTTGGCAATTTTAAATGCAATAAATAAGAAACAGTTGTTTTCAGCAATTTAAATTATTCAAAACAGCAAACAAAATTTATATTTGGAAAGTACATGAAAAATTGATTGGAAAACATATTTGGTTTGTGAAATTTGGAATTTTTATGAGCAAGTTATGAATTTTGCAAATTTAAGTGAATTTGACAAGTTTTCAAATTTTGCACCAATTTAAAATATTCAAAACAGTAAACAAATTTTATATTTGGGTAGAGTATTTAATTTGGTACAGAAAACATATTAAAAATGTTGAATTTGGAGTTAGGATGATTTATTTATGCAATTTCCAAAATTGGGTGCAAATCTGCCATTTTTACTGCACTAGGGACTTAGAAAATATTTTCCAGGGGCTAGATTTTAAGTAGCAGGGGCATAGCTGTGAATACTGAGAAGGTGAGGTAGCAAAACATGCAAAATAAAATGTTTGTGTTATTTGTGGGAGGGGGGATTCGATCCCCCCACCTCCTGCTGCGCGCACAGGGAGGTAACCAGTGGGGCTGGGCTCGGGTTGTGATAGAAGGGGGGGGGTGGCGAGGAGGTTAAGGTGTGGCTTGCGGGTGTTTTCTGAACTGAACGTAACTGAATCGTTACTGCACCACGATCTGAAAGGAAACATGAGGGATCGCCGGCAGAGACTGCTCGCCGGAGAGGGCGCCGGCCGTGGGGTGTGCTCGGGTGCGCTCGCGGCCAAGGGAGAGAGGAGGGAGTGAGGCGGGAAGGAGGCGGGCGGAGGAAGGGCTCACCTTGAGCCAGGAGGAGGCGATCGAGGTTCAGGTGCAGTAGGTCGAGCAGAGGGCGGACAGAGGCGATGGCGGCGGAGCTCCGGGGCTCCTCGGGGCCGACCGAGGGCATGGCGAGGGAGAGGAACCCGTGGCGGTTCCATTCCCGGCCACGGTTGGCCCCGTAGGTGGCCAGGTCGACGGTGGACGGCGCGGTCTGACGGCGGCGGTGGAGATGGTGTGGGTTCAGAAAGGATGGTACAGAGGTGATCTCGATGGAGGAAGAGAGGGAAACGGCGGCGAGGGGGAAGGATGGAAGAGGGACTAGGGTTAGGGCTAGGATGAGGGGATCGATGGCTGGTTTTATGGAATCGCTAGCACTGGTACGGCATCACATCGAGCGAGGGAGGAGGAATCGTGTGGTTCTGTAGGTGTTCGTACAGAGATGAGAGGTAGGTGACAGCGACAGGCGCTGGAGGGGTACTGGGCCAAGAAGTATGGGCTGGATTCGGGGGGCTTAGCTGCTGCTGCTTGCTTTGCTTTTTATTTTTATTTTTTCTCTTCTGTTTTTTTTTGTAGCAATAGGTTTTGGTAGAAAACATGGGATTTAGGTTAGTAAAAATTGTAGGAAAAATGAGGTTAAGTTAATTAGATTAAAAGAAACACTGCCAAGTTTTTGTTTTACAGAAAGTTTGAAAATAATTGATGTTTGGGATTTAAACCAATTTGAATGATTTTTGTATTAGGAAAACATTATTGGAAACAAACTTTTAATAGGGTGAACCCTATGATTTAAGTTGATTAAAAATGAGTTTGATTGTTTTGGAGATTTGTTATAAAATCAAATTGATTGAAATTTGCAATATTAGTTAATATTAGAAAACAAAGTATTTTTCAATAGGGTTTTCTTTAGGGTTTAAAAGTGATTTAAGGAATTCAAATTAGTGGTGCACTTCATGGATTCAAAAGTTTAATGATTTTGAGACATGGTTTGAGTTTGGAAGTGATTTGGAATTAATTGATTAAAGTGATTGATTGAATTAAGCAACAATTTAATAAGTGATCCAATATGAAATAAAAGGGAACAATTTGGTTGTTTTCACTTGTTATTTTTATTCCAAAAGTTGTAACAGAACAAGTATGAAAACATTGTTTGAGTAAGGTTTGAATTTGAGTTGTGAAAACAGTGGAAAACAAATGCACCAAATAAGAAACAAATGCAAACAACATGATGACATGATGCAAAACTTTAATAAACAAGAAATCAAACATTCTAATTGGTAGGTTTTCATACTTGGGCTGTTACATTTTGGCTCCAGTTCGACCAATTTGAGGTGACTATTCATGTTCTTCTTGGTATGCGTGCGTCATGAAAGAAAAGCTGAGAGAGATAAGCATGCATGGCTGGGGGAGTGAGAGATACGCTGCATGCAGAGCGCTAGAGGGAGAGAACGTGGGCGCAATATTTGAGGCGTGTGCGTGAGTTGGGCCAATAGTTGCCATGCAAGCAATAACTGCCCAGAATTTCTACGGAAGCAAATAAGGGGTGAAACATTCCAATTTGTACAGAGAAAGCACCTCCTTGGTATCCGGGCTGGGGCTAACACGCTAACTAAAAAGAATCAGAGGGAGTACCACCATCACCTCTCTCATCATTAATTGCACTGTCACCTCAGCATTTTGCCAACATGACATCTATGATACCATATATGATACCCCATTGTGAGTAGTCTCATGCAAGAGCTAGCTGCAGAACGTGCTCCTAGTCACCTTGTGAGAGTGAGAGGTGGGCCATGTATCAATAAAGTAATACATGTTTATAACTCACTATTGTACATGTTGGTTGTATAGTTGGCTATAGGTGACATGACAATTTCTTGTAGCCGACTGCTAGCTCTACTATTGAACTTGCTCTTAGAGCAAGTACAATAAGGTTACGTAAGAAGACTATAAAGATTAAAATAGCATTTTTGTGATGACATGGAGGAGAGAGACGAGGAGAGAGAAGGTGAGTGAGCTCTCATGCAGGAGCCACCTGCAACACGTACTCCTAGGCACCTTGTGAGAGTGGAATGTGGGTCATGTCTTAATAAAGCAACATACTTTTTTATCTAACTATTATACATGTTGGCTCTATGGTTGACTACTATAGATGACGTGGCAAGTCCTTATAGCCAACTGTTGGCTATACTATTGAACTTGCTCTTAGAGCAAGTACAATAAGGTTATGTCAGCAGGCTATAAGAGTTAGAATAATATATTTTGGATGACATGGAGGAGAGAGAAAGGAGGTGGGCTCTTATACAAGAGCCAGCTGCATCACGTGCTCCTAGATACTTTATGAGAGTGGAAGATGGACCATGTCCTAATAAAATAACATTTTTATATAAATAACTATTGTACTCCCTCCGTTCCAAAATAGATGACTTCCCTTTTTCTATATATGCATGTATACATGTTAGCTATAAGGTTGGCTATAAGTGACATGCCAATTTCTTATAGCCAACTCTTGCCTGTAATATTAAACTTGCTCTTAGAAAACGATCCATGGAGGGATTCTAAAACCGCGAACCAAGTGCCTCTACCGGCGTCGGCCGGAAAATTTTCGGGGAGCAGAAAATACACCACTTTACAGCCCATAAACGACCAACCAAGCAGTCCCTTGAAATAATTGAGCCGGGCCTGTATCGTATGCTGATATTGCCTGTGCTGCGCGTAAATGGCCGTTCTCCACAAATGGGCTCGGGCCCAACCGCACCTCTTCTATATACGGAACCCTAAGACGTGGAACGAACGATCCAGAAGCCACCACCATCGTCGTGAGGTGATCGGAGCCGGAGCAACCACCCCGAGGAGGAAGGAGAAGCTTGGCGAGGCGAGGAGAAGGATGGGGAAGGTGCCGGTGCGCATGAAGGCGGTGGTGTACGCGCTGTCGCCGTTCCAGCAGCAGATTATGCCGGGGCTGTGGAAGGACATCACCACCAAGATCCACCACAAGGTGTCCGAGAACTGGATCTCCGCCACGCTCCTCCTCACCCCCGTCATCGGCACCTACAAGTACGTCCTCTCCCCCTCCCTCCTTCCTACCCGTCTCGCACGGACCATCCCGTCGCGCCGTGTCGTGGGGATCTAGGGTCGCGCTGTTCGCCTGTGTCTTCGGTTCCCTGCCAGATCCGGCCGGCTGTCCAATCGATCGATCCGCTTCGTTAGAGCTGTTGCGCTGATTTGATGTGTTGTATGTCGGATTACTTCTAGAACCCATCTTATGCAGCATGTATGCGCTGCGTTGACCGAACAAGCTAGACACGATTTTCGGAAAATGGGGATTGAAATGACAGGGGAAATTTAGACCGGACTAATTCAATGCAATCTGTCTGTGTAAGCATCGTTTTTTTCACCTTGAGAAATGGGGTCTGAAATGAGAGGGAATGTAGACCTAGTTGCTTCAGTGCAATTGATTTGTGCAGATAGTTTTTGGTGGGGATTGAATTGACAAGGGAAGTTGGACCTAGTTGGCTCTGCAATTTGTTTATGCATCTTTGAGATACATCTGACGCCTGATACCCTTCACCTTGATATTGTTTGTTAAACTCTTTGGTCTTGAGTGTTGTGATGCTGTTATGAGCACATAATAATAATCTTGTTGGTTATACGATGCATAAGTAAAAAAGGGAGGTGGATGGGATCTTTTGGTTATCTCGTTGAAGCTTCTTCAGATGAAGTTATGGTTCTTAATTAGTCAGTTTCATGGCTTTAATCCAACTATTGTAGCTTCATGTTTGCGAGCTACTGAAGTATATTGTGTAGATAATCACTTGAGCATTATGTTTTGGCAAGGCTTTTAGCGATATAAAATCATTCTCTTTGAATTGCATGGTTCATCTAAGGTAAAGAATGTCTAAACTTTGCCCATGGATGATAAGCTTTTATCAAACCCTTATGTTTGGATCATGCCTTTGGATTTCCAGTTAACTCTTGAAATGAGCATAGAAATGCATTTGGTTTTGAAGTTTGCCCATGTGGATCATAAGCTTTTATACAGTATTATGAGTTTTGGTTCAACGCTTTGGTTACAACTCACAAGTATATCTTTCTTATGCTTTCATGTAATGTACATGTTCCTAAGAAATCCTCATTTTGGGATGTGACTTTCGACAACCCATATCTTCATTAGTTTGGACTCTGAAACGTCATTATTATTGCTGGCCGCACCTTTGGTATTTTTGTACACTGATTCACAATGTTTTATTTTGTTATTTCCCTTTTTGTGGTACCAGTGGCTTTGCATGTTTTAAACTATTGAAATCTCATCTACTACTACTATCTTAGTAGCTGAATGACTTGTGCATGTCAAACATTTCACATTCTTGATTTGTTTTGATGTGGTCGTGCAGATATGCGATGTACTACAAGGAGCAGGAGAAGCTGCACCACAGATACTAAATGCGAAGAGTTTGTCGAATGTTGCAGCAGTTGGAATTTCAGTGTTCTATAATCCACCAAGAATGATTTAATATTTTTGGATCACTTCTAGTTGTACTCTTTTCCTCTTTCCATCCATATGCAGGAAGTGTGACTTGCAAACTTATTTTGAGGCCTGACTTGTTGGCTTTATCTGTCACTGGAGTGATTGTTAAATAAAGCAAATTAACTGGTCATTTCGCTTGGTGTTTTATTTAACTTCATGAAAAATTGATCACACTCGTCTCTGGTATGCTTGGCAAATGTGATTTGTGTTCTTTGGGTTAACCAGGCTGTTTTCCTTGTATCTTGTACCACCTCTGTTCCATAGTTCTTGTCCCGGTTTTAGTCACTAAAACCATGACAAGAATTATGGAACGGAGGGAATTACATTTTCATTGCTGTACTATTGCACTTGAATTTGTATTTTCTTGCTGTAACATGTCTGACATTTCTTCAACTTTAGGGTAATTGCCTGGTTATATGTCGGTTATGTTTGTGTTATCTTGTGAATGTTATTGCGACTATCCTAACAGTGAGATCTGTGAAACGCCATGATACCTTTGATGGACAAAACTAAAAAAAATTACTAGCTTTGATGCAAGGATTGAAGGGTTCGGGTCTGTTTGGTAGCTCACTTAATTCCCCAGTGTTTTGGAGATACCATGTTTCTGAAATACTAGGGTTTCGAATTCTTCATGTAGGAGTAGTCCATATGCCAACAAATCGTGAGCCACTGGTCCATGAACCTGACTGCGTAAGTGTCGGCGTGAACAAACGGTCTGATTCAAATTCTCTCGTACATACCCCAGCCATTCGTACTCTCCGTTGAGCATCAATACAACACTTACCACACAAACGTATCCGACATGGAAATGCTTTTGGCACATATCTTCATGCTTGTTTTGGGGGTCCTTTTCTCAAAGGATATATATCCACTCCGATCCATAAAAAGTGACGCTCACTTAGTACAAAAAGTTTACACTTTTTATAAATCGGGGGGAGCAGAATACATCAGATTCATGTTAGGAGAGGCCAACGACTGACACAAAGCCGCAGTGAAATCTGATACCAAGAGTTCGAGTATTTTGGTGGCGAGTGGTTCGGGGTATTTTACCAGATTATTCTTCTCTGAAAAATCGTCATATTCGACTTCATGCTCGATGTGATCTCTGTCAAGCTATGGACGAGGATCTTCGTCATGCACTCATCTCATGTACGCATGCCAAGAAATACTGGTCGCTATTGAGATTTTCGGACTGAAACTTCCAGATCTACACCCTCGGACTTGGACCAAGGACATAGTGCTTGATCCTATGTTTACGGATGATGAGAGAAGCAAAATCATTACAATCATGCATTCAATCTGGAATGCAAGAAACAGATGGACACATGATCGGGACAGTTTTGAGCCAGATCATATACTCAAGAGGATTCGGGAGGATCTCTCTCTTGGAGGTACCACGTGGACGTATAACCACGGTGGAACAATGTTGGCGACCACTGGACCCGGGCTGGATAAATATCAATACAGATGGGGCAGTTAACAGCGAATCAAGATGTGGTGGGATCGGAGGAGTAGCTCGATCTCATGCTTATTTCTTGGGTGCTTGGTGCAAACCAGCCCAAGGTGTCACTGATCCGGTGATCGTAGAAGCCCTGGCAGTGAAGGAGGGAGCAATCTTCGCCCAGCTCCGGGGATTCTCACATGTGATCATAGAGGTGGACTGCCTTGATGTGGTCAATCTATGGAACTCGCGTCTGCATACACGATGAATTGTTGCGCCAGTCCTACAGGATATTGAGGATATTTCATCTAGCTTTAGCTCTTTCGTAATTCTACATGTTAAGAGGGAGGCAAACAAGTCTGCTGATTGTTGTGCCAAACTCGCTTGTAGTCTTCAGATTTCGGAGTGTTGGCTTAGCAACAGTCCATCCTTTCTTATGAGCAGCCTGTTGGCTGATTGTAACCAAATGATTTTCAATCAATAAAACTCTATGTCGAAAGCAAAAAAAAAATCCTTGATTCTATGACTAGGTAGACATGCAGAGTTAAAACGCTGCCCCCTTCTTTAAGCTGGTACAGAAAATCTTCTCTGTTTTTTTTTTACATAAAATCTTCCCTGTTTTATGTGAGAGCATCTCCAGCAGCCGCGCCATCCCGCGCGCTCGCGCGAAAAACCGCCAATTATACCGCGCACTGGCCAGCGTGGCGTGCTTGCGCAATAAGGGCGCGCGCGAGGAGCGCACGGCTAAAATCCCCAACCGGAGCTTCCCGTACAGCATGCGTGACCACGCGACAGCGCCCGCGAATCCCCAGCCGTCGAGCGAAAATCTCCGCGCGCGCTTGCGGCTACCCCTCCCGCTCGGTGCTGGCGATGGAGAACTATTCCGGCGCGCCGCCAACGCCCTCGTACGCCGCCGGTTTCGCGAATGCTGCAAACCCTAACGCCGCCGCCGGAGCCGTGGGTGAACTCGAGCGACGAGCATCCGCCGCCGGCGCCCGGCTCAATGCCTGCGCCAGGCGTACAACAGAAGCGCCTGCCGGTCGACGCGTAGACCGCGGCCGCCACGACGAAGAAGGCGCGAGCTTTGCAGGGCCGCAAGACGGTCGCAGGCGAAGAAGCAGCCGGAGCCGCCTCCACTGCCACCGCAGCAACCGCTGGCCGCCACCGGCTTCATAGCCTATGCGCCCGCGCGCAACATGTTTGGTGAAATGCCCAAAAGGTATTTTCGATTTCAAACTTCATTTTTTCTACGTGTACGATGAACTTGTCGCCTAATTTATGTGTGTTTCTTCTCATTTGGTGTTGTGTTGATGATGAGTCCTACTTGGCAACTATGGATGTTGAATCAAATCATGACAATTGGACTCAAGAGCACGGATCTCAACAAGATTGGTCTCAAGCATATGGCTATGAAGGAGGTGACGAAGTCGATGAAGAAGGTGAGGGCATCGTTAAGAGAAAGGAAGGGGAACTAGCTACACTTCAGAGGAAGATGTTTGGCTACCTTTTGCGTGGTGGGATTGGATGCATCCGTTGGTACGGATCAAACAAGAGACACCTATTGGACGAGGATGAAGGAGTATTTTGATAGTATCAACACGATTCCGAAGAAGGATAGAACCGACCACTCCGATAGATCTCTTCGGTCGTGTTGGTCACTTATTTCGACGGAGTGTCAAAAGTGGGCGGGGGTGTTGGCGGCAACGGATGCTATGAATCCAAGTGAAGCTAACGAGGTTGATAGGGTAAGTTTGGAATACTTCTATATGGTCACTTCCTACGATCTTGCATTCTCTTGGCTATCTTGCTTAACTTTCCACTTCTTGTTTGTAGGCTAACATTGCACAAAACCTATACAAGGGAGCTGACAAGAATAACAAGAAGGGGCAAATATGCCATGGAAAACCATTCACCTTGCATCATGCATATGCGGCGCTAGAGAACGAGGAGAACCGGAGGGCTCATCCGGCTATTCGCAAGATTGAAGCAAAGAAGAACAAGCAACTAGAAGGTGGAGATGATGATGATGTATCAAGTGGTGAGGAAGGCAACCGAAGCCCCACTCCAAACTCGATTGCCCCCCCCAAAAAGGCCAATTGGAAGAAAGCAATCAAAGGAGAACAAGAAGAGGGGCCGTGAGGATCCCATCGAGTCATACATAAAAGCTATGGTGACCGCAAGTTTGGAAGCAAACGAGGAGAGAAGGACAAGGAAGGAATCGGCGATGTTGGCGGATGCAAGGAGGGTGGAGGTGGAGGCGAGGAAGGTGGCGACGGAGGAGAGGAGGGTGGCGGTGGAGGAAAAGAAGATTCAAATGGAGGAAGGTACTCGCCGTCAAGAGTATGAGAGGAGTTTCATCTTCCTCGACATGTCCAAAGTTGACGCCGAGCAAAAAGAATATGTCAAGCTTTGCCATGAAGAGACCCTAGCTCAAAAAAGGACGAGTACCATGGCATATGGAGGCTTCGGTGGCATGGGAGCACCTCCACTTGGGGGCTTTGGAGGCATGAGAGCACCTCCACTTGGGGGCTTTGGAGGCATGGGAGCACCTCCAATGGAGGGCTTTGGAGCAAGTATGGAAGGACCAAGCGATGTCGTTGGAGGCATGAGTGGCATTAGTACCACGGTACACGCGGCACCACAGCCGGGTATATTCATGGCTTCCTTGATGTCTCAAATGGCTTCTTCGAGTCTCACAGCTGACGATCAAGATGAGAAAGATGACGATGACGTTGATAGCGATGAAGAAGACGAATAAATTTCTTGCTTCAAGTTATCGTGTGTGCTTTCGTGACATGAACTATGTTGAGTTTTAGCTATTGAACCATGTGGTTGTTTTGTTTTTAAACTATGGAGACAAACTATGTTTGAAATTATGCATTTTGCTATGTTTGAGTGTCGGCTGGGGGCGCGCGCCTCGGAATCGCACGTCTGCATTTCGGCTTTGCGCTGCCCACGCTGGAAACGGCACATGTTTTGGCGTGGGTGAAATAGCGGTTCTTCGCGTCGTGCGTCAAAACTGGATACAGCGCGCGCGACGGCCTGAAGCACCAACCGCTAGTAGCATTTCAACCAAACCTTGTTTCTCTATCAAAAGGAGCGCCCTTCCATTTTTTTTATCAAACGTAGATAGGGACAAAAGCCTGCCCGATAGAGGAAAAAATGGATGGGTCTATCTATGGTGGTTTGAAAGTCATTCACAAAGCTACTCAGACTTTTAGTGGATTTGATGCCTTTTTTCAGCGCCAGATAATCGCGCGTCTGCTGAAGATTAGTGCATTCTCCATGATTTGCTATGATAAACAGTTGATAACTTCTAAGTTCCAAATTGAAGACTACAAAATAACTAAAAGTAATACTCTTTGTGACAGTTAATTTGAGATGGAGGGAAGTGAAAATCGAGCTAATGGTGTCACGTTTGAAATATTTTCGACAATCTGCTACACAGGGTCGCAGGTCTTGCCCGTGCCGAGTCCGTCCGCCTGTACTGTATAGCTGACGCCCAGGCCCCAGAGTCGAAAAAAAACAGCAGCCTTCGTCCCCGCAGCCGAAACAGATCTATCGCCTCCGCCGCCTTCCTCTCCCCCCACCGCCACGATGTCTCGCCGGTACGACAGCCGCACCACGATATTCTCGCCGGAGGGCCGGCTGTACCAGGTCGAGTACGCGATGGAGGCGATCGGCAACGCCGGGTCCGCCCTCGGCATCCTGGCCTCCGACGGCGTGGTCCTCGTCGGCGAGAAGAAGGTCACCTCCAAGCTCCTCCAGGCCTCCCGCTCCGCCGAGAAGATGTACAAGGTCGACTCCCACCTCGCCTGCGCCGTCGCCGGGATCATGTCCGACGCCAACATCCTCATCAACACCGCGCGCCTCCACGCCCAGCGCTACGCGCTCTCCTACCAGGAGCCCATCCCCGTCGAGCAGCTCGTGCAGTCGCTCTGCGACACCAAGCAGGGCTACACCCAGTTCGGAGGCCTCCGCCCATTCGGCGTCTCCTTCCTCTTCGCCGGCTGGGACAAGGTCCACGGCTTCCAGCTCTACATGAGCGACCCCTCCGGCAATTACAGTGGGTGGAAGGCCGCCGCCGTCGGGGCAAACAGCCAGGCAGCTCAGTCCATGCTCAAGCAGGACTACCGTGACGGCATGACTCGCGAGGAGGCCGTGGCCCTCGCTCTCAAGGTCCTCAGCAAGACCATGGACTCCACCAGCCTGACGGCCGAGAAGCTGGAGCTGGCCGAGGTGTTCCTGCAGCCTGGCACCGGAGAGGTGCAGTACCAGCTGTGCTCCCCGGATGCCATGGGGAAGCTGCTCGCCAAGGCCGGACTCACGCAGCCTGCACCCGAGGCATGATCAACTGAGCTGGTTTATTCTTGTTCTCGAATTGGGTTGATATTGTTATCTATGTGATGGCGAAAAATTGATCAATCAGGATAAATTTTGTTCTGAGCTGTCACATTCACCAACCATGGTTTGAAATGATCCAGCTCCCTGTGTGTGTTTTCCATCCGATGTTTGCTGTTATTCTCGAATTAGTTGGTATATTATCCATGTAGTGGTGAACAATTGATAACTTGGGATGAAGTTGCTAAGACTAAGAGTTGTCTAATTGTCGTAAACTATGGTTGCAAATCAATCCAAATTGTTATGTGTTTCCCATCTGTTACTTGTGATAACACCAGTTAGCTGTTCTAAAGCCGAACTATCTTCAATATATCCAGTGTAGTATGTAGCTCGCCCTTGAGAAGGTCAGTATTGTTTTATGGAGTATGGTATATGTCAAGAACTTAGGAGAGAAAATGTTTGACTTGATTTAGTGTAAGTTGTCTATCCAGTATTGGTGACATGTTCATAGTTATGGAACCAAGCTTACTATTGATCTGATGTTGAACAATTGATCAATTAGGATAATTTTTTTATGAGCTGTCACATTCATCAACCATGGTTTGAAATGATCCAATTCCTTCTGTGTGTTTTACATCCTATGTTTGTTTTTATTCTCAACTAGTTGGTATATTATCCATGTGGTGGTGAACAATTGATCAAGTGGGATGAAATTGCTAAGAGTTGTCGTCAACTGTGGTTGCAAATCAAACGAAATTGTTATGTGTTTTCCTTATGTTAGTTGTGATAACACCTGTTAGCTGTTCTAAAGCCGAACTATCTTCAATATATCCAGTGCAGTATGTAGCTCGCCCTTGGGAAGTTCAGTATTTGTGTATGGAGTATGGTCTACGTCAAGAACTTAAGAGAGGCAAAAAAAAAAAGGTTTGATTTCATTTCCGGGTAGGCTTTTGGTGTCACCTTGTATAACTTGGTGAAATTGCTAATGGTTGTCATAAACCGTGGATCCAATATTGAATGGAATGGAAGTTCTCTACCCAGTACTGGTGATATGTCCACATTATCCAATATACTAGTGATATATCCAAGTAAACTATCTTGCTTGTCCCAGAAAATGATGTTCTTGTATGAAATATGGTTATGCTAACAGTTTGTAGGTTTGAATCGTGATCTAGATTTATAATTTGGTAGGCCAATGATCTTTGTGGAGGTATTTCTGCACCATATGATTGGGCATAGACAGGATGTGTGAGCGCCGAGCGGTGAAATACCCTGCTGCTGTTTCTTTATTAGGTAATTATGTGCATTAAGATCAGAAGATTGTTCTGACAGAGGGATAGTGAAGTAGAAACTAATTTTTCCGGAAGCATCTCTCCATCCAGTCTTCTGTTGGATTTATTCTTCCAATAACAGAAAACTCAGGATTATCGATACCGTTGGCATGTAGTTCTACAATTAGCGTATAACTAGTATGTCGCATTCAGTTAATATTGTAGTAGGACTTAGTGTTAGGATATTCCACGAGGATAGAAGTTTGTTAGATTGTGGTGCTGATTTATGGCAAGATGGTTTATATCTGAATCATCAAAGTTTGCTAAAGATGTTCAGGACAGGAGGATTCATATATTATCTGTGTACCATCATTCGAGGTTGCTAATACATTCCGTGAAGAGAATTTGTTACGTTTTAAACTTGGATGCGTGTGTATTGCTGACTAGACTGTTTAATTAGTTGACGTGATGTGTTTTCTGGGGAAATAATACAGCAAGGCTTTTTGGAGCTACCAGTGATAACCAAGACAGCCGATTTCTCATGTTGTCACTCGATTGCCTGATTGCTGGGTATATTTCCTATGTACTGTAGACTGTTGCTTAATTCTTGAATCATGTTTGCTATGATACTTCTACAGCACCATGGGAATAGTAAATTTGATCTGGTGTAAGGGTTATTCTGGTTACTGTGAACTATATCAAGTCATAAAATAAGAGTTATTATCCAAAGTAATCCATGTCTTCTTTTGAGATAAATAGGGTCTCCCTGTTCCATTGCATCATCGAAACAAAGTTATCAAGGTCTTGGTGTATAGTTCGGCATTCTCATCTAATTAATGATACTTCTACCAGTAACTAACTTTTTTGATGGATATTCCAGTAACCGTGGTATGGAATTTAGTTTTGTTAAGGCACATAACATGAACAGATACTCAAATATTGTTCAAGTTAAGAGTATAAATTCTATGTTTTTCCTCGGTGGCTGGTGAAAAAGTGCCAGATAACTTAAACAGCATGATGATATGGAAATCAGGAACTATGATACAAGTTTCATCTATAGTATTTCAGTACAAGGATTAGATGTACATCATATCTGGAGGCTTCACATGTACTCATCTGTTAAGAACTCGTGCCGTTTGGAGTTCTGGTAACTTGTTCAGCTTGCGACATTGAGATTGATGATTCGCCAGCTCTTTTGTCTGAACTTCTGTTGCACAGCATTTTTCTTGAAATCCCAGTTGAAGTCTTCTGGTCTGCAGCTGAGACCGTTTGCGTCTGTAATTCAGTCTTTTTGTAATTGTCCGGTCAGAAAATGAGCTCTGATGGGTCTATGGAACGGCTATTGGTTCAGTCTGAAGTTGAGCCTCCTGAGCCAGACGGAGTGCAGGATCATGTGGAACATGTCGAGCCTCTCCGGCGGCTGGCGCAGCGTGAAGTGCTGCTTCACCAGCCGCACCCCGTCGAGGAGCCGCTCCACCTCCGCCACGGGTATGCTCTCCAGGATCTCCTTGAGCCTCGGGATGTCGGCGACCGGCACGGACACGGAGAAGGCCTCCCACCGGAGCACGTCGGCGAAGGGCGGGGCGTAGCCGTCGGACACCAGCACGGGCACGCACCCGGCGTGGATGGCCTCCACCACGCGCGGGCTCGCCACCTCGTGCCCGCTCGGGCACAGGCAGAAGCGTGCGCGGTGCATGTAGGCGAAGTAGTCGTCCTGCTTGTCACGGCCGCCTTTGCCGCCCGTGGAAGCACGAGTGCCTTTGCCGGCGGAATTGGAGGGGAGGTCGTACTCGTAGACCGGGAAGTTGTCCGGGTCGCGGCCCTTCCATTGCCGGAGCAGGAAGTCGCGGACGTGGCCGTGCCGCCCGCCGGCGAAGAAGGCCAGGTAAGGCCGCGAGGACAGCCCCGGTACCGGCGCCAGGAGCTGTCGCGGCGTGTCGCCGTCGTAGAGGTTTATCTCCGGGATGCTCACGTCCTTCCCCGGCCGGAACCCCTCCGACATGTTGGCGTTGCAGAGCGCCCTAATTCCGTTGGCGTACAGCTCCGAGTCCCCCCTCGACGCCCAAGGACCCTACACACCACCAAGTCCCAACGAGTCAGACACCAACGCGCGTGCGGCAGCTCGAGAAGACAAAATTAAGAAAAAAACTCTTGGACGTACCCAGTCATGGCAAGAGAGCATGAAGTGGTCGGCGCCGGCGGAGCGGTTCCAGAAGGGGTGGCGGGAGGCGACGACGCGGACGTAGTCGGCGACGAGGGAGTGGAGCAGGGTGCGGTCTTTGGCGAGGGGTCGGTACACGAGCTCCACCATCTGGACGACGCTGAAGGGGAGGAAGAAGGCGTGCGCGCGCGCGGGGTCCCACGTCCGTAAGCCGTCCTTCGCCGGCGCCATGAGCTCCAGCTGCTCGATGAAGCGGCCCTCGATGGTGTAGATGTTCTTGCAGGGCCCGGTGTGCACGATCGGCGGCTCCCCTTCCTCGTACACGTACACCTTGAACCGCCGCTCCATCTCCACGTAGCTCCTGCCATGCCGTAAGTGTGATCGAGTAAGATTAGGCCGGCTGGCGTCGGTGGCGGCTGGCTGGCGAGGTCGAGCTTACCGGTAGAAGGCTGCCGGGTTGCGGTACACCCTCGCCAGGAGACCATAATCCACCTCGACGCCGGGGAACCACTCCGGTGCCGTCGAGCTGCCCTTCCCCCGCGCGGCCCGTCGTATCGCGGCTCGCGCGCCGTCGAGCTCCTTCTCCACGCTCGGGGGCTTCCTCGCCCCAGCACTTTCTACCTCGCTGTCCTGAAAACACACACACAAAACCTGCTGATCATATTGCACGCCACGACCTATGCCAACGTACGTAGGTGCAACTTCCTCTCGTCACATACCGTGGCGAGAACGGTGGCAGAGGAAGTCGAGGAGGAGGTGTTGCTCAGCTCCTCCACGCCGGAGACGGAGAAACCGCCGCCGGCGATGACGAGGAGGCCGAGCGAGAGTGCGACGGCAAGCAAGCGCGCAGCAGCCATGTCCATGTGCACGCCCCGAGCTCCGGGCGCGGGTGCGGGAGCTGACCTTGCACTGAAAATCAATCAATCCCCATTTCGATCGGCTTAAACTATCTTGGATTAAGCCTTCTCGATGCGGGAACGCGTGGTGGTGGCGCACGTCGATCGATCGATCGATCGATCAGATCAGGAGTAAGTCGATGAGCTTGTCATGTGTTTAGCGAGTGGGACTGAGTTAGCAGGGCGGCCGGTCGCGAGAGGTTGGAAACTGGAGCCAAGCATGCACCGGCGACTCCGTTCTACCCCGAGACTTCTCTAAGACCAGTACAGTACTTATAATGGGGACTAGTATCATGCATATGCATACGCATACGAGACTAGGAGTATACGCATACTATCTCTACAGTATCTCTCCTTCTATTTATTATTTTATAGAATTTTAATACTCCAAATATTTGCACAAGATTGATTTGTCATTAATTTTTTGTGGTATTACGCGCTATATACGGTATAATATTCGATACCACCGTTCCCTCTCTCTTCATTAATTAATACGTGGTGATATCATAGTCTCATTCTATTTATTATTTTATAGAATATCAATATAAATATGTTTATAAGATTAATTTGCCATTAATTTTCTTAGTACTTGCTATGATACGCTATGTTAGCGCGCTATCCTAGGTAGCAGTACAATCTAAAAAAACCACACTAAATGCACCGTTTTTTATAGATTGCATCTAAATTAAGTTGCATTTAATGATTTTGGCCTGATACTTATTTGTGATTGTGCTAACATTTTTTTTGCCCATGATCTCGTGGAAGTGTTGTACTCACTCCGTTTCTTTTTACTCCACGTATTAGGTTTGTCTTAAGTAAAACGTTCTAAACTTTGACCAAGTTTATAGAAAAATATAAATATTTTAAATATTAAATGGATATAATATGAAAATATAATCCATGATGAATCGTATGATATTGACTTGGCATTGTTAATTTTGATATTTTTTCTATATTATGGCGGCCCTAACCTAATACACAGACTAAACAGAAATGGAGGGAGTATGTTACTATAGATACAACTACAACCTCTTTTTGCATTAAATAGAGTGTCACGTAAGCAAATTGCTTATAAGTTCGAATTTCAACGATTAGGGAGGGGAATGAAACACTTGTCTTTCACAATCAATTCTTTTTGAACAGTCAGTATAGGACACGCGAAGCGAGAGCGAAACTCGCTATGAGGAGAAGACTCGGCAAGAGAGGTTCAGAGAGATGGGGTGCAGATTGGGTCGCGCGGCAGGGCTGAGGAGGGGGAGCGTCCAGAGGAGGGGAGACAGAATGTAAGATCTGTTCAGTTCAGGGAGAGCAGGAATCAAGTTTTGGATGTGGATTCCATATGCAAATTATGTGGGGCTAATCACGATGAGAACCTGTTCCAGTAAGAGCCAAAACCATGGGAGCTTGTGGCCCCCTTTGTGGGCTCAGCTGTGCCTAATGGTGGTTTCTTTGTCATTCCCGACATAAGAAAACCTGCTCCTGTGAAGGAAATTTACCAGGCGATAGTTGAGGTTGTGCAGGGTAATGTTTAGGCAGATCGAGGATGAGTTTACTCAATGGGCTGGAGGTAGATGTTCCTGGAGGTGGTACGCCAAGCAGATGAGTGCCTCCAGGTTTCTAATGAGGTTTCCGAGTTCTCGAGATATTGATGCATGGATTCACTTTGGCAGAATCAACATGCGTACTTTGCCTTCAGTTATCTTACAGGTGGAAAACTAGATTCCTGGGTATGGAGCAGTTGCTGAGCTTGATATGGCTTGGTTTCAGGTGAAAGGGATTCCGCTGGAAAACATGAATTGTCCCACGACCTCTTATGCAGGCAGCCTTGTTGGCAGGACTCTCTCTATCGACAGACACATCTTGAACAATGTGGACTACGTCCGGGTCCTTATTGGCAATTTGGATGTGTCCCTTGTTCCTCCCTGTGGTAACTAATGTTAATATTGGTGGGTCCTTTTATGATTTAGAATTTACTAGGGAGATTGCTTCAGGAAAGGTGAACAAGGAGAGATCTCAGACTGAAATTGAGCAGTCAGGTCAAACTACACCTGGTAAGAATGTGTGTGTGTGTGTGTGTGTGTGGGGGGGGGGGGGTTCTCTCACACCCCCAAGAAGCAAAGGACTGATGATGACAATGCTGGTGCTGGAGGTAGGCAGGGACATCATGGTCAGTCACATGGGGGGTTTATGCGTGATGCTAGGGCGTCCTATGTGAACTCAGCAGCTGGCTGCCACCTGGCAAGTAAAAACCCTAGTGATGAAGAGAAAGGCAAAGGTAAGAGGAAGGTTACTGAAGAGGAAGTTAGCATGGATAGTGATGATGAGGATGATTCTTCTTTTGCGAAGAATGTTCAGAGACTGGGATATGGTTCTTCTATGGTTCCCTATGTGAACCAGGTGGGTGTGGGGTCATCTTCTGCTCATCAGAGGGCTCCCCCTGCACTGGACTTTTATGACCAGTATGTTGAGTATTTGAAAACTCCTCGTATTACTTCCGGTGTTGTGGAGAACCCTGAAGAACCACTTAAAATGGATCTTACTTATGAGGAATTTTTGAAGAGGTTACCGGAGTCTAACAGTGATAAGAAGAGTGTTTGGAAGCAGCAGCTGCAACAGATTCCAGGTGCCAACTTGGGCCCTGTGGTGGAATCTCCATCTGAGTCTGTTACAAGTGAGAGTTTTGATGTGATGTCTGAGGATGAGGTTATGTTAGAGGAGGCTGATGGTGGCAATCGTGTTCATGTGTCCTCTATCAGGATCACTAAACCGACTCCAAGTCCTGAGGTGGCTGTCAAAAGTTCATGTGGGGATAAGCCCTCTGTGCTTGCTCTGCCCACCCCTGACCAGCCTGCTCCCTCCAGGGGTAGTGCTAGGATTCAGGGATTTATTTCTGTTGTTTCTAAAAACGCAAATAGAAATGCTAGGAAGAAGTTTTGTGGTAGTAAGAATAGTAAGGAGGGGGTGCCCCTTGGAGGTACAAATATCCCTGTTAGGGTCAGCACTAATCACCCTTGGAGTGATGTGGTGTCTGGGCCCAGGACTAGAAGCAAATCAAATAGGTTATTATGATTGGAGCCTTTCTGAATAGCAGGGGTGTGGGGAATAAGGGTTTTGCTTTTGCTTTGAGGGATCTGATTAGAGATCATGATTTGGATTTTATTGGGTTGCAAGAAAACATGAGAATTGTTTTTGATAAATCTACTTGGAGAAAGTTTGATCCTAATGGCTGTTTTACTTGGCTCTGGTCCCCCTCTGTGGGCAGGTATGGGGAGCTTCTTTGTGGCATCAGGTCCTGTAGATTTGATGTTATAACAGCTGAGACTAGTAGATTTTTTGTCCATGCTAAAGTGCTTGATAAGAAGTTGAATAAACAGCTTGGTCTGGTTGTAGTGTATGGGGCAGCACAGGATGAGTTTAAAGATGCCTTCCTTGATGTCGCACCCGGACTTCTAGAGGATACTCGCAGTTCCGTTGAACAGTAGTTGATTGGATTACGGGGCTTACCGGCACCCACATCTCTTACGAGTAGGCCAACACACGTATGTGTGACAACCAACCCCTACTGTTCATCGTCTACGTAAACCATCCCATAGAAATCAGGATACTACCATTGACGTACTTCATACCATACACACATGGTACGTCAACGGCGTTTAACAGAATGATAACACAACATATCTCTAAGACACAAAAGATGGAAATAAGTTGCAAATAGCTCTCACTAGAGCAGAGATAGCAAATACAATCATCCAGAGGACACATGTCCCAACATATCATCATTACAACTCAGCGGAAGCATCCAAAATGTCTGAGTACAGACAAGATCCAAATAGGCTTAAGAAGCCGGAAACAAAAAGACGGAGCCCATCCACGATGTCTCGGATCCTGCCCGGGTCCGCTATCTACTCGTCAGCAGCCTCGTCAAACTCCACGTAGTAGCCGTCACGGGGATCCTCGTAAGCGTAGTCTGCGGAAACCACAGCCCCAAAGGGGTCAGTACAACAACGTACTGGCAAGCAAGACTCACAGTTCACCAAAATGTAACCCGTCAACACCAAGCACAGATGCCTTGGGTTCAACGGAAGAAAGGGTGATATAAAAAAAATGCTGCAACTGGCTGCTCTAACCAACTACAGAGTTACTACCACTTTCGGCTAACATAAAGAAGATAAGATAGCGTATCGTAACCAACTATAAGTAACCACCAAACAAACCCATCCTGGATCTCGCCCCTTATCCCAAGAAGCAATCCGAGGATAAACTCACACAGCTGGATTAATGATGGCAAGTTATTGTGTCAATAAGACTATTACTAGTCAAGTTATCATTAGTTAGGTGTAAGTTGTTCTGAGTACTTGTTAGCCAGTACTTTCACCAAGTTAACCATAACCGCGGAAAACACGGCTTCTCGAGAAGATTTATCCCTGCAGGGGTGCACCAATTTGTCCGTACACGTAAGAATATCCCGCCAGATGGGAATCAAACCCACCAAGCGGGGCACTCAACACAACTCAACTCTTCTTCGCATCAAGCCCAAAGAACCACGTGATGTGCGTGCGCGGCTAATCGAGCCCCACGAAGAAAAGGGGACCCTCATAGCACTGGAAGACCACGCCGCCCTAAATGCCGACAAAAGTTCCACCCTGGCCTCGGGTTCGTACCTGCATATGAGTGCATCAAATGGAAATCCCAAACTAAGTGTGGAGATTTGGACGAGATGCGAATCGAATCAAATTGAGGGGGCGCCCATACACGCTTCCCACATGCGGTTAGTGCGCTCATCATGGATCAGTAGACAAGACCCTTTCCTAATTAGGGTCGACACTAGCAGGCCTCAAAACCACGCCGGGCCTCCTGCCGGTGCCTTATCAGCAATTATTATTACCTCAAAATTAACAGGTTGTTGTTTAACATCGAGCCCCAGAACATAATGAAAAAATAGTAACAGAAAGTAACGGGTAACATACTCGAGCAGAAACAACCCTAAGCATGCTAGTAAGACACGGGCAACAAGCAATGGGGTTATAGGTGTGGAGGTGAGGCTATATCAGGGTTAAAGGATAACATGTGATAGGTTCGTAACAGAAGCAACGATTCATAGGGCTAGCAGAACAGACAACGGAAGTATCGGTATCCAATGTTGAAAGGAACACAATGGTTCATGTGAGTGAATACTTGCCTGCAAACTCAGCAGCCTGGTACTGAGCTAGATCCTCAGAAGGGGTGTCGTAAGTATCGTCTGTCTCAGCGTCGTCGTCTATCCGAGAAGAAGCAAACAAACAACGCAGAGAGATAAACAATCAATAACATGGCATAGTGCACAATCATGGGATGATGCATGACCATTTAATTGATGCACCAGAATAAACTAATTGATATGGTAACAGCATGATTAAATGGACCCACATGCAATTTGAGTTGCATATGAAAAGCCCATGAATTATGGTTGAAACAATTGTTTTACAACTAACCAACAGGTGAAAGTGGATTAGTATGATGCATGGATGAGGAAAACATAAAAATAACAACAATAGAACCAATTGGAAATAAGGTTTACCCATTTGAAATTTTAGTTATTTAAGTTAAGGAATTTTGGTTCCTTAAAGGTGTCACACAAACATTTGTTGTTTTCAGCAAGTTAAATTGTTCAAAACAGATAACAAAGTTCATATTTGAAAAGAACATAAGATTTTGGGTGGATTACATGTTTCACTTGTTGAAAAAGGATTTGGGATGAATTTATTATGAATTAAACAAGATTAAACAAGTTTTAAATGAATTTAAAACAAGTTTGAATTTTATTTGTTCCAAACATAAATTCAAATTCATATTTGAAAAGGTTATACTTTTCTAGTTTGAAAACATATTTTATAGGTTCAAAAATAATTTAATTTGAGCAAGTTATGAATTTAGCAAATTTAAATGATTTAAACAAGGTTTAAATTATTTAATCAATTTTAATTATTCAAATCATGAAACAAAATTTATATTTGGAAAGATGGTTCAAAATAGCATGGAAAACATATTTTATTTGTGTTATTTGAATTAAGTATGAATTAGTTATGAAATTAATCAAAATTTAAATGAATTGTTTGCATTTGAAATTTGGATGCATTTGAATTATTCAAAACAGAATACAAATGTTATAAACAGGTAGAGAATTAAATTTGGTTCAACAAACATATTTTATTTGCATTAGTTGGATTTATAAAATAAAAGTTATTTGCATTTTCATTTCAGGGACCAAACTGCAAAAGAATTGGACTTAACTGAAAAAAAAAATTGAAAATAGCTCTACACCGTGCAGTGACCTAGCCTGGGTCACTGCCAGTGGGCCCTGGGGCCAACGTGGCAGCAGTGTGCACACAGCAGCTGACAGGGGGGGCCACCCCTGTCAGCAGTCCTTGCAAAAAGGTGGGTTTATTCGCGGCGAGGGGGATCGAACCCTCGACCTGGGCCTGCGCACGCAACGCTGCTACCGCTGCGGTGTTCGTTCAGTTTTGTCAGTCTACGCGACGCAGTAGGTTATAGTTCAGATTTGCTAACTGAACTTTTAACTGCGCGCGTTTGTATGAACCTCGACAGAGATCGACGGTGGCCGGCGGCGATCAACGCTGCGATGCTGGATGCTGCTGCTGGCTCGAGTGTGTGCTGCGGTGTGCGCGCGCTTGCGATGCAGAGAGAAGGGATCGGAGAAGGAAACGACTGCTCACCGCCGGCTGGAGGGGAAGCAGCGGCTCGGGGCAGACGGTGGCCGGCGATGTCGAGGACGGCAGCGTCGCTCCGGTGGGTCTTCACCAACGAGAAGGAACCGAGGAGGAAGAGGGGAGTACGGGGGTTCAGTTCCCGTACTTAGCCCGAGGGGAAGCGCTGTCCACCGGCGGCGATCATCGGCTGAAGGTGGTGGTGGCGCTCGGGTACAGTTGCAGAGAGGGGGGAATTCCGGCAGAGATGGAGGAAACGGCGGCGGCGCGAGGGGGATAGGGTAGGTAGGTGGTCTAGGGCTGCTCGGGGACCTAGGGTGTAGCTTTTATAGGGTTAGGCGGCGCGCGGTGGCCGTTCGCTGTAGCGGCCGTCGACGTGGCTCCGGTGGATGGCGCGCCGTACGCGGGGAAGAAAAGAGGGGGGTGAGTGAAGCGGTACCAGGCCGAGGGGGAAGAAAAGGTTGGGCTGGGCCTGCGCTGCTCCCCTCCTCTGAGCGTTTTATTTTTTATTTTTTCCTCTGTTTCTTTTTTTTTGCAGAAATAGAATTAGGAAGAAAATAGATAGGTTTCGAGTTTAGGAAAATTAGGCAAAAAAAATTTATATTACTTATTTAGGTTAACAGCACAAAGTGCACTTTTGTTTGCTCAAAAAGATTTGAATTTTAGGTGCTGTTTGAAATTTGATTCCAATTTAAATGATTTTGAGATTAAGTGATTATTGCAAACAAAATTTAAATAGGGTGAACAATAGATTAAAATGGAACAAATGTTTAGAATTGTTGTATAATTATCATTAATTCCAAAAGGTTGCTGTTTGTAAATTGCAATTGGATTTGAATTTTGAATGCAATTTGAATTCAGTGGAATATTAAAGAACAAATAAATAGTTGAGCTTTTTATTTTTCATGGAAACAAATGTATGTTTTATTTGAACTTTTTATTTGGGAAAAATTGTAACATAACAAGTATGAAACAAAGGTTTGAATAATGTTTGAATTTCAATTGTGAAAACAGAGAAAAACAGATGCAAACAAAAGGAAAACAAAGGCAAACAAGGAATGAGTATGATGATATGATGCAAAACTTTAATTAAACCAGAATCAAACATTCTAAATGGAAGTTTTCATACTTGGGATGTTACAAAACGCCCCCCCTTGAAGGAATCGCGCCCCGAGATTCCTACTGAGAAAGGAAAAGGTCCGGATACTTCTTGCGAAGATCCTCTTCGGTCTCCCACGTTGCCTCTTTATCGGAATGATGGGACCACTGCACTTTCAAGAACTTGGTGCTCTTGTTGCGAGTCTTACGCTCGGTCTCATCGAGAATTCGAACAGGGTGCTCCTCATAAGATAGATCATCTTGCAGTTCAATGGAATCATGATCAACTGCACGACCTGGATCTTTGAAACACCTCTTGAGCTGTGACACGTGAAACACATCGTGCACCTTGGATAGTTTTTCTGGAAGTTCAAGACGATAGGAATTTTCCGCACGCCTTGAGAGAATGTTGAAAGGACCAATGTATCTTGGTGCAAGCTTTCCTTTCACACCAAAACGATGAGTGCCTCTGAGAGGAGTTACACGGAGATATGCCTTGTCACCAGGTGCATAGATCATATCCCTGTGCTTGCTGTCATAGTAGCTTTTCTGACGAGACTGAGCAATCGTGAGATTGTCACGAATGATACGAACTTTCTCTTCGGCTTCCTTAACAATGTCAGGGCCTAAGAGTGAACGTTCACCAACTCCAGACCAATTGATTGGACTCCTGCATCTGCGGCCATAGAGAGCTTCAAATGGTGCCATGCCTAGGCTTGCTTGGAAGCTGTTGTTGTAGGAGAATTCAGCATATGGAAGACAATCCTCCCATTTCATGCCAAAGGAGAGACCACATGCTCTGAGCATATCCTCAAGAATCTGATTGACTCTTTCGACTTGCCCTTGAGACTGAGGGTGATAAGCTGTGCTGAACAGGAGTTTGGTGCCCAATGCTTCCTGAAAGCTTTTCCAGAAATGAGAAGTGAATATGCTTCCACGGTCTGAGCTTATTTCCAATGGAACACCATGAAGAGGAACAATCTTTGCTGTGTAGAGCTCTGCTAACTGGCTAGCTGAGATTGTTTCTTTGACAGCAAAGAAGTGAGCTACTTTAGTGAGACGATCAATGACAACAAAGATTGCATCGTTGCCCTTCTTGGACTTTGGAAAACCAGTGACGAAGTCCATTTCAATCATGTCCCACTTCCACTCAGGGATTTTCAGTGGTTGGAGTAGACCGGCTATTTTCTGATGGACTGCCTTAACACGTTGACAAACGTCACATTCGGAAACGTATTGAGCAATTTCACGTTTCATGCCAGGCCACCAATACAGAGTCTTGAGATCCTGGTACATCTTTGTACTTCCAGGGTGGATGGAGAGAGGAGTTTCATGAGCCTCCTTGAGAATGACATCTTTGTGACTTTGAACTTGAGGAACTGCAATGCGTCCTTCGAAGAACATAGTTCCTTTGTCATCAATTGAGAAGGACTTAAATTTCTCCTTGCCTTCTTTGATGTGTTCTACCATCTTCTTGATTTCAGCATCACGAAGTTGTTCAGAACGAATCTTGTCCTCGAGAGTTGGACTGGCTGTCAAGCTTGCAAGATAGCCTTGAGGAACAAGACCAAGGTTCAGCTTCTGGAATTCTTCATGAAGTGGAGGTTGGCTTTCCATGATCATGATATTATTGCAATACGACTTGCGACTAATAGCATCGGCCATAACATTAGCCTTGCCTGGAGTGTAAGAAATGGTGAGATCAAAGTCTTTAATCTTTTCAATCCATCTCCTTTGCCTGAGGTTTAGATCTGGTTGAGTGAAGATGTATTTCAGACTCTTATGATCGGAAAAGATTTCAGTGCGGTTACCCAACAAGTATTGTCTCCATTTCTTGAGGGCAAACACAACTGCTGCAAGTTCAAGATCATGAGTGGGATAATTTTGCTCATGTGCATTCAACTGACGTGAAGCATAAGCCACAACTTGACGTTCTTGCATAAGAACTGCACCTAGACCTTGGAGAGATGCATCACAGAATATTTGGAAAGGTTTGGTAGTATCTGGGCCAACCAGAACTGGTGTAGAAGTGAGTTTAGTCTTCAGGAGATTGAAACTTTCATCACATTGTAGAGACCAAACGAACTTCTTGTCCTTCTTTGTGAGATCAGTGAGAGGTTTGGCAATCTTGGAAAAGTTTTGGACGAAACGACGACAATAGCTAGCCAAGCCAAGAAAACTTCTGACTTGCTTCACCGTCTTAGGAGGTTTCCAATCAACAATTGCTTTAACCTTTTCTGGATCAATGGCTATGCCCTTGGCTGAGATGACATGACCAAGGTAAGCAACTTCTGGAATCCAGAACTCACATTTGGAGAACTTGGCATATAGACGATGCTCGCGAAGTTTCATGAGAGTGAGACGAAGATGTTCCTCGTGCTCTTCCTCGGATTTTGAGTAGACCAGAATGTCATCAAGATATACCACAACGAACTTGTCGAGGTATTCATGGAAAACAGAATTCATGAGTCGAGAGAATGTCGCCGGTGCATTGGTGAGACCAAAGGACATGACGGTGTATTCATATAGACCGTACCGAGTGGTGAAAGCTGTTTTTGGAATATCTTCCTTTCTGATCTTTATTTGATGGTAACCCATTCTCAAGTCCAACTTGGAGAATATTGAGGCTCCAGCAAGTTGATCAAAAAGATCATCGATACGAGGAATTGGATACTTGTTTTTGATGGTTTTCTCGTTAAGAGGACGATAGTCAACAACGAGTCTCTTTGTTTGATCCTTCTTCGCAACGAACAGAGTTGGGCAACCCCAAGCGGAGGAACTAGGTTGAATGTAACCATTTTCCATGTTCATATCGATTTGCTCCTTTAACAGCTTCAGTTCAGGAGGAGCTATCTTGTATGGATGCTTAGATATTGGAGCAGTACCTGGTTCAAGCTCGATCACGAACTCAACTGCTCTGTCCGGAGGCATCCCTGGCAACTCTTCTGGAAAGACGTCAGGGAATTCACAAACCACCGGAACATTTTCAAGTAGAGGTAGAGGTTTAGCATCGAGGGTGTACAGCTGAACAAAACTTGATTCATTTGGAGAATAGACTATCTGGCCAGAAGGGTGGAACAGAGTTATTGACTTCTGAGCACAGTCAATCGTAGCTTTATTGGCCTTCAACCAATCCATGCCAAGAATGACATCAATGTCAGAATTGCCAATCAGTATGAGAGAAGCAAGGAATATGTGACCTCCAATTAGAATTTGATTCCTATGACTGATCTTGGAAGTTTGCATAGTTGCTCCAGGGGAGTTTACTACTAGCGGGGAACCCAAACCAACAAAGGGGAGTTTAATTGCTGTCGCAAAGATCTTTGACACGAAAGAATGCGGTGCTCCGGTATCAAACAACACTTTAGCTGGGTTAGAGTTTACGGGAAATGTACCGAGAACAACGTCAGGAGCTTCCTCAGCTTTTTCGACCTTGACATGATTCACCCTTGCGGTCCTCCCGACAGGCCTGTTGTTGGAGTTGAAGGCTTTAGCCGGGGGAGCACGCACCATTGCCTGGTTTGTGTTGGGACGAGGTGGTGGTGGAGGTAGCTGCCTCTGAGTGCACTTGTCAGCGCAGTGCCCCGTCTGCTTGCATTTGTAGCAAGTGACGACACGAGGAGTATCTGGCCTTGGCTGCCCCATTGAGAACCTCTGACCTTGCATGTGAGCTGGGTTGGGTGGGCGGGGAGCAAAGCCTGGAGAAGCTTGGGCATATGGAGCCCGAGTGACAGCACCATTTGGCACCCAGATGCGGCGCTTCTGCGGAGGGGTGGTCATGTTGGAGGAGGAACCACCCTCACGCGAGTGCTTCCGAGACTCCTCGAACGCCTTGCGCCCATTTTCCTCATTGAGCGCGGTGTTCACGAGCTCCTCGAAGTCTTTGGCCTTGATGTTGGTGAGGGCGTACTTGAGTTTCGGGTTAAAACCTCTGCGGAACCTTGCCATCTTCTTAGCCTCAGTGGACACCTCATCACCAGCGTAACGAGCGAGGCGATTGAACTCACTCTGATAGCCAATGACGTCCAACTTTCCCTGCTTGAGAGAGCAAAACTCTTCACGCATCCTTTCCATGAGACCATATGGAATGTGGTGCTTCAGGAAGGCTTCCTTGAAACAACCCCAGGTGATTGGGTAGCCAACTCTCATGGTCTGGTAGTTCTCCCACCAAGTAGCTGCCTGACCCTTCAGGAGATAGGAGGCATACTTGACCTTGTCTTCCTCAGCAACGTGGGCAATCTCCAGAGCCCTAGCTATCTCACGGATCCATTCATCAGCATCCAGAGGCTCGCGTGTTGCCACGAAAGCTCTCGGGCCCAGACTGAGAAACTCCTTGATACTGACTCGTGGAGCATTCTGGTTGTTTTGCTGGTTAGTATGGAACTGGGCCATCTGTGCCATGACTTGGGTCATCTGAGTCAACAGCTCCGTGATTGGCGGTGGCTCAGGCGGGGTGTTCCTTATTGGCGGCATCCTGAATAGACATGCATTTTAGCACAACAACAGAAAAGGATAGACTTGGTAACCGAAAGAGAGATTATTCCGACGCATGAATAGATAACCAACAGGTACATCATCACATATTCAAATACATCAGAATATCCAACACACCATAAATGGTTCGAATGCCAAAGGATAACTAAACATAGCTAAGAATGGATACCTCGGTACTCCCATGCTCATCACGCAGGACGGTGGTGAGTAGTACGACGAGAGGTACGGTGAGGAGCACGCCCACGAAAGTAGGTAGAACGACGATCCACATAGATCTGACGTGGTTTGAGAGCGACTCTAGGTGTGGTGAAGTACATAGCGTCGACTCCCTGTGCTCCAAAGCGAGGAATTCCAGTGTAACCAGCACCGAGGTTGAGGAGTGGACCTCTGATCGGCTCGTAACCTCCAGCATCTGGCAGAGGACGACCAACTGGCTGATCGAAACATGCAAAGCGCTTGTCTCCAACAAAGTCTGTGGTGTACGTCGCCAGACGAGTCAAAGCAAGGTAGAGCTGCTCTCTGACTGAAGCCAACTCCTGAGATAGTGTGCTGGCAACTGCGTCACTGTGCCTCACAAACTGAGCGGTGGTGTGCAGCCTGGAGTTATCATGCTCGTAGACATCCAGGTTGTCGTAGAGAGTGAAGTGAGCTCCCTCCGAAGTGATGTAACCACGGGGAATGTGGCGATAGATGGAATCGTCAAATCCCCAGTAGTCAGCACGAAGGACGGCGAGACTTACATAAGCTGTCTGCTGCACGGCCATATCCACTGTTGAACCTACTGCCTCGTAGCGGTGGACGACGCTCATGCCATCATCTGACAGAATGTAGACGATAGCCTGGTAGTAGGTCTGGTCAAACTCTCGCTGCTGCTCGTAGACCTGGTACTCTGGTGCCCAACGGAACCCCAGATAAGTGACCATGTCTCTCAGCATCTCCGGATAACCGGCGGTGCTCTCACAACGAGTCATCCGAACCACCTGCGGGAAGAACCTGAGATCCATCTGCAGATGATTGGGGAAGTTTTGGTTAGACGCCGGTAGAGAACTGAAGTGGAAGCAACAACAAGGTTTCAACGGACGAAAAGGATGTTGAGAAGAACAGGATATCGAAGCAACATCGGGAAACACGAGACCAAAAACTTTTGAGGTACTACGGAAAAACCCATCCGGGCTTCTAAAGGATCAATATCTACTGCTTAAGGAATAGAGGATCTGCTTCCGGGGCTTACACGCCTCCGTTCTCAATCGTGAGTAGGCAACATGATAAATCATGTCACAACCACCTCCATTCCTATGGTCTAGTAGATATAACTATCCCAGAGAAACCAGGATTCGAGAAACCCTAACTTGAAAGTTTAGGTGAGAAGAGAAAACAACGTTGCACTTCCTTACGAGAAAAGGGAGGGTGGGTGGGGAAAGAAATAAAATGGCAGAATTCCTACTCTCACGTTTCATTTTTCCTATATAGCTACAAAAATAGTTCCTAGACTCAACTGCGACCAGTAAAAGGGATCCTACAGGCAGACAGGCTCTGATACCATTTGTCGCACCTGGACTTCTAGAGGATACTCGCAGTTCCGTTGAACAGTAGTTGATTGGATTACGGGGCTTACCGGCACCCGCATCTCTTACGAGTAGGCCAACACACGTATGTGTGACAACCAACCCCTACTGTTCATCGTCTACGTAAACCATCCCATAGAAATCAGGATACTACCATTGATGTACTTCATACCATACACACATGGTACGTCAACGGCGTTTAACAGAATGATAACACAACATATCTCTAAGACACAAAAGATGGAAATAAGTTGCAAATAGCTCTCACTAGAGCAGAGATAGCAAATACAATCATCCAGAGGACACATGTCCCAACATATCATCATTACAACTCAGCAGAAGCATCCAAAATGTCTGAGTACAGACAAGATCCAAATAGGCTTAAGAAGCCGGAAACGAAAAGACGGAGCCCATCCACGATGTCTCGGATCCTGCCCGGGTCCGCTATCTACTCGTCAGCAGCCTCGTCAAACTCCACGTAGTAGCCGTCACGGGGATCCTCGTAAGCGTAGTCTGCGGAAACCACAGCCCCAAAGGGGTCAGTACAACAACGTACTGGCAAGCAAGACTCACAGTTCACCAAAGTGTAACCCGTCAACACCAAGCACAGATGCCTTGGGTTCAACGGAAGAAAGGGTGATATAAAAAAAATGCTACAACTGGCTGCTCTAACCAACTACAGAGTTACTACCACTTCCGGCTAACAGAAAGAAGATAAGATAGCGTATCGTAACCAACTATAACTAACCACCAAACAAACCCATCCTGGATCTCGCCCCTTATCCCAAGAAGCAATCCGAGGATAAACTCACACAGTTGGATTAATGATGGCAAGTTATTGTGTCAATAAGACTATTACTAGTCAAGTTATCATTAGTTAGGTGTAAGTTGTTCTGAGTACTTGTTAGCCAGTACTTTCACCAAGTTAACCATAACCGCGGAAAACACGGCTTCTCGAGAAGATTTATCCCTGCAGGGGTGCACCAATTTGTCCGTACACGTAAGAATATCCCGCCAGATGGGAATCAAACCCACCAAGCGGGGCACTCAACACAACTCAACTCTTCTTCGCATCAAGCCCAAAGAACCACGTGCTGTGCGTGCGCGGCTAATCGAGCCCCACGAAGAAAAGGGGACCCTCATAGCACTGGAAGACCACGCCGCCCTAAATGCCGACTACAAAAGTTCCACCCTGGCCTCGGGTTCGTACCTGCATATGAGTGCATCAAATGGAAATCCCAAACTAAGTGTGGAGATTTGGACGAGATGCGAATCGAATCAAATTGAGGGGGGCGCCCATACACGCTTCCCACATGCGGTTAGTGCGCTCATCATGGATCAGTAGACAAGACCCTTTCCTAATTAGGGTCGACACTAGCAGGCCTCAAAACCACGCCGGGCCTCCTGCCGGTGCCTTATCAGCAATTATTATTACCTCAAAATTAACAGGTTGTTGTTTAACATCGAGCCCCAGAACATAATGAAAAAATAGTAACAGAAAGTAACGGGTAACATACTCGAGCAGAAACAACCCTAAGCATGCTAGTAAGACACGGGCAACAAGCAATGGGGTTATAGGTGTGGAGGTGAGGCTATATCAGGGTTAAAGGATAACATGTGATAGGTTCGTAACAGAAGCAACGATTCATAGGGCTAGCAGAACAGACAACGGAAGTATCGGTATCCAATGTTGAAAGGAACACAATGGTTCATGTGAGTGAATACTTGCCTGCAAACTCAGCAGCCTGGTACTGAGCTAGATCCTCAGAAGGGGTGTCGTAAGTATCGTCTGTCTCAGCGTCGTCGTCTATCCGAGAAGAAGCAAACAAACAACGCAGAGAGATAAACAATCAATAACATGGCATAGTGCACAATCATGGGATGATGCATGACCATTTAATTGATGCACCAGAATAAACTAATTGATATGGTAACAGCATGATTAAATGGACCCACATGCAATTTGAGTTGCATAGAAAAGCCCATGAATTATGGTTGAAACAATTGTTTTACAACTAACCAACAGGTGAAAGTGGATTAGTATGATGCATGGATGAGGAAAACAGAAAAATAACAACAATAGAACCAATTGGAAATAAGGTTTACCCATTTGAAATTTTAGTTATTTAAGTTAAGGAATTTTGGTTCCTTAATGGTGTCACACAAACATTTGTTGTTTTCAGCAAGTTAAATTGTTCAAAACAGATAACAAAGTTCATATTTTAAAAGAACATAAGATTTTGGGTGGATTACATGTTTCACTTGTTGAAAAAGGATTTGGGATGAATTTATTATGAATTAAACAAGATTAAACAAGTTTTAAATGAATTTAAAACAAGTTTGAATTTTATTTGTTCCAAACATAAATTCAAATTCATATTTGAAAAGGTTATACTTTTCTAGTTTGAAAACATATTTTATAGGTTCAAAAATAATTTAATTTGAGCAAGTTATGAATTTAGCAAATTTAAATGATTTAAACAAGGTTTAAATTATTTAATCAATTTTAATTATTCAAATCATGAAACAAAATTTATATTTGGAAAGATGGTTCAAAATAGCATGGAAAACATATTTTATTTGTGTTATTTGAATTAAGTATGAATTAGTTATGCAATTAATCAAATTTTAAATGAATTGTTTGAATTTGAAATTTGGATGCATTTGAATTATTCAAAACAGAATACAAATGTTATAAACAGGTAGAGAATTAAATTTGGTTCAACAAACATATTTTATTTGCATTAGTTGGATTTATAAAATAAAAGTTATTTGCATTTTCATTTCAGGGACCAAACTGCAAAAGAATTGGACTTAACTGAAAAAAAAGAAAAGCTGAAAATAGCTCTACACCGTGCAGTGACCTAGCCTGGGTCACTGCCAGTGGGCCCTGGGGCCAACGTGGCAGCAGTGCGCACACAACAGCTGACAGGGGGGCCACCCTGTCAGCAGTCCTTGCAAAAAGGTGGGTTTATTCGCGGCGAGGGGGATCGAACCCTCGACCTGGGCCTGCGCACGCAACGCTGCTACCGCTGCGGTGTTCGTTCAGTTTTGTCAGTCTACGCGACGCAGCTAGGTTATAGTTCATATTTGCTAACTAAACTTTTAACTGCGCGCGTTTGTCTGAACCTCGACAGAGATCGACGGTGGCCGGCGGCGATCAACGCTGCGATGCTGGATGCTGCTGCTGGCTCGAGTGTGTGCTGCGGTGTGCGCGCGCTTGCGATGCAGAGAGAAGGGATCGGAGAAGGAAACGACTGCTCACCGCCGGCCGGAGGGGAAGCAGCGGCTCGGGGCAGACGGTGGCCGGCGATGTCGAGGACGGCGGCGTCGCTCCGGTGGGTCTTCGCCAATGAGAAGGAACCGAGGAGGAAGAGGGGAGTATGGGGGTTCAGTTCCCGTACTTAGCCCGAGGGGAAGCGCTGTCCACCGTCGGCGATCATCGGCTGAAGGTGGTGGTGGCGCTCGGGTACAGTTGCAGAGAGGGGGGAATTCCGGCAGAGATGGAGGAAACGGCGGCGGCGCGAGGGGGATAGGGTAGGTAGGTGGTCTAGGGCTGCTCGGGGACCTAGGGTGTAGCTTTTATAGGGTTAGGCGGCGCGCGGTGGCCGTTCGCTGTAGCGGCCGTCGACGTGGCTCCGGTGGATGGCGCGCCGTACGCGGGGAAGAAAAGAGGGGGGTGAGCGAAGCGGTACCAGGCCAAGGGGGAAGAAAATGTTGGGCTGGGCCTGCGCTGCTCCCCTCCTCTGAGCGTTTTATTTTTTATTTTTTCCTCTGTTTTTTTTTGCAGAAATAGAATTAGGAAGAAAATAGATAGGTTTTGAGTTTAGGAAAATTAGGCAAAAAAAAATTATATTACTTATTTAGGTTAACAGCACAAAGTGCACTTTTGTTTGCTAAAAAAGATTTGAATTTTAGGTGATGTTTGAAATTTGATTCCAATTTAAATGATTTTGAGATTAAGTGATTATTGCAAACAAAATTTAAATAGGGTGAACAATAGATTAAAATGGAACAAATGTTTAGAATTGTTGTATAATTATCATTAATTCCAAAAGGTTGCTGTTTGTAAATTGCAATTGGATTTGAATTTTGAATGCAATTTGAATTCAGTGGAATATTAAAGAACAAATAAATAGTTGAGCTTTTTATTTTTCATGGAAACAAATGTATGTTTTATTTGAACTTTTTATTTGGGAAAAATTGTAACATAACAAGTATGAAACAAAGGTTTGAATAATGTTTGAATTTCAATTGTGAAAACAGAGAAAAACAGATGCAAACAAAAGGAAAACAAAGGAAAACAAGGAATGAGTATGATGACATGATGCAAAACTTTAATTAAACCAGAATCAAACATTCTAAATGGAAGTTTTCATACTTGGGATGTTACACTGGATGAATTGGAGGTGGTCTTCTCAAGTATTTCACTGCCAACTATCATTGGGGGAGATTTTAATATTCTTAGATTTTCTCATGAAAAATATAAAGCTGGTGGTGTTACAAGATTCTCACACAGGTTCAATGCTATCATTTTTTCTTTTGGGTTGAGAGAGGTGAATATGGCAGGTGGGCAGTTTACTTGGACCAATGGACAGAATGATCCCACTTTGGAAAATCTTGATAGGGTATTAATGAATAATGATTGGGAAGCTAATTTCCCACTGACTATGGTTAAAAAGGTTCCCAGGTTCCTATCAGACCATAATCCTTTGATTATGGATACTGGTGAACCCTTAGTGCAAAAAGTGAAGGAGTTTAGATTTGAAAAATCTTGGATTTGTCATCCTGAGTTCCAGGGTAGAGTTGCTGTTGCTTGGAACTCCTTTGTGGATGCCTCAGATAGTGTCAGTTTGTTTCAGAAGAAAATTAAGAATGTGAAGCAGAGTTTGAAAGGTTGGGGAGAAAATGTGAAGGGGGATACAATTGCTAAAAAGAGGGAGCTCATTTGTGAGTTGGAAGTTTTGGAAACTTTGGAAGAGAGGTGCATGTTAACAGGAGATCAATATGTTAGGAAAGGGGTGGTTCAAAAAGAGTTGTTGGTTATTCTAGACGATGAGGAAAAGTATTGGTTTAGTAGGTCTGCTGAGAAGTGGTTGTTGCAGGGGGATACCAATATTGCTTATTTTCATTGGATAGCCAATGGAAGAAAGAGGAATACTACAATGTATACTCTTAATTCCATGGGTGTAGAGGTTGCTGGAACTGAGGCACTCTTGGCCCATGCTACTGAATACTATAAGGTTTTGTTTGGTCATGGTGTGGAAAATGAGATTGTTATGGATAGTGGTGTGTGGAGGGAAAATGAGAGGCTTTCAGAGGAGGATGTTCTTGCTTTGGAGGCTCCTTTCTCTGAGAAGGAGATAAAAGAGGCAATTGATATGATGGTGTGTAATAAGGCTCCAGGCCCTGATGGAATTCCTGTTGGATTTTATCAGGCCTGTTGGCCCTTGGTTAAGAAGGAAATTTTGTTGGGAATATGCCCTAGAGGCAATCATGTATGATGTAATTCCCACTGTATTCATAAAGTTATTAAGTTGTCCTTGTTTTGAACATCTGATATATGTCATTGAATATGTGATTCGATTGTGGAACTATATATTCATGTTGTTCATACTAGATTGTCCTTGGTCATTTAGGTTGTGCTGGACACACACCCTAGACTAATGTGAGTGTTGGCTCATGACACGGTTCCACTTGTCATGGGCATGGTGATGCCATTCCAACGTTCACGGACTTGGCTAAAGAGTTTAGCAAAGTCGGACCGACCCACATTGAGATGCAACGATCAAGTCATCATTTGCATGTCTCAATCAATGTAATCCTTAGACCTGAGGTTGTTGTGACGCCCCGAGATCGGGCACTATGCAGATTTCAGCATTCCCGCCAAAATCCACATAATAACCGATTCCAGGTTGCCACTTGTGATAACATTACAATAGTTCACGAATATTCCACAACAACAACAGAAAAGAGATTTGCAAGATGACTCAAACTGGTCAAGGATACAACTGATACAAAATACAAAGATCCAAATAACAGCGGAAGAAACAACATATTGTCCGTCTACGGACAAGATACAAATTGGACTAAGAGTCCTGAAGATAACCGAGAGCGTCCAATCCCTGCCCAGGCCAAGCCGGAGGGATTCCCAAGCTAACGTCGTCAGACTTCAAACCTGTTGACTGCAATGTTGAATATGCAGCCACGAAAGAGATTCGTGGGTCAGTACGGTTAAGTACTGGCAAGTGGATAAACCATACTCACAAGATACCGGCGTAGCCAGTCATCACAAGATACAAATACTTTAGGATCAACGGAAGGAAGGGGTTATTGCAATAAGCTACAGCAGGCTGCACTAACCAACTACAGAGAGATACTACAACTTCCGGCTAACAGAAAGAAGATAAGATCGAGTATTGTAACCAACTGAGAGATAACTTCAAACAAACCCATCCTGGATCTCGCCCCTTATCCGAAGAAGCAATCCGAGGATAATTCACACGGTTGGATTAATGATGGTTCAGATTATTGTGTCAATAAGCCTATTACTAGTCAAGTTGTTAATCATTGGGTGTAAGATTGTTAATCATTAGGTTTAAGTTGTACTGAGTACTTGTTAGCCAGTACTTTCACCAAGTAATCCATAACCGCGGAAAACACGGCTTCTCGAGAAGATTATCCCTGCAGGGTTGCACCAATTTAGCCGTACACGCAAGAATAACCCGCCAGATGGGAAGCTAACCCACCAAGCGAGGTACTCTACACAACTCAACTCTTCTTCGCATCAAGCCCAAAGCACCCTGGGCGCACGGCTAATCAAGCCCAGAAGAAAATGGACCATCATAGCACTCTAAGACCGTGTCCCCCTATATGCCGACTACGAAAGTTCCACCCGGGTACCAAGGGCTCGCAAGATCATGCATGCAGCAAATGGTAAACCCGGACTAAATGAGGCGATTTGGACGAGATGCGAATCGAGTCAAATTGAGGGGGGCGCCCATACTCGCTTCCCACATGCGGGTAGTGCGCTCATCATGGATCAGTAGACAAGACCCTTTTCCTATTAGGGTCGACACTAGCAGGCCTCAAAACCACAAAGGGCCTCCTGCCGGTGCCTTATCATCAAATTTATTATTAAACAATAACAGTAGCATGATTGATTGATTAAACATCGAGCCCCCCAGAACATAATAGAGTAGTAACAGAAAGTAACGGGTAACAGACTCGAGCAAAACAACCCTAAGCATGATAGTAAACACGGGCAACAAACAATGGTTATAGGTATGGAGGTGAGGCAATATCAAGGTTAAGGGATTCATGTGATGGGTTCGTAATAGGAACAACTACTACTAAGGATAGCAGAAAAGAATCAACGGAAAGAATAGGTAACAAGTGATGAAAGGCAGCCATATGGCAGCAAGTGAGTATACTTGCCTGAGATCCCGCAAGGTAGCAGAACTTGTCGTTGCTCACATCATCTCAACGTCCTATCCGGGAAGAAGCAACGAACCTCGAACAAACACCGGATGCAACAATTGCTACTACGGCAAAAGATCCAGCATGATCAAGATATGGATGCATGACAAGTTTAAAGATGCATCAAGGTAAACTACTTAACAAGATAGCACCATTTAATTGGACCCATATGCAATGTGAGTTGCATATGGATGCACATGTTAAGGTTGAAGCAATGATCTACAATTAGTTAACATGTGTAAGTGGTTTATCATGATGCCTGCATGATGATAACAAGATAACCACAATAGCTGCAAGTGAGAAAAGGATTTAACAAGTTTTGGAAATCATTTATTAAGTTTGGAAAGTTTGGTTACTTAAACATGTCACACAAATAATTGTTGTTTTCAACAAGTTAAAGTGTGCAAAACAATTAACAAAGTTTATATTTGAAAAGAACATCAAAGTTTAGTTGGATTACATGTTTCAAAAATGAAATTGGAGTTAGGATAATTTAATTATGAATTAAACAATATTAAACAAGTTTTAAATTGGAATTAATTCAAATAGGAATATTAATTGAATTTTAATTGTTCAAAATATTAATTAAAGTTCATATTTGAAAAGGTTATGTTTTTCTGGTTTGAAAACATATTTTACATGTTTAGAAATAATAAATTTGAGCAAGTTATGATTTTAGCAGTTTTAATTGAATTAAAACAAGATTTAAGTTGTTTAGGCAATTTAAATTATTCAAAACAGGAAGCAAAATTTATTTGCAAAGGTGAGGTGAAATGGTATGGAAAACATATTTCATTTGCATTATTTGGAATAACAATGAATTAGTTATTGATTTTAAGAAATTAGCATTTGAATTATTCAAGTTTGAATTTTAAATGCATTTGGAATTGTCAAAACAGTACACAAATAGATTATTTGGAAAGAGTATTTAATTTGGACCAGAAAACATATAAAACTTTTATTTATTGGACTTATAGAATAAAAGATATTAAAGGTTGAAGTTTTAGGTTTAAATCTGTTAATTAAATTGATTTAGGAATTTACAGAAACTCGCAGAAACTTTTCTTACTGCGCTGCAGCTACACACTGCCACTGCCGCGTGGGCCAGAGGCCAGCGTGGCGCTGCGCACGCTTGCGTGGCCGTGGCAGTCACTGAAGCGTGGGCCACGGCTGTCAGCCAGAGGAGCAAAAGGGGGTGGAATTAATCCGCGCAACCGAGGCTCGAACCGTGCACCTCGCGGGCGTGCGCGCTCCTCTGAACCAGCTGCGCTGCGATGCGCTCGTTATCAGTATACGCGATTTAGAGAGGTTTAGGTTCAGATCTAACGTTAACTGACGAAACTGACGAGCAAGCGCTTCCTCGAGGTGACAGAGGGTGACGCCGGCGGCGATCATCTTGTGCTCGCGCTCGCGGTGATGGAAGAGGTGCTGGTGGTGTGCGGAGATGGAGGCGTGTGCAAGCAGTACAGAGAGGAGGAGGGGAACACGTCGGAGCTCACCAACGGAGTCGTCGATGCAGAGGCGCGACGTGGACGTGGTCGACGCCGGCGGCAGAAGCGGCGATGGCGGCGCGCATCCAGGCCACCTTGAGCTCGATGAAGGGGTCCAGAAGGAAGAGGAGGTGGTGGGTGGTCGATCCCCGTGGTCAGAGCACCACGAGGGGCACAACAGCGACGACGGCGCGCCGGAATTCAGAGTCGGCGTCGCGGTGGCCGGAGGCGAGGTCGTTGATGGCGGCGACGAACCCGTGAGTCTCCGTGCTCGTTATGGTGTCGAACAGGAAGAGGAGTTGGTGGCGATTCTATTTCTGTGTTCACGGGGGTTGGAGGAGGGCCATGGCGACGGCGCCGTGGTCGGGTTCAGTCGAGGTTCTCCGGTGAGTTTCAGAGAGAGGGAAACGGCCGCGAGAGAGGAGAGCTGGCGGCGATCCCGAGGGAGGAGGGAGGCATAGAGCTAGGGTTTGGCGCAGGGGGGTCTAGGGTTCCTTTTATATGCCTAGGGGAGCACTGCTGGCCGTCGAGGATGGTACGGTGGCGACGTGGAGCGGCGGATTCGCTGCCATACGCAGAGAAGAAGGGGGGATAGTTAGCGAACCGGTACGCGAGGGGAAAGAGGGCTGGGCCGCGCGCGCGTTAGTTGCTTAGGTGGGCTGGGCTTAGAATTAGCTGCTGCGCGCGTTAGTTAGTTAGTTTTCCTTTTTTTCTATTTTTGCTTTTCCTGTTTTTTTTTGTAGCAAATAGAATTGGAAGAAAAGGAGGGTTTTTAGGTTAGTAAAAATATTAGAAAAATTAGTGTTAGCTAGTTAGGTTAAAAGAAAACAAATGCCAAGTTTTGTTTTCAGAAAACTTTAATTTTGCTTGATGTTTGTTTGTAATTCAAATTTGGATGCATTTTAATTAAGTGACCATTTAGTAAAAACAACTTTGAATAGGGGAACCCCTATGATTAATTTGATTGAAAGTAGTTGATTTGCTTGTTAAAGTTTATAAGTTCAAAAGTGGTCTTGTTTGATGCATTTGATTTGAAATTGAAGGTGATTTAATTAATTGAGTGAATTAATGGTTTGATTAAAACCAACAATTTAATGAGTGATTTGATTTAAAAGTTTTGAATTAGCCATTAGGGTTTTTTTAACAAAAGGGGAAAATTTATTAACAGGCAATTGGATTAAAACAATTTTCAAACTATTGAAGAACAAATGAGTGGTTTAGTTTGCAAGTTTTGAAATTGGAAATTTTTGAGCAAGGGGGTGAAAGTTTAAATTGTTTTGAATTTTGATTTGTTTTGAAAAACAGAATGCAATGCTCATGTGATGCATATGATGCAAGCAAAACAAACAGGTAACACCCCAGGTGTTACAGACGACACCACTAACAAGGGATTGCGCCCTCGCAATCCACCTGCTAACCCGGGAGGGGGAAGAAGTTCGACTATCGATTCTTCGTGCTTCCGTTTGATCTCCTCGACACCGCTAACAAGGGTTTCTCGACACCACTAACAAGAGATTCTTGCTCGGAGTGCCGACGATGTTCTTCCACCAGGAATCTTCCGAGGATCGAACCTATTAGGTTAAGGGCTCAGAAAACGTCCACCCACGTAGGATCCTAACACTTTGAAAGATAGACAAGGGGGAGACTCCAAAACAAATAGGATGGGAGGGGAAATAGAATAGGGATAAGGAGAAAACAAGAATCCTATCGAGATGTTTTTCCAAAATAGTTTAGCAGAAATAGTTTTTGACACTCTAGAAACAACGACCGTTAGCGAGGTTAACCTACAGGCTTTGCGGACCCGTTGCTTCGATAACCATTCGTATCGAAACAATATCGGGAATCGGAACCAAGGCTCTGATACCATTTGTGACGCCCCGAGATCGGGCACTATGCAGATTTCAGCATTCCCGCCAAAATCCACATAATAACCGATTCCAGGTTGCCACTTGTGATAACATTACAATAGTTCACGAATATTCCACAACAACAACAGAAAAGAGATTTACAAGATGACTCAAACTGGTCAAGGATACAACTGATACAAAATACAAAGATCCAAATAACAGCGGAAGAAACAACATATTGTCCGTCTACGGACAAGATACAAATTGGACTAAGAGTCCTGAAGATAACCGAGAGCGTCCAATCCCTGCCCAGGCCAAGCCGGAGGGATTCCCAAGCTAACGACGTCAGACTTCAAACCTGTTGACTGCAATGTTGAATATGCAGCCACGAAAGAGATTCGTGGGTCAGTACGGTTAAGTACTGGCAAGTGGATAAACCATACTCACAAGATACCGGCGTAGCCAGTCATCACAAGATACAAATACTTTAGGATCAACGGAAAGGAAGGGGTTATTGCAAATAAGCTACAGCAGGCTGCACTAACCAACTACAGAGAGATACTACAACTTCCGGCTAACAGAAAGAAGATAAGATCGAGTATTGTAACCAACTGAGAGATAACTTCAAACAAACCCATCCTGGATCTCGCCCCTTATCCGAAGAAGCAATCCGAGGATAACTCACACGGTTGGATTAATGATGGTTCAGATTATTATGTCAATAAGCCTATTACTAGTCAAGTTGTTAATCATTGGGTGTAAGATTGTTAATCATTAGGTTTAAGTTGTCCTGAGTACTTGTTAGCTAGTACTTTCACCAAGTAATCCATAACCGCGGAAAACACGGCTTCTCGAGAAGATTATCCCTGTAGGGTTGCACCAATTTAGCCGTACACGCAAGAATAACCCGCCAGATGGGGAGCTAACCCACCAAGCGAGGTACTCTACACAACTCAACTCTTCTTCGCATCAAGCCCAAAGCACCCTGGGCGCACGGCTAATCAAGCCCAGAAGAAAATGGACCATCATAGCACTCTAAGACCGTGTCCTCCTATATGCCGACTACGAAAGTTCCACCCGGGTACCAAGGGCTCGCAAGATCATGCATGCAGCAAATGGTAAACCCGAACTAAATGAGGCGATTTGGACGAGATGCGAATCGAGTCAAATTGAGGGGGCGCCCATACTCGCTTCCCACATGCGGGTAGTGCGCTCATCATGGATCAGTAGACAAGACCCTTTTCCTATTAGGGTCGACACTAGCAGGCCTCAAAACCACAAAGGGCCTCCTGCCGGTGCCTTATCATCAAATTTATTACTAAACAATAACAGTAGCATGATTGATTGATTAAACATCGAGCCCCCCAGAACATAATAGAGTAGTAACAGAAAGTAACGGGTAACAGACTCGAGCAAAACAACCCTAAGCATGATAGTAAGACACGGGCAACAAACAATGGTTATAGGTATGGAGGTGAGGCAATATCAAGGTTAAGGGATTCATGTGATGGGTTCGTAACAGGAACAACTACTACTAAGGATAGCAGAAAAGAATCAACGGAAAGAATCGGTAACAAGTGATGAAAGGCAGCCATATGGCAGCAAGTGAGTATACTTGCCTGAGATCCCGCAAGGTAGCAGAACTTGTCGTTGCTCACATCATCTCAACGTCCTATCCGGGAAGAAGCAATGAACCTCGAACAAACACCGGATGCAACAATTGCTACTACGGCAAAAGATCCAGCATGATCAAGATATGGATGCATGACAAGTTTAAAGATGCATCAAGGTAAACTACTTAACAAGATAGCACCATTTAATTGGACCCATATGCAATGTGAGTTGCATATGGATGCACATGTTAAGGTTGAAGCAATGATCTACAATTAGTTAACATGTGTAAGTGGTTTATCATGATGCCTGCATGATGATAACTAGATAACCACAATAGCTGCAAGTGAGAAAAGGATTTAACAAGTTTTGGAAATCATTTATTAAGTTTGGAAAGTTTGGTTACTTAAACATGTCACACAAATAATTGTTGTTTTCAACAAGTTAAAGTGTGCAAAACAATTAACAAAGTTTATATTTGAAAAGAACATCAAAGTTTAGTTGGATTACATGTTTCAAATAATGAAATTGGAGTTAGGATAATTTAATTATGAATTAAACAATATTAAACAAGTTTTAAATTGGAATTAATTCAAATAGGAATATTAATTGAATTTTAATTGTTCAAAATATTAATTAAAGTTCATATTTGAAAAGGTTAGTTTTTCTGGTTTGAAAACATATTTTACATGTTTAGAAATAATTAAATTTGCAAGTTATGATTTTAGCAGTTTTAATTGAATTAAACAAGATTTAAGTTGTTTAGGCAATTTAAATTATTCAAAACAGGAAGCAAAATTTATATTTGCAAAGGTGAGGTGAAATGGTATGGAAAACATATTTCATTTGCATTATTGAATAACAATGAATTAGTTATTGATTTTAAGAGATTAGCATTTGAATTATTCAAGTTTGAATTTTAAATGCATTTGGAATTGTCAAAACAGTACACAAATAGATTATTTGGAAAGAGTATTTAATTTGGACCAGAAAACATATAAAACTTTTATTTATTGGACTTATAGAATAAAAGATATTAAAGGTTGAAGTTTTAGGTTTAAATCTGTTAATTAAATTGATTTAGGAATTTACAGAAACTCGCAGAAACTTTTCTTACTGCGCTGCAGCTACACACTGCCACTGCCGCGTGGGGCCAGAGGCCAGCGTGGCGCTGCGCACGCTTGCGTGGCCGTGGCAGTCACTGAAGCGTGGGCCACGGCTGTCAGCCAGAGGAGCAAAAGGTGGTGGAATTAATCCGCGCAACCGAGGCTCGAACCGTGCACCTCGCGGGCGTGCGCGCTCCTCTGAACCAGCTGCGCTGCGATGCGCTCGTTATCAGTATACGCGATTTAGAGAGGTTTAGGTTCAGATCTAACGTTAACTGACGAAACTGACGAGCAAGCGCTTCCTCGAGGTGACAGAGGGTGACGCCGGCGGCGATCATCTTGTGCTCGCGCTCGCGGTGATGGAAGAGGTGCTGGTGGGTGCGGAGATGGAGGCGTGTGCAAGCAGTACAGAGAGGAGGAGGGGAACACGTCGGAGCTCACCAACGGAGTCGTCGATGCAGAGGCGCGACGTGGACGTGGTCGACGCCGGCGGCAGAAGCGGCGATGGCGGCGCGCATCCAGGCCACCTTGAGCTCGATGAAGGGGTCCAGAAGGAAGAGGAGGTGGTGGGTGGTCGATCCCCGTGGTCAGAGCACCACGAGGGGCACAGCAGCGACGACGGCGCGCCGGAATTCAGAGTCGGCGTCGCGGTGGCCGGAGGCGAGGTCGTTAATGGCGGCGACGAACCCGTGAGTCTCCGTGCTCGTTATGGTGTCGAACAGGAAGAGGAGTTGGTGGCGATTCTATTTCTGTGTTCACGGGGGTTGGAGGAGGGCCATGGCGACGGCGCCGTGGTCGGGTTCAGTCGAGGTTCTCCGGTGAGTTTCAGAGAGAGGGAAACGGCCGCGAGAGAGGAGAGCTGGCGGCGATCCCGAGGGAGGAGGGAGGCATAGAGCTAGGGTTAGGCGCAGGGGGGTCTAGGGTTCCTTTTATACGCCTAGGGGAGCACTGCTGGCCGTCGAGGATGGTACGGTGGCGACGTGGAGCGGCGGATTCGCTGCCGTACGCAGAGAAGAAGGAGGGATAGTTAGCGAACCGGTACGCGAGGGGAAAGAGGGCTGGGCCGCGCGCGCGTTAGTTGCTTAGGTGGGCTGGGCTTAGAATTAGCTGCTGCGCGCGTTAGTTAGTTTTCCTTTTTTTCTATTTTTGCTTTTCCTGTTTTTTTTTGTAGCAAATAGAATTGGAAGAAAAGGAGGGTTTTAGGTTAGTAAAATATTAGAAAAATTAGTGTTAGCTAGTTAGGTTAAAAGAAAACAAATGCCAAGTTTTGTTTTCAGAAAACTTTAATTTTGCTTGATGTTTGTTTGTAATTCAAATTTGGATGCATTTTAATTAAGTGACCATTTAGTAAAAACAACTTTGAATAGGGGAACCCCTATGATTAATTTGATTGAAAGTAGTTGATTTGCTTGTTAAAGTTTATAAGTTCAAAAGTGTTCTTGTTTGATGCATTTGATTTGAAATTGAAGGTGATTTAATTAATTGAGTGAATTAATGGTTTGATTAAAACCAACAATTTAATGAGTGATTTGATTTAAAAGTTTTGAATTAGCCATTAGGGTTTTTTTAACAAAAGGGGAAAACTTATTAACAGGCAATTGGATTAAAACAATTTTCAAACTATTGAAGAACAAATGAGTGGTTTAGTTTGCAAGTTTTGAAATTGGAAATTTTTGAGCAAGGGGGTGAAAGTTTAAATTGTTTTGAATTTTGATTTGTTTTAAAAAACAGAATGCAATGCTCATGTGATGCATATGATGCAAGCAAAACAAACAGGTAACACCCCAGGTGTTACAGTTGTCGCACAATCCGAGTTGTGGATCATCGACTTAGGTTCTGTTAAACGTTGTTTTGTGACAAGGCAGCTATATAGGCAGAGTTCGGGTCGAATGAGAAGCAAGCTGCGTGATGTGGATAATCAAGATGAGATTTTGCCCCTCCGAATGGAGAGATATTCTCTGGGCCCTCTCGAGTGATATGATTCAGGAAGCATGGCCATGCGCGACTCAGTTAAGTGTTAACTGTGTCGGTTGACTAAGAGTTAGTCAGATGAATCACATGTCACAGATCGAGAAGAGAGTTGAGCTATTTAAGGGATGACGATAGATCGCCTATAGCTCGACAAGGTATATCGTGAGGCAAAAGGGACTAAGATGAATATCACATTGAAAGGTATGTCGTCATGACTCAATGGTACTTGGGAGTCGCACGTTCTGCTAGGAGCCGCTACCGATTGATCGATTGGGAGTTGGACTCCAATCGTGTCCAAGTCGCCATGAGCCTGCATGGTCGCACACTTAAGAGCGGGAGCAAGTATTGGTCGGGTTGGACTCGAACCGGAAATGGACTGGTTTTGTGAGTCGGACTCACAAAGGGAATGGGGCACAAGTGTTGTGAAGCCCACTACCATTCGCTATATAAAGAGGGGCGCAGGTTGCCCAGCGGGCACGTTAGTCCACTCTCCCATGCGTTGGGAACCCTAGCCCCACTCAGTCCAGCCGTCGCACCGGACCTAGCAGTCCTCCGTCGGAGCTCCTCCTCGTACGTGTGGATACCGGCAGAGGTGCTGTACGTTCAGCACTTCGACGTTCGTGGGATCGGATCGGCTGGATCGGATTGTGGGACTGCACTGCCCCGACGCGCTTCATCGATAATCCGCAACCGCGCGTCTAGTGGTAATCATCGTGGCCTTCTACCTCGGCTAGATCTTGGAAGTACCGCGTAGGAAAAAGTTTTGTTTATCTCTACGCGATCCAACAGTGGTATCAGAGCGGTAGCTTCTGGTATTAGGCCCAAGATCCGTACATATGTGATATGTAGTTAGCGTTAGATGTGATCTAATTGCTGTTTTGGTGGTCGTTCTATGAGATAGATCGGTTTTGTACAAGGTTGATTGGATCAATCGTACTCGGGGTTAATGGATGATCAGGTTTCCGTGATCATACTGCTAAGGTCGTGGAACAACTTACCCCTACCAGTCGGTTTCCGCCATCGGGGTATACCGTGACACATAAATCCAGTTGCGGTGATTGAAGATCAAAGAGTTTGGTCGAATCGGAATACGGATCAGATTCGGGTAAAATCGTTTTATCCGATGAAGAAATCCATGATCGGAATGCAGATGAGATCTGCGTTTTCGCCCTGTCGTAGCGCCTTAGATGTCGTTGCGAGTTTCACAACGCCGGTAGATATCGTATCTATGCATAAATTGTTTTTGTAGGAAGTTGTGAATGGTATGGCTTATGTGCATGTGATGTGTGTAATCCATACATGATCTGCGTATCATGTTTATGTCAGCCGGCTGGAGCCTAGGTGCTGTCATTTTATTGTATACCGGCCTGCGTGTCGGATTCTCTATGTAAATTTTCATTTACTAGCTAGTGTTGCTTGTTGGAGAACCCGGAAGGCATGCAAGTCGATGTACAAGTTGGCTACATGGAGTAAGATGGCACGTGACAAGAGTTGGCACGAGTCGACTTACAAGCTTTGTGGAGATGGAGATCACCATGAAGAGAGCCATACCATTTCACATTATAATTGTTTTATTTGTGTTATTGTTATGTCTCTATTTACCTCTATTTAGATAGTTGGTAGATTATTTAATCCCTCAAAGAAGGTCTAGTCGGTCGCCCCGCCAGTGCTGCACCATCATAAGTCGGACATTCTTGGTAGTGGGCTCATAAAATTGAGGTGCTACCAATTCTTTCCGGTTAGGTGGGTTTGAGTCGGACTCTTACAAGCAGAAGCACTTGGTAATCTAGACGAGTCCATCACAACGGTTGGGGCTCGGGCGAGGTAGGTTGGGAGCCGGGGCATGTGATGTCACCCAACTAACAGGAGTCGTATTGGATACGATTGGTAAGGTGTTGCCTATCTAGATCACTTGACGGCTAGCGGTGATGCTAAAGCTCACTAGTCGACTTTCTTATTTAGGATCTTGAATCACTTAGCAACCATCGGAGGGGTGTTGGTTCTAGTGGGAGCATAAGTATTAAAGTGTTTAATATGCCTGCTCTTTTATGAATACATGTCTTAAGTGTTTTTGCGTATTTTCTGTTGTAGATCAATGGCACCTAGCAACCTTCCTCAGTTGTCCGCGTTTGCATTGAGGTCAATCCTAGAGAAAGATAAGCTTAATGGAACTAATTTCACCAACTGGTATCATAATCTGAGGATAGTCCTCAAGCATGACAAGAAAGAACATGTTCTAGAAACTCCACTTCCAGATGAGCCTGATGACGATGCGACTGTCGCTGTCATGAATGCCTACCGTAAGACTAGAGATGAGTCTACGGAAATCAGCTGTCTTATGCTTGCACACATGGAACCGGACTTGCAGCAGCAGTTCGAGAATGTTGAGGCCTACGATATGATCGAAAGCCTCAAAAGTATGTTCTAGGCTCAGGCAAAGACCGAGAGGTATCAAGTCTCTCAAGCTTTGCTGGGCTGTAAGCTGAAAGATGGTGATCCACTGAGTCCGCATGTAATCAAGATGATTGGTTACATTCAGTCTCTGGATCGGCTGGGCGTCCCAATTAACGAAGAGTTCGCTACTGATATAATTCTGAACTCTCTTCCTAGTGCGTATGGTTCGTTCATCTCGAACTACCATATGCATGGAATGGATAAGAGTATCACTGAATTACACGGGATGGTCAAAATGGCAGAGGCTGATATCAAGAAAGGCGCCAGTCATGTGTTGATGGTGCAGAATAAGGCTAAGTTCAAGAAGAGCTCTTGGACTAAGAAGAAGAAGGATAAGTTAGGAGGTAGCACCCATGGTGACGAATATATGGATCCTGGACCCTGCGAATAAGGACACCCCCTCTCAGGCCCAAGGTTAAAGGCCCAAGAAGAGGAGCCCTTGGAATACTCCAGAAGGCCCACGTGAAGCCCACCCGCACTAACTTGCGGGTTAAGATAGGAAACATGTAACCGACCTAGTTAGAGTTCGAGTCCTCTCCGGGTAGGATTCGAGACCTGGCCATCTATATAAGGCCAGGAGAGCCCCCCAGGGAGGGGACCAAGCAACACAGCGCCATCGAAACCTTGAACTCGAGATCTTACTCTCTATTCGAGCACCACCATTGTAACCGATCTTTCCGTCAATACAGATCGACAAGAGGCAGGAGTAAGGGTTTTACCTCTACGAGGGCCCCGAACCTGGGTAAATACCGCCCCTGTCTAGCCGACGATTCCACCAGCATTCATGACTTCTCCTAGTCGAAACCCGATAGGGTCACCTAAGGGATTTGTAGAGTCAGAGATTCGACAATTGGCGCCGACCGTGGGGACGACGGGCGCTGGATCACCGGCATCTTCGGCTTCATCGACAACGCACTCTCGTTGGAAACCATCGACTACGGCTCCGAACAATCCTATACGGATCGGATCTGTCGTGGTCACACCTCACTCGCCAGAATCACGCCCGGTATTCGAGGATCTGGAGAAAAGCGTCACCTTGACGTTCGGGAGCCTAAAATTCGTGACCAACCGGGACGGAATCCTCCACTTCTCGGATGAATCGGAAACTGAATCTGGAGCTGTCGACTCACGCCGTCATCTGGAGAAAAGCGGCGAGTCCATCCGCTTCAACGCCAACGACTACCATACCCTCTCGACAGAGGAACCATCAAGAATTCGAAGAAACTTTCGACCTACACCTAGGACGCACGAGCCTCAACTGGCTCAAGTCTGCATGGCAGGATCGGAACAAGCCTCGGAAACAAAACAAAGCGCGACAGAGCGCAACATAATCGGCATCTCACGGGAATCCTGGAACCGAGCAAAGGAGGCTATGCGAACGAGCAAGCCACCCGCATCCGGGGCTTCACACGAAGACATGGTTGCCTACCACTATCACCTAGTGAGAGCAGCCACGACTATCAAGGACGCTCGGATAGATCTGGCCCGCCGAAGAAGAGCGGCGGACGAGTCGAGCCAAAGGCGAGCCGGGCTGTCCATAACACCCTCGGTTGGAACCCGACCCGCGAGGAAGGGACACACATCTACATCCAGGAACAATGAGTCCCTAGCCGGAACCAGCAGATCAATCACTCCTTCTCTCATGCGAGTCGACGACGATGGCAATGTCTACCCGCAAACTCCTGCTGCCGCGGTTCTAACCACAGCAACTTACATGCAGATGAACCAACCGACGGAAAGTGATCCTCGGGCGGAACAGTATAAACAAGTGCGCAAGGGATTAGGGCTGGCGGCCGCAAGGCTTGCCGCTTATGATCGAAAGAAGGCCGCAGAGCAGCTGGAGAAGGAACAGGAGAAGGAGAAGGACAAGGATAGGGAAGCATCCCGCAAACGTAGGAGTTCTTCGCCAAGAAGGGACATGTCACCGCGTCGTGGTCGAGGAAAAGAAGCACGGCGCCGTGATGACAGTCGAAGTAGCAACGAAGGCAGTCCGAGAGACAAGAGCTCGCGACATCATAGCAGCCGCTCGCGAAAGCGAAGCAAGGAGCCAAGGAAGGATACTGACCGCGACCGGCTAGAGTACGACGCGTGATCAGATCTCGCGCAAAAAAGGGTGGATAAGGCGAGGGCTTCGCGATATCGCGAGCGCTCCTCGTCTGGCTCCTCGGATGACGAAACCTGCAGCGCTCTCTGCTTTGCCCGCAGTATCCGCGAGGCGCCCCTACCCAAAAGATTCAAGCTTATAACGGAAGTAACGAAGTACGACGGCTCACTCGAGCCCTCTCAATGGCTAAGCGATTACCTCACGGCAGTAAAATGCCAACGTGGGAATAAAAACACGGCTATGCAATACCTCAATTTGCATCTCGCCGGCGCGGCTCGCAGTTGGCTGGAGAGACGACCAAAATCTTGCTACGCATCGTGGGATGATTTGCACCGCGATTTCTGCAAAAATTTCCAGTCGACTTACAAGAGGCCAGCCACCATTGAAGAACTGCGAGCATGCAAGCAGAAAAATGGCGAATCCACCCGCGAGTACATCCAGCGATGGACTACGCTCAGGAATACCGCAGGAACCATTTCAGAAGAAGTAGCGATTGAAGCCTTCGCAAAAGGCGCCCGAAGAACGGCTTTCAGAGAAGAACTGGGCAGAGCCGCACCCAAGACTATTGGGGAGCTAATGAACATAGCCGAAAAATGGGCTAACGGAGAAGATGCGGTGCGCAATGAGAGGGCATCATCACCTGCGCATGATGAAGACCGTCATAGTCGGAGGAAGAGGAGAAAATATTACGATCACGAAGATAGAGAGGAGTTGGTCGCAGCGGAATTCACGCGAGGCCGCGACTCCGGTCGCCGTGGGAATCGCGAGTGGAGACCAAAAGCTGAAGAAAAATCACCCGAGGAAGACCTCGATGGATACTGCTCGCTACATCTATTTACAGATAAACGCACGGGCAAAACTAAGGCAACGCACCTTCTTAAGGATTGCTGAAAGTTTATTGATATCTCAGAAGCACTCGCCAGGAAAAGAGCTGCACACACGCAAAATTACCCACCGCTTCCAGGAGGAGGCCACCAAGGATTCCAGCCGCCACAACCCCCACCTCCACCAGCAAATCCAAACATGGCATTAGCCGCGCTACCTGCACCACCAACTCAAAACTCCGGGGCCAACGCGTACCCGAATCCAGCAGGGCAACTCACGATGATCCAGAAGGTATGTCCATCCCGCAGAGCTCAAAAGACTAACACAAGGCAATTGTGCATGGCCGTGCAGACACCGCCAACAAAAACAGAATACTTGAAGATGGCGGACCAGCCAATAACATTCTTGATGAAGGACCACCCGCCACGAGTCTATCGACCAGGACACGCCGCCCTTGTCATCCAAGCACAAATTGGCAACTACGACTTGGCCCGCGTATTCATGGATGGTGGCAGTGGCATCAAAATTATCTACGCGGATACACTCCGTCGGATGAACAGGAACTTGGACGGCCTCCAGGAATCAGAAACATCCTTCCACGGGATAGTTCCAGGAAAAGCAATCCGTCCACTCGGAACAATCAACCTAGAAGTTGTGCTTGGCACCAAGAGCAACTACAGAAGAGAATTCCTCGACTTCGAAGTTGTCGACTGGCCTTCGCAGTACCACACCATTCTTGGTCGAACAGCGTTCGCCAGATTCATGGCAGTACCGCATTATGCCTACCTGAAGCTCAAATTACCTGGAGAACATGGCGTAAGCACCTTCGACGGAGACTTTCAGAAATCCAACAAATGTGACATTGAATTCAATGAGATCGCAAAATCTTTTGGGATGCAAGAAGAACTTCAAGAGCTGGCAAAAACCACGGATCACTCCGTGATGCCCCTCACGAAGAAAAACGCGCCTGAACTGGAGTTCAGCGCTAACAGCGACACTCGAAAGCATCAAGTGCACCCGACAGATTCTGCGAAGACAGCGCTGGTTTCCACCACCCTTCCGCAAGCATAGGAAAACGCGCTCGTCGAACTCCTCCGTGAGTACTGGGAAATTTTCACCTGACAGCCATCAGATATGCCAGGAATACCCAGGGAGTTTGCCGAGCACTCACTCGAAGTCTTTCCAGATGCCAAACCCATCAAACAAACTACTCGACGATTTTCAGAACGCAAGCAGAAGGCGCTTGGAGAAGAAGTAAACAGATTGCTAGCAGCAAAATTCATCAGGGAGATCAAGATATCCACTTGGTTAGCAAACCCGGTGCTGGTCCCCAAAAAGAACACGGACATCCTTCGGGTATGCATCGACTACACGTCGTTAAACAAGCACTGCCCCAAGGACAACTTTCCCTTCCCGCGAATCGACCAGATCGTGGACTCTACGGCAGGCTGCCAACGCCTCTCTTTCCTGGATGCCTATTCGGGATATAATCAGATCCGGATGAAAAAAGAAGACGAAGAAAAGACAACATTCATCACACCTCATGGTGTCTACTGCTACACGACAATGCCCTTCGGGCTCAAGAACGCAGGCGCAACATACCAGCGCTGCATGCAAAATTGCCTCGCCAAGCTCATTGGCAAGAACGTACAAGTGTACGTTGACGACATAGTCATCAAGACTCGAGTTGAGAGCACACTCCTCGAGGATATTAGAGAAACATTCGATGCCCTCAACGCATACAGGATCAAGCTCAATCCAACAAAATGCGTCTTCGGCGTTCCAGCAGGGAAACTTCTCGGGTACCTGGTATCCGCCAGAGGCATCGAAGCCAACCCAGAGAAAATACAAGCAATCTTGACAATCAAAGAGCCAACCAATCTACGCGGAGTCCAACAGCTTGCAGGGCGATTGGCCGCCCTGAGCAGGTTCATCGCACGATTGGGAGAGCAAGCGTTACCCTTCTACAAGCTGCTGAAGAAGACAGACAAATTCGAGTGGACACCAGAAGCTAAGCAAGCATTCGCAGACTTAAAGCGATCGTTGCAAAGTAGGCGAGTTCTTGCAACGCCGCAAGAAAGGGAGCCACTCTACTTGTACCTAGCCGCCACAAACCAGGTCATCAGCACAGCAATCGTAGTCGAACGACCTGAGGAAGGCAAAGCATACGGAGTTCAGCGACCAATCTATTACATTAGCTAAGTACTCTCGCCATGCAAGCAACGATATCCTCATTACCAGAAGCTCGCATACGGAGTTGTTCTTACAGCCCGAAAGCTCAAGCACTACTTCCAGCAGCACGCCATCACAATAGTTAATGATGCGTCACTCGGGACAATCATGAACAACCCCATGGCATCCGGAAGAATAGCCAAATGGAGCATCGAGTTGGGCGCCTGGGACATCACTTATGCAGGGCGCAACGCAGTCAAATCTCAGGTACTCGTGGAATTCCTAAGCGAATGGACAGAACTACAAACGCCTGGACCACCTGAGTACACGAGCAATTGGATAATGTACTTTGACGGGTCCAAAAGAAACGAAGGAGCAGCAGCTGGAATTGTCCTCATATCGCCTCAGGGAGACAAGCTGCAATACGTCCTGCGATTAGACTTTCCACCAGATGATCCAGCATCGAACAACGACGCAGAATATGAAGCCCTGCTGCATGGGATGAAGATGGCAGTCGCCTGTGGAGCTACTCGATTAATGATTTACGGCGACTCCAATCTCATTGTGCAGCAGACAATGAAAGAATGTGATGCAGTTGCTGAAAACATGGTCACATACCGCGACATGTACAATCTACTCGAAGGAAGTTTCAAAGGGTGCCAGCTGAAGCACATTGCAAGATCAAGCAATGAAGAAGCAGATAGACTGGCAAACATGGGTTCCACAAATACACCCATACCACCAGGAATATATTTCGAACGGATGATCAAGCGATCGGTCAAAGTCAAGAAAACTGCAGGAACACCCGCAGCGCCAGAAACAGAGGTCAGCCCGCAAGTCGCCATTATCGAGTTTACTCATAATATATCACGACAGGTTTTTCTGGTCGAGCCAGTCTGGACGCAGAAATATCTCGACTACCTGATCAACAGACAGCTCCCGGCCGATCCACGCGAGGCTCGACAAATAGTGAGACGCAGCAAATCCTTTCGGGTAGTCAACGGAGAATTATACAAGCAAAGCATCTCGGGTATACTTTAGCGCTGCATCGCACCCGAAGATGGCAAAGAATTACTCCAGGACATCCACCAAGGAGACTGCGGACATCATGCTAGCAGGAAAACAATCATGGGAAAGGCTTTCCGAGCGGGATTCTACTGGCTAACAGCAGCCACCGACGCAAAGGACCTGGTCGAACGATGCGATGCTTGTCAGCGATTTGCACCAAGACCACATGCATCTGCTACGGAATTGCACATGATACCCATTGCCTGGCCCTTCGCACAATGGGGGCTGGACATGGTTGGACCACTACGCAAGTCCACGCCGGGTGGGTATACATACTTGCTGGTCGCAGTCGACAAGTTCACCAAATGGATCGAGGCCATGCCAGTAACTTTGGCTAGCGCCCAGTGCACCGTCAAGTTCCTCGTCTCCATTGTATGCAGATTTGGTGTGCCACACGACATCATTACAGACAATGGTACAAACTTCACAGCAAAGGAAACACAACAGTTCTGCGAGGAAAAGGGCATAAACTTCAAGTTTGCTTCAGTTGCCCACCCGCAAACGAACGGTCAAGTCGAAAGATCAAACGGCTTAGTTTCGGCCGGCATCAAGAAACGCCTACTCGATCATCTACACCCTGCCACAGGACATTGGGCAGAAGAGCTACCCTCCGTACTATGGAGCCTCCGCACAACTCCAAACCGATCCACAAAATACACACCATTTTTCATGGTATACGGGGCAGAAGCAGTCCTTCCAGAGGATGTTATTCAGCGCCCCACGAGTTGTGGCTTACAGTGAAGAAACCTCCAACAAGGCACTCGCGGAAGATATGGATGCACTCGACGAGATGCGTGACATCGCGCTCGCAAGATCAGCAGTATATCAGCAATCACTGCGAAATTATCACAGTCGCCGCCTGCGCCACAGAGCATTCGCGGTTGGAGATCTAGTGCTGCGGCTCAAGCAGAAGGAAGGACACAAGCTCGAGCCACCCCGGGAAGGACCCTTCATCATACACGAAGTCATCCCAAGCGGAGCCTACAGGCTGAAGAATCCGTCGACTGGAGGAATCTATTCCAATCCTTGGAATATCGCACACCTCCGCAAATTTTATCCCTAGGTTTACTTATTATCACAACAAATAAGGCTATACTAGCCACTCTTGTAGCCCGAATACATGACTTCTCAGTCATAGCAATAAAATACATGGTTTCTCAACCATATTTACTCGAAGATTATCTCCTCTTACATGCTAAATAGTTACAGGTACACACCCCATAAACACACGGGGGCTAAGCCTACAACTAAGCATCACAAGAAAACTTATACACACAAGGTTACACACCTTATAAACAGTTTTTACAAGCTATACAGTATGACAGAATGTACACATTCAACAATCAGTCATGGCGATAAGCATTCTCAGTCGCCAACACTCTATCTACCTCCTCAGAGGTCAGTCGAATGATTTTCTCCGCTGCAGGACGAACAGCATCGTAATGCGGAGAAATATCATCGATTGGTCCATCTGGGAGCCTAGCTACGGAGTTAAAATTTACTTCAGGATGCCATATTCGGACAAAGGAGAGAGCCACCACCGCGCCGCAAATCATCTGGTTGCGCACGCACTCGCGAATTTCTCCCTCTTGCCCGAAGAGCCCAAGGAGATACCTCCAATCTTCAGGACCCCTTTCAAGCGGGTAGAATGCAGCGTTTATCGCGATCAAGACCTCGTGAAAAGAACTCACGAGAACTTTTACCTGGGAGACACGGAACTTCAAAGTAGCTAACACAAAACCTCGGCTGCGATCAGACCAAAAATTATTCGCATGAGGCCTTGAGCTGCCAGCTTCTTGAAGAATGTGGTTTTCCACCCACTGTTTTTCCTCCCTATCATCCGGCTTAACAACTGAAGAAAAGAATGCGTGATCAGATAAGGAAGCAAGACAAAGAAGACTTGGGGGCTGTATTACTTACACAACAGTTCCCTAGCAAAGGAAGCCAGCTCGTCCATCACAAACTGTTCGCGTTCAGTCGCTAGTTTTTGCTTGGACTTCGCCACATCGGCTACCCCACGCAACACTTTCAGTTTGCGCTCGCCATCGGCTACACGATCACGAAGACCCGCCAAAGTCCCAACAGCTGCAACAAGTGGATCAGCTCGGGCAGCAATTCCACCTGAGGATTCTGCGACAAATCCAGTAGCCTGGAAGAGTACAAGGAAAGAAGTAAGACGCCCTATTCGAAGTATCTCTAGTCGCACATTTGACGAATGCTCGGGGGCTACTCCCATCGGGAGAGAATACACAAACTACCAGAAGCAATTTCCAGGCAAACATTTCGATTAAAGATAATACGGGAATACATCCCAAGGTTCATTACATTCAAAACTGAAAAGGAATAAAAACTACGAAGCTACAGTGGTACTCCCGCTAGCGGCAGTCGCCCCTCCTGTGAGTCGAGCAAATAGCTCAGACAGCTTCCGAGAAAGGATGGCGTCTTGCTCGCCATAACGAGAGAGCCGTACCTTTTTGCCCGTGGAGGGGTCGACTGGAAGAGCCGAGTAGGCTTCCTCCAAACCGGTGACTCCATGCGCCAGCGCGAACTGGATCGCAGTCTTTGCGCCAGACTCCGACTGGGCGACCGCGTAGGCATCCAAGAGATTGCTCTTCGAAAAGATCTTCAGCAAGTCGTCTAGCGCAGATGGAGGTGCAGCGTTGGCGAGGAAGCGACCGTGCAGTTGCGTCAACACATGAGTGGCATCGCCAATCAAGGAGAAAACTCCTTCGGCGTGCCTCTTGAGTTGAGCAAGAGTGTCGGTTAGCACATCTACCCGTTGGATCCCAGCGATCTCCAGAGGAACATCCAGAAGACCTGCAAAAGAAAAGAATGTCAAGACTTGGCAAGTTCAGTGGGATAAAAGATGAAATCGCGAGAGCTTAAATTACTTACCCGCGAGACGCTCAGCAAGGGGACGGAGGAACGTGACAAGGTCAGCATCGGCCTTATTGCCAGCATCCTCTTGATCCTTTAGAGCTTTCCGCGCATCCGCGAGTTGCCTTTCAAGATCCTCCGATCGCATGCGGGAGGTCTCCAGTTCTTGTCGGATGGCCGCCAGATCAGCCCCCTGAGTGGTTACCCGCTCAGAGAGACCGCCCTTCTCGGATTCCGAAAATTCGAGTCGAGCTGCATAGTAACACTTGTCAGAAATCAAGAATTGAAGAAAGAATAGGAACAAGAAAAGATGATAAGACTTACTCTTAAGAAGCTCGTTCTCGGTGCAGAGTCGACTCCGGTCTGATCGAAGCGACTCACATTCCGACTCGGCAAGAACAACTCGGCGACCAATCGCCGCAAGAGAGTCAAAAAGCGACTACAAAAAATACAGAGGTAGAAGAATTAGAAGATATAAACTGGAGCCTGTACCCGATTGAATTCAATCGACTACAGCCTCGGGGGCTACTCCCATCGGGAGCACTGCCGTGCACCCGATAAAATCAAGAAGAAGAAAAAGACTTTGAGCCTGTAGCCGATCGCACGCGATCGACTACAGCCTCGGGGGCTACTCCCATCGGGAGCACTGTCGTGCACCCGATAAAAATATCATGACGAATGGCAAAGTTTACCTGGCCCGTGGCGCGGGAGAGGGGATCTACGGAGCTGTCCGTCACTTCTTTCGAAGCTGAAGTCCTGGCTGCAAAGCTAGGAGCCTCACGTTCCACAGTCGCTGCATGGGGGGCTGCGCTGGGAGAATTCTGGACAGTGCCAGCAGTGGGAGTCTCACCCGCAGCTCCTGCTCTATTCCTCTTTTCGGGAGGAACGGAAGAAGCATACCTGCGAGGACTGATGGTTTGCAAACTGCAACAAATAAACATCAACATAGGTGCAAAGAAAAAAGTTCGACTAAAGGACAAGAAGAAGAACTTACTCATCATCTTCATCTTCATCCAGCAAATCCGCGTTCCAAGCGGGCGCGATTACTGGGAATGAAGGGGAAGGGGCGAGTGAGCGAAGTGGAGTCGCGGAGATAGGAGCCTTCCCAGGCGATTCTTCCAAGGAGTTATCCTTGGAAGTAGCCTCGTTATCATCCACCCGACGACGCTTGTGGTGATGAAGGCCGCCATTCGAGCCCTCCGCACCATCCGAAGAATCGTCCTCGGAGCTCGAAGAAGCATCGGCTACACTGGTATCGGCTAAGCCGTCCAGGTGATTCGCCAATAACTCTGAGGCATCCTCTCCCGCAACTGGCGGGTAGCAGTTCGCCACTGCTAGGCTCTACAAAGAAGGCAGAAGAAGGCAAGAAAAAATTCAGTCGACTAAAGCTCAAAGCAAAGAAGAAAATAATAGAAGACAGGAAGGGTAAACTAACCGCGGCTGGTGGAGGTTTCGAAGCGTCGAAGGCTTCGACTGAGCAGTCGGGGAACTTCTCCCCCACCTTCAAGCTAGTGATAGCCGCGATTTTCTTCTCGAAATCAACGTTCAAAAGCTCCTCGCGGCTCACTCGGCTAGGATCCTCAGAGCCTTGGTATTCCCACATGGTGGAAGGCCTTTGCTGCAGAGGTTGGATCCTGCGCTTCAGAAAAATACTCGCCAGGTGCAGCCCGTTGAGCACAACTCCAGCAGTTTGATCCCGGAGAGCGGACACCCTTGCGAGTAGGGGCGTAACAACCTGAGTTTCTTCGGCTGACAGCTTGTGCGCCCAGGACTTCCGCCTCTTCAAAACAGAGAACGGGTGGAATTCTACGATTCCACCCGAGCTGTTGTCGATGACGTAAAACCACTTTTTCCGCCAGCCTTGGGCGGAGTCGATGAAGTGCATACTAAAGTAGCTGCTCTCCAGTCGCGCTTGGATCCCGAAGCCACCTGTGCGTAGTGGCTCGCCAGGCTCGGAGTCCACCCACGATTTCTCGCGAAAGATGCGAACTTTGAAGAGGGCCTTCCAGAGCGCCCAATGTGGGCGAATGCCAAGGAAGCATTCGCAGAACACGATGAAGCACGATATGTGCTGCACCGCGTTCGGAGGAAGATCGTGAAGCTGTATGCCATAGACATACAGCAACCCGAGAAGGAAAGGATGGAGAGGGAAGGAGAGACCCCGAGACACGTGGTCCGCGAAGACCACGCGCTTGTTCGACTGCGGGTTTGGTACCTCTTCTTTCTTCCCGAGGCGCACCCGCTTCTCAGCTTCCGCCGGCAGCAGCCCCTCCCGCTGCATCTCTTTGACGCTCTTCGCGGTGGTGTTGGGCGAACGCCAGTCGCCAGCTCGGGGCGCAGGTTGCGCGGAGACTTCTCCGGTTGCGGAAGTGGCAGCGCCACGTCTTTTGCCTCCAGCCATGGTTGACAGCGCGAGCTTGAGCACGAGGAAGAAGATGGGCGCGAGGAAGGAGATGGATTGAAGACGAAGGCTGGGAAGGTTTTACCGCAACGCTAAGTCCTGTATTTATACACGGAGCGGATCAGCCCCAGCCATTCGATGCGCTACGTGGCGCTTATCGCAGCCACCACGTGTGAAGATGAAACGAAGAGACGGTGAACGCTGTTCCGTGCCACGATCTTAACAGAAGATCGTGCGCATTTACTGCACCGTTCGCGTAAAAACCGGGAGAGGCGTCTCGTTTCCCGGTCAAAAAGCTGACTAGGTGGGCCAGCCCATCTGCTACCACTCCGTCACGTCCCATCGGGAGGAGAAAAGTGCGCCATGACGTCATGGCACGCATCATCAAACTCAAGAAACTTCGAATGGAAAATTCAAACACGAAAACAGCTTCGTATGAAACTCCTTCGATTAAAGGCAATTCTTTTGCGAACAAATCATGGAGCAAGACCTCTTTAAAACAAGAGATAACTACCCTATACACGAAAACTCTTTCGTACGGGCACAACAGTCCAAACATGAAAACTCTTTCATATGGGCATGACTCTCCTCAGTACGAAAATTCTTTCGATTGAATCTCAAACAATCACTCGGGTAGGAAGAACCTACCTCCATTCACACATGATATTTTTACATCATAAAAACCTGGATTGTTCAGCCCACTAGGCACATCCGGATGCCATATTCTTCAAATATGAAGGTAATACCCAAAAAGATCTTTCTTAAGGGCCTGGAATCGCACTCGAAATCTGCGTCCTCCGGTATGATTCCGTGTCAACAACACGAAGAAAAATCCTAGCGGACGCGCCGGGTATTCCCATAGGTTAAGTTCGACTCGATAAGTCCACAACGGCTCAGTCGCAACAATCATCTTATCGGGTTCGAGTCGGAGGTCTCGAATCTGTGTAGGCCAGGAATGTCTTTGCCCTAGTCGCAATTAATTGGCCCTGATCTCTCGGGAGAGCCAAGCTACTGTGCCGCATCCTTCTGCGATAAAAGCCGCAAAACAGGCACCTATGCTGCTCGACACTCGAGCATGAAGACTCGTTGCACAGGGAACACACCCTTTAAACAGGAAACAACCAAGCTGGTTATCCATAAGAAAGACAGACCAAGAAAGGTTTGACCGTCTACTCGACTGAAAAATCCCACTCGAGCAAACGCTCAGGGGCTACTGACGAATATATGGATCCTGGACCCTGCGAATAAGGACACCCCCTCTCAGGCCCAAGGTTAAAGGCCTGTCGCACCCGGACTTCTAAAGGATACTCGCCGTTCCGTTGAACATTAGTAGATTGGATTACGGGGCTTACCGGCGCCCGCGTCCTCTTACGAGTAGGCCAACACACGTATGTGTGACAACCAACCCCTATCTGTTCATCGTCGACGTAAACTATCCCATAGAAATCAGGATACTACCATTGACGTACTTCATACCATACACACATGGTACGTCAACGGCTTGTAACAGAATGATAACACAACATATCTCTAAGACACAAAAGATTGAAATAAGTTGCAAATAGCTCTCACTAGAGCAGAGATAGCAAATACAATCATCCAGAGGACACATGTCCCAACATAACATCATTACATCTCAGCGGAAGCATTCAAAAGGTCTGAGTACAGACAAGTCCAAACAGGCTTAAGAAGCCGGGAATGAAAAGAAAACGGAGCCCATCCACGATGTCTCGGATCCTGCCCGGGTCCGCTACCTACTCGTCAGCAGCCTCGTCAAACTCCACGTAGTAGCCGTCACTGGGATCCTCGTAAGCGTAGTCTGCGGAAACCACAACCCCAAAGGGGTCAGTACAAAAACGTACTGGCAAGCAAGACTCACAGTTCACCAAAGTGTAGCCCGTCAACACCAAGCACAGATGCCTTGGGTTCAACTGAAGAAAGGGGATATAAAAGATGCTGCAACTGGCTGCGCTAACCAACTACAGAGATTCCACCAATTCCGGCTAACAGAAAGAAGGTAAGATAGCGTATCGTAACCAACTATAGCTAACCACCAAACAAACCCATCCTGGATCTCGCCCCTTATCCAAAGAAGCAATCCGAGGATAACTCACACAGTTGGATTAATGAATAATGGATCAAGTTGTTGTGTCGATAAGTCTATTACTAGTCAAGTTATCAATAGTTAGGTGTAAGTTGTTCTGAGTACTTGTTAGCCAGTACTTTCACCAAGTCAACCATAACCGCGGAAAACACGGCTTCTCGAGAAGATTTATCCCTGTAGGGGTGCACCAATTTGGCCGTACACGTAAGAATAACCCACCAGATGGGATGCCTCCCACCAAGCGGGGCACTCAACACAACTCAACTCTTTTTCGCATCGGGCCCAAAGCACCTTGGGCGCACGGCTAATCGAGCCCCGAAGAAAGGGGACCCTCATAGCACTCTAAGAACGTGTCCCCCTATATGCCGACTACAAAATTTCCACCCTGCGCTGGGCTCGCAAAAACATGCATGCGGCAAATGGAAAACACGAACTAAATGAGGCGATTTGGACGAGATGCGAATCGAATCAAATTGAGGGGGGCGCCCATACACGCTTCCCACATGCGGATAGTGAGCTCATCATGGATCAGTAGACAAGACCCTTTTCCTATTAGGGTCGACACTAGCAGGCCTCAAAACCACACAGGGCCTCCTGCCGGTGCCTTATCAGCATATTATTATTAACAGGTTGATTGATTAACATCGAGCCCCGGAACATGATAGAAATATAGTAACAGAAAGTAACGGGTAACAGACTCGAGCAAAACAACCTAAGCATTCTAGTAAGACACTGGCTCAAACAATGGGGTTGTAGGAGTGGAGGTGAGGCAATATCAGGGTTAAGGGATTCATGTGATAGGTTCGTAATAGAAGCAACGATACATATGGGTAGCATAAATAGACAACGGAAAGTATCAGTAACCAATGTTGAAAGGAACACAGTGGTTCATGTGAGTGATAACTTGCCTGCAAACTCAGCAGCCTGGTACTGAGCTAGATCCTCAGAAGGGGTGTCGTAAGTATCGTCTGTCTCAACGTCGTCGTCTATCCGAGAAGAAGCAAACAAACAATGCAGAAATATAAAAAATCAATATCATGGCATAGTGCACAATCATGGGATGATGCATGCCAAGTTAAATGGATGCATCAAAATAAACTAGTGGACTTGGTAACACAATTTAAATGGACCCATATGCAATTTTGAGTTGCATATGAAAAGCCCATGAAATAAGGTTGGAATATTTGTTTTTCAACTAATCAGCAGGTGAAAGTGGATTAGTATGATGCATGGATGAGGAAAACAACAAAATAACAACAATAGAACCAATTGGAAATAAGGTTTACCAATTTAGAAATTTATTTATTAAGTTAGGGAATTTTTTTGGTTCCTTAAAGGGATTACACAAATAGTTGTTGTTTTCACCAATTTAAATTGTGCAAAATAAATAACAAAATTCATATTTGAAAAGAATACAAAATTTTAGTTGGATTACATGTTTCAAATATTGAAAAAGGAGTTAGGGTGAATTTATTATGACTTAAACAAGATTAAACAAATTTTAAATGAATTTAAAACAAGTTTGAAAATTATTTGAATTTTATTTGTTCCAAACATAAATTCAAGTTCATATTAGAAAAGTTTATATTTTTCTAGTTTGAAAACATATTTTACATGTTCAAAAATAATTTAATTTGAGCAAGTTATGAATTTAGCAAATTTAAATGATTTAAACAAGGTTTAAATTATTTAAACAATTTTAATTATTTAAACCATGAAACAAAATTTATATTTGAATAGGTAGTTTGAAATAGCATGGAAAACGTATTTTATTTGCATTATTTGGATTAAGTATGAATTAGTTATGGATTTTATCAATTTACAAAGGAATTGTTTGAATTCAAATTTGAAATGCATTTGGAAAATTCAAAACAGAAAACAAATGTTACCAATAGGTAGATAATTGAATTTGGGGCAGTGCACATATTTTGTTTTTATTATTTGGGTTTATAAAATAAAAGATATTTGCATTTTAAGTTTAAGGACCAAACTGTAATTAGAAAGGACTTTGATTTAAAACAGAAAAGCTTGAAAACTTTTTATACCGCACAGAGATCTACCCTAGGCACTGCCAGTGGGCCTAGGGCCAACGTGTGCTTGCGTGGCATCACTGGTGGCTGACAGGGGGGGCCACCCTGTCAGCGCCCGTGCGAAAAATTGGGCGGATTAAATCCGCCCGAGGGGGAATCGAACCCGCGAGCGAGCGCGCGAGGGATGCAGTGCACTGCCACTGCGGTGTTGAATGGATCTTGTCAGGTAAGGGGTACGCGGTAAGGTAAGCTTCAGATTCGTTAACTGAAACTTTTTCCTGTGCAGGTGTTAACTGAACTTCGTCAGAGCTCGCTGGCCGGCGGCGAGCCCTACGTGCTGCTGCCGTTGTCGTTGCGCTGGCTGCGGGCGTGCACGGATACGTGCGCTGTGGGTGCGGTGGTGAACGCGGACAAGATGCAGAGAGAGGAGGACTTCACGGTGGTGGCTCACCGTGAGGTTCAGCAGGTGGTCGACGGTGAGGTGATCGCCGCGGGCAGTGGTGAGGATGGCAGCGGTGATCCAGACGGCGTCGAGCTCGACGAAGATGTCCAGACGGTCGAGGGAGAAGAGGTGACGCGATTCCCGCGGTCAGACGGGGATGAGGATGATGGCAACGGCGGTGAGCCTCTCGGGTTCAGTGAACGGAGTTCCGGTGAGGTGGGAGTTGCCGACAGCGGCGAGGATGGCGGCGTGGCTACGGGCCCTCTCGAGCTCAACGGAGATGTCGTCGATGACGAGGAAGGTGAGGCCGTGCGGTTCCCATGGTCAGCGTGGACAGAGGTGCACGGGAGCGGCGGGGGCCATCGGAGATTCAGACGCGGCGCTACGGTGGCGGTGGCAGAGAGGGGATCGGCAGCGAGGGAGAGAGATATGGCGGCGGCGCGAGGTAGGTAGGGGGTAGGGGGTAGCTAGGGCAGGCGCAGGGGGTCTAGGCTGCTCTTATAGGGGGCCAGAGGCGCTGCTGGCCATCGGGGTGGTGCCGCTGCCGCCGTGGCACCCCCGGATGTGCCGCCGTACGATTAGACGAAGGAGAAGGAGGTGCGAAGCGGTACGCGGGCCGCGCGGGAGGTAAGTGGTGGGCCGGCTCGCGCTGGCTGAGCCCACTGCCTCTCCCCCGTTTTTTTTTCTTTTTCTATTTTTGGTTCTGATATTTTTTTTTTGCAGAAATAGGAAATGGAAGAAAAAGGATAGGTTTGGAGTTAATAAAATTTTTATAAAAATTTGGGTGTGCTATTTAGGTCAAACACAACCAAATGTTAACTTTGGTTTTGCAAAAATTCAAATTTAAATTACTGTTTGTGATTTAATTCAATATTTGAAAGGATTTCTTATTAACTGATTATTATTAAAAGCAACAATTTTAATAGGGTGGACCCTATTGGTTAAATAGAACAAATGATTAGGGTTAGTTTGCTGATTTTCATAAGTTGAAATTGGGTACTGTTTGCATGTTTTTGATTTGAATTTTGAAAAACCAACTGAATTGAGTTTGGATTAATTAAATTATTAAAGTCATAATTTTAATGGTTTGAACCTTATGGTTTAATTGAAAAACAAGGGATTAGCATGTTTGGTAATTTGCATAAATTCAAATGGGGTGCTGTTTGGGATTTGATTTGAATGTCGAATAACATTTGAATTTAAGTGATTGATTAAAAGCCATGATTTTAATAGTTGAACATTATGGAAAATAAATGGAAACAATTGGTTGTTTTTATTTGAACTTTTTATTTGAAATATTGTAACATAACAAGTATGAACAAATTGCTTTAGAAATTGGTTTGAATTTGAAATAGATAGCAATTTGAAACAGATGCATAACAACAGAAATAACAATGCAAAACAAATGCAAACAAGGCAATGAGCATGATGACATGATGCAAAACTTTAATTAAAGCAAGAAACAAACATTCTAGGGGTGTTTTCATACTTGGGATGTTACAAAACGCCCCCCTTGAAGGAATCGCGCCCCGAGATTCCTTACTGAGAAGAGAAAAGGTCCGGATACTTCTTGCGAAGATCCTCTTCGGTCTCCCACGTTGCCTCTTTATCGGAATGATGCGACCACTGCACTTTCAAGAACTTGGTGCTCTTGTTGCGAGTCTTACGCTCGGTCTCATCGAGAATTCAAATGGGTTGCTCCTCATAAGATAGATCATCTTGCAGTTCAATGGAATCATGATCAACTGCACGATCTGGATCTTTGAAACACTTCTTGAGCTGTGACACATGAAACACATCGTGCACCTTGGATAGTTTTTCTAGAAGTTCAAGACGATAGGCATTTTCCGCACGCCTTGAGAGAATGTTAAAAGGACCAATGTATCTTGGTGCAAGCTTTCCTTTCACACCAAAACGATGAGTGCCTCTGAGGGGAGTTACACGGAGATATGCTTTGTCACCAGGTGCATAGACCATATCCCTGTGCTTGCTGTCATAGTAGCTCTTCTGACGAGACTGAGAAATCTTGAGATTGTCACGAATGATGCGAACTTTCTCTTCGGCTTCCTTAACAATGTCAGGGCCTAAGAGTGAACGTTCACCAGCTCCAGACCAATTGATTGGACTTCTGCATCTGCGGCCATAGAGTGCTTCAAATGGTGCCATGCCTAGGCTTGCCTGGAAACTGTTGTTGTAGGAGAATTCAGCATATGGAAGGCAATCCTCCCATTTCATGCCAAAGGAGAGGCCACATGCTCTGAGCATATCCTCGAGAATTTGATTGACTCTTTCGACTTGCCCCTGAGACTGAGGGTGATAAGCTGTGCTGAACAGAAGTTTGGTGCCCAATGCATCTTGGAAACTCTTCCAGAAATGAGAAGTGAATATGCTTCCACGGTCTGAGCTTATTTCCAATGGAACACCATGAAGGGGAACAATCTTTGTTGTGTAGAGCTCTGCTAACTGGCTAGCTGAGATTGTTTCTTTGACAGCAAAGAAGTGAGCTACTTTAGTGAGACGATCAATAACAACGAAGATTGCATCGTTTCCCCTCTTGGACTTTGGAAAACCAGTGACGAAGTCCATTTCAATCATGTCCCACTTCCACTCAGGAATTTTCAGAGGTTGGAGTAGACCAGCTGTTTTCTGATGGACTGCCTTAACACGTTGACAAACGTCGCACTCAGAAACGTATTGAGCAATTTCACGTTTCATGCCAGGCCACCAATACAGTGTCTTGAGATCCTGGTACATCTTTGTACTTCCAGGGTGGATGGAGAGAGGAGTTTCATGAGCCTCCTTGAGAATGACATCTTTGAGACTTTGAATCTGAGGAACTGCAATGCGTCCTTCGAAGAACACAGTTCCCTTGTCATCAATTGAGAAGGACTTGAACTTATCATTGCCTTCTTTGATGTGCTCTACAATCTTCTTGATTTCAGCATCGCGAAGTTGTTCAGAACGAATCTTGTCCTCGAGAGTTGGACTAGCTGTCAAGCTTGCAAGATATCCTTGAGGAACAAGACCAAGGTTCAGCTTCTAGAATTCTTCATGAAGTGGAGGTTGGCTTTCCATGATCATGAGATTATTGCAATAAGACTTGCGACTGAGAGCATCGGCCATAACATTAGCCTTGCCTGGAGTGTAAGAAATGGTGAGATCAAAGTCTTTAATCTTTTCAATCCATCTCCTTTGCCTGAGGTTTAGATCTGGTTGAGTGAAGATGTATTTCAGACTCTTATGACCGGAAAAGATTTCAGTGCGATTACCCAACAAGTATTGTCTCCATTTCTTGAGGGCAAACACAACTGCTGCAAGTTCAAGGTCATGTGTGGGATAGTTTTGTTCATGTGCATTCAACTGGCGTGAAGCATAAGCCACAACTTGACGTTCTTGCATAAGAACTGCACCTAGACCTTGGAGAGATGCATCGCAGAATATCTGGAAAGGTTTGGTAGTATCTGGGCCAACCAGAACTGGTGTAGAAGTGAGTTTAGTCTTCAGGAGATTGAAACTCTCACCACATTGTGGAGACCAAACGAACTTCTTGTCCTTCTTTGTGAGATCAGTGAGAGGTTTGGCAATCTTGGAGAAGTTTTGGACGAAACGACGGCAATAGCTAGCCAAGCCAAGAAAACTTCTGACTTGCTTCACCGTCTTAGGAGGTTTCCAATCAAAAATTGATTTAACCTTTTCTGGATCAATGGCTATGCCCTTGGCTGAGATGATATGACCAAGATAAGCAACTTCTGGAATCCAGAACTCACATTTGGAGAACTTGGCATATAGACGATGCTCACAAAGTTTCATGAGAGTGAGACGAAGATGTTCTCCATGCTCTTCCTCGGATTTTGAGTAGACCAGAATGTCATCTAGATATACCACAACGAACTTGTCGAGGTATTCATGGAAGACAGAATTCATGAGTCTAGAGAATGTCGCCGGTGCATTGGTTAGACCAAAAGACATGACGGTGTATTCATATAGACCGTACCGAGTGGTGAAGGCTGCTTTTGGAATATCTTCCTTTCTGATCTTTATTTGATGGTAACCCATCCTCAAGTCCAACTTTGAGAATGTTGAGGCTCCAACAAGTTGATCAAAAAGATCATCGATACGAGGAATTGGATACTTGTTTTTGATGGTTTTCTCGTTGAGAGCACGATAGTCAACCACGAGTCTCTTTGTTTGATCCTTCTTGGCTACGAAGAGAGTTGGGCAACCCCAAGCGGAGGAACTAGGTTGAATGTAACCTTTCTCCATGTACATATCGATTTGCTCCTTCAACAATTTCAGTTCAGAAGGAGCTATCTTGTATGGATGCTTAGAGATTGGAGCAGTACCTGGTTCAAGCTCGATCACGAACTCAACTGCTCTGTCCGGAGGCATTCCTGGCAATTCTTCTGGGAAGACGTCAGGGAATTCACAAACCACCGGAACATTTTCGAGTAGAGGTAGAGGTTTTGCATCGAGTGTGCATAGCTGAACAGAACTTGATTCATTTGGAGAATAGACTATCTGGCCAGAAGGGTGGAACGGAGTTATTGACTTTTGAGCACAGTCAATTTTAGCTTTATTGGCCTTCAACCAATCCATACCAAGAATGACATCAATCTCAGAACTTCCCAGCAACATGAGTGAAGCAAGGAAAATGTGGCCTCCAATTAGGATTTGATTATCCTTACTTATCCTGGAAGTCAACATTTGAGATCCCGGGGAGTGAACAGTGATTTGATTGCTTAGTGGAACCACCATTAGGTTGTTTGTTGCGGCAAAAATCTTTGACACAAAAGAATGCGATGCTCCGGTATCAAACAACACTTTAGCTGGAAAAGAGTTTACGGGTAATATACCGAGAACGACGTCAGCAGCTTCCTCAGCTTTGTCGGCCTTGATATGATTCACCCTCGCGGTCCTCCCGACAGGCCTGTTGTTGGAGTTGAAGGCTTTAGCCGGGGGAGCACGCACCATTGCCTGGTTGGTGTTGGGGCGAGGAGGTGGAGGTAGCTGCCTCTGAGTGCACTTGTCAGCGTAGTGCCCCGTCTCCTTGCACTTGAAGCAAGTGACGACACGAGGAGGACCTGGCCTTTGCTGCCCCATTGGAACCCTCTGACCATGCATCTGAGATGGGTTGGGTGGGCAGGGAGCAAAGCCTGGAGAAGCTTGGGCATATGGAGCCCGAGTGACAGCACCATTTGGCACCCAGATGCGGCGCTTCTGCGGAGGGGTGGTCATGTTGGAGGAGGAACCACCCTCACGCGAGTGCTTCCGAGACTCCTCGAACGCCTTGCGCCCATTTTATTCATTGATCGCGGTGTTCACGAGCTCCTCGAAGTCTTTGAACTTGATGTTGGTGAGTGCGTACTTGAGTTCCGGGTTAAAACCTCGGCAGAACCTTGCCATCTTCTTAGCCTCAGTGGACACCTCATCACCAGCGTATCGAGCGAGGCGATTGAACTCATTCTGATAGCCAATGACGTCCAGCTTGCCCTGCTTGAGAGAGCAAAACTCTTCACGCATCCTTTCCATGAGACCATCTGGAATGTGGTGCTTCAGGAAGGCATCCTTGAAACAACCCCAGGTGATAGGATAGCCAGCTCTCATGGTCTGGTAGTTTTCCCACCAAGTAGCTGCCTGACCCTTCAGCAGATAGGTGGCATACTTGACTTTGTCTTCCTCAGCAACGTGAGCAATGTCCAGAGCCCTGGCCATCTCACGGATCCAGTCATCAGCATCCAGAGGCTCGCGTGTTGCCACGAAAGCTCTCGGTCCCAGACTCAGAAACTCCTTGATGCTGACTCGTGGAGCATTCTGGTTGTTGTGCTGGTTAGTCTGGAACTGGGCCATCTGTGCCACGACCTGAGTCATCTGAGTCAACAGCTCCGTGATTGGCGGTGGCTCAGGCGGGTTGTTCCTTGTTGGCGGCATCCTGAATAGACATGCATTTTAGCACAACAACAGAAAAGGATAGACTTGGTAACCGAAAGCGAGATTATTCCGACGCATGAATAGATAACCAACAGGTACATCATCACATGTTCAAATACATCAGAATATCCAACACACCACAAATGGTTCGAAAGCCAAAGGATAACTAAACATAGCTAGGAATGGATACATCGGTACTCCCATGCTCATCACGCAGGACGGCGGTGAGTAGTACGACGAGAGGTACGGTGAGGAGCACGCCCACGGAAGTAGGTAGAACGACGATCCACATAGATCTGACGTGGTCTGAGAGCGACTCTAGGTGTGGTGAAGTACATAGCGTCGACTCCCTGTGCTCCAAAGCGGGGAATCCCTGTGTATCCAGCACCGAGGTTGAGGAGTGGACCTCTGATCGGCTCGTAACCTCCAGCATCTGGCAGACGACGACCAACTGGCTGATCGAAACGTGCAAAGCGCTCATCTCCAACAAAGTCTGTGGTGTACGTCGCCAGACGAGTCAAAGCAAGGTAGAGCTGCTCTCTGACTGAGGCCAACTCCTGAGAAAGTGTGGTGGCAACTGCGTCACTGTGCCTCACAAACTGAGCGGTGGTGTGCAGCCTGGTGTTATCATGCTCGTAGACATCCAAGTCTTCGTAGAGAGTGAAGTGAGCTCCCTCCGAAGTGATGTAACCACGGGGGATGTGGCGATAGATAGAATCGTCAAATCCCCAGTAGTCAGCACGAAGGACGGTGAGACTCACATAAGCTGCCTGCTGCACAGCCATATCCACTGTGGAACCTACTGCCTCGTAGCGGTGGACAACGCTCATGCCATCATCTGACAGAATGTAGACGATAGCCTGGTAGTAGGTCTGGTCAAACTCTCGCTGCTGCTCGTAGACCTGGTACTCTGGTGCCCAACGGAACCCCAGATAAGTGACCATGTCTCTCAGCATCTCCGGATAACCGGCAGTGCTCTCGCAACGAGTCATCCGAACCACCTGCGGGAAGAACCTGAGATTCATCTGCATATGATCGGGGAAGTTTAAATTAGACGCCGGTAGAGAACTGAAGTGGAAAGCAACAACAAGGTTTCAACGGACGATAAGGATGTTGAAAAGAACAGGATATTGAAGCAACATCGGGAAACACGAGACCAAAAATCCTGAGGTACTACGGAGAACCCAAAACACGTGAAAACCTAACTTGAAAGTTTAGATGAGAAGAGAAAACAACGTTGCACTTCCTTACCAGAAAAGGGGTGGGTGGGGAAAGAAGAAAAATGGCAGAATTCCTACTCTCACGTTTCATTTTTCCTATATAGCTACAAAATAGTTTCTAGACTCAACTGCGACCAGTAAAAGGGATCCTACAGGCAGACAGGCTCTGATACCATTTGTCGCACCTGGACTTCTAAAGGATACTCGCCGTTCCGTTGAACATTAGTAGATTGGATTACGGGGCTTACCGGCACCCGCGTCCTCTTACGAGTAGGCCAACACACGTATGTGTGACAACCAACCCCTATCTGTTCATCGTCGACGTAAACTATCCCATAGAAATCAGGATACTACCATTGACGTACTTCATACCATACACACATGGTACGTCAACGGCTTGTAACAGAATGATAACACAACATATCTCTAAGACACAAAAGATTGAAATAAGTTGCAAATAGCTCTCACTAGAGCAGAGATAGCAAATACAATCATCCAGAGGACACAGGTCCCAACATAACATCATTACATCTCAGCGGAAGCATTCAAAGGGTCTGAGTACAGACAAGTCCAAACAGGCTTAAGAAGCCGGGAATGAAAAGAAAACGGAGCCCATCCACGATGTCTCGGATCCTGCCCGGGTCCGCTACCTACTCGTCAGCAGCCTCGTCAATCTCCACGTAGTAGCCGTCACTGGGATCCTCGTAAGCGTAGTCTGCGGAAACAGCAGCCCCAAAGGGGTCAGTACAAAAACGTACTGGCAAGCAAGACTCACAGTTCACCAAAGTGTAGCCCGTCAACACCAAGCACAGATGCCTTGGGTTCAACGGAAGAAAGGGGATATAAAAGATGCTGCAACTGGCTGCGCTAACCAACTACAGAGATTCCACCAATTCCGGCTAACAGAAAGAAGGTAAGATAGCGTATCGTAACCAACTATAGCTAACCACCAAACAAACCCATCCTGGATCTCGCCCCTTATCCAAAGAAGCAATCCGATAACTCACACAGTTGGATTAATGAATAATGGATCAAGTTGTTGTGTCGATAAGTCTATTACTAGTCAAGTTATCAATAGTTAGGTGTAAGTTGTTCTGAGTACTTGTTAGCCAGTACTTTCACCAAGTCAACCATAACCGCGGAAAACACGGCTTCTCGAGAAGATTTATCCCTGTAGGGGTGCACCAATTTGGTCGTACACGTAAGAATAACCCACCAGATGGGATGCCTCCCACCAAGCGGGGCACTCAACACAACTCAACTCTTTTTCGCATCGGGCCCAAAGCACCTTGGGCGCACGGCTAATCGAGCCCTGAAGAAAGGGGACCCTCATAGCACTCGAAGAACGTGTCCCCCTATATGCCGACTACACAAGTTCCACCCTGCGCTGGGCTCGCAAAAACATGCATGCGGCAAATGGAAAACACGAACTAAATGAGGCGATTTGGACGAGATGCGAATCGAATCAAATTGAGGGGGGCGCCCATACACGCTTCCCACATGCGGATAGTGCGCTCATCATGGATCAGTAGACAAGACCCTTTTCCTATTAGGGTCGACACTAGCAGGCCTCAAAACCACACAGGGCCTCCTGCCGGTGCCTTATCAGCATATTATTATTAACAGGTTGATTGATTAACATCGAGCCCCGGAACATGATAGAAATATAGTAACAGAAAGTAACGGGTAACAGACTCGAGCAAAACAACCTAAGCATTCTAGTAAGACACTGGCTCAAACAATGGGGTTGTAGGAGTGGAGGTGAGGCAATATCAGGGTTAAGGGATTCATGTGATAGGTTCGTAATAGAAGCAACGATACATATGGCTAGCATAAATACAACGGAAAGTATCAGTAACCAATGTTGAAAGGAACACAGTGGTTCATGTGAGTGATAACTTGCCTGCAAACTCAGCCTGGTACTGAGCTAGATCCTCAGAAGGGGTGTCGTAAGTATCGTCTGTCTCAACGTCGTCGTCTATCCGAGAAGAAGCAAACAAACAATGCAGAAATATAAAAAAAATCAATATCATGGCATAGTGCACAATCATGGGATGATGCATGCCAAGTTAAATGGATGCATCAAAATAAACTAGTGGACTTGGTAACACAATTTAAATGGACCCATATGCAATTTTGAGTTGCATATGAAAAGCCCATGAAATAAGGTTGGATATTTGTTTTCAACTAATCAGCAGGTGAAAGTGGATTAGTATGATGCATGGATGAGGAAAACAACAAAATAACAACAATAGAACCAATTGGAAATAAGGTTTACCAATTTAGAAATTTATTTATTAAGTTAGGGAATTTTTTTGGTTCCTTAAAGGGATTACACAAATAGTTGTTGTTTTCACCAATTTAAATTGTGCAAAATAAATAACAAAATTCATATTTGAAAAGAATACAAAATTTTAGTTGGATTACATGTTTCAAATATTGAAAAAGGAGTTAGGGTGAATTTATTATGACTTAAACAAGATTAAACAAATTTTAAATGAATTTAAAACAAGTTTGAAAATTATTTGAATTTTATTTGTTCCAAACATAAATTCAAGTTCATATTAGAAAAGTTTATATTTTTCTAGTTTGAAAACATATTTTACATGTTCAAAAATAATTTAATTTGAGCAAGTTATGAATTTAGCAAATTTAAATGATTTAAACAAGGTTTAAATTATTTAAACAATTTTAATTTTCAAACCATGAAACAAAATTTATATTTGAATAGGTGGTTTGAAATAGCATGGAAAACGTATTTTATTTGCATTATTTGGATTAAGTATGAATTAGTTATGGATTTTATCAATTTACAAAGGAATTGTTTGAATTCAAATTTGAAATGCATTTGGAAAATTCAAAACAGAAAACAAATGTTACCAATAGGTAGATAATTGAATTTGGGGCAGTGCACATATTTTGTTTTTATTATTTGGGTTTATAAAATAAAAGATATTTGCATTTTAAGTTTAAGGACCAAACTGTAATTAGAAAGGACTTTGATTTAAAACAGAAAAGCTTGAAAACTTTTTATACCGCACAGAGATCTACCCTAGGCACTGCCAGTGGGCCTAGGGCCAACGTGTGCTTGCGTGGCATCACTGGTGGCTGACAGGGGGGGCCACCCTGTCAGCGCCCGTGCGAAAAATTGGGCGGATTAAATCCGCCCGAGGGGGAATCGAACCCGCGAGCGAGCGCGCGAGGGATGCAGTGCACTGCCACTGCGGTGTTGAATGGATCTTGTCAGGTAAGGGGTACGCGGTAAGGTAAGCTTCAGATTCGTTAACTGAAACTTTTTCCTGTGCAGGTGTTAACTGAACTTCGTCAGAGCTCGCTGGCCGGCGGCGAGCCCTACGTGCTGCTGCCGTTGTCGTTGCGCTGGCTGCGGGCGTGCACGGATACGTGCGCTGTGGGTGCGGTGGTGAACGCGGACAAGATGCAGAGAGAGGAGGAGTGCACGGTGGTGGCTCACCGTGAGGTTCAGCAGGTGGTCGACGGTGAGGTGATCGCCGCGGTCAGTGGTGAGGATGGCGGCGGCGATCCAGACGGCGTCGAGCTCCACGAAGATGTCCAGATGGTCGAGGGAGAAGAGGTGACGCGATTCCCGCGGTCAGACGGGGATGAGGATGATGGCAACGGCGGTGAGCCTCTCGGGTTCAGTCAACGGAGTTCCGGTGAGGTGGGAGTTGCCGACAGCGGCGAGGATGGCGGCGTGGCTACGGGCCCTCTCGAGCTCAACGGAGATGTCGTCGATGACGAGGAAGGTGAGGCCGTGCGGTTCCCGTGGTCAGCGTGGACAGAGGTGCACGGGAGCGGCGGTGGCCATCGGAGATTCAGACGCGGCGCTACGGTGGCGGTGGCAGAGAGGGGATCGGCAGCGAGGGAGAGAGATATGGCGGCGGCGCGAGGTAGGTAGGGGGTAGGGGGTAGCTAGGGCAGGCGCAGGGGGTCTAGGCTGCTCTTATAGGGGGCCAGAGGCGCTGCTGGCCGTCGGGGTGGTGCCGCTGCCGCCGTGGCACCCCCGGATGTGCCGCCGTACGATTAGACGAAGGAGGAGGAGGTGCGAAGCGGTACGCGGGCCGCGCGGGAGGTAAGTGGTGGGCTGGCTCGCGCTGGCTGAGCCCACTGCCTCTCCCCCTCGTTTTTCTTTTTCTTTTTCCATTTTTGGTTCTGATATTTCTTTTTTTGCAGAAATAGGAAATGGAGGAAAAAGGATAGGTTTGGAGTTAATAAAAATTTTATAAAAATTTGGGTGTGCTATTTAGGTCAAACACAACCAAATGTTAACTTTGGTTTTGCAAAAATTCAAATTTAAATTACTGTTTGTGATTTAATTCAAGATTTGAAAGGATTTCTTATTAATTGATTATTATTAAAAGCAACATTTTTAATAGGGTGGACCCTATTGGTTAAATAGAACAAATGATTAGGGTTAGTTTGCTGATTTTCATAAGTTGAAATTGGGTACTGTTTGCATGTTTTTTATTTGAATTTTGAAAAACCAACTGAATTGAGTTTGGATTAATTAAATTATTAAAGTCATAATTTTAATGGTTTGAACCTTATGGTTTAATTGAAAAACAAGGGATTAGCATGTTTGGTAATTTGCATAAATTCAAATGGGGTGCTGTTTGGGATTTGATTTGAATGTCGAATAACATTTGAATTTAAGTGATTGATTAAAAGCCATGATTTTAATAGTTGAACATTATGGAAAATAAATGGAAACAATTGGTTGTTTTTATTTGAACTTTTTATTTGAAATATTGTAACATAACAAGTATGAACAAATTGCTTTAGAAATTGGTTTGAATTTGAAATAGATAGCAATTTGAAACAGATGCATAACAACAGAAATAACAATGCAAAACAAATGCAAACAAGGCAATGAGCATGATGACATGATGCAAAACTTTAATTAAAGCAAGAAACAAACATTCTAGGGGTGTTTTCATACTTGGGATGTTACAAGGCCCAAGAAGAGGAGCCCTTGGAATACTCCAGAAGGCCCACGTGAAGCCCACCCGCACTAACTTGCGGGTTAAGATAGGAAACATGTAACCGACCTAGTTAGAGTTCGAGTCCTCTCCGGGTAGGATTCGAGACCTGGCCATCTATATAAGGCCAGGAGAGCCCCCCAGGGAGGGGACCAAGCAACACAGCACCATCGAAACCTTGAACTCGAGATCTTACTCTTGATTCGAGCACCACCATTGTAACCGATCTTTCCGTCAATACAGATCGACAAGAGGCAGGAGTAAGGGATTTACCTCTACGAGGGCCCCGAACCTGGGTAAATCTCGCCCCCTGTCTAGCCGACGATTCCACCAGCGTTCATGACTTCTCCTAGTCGAAACCCGATAGGGTCACCTAAGGGATTTGTAGACATTTATCTTGCTGATGCGCTTGTGTGCAATGTTATAGACATTTATCTTGCTGATGCGCCTAATAGTTCTTGGGTATATGATACCGGATCAGTTATTCACATATGAAACTCGTTGCAGGGACTAGTAAGAACTAGGAGCGTGGCAAGAGGAGAGGTTGACATTCGGGTCGGCAACAAGGCGAGAGTCGCTGCGTTGGAAGTCGGCATGATGCAACTTCATTTACCTTCAGGATTTATTTTGGAACTAAATAATTATTATTATGTTCCAGCGCTTAGTCGAAACATTATTTCCGCCTCATGTTTGATGAGACAAGGTTATGAGTCAAATATTAAGAATAATGGTTGTTCTTTATATTTGAAAGATATGTTTCATGGCTTTGCACCCGTTCAGAACGGGTTATTTATTTTAAATCTTGATAGTGAATCGGTCTATAACATAAATGTTAAAAGGTTGAAACCAAATGATCTGAATATGACTTACTTTTGGCACTGTCGGCTTGGTCATATAAGTTGGAAGCGCATGAAGAAGCTCCATCATGATGGACTTCTAACTTCGTTTGACTTAGAGTCATTTGAGACATGCGAATCATGCCTACTAGGCAAGATGACCAAGACACCTTTTGCAAGGAGTTGTGAAAGGGCGTCCGACTTGTTGGAACTAATACATAGTGATGTATGTGGACCAATGAGCACGACAGCTAGAGGTGGTTATGAGTACTTCATTACCTTCACTGATGATATGAGTAGGTATGGATATATCTATTTAATGAAACACAAGTCGGAAGCCTTTGAAAAGTTCAAGGAATTCCAGAGTGAGGTACAAAATAAACTCGGCAAGAAAATAAAGTTTCTACGGTCGGACCGTGGGGGCGAGTACATGAGCCATGAGTTTGATGACCATCTAAAGAGTTGTGGAATAGTTCCTCAACTCACTCCGTCGGGTACACCGCAGAGAAACGGTGTATCGGAACGGAGAAATCGGACCTTGTTGGACATGGTACGAGCAATGATGAGTCGGACAGATCTACCTTTATCATTTTGGGGCTATTGTCTAGAAACTGCAGCTTTCACACTAAACAGAGTACCATCAAAGTCAGTAGGGAAGACACCACATGAGATGTGGACGGGCAAAAGGCCAAGTTTGTCTTTTCTTAAGATTTGGGGTTGTGAGGTATTTGTCAAGCGACTTCAGTCGGACAAGCTCACGCCCAAGTCGGATAAGTGTATTTTCGTGGGGTATCCGAGGGAAACCTTGGGGTACTACTTCTACAACCGGGAAGAGGGCAAAGTGTTTGTCGCTCGGAATGGTGTCTTCCTTGAGAAAGAGTTTCTCAGTCGGGAAGTCAGTGGGAGCACGGTGCAACTCGAAGAAATTTGAGAGGAACCAGCTAGGGGCGAGCCGGCAATGGCCTTGGAGGCTGAGCCAGTCGTGGTACCTACACCGGTTACAGCACCTGAACCTCGGAGATCTGCCAGATTACAGAGTGCTCGAGATGTTTTACTGTTAGACAGTAATGAGCCGGCAACTTATTCGGAAGCGATGGTGGGATCTGATTCCGAGTCATGGCTTGGAGCCATGAGATCCGAGTTAAAGTCCATGCATGAAAACCAAGTTTGGAATTTGGTTGATCTGCCTGATGGTGCAAGACCCGTCGAGTGCAATGTGCAAATGGGTCTTTAAGAAGAAAATTGATATGGATGGAAATATTTCCGTCTATAAAGCACGACTTGTCGCGAAGGGGTTCCGACAAGTTCAAGGAGTTGACTACGACGAGACCTTCTCGCCCGTAGCGATGCTTAAATCAATTCGGATCATGTTAGCCATAGCAGCCTATTTCGACTATGAGATATGGCAGATGGATGTCAAGACGGCTTTCCTTAATGGAAATTTAACTGAGGACGTGTATATGATACAGCCCGAAGGTTTTGTCGATGCAGCTAATGCTGACAAGGTATGCAAACTTCATGTAACATCCCAAGTATGAAAAAATAGCCATTAGAATGTTTTGCTCTCTGCTATTTTATGTTTGGCATCATGACATCATGTTCATTGCATCTGTTTTGCTTGTTTTCCATTTGTTTTCCTCTGTTTTTCTTTGTTTTCCTTTGTTTTGTATTTGAATTTCAAATCAAATTGCAAACCTTTTGTTTCATACTTGTGATGTTACAATTTCCAAAAGATTATTCAAAATAAAACAATTGTTTGTTTCCATTAAAATTGTGATTTCAAAACTGTTGATTTGTTTCTAATCAATAATTCATCTAATACCAAAAACATTTGAAATTCCAAACCAACATCCAAATAATTGTTCATACTTGTTATGTTACATTTTCCAAATAAAAGGTTCAATTAAAACAGCCAGTTGTTTCTATTTAAATAGAACTATTAACTTGTTATTTTATTTAATAACTCATGTAACTAAAATTCCGTTCAAAATTCAAATCACATTTTGCAAACAGCAACCAATTGAAATTTATGAAAACTACAAACCATTCTAATCAATTTGTTTCAAATAAAATTGAGGGTTCAAACTAATTGAAATGGTTCTTTTTAATTTTCACTTAATAATCAAAATTCATTCAAATTCACTCCAAGTTCAAACAGCAACATAATTTAATTATTTTTGGAAATCAAAACTTGCAAGTTGTTGCTGTTACATATTTAAACAATACCAAAAAAATTTCTAAATTTTTCTAAGCCAAAACCCTAGCCTTTTCTTCTCTATTTCATTTCAGCAAAAAAAGTTAGAAGGAAAAAAAAGCTAACAATAAGGGAGAGAGGGGCAACCAGGCCCAGCCCAACTCCCCCTTGGCCCATACCCCCTACCTCGCTTTCTTCCTCCTCCTGTACGGCTCAACATCCAAGCACACCACGTCTGCAGGTACAGGCAGCAACGGCTGTGAGCATCTCACCTCCCCCTATAACCCTAGCATCGACCTCCTCCCCTAACCCTACTTCCTTCTCCCTCCTTCTCTCTTCCCCCACCTCCATTTTCTCCTCCATCTCTCTTCTCTCTGCTCCCTCTCTGAACCCAACACCTCTGAACATCACCACCCGAAAATCCCCCTCTTCCTCCGGTGATCGCCGCCGATGGGGTCCCCCTCCGGCCAGGCTAGGGCCGGGAATGGGTTCCCCCGGCCACCCTCTTCCTTCTCGGCCACTCGGCGAGGGCCGGGAGCCAGCACGGCGCCGCCGCCGTCCCCAACATCTCGCCGGCCACCTCCCCTGTCGCTGCATCCATCTCGGGCCCGAGGTGATTCCCCTCGATCCCCTTCCTCCCTCTCTCCTCCCTCTACCTTCCTTGCACGTCGCAGCACCACGCCCGCGCATCACCCGATCGCAGCACAGCAGCCCGCCGGCGGTTGCCCCTTTCCCCTGTCGAGGTACAGAACGAACGTTCAGTTCAGTTCAGAAAACACCACGGACAACACCTTAACCTTCCCCACGACCCCTACTGTCACCAAACAGTTCGACCACCGCAGTGGTTCTGCCCCTTGCGCGCCAGCAGGAGATCGTGAGTTCGAATCCCAGCCCCCCACCCTTTTCTGCTCCTTTTATTCGATTTGTTTCAGTGCGTTCTCTGAACCATAACCCCCCTGCGAGCTGTTCCCTGTCAACCAAGCCGCACTAGCCCAGTTGGTTGCTGTCCCTTGCGCATCAAGCAGAGGGCAGGGGTTCGAATCCCACCCCTGCCTCTTAAAAACCCATCTTTTTCATTCTATTTTTTTTCCTAGATCCAGATCTAATCTAAATTGCACCCAAGTCCCTGCTACTTTTATCTAAGTCCCTGTAATTTTTCTTTCCAAGTCCCTGTATCTTTTCTAGGTCCATGATTATTTCTAAAAAACCATAAAAATGCTTAAACTTGGTAATTTAATAACTTTTGTTTGGAAACTCCAATTGCAAAACTTTAAACATGTAAACCACTCCATTTTAAATTCTCTACCCAAATATAATTTTTTTTTACTGTTTTGAATGTTTTAAATTGGTGAAATATTTGAATTCTTGTTTAAGTCACTTAATTTTGCAAAAATCATAACTTGGGCATAAAAATTCCAAATTCCACAAACTAAATATGTTTTCCAATCAACTTTTCATGTACTTTCCAAATATCAACTTTGTTTGCTGTTTTGAATAATTTAAATTGCTGAAAACAACTGTTTCTTAATTAATGCATTTAAAATTGCCAAAATAATAACTTGCTCATTTTAAATCCATTTTCAACAAATAAAATATGTTTTCCATGCAAAATTAAACCACCTTTCCAAATATAAAATTTGTTCCATGTTTTGAATAATTAAAATTGGTTAAATTATTTAAATTTTGTTTAAATCATTTAATATTGTTAAGTTCATAACTTGATCAAATTAAATTCTTTTTGAACTTATAAAATATGTTTTCCAACCATAAAAGTATAAGCTTTTCAAATATGAATTTCATTTAATGTTTTGCACAAATAAAAATTCAATTAAATTCAAACTTGAATTAAATTCATTTAAATCTTGTGTAAACTTGTTTAATTCATAAGTAAATTATTCTAAATCCTTTTTCAACAAGTGAAACATGTAATCCACCTAAAATTTGGTGTTCTTTCCAAATATGAACTTTGTTATCTATTTTGAACAATTTAATTTAGTGAAAACAACAAATGCTTGTGTAACACCTTTAAGGAACCAAAATTCCATAACTTAATAAATAAAATTCCAAACTTGATAAACCTTATTCCAAATTGTTTCTATTGTTGTTATTTTTCTGTTTTCTTCATCCATGCATCATGCTAAATCACTTTCACATGTTGGTCAGTTGTAAAACAATTATTTCAACCCTAATTCATGGGCTTTTCATATGCAACTCAAATTGCATGTGGGTCCATTTAATCATGTTATGTTACCATGTCCACTAGTTTATTTTGATGCATCAATTAAATGGTCATGCATCATCCCATGATTGTGCACTATGCCATGTTATTGATTGTTTGTCTCTCTGCGTTGTTTGTTTGCTTCTTCTCGGATGGACGACGACGTTGAGACCGACGATACTTACGACACCTCTGAGGATCTAGCTCAGTACCAGGCTGCTGAGTTTGCAGGCAAGTATTCACTCACATGAACCACTGTGTTCCTTTCAACATTGGTTACCGATACTTTCGTTGTCTATTCTGCTAGCCCTATGTATCGTTGCTTGTTCTCCGAACCTATCACATGATATCCTGAACCCTGATATTGCCTCACCTCCACTCCTATAACCCCTTTGCTTGTGCCCGTGTCTTGCTAGCATGCTTAGGGTTGTTTTGCTCGAGTCTGTTGTCCATTACTTTCTGTTACTAAATTTCATTTATGTTCTGGGGCTCGATGTTAAACAACAACCTGTTAATTTTGAGGTAATAATAAATTGCTGATAAGGCACCGGCAGGAGGCCCGGCGTGGTTTTGAGGCCTGCTAGTGTCGACCCTAATTAGGAAAAGGGTCTTGTCTACTGATCCATGATGAGCGCACTAACCGCATGTGGGAAGCGTGTATGGGCGCCCCCCTCAATTTGATTCGATTCGCATCTCGTCCAAATCGCCTCATTTAGTTCGGGTTTTCCATTTGCCGCATGCATATGCAGGTGCGAACCCTTGGCGCCAGGGTGGAACTTTTGTAGTCGGCATTTAGGGAGACACGTTCTTAGAGTGCTATGAGGGTCCCCTTTTCTTCGTGGGGCTTGATTAGCCGTGCGCTCAATTGCACGGGGTTCTTTGGGCTTGATGCGAAGAAGAGTTGAGTTGTGTTGGGTGCCCCGCTTGGTGGGAAAGGCCTTTCCATCTGGCGGGTTATTCTTACGTGTACGGCCAAATTGGTGCACCCCTGCAGGGATAAATCTTCTCGAGAAGCCGTGTTTTCCGCGGTTATGGATTACTTGGGGAAAGTACTGGCTAACAAGTACTTAGAACAAGTTACACCTAACTAATGATAACCTGACTAGTAATAGTACTGATTGCCACAATAACTTGATCCATCATTAATCCAACTGTGTGAGTTATCCTCGGATTGCTTCTTTGGATAAGGGGCGAGATCCAGGATGGGTTTGTTTGGAGGTAGGTGCTAGTTGGTTACGATACGCTATCTTATCTCTTTTCTGTTAGCCGGAAGTTGTAGTATGTTCTGTAGTTGGTTAGAGCAGCCCGTTGCAGCATCTTTTGTATCACCCCCTTTCTTCTGTTGAACCCAAAGCATTTGTGCTTGGTGTTGACGGGTTACACTTTGGTGAATTGTGAGTCTTTCTTGCCAGTGCGTTTATGTACTGACCCCTTTGGGGCTGTGGTTTCCGCAGACTACGTTTCCGAGGATCCCCATGGTGGCTACTACGTGGAGTATGACGAGGCTGCTGACGAGTAGATAGCGGACCCGGGCAGGATCCGAGACTTCGTGGATGGGCTCCTTCTTTTCGTTTCCGGCCTCTTAGGCCTATTGGATCTTGTCTGTACTCAGACACTTTGAATGCTTCCGCTGTGATGTAATGATGAATTGTTGGGACATGTGTCCTCTGGATGATTGTATTTGCTATCTCTGCTCTAGTGAGAGCTATTTGCAATTTATTTCAATCTTTTGTGTCTTAGAGATCTGTTGTGATATCACTTGTTCCAATGCCGTTGACGTACCATGTGTGTATGTTTTGAAGTACGTCAATGGAAGTATCTGGATTTTTATGGGATGGTTTGCGCAGACGATGAATAGTAGAGAATGGTTGTCGCACGTTTACGTGTTGGCCTACTCATATTGAGATGCGGGTGCCGGTATGCCCCGTAAGCCATTTATCTACTGTTTAACGAACTGTGAGTATCCCCTAGAAGTCCGGGTGCGACACTTCAGAAATCCATTTATGGGTTGAAGCAAGCATCTCGGAGTTGGAACATTCGCTTTGATGAGGTAGTCAAATCGTTTGGCTTCTTCAAGAGCGATCATGATTCTTGTTTATACAAGAAGTTTAGTGGGAGCAAAGTAAATTTTCTAATCTTATACGTGGATGACATATTGCTGATTGGAAATGATGTCATGATGTTGCAAGAAACCAAAGAGTCATTGGAAAGGAGTTTCTGAACGAAGTATTTGGGTGAGGCGACTTACATATTAGGAATCAGGATCTATAGAGATAGATCCAGGCGGCTCATTGGATTGAGTCAGAGTACATATCTGGACAAGGTTTTGAAGAAATTCAAAATGGAAGAGTCCAAGAAGGGATTCTTACCGATGTCCCATGGCATAAAACTTAGCAAGACTCAGTGTCCTTCGACGACTGATGAGCGAAGTCGGATGAGTGTGATCCCGTATGCTTCGGCAATCGGATCCATCATGTATGCCATGATTTGTACTAGGCCAGATGTTTCCTATGCTCTAAGTGTTACGAGCAGATACCAGGCTGACCCTGGCGAAGCCCACTAGGCAGCGGTTAAAAACATCCTTAAGTACTTGAGAAATACTAAGGAAATGTTCCTAGTTTATGGAGGTGATGAGGAATTCAGTGTAAAGGGTTACACGGATGCGAGTTATCTGACCGACTCAGATGATTCTCGTTCGCAATCTGGATACGTGTTCGTAATGAACGGAGGGGCTGTGAGCTGGAAGAGTTCCAAGCAAGATACGGTGTCTGCATCTACAACAGAGGCTGAGTATATTGCTGCCTCAGAGGCGGCAAAGGAAGTTGTTTGGATCAGGAACCTTCTGATGGATCTTGGTGTGGTTCAGGGCGCGTCCAATCCTTTGGACGTATATTGTGACAACAATGGTGCTATCGCACAAGCCAAGGAACCTAGACAACACCAGAAGAACAAACATATACTCATGCGGTACCACCTCATTCGCCAGTTTGTCGAACAAGGTGATATCAAGTTATGCAAAGTACACACGGATGCAAACATTGCAGATCCGTTGACAAAGGCGCTACCACAGCCTAAGCATGAGGCGCACACGAGAGGTATGGGCATTAGATGCCTAGGCATATGATGCCAGGATGATTGACTCTAGTGCAAGTGGGAGACTGTTGGGAATATGCCCTAGAGGCAATCATGTATGATGTAATTCCCACTGTATTCATAAAGTTATTAAGTTGTCCTTGTTTTGAACATCTGATATATGTCATTGAATATGTGATTCGATTGTGGAACTATATATTCATGTTATTCATACTAGATTGTCCTTGGTCATTTAGGTTGTGTTGGACACACACCCTAGACTAATGTGAGTGTTGGCTGATGACACGGTTCCACTTGTCATGGGCATGGTGATGCCATTCCAACGTTCACGGAGTTGGCTAAAGAGTTTAGCAAAGTCGGACTGACCCACATTGAGATGCAACGATCAAGTCGTCATTTGCATGTCTCAATCAATGTAATCCTTAGACCTGAGGTTGTCGCACAATCCGAGTTGTGGATCACCGACTTAGGTTCTGTTAAACGCTGTTTTGTGACAAGGCAGCTATAAAGGCAGAGTTCGGGTCGAATGAGAAGCAACCTGCGTGATGTGGATAATCAAGATGGGATTTTGCCCCTCCGAATGGAGAGATATTCTCTGGGCCCTCTCGAGTGATATGATTCAGGAAGCATGGCCATGCGCGACTCAGTTAAGTGTTAACTATGTCGGTTGACTAAGAGTTAGTCAGATGAATCACATGTCACAGATCGAGAAGAGAGTTGAGCTATTTAAGGGATGACGATAAATCGCCTATAGCTCGACAAGGTATATCGTGAGGCAAAAGGGACTAAGATTAATATCACATTGAAAGGTATGTCGTCATGACTCAATGGTACTTGGGAGTCGGCACGTTCTGCTAGGAGCCGCTACCGATTGATCGATTGGGAGTTGGACTCCAATCGTGTCCAAGTCGCCATGAGCCTGCAGGGTCGCACACTTAAGAGCGGGAGCAAGTATTGGTCGGGTTGGACCCGAACCGGAAATGGACTGGTTTTGTGAGTCGGACTCACAGAGGGAATGGGGCACAAGTGTTGTGAAGCCCACTACCATTCGCTATATAAAGAGGGGCGCAGGTTGCCCAGCGGGCACGTTAGTCCACTCTCCCATGCGTTGGGAACCCTAGCCCCACTCAGTCCAGCCGTCGCACCGGACCTAGCAGTCCGCCGTCGGAGCTCCTCCTCGTACGTGTGGATACCGGCAGAGGTGTTGTACGTTCAGCACTTCGACGTTCGTGGGATCGGATCGGCTGGATCGGATCGTGGGACTGCACTGCCACGCCGCGCTTCATCGATAATCCGCAACCGCGCGTCTAGTGGTAATCATCGTGGCCTTCTACCTCGGCTAGATCTTGGAAGTACCGCGTAGGAAAAAGTTTTGTTTATCTCTACGCGATCCAACAAATTTGTCACTTGTTCCATGATTGGTATGAAGGAAATCTTCCTCTTTATGGTTGAATTTTGGTTTGATTGTGTTGCTTCAAAAGACTCCTGATGCTGATACTATACAAAAATACAGACCTATTTGTTTGTTGCAAGTCATTTACAAAATCCTGACAAAAGTAGTGACATGTAGACTGGAACCCTACATGACAAAACTCATTTCTAAATGCCAAAATGCTTTTATAAAAGGGAGGAACATTATGGATGGGGTGCTTTCTTTGCATGAAATTATTCATGAGGCTAGGAGGAAAAAAACAACAAGGGTGTGCTGAAACTGGATTTTGAGAAGGCTTATGATAAAGTTGATTGGAAGTTCCTTCTCAGGTGTGTTGAGCAGAAAGGGTTCAGTCCAAGATGGTGCAAAATTATAAAAGATATTGTGGAGAATGGTACTCTTTGTGTGAAGATAAATAATGTTAGAGGGAAAGATTTTGCTAGTCATAGAGGGGTGAGACAAGGGGATCCTCTCTCGCCCTTCCTTTTTAATTTGGCTGCTGAAAATCCTACCAAGATGATTCAACATGCACAACAGGCAGGTTTGATTGTGGGGCTCACACCTCATCTGTGTGAGTTTGGGGTGGCTATTTTACAGTATGCTGATGATACCATTTTGCTTGTTCAAGATTCAATGGAACAGTTGACTCACTTGAAGCTCATTCTTTATTTGTTTGAGGCCATGTCTGGACTCAAGATTAATTTTGATAAGAGTGAGGTTATGATGGTTCTCAAGGATGATGAGAAAAAAATGGAATATGCTAATTTGTTTGGGTGCCAACTAGGGGACTGGCCCATTAAATATTTGGGTGTGCTTGTGAGTAGTTCTAGATTGCATGTTTCTGAGCTGGATGGAGTTGCTGACAAATTAAAGAAAAAGTTGGATGGTTGGATTGGTAATAACTCATCCATAGGTGGCAGGGTGACTTTGATTCAGTCCTCCTTGAGTGGGACTGCTATCTACCTCATGTCTATGTACCTTCTCCCTCTGACAAACTTGGAGAAAATGACTAAGATTATCAGGAAGTTCTTTTGACAGGGGACTGACACTAAGAAAAAATACTACATGGTAAAATGGCAGCTGGTTTGTAGACCAAGGAAGAAAGGGGGCCTGGGGATAAAAAACTTGAGGATTCGGAATATTTGTCCGTTGTGTAAATGGTGGTGGAGGTTGAAAAGTGAAGATGGTATTTGGCAAAATCTGGTCAGAAACAAATACAACATTACTAATGGGATCTTGGCAATCAAAGCTAGACATGATGATTCCCCTGTGTGGAAAGATCTGCTAAAGGATAGGAAGTACTATCTGTTGGGTAGGAAAATGTGTGTGGTTGGAGGGAACGACACAAGTTTCTGGTATGATGCCTGGTTAAGTGATAACCCTCTTTGTGTTATCTTTCCCCGGTTATTTGATATTACTAATCATCAGGATAAGACTGTTAGAGAAATGCGTGAGTCTGGATGGGCATTTTCCTTTAGAAGATGGCTTACCCCAGCTCTACAAGTGCAGGTGCAACAGTTGAGGAATGTGTTGGCCACGGTGGCCTTGGGGGATGGGAGAGATATTCCAAAGTGGAAGTACACTAGGAATGGAATCTTCTCTGTTAGTCCCTTTATAACAAGATGTCATCTTGTGGACCTGACAGATCTTTTAAGGAATTGTGCAAAAATTCCTATGAAAATTAAGATTTGGTTGTGGCTAATCTGCATAATGCCATTGCTACCAAAGATAATATGCTTATGAGGAAATGGGTTGGAAGTCCCCTTTGTAGGTTCTGCCCAGCAGATGAATCCATCTTGCATTTGTTTTTCTCATGTCCTGCTGTTAGCTTTGTTTGGAGCTCTTTGTGTGTGCCTATTGGTGCTAGGGCCAGGCCTTCAGGGTTCACTCACTATTTTTGTCGATTGCTAATTTTTTTCCCTCAAATACTAACATCCATATTGTTGGGATAGCTGCCTTCTGCTGGGCTGTCTGGAAGCTTCGTAATAATGCATGTTTCGAAGGCAAACTTATATCATCCCCTGTTGAGATGGTGTGTTATATGTGTGTTTTTTATGATATTGGGCAGGATTGCAGTCTGAGCAGGACAAGAAGCTGATTTTGGAAGGAGCAGAGCTGATTCAAGGAGTGGCTATCAGAGCTTATGATGCAACCACAAGGGGCTCTAACAGGGCAAGTCTCGACTAGGAAGATGTGGATGAGGATGAGGATATCTCGGTGTGATGTTGCCTGCGCATGGTTGTGGAAAGTCTGGAGAACTTTTGTTGAGTGTCTTTTGCGTGACACTTGTAGAAGTGTTTAAAAAGTTTGTAGTTTAACTGCGGTTTCACCCCTGGTGTTGGGTGTGGTGGATTGTCGTTGTGTGTGAATAGCTTTGGGTTTGATACTGGGTCGTTTCCCTTTTGTGTTTGTTTCAGCTTCTTTCCTTGGTTTGTCTTTTGTAAAGCCTTGTTCTGTTATCCCGTGGTAATGGAAACCGGCTCCTCTTGGAGAGGCGTTTGTAAAAAAAAAAATTCTCTAACATGTCACGTATGATAGTGATACCACTCGTGATACTCCCGCTAGCTAGTCAGACAAGTGTGCAGTACAATAAGAAGAATTACACGTACTAATTTGCTTCTCTTCAACGTCGTCCAGGCTCTGCACAGCCATGCCTTAAATGCTCCTCTCGGTACTCGCCATGGAGGTACCCCAAGATCTCGACAGCGCTCACTAGCTCGGAGCTAGCAAGGGGAGCTTGCGTGTGATGTCCATAGACATTGAAAATGTTGTTCCAAAAGAAAAGATGGGTCATCTAAGCTGGGGTTCACCTGCTTGCCCTCGCACTTCTTTTAGATATTTTTGATGCACTAAAACAGAAACGATAAAATTATATGGACTCTGTATTCTCATATATCTACTACCACTTGTAATCTTTGCCACTACTACTAGAATGTAAGAAAAACATATTTAGTAGGGTGTATAGGTGCAACCCAGCTCAATCGCAAGTTTTCTTCTCGGGAAAATAGGAGAAAAGAAGGCCAGTATATTTTCCACGCCCGTAAGTCGCAAACCAGCTTGCACACGACGTGAACATGACAAATCTAATGTCTAACGGGAGATCTCGACAGCGCTCACTCCGAGCTAGCAAGGGAGTGTAACACCTGGGGTGTTACCCCTTAGTAGATTGGTTGTTTCTTTTTGCATTGCAATCATATGCATCACATGAGCATTGCATTCTGTTTTTCAAAACAAATCAAAATTCAAAACAATTTAAGCTTTCACCCCCTGCTCAAAATTTCCCATTTCAAAAGTTCAAACTAAACCACTCAATTGTTTTTCACTGGTTGAATTTGTTTTAATCCAATTGCTTGTTAATAAAAATTTTCCCTGTTATCAAAACCCTAATGGCCAATTGAATTTCAAATAAAATCATAGTTGATATGATCCAAAATTGAGGTTTAACAATTAAATTCTTGCAAAACAAATTTTTCAATAATGTTTGCATAAGGGTTTGAACTTATTAAATGGAATTTGCCTATTTCCAAAATTTCCCAAATCAAACATTGTTTGAATTTCACCTAAAACCTTTGAACCAAATTAAATATCCAAAATTGTGAAAACAATGATTAACTTTTGCTTTAATTATTTGTTTTGGAAATTATCACAAATAAGTCCTAAAAATTAAACCCTAACCCTTTTCTATCCCTCTCTTTTATTCTTTACAAAAAATCAACTAATAGGAAAAAATAAATAAAAAACAAAAGCAAAAGGAGAAGAGCCAGCCCACCCATCCTCTTATTTTTCCTTCCCCAGCCCAAGTCTTTCTGGACCACCCCACTTCCTGTCGTTGTCTTCTTCCTCGTGGCTGTCGTCATCAGTACGAACGCATCATCCACCGTGAGTTTCCCCCTCCTCCATCCGATTTCCTGCCGTACAGGCCTCCCCCCATCCTTAAGTACCCACCTCCCTTCCCTCTCTGCTGCAAACCCTAGCTAGCCCCTCCTTCCATCGCCGCCATCCCCCTCCTCTCTGCTCGTCCTTCTCTGAAACTCACTGAGACCACCCGATCACCACCTCTGTTCACCGCCACCTCCCCATCGCCATGGCCACCTCGAGGAGCCCCTGAGGAGTGGAATGGAACCGCGTCGTCCTCCTGGTTCTCCCCGTGTCCTCGCCTGTTGCCGGGAGACGCCGTAGCGGCCGCGCCGTCGCCGGCAAGTTTCCGCCGCGGCTGTACCGCGACAGCAGCAGCAGGTGCGATCTGTTCTTCCCCTCCCTCGCCTTTTCTGTATCGATCGCTTCCACCACACAAGCGCACACAGAGAAAACATCACCAGATGCCTGTCCCGCACGCGCACACCCCGCGCAGGCGCCCGCTGGGTTCTGGTCTCCGGCATAGCGTTCGTGGCTTGCCTGCAGTCGGCAGCGGTTTCAGTCAAAATTCAGTTAACCTCTTTGTATTGCCTCTTATTGGGCCACGCACGGATGTAAGCACCAACCGCAGCATCACCGCAGTGGCCTTGTTCCTTCAGCCCGCACAGCAGGTCGCGGGATCAATTCCCCTTGACCGCGCGGAAGGCCACCTTTTTGCGCAATTTTCCACCGCGCGGGGTACCGGCCCACCTGTCGGTGAAGCTGGGCGCCACCGTGGAGATCAACCCACCACTTCAGCGCCACACGGGCGCGGGCCCCGCATGTCATCCAGCGTGGGTATGCCCACCCACGGTGCAAATGACCAATCCCTTGTTTTTCTTTTCCAGGAAATGTTTAATAACCCTAAATAACTTGCATAAATCATATCTTTGCCATTTCAACTCTGTTTTGCACAAACAAAATATGTATCCCAATCAGAAAATCACGAACTTTTCAAATATCACATTTGTTCACTGTTTTGAAATTCCAAAATGCAATTTAAATTTGAATTCAAACAAATCAATTGCAAATTTCTAAAATCAATAACTAATTCATTATTAATCCAATAAATGCAAATAAAATATGTTTTCCATACCATTTCATCTCACCTTTGCAAATATAATTTTTGTTTCCTAGTTTGAATAATTTAAATTGCCTAAATAATTTAATACTTGTTTAATTCATTTAAATATGATAAAAATCATAACTTGCTCAAAATAAAATATTTTTGAACATGCAAAATATGTTTTCAAACCATCAAAGTGTGAACTTTTCAAACATGAATTTGAATTTATGTTTTGAACAAATAAAATTCAAATAATATTCAAACTTGAATTAAATTCAATTAAAACTTGTTTAATATTGTTTAATTCATAATTAAATTATCCTAATTCCAATTTCAATATTTGAAACATGTAATCCAACTAAAATTTGATGTTCTTTTCAAATATAAACTTTGTTAATTGTTTTGAACACTTTAACTTGATGAAAACAACAATTGCTTGTGTGACATCTTTAAGTAACCAAAAATTCCAAAACTTAATAAGTGAATTTCATAATGGTTAAACCTTATTTTCAATTGGTTCTATTGTTGTTATTTTGCTGTTTTCCTCATCCATGCATCATGCTAAACCACCTTCACCTGATGATTAGTGGGAAAACAAATCATCTAACCATAGTTCATGGACTTTTCCATATGCAACCCAAAATTGCATATGTGTCCATTTAATTGTGTTATCATGTCAACTAGTTTATTTCTATGCATCAATTAAATTGTCATGCATCCATATCTTGATCATGCTGGATCTTTTGCCGTAGTAGTAATTGTTGCATCCGGTGTTTGTTCGAGGTTCGTTGCTTCTTCCCGGATAGGACGTTGAGATGATGTGAGCAACGACAAGTTCTGTGGATGTACCTCTACTTGCTGGATCTCAGTCAAGTATACTCACTTGCTGCCATATGGCTGCCTTTCATCACTTGTTACCGATTCTTTCCGTTGTTCTTATTCTAGCCTGTTGATGTTCGATGCTTGTGTCCCGATCCTATTATATGTTTACCTTGCAGCCATGATATAGCCTTCCTTCCACTTCCTATTAACTGTTGTTTGTTTACCCGGTTGGCCCTCGTGTCGTAGTTGCATGCTTAGGTTTGTTTGCGCTCTAGTTTTGTTTTCATTTGTTCTATCACCTGTTTAGTTGATAGTTGGGTTTCAATTCAATCAACAACTGTTAATGTTTTGGGTAATAATAATTTGATGATAAGGCACCGGCAGGAGGCCCGGGTTAGGGTTTTGGAGCCTGCTAGTGTCGAAACTAGGAAAAGAGTCTTGTCTACTGATCCATGATGAGCGTGCTCACCGCATCCGGGTGGTAGTATGGGACCCCCCTCGGCTTAGAACTGATCTGCAGCTTGTCCGAAGAGCCACACTTAGTTCGGGTGTTCCATTTGCTCCTTTGCATAATGGGAGGGCCCCCCATGGTTACTGGTTATGATGATGATGATGCATATAGGGCGAGGCCTGTAGTGCCGGGGTGTTGTGTCCTGCGGGAGTTTTGCACACCTGCGCTGAGTATTCGGCTGCGTGGCTGGGACCTTATAGCTCCGTGGCTCCGAGGACGGGTTGTAGAGATGGTTTGGGTCGTGTCAAGCCCACCTGAGTTTTAGTTGGTGGCTTGAGTGTGTACGGGTACTGGAGCACACCCTGCAGGGATAAATCTTCTCGAGAAGCCGTGTTGTCCGCGGTTATGTGACGACTTGGTGAAAGTACTGGCTAACAAGTACTCAGACCACTTACCTAATGATAATAACTTGACTAGTAATAGTCTTATTGACACAATAACTTGATCCATCATTAATCCAACAGTGTGAGTTATCCTTGGGTTGCTTCCTTAGTAGGGGGTGACATTGGATGGGTATTGCTTGGTGAGTAGTTGTAGCTGGTTCCAATACGCTATCTTATCTTCTTTCTGTTAGCCGGAAGTTGTAGTATCTCTCTGTAGTTTGTTAGTGCAGCCCGCTGCCGCTTATTTGCAACAACCCCTTCCTTTCCGTTGAACCCAAAGTATTTGTATCTTGTGATGACTGGCGACGCCGGTATCTTGTGAGTATGGGTTTTATTCCACTTGCCAGTACTTAACCGTACTGACCCACGAATCCTTTGTCGTGGCTGCATATTCAACATTGCAGTCAACAGGTTTGAAGTCTGACGACGTTAGCTTGGGAATCCCTCCGGCTTGGCCTGGGCAGGGATTGGACGCTCTCGGTTATCTTCAGGACTCTTAGTCCAATTTGGATCTTGTCCGTAGACGGACGATGTGTTGTTTCTTCCGCTGTTATTTGGATCTTTGTATTGTATCAGTTGTATCCCTGGCTCGTCTGAGTCATCTTGTATCTAACTGTTTCTGTTGTAATTGTGGAATATTCGTGAACTGTTGTAATGATTATCACAAGTGGCAACCTGGAATCGGTTATTATGCGGATTTGGCGGGAATGCTGAAATCTGCATAGTGCCCGATCCCGGGGCGTTCACAAATGGTATCAGAGCCTTGGTTCCGATTCCCGATATTGTTTCGATACGAATGGTTATCGAAGCAACGGGTCCATAAAGCCTGTAGGATAACCTCGCTAACGGTCGATGTTTCTAGAGTGTCAAAAACTATTTCTGCTAAGCTATTTTGGAAAAACATCTCGATAGGATTCTTGTTTTCTCCTTATCCCTATTCTATTTCCCCTCCCATCTTATTTTTTTTGCAGACTCTCCCCTCTTGTCTATCTTTCAAAGTGTTAGGATCCTACGTGGGTAGACGTTTTCTGAGCCCTTAACCCAATAGGTTCGATCGTCGGAAGGTTCCTGGTGGAAGAACATCGTCGTCACTCCGAGCAAGAATCTCTTGTTAGTGGTGTCGAGGAGATCAACTGGAAGCATGAAGAATCGTTAGTCGAACTTCTTTCCCCTCCCGGGTTAGCAGGTGGATTGCGAGGGCGCAATCCCTTGTTAGTGGTGTCGTCTGTAACACCTGGGGTGTTACCCCTTAGTAGATTGGTTGTTTCTTTTTGCATTGCAATCATATGCATCACATGAGCATTGCATTCTGTTTTTCAAAACAAATCAAAATTCAAAACAATTTAAGCTTTCACCCCCTGCTCAAAATTTCCCATTTCAAAAGTTCAAACTAAACCACTCAATTGTTTTTCACTGGTTGAATTTGTTTTAATCCAATTGCTTGTTAATAAATTTTTTCCCTGTTATCAAAACCCTAATGGCCAATTGAATTTCAAATAAAATCATAGTTGATATGATCCAAAATTGAGGTTTAACAATTAAATTCTTGCAAAAAAAAATTTTCAATAATGTTTGCATAAGGGTTTGAACTTATTAAATGGAATTTGCCTATTTCCAAAATTTCCCAAATCAAACATTGTTTGAATTTCACCTAAAACCTTTGAACCAAATTAAATATCCAAAATTGTGAAAACAATGATTAACTTTTGCTTTAATTATTTGTTTTGGAAATTATCACAAATAAGTCCTAAAAATTAAACCCTAACCCTTTTCTATCCCTCTCTTTTATTCTTTACAAAAAATCAACTAATAGGAAAAAATAAATAAATAAACAAAAGCAAAAGGAGAAGAGCCAGCCCACCCATCCTCTTATTTTTCCTTCCCCAGCCCAAGTCTTTCTGGCCCACCCCACTTCCTGTCGTTGTCTTCTTCCTCGTGGCTGTCGTCATCAGTACGAACGCATCATCCACCGTGAGTTTCCCCCTCCTCCATCCGATTTCCTGCCGTACAGGCCTCCCCCCTCCTTAAGTACCCACCTCCCTTCCCTCTCTGTTGCAAACCCTAGCTAGCCCCTCCTTCCATCGCCGCCATCCCCCTCCTCTCTGCTCGTCCTTCTCTGAAACTCACTGAGACCACCCGATCACCACCTCTGTTCACCGCCACCTCCCCATCGCCATGGCCACCTCGAGGAGCCCCTGAGGAGTGGAATGGAACCGCGTCGTCCTCCTGGTTCTCCCCGTGTCCTCGCCTGTTGCCGGGAGACGCCGTAGCGGCCGCGCTGTCGCCGGCAAGTTTCCGCCGCGGCTGTACCGCGACAGCAGCAGCAGCAGGTGCGATCTGTTCTTCCCCTCCCTCGCCTTTTCTGTATCGATCGCTTCCACCACACAAGCGCACACAGAGAAAACATCACCAGATGCCTGTCCCGCACGCGCACACCCCGCGCAGGCGCCCGCTGGGTTCTGGTCTCCGGCATAGCGTTCGTGGCTTGCCTGCAGTCGGCAGCGGTTTCAGTCAAAATTCAGTTAACCTCTTTGTATTGCCTCTTATTGGGCCACACACGGATGTAAGCACCAACCGCAGCATCACCGCAGTGGCCTTGTTCCTTCAGCCCGCACAGCAGGTCGCGGGATCAATTCCCCTTGACCGCGCGGAAGGCCACCTTTTTGCGCAATTTTCCACCGCGCGGGGTACCGGCCCACCTGTCGGTGAAGCTGGGCGCCACCGTGGATCAACCCACCACTTCAGCGCCCACGGGCGCGGGCCCCGCATGTCATCCAGCGTGGGTATGCCCACCCACGGTGCAAATGACCAATCCCTTGTTTTTCTTTTCAGGAAATGTTTAATAACCCTAAATAACTTGCATAAATCATATCTTTGCCATTTCAAACTCTGTTTTGCACAAACAAAATATGTATCCCAATCAGAAAATCATGAACTTTTCAAATATCACATTTGTTCACTGTTTTGAAATTCCAAATGCAATTTAAATTTGAATTCAAACAAATCAATTGCAAATTTCTAAAATCAATAAACTAATTCATTATTAATCCAATAAATGCAAATAAAATATGTTTTCCATACCATTTCATCTCACCTTTGCAAATATAATTTTTGTTTCCTAGTTTGAATAATTTAAATTTCCTAAATAATTTAATACTTGTTTAATTCATTTAAATATGATAAAAATCATAACTTGCTCAAAATAAAATATTTTTGAACATGCAAAATATGTTTTCAAACCATCAAAGTGTGAACTTTTCAAACATGAATTTGAATTTATGTTTTGAACAAATAAAATTCAAACTTGAATTAAATTCAATTAAAACTTGTTTAATATTGTTTAATTCATAATTAAATTATCCTAATTCCAATTTCAGTATTTGAAACATGTACTCCAACTAAAATTTGATGTTCTTTTCAAATATAAACTTTGTTAATTGTTTTGAACACTTTAACTTGATGAAAACAACAATTGCTTGTGTTACATCTTTAAGTAACCAAAAATTCCAAAACTTAATAAGTGAATTTCATAATGGTTAAACCTTATTTTCAATTGGTTCTATTGTTGTTATTTTGCTGTTTTCCTCATCCATGCATCATGCTAAACCACCTTCACCTGATGATTAGTGGGAAAACAAATCATCTAACCATAGTTCATGGACTTTTCCATATGCAACCCAAAATTGCATATGTGTCCATTTAATTGTGTTATCATGTCAACTAGTTTATTTCTATGCATCAATTAAATTGTCATGCATCCATATCTTGATCATGCTGGATCTTTTACCGTAGTAGTAATTGTTGCATCCGGTGTTTGTTCGAGGTTCGTTGCTTCTTCCCGGATAGGACGTTGAGATGATGTGAGCAACGATAAGTTCTGTGGATGTACCTCTACTTGCTGGATCTCAGGCAAGTATACTCACTTGCTGCCATATGGCTGCCTTTCATCACTTGTTACCGATTCTTTCCGTTGTTCTTATTCTAGCCTGTTGATGTTCGATGCTTGTGTCCCGATCCTATTATATGTTTACCTTGTAGCCATGATATAGCCTTCCTTCCACTTCCTATTAACTGTTGTTTGTTTACCCGGTTGGCCCTCGTGTCGTAGTTGCATGCTTAGGTTTGTTTGCGCTCTAGTTTTGTTTTCATTTGTTCTATCACCTGTTTAGTTGATAGTTGGGTTTCAATTCAATCAACAACTGTTAATGTTTTGGGTAATAATAATTTGATGATAAGGCACCGGCAGGAGGCCCGGGTTAGGGTTTTGGAGCCTGCTAGTGTCGAAACTAGGAAAAGAGTCTTGTCTACTGATCCATGATGAGCGTGCTCACCGCATCCGGGTGGTAGTATGGTACCCCCCTCGGCTTAGACCTGATCTGCAGCTTGTCCGAAGAGCCACACTTAGTTCGGGTGTTCCATTTGCTCCTTTGCATAATGGGAGGGCCCCCCATGGTTACTGGTTATGATGATGATGATGATGCATATAGGGCGAGGCCTGTAGTGCCGGGGTGTTGTGTCCTGCGGGAGTTTTGCACACCTGCGCTGAGTATTCGGCTGCGTGGCTGGGACCTTATAGCTCCGTGGCTCCGAGGACGGGTTGTAGAGAGTTTGGTTTCGTGTCAAGCCCACCTGAGTTTTAGTTGGTGGCTTGAGTGTGTACGGGTACTGGAGCACACCCTGCAGGGATAAATCTTCTCGAGAAGCCGTGTTGTCCGCGGTTATGTGACGACTTGGTGAAAGTACTGGCTAACAAGTACTCAGACCACTTACACCTAATGATAATAACTTGACTAGTAATAGTCTTATTGACACAATAACTTGATCCATCATTAATCCAACAGTGTGAGTTATCCTTGGGTTGCTTCCTTAGTAGAGGGTGACATTGGATGGGTATTGCTTGGTGAGTAGTTGTAGCTGGTTCCGATACGCTATCTTATCTTCTTTCTGTTAGCCGGAAGTTGTAGTATCTCTCTGTAGTTGGTTAGTGCAGCCCGATGCCGCTTATTTGCAACAACCCCTTCCTTTCCGTTGAACCCAAAGTATTTGTATCTTGTGATGACTGGCTACGCCGGTATCTTGTGAGTATGGGTTTTATTCCACTTGCCAGTACTTAACCGTACTGACCCACGAATCCTTTGTCGTGGCTGCATATTCAACATTGCAGTCAACAGGTTTGAAGTCTGACGACGTTAGCTTGGGAATCCCTCCGGCTTGGCCTGGGCAGGGATTGGACGCTCTCGGTTATCTTCAGGACTCTTAGTCCAATTTGGATCTTGTCCGTAGACGGACGATGTGTTGTTTCTTCCGCTGTTATTTGGATCTTTGTATTGTATCAGTTGTATCCCTGGCTCGTCTGAGTCATCTTGTATCTAACTGTTTCTGTTGTAATTGTGGAATATTCGTGAACTGTTGTAATGATTATCACAAGTGGCAACCTGGAATCGGTTATTATGCGGATTTGGCGGGAATGCTGAAATCTGCATAGTGCCCGATCCCGGGGCGTTCACAGGGAGCTTGCGTGTGATGTCCGTAGACATATAAAATGGTCTTCCAAAAGATGATTTTTTTTTGGTGAATGACTATATTATTTAAAAGTTTTAAGCATTACACCGGCCTTCTGCGTAACTAAATTGCACACATCCGCTAACTAAAAGTTTTAAAAAGCGAAAAATATAGTAACATAAATCAAACAAAAGTAAAATGTCTATGCCTACGGTGGACAAATCCGAAGATCAAGCGGCCATCCGTGTTAGACAAAAATATCCCTCGCCATTTTTTTCAGTCATACACATGTCTCCCTAAAAAGATTTTGTCTCCATAAAAAGATTTCGATACCCAGTCCGTTACAACATGGACCATGAACGAAAAATACCTGCGGTAGAGAACCTACAAATGAGAGATTTTTTATCATTGAAAACCTTGTGGTTTCTACTCAACCGCATCGACCACATAACATCTATCGTTCCCACCCGATCAACAGTTATAAACTTATCATCAATCTCATGCAACCAATTGCCAAACACATTTGCAACTGACTTGGGTGGATACAAGTTAGGAACTATTTTGATTGGTCGATTGCAAACTTACATTCGAACAATAACTGTTTTATTGTCTCCTCTTGTAGATAAAAAAACTGGTTATTCATAAGAGGAGACAATAAAGTACTTTTTTTGTCTCCTCTTGTGTTACATGCTTGTTTTATATCAATGTCTTATATTTTTATTATAGTTTATATCACTTTAAGGCATTTTCATGGACTAACCTATTGATAAGATGCTCAATGCAAATTTATGTTTTTTTTTTGTTTCTTTTGTATTCAAAAAATCCCCATAGAAAAAATCCGAGAAAATCCGGGAAAGGGAAGAATATTTATTTCCTCAACGAAACCAAGACGAAGTCCAAAAATCTTTTGAAGGGGGGCAGCAGGTGGCCAGGTGGGTAGGGGGCCCGACCCCACCAAGACCCACGCCCCGAGTTCGCATGGGCCCACCAAGGAATTTCCCGGGACCTCCCTTCGCCTATAAGTTGCCTTTGACCTAAAGTGTTGGTTGTCGATTAGTCATCTCAACAAGTCCCGCGGGTGAACCGATAGGGTTTCGATTAGAATAACGTGTAGGCGCTGGTGACGATCGTCGGTTAACAGGGGGCACGATTTACCCAGGTTCAGGGCCCTCGTAGAGGTAAAACCCTTACTCCTGCTTTTGTCAATCTGTATTATCAATAGATCGGTTATAATGGGGGGGGTGCTCGAGTTGAGAGTATGGTCTCAATCTCAAGGCTTTGCTGGTGCGGTATTGCTTCGATCCCCCTCTCGGTAGTTCTCCTGGCCTTATATAGGTGGCCAGGTCCCGAACCGTACCCGGGGGAGGGGGGTTACAAACCCTAGTTTTAGGTCGGTTACAAGTTTCCTTTCTTGACCTGCAAGGCTTTGCGGGTGGGACTTGAATGGGCCTTCTAGAACTGTTTGAGGCACCTCTTCTTAAGCTTAGGTCTTGGGCCTTGAACCGGGTAGCCTCACCCGATAGGTCCAAGATTCATCCCCTCGTCAGTAGCCCCCGAGTGTTTACTCGACTGAGAATCTATCGGATAGACATTCAAAGTTCGTCTTGACTTCCTTCGATTGATAGTTTCAATCGCTTGACTTTGGAGGGTGCCTACCCTGTGTGTGATGCGCTTTTCATACTCGAGTATCGAGCGATAAATGTGCCTGTGTTCTGGCTGTTTTCGCAGAAGGATGTGGCTCAGTTGCTCGGCTCTCCCGAAAACTCAGGGCCAATTAATTGCATCTAGGGCAAAAACAGTTCTGGCCTACACAGACTCGAGACCTCCGACTCGAACCCGGTGAGGTGATCATTGCGACTGGGCCATGGAGGTCTTACCGAGTCGAACTTAACCTATAGGGATACCCGACGCGTCCGCTAGGATTTTTCTTCGTGTTGTTGACACGGAAATTTACCGGAGGACGCAGCGTGAGTGCGATTCCAGGCCCATAAGAGAGATCTTTGGGTCTTACCTTCTTACTCGAAAGAATACGAAATCCGTATGTGCCTAGTCGGCTGAACGATCCAGGGTAGGGATATGTAAATACATCGTGTGATAGAGTGGCAAGAGCTGCATACTCGCGATTATCATCTTGAAAACCTTCGAGTGAAGATGTTTCCTTCTCTTGTTGTACTTATGCAAAAGAGATTTTTGCGTTCGTGATAAATTTATTTTTATATTGCCCATACGAAAGAGTTTTCGTTTCTGGAGATTTATGCGAAAGATATTTTCGCGCCTTGATGTACCTATATGAAAGAGATTTCGTGTTTGCATATTTATGCGAAAGAGTTTTCGCGTCTTGATATGCCCATACGAAATAAATTTCGTATTATGGTGCTTTATGCGAAAGAGTTTTCGCGTCTTGATATGCCCATACGAAATAAATTTCGTGTTAGGGTGCTTATGCGATAGAGTTTTCGCGTCTTGATATGCCCATACGAAAGAAATTTCGTGTTTAGGGAGCCTATGCGAAAGATTTTTCGCGTTTGATGAGGTAGGCAGTGATGTCACTGCGCACCCGTCTATTCTGACTCCTCCCGATGGGACGTGACAAAGTGGATCAGAGCACGTTGGCCCACCTTGTCAGCTTTTGACCGTAAACGATAGGTTGCACCGGTTTTTCCGCGAGCCACGCGCTGTAAATGTGCACGATCTTTTGTAAAGATCGTGCCAGCGTAACTATTCACCGCCGCTTCGTTGCCACTTCACGCGTGGCGGCCGCAATGGGTGCCACATCGCCAAATCCACGGTCTGGATTGGCCTGGTCTGCGTATAAGTAGTAGCCCTTAGGAGATGGGTAAACCTCCCGGCCATTTTCTCTTCTTCTTCCTTCTCGCGCACACCTCCTGTTGTGCAAACACCAGAGAGCTCCAATGGCTGGAGGAAGGAAGCGCAGCGCCGCCGCATCGTCTTCGAAGGAAGTTGGAGATGCTTTCGCGCCGCCCGCCGTGAAAACGGGCGACTAGCGCGCCGCCAACACCACAAGTAAGAGCATCACTGATATGCAACGGGAAAGACTGCTTCCGCCTGACGCCGACAAGTGTGTGCGCTTGTCCAAGAAGGAAGAGGTACCCAACCCTCACAAGAAACGAGCGCGTGTTTTTCGATGAGCACGTCTCGTGTGGTCTTTCTCTCCCCCTCCATCCTTTTCTTCTCGGTCTGTTGTATGTCTACGGCATACAGCTGCACAACCTGCCTCCAAACGCGATTCAGCACATATCATGTGATGGGGGGATGCTAACCCGGTATGCCAAGATCCGAGGAATAACCCGGCCCAGAGACAGTGAGCAGGGTACGGCTAGGGATAAAGATGTTTGTGGAGGCCCAAGCTCGTGGGCTTGGTGACCCGGATTGTGGGTGTTGTAAAGGAAAGTTAGGGTTAGCACGCCGTGTCTGGGTAGGACCCGGGTGTGCCTTGTAAAGTAAGTTAGGGGGGGTACGGGTACTATATAAACCGACCCTCGGGTATAGATTGAGACAGAGATTTGAGAACCTTAGCAATATCGAGTGGTATCGAGTATCCAGTGTAAACCCTAATCGAGTTATTGTATCGAGAATAGAGATCCGGCGACTTCGATTGCCGGCTGTCAGATCAAGTTGAATCATGTCTTCCTTTGAGCTAAACCCTCTCCCGAACGCCTGTGTCGACTTGCCCCAAGATCAGTTACCCCTGGTAACATCTGCCGTGATTATCCCACGACAGTTGGCGCCCACCGTGGGGCCTGCGTCCAAAGGTGTCTACATCACGGGAGAAGCTCGGAAGGGCATGAAGAATCTTGTCATCGGCGAGATCTACATCGACCACGAAGGAGAAAAGGTGGTGGACGATTCCGGCTGGGGGCCGGAGTCGGATCACCTCGAAACCGGATCCGTCATAACAATCGGCCGGATCAACGTCTTCATCGGTATGGTATGTGCTTCCAATTCGGTCCCTGACAACGTTGGATCTGATTCTATGCCAGGAAAAGCCACGTCTACCCGATCAGATGATGAAGAATCAACGGGAACGACATATCCAGCAGAAGAACCCATCGCGGAGTGGGAACAGCCGGAGGAGCCGGCATGGACCCCACGCGACCGGGCTCAAGGAGAAGATGACACCGGGTCTATCCTGGATCTACTAGAAAACCGGTATGAGGAGAACGGTGAAGAGGAACAGCCTGAATTTACACCGGATGTCGCGCGCCGAGTTGCAGTCTATGCAGCCCCCGCGGCTAACCAAGGAAACACAGCCGCGGCACCAGTCGGGGCAGTGGCCCAGCAACAGGGCGCGGTTAACGGAGACCCGGTCTTGACCCGGGTCGATGGAGAGTCAGCATCGGTCACCAGTCGCGCGGCAGATGAGGAGCAACACGCCAACATGTTCGGGTTTCAAGCCAATCGGACACCAGGGGCGGGTCCCTCGAATCCGCGTCACCCGGCCCTGTTCGATAATAATTTGATCTTGGATCCTACAGTCCTCGCCACTGTTATCACCCCAGAAAACGCGGCAGAGCGTGTTAGAGATCTGGACCTGGCTCGTCGTGCATTGGAACAGCAAAGAAGGCAAGTGGAAGCAGATAGACAGGGGATGGCCACCCGGCGGCGCGAGCTAGACGCGTTGGAAACCCGGCTTCGAGAGGAAACGTCCAGGATACATCAAAGGCACCACACCAGGTTGCCAGCAACGGGCGGGGTTATTAATCCGGCTAATTTGTTCATCACGCCTCAGGATCAACCGATACCAGTGGTGAACCAGGGAACCGCACCCCAACAGACAACAGCAGCGACGCGTCCAGCGAATGAACGGACCGGGTTACCCCCAACGCAAACTAGAGTCACGACCAGCAACGATCTACTGCCGCCGCCACCATCACGATTCCGCACGCCAGCCGGCCACTACAACAATCCTATGGACAACGTATATGCGGCGACACTCGCATTGAATCAAATACCTGTGGGAGAGTCGCCCCATGCAGAGAAGACTCGGCAAGCCATCGAGCTGTTGCACACTGCGGTGGCGCAGCAAGCCAATTACCCGGATCACAGAAGCGGAATGCACGGGACGCCATATGTCAGCCAGCAGCAAGGGAATTTACAAACGAGTTCGGCACGGCGGAGGGAAGAGCAGCAGCAAATGCCGCCTCCTCCCCGCGCTCAGCAGTATCAGCACACAGGCCGTCGTGGACAGTTCTAGGGCTCGGAGGGCCGCGGCCGGGTCTGCAGCGCATGGGCCTCCCGCAGCACAGCGCCCAGACGCGCCCCCCGCGGCATCACACGTTTCCAGGGCAAGGCCGGCTTCAATCATTCTTGCGGGGCCCAAGTGTCTCTCGGACAATATTAGAGCTGAACCTTACCCGAAAAGTTCAAAGAGCCAGGGAAAGTAGTGAATTATGAGCCAACCATGGATCCCGAAACGTGGCTAAGCAGTTACGAGATGGCAATGTCAATCCGCAACGCGTCCGAGAACCTCCAAGCCAAATTCATGAATCTGATGATGTCTGAAGGAGCAGCAAAATTGTGGTTCACCAATCTACCAGAGGATCGATCAAGTCTTGGGAGGAATTGAAGACCGCGTTTATCAAGAACTTTCACGGAACCTGCAGGAAATTATTCACCATTGATGATCTAGAGCGATGCGTCCAAAAGAAGGGAGAATCGGCGCGCAGTTGGGCGCCGGGTTATGGAGATACTTCACTCATCCACAGACATCCAGCCCAAGGATGCGCTACAAGCCATGGCAAAAACATGCAAGTATATACCTTTAGTGCAAAAGTTAACTCGCATGAAGTCCAGTCGAAATGCGTCAGAAGTCACAATGGGAGAATTGATGGATGCGTGCAACAAACATGCTGCGACAGATACCACAGAAGAAGAAGCTGATGACAAGAAGACAAAAGCAAACACAAGCGGTAATGGAAGAACCGGCAACGGAACAGCGTCAGGAAACAATGGAAGTAGTCAGAACAAGCGTCCCTTCGAAGGAGGCTCCGAGTTTGTCGCCAATACAGAAGCAGGGTCTTCAAGACCCAGAGCAGAAGGAAATTTCAATACTGGGAATCACAACGGAGGAAACTACCAAGGGCCGCCCCGGCCGAGTAATAGTTGGGACATCTTCAGAATGGCGTGCCCAAAACACAGCAGGAACGGCAGGCCGGCTAACCACTCCTTGGAGCAGTGCGCCGATTTGCAAAGATGGAAAAACGAAGAAGTAAACAGGGCTATGCGAGGTACAGGTCGAGGAGGAGGGCCAGGTCCGGGTGGAAACCCTGGCAATGGACCACCCCCAGCCGGAAACCCGGCAGCTGGAAACCAGGGCAACAACCAAGGGGAGCTGGAGGCTTCCAGGCTAACCCCAAACAATTGGGTCAATATCATGTGCATACCACAGGAGGATCTAACAAGGACAAAAAGATACTGAAGCAAGCGGTCAACTCAGTTTCGTTAGCCGTCCCGAGATACTTGAGATGGTCAGAACAGGAGGTAACATGGAGCAGAAGGGATCACCCAGAAAGAGTGGAACACCCAGGAGTCTTGGCACTAGTAGTCGCACCGCAAGTTAATGGGTACGAGCTAAAGAAGGTTTTAATGGATGGTGGAAGCAGCATCAATATACTGTATTGGGAAACCTTCCTACGCATGGGTCTCAAAATCTCAACTGCAAAAAAGCTCAACAGTTTTTCATGGAATAGTGCCGGGTCATTCAGCATGCCCCGAGGGAAAAATCGCACTAGAGGTAGCTTTCGGAGAATCAAAGGATAACTATCGAATTGAGTGGCTCACCTTTGAGGTAGTGAAATTACGCAGCCCCTATCACGCGCTGTTTGGAAGGCCGGCTTATGCCAAATTCATGGCTAGGCCGTGTTATGTATATCTACAGCTAAAAATCCCGGGTCCCAAGAAGACTATAACCATACACGGAAATCGAGACATAGCCGCTGAATGCGACGAAGGAGATGCAGCAATGGCCGAGCAAGCTTGCAGAAAGGAAGAACTCAAGCACTATCGGTCTCAAGCAGACCCGGAGGACAGAACTACATCAAAGAAGCCAAGTACTGAAGGCGAAAAAGCAAAGTCCAAGGTCACGCAAGATGCTAAAATGGTGGCCTTAATCGAAGTTGACTCTCCCAAGCAGTCTGCTGTAAAGGAAGAAGTTACACGGCCGCCAACAACCAGCAAAGTCATGGAGACACCCCACCCGGGTTGGCTGGCTAACCCGGTACTCATCAGGAAAAAGTTCAACTTGTGGAGGATGTGCATTGGTCAAGCCGGATCAGGACCAGTGCTTACAAAGAACTGAGTAATGTAACGGGCGGCAGGTTTCAGACGCGCTCTTTTCCTACCCAGGGTACCTAAGGGGACTGGAAGGTTTTTAATGAGGCGGCCTGCTGACCCAAAATTTTTGGTATCAATAAAGAGATGGTTATCAAGTCCTATGTCTTTTCGCCTTTATCACAAGTAAGTAGTATCTATGCGACATCGATAATTCAGTATCATCAAAAGCATCGATTGCATGTAGGTCTTGGGGGTTGGTTGCTCAGGTAACCAACCACTAACCCGAATGACCCGGCATAGATAGCTATAAGTTATAAGGGCCGATTCCTCGCAAACGAGCACGGCTGCAATCTTATGACTGGGCAAAGAAGCCAATTTTTCTTGACTTATCTTACTTAAGCTTGATGTGACTCGCACTAAAGTGGCATGATTCGTTCGCTTACGATTACAATCAGCCATGGAGCCCAATGGGACTTGCCTGACACTGTTCTCGTATGGATGTAACAACATGGTATCCACGCGAAAGCCGGCTTATAGTATAAGATAGTCAAAAGGGTCATCTAAACCACAAGTTTATGCAGAGTACAAGGCTGATAAGCCGGAAACTCAGTGATTATCAAGCATAACTTCAGTATTTACATGAGATGGTTTTAGGGTTTTGCCTTGGTAGGGAATGATTTGTCCTCTGAGAAAGGCCACACCCTCATGACTCGTCCTTTGGGTCATGGGGACTGGGGACTTCGTAACAGAAACAAACCACTTTGATACCAAGGTTCAAAACGGCCCTATCATCCGAGTCTTGGGAACTTCAAGAGAATTTCACTTATCAAAGCCCCTGGTCTCGAAAAAAACGAGTCTTATGAAGGGAGCTAAAAAGAGAGATGGGTATCAAGAACAAGTTCAGAAGAACAGCAAAAAGTATGATTATCAAAAGGCTAGGAAAGCCGCGAAAATGTCACCAAATAGAAGTATATTACAAGCTTTTGCATCGGTATCAGAAGTGCACAGGCGCACCATTAACAGAATAAAATAGCTCAAACAAAAAGATCCCATGTGACTAAGGTATTATGACATCCTTACTCTACTCGGCCTCCTGAGCGCGATCTTCCGGGTCTTGCTCCTGGACCTGCTTCTTAGCTTTTTTGGCAGAGCCACCCGGACTCACCGCGCCAGGGCGGATAGGAGGAAGGACGGACGGTGTAGAGGCGGACGGCCCTGATTTTAAGTCGGCCTCCCTCTTCGAAGTTGCCTCCTTCTTCTTAGCTGAGTAATCAGCCCACTTCTCCAAGAGGTCAACGGGCGGGGGTGCTTCCTCTGTGATAATCTTGTCATCAGCGTCATACGCAGCCATTAGTGTATTAAGGTTCAAGCTATCGGCTAGAGTGGTGGCAGAGGGGCGCACTGCCGACTGAATGGCCTTGAAATCCTTAGGCGTAAATTTGGCGCCATCCGCCTTGAACTCAGGAAACCCGGAGATTATCTTCGCCGGGTCAAGCTTCGGAAAGTAGGCTTTGGCCAAGGTCAAAGCCCGCACTATACCAGTACGGCAGGACGAACGCTTCCAGAGTTCAATCCATCCGGGTACAGTGGAGCAGGCTTGGACAAGGTTCTCTTCACCCGGATAGGCTTCCGTGGGCCAATTAATGGCATTCAATATAAATTTGGTGCCGGCAAAGAAAGTCCGGAGCACAGTCTTCAGGGTCCTAACCTTGACAATAGCATCTTCCTCTGGAGCTGCAAGGTTCGCACCTATAGCGGAAACAGAAGCAAGAACGTATCAGTAGCAGCCGGGTATGAAATTAGTCGGCAGGCAAAAATTAGTCGGCAGGCAAAAATTAGTCGGCCGGCAGAAACTTAGCCGGCAGGCAAACACTTACTAAGTAAGATCTGATAAGTATCGGAGACTTGATCCGATAACTTCTTCAAATCGGCCTGAGCGGCGAGGCACTTCTCCTTGTATTTGGAGACATCCTTCTTCAAAGTTTTCATATTATCCTCAAGGATTTCTCGGCGTTTTATCTCGGCAAGAAGGAGCTGTTCAGTCTTCAGCAAGGTTTCATCAGACCGAGTTACATGCGCCTGTAAGTGTAAAAGGGTGCAAGAACCAGCTGAGTGTTATGGCAAGAAAAATATGGTGAGAAGTACCAAGCATAACTTTTGCAAGTTATACTCGGAACTTGGGGACTAGATAGGGAATATAAGATAACAAGCGCTCTTACCTGGTGCTCTGCAGCCATGCGCTCTAAAGTCTCGCTCTCCGAAGCCTTCATGGTGAGAAGCTTGTCCATCAATTGTTCGAAAGTATCTTTATTCGTGTCAGAGGACCCGGGTCCTTGGAATTTCCTAGAAGAGGTTTTCTTCTTAGAAGGAGGTGGAACCCGGGTCATTTGCACGTTGGAATCCGACACTCCTTCTGCACCTAAGGCGGTGGTCTTTCTCTTGCTAGCATGAGAAGCAATTGGATATTCGGTTTCCTGCTGGTCCGGTTTAGTCGGCGATGTTTGTTCTTCATCGCCAGACGCGGTTGCAGTTTTATCAGCTGGGTTGCCCTTACCCGGGCCCTTATCTTCCGAATCCTCTTGATCGCTGACAGCGACCGTGGCCCTGTAGATGTTATCACAAAGCAGCTAAATATGCAGTCAGGAAAAGATGACGAAGTATCGGAAAGTATCTGGAAGGGGATTTTACCCGGCATTCACTGCAAAGTCACAAGGAAATCCATCGTCAGACCCGGGGGAGGCTGGAAAATGTCAAGTTAAATATTATGCGAGAATGCTTTGAGGAAACCGTGCTAACCAAGAAAAGATAGAGCAAGTACCAGCTTGCCGAGTGGGGAGCGGTGAAGAACCCGGGTTAAGGGCGTCGTTACCCGGGTGATTTCGAGTCGACCTGCGCTTAGGCGTGGGCGACCCCTTCAAGATTGACCAGTGGAATAACGTCAAGAAAGGTTCAAGAATATCATTACGGTAATATAAAGTGAATGTGTGAAGGGGGATGAAACCTTGGAGGTGGCTCCTTGAGCTTTTCTTTTAGAACCGGCTTTGGTTGCCGGCTCCGGTTCTTCCTCATCACTGGCAGATTCTACCTTGCCGTCCGAATCTTCTTCCTCGTCATCTTCTTGTTCTGAATGTCATCAAGGTTACGGTTGGAAATAAAGGGGTTACGGTGAGTTCAAACGAGTCAAGTAAAACTCAGAGAGTACCTTCGTCTGAGTGAACAGCTTCTTGCTCCTCTTGACCTTCGGAGCTAGGGGTATTGGTGTTCTAAAAGTCGTCATCATCCTGAAAGGCGTTAAAGTACGGGTTATCAGTTGCATCAAGTGGAAAGAGCGAAAGTAAAGGCGTCAGAGTCGGGTTTTTACCTGGGGGGCCGGGTTTTCAAGTGTGAAGGGCTCTAACCCGGATATGTTCCGGATTACCTCGAGCTTCTCCGTAAGAAAACTCTTGATGGTCTTGAGAGTGTCGCCGACTGCGAAGATGTTGTCAGAGTATCGTAGTGGATCAGAAGGTTCCCCAGAATACTCGCACATCAGCTTTGTGCGGATGGAGTTGGGTTGAATTCTGAAGTCGACCCAGGTCTTCACTAGGTTGAGCCCAATGAGGCCCTGGGCTCTAAGAGTGGCGAGTTTGTATAGCAGAGGTTGGATTGCCTCCCTATCTGAGTCAGGGGCGAAGGCACTAAATTTATCAGAGATATCAAGAAGACCATCAGAATAACCCGGCAGTTTCTTTTGGCCGGATGGGGAAGTGTCCTGGCAGTAGAAATAAGAAAGCTGCCAGTGTTTGACATGAGAATTAAGGGTGAGGGATGGCATCGGAGAGTTCTTGCGGCGCTGGATCGAAACCCCGCCGCAAGTGAGAAGCGCCCCATCACCGCTTTCGCGGCATGGTTTGCATTGATAAAGCTCGATAAAAAGAGCTAGGTTTGGTGGAGTGCATAAATAGGATTCAGAAAGGACAATAAAGTGGGTAATATTTAGCACGGAATTGGGCCCGATGTCGAAGACGCGAAGGCCATAGTGACTAAGAATGTCACGGAAAAAAGGATGACCGGGTGGGCGAAAACCCCGGGTCACATGTTCCACGAAGCAGATTACCTCGTCTTTTGTAGGGGTGGGCCGGGTCTCCTTACCCGGCACCCTCCATTGGATATCCTCCTGAGGAGGGAGAACTCCCAGCTCCACTAGCTCCTCCAACTTGGCCTTCGTGACCATCGACCGCCCCCAGTTGGCGGAAATGGTGTTGGTGGCTTTAGTCTTGGTTGGGGTTTTCACCTGTTTCTTGGGAGCCATGTGGTTGACCTGCAAGGCATCAAATAAGAAGAAGATTAAGACATGGAAGTTATGAAACGGTCAGGTATCAGCCGGATGGTATTGAGGTATGGCAGGAGATCCGGGTGTTAGCCCGTAGAGTCAAGCTCGGAAGTTCCGGGTATCGCGTATTATGGAGAAATTTATGGGGTCTAAATGGTAAAGAAGCTTTTTGAAAACGATGGGCAGTGGCTTAAGCGCCAAATGTGAATAAAGGGGATTAAAAAGAAGCAGTCCAGCCGAGTGATTGATGCAGGGGCGGAAATCTTGGGCAGTACGAGCCTAGATTGGAAGTTTTATTTTCAAATTCGTGGCGAAGGTAATGATTGTGGGCAGTAGGCGAGTTGGTTGGAGTATGCGCTTTATCCTTTGTGCGAACTAAAAGAGACTATGGGTAGCCTAATCCGGTCTAGCCAAGAAATCTGAGGCGGACGGATCTAGATCTAATCTGAGAAAAAAAATCAGAGGTTGCGAGGGGAAGTTGATGAACGCAAAAGGCTTACCGGAGGAGATCCGAGGGAGGCCTTGCGGAGGCAGATGGCGCAGGCCTGGTGTCCTTTCGCGGTTCTTGGTGGGCCGGATGAGAATTCGCCGGCGGATCTTGGCGGTGGCGCGGAGCGACCGGTGGCGGAGCGTAGCCTTCGGGCAATGGGTTCCGGTGACGTGCGTGGAAGGTCCGTGGTGGCGCTCAGGAAGAAAGAGAGCTCAAGAGGAGAAAGGAATGGAGTGGGGAAATGAGCCGTTAGGGTTCGAGTCATTCCTAAGGAGCTTTTTTATAGTGCGACTGGATAAGCCCGGTTCGGTGAGTGGAGGCCGGGAATTGTGGGGGTAAAACGGCTATTAATTTAAAGTTCTTGCGAGATATGCGCCCAGTATTGAGTAAAGCATCCGGATAAAGAAAGAAGGGGATTCGTTCCGCGATGATGGGATCAACTGTCAAGCATAGGATCTTGGCGTTGCTACTATGATTTGGATCCAGAAGTTTTGAACCAAGGTGTTTGGAGGGAAAAACCTGAATTATCGCATGGCCACCAAGGAGCAAGGCCTAGCTGGATGCTGAAACATCTTAACCCGGTTTCCGTGTGCCCGTGTGATTGATATCTTTTCAGGAATAGCAAGCGCTTCAAGGAGATCCGTGAAGCCCAGGCTATTCTGGGGACTACTGATGGGGGGATGCTAACCCGGTATGCCAAGATCCGAGGAATAACCCGGCCCAGAGACAGTGAGCAGGGTACGGCTAGGGATAAAGATGTTTGTGGAGGCCCAAGCTCGTGGGCTTGGTGACCCGGATTGTGGGTGTTGTAAAGGAAAGTTAGGGTTAGCACGCCGTGTCTGGGTAGGACCCGGGTGTGCCTTGTAAAGTAAGTTAGGGGGGGTACGGGTACTATATAAACCGACCCTCGGGTATAGATTGAGACAGAGATTTGAGAACCTTAGCAATATCGAGTGGTATCGAGTATCCAGTGTAAACCCTAATCGAGTTATTGTATCGAGAATAGAGATCCGGCGACTTCGATTGCCGGCTGTCAGATCAAGTTGAATCATGTCTTCCTTTGAGCTAAACCCTCTCCCGAACGCCTGTGTCGACTTGCCCCAAGATCAGTTACCCCTGGTAACATCTGTCGTGATTATCCCACGACATCATGCTTTATCGTGCCTTGTGAGTGCTTCCTGGATATTCGCCCGCACCGGGGCCTCTGGAAGGCCCTTTTTTAAGGTGCGAATCTTCTGGGAGAAGTCGTGACCAGGCGAGAAGACAGGGGAGCCGCTGCGCACCAGGGGCTTCGGGATCCAGGCGAGGATGGACATCCCATACATGGAGATATATTTCGTCGACTCGGCGCAAGGATGGCGAAAGAAGTGGTTCGACGTTGTCGACAATAGCATGGGTGGAACTCCTGAATTCCACCCGTTCGCCATTCTGAAGCGGAGGAAGTCCTGGGCGCATAAGCTCACCGCCAAACACAGCAAGATCGTCTCTCCCCTACTCGCGATGGTGGCGAACTTCCGCGACAAGGCGCTAGGGGTTCCGTTGAATGGAATACACTTGGCGAGTGTGTTTCTTTGTCGGAGGATCCAGCCTCTTCAGGAGAGACCATCCACAATGTGGGAGTACCAGGGCACTCAGGACCCGAGCCGCATCTGCGAAGATATTCTCTCGAATGCCGAATTCGAGAAAAAGATCGCGGCCATCACCAAGCTGAAGAAAGGAGAGGCCTACTCGGTCTGTTCTCTTGAGCCATTCGAGGCTTCAAAACCTCCCCCAGCTGAGGTGAGTTTCTTCTTGTTTTTCTTCTATTTACTTTTAGTCCGAGTTTTCAACGATTCAAAATCTTCTCTCTTTTACTTCTTCTGCCTCCGTAGAGCTTGACGGTAGCGACATGCTACCCGCCAGTTTCCGCTGAAGAGGCCTCGGATCTTCTGGCGAGTAATGTCGAGGCTCCCCTCGAAACTAGCGTCGCAGACGCTGATTCGAGCTCCGAGCACGACTATATGGACGACGAGGAGGAGTCGGGTAGTGGCCAACTCCATCACCGCAAGCGCCGCAAGCACGAGGAAGGCGAAGTCACTTCCAAGGATAGCTCCTTGGGTGATGGGTCTACCAAGGCGACCGAGCCTCTTCAGGTGCCTCCCCTCAACATGCTTCCTCCATTGGGCCGCAGGTCAAAGGTTCCTACCGCCTGAAACGTGGACGTTCTGGACGATGATGATGAGGATGAGTAAGTTTTTCTTGCACTCCTTTCTTTAATCGCAAATCTTCTGGGTCATCGCCCGAATTTTTCCTTAACAACAGCCTCACGACCATCAGCCCTGGCCGGTATGCTTCTTCGATTCCCTCTGTAAAGAGAAAAGAAGCAGCTGCGGGTGAAGTTCCAGCCGCAGAGGTCGCCCGAAGATCTCCAAGTACCGTAAGGGAAGCTGCAACTCCTGAGTACGGGCTGCCTGGCTTTGCGGGTGGAGCTTATGCGGATAAGGAGGTTTCGGGCAGCTCGGCAGATCCTCTATCAACTGCCCAGGGCCAAGTAAGTTTATCTGTCATTTCGCCTCTTTGCTTTCCTTGCTCAAAAAATTTATCAGGTGCACGACAGTGCTCCCGATGGGAGTAGCCCCCGAGGCCGTAGTTGACTGCATGCAGTTACCTATGGGCTCAAGTCGAATTTTTCTCCTCTTCGTTTTTCTTGGATTCTATCAGGTGCACGGCAGTGCTCCGGATGGGAGTAGCCCCTGAAGCTATACTCGACTGTGTACAGTCATGTATAGGCTCAAGTAACTTTGTCTTTAACTTGGTGTTTTCTGTCTTGGGCTTTTGCAGACTCTCCTTGACTCTCTTGCTGCTATTGGTCATCGAGTACTTTCGGCTGAGGCGGATTGCGTCTCCCTTAGGGCGGATCGCGACCGGCTCGTCGAGAACGGCCGCTCCCTTCAAGGTGAGTTGTTCCTCCCCCTCTTTTTTTTTTCTTACTGTTTCTCTTGATCGTGAAGGTTGCTCCAACCGTATACTTTGTACTGCAGACGAAGTCACCCGCCTGAAGACTGAAAAGGATGAAGCCGTCGCTCGGGTGAAAACCCTTAAGGCGGAGCTGGAATCCTCCCGAAAGGAGTTGGAATCCACTCGCAAGCATTCAGCCGATCTTGAGGGGAAGTTCGTCGAGGATCAAGGGGCACTGAAGCAATTGGAGAAGGCGGGTGCCAAGCATGACAATGATCTTGTCGGCCTCGTCCGCCCCTTGGCTCAGAAGCTCGCGGTTAAGCTCCGTTTATTCATTCTTTCTGTTGCAACTTGAACTTATTTTGTTTTCTTGGAAATTTATGTTATCTTTGTTGTAGATGCCCTTGGGGTTGGACTGGAGCTGCCTGGGAGCCAGCGACTGGACGCCCTCACGGACTCTTGCGCCCAGCTCCAGGAACACGCGAGTAGAATCTGCTCCCTCGTTGGCGATGCCACCTGAGTGTTGACACGGTTCCACGAGCGCTTACTGGTGGATGTGGCGATTCCGCCTACGCTGGGCGGCCTCCTGAAGGTGTTCCTGGATGATGAAAATCTTCTCCAAGAGTACTCGGTCGCTCAGTGCGAGTGCGGGGCCAAGATGGCTATTCAATTTGCCCTGGCGCATGGAGTCTTGGATGACATGGAGAAGGTGTATTCAAGCGTTCCCTACGACGCCTATGGCAAAAAGGTAGCGCTCCGTCCTTTTGGCGATCGTGCTGAAGTCCTCGCGAAGATGCTCTCCGAGGTGCTCTCCTGCGCTAGTCGCAAGGGACAGCCTTCCACGAGTGGAACCACTTCAGCTGCTCCTTAGGATAGTTTTTGTTTCCTTTTGTTCGTCGATGTAATGAACCTTGGGATGTATTCCCTTATTCTGCGCTTCTTAATCAAAGTATTTTCTGAAATCCTCAGTATTTGATTGTTGCGCCTTTGCTTATGTATTCTCCCGATGAGAGTAGCCCCCGAGCACTCAAGTAAATGGGTGGTATGTTCTCGAGTGGGGTCTTGTGGTTTTTCTGAAATGTCATTGTTTCTTTCCAGGTGGTGGATCCTACCGTAGAGTCTTCGAGTGGGACTGCTTCGCAGGTAAATCCACTTGTTGCTGCTGCCAACACGTTTGCGGCACTCCGTGACCGTATTGCGGATGGTGAGCGCAAACATAAAGCTCTGCGGGGCGTGGCTGATGTTGCCAAGTCGAAGCAGAGACTTGCGGCTGAGCGTGAGAAGTTTGTGATGGAAGAGCTGGCCGTTGTTGAGAAGGACATGCTTTGTAAGCTTGCGAGCCCCCTAGTACTTTGCTGCTTGCTTCCTTCTCTGTTTTGACTTGTTCGCTGAATTTGCAGTTGTTGAGCCCGACAGACCTTATGAAACCCACTGGGTGGATAACCACATTGCCTATGAGGTGGGTAGCTCAAAGCCGCATGCGAACAATTTCTGGTCTGACCGCACCCGAGGTTTTGTCTTGGCTACCTTGAAGTATCGGGCGAGCCAGGCGAAAATACTCGTCGAGTCCTGTCACGGGGCTTTGTCTTCCGTGCATCGGACGTTTTATCCATTGGATACCATTCTAGAAGAGTTGAGCGGTTTGCTAAGGATTTTCCATTGAGTAGGAGAAGTTCGAGAGTGTGTTCGCTAGCAACTTGTTTGTGGATCTCAAGTAGCTCTCGCCTTCGTTCGACTGTGGCATCCTGAGGTCGATTTTAGCTCGGTGGCGCGGCTTCCTGACTCTCCAGTTGATTTTTCTCCTCATTATGTGGTCGTTCGTCCTGCAGCGGAGCAGATTATTCGACTGACTTCCGAGGAGATTGATCAAATGCTTGCGAAAGCGACTGCTCGCTGTCAGATGTAGTTGTAGGATGTAAATATCCTGTATTTTGTTGTAAGGTGTTTGAAGGCGGAGCCCTGTGACCTTGTATAGTTTACTCGATATATTTAAGGTGTGTATAAGGTGTGTACCTTGTGTTTGTTGTATTCGAAGAATTTTAATGATGCTAGTTAGGTGTATCCCCCGTGTATTTCGGGTGTATACCTGTCGTTTTTAGCATGGGAAATAGAAAATGCGATAGCTATGGTTGAGAAACCATGTGTTTATTGATATGGCTGAGAAGCCATGTGTTTGGTCGAGCTACAAAAGTGGCTAGTACAACCTTATTTCTTGCGAATAGAGCAATCCTAGGGATAGAACTTGCGGAGGTGCGCAACGTTCCACATGTTGGAGTAGATACCACCGGTCTTCGGGTTCTTCAATCGATAGGCGCCTCCTGGGATAACTTCATGTATTATGAAGGGTCCTTCCCATGGTGGCTCGAGCTTGTGTCCTTTCTTTTGTTTGAGCTGCAGTACTAGGTCTCCTACCACGAAAGATCTGTGGCGTATACGGCGACTGTGATAGTTCCGGAGCGATTGCTGGTACACTGTGGATCTTGCGAGTGCGATGTCCCATATCTCATCCAGTGCATCCATGTCTTCTGCGAGTGCCTTGTTTGAGGCTTCTTCGCTGTATGCGACGACTCGTGGGGCACTGAATTTGACATCTTCGGGTAGGGAAGCTTCAGCTCCGTATACCATGAAAAATGGCGTGTAGTTTGTTGACCGATTTGGTGTTGTGCGCAGGCTCCACAGTACTGACGGTAGTTCTTTGGCCCAGTGCCCTGCCACCGGGTGTAGTCGATCGAGTAGTCGCTTCTTCGGGCTAGCAAAAACTAATCTGTTGGATTGTTCGACTTGGCCGTTGGTTTGTGGGTGAGCCACCGAGGCGAAGCTAAGGGTTATTCCTTTTTCCTCGCAGAAGTCCTGTGTTTCCTTGGCTGCAAAGTTGCTTCCGTTATCCGTGATGATATTGTGTGGTATGCCAAATCTGCAGACGATGGAATCGAGGAATCTCACGGCGCACTCAGCATGTGCGGAGGTGGATGGCATAGCCTCTATCCACTTTGTGAACTTGTCGACTGCCACAAGCAGGTGGGTGTATCCTCCAGGCGTCGATTTGCGCAGGGGTCCTACCATATCTAGCCCCCATTGAGAAAAGGGCCAGGCGATGGGGATCATGTGGAGTTCTGTGGTAGGGGCGTGTGGCTTGGGCGCGAACCTTTGGCAAGCATTGCATCTGTCGACTAGGTATTTTGCGTCTCTGGCTGCCGTGAGCCAGTAGAATCCTGCCCTGAAAGCCTTGCCTACGATTGCCTTCCAACTGGCGTGGTGTCCGCAATCTCCTTGGTGTATATCTTGTAGCAGCTCCTTGTCGTCTTCGGGTGCTATGCATCTCTGCAATATTCCTGATATGCTTTGTTTGCATAGCTCTCTGTTAAGCACCCGAAAGGATTTTCTGCGTTGTACTATTTGTCGGGCCTCGCAAATGTCTGCTGGGAGCTGTTTGTTGGATAAGTAGTCGAGGTATTTCTGCGTCCAGACTGGCTCGACCAAAAAAACTTGCCTTGAAATGTTGTGGGTGATCTCGATAATAGCAATTTGCGGGCTGGCATCCGTTTCCACTGCTGCAGGTGTTCCCGCTGGCTTTTTGACCTTGACTGAACGCTTGATCATTCTTTCGAAGTAGATTCCTGGCGGTATGGGTGTGTTTGTTGACCCCATCTTTGCCAGCTTATCTGCTTTCTCATTGCTGGATCGCGCAATGTGCTTCAGTTCGCACCCTTTAAAACTGCCTTCGAGCAGATTATACATGTCACGATAGGTGACCATGTTATCCGCGATAGCATCACACTCCTTCATCGTCTGTTGCACAATGAGGTTTGAGTCTCCATATATCATCAATCGGGTGGCTCCGAGGCGATCGCCATTTTCATGCCATGGAGGAGGGCCTCGTATTCTGCGTCGTTGTTGGATGCTGGGTCATCGGGTGGGAAGTCCAATCTCATGACGTGCTGCAGCTTATCTCCTATGGGAGAGATGAGAACGACTCCGACTCCGGCTCCTTCGTTCCTTTTCGACCCGTCGAAGTACATGATCCGGTTGCTTGTGTATTCTGGTGGTCCTGGTGTTTGCAGTTCCGTCCACTCACTTAGGAATTCCACGACTAACTGGGACTTTACAGAGTTGCGTCATGCATATATTATGTCCCAGACGCCTAACTCGATGCTCCATTTCGCGATTCTTCCGGATGCCATGGGGTTGTTCATGATAGTACCGAGTGATGCGTCGTTTAACACCTTGACGGTATGTTCCTGGAAGTAATGCTTGAGCTTTCGGGTTGTGAGCACCACACCATACACGAGTTTCTAGTAGTGAGGGTATCACTGTTTGCACGGCGAAAGCGCCTCGCTGATGTAATATATTGGCCTCTGAACTCCGTATGCCTTTCCCTCCTCTGGCCGCTCGACTACGATGACCATGTTGACGACTTGGTTTGTCGCGGCTAGGTAGAGGTACATGGGTTCTTTCTCTTGTGGCATTGCTAAGACGCACTTGCTCTGCAGTACTTGCTTCAGATCGGTGAATGCCTTTTTTTCTTCGGGTGTCTACTCGAATTTATCTATCTTCTTCAACAGTTTGTAGAAGGGCAATGCTTGCTCGCCTAATCTTGCGATGAATCTGCTCAGGGCGACTAATCGCCCTGCGAGCTGCTGCACGCCGCGAAGATTGGTTGGCTCCTTCATTATCAAGATCGCTTGATTTTTCTCCGGATTGGCTTCGATTCCTCGGGCGGACACCAAGTACCCGAGAAGTTGTCCTGCAGGAACGCCAAAGACGCATTTTGTCGGGTTGAGCTTAATCCTGTACGCGTTGAGAGCGTTGAATGTATCCCTGATGTCCTCGAGGAGCGTATCCTCCACTCGAGTCTTGATGACGATGTCGTCAACGTATATTTGCACGTTCTTGCCAATGAGCTTGGCAAGACATTTTTGCATGCAGCGCAGATATGTTGCGCCTGCGTTTTTAGCCCGAAGGGCATTGTCGTGTAGCAGTAGACACCGTGAGGTCTGATGAATGTTGTCTTCTCCTCATCCTCCTTTTTCATCCTGATTTGATTATAGACTGAGTAGGCGTCTAGGAAGGAGAGGCGCTGGCAGCCTGCGGTGGAGTCCACGATCTGGTCAATCCGTGGCAAGGGGAAGTTATCCTTGGGGCAGTGTTTGGTCAACGGTGTGTAGTCGATGCACATGCGAAGGATGTCAGTGTTTTTCTTCGGGACCAGCACCGAGTTTGCTAACCAGGTGGATATTTTTATCTCCCTGATGAATTTTGCGGCAAGTAGTCGATTCACCTCTTCTCCGAGTGCCTTCTGCTTTGGCTCGGAGAAACGTCGGGTCGTTTGCTTGATAGGTTTGGCGTCTTTGAAAACTTCGAGTGAGTGCTCGGCGAACTCCCTGGGTATCCCTGGCATATCTGAAGGTTGCCAGGCAAAATTTCCCGGTACTCACGGAGGAGTTCGACGATCGCGCCTTCCTATGCGGGCGAGAGGGTGGTGGACAACATCGCCGTCTTCGCGGGCTCTGTCGGGTGCACTTGATGCTTTCGAGTGTCGCAGTTTGCACTAAACTCGAGTTCTGGAGCATTCTTTTTGGTGAGGGGCATCACAGAGTGGTCCGTGGTCTTTGACAATTCTTCCAACTCCTCCTGCATCCCGAAAGATTTCGCGATCTCATTGAACTTGATGCCGCACTTATCAGATTTTTGGAAGTCACCATCTATGGTGATGGTGCCGTATTCCCCAAGAAGTTTGAGCTTCAGATAGGCGTAGTGAGGTACTGCCATGAATCTCGCGAATGTTGTTCGGCCGAGAAGGGCGTGGTACTGTGAGGGCCAGTCGACTACTTCGAAGTCGAGGAATTCTCGCCTGTAATTTCTTGGGTTTCCTAGCACCACCTCCAAGTTGATTGTTCCGAGTGGTCGGACTGCTTTGCCTGGTACTATCCCGTGGAAGGATGTTTCTGATTCTGCGAGTCCGTCCAGGTTCCTGTTCATCTTACGGAGTGTGTTCGCGTAAATGATGTTGATCCCGCTGCCGCCGTCCATGAACACTCGCGCAAGTTCGTAATTGCCTATTTGCGCTTGGATGACGAGCGTGGCATGTCCTGGTCGATATACCCGAGGCGGATGGTCATCTTTGGAGAAAGTGATCGACTGATCTGCCATCTTCAAATATTCGGGTGTGGATGGTGGAGCTTGTACTGCCATGACCACTTGGCGTGTGTTTGTTTTCTGGGCCCTGTGGGAGGGGCATACTTTTTGTATCACCCCGAGGAGTCCTGCTGGGTTCGGGTACCCATTGCCTCCTTGGTTTGCGGCGGGCGGCGCCGGTAGCGCGGCTAATGCCGCGTTTTGGTGTCCTGGTGGAGGTAGGGGTTGTGGCGGGTGAAAACCTTGATGTCCTCCTCCTGGGAGCTGTGGATAGCCCTGATTGACTGCAGCTCTGTTTTTCTTCGAGAATGCCTCGTGGATGTCGAGAAACTTTCGGCAGTCCTTGAGGAGGTGGGTTGCCTTGGTCTTGCCTGTGCGCTTATCTGTGAATAGATGTAGCGTACAGTAACCGTCTAGGTCCTCCTCGGGAGTTTTATCCTCTAGCTTTGGCTTCCAGTCGCGATTTCCACGAGATCCGCCGTCACGATTTCTTGTAAATTCTGCCGCAACCAATTCTTCTCGATCATCGTGATCGTAGCGCTTTCTCTTTTTCTTTCGATCATGGCGGTCGTCCTCAGGCGCTGGCGAAGATGCCTTCTCGTTGCGCATGGAGTCCTCGCCATTTGCCCATCTTTCGGCTATGACCATCAGCTCTCCGATGATTTTGGGTGCAGCTCGCCCCAATTCTTCTCTGAAAGCGGCTCGTCGAGCTCCTTTGCTGAAAGCTTTGACTGCAACCTCCTCCGATTTGTTTCCCGCTGTATTTTTGAGCGTAGTCCACCGCTGAATGTACTCGCGAGTAGACTCACCGCTTTTCTGCTTACAATCCCGCAGCTCTTTGATGGACGCGGGTATTTTTTATGTTGCTTGGAAATTCTTGCGGAAATCGTAACTTAGATCGTCCCATGATCCGTAGAACTCCCTCGGTCTTCCTTTGAGCCAGCTGCGCAGCGCCTACAAGGCGTAGGTTGAGGTACTGCATAGCTGTTGTCTTGTTCCCATGTTGGCATTTTACTGCCGTGAGGTAATCTGATAGCCAAGATTTGGGCTCTAGCGAGCCATCGTACTTTGGTACTTCCATAGTGAGCTGAAATCTTTTGGGCATCGGTGCCTCGCGGATGTCGCGAGTGAAGCACAACGCGCTGCAGGCTTCTTCGACGGAAGAGGTGGATAGGGACCGTGCGCGGTTCCTAATTGCTCGGGCTTTGTCGACCTTATTTTGCGCGATGTCAGATCGCGCGTTGTACCCGGGCTGGTCGCGGTCGTTCTCCTTCCGCGGTTCCTTGCTGCGGTGTCTCGAGCGACTGCTGCGATGCCGCGGGCTGCGATCACGATCCCTCGGGCTGTCTTCGCTGCTACTCGGACTATCGCCGCGACGCTGGGCTTCCTTTCCTCGGGCGCGGCGAGGTGATTCCTTCCTTCTAGGCGATGTGCTCCCGCGTCTGCGGGGTGTTTCTTTGTCTTTCCGAGGGGTCTTCTCAGTCTCTTGCGTTGTCGCGTGCTTGCGTCCTTGAGCGGAGAGTCTTGCGGTTTCCATGCCTAACCCCTTCTGGACTTGTCGATATTATTCCGCGCGTGGGTCATTCCCTCCTGGCTGGTTCTCCTGCAGGTACATGGCTGCTGCCAGGACCGCGCCAGCAGGAGTCGTCGGGTGCACGTTGTCGTCGTCGTCGACGTGCATAAGGGAGGTTTCGAGTGTTCTGCTGATCCCGCTAAGAGACTCGCTATCCAGGGCTGCGGTCTTTGAGACGTATCTTTTCTTCGGGGGATTGTTCCCTACCGAATGTGTTTTGGAGAGTGCCACACGGTGTAGACTTGATTCATCTGCCAGTTTCTTCCATTCGTCCGGATTCTTGCGAGCTTCTTTGATCAATTCCACTGCTTTCACTAGATGATAGTGGAATGCAGTTAGATCCTCCTGAGGGGCTCCTTCTTCAATCGGCTGGCCTGAATGTACAGCCGTCTTTGCCTTGACCCAAGCTTCTCGCGACACTTTAATGTGCTCTCACTCCTTCAGGCTGTCTTCGGTTTCTTCGGGTGGATCAGTCTATCCTACCATGCAGACCTGGCCAAATATGTCCCACGGGTTCTAGGCGTAGGTTGACAAGTTTTGCCGACCCGAGAAGGCTCCTCAGCAGCGATGGTGTGGAAGTTGCGAGCGCTAGATCATGACCAACATAGTTGGGCGGCGAGTCAAAAGTCACCGGGCTCGAGATCGACTCAGAATCTGATCCGTCGAGATCAGTTTGCTCGGGGAAGTGAAGGATTCCTGCTTTGTTGGCGTGGAAGCGAAGACTCCCGAACGTCAGGCTGACGCTTTTCTCCAATCCACTGAACGCCGGGCGCAATTCCAGCAAGTGGGGCGCAATGATGATTGACCCGAATCGATCAGATCTACTGAAGTCGAGGTTCCAGGGCTCCAGCTGAAGGTTGGCGATGATGAGGCCAAAGACGTCGTAGATCCAACGCCCGCCATTCCCACAGACGGCACCAATTGTCGAATAGTCATCTCAACAAGTCCCTCGGGTGAACCGATAGGGTTTCAATTAGGATAACGTGTAGGCGCTGGTGACGATTGTCGGCTAACAAGGGGTCACGATTTACCCAGGTTCGGGGCCCTCGTAGAGGTAAAACCCTTACTCATGATTTTGCCGATCTGTATTGTCAATAGATCGGTTACAATGGTGGGTGATCGAGTTGAGAGTATGGTCTCGATCTTAAGGCTTTGGTGGTGCGGTATTGCTTCGATCCCCCTCTCGGTAGTTCTCCTGGCCTTATATAGGTGGCCAGGTCCCGAACCGTACCCGGGGGGGTTACAAACCCTAGTTTTAGGTCGGTTACAAGTTTCCTTTCTTGACCTGCAAGGCTTTGCGGGTGGGCCTTGAATGGGCCTTCTAGAACTGTTTGAGGCACCTCTTCTTAAGCTTAGGTCTTGGGCCTTGGACCAAGTAGCCTCACCCGATAGGTTCAGGATTCATCCCCTCGTCATTGGGGGTGGTGACTATTTTCCACGAAACCCATACAAAACCCCCGTCATCTTGACAGTCCAATCTAGGGCTTCTGGAGCCCTGCTCTGACACCCTTCCGAAAGGGGAATCGTCACCGGAGACTTCTTCATCGCCATGATTGTCTTCAAAGTTATGTGTGAGTAGTTCATTCTTGGACTATGTGTCCATATAATTAGCTAGATGGTGTTCTCTTATCCTTATGTCACTATGTTTAGATCTTATGAGCTGACTAAAATGATCAAGATCACTGTTATGTAATTGCTACATGTTATGTTTGCTGGGATTCGGTGAGTTGTGAAGTTATAATCAGATTGTTCATGTTTCTTATATGATCATGTTACTATTATTGTATAAATATTCTATCGTGTTGTTGCATGCTCTATAGTGTGTGTGGTTGCTTTGGCCAAGTGATCACGTGCATGTCCAAGAGATGGTTTTGTGCTAGATAATAAGTTCATGCCTCTTTTGAGTCTGAGATCGAGTCAAAACAATGATTAAGGACAAGGATATGTTGTTGCTACCAAGGCTAAAACAACAGTGTTTATATATATTTATGATTATGAATATTGCTTACATTATGTATTGAGTTTAATGCAATTGTTTGTTGCTTTTACAACTTAGTACCAGTGAGTGGCAAGTAATAAGCACACTCAAGGTGGATTATTAGTTATAGATGCATACTGATAGCGCAGCGGTCCATATATGGTTGACCAAATGCTTACATAATAGTATAATGAACTTTACTTGTCATAATAGTGTTGTTATTCCCTCATGATTTGTCAATTTCCTAGTTGTACTTTTTTCACCCAAAATGTTTGCTTGTTATCTTTTGAAGAGGCACCACTAGTGAAACTATAGCCTCCGGTCCATTCTATTAGATTGATTACAAACTCGCTTACTTTCTTTTCATCATCACTTGCTCGATGTACTGTTTAAATTTTTTACTCCCAATATACACCATATGTTACGACAAGACGAGAAGATTGACAACCTTTCTGAAAAGTTGGGAACAAAGGAATTTTTTTTGCTTTGTGTGCAGTACACGCTCGTTAAAGCGCCAGTTAACGAGCACCTCATTGAATTCTTGGAAGTCCTACTTATTTGATAAAACTTCGTCTCATCACTCATAGAAATTCACTACTTTACCACATCACATATTCCTCTTGGGGTATCCCAACGGGTGTGTTGAAGTAAGTATACTGATACGTCATAAACGTATCCATAATTTCTGATGTTCCATGTTGTTTTCATACTATATACTGCATGTTTCCTTTACACTTTACACCATTTTTATTGATTTTATGGGACTAGCCTATTGACAAGATGCCATAGAGCGAGTTACTGTTTTCTGCTGCTTTTAGTCTCATAAAAGTTATTCAGAAAATATTCTCGGATTTGGACAAAACGAAGCCCAAAAGTCTTAGAAATCTGTCGCGCACATGGAGTCCGAAGGGGACCTGGAGGGGGGACACAGGGGCCCCACACCATAGGGCGGCGTGCCCCCCTCTGGCCGTGCCCAGGGGTGGTGTGGGCCCCCTGGCTAGCCACCGATGTTTCCCTCTCGCCTAATTATACCTCTCGGGAGGTTAACCCTAAAAACAGAAGCCTTTTCCACACAAAACATTTGCAGCCACCGTCATCGTCAACCCTAGTTTGGAAGGGTTCTGGAGCTCTCCCCGGCACCCTCCCGGGAGGGGAATCATCACCGGAGGGCTCTACACCGCCATTCCCACCTACGGAATGATGGGTGAGTAGTTCATCCTTGGACTACGGGTCCATAGCAGTAGCTAGATGGTTGTTCTCTCCTCTTTATGCCTCATGTTTAGATCTTGTGAGCTGCCCTACATGGTCAAGATCTTCTTATTGTAATGGTACATGTTGTGTTTGCTGGGATCTGATGAATATTGAATGCTATGTCCAATGATTATCAATCTATCATGTTCTTTTCATGTGTATGTTATTTATGATATTGCATGCTCTCCGTTATTAGTAAATGCTCTGGCCAAGTAGATGCTAGTAACTCCAAGAGAGAGTATTTATGCTCGATAGTGGGTTCATGCCTCCCTTTTACTCACGCTCGAGTGACGGAAACGTAACGGGTGGGGGATGTCCTGTTGCCATTAGGGAGAAAACAACGATGTTTACATTGTTTACATTACACACTGACGAAGGGATGGATCTTAGACCCTGCGGGTAAGGACAACCCGTCTCAGGCCCAAGAAGGGAAGCCCTTGGAGTATTCTGGAAGGCCCACTTGAAGCCCACCCGCAATGCCTTGCGGGCTAAGTTAGGAAACTTGTAACCGACGTAGGGTTAGAGTTCGAGTCCTCTCCGGGTAGGGTTTGAGACCTGGCCACCTATATAAGGCCAGGAGAACCACCGGAAGAGGACCAAGCAATACCGCACCACCAAAGCCTTGAGCTCGAGATTGTACTCTCGACTTGAGCAATCATCTTTGTAACCGATCTATTCGATAATACAGATCGACAGAGGCAGGAGTAAGGGTTTTACCTCTATGAGGGCCCCGAACCTGGGTAAATTGTGCCCCCTGTCTAGCCGACGTTCGCCACCAGCGCTCATGGGTTCTCCTATTCGAAACCCTATAGGTTCACCTGAGGGATTTGCCGAGCAACAGATTCGACAATTGGCGCCGTCTGTGGGAACGGCGGGCGCTGGATCTCCGGCATCATCGGCTTCATCATCCAACTCACGTTGGAAACCTTCGACTTCGGCTCCAACCAATCCTATTTGGATCGGATCTGTCGTAGTCACCTCTCACTCGCCGGAATCACGCCCGATATTCAGCGATCTGGAGAGGAGCGTCACCTTGACGTTCGGAAGCTTGAAGTTCTACACCAACAAGGACAGGATCCTCCACTTCCCTGAAGAATCAGGATCTGAGTCAGAAGCCGTCGACTCGCGCCCTCGTCTGGAGAAAAGTGGCGAGTCCATCCGCTTCAACACCAGCGACTACCATACCCTCTCGACAGAGGAACCTTCGCAGATCCAGAAAGCTTTCCGAGCTACGCCTAGGACGAACGGGCCACGACTGGCTCAAGTCTGCATGGCAGGATCGGAACAACCCCCAGAAACAGAACAAAGCGCTGCAGAGCGCGCTGAGATAGGCGTCTCGCGGGACGCCTGGGACCGAGCCAAAGAAGCCTTGCGAACAAGCAAGCCGCCTGTGGCAGGAGCGCCACACGAAGATATGGTCGCCTACCACTACCATCTAGTGAGAGCGGCCACAGCTATCAAAGAAGCTCGGAGAGACCTGACTCATCGGAAGAGATTGGCGGATGAATCGAGTCAACGCCGGGCTGAGCTGTCCCTAACACCTTCGGTCGCAACTCGACCCACAAGGAAGGGATACGCATCAAGAACAACATCCATGGACGGCGAGTCCCTGGGTGGGATCAGTAAGTCACTCGCACCTTGCCTTATGCGGGTTGACAAGGGCGGAAACGTCTACCCGCAAACTCCTGCTGCCGCCGTCCTGGCCGCAGCGACCTACATGCAGATGAACCAACCAGCGGAGAACGACCCGCGAGCAGAGCAGTACAAACAGGTTCGGAAGGGATTGGGCATGGCAGCCTCAAGGCTCGCCTCCTACGACCTCCACCAGGAAATCCAAACATGGCGCTAGCCGCACTAAACGCACCACCCGCACCAAACGCAGGAGCTAACGCGTACCCGAACCCGGCTGGACAGTTAGGGATGATACAAAAAGTCTACCCATCCCGCAGAGCTCAGAAGACAAACACGCGACAACTGTGCATGGTTGTGCAAACCCCGCAAACAAAGCCCGAGTACCTGAAGATGGCGGATCAATCGATCACCTTCTCGATGGAAGACCACCCGCCACGAGTCTATCGACCAGGACACGCTGCCTTGGTAATCCAAGCACAAATTGGTAATTACGAACTGGCTCGCGTATTCATGGACGGAGGCAGCGGCATCAACATTATCTACGCGGATACGCTCCGCCGGATGAACAGGAACCTGGACGGACTTGCGAAGTCAGAAACATCCTTCCATGGGATAGTTCCAGGAAAGGTGATCCGTCCACTCGGAACAATCAACCTAGAGGTTGTGTTGGGCAATCGACGCAACTACAGAAGAGAATTCCTCGACTTTGAAGTAGTCGACTGGCTCTCACAGTACCACGCCATTCTTGGTCGAACAGCGTTCGCCAGATTCATGGCAGTACCACATTACGCGTACCTGAAGCTCAAGCTACCCGGAGAATATGGTGTAATCACCATTGACGGAGATTTCCAGAAGCCCAACAAATGCGACATCGAGTTCAACGAGATCGCAAAATCTTTCGGGATGCAAGAAGAACTGCAGGAGCTGGCAAAGACCACGGACCACTCCGTGATGCCCCTCACGAAGAAAAACGCGCCAGAATTGGAGTTCAGCACCAACGGCGACACCCGAAAACATCAGGTGCACCCGACAGATTCTGCGAAGACAGCAGGTCTCAACTACCCTCTCGCCAGCACAGGAAAGCGCGCTCGTCGAACTCCTCCGTGAGTACTGGGAAATTTTCGCTTGGCAGCCCTCAGATATGCCAGGAATACCCAGGGAGTTCGCCGAGCACTCACTCGAAGTCTTAAAAGACGCAAAACCCATCAAGCAGACTACTCGACGGTTCTCAGAACCCAAGCAGAAAGCGCTTGGAGAAGAAGTAAACAGATTGCTAGCAGCAAAATTCATCAGGGAGATCAAGATATCCACTTGGTTAGCAAACCCGGTGCTGGTCCCAAAGAAGAACACTGACATCCTTCGAGTATGCATTGACTACACGTCATTAAATAAGCACTGCCCCAAGGATAATTTTCACCTCCCGCGAATCGACCAGATCATGGACTCTACTGCGGGCTGTCAACGCCTCTCTTTCCTGGACGCCTATTCGGGATATAATCAGATCCGGATGAAGCAGGAAGACGAGGAAAAGACAGCATTCATCACACCACACGGTGTGTACTGCTACACGACAATGCCCTTCGGGCTCAAGAACGCAGGCGCTACATATCAGCGCTGCATGCAAAAATGCCTCGCCAAGCTCATTGGCAAGAACGTACAAGTGTACGTTGACGACATCGTCATCAAGACTCGAGTAGAGGATACACTCCTCGAGGACATTAGAGAAACATTTGACGCCCTCAACGCATACAGGATCAAGCTCAATCCGACAAAATGCGTCTTTGGCGTCCCAGCTGGAAAACTTCTCGGGTACCTGGTATCCGCCAGAGGCATCAAAACCAACCCAGAGAAAATACAAGCAATCTTGACAATGAAGGATCCAACCAATCTACGCGGAGTCCAACAGCTCGCAGGGCGACTAGCCGCCTTGAGCAGATTTATCACACGGTTGGGCGAGCAGGCATTACCCTTCTACAAGCTGTTGAAGAAGACGGACAAGTTTGAGTGGACACCAGAGGCTGAGCAGGCATTCGCAGACCTGAAACGATCATTGCAAAGCAAGCGCATCCTTGCAACACCGCAAGAGAGGGAGCCACTATACCTATACCTAGCCGCAACAAACCAGGTCATCAGCACAACAATTGTAGTCGAACGACCTGAGGAGGGCAAGGCATATGGAGTTCAACGACTAATCTACTACATCAGCGAGGTGCTATCGCCATGCAAACACCGATATCCTCACTACCAGAAGCTCACATATGGAGTCGTTCTTACAGCTCGAAAACTCAAACACTACTTCCAGGAGCATATCATAACAGTGGTTAATGATGCCTCGCTCGACACAATCATGAACAACCCAATGGCATCCGGAAGAATAGCAAAATGGAGCATCGAGCTGGGCGCTTGGGACATTATCTATGCAGGGCGCAATTCAATAAAATCCCAGGTACTCGTGGAATTCCTGAGTGATTGGACAGAATACAAACGCCCGGACCGCCGGAATACACGAGCAACTGGATCATGTACTTCGACGGATCCAAGAGAAACGAGGGAGCAGGAGCTGGAATCGTTCTAATATCACCCAGAGGAGACAAGCTGCAGTACGTCCTACGACTGGACTTTCCACCTGATGATCCAGCATCAAATAATGACGCAGAATACGAGGCCCTGTTGCATGGAATGAAGATGGCAGTCACGTGCGGAGCCACCCGACTGATGATCTATGGTGATTCCAATCTCATCGTGCAACAAACAATGAAGGAGTGTGATGCTATCGCCGAGAACATGGTTGCCTATCGCGACATGTACAACCTACTCGAAGGAAGTTTCAAAGGATGCGAGCTGAAGCAGATTGCGAGGTCCAGCAATGACGAAGTAGACAGGCTGGCAAACATGGGTTCCACAAACACACCCATACCGCCAGGGATATATTTCGAGCGGATGACTAGGCGATCAGTCAAAGTCAAGAAAACTGTAGAGGCACCCGCAGCATTGGAAACAGAGGTCAGCCCGCAGATCGCTATTATTGAGCTCATTCATAATATTTCGCGGCAAGTTTTTCTGGTCGAGCCAGTCTGGACGCACAAATACCTCGACTACTTGTCCGCCAAACAGCTCGCAGCAGATCCTCGTGAGGCCAGACAAATAGTCCGACGCAGCAAATCCTTTCGCGTACTCAACGACGAGTTGTACAACCAAAGCATCTCAGGCATACTGCAACGATGCATAGCACCCGAAGATGGCAGGGAATTACTGCAGGACATCCACCAAGGGGACTGTGGACATCATGCTATCTGGAAAGCAATCATGGGAAAAGCCTTCCGAGCGGGATTCTACTGGCTTACACTAGCCAGGGATGCAAAGGAGTTGGTCGACAGATGCAACGCTTGCCAGCGCTTCTCACCAAATCCGCACGCACCCGCTACAGAACTACATATGATACTAATCGCCTGGCCCTTCGCAGAATGGGGGCTGGACATGGTAGGACCATTACGCAAGTCCACGTCAGGCGGATACACACACTTGCTAGTCGCAGTCGACAAATTTACCAAGTGGATCTAAGCAATGCCAGTAACTTCGGCTAGCGCCCAATGCGCCGTCAAATTACTCAACTCCATCGTATGCAGGTTTGGAGTGCCACATGACATCATTACTGACAATGGTAGCAACTTCACGGCAAAAGAAACACAGCAGTTCTGTGAAGAAAAGGGAATCATCTTCAAATTTGCTTCGGTTGCCCATCCGCAAACCAACGGCCAAGTCGAACGATCCAACGGATTAGTTTCGGCCGGCATCAAGAAACGTCTACTCGATCGCCTACACCCAGCAGCGGGACATTGGGCAGAAGAGCTACCCTCCGTGTTATGGAGCCTCCGCACAACTCCTAATCGATCCACCAACTACACACCATTTTTCATGGTATACGGGGCCGAAGCAGTCCTTCCCGAGGATGTTAGGTTCAGCGCCCCACGGGTTGTTGCTTACAGCGAAGAAACCTCCAACAGGGCACTCGCGGATGATATGGACGCACTCGATGAAATGCGTGACATTGCACTCGCAAAGATCCGCAGTATACCAGCAGTCGTTGCGAAACTATCACAGTCGCCGCATACGCCCCAGGGCCTTCGCAGCAGGAGATCTTGTGCTACGGCTCAAACAGAAGGAAGGACACAAACTCGAGCCACCATGGGAAGGACCCTTCATAATATACGAAGTTATCCCAGGTGGTGCCTATCGACTAAAGAATCCGACGACTGGAGGCATCTATTCCAACCCTTGGAATGTTGCACAACTCCGAAAATTCTATCCTTAGATTTGTTTTTTACTTATCATAATAAGGCTATATTAGCCATCTTGTAGCTCGAAAGAAAAACACATGACTTCTCGGTCATTGCAATAAAATACATGGTTTCTCAACCATAGATACTCAAGTTCTCCATCCTTACATGCTAAAAGCAACAGGTATACACCCCACAAACACACGGGGGCTACACCTAACACAGCATCACAGGAAGAAATTTATATACAAGGTTAACACCTTACAACAGTTTTTTTTACAAACTACACAGCGAAACAGGATACATACATCCTACATTTACACATGGCGATGAGCATTCTCAGCCGCCAAAACTCGATCTACCGCAGCAGAGGGCAATCGAATAATTTCTTCTGCCGCGGGTCGAACAACCCTATAATGAGGGGAAAGGTCGACGGTTGGACCGTCAGGAAGTCTAGCTACGGAGTTTAAATTCACCTGAGGATGCCACAACCGGACGAAAGAGAGGGCCACTACCGAGCCGCAAATCATCTGATTGCGAACACACTCGCGGATTTCTCCTTCTCGCCCGAACACCCTGAGAAGGTGGCTCCAATCCTCAGGACCCCTCTCCAACGGATAAAAAGCGGCGTTCATTGCAATCAGCACCTCGTGAAAGGAACTCACGAGTATCTTCGCCTGTATGACTCGGAACTTCAAGGTAGCCAGCACAAAGCCTCGACTACGATCGGACCAAAAGTTATTCGCATGGGGTTTTGAGCTGCCAGATTCCTGAAGGATGTGGTTCTCCACCCACTGTTTCTTACTCCTATCATCTGGCTGAACAACTGGAAAACAGAGGTATATGGTCAAAGAAAAGTATAGGACAAAAGAAGACTAGGGGGCTGAACTACTTACAGAGAAAATCATTGGCAACAGACGCCAATTCATCCATCACAAACTGCTCGCGTTCAGTCGCCAGCTTTTGCTTGGACTTGGCTACATCCGCTACCCCACGCAACGCTTTTAGCTTGCGTTCACCATCCGCCACACGATCACGGAGGCCTGTAAAGGTGCCAACAGCAGCAACAAGAGGATTTGCTGGAGTAGCAGATCCACCTGAAGACTCCGCGGCAGCCCCGACTACCTGAAAGAATACATGGAAATTGAAGGAATAAGATGCCCTCATTCGAGATATAACAACCACCTATTCGACAGGTGCTCGGGGGCTACTCCCATCGGGAGGAAACACACAACAAATCAGTCACAGTAAGCATTTCCGAAAAACATCTCGATTAAACGATGAAAATACGGGAATGCATCCCAAGGTTCATTTCAATCAAAAGAGCGAACTACAAAGAAAAGATAACTAAGGAGCTGCAGATGTGCTGCCACTCGCTACGGTGCCTCCCCTGGCACGGGCGAACAACTCGGATAACTTCCGAGCAAGGACTCTAGCTGGCTCGCCAAAACGACGAAGCCCTACCTTTTTTCCCGTGGAAGGATCGACGGGAAGGTCCGAGTACGCCTCTTTCCAGGCCGGTGACTCCATGCGCCAGCGCGAACTGGAAGGCGGTCTTCGCCCCAGACTCCGACTGCGCGACTGCGTAGGCACCAAGGAGATTGCTCTCCGAGAAAATCTTCAAAAGATCGCCCAGTACAGGTGGAGACACGGCGTTGACAAGGAGGCCACGGTGAAGTTGCGTCAGCACCTGAACGGCATCGCCAATCAGGGTGCAAATCCCTTCGGCGTGCCTCCTGAGCTAGGCGCAAGAATCCGTCAGCGCATCCACCCGCTGGATCCCAGGAAGCTCCAGCGGGACGCCCAGAAGACCTGCAAAGAAAAAATGTTAAAATCCAGGAACCTATCTGACAATTTAAAGACGATGATAAGGCCAAAAGCTACTTACCCGCAAAGCGTTCGGCCAAAGGACGAAGGAAGTCGACAAGATCGGAGTCCGCCTTGGTACCGGCCTCCTCCAGATTCTTCAGAGCTTCCCATGCAGTCGCAAGCTTTCCTTCAAGGTCAGCCGACAGCATGCGAGAGGACTCAAGTTCCTCTCGAATAGCTGCCACCTGAGCCTCTTGAGCAGTTGCCCGAGTGGAGGCATCCGCCTTCTCGGCCTTCATAGACTCGAGTTGAGCTGTGCAGCAATGATTATCAGAAACAAAGAAATTGACAGAAATAAAAGGATAAAGATGGGGAAGGCAACAAACTTACATAGAAGGAGCTCGTTCTCGCTGGCGAGTCGATCACGATCCGACCGAAGGATCCCGCAGTCCGCTTCAGCAAGAACGACACGGCGATCGACGGCCGCAGGGGAGTCGATGAGAGTCTGCAAAGGACATGAAGATAGTGGAATCAGAAGAGATAAATTTGAGCCTATACACAATTGAAAACATTCGAGTATAGCCTCGGGGGCTACTCCCATCGGGAGCACTGTCGTGCACCCGATAAAGCCAGAAGAAAGGAAAAGGTTTATTTTTAAGCCTGTAGCCGATCGCATGCGATCAACTACAGCCTTGGGGGCTACTCCCATCGGGAGCACTGCCGTGCACCCGATAAGAAACAGGTCGAGATTGATAAAGTACTAGAGAAACAAGCAACAAGGTTTACCTGGCCCTGGGCGAAGAAAAGGGGATCCGCGGAGCTACCCGACACCTCTTTTGGAGTCGAAGCCCCAGCAGCGAAACTAGGAATTCTGTATTCCGTAGTCGCCGCTGTAGGGGCCGCACCCGGCGAGTTCTGCACGGTGTCGGCGGTAGGGGTCCCACCCGCGGTTTCAACCTTCTTCCTCCTATCAGGACGGGAAGAGACGAATCTGCGTGGACTGATAGTTTGTAGACTACAATGAAGACAATATGTCAAAAGACACGAAAGAAAAACGTTCGACTAAAAGATCAAGAAGGGAAACTTACTCGTCGTCATCTTCATCATCCAACATATCCGCGTTCCAGGCGGTTTGGATATTAGGGAATGAAGGAGAAGGGGCGAGTGTGTGCAACGGAGTCACGATGAGGGGCCCCTTCCCGGGCGATTCCTCCAAAGAGTTGTCCTTGGAGGTGGCCTCATCACCTTCCACTCGACGGCGCTTGCGCCGGAGAAGACCATCATCCGAATCCTCCGCACTATCTGAGGAGTCACTCTTGGCGCTCGAGGAGGCATCAGCAACACTGGTATCGGCTGGGCCGTCCAAGTTACTTGCCAGCAAATCCGAGGCGTCCTCCCCGGATATTGGCGGGTAGCAGGCAGCCACGGCTAGGCTCTATCGAAGAAGACAGAAGGAAAGAAGAATTTCAGTCAACCGAAAAACTTTCGAGCTGGAAAAATACGAAATTCAAAAGAAAATTCAAAACTTACTTCAGCTGGTGGTGGCCTTGATGCCTCAAAAGCGGCTACTGGGCAGTCGGGGAAGGTACCACCCTCCTTCAAACTGGTGATAGCCGCGATCTTCTTCTCGAATTCAGCATTCGAGAGTTCCTCTCGACTCACGCGGCTAGGATCTTCGGCGCCCTGGTACTCCCACATCGCGGATGGCCTATCCTGAAGGGGCTGAACCCTGCGTTTGAGGAAGACACTCGCAAAGTGCAGGCCGTTCAGCGCGATTCCTGCGGCTTGGTCGCGGAGAGTGGCCACCTTGGCGAGTAGAGGAGTGACAACCCGGTTCTCTTCAGCCGAGAGTTTGTGCGCCCAAGACTTCCTTTTCTTCAAAACAGCGAACGGATGGAATTCATTGACTCCACCCGCGCTGTTGTCGGTGACGTAAAACCATTTTTTCCTCCATCCTTGGGCAGAATCGATGAAGTGCATCGTGAAGTAGCCGTTCTCCGACTTCGCTTGGATCCCGAAGCCGCCGGTGCGCAACGGCTCCCCGAGCTCAGTCTCCACCCGTGATCTCTCGCAGAAGACGCGCACCTTGAAGAGGGCCTTCGAGAGGCCCCAATGGGGGCGAATGCCCAGAAAGCACTCGCAAAGGACAATGAAGCACGAGATGTGCTGCATTGCGTTTGGAGGCAAATCATGGAGCTGTATGCCATAGACATACAGTAGAGCCATGAGGAAAGGGTGAAGAGGGAGTGAAAGCCCGCGCGATACGTGATCCGCGAAGATCACGCGTTCATTCGCGCGGGGATTGGGTACCTCCTCTTTCTTGCCGAGGCGTACCCGTTTCTCCGCTTCCGCATGCAGCAATCCATCTCGCTGCATCCCCTTGATACTCTTGGTCGTGGTGTTGGGCGAGCGCCAATCCCCCGAGAGCGGTGCAGGTGGCGCTGGAACCTCTCCTGACGCCCTTGACGACGAGGCGGCAGCGCCGCGTTTCTTGCCTCCCGCCATTGCTGCTAGCACGAGCGCGAAGAGAGAGGAGATGGAGCACGAGGAAGACGATGAGCGAGGAAGGCAAAGGCTAGGAAATTTTCACCGTTTCACCAAGGCCTGCATTTATACACAGAGCCAGTCGATCCTGGCCGCTCGCTGAGCCGCGTGGCATCCATCGCGGCCGCCGCGTGCGAAGGCGAAACGAAGGGGCGGCGGAGGCTGTTTCATGCCACGATCCTAACAGTGGATCGTGCGCATTTACTGCGCGCAGTTCGCGTAAAAACCGGGAACGACGTCTCGTTTTCGGTCAAAAAGCTGACAAGGTGCGCCAGCACTTCTGCTCTTACTCCGTCACGTCCCATCGGGAGGATAAAAGTGCGCCATGACGTCATAGCATGCATCATCAAGCTGAAGAATCTTTCGAATGGAAAGTCCAAGCGCGAAAATAACTTCGCATGGATAAAAATCCTTCGAATAAAAGTCCAAACACGGAAATAACTTCGTATGGACAAATTATGACATGAAATTTCTTTCACGGGAAAAAATACCCCAAACACGAAAATTCTTTTGTATGGGCATGAAACTCCGAACACGAAAACTCTTTCGTATGGACAAGGGACCGCAAACTCAAAACTACACGAATAGGTAGATCCTGCCATTCATTCACACGATGTCTGCACATCATAAATCTGGATTGTTCAGCCGACTAGGTACATCCCGATGCCATATTCTTTCGAATATGAAGGTAAGACCGAAAAGATCTCTCTTGAGGGCCTGGAATCGCACTCAAGCTGCGTCCTCCGGTATAATTCCGTGTCAACAACACGAAGAAAAATCCTAGCGGACGCGCCGGGTACCCCCATAGGTTAAGTTCGACTCGGTAAGACCACTACGGCCCATTCGCAACGATCACCTCATCGGGGTTGAGTCGGAGATCTCGAATCTGTGTAGGCCAGAACTGTTTTTGCCCTAGTTGCAATTAATTGGCCCTGATCTTTCGGGAGAGTCAAGCTACTGTGCCATATCCTTCTGCGATAAACAGCCATAAAAACAGGCACTTTCATTACTCGATACTCGTGTGTAAAATCTCATCATTCAGGGTACACACCCTCTAAATAGGAAACGACCATACTGGTTATCCGAAAGAAAAAGAATGAAAAATTTGACCGTCTACTCGACTGGAAAAATCCCAATCGAGCAAACGCTCGGGGGCTACTGACGAAGGGATGGATCTTAGACCCTGCGGGTAAGGACACCCCGTCTCAGGCCCAAGGTTAAGGCCCAAGAAGGGAAGCCCTTGGAGTATTCTGGAAGGCCCACTTGAAGCCCACCCGCAATGCCTTGCGGGCTAAGTTAGGAAACTTGTAACCGACGTAGGGTTAGACTTTGAGTCCCCTCCGGGTAGGGTTTGAGACCTGGCCACCTATATAAGGCCAGGAGAACCACCGGAAGAGGACCAAGCAATACCGCACCACCAAAGCCTTGAGCTCGAGATTGTACTCTCGACTTGAGCAATCATCTTTGTAACCGATCTATTCGATAATACAGATCGACAGAGGCAGGAGTAAGGGTTTTACCTCTATGAGGGCCCCGAACCTGGGTAAATTGTGCCCCCTGTCTAGCCGACGTTCGCCACTAGCGCTCATGGGTTCTCCTATTCAAAACCCTATAGGTTCACCTGAGGGATTTGCCGAGCAAAAGATTCGACACACACCTTTCTTAATGCAATTATATGTTGCTTGAAACTTAATACCCAAGGTTTGCTCGGATGACATTATGAGGGTGGATTATTAGTCATAGATGCAGTTGGATAACGGTCTATGTATTTTGTTGTAATGCCCGCATGAATCACATAGTAATCAGCATGTCATGCATATGCACTACGGTGCAGCCTTTATATTTGTCAATTGCCCAACTGTAGTTTGTTTACGCAACATGTTATCTATCTATTTTGGAGAGACACCACTAGTGAACTGTGGACCCCGGTCCATTTTCCTTGCACCGATAATACAATCACTGCAATCACTGATTTCATATTGTTACTATTATTTTCCTACTGTTTTCCAAACCATGCGTTTAACCTCTTTGTTTTCAGCAAAACCGGTGAGATTAACAACCTCGTTTCTTCGTTGGGGGCAAAGTGATTTGATTGTGTTGTGTAGATTCCACGTTTCTGCTGAACCAGTAGTGTGCCCTGCCAACATCAGCTACATCTACCTTCGGAAGTGATTTCTTTCTCCTACTGGCCGCTTCAACCTTGGTTTCTTTCTGAGGGAAAAACTTGCCGCTGCACTCTTTACAACCTACACTTGGGGTCTCCCAAGGAGTGCACTCTTGCACCATCAAGTTTTCTGGCGCTGTTGCCGGGGATTTCAAAGTCATCAGGAAGCAACCACTCCCTCGTCAACGTCAGCCATCAACCATGTTTTCTGGTGCCGTTGCCGGGGAGAAAGAGGATTTTGCAAGGGGAGTCTCTCACTTCCAATCTCTTTACTTTGTTTTAGTTTTGCTTACTTTATTTTATTTTGTCTTGTTTACTTCTCTATATAAAAAATACAAAAAAATTAGTTCTTATTCTAGTTGTTATTTTTGTTATCTTGTTCTAATCTTGCTTTATCAAGTTTGCTATCAATGGTTAATGTCTTTAGATCTTATTGGTAAGGTGGGTTCACGGAAGAACAACAAAAATATTATAAGGAACACCACTTGTCACAAAAAGTGACACAACTTATGAGAACAAATTAATAAATTGCATAACTATGCTAAAAACTTGTGCTCTACTTATAATGTTACTTATTGCTTTCATAAATCATGTTGCTCTAGGAGGTATAAACACCTCCCTTTTCAATGTGAGTATAATGATAATGTTACCATATCTTCTTATATTAAGGGAAATTATGACTTTTATGTTGTGGAACAAATTGAAAGATTTATTGCTTGGAAGGGTGCATCTGAAATTGCTTATTTGCTTGAAAATATTGATGATGCACCTTATAAATATGAGATTTATGATATACTTGAATTTTTCTTTGATAATTACAAGGAAGGAAATTGCTATATTCTTAAATATCTTTATTAATGCTCTCCACCTAATGAAGTGACTAATGCCTTGCAGGATCCTATGGAAGAAGAAATCGCCGAATAGGGACGCTCATTGGATGAAAAAGAGGAGGAGAGTTATGATCAAGAGGAGGAAGAATGGAGCTACCCATGTCTACCGCCTAGTGATAGTAACTCTTTAACTCATACCTTGTTTTATTGCAATCCATGCTAATTTGATAAATCCTATGATAATCCTCTATTTATTTTAACTATTGATATGAATGATAATGAGGAAGTTTGTTTAGAAAATTTATATGATAATGCTCTAGATGATGGTCCTGTGTTACATGGTGTTATAAATTATAATGCTACTAAAAATGGGATTGCTATAATATGTCCCTTACCTTTTAAGAGTGACCAATTATCTTGTTTTGTTGTTGCTAAAAGTGGGAAAGAAGAGGTCTTTATTTTTAATTTTGATCCCGTTGTTTTTGAGCTTGATATGAATTATGTGCTTCTAGACCATGACAAACATGTTTTATGTGATAATTATATTGTTGAGTTTGTTCACGATGCTACTGAAAATTATTACGAGAGGGGAAAATATGGTTGTAGGCATTTTCATGTTACTAAAACACCTCTCTTTTTGTTGAAAGTTTTGAAATTGCTTCTGTTCTACCTTCCCATGATTTCTAGTTTGAGCTTCTTTAATTTATTTCTTTATAAGATTCCTATGCATAGGAAGTGGCTTAGACTTAATTTTTTTTATACTTGCTTCTTGATTCTCTCTTTTTCTTAATTCATATTTCTTATGTGAGCATCTTCTCTCTTTCTGTGCCTAGCTGAAAGGCGTTAAAGAAAAGCACTTCTTGGGAGATAACCCATGGTTTTATTTTCGCATTGTTTTTATCTGTTTTATTTGATTCAAGGTGTTGTATACTTCTATATCGATTCCATTGTATCTTTATTTTCACGCATTTGTTGTGCCAAGTAAAGTCTCTAGTGAAAGTTGAGGTTGGTTTTGGATTTCTGCGCAGGAAACAGATTTTTGTTGTACACCGTATAAAATCGCATAATTCACAGAAAGATCAAAATGACTATCCAATTTTTATGCTTATTCCTCAGATAATTCTGAAACTTTTTCTATCTTTACGCTTTTCTATATGAGCAACATAAGTTCCCCCAAGAAAATTCGTCTTTACAAACTGTTCTGGTTTTGACAGATTCTGCCTTTTTTTACTTGCATTCTATCTTTTACTATGTCCAAGGGATTTATTTGCTCCACGAAACATCAGTGGATGTAGCTAATGTTTAAAAGTATTAATAATTATTGTTTCCATGCATAACATGTGAATTTTTGATTGTGCACTAACCCTCTAATGTGAATTACATTGAGTGTGGTGTGAAGGAAGTTTTCAAGGGTCAAGAGAAGAGGGTGATATAATGTGATCAAGAAGAGTGCAAAGCGAAGATTGGGGATGCCCCCGCGGTTCATCCCAGAAAATTCTAAGAAGACTCAAGCGTCTAATCTTGGGGGTTCCCAAGGCATCCCCTTCTTCATCAACAATTTATCAGTCCACTTCTAGTGAAACTATATTTTTATTCGATCACATCATATGCACTTTACTTGGAGTGTATGTTTGTTTTTTGTTTTGTTTTCCTTGCTTCAATAAGTACAGTTGGAACCCATCATTCTTTGTATGGGAGAGAGACACGCTCCGCTTTTTCATATGAATACTCGTTTTCTTCCATGCTCGTATTCTTAGTTTTTCTTCTAGCTGCTGCAATCCTTTTAGCACCTGTTTTTAATGCATCTCTTATTTAGAGCTGTTAGTTCTAGTAAAGTTATGTTAGTACTCTATTGTTTCATTGCTATATCTCTTGGAGAGTTTTTGTTTTGTATAGAATGATTGGTGTTGGAAATAAGTAGTACAAATTTCGTGCGTATAATGGTGCAAAAAGAAGCTTGTATAGAATGTGGCTTGAGTTTTTCATGTCATGCTAGATGTTATTTTAATTCTATGCTTAGTAGTGGTTATTGTAGCATGACTTGTCTCAAATAGCTGAGAGTTCTTAATGTTCCATTGAAAGAATCATGAGTTTTTTTTTATCTTATTGAAGCATGCATGTGTGTTGTTTTAGTTCGAATGCTTTATTTGGTTGACTTGGCGCATGCTTACACCATGTTTATGACTACAAATCAGTCACTTATAGACTCTATGATCATTTAGTTTTTGACTTGTAATACCCTTTATGCTTTGATTAATAATGTTTTTGTCACTATGCATGATTATGGCCATTATTGCTCTCTTGATTTGTCGCTCCCAGTCTTTTGCTAGCCTCCACCTGTACCGAGTATGAGCTCTACTCGTGCATCCAACTCCCCAAAACCAAAGTTTTCCAAATGTGTCCACCATACCTACCAACATGTGGTATCTAACTGCCACTCCAAGTAAATTTCTCATGTGCTGCCTTTAAACCTTCAAAATTACTCCTATTTTGTGCCCCTGTTTTAGCTCTTGAGGACATGAATAGAGAATCTTTATCTCGCTTGTTGATTAGACTTTACACACCTGGACTAGTGGCATATCCACTTATCCAAAATGATAGAAGAGTTGGCAGCAGGGTGCCCAGCCCCAAAATTGGTTACTATTAAATTCTCTTCACTGTTTTTGCCCCTGATTTATCAGTCAAAGCATAATTGTGTAAACAAAAGAGAAGAGAGATGATCTACTACACCCGTAGTGTCCTTCAATGGGAGCCGATCTTGTAAGGTCTAGTTGGTTGTGACGTACTGTATTTTTTTATTACCATTCGTTGACATAAGAATACACCTCTCTAAAAAAATGATTTCAATACCTCTGTTTAACAAAATAATAAGCTCTAGCACATGAGTTAATCCCTGCTTCCCTCTACTAAGGGCCTTTCTTTTACTTTTATGTCGAGTCTCCATCTTCTAACTTTATGCACAGTTGATAGAGCGTAGTTGCCATTCTGAGTTTAATGTGCATCAGTCCCAAAAATTATTATTAATTGATTCATTATGTGTTATTACTTGCTCTCAAACTATCGGTTCTAGTCATCCACTTGAACTTTCAAGGTGCCTGGCATTTATGTTTTGCCCCACTCTTAAGGACAAGCGAAATATCACTTTGCTATGTTTTCTTTATGCTCGAAGCAAACATATAACTTTCAAGTGCATTATTATTCATGATCTTTTATTTGCGTTACATTTCATGATGTAAGGTGATTGCTAAGTTTCATTGTTAAAATTATATCTATCATGCATGTGTTCAAAGTACTATGATCTCAGTGTACATATGCTTTTACAATTTAGATGATGAAGTTTATGTTGGTAGCATGTCACCAGAAATTATTTGTTTTTATCGTTTACCTACTCGAGGACGAGTAGGAACTAAGTTTGGGGATGCTGATACGTCATAAACGTATCCATAGTTTGTGTTTTTCCATGTTGTTTTCATACTATATGTTGTATGTTTCCTTTAAACTTTATGCCATTTTATCGATTTTCTGTGACTAACCTATTGACAAGATGCCACAGAGCCAGTTCTTGCTTTCTACTGTTTTTAGTTTCAGAAAAGTTGTTCTGGACATATTCTCAGAATTGGATGAAATTAAGCCCGGGAGACTTAGAAATCCGTCGCGCACACGGAGTCCGGAGGGGACCCGGAGGGGGGCCACAGGGGCCCCACACCATAGCACGGTGCCATCCCCCTCTGGCCGCACCTAGAGGTGGTGTGGGCCCTCATGCCGCCCACCGATGTTGCCCTCTCGCCTATTTATACCTCTCGGGAGGTTAACCCTAAAAACAGGAGCCTTTTCCATCAAAAACATCCATAGCCGCCGTCATTGTCAACCCTATTTCGGGAGGGTTCTGGAGCTCTCCCCGGCACCCTGCTGGGAGGGGGAATCATCACGGGAGGGATCTACACCACCATGCCCACCTCTGGAATGATGCGTGAGTAGTTCATCCTTGGACTATGGGTCCATAGCAGTAGCTAGATGGTTGTTATCTCCTCTTTATGCCTCATGTTTACATCTTGTGAGCTGCCCTACATGATCAAGATCTTCTTATTGTAATGCTACATGTTGTGTTTACTGGGATCTGATGAATACTGAATGCTATGTCCAATGATTATCAATCTATCATGTTCTTTTCATGTGTATGTTATTTATGATCTTGCCTGCTCTCTGTTATTAGTAAATACTCTAGACAAGTAGATGCTAGTAACTCCAAGAGGGAGTATTTATGATCGATAGTGGGTTCATGCCTCCCTTTTACTCACGCTCGAGTGACAGAAACGTAACAGGTGGGGGATGTGTTGTTGCCACTAGGGAGAAAACAACGATTTTACAATGTTTACATTACACACTTTGCTTAATGCAATTATTTCTTGCTTGCAACTTAATACGCAAGGTTTTCTCGGATGACATTCTGAGGGTGGATTATTAGTCATAGATGCAGTTGGATAACAGTCTATGTATTTTGTTGTAATGCCCGCATGAATCACATAGTAATCATCATGGCATGCATATGCACTACAGTGCAGCCTTTATATCTGTCAATTGCCCAGGTGTAATTTGTTTACCCAACATGTTATCTATCTTTTTTGGAGATACACCACTAGTTAACTGTGGACCTCGGTCCATTTTCCTTGCACTGATAATACAACCACTGCAATCACTATTTTCATAATGTTACTATTGTTTTCCTACTGTTTTCCACACCATACATTTAACCTCTCTGTTTTCAGCAAAACCGTGTGATTGACAACCTCACTGCTTCGTTGGGGCAAAGTGATTTGGTTGTGTTGTGAAGGTTCCACGTTGCTGCTGAACCGGTAGTGCGTCTTGCCAACATTAGATGCATCAACCTTCGGAAGTGATTTTTTTCTCCTACTGGTCGATTCAACCTTGGTTTATTTCTGAGGGAAAACTTGCCGCTGCACTCTTGACACCCGACACTTGGGGTCTCCCAACGAGTGCACTCTTGCACCATCATATACCACCAAAGAATTTTTGACACCGTTGTGAGAGAACAACAAAAAGAAGATTCTCTCCCGTCAAGGACTCTAGAAATCAAGAATTTCTTGCTCCGTTAAGCTTCATATAGGGAAGTTACATGCTTCCACTCTTTTCCTTTTGTTTTGTTCTTTCTTAGTTACTTCTTATTTAGTCTTGTTTTTCTTGCTTGTTTTCTCTAAAAAAACACAAAAAAATAGAATTTCAGCTTCTAGTCTTTTACTTATTTCGTTGATTTTTGTTCATCTTTATTTGATTAGTATGTGGAGCTCTATTGCTTTTGTTATGTCACCCGAGGTTCTGGTTCTAATCTTCAAACAAAGAGGTGGAGAAATTTTGAAAGATGCATGTGATAGAATTTCGGAGGCACATAAAAATATACAACATGTGCTTGCTATAAGTATTTTTCTTAGATGTTTCTATTTTTGTATCTTTTATTGGTGTAAGCATGCCTTGGATGTTATAGTAGGAGGATACTTTTTTGGAATGTGAAGAAAATAATGCTCTAAATGTTATAAAAGGATTAGTTTATTTCCTTACAAATGATAATAATAAAGTGGATGGAATAACTCATAGGTTGGATACAGTAGAAAACTTTGAGAAACCTAAATCTAAATGAAGCGGACAACACTCTTAAAAATGATCAAGTCCTTGCTAAAATAGTATATGATTGGGATCCATTTATTAAAGTTGAGATTAATGATCAAAAGTTTCTTGCTTATTGTGATATTGGTTCCACAATGTCTAATATGCCTAAAATGGTCTACATGCTTTAAATTGCAAAAATATGGTTGATTACTCATATTATCATTCCTATGTTGATGGTATTATATAAAGAGTAAATAATGTTCAAGTCACCATTCGAAACATATTTGCTTCAATAGACTTCATAAAATCTAGAGTAAAAACTCAAATGAACATAATGTTTGGTACCTCTTTTCTTAATTCGTTGGATGTTTTGTGAATCTTAATTATGGCTTCATAAAACTTAATGCTCCGGTTAATCATAGGCTATTATTCCTGGAATTCTCTAACTTACTTGTAGATAACGAACTTACTGAAGGAGGTTATGATCGTTTTCCATTAATGGGGAGAGAGAAAAGGAGTCCTTGCTTTCCTAATCGGTAATAAGAGTCCAGGCTTCCAAAAACTAACTAAGAAAAAAAAATGTGCTTATGGAAGAGATTGATGATACTAGTCTTTGTGAAAAACTTGATTCTTACTTTTTCCCAGCTAAAAGGCGTTAAAGAAAATCGCTTATGGGAGGCAACCCACTATATTTTTTATTTCAGTTTCTTTTCTTGTTTTTGTTGAGTCTTTGAAGTTGTTTATTATGTAAAATTCTCTCTTTATCGTTTTACCATCGTTTTTGTGCCAAGAACTTACTCTAATGTTTTGATAGCGTTAAGTTTTCATTTGTTGTTCAAAAATAGATTTTATGCGCCTCACAGTTAAATTCGTTACAGTCCACAAAATGTCTTTTTGATCTGATTTTTTTAAGAGATAGGATGAGTTTATGATATATATTTTATTATTATTACTATTAAGTTTATTGATTTAATATATAGAAGTACCTCGAAAAATTCATCTTTACATGTAGTTCTGTTTTGACAGACTTCTTCCTTTATTTTCATTTTCCTCTTTATGAGCATTGTTTGCGGTTCTTTGGAGGTGGAGATCCATAAGTAAAGCTATGTGACAGTAGCTTTTGTCAAATTGAGTATTTTCATTGTGTTATTATAGTACCCAAGTGTATTTATTTTGTCGAGTACTAACCCCTCTAATGAATTTTATGAGGTGTTTTATGTCAGAAAAGTTTTTAAGTGTCACGAGAGAGGATGATGAAAGAGGATCCAGAAGGGAAAATATTTAAGTTTGGGGATGACCAGTGGCACCCTACTAATTTATTCAAGAAGTACCAAGCATCTATGCTTGCGGATGTCCAAGGCATCCGCTCCTTCATCAACAAATCATCAGGTCGTCTCCGTTAAAACTACATTTGTATTGATTCACTTATCTACGAGCGTCATCAATCCCTTAAGTGTGTTACCCTTGGTTCGGGAACACTCTAGACATGATCGGGAACCCTCTACAATCAATGATCAATAGCAGGACCTGGATGCCCATAATGATCCCTGTACATTCCAGAATAAAATGTCTTTGAACCATAAATATGGTGTCCTATTCCTTTTGTTACGTTGATGACACACAATTATTGCGGTTGTATCATAGTACTTTCAATAAATAAGAGTGCCGAACCCAACGAGGAGCAAAAGGTGTTGACAAGCAGGTTGGATAAAGGATTCACTGCAAATACTAGCAAATAGGTTTTCTAGGGTTTTTTATATAGCAGATAAATAAAGTGTGAGTAAATAAGAGACAATAATAATAATTGGAGCAAGTGGCCTAATCTTTTCTAGAGAAAAGGACAAGCCGGTTGGTTTACTTATGATGACCAAACGTTCTCGAGGACACATGGGAATTTCGTCAAACGCTTTCGCTTCCTACAGTTGATTAATGTTTATTGTTTTGATAGGTGTTGTGTGGGTGAACCTATGCTAATGCACTGCCCTACTTGGACTAATACATACTTGTGATTATACCCCTTTCAAGCACCCGCAACTACAAGAAAGTAATTAAGATAAATCTAACCATAGCCTTAAACTCTGGGATCCTACACTCCCTCATGCATCGGTTTCCTAACGAGGGTTTAGGTTTTTGTCATTCCGGCAACACCACAGTTAGTACTCGAGTACACAATGCATCCATCTAGGCCCATAAAGGTAAATTGTCATGTAGTCGATGTTCACATGAAACCACTAGAGGAATAGTACCACAACTTAAATATCAAACCAGTAAATATTACTCAAAATAATTCCACTACTAACATCTTGACTTCTCCCATGTCCTCGAGAACTAAACGAACTACTCACAAGACAGCATATGGATCATGATCAGAGGTGATATAATGATGAATAACAATCTGGTCATAAAGTGCAAGCACCGATAAATCTCTTAAGCATCAACTACAAACAAGTAATCCACACTGGGAGAGAGATCTAGTGAAGAACAACGATATAGAACCCTAATTGTTACAGCGGGACAAAGGTGGATGGTGAGTATGATGGTGCTGGTGGTGATGATGATGAAGATGATGATCTTGATGATGCCCGTTGCAATGGTGGTGACGATGGTGATGATTTCCCCCCTCCGAGAAGGCATTTCCCGGCAGATTTCTCCCTGCCATAGAGCTTTTTTTCTTTGTGTTGTTTTACGCCTCGAGGAGGCGGCAAAATATTTCCTCGACGGTTCTCCTGGTCTTAGGGTTTCCTGGGGATGAAGTACGCTAAAGGGGGCTGCCAGTGGTGGTCCAGGGAAGCCACACCACGTGGCAGCGCGACCAAGGGGGAACCACATGGTGTGGGCCCATGGTGGCCCCCCTATGGCTCCCCTCTTGGCTAGCTCCGTCATTGTCACACCCCAATTTCTGCCTCTGGGTAGTGTTAGTAGAACCCAAATTTTTGGGGCCAAAAAAACTTTTTTTTATGAATGATGTTTTGGTTGGATGAACAAGTTTGTGTGTTGTGAATCATCTAAGCTTTGCAAGAATCAATTTCTTTTCAACTCACCCTAATTTTTTCCCTCAGTGATAAATGTTTTCTCTCTTGTTTTCCATAGGTTACCCTAAGGGATTTTTTTTTACCCAAGACTTGGATCATGCTTGTTCTCAACTTGACAACATTATTTGGCTTTGTTTGATCCAAGAAAACAAAATGGAATTTGAAAATATGGATGGTTTTCTTTAAAAATTCTATTAGAGTTTTTCCCTGAAAAACTAGCCAATTACCTATTTTTAGCTCTTGTTTTCAATTAGTTAAAATATCCAATTTTATGTTTTATTGGCTTGTAATTGTTCTCTGGTGTGTGGGCTACAAATCCATAACCTGAGTTTGAATTATGAAGTTTGAAAACTTATAGTTGCATGTTTGTTTTTGTAACAAGAAAATAACAGAGAAAACTAGATGGTTTTGAAAACAGAGAAAAACATAAAGGTTCCCTTTTTCCACCTTGTTTTTCATGGCCTTACACACTTTCAAAAATAGATTAAAATGTGTTTATGAAAGTTCATAGCATGCTTAACAATGTCCAACTTGAAATTTTACAATTGGAATTCATTTTCTATTATGATTGAACTTTTTGATGTTTCAATCTGTTTCAACACTTAGCAAAATTCTGCTAAGTCTTTGTTTTCTGATTTTTTCTGAAAATAGTTTGGGCAGAAGTTTGAGTGTTTGAATTGGTTGATTTTTGATCAATTTTAGGGGAGAGACCATGTCCACTCTGCTCACCTATGTTTCACTCTCTGTTTGCTTAGTAAAGTTTACCAAAAAAATGAGTAGTGCTCTACTAGATTTTTGTTGACGTGTTTAGTACTAGATTTGTGACACCTATCATGTGTAGATGAGATACTCTCTGTGATGTGGTGTTCCCTTGTGAATATCATATTAGGAAGGGTTTGGTTTTGCGTTTGATTAATTTAGGAGTTGTTTGCACTAATAGGAATATTTCCTATTGTTGAGGAAGTATTTGTGGATAAAATTTCCTTGCGTGGCATAATTTTTGAAAGTATTGTTTGAGCATGAGTATTGTGCATAGCTACTGGTTTTATAACATGTCACCTTTGATGCTTGTTATTTGATTGTTAGAAAAGCCTAGTCATTTAGGCATGGATGATTCTAGTTCTTATTGTGGGAGTAGTTGTTCTTATAAAAGGGGTTTTAATATAATTAGTCACTAGCATGTGTAAAGTGTATGTTACTGTTATTGGGCACTTATAAGCATATGTTGCTTGTTAGGGAAAACTCATCCTTGTAGTGTTGATTGCTTATCTATTAATCTATTAGTAGTACCCCTAGAATTTATGAGTTGCCCTTTTAATGTTGCCTTCCTATATGCAACTTTGCCAGGGCTTGTTGGGATACACTTGGCATTCATTGGGATCTCTCCAAGACCATCCTGGATAGGATCACTTTGGCTATGTCGCTTTTTCAAGGACCCTGCTTTCTGGAGATCCTGGCCTGTGCTACATGGAACATATGGAAGGCTAGGAATGATCTCATTTTCCAATTCAAAGAGGCTACTTTTATGAGTTGGCATATTAGGTTTTGCTCAGATGTCATGATACATCAGTACAGAGTTAAAGACACTGCTAGGGAACCCCTTATTTCTTGGGTTAGGAACCTTATCTCATGATATGTATTGTAGGATTAATTTTTTGCCTCCTTGAACTACTCCATGTAATTCATTTGTAATTTTGGTAGCATTTGTCTGCCTATATAATTTTGAAAATCTAACCGTAGGGATTTTTCCCTACGGTACAATCTTCAAAAAAAATGTTGCCTTCCTATTTTTGTTAGTGTATGTTTAGCCTAGAATGTTTTGCATGTTTTCACTCCTGTTATATTGGCATGACTCTTTTGGTTGCAAGTGGGTCTTTGTTGTGAAATACACTATTTCTTAGGCATGCTTGTGCAGTAATCTTTCATCCTAGTATGCTAATACTGAACCCCTGCTATTGTCCTATTTCTAGCAATATTCTTCCCTTGTGATTTGTGTGTTCTATAGTGTGCCTTATGACTTGTTACAAATGTTTGAGCGACTGGTTTGTTTGGTTAATTTTGTGATTGAGTGCTTCTTTAGTCTCTGTGTGAACCTATGCATAGTCAACAGCTACCTTGCTTATCTGTGGTTTGCTCCGTTATTTAAAATATTCTGAGTGATTGATTTAGTATGAGTATTATACCAATGCTATCTGTTGTGACTTGTTTTACTTAGTTTCCTATTCACTGGGTTAGTGGGAAACTCATCTAGCTGATGCTTGCTTGCGTTGCTGTTAATACCCACTGGCATGGATATTACTTTTGGTGCTTGTTATTACTTTAGTAGCCTCACCCTTGTGACCGAATGCTATTTTAGCTTCTTCAATGTCTTGGTATGAGAGTGGTACACCCACTAAACCCATGACATTAGGTTGCGGGATTAGGTTTCCCAAAGATAAGCATCCTAGTAATAGCATTTATGCCATGGGTGTTTGTTTGGTGGTTTTCTCGATAACAATTGGGTGATTGTTTTAGTATAAGTTTTCTTGCTGTATGTGTGCTTTGTATTATTGTTTTGCTTTGTTGGTTCTGAGTGTGTGTTCTTTATTATTTTTACGACGTTAGAAAACGAAGAAGAATAAGGTGTCATAGAGCTTTGCTGCAAGTTCGAGCTACTTCAAATCCAGGGACCGAAGGAGTTTCAAGGCAAGCCATCCTGATGCTTGCTACTACACTTATCATTATCTATCATGCATATTTTTACTTCTTAAATTTTACAAAAACTTTGATTAAGAAAAACTACTTTTGTTGTGGCTATCACTACTATTAATACTATATAAACTATTATCTTGTCGGTAGTCAAAACTTGGTGTTACCAAGCCCATAGCCACCATATGGTATATTTACCACCAAAAATAAAATAACATGAAGTCCCTAAGTGGATGCTACGCCTTGATGGCACCTTGATAGGGAGACTTCTTGATGATGATGAATTTTAAGTCCCCGGCAACGGCGCCAGAAATTCTTGATGCTTGTGATGGCGTGTTGGGAACCCCAAGAGGAGGGTGTGATGAGTACAGTGGTAAGAATTTCCCACAGTTAAGAACCAAGGTTATCAATCCAGTAGGAGAAAGAGGATCTTCGGAAGGTTGATGCCACTGACGATGGTGATGGCGCCTCACCGGTGTCACCAACAACGCGAAACCTGCACACAACACAACCAAATTACTTTGTCCCAACGGTATAGTAAGGTTGTCAATCTCACCGGTCTTGCTGAAAACAAAGATTAGACGTATAGTGTGTAAAATGGTGTATGCTTGCAGTAAGTAAAGAAAGCAGGGAATTGTAGTGGTTTGTTTAACAGTGTAGGAAAATGGACGGGGTTCATAGGTTCACTAGTGGTGTCTCTCCATAAAAGATAGCATGATGGGTAAACAAATTACAGTCGGGCAATTGACAAATAGAGGTTGCACCGTAGTGCACATTCATGACATGATGACTACTATGATATTTAGTGCGGGCATTACAACAATATACATAGACCGTAATCCAACTTCATCTATGACTAATAATCCACCCTCAGTTTATCATCCGAACCTCCTTAGGTATTAAGTTGCAAGCAACAGATAATCGCATCAAGCAATGTGTGTAATGTAAGCAATGATTGTGCACGCGGGCACTCACACTGCTGTTTTGTCCCTAGTGGAAACAACACATCCTCCCCCGTCACGTTTCTGTCACTCGAGCATAGGCGAAAAGGAGGCATGAACCCAAATATCGAGCATAAATACTCCCTCTTGGAGTCACTAGCAACTACTTGGCCAGAGAAACCACTAGCAACGGAAAGCATGCAAGATCACAAATAACATATGCAATAAAGACTATAAACAACTTGGCATAAGTTCAATATTCATCGTATCCCAGCAAACACAGCACATAGAATTACATAATAACAATCTCGATCATGTTAGGCAGCTCCAAAGATCTAAACATTGAGGCATAGGAGGATAAGAAAACCATCTAGCTACCTCTATGGACCCGTAGTCCAAGAATGAACTAATCACGCAACACTCCGGAGGCAGGCATGGTGATGAAGAGGCCTCCGGTGATGATCTCCTCTCCGGCAGGGTGCCGGGAGACAGCTTCAGAACCCCCCTGATATAGGGTTGACGACGATGGCAGTTGCGGAACTTTTCGGGGATTTTTGATCAGGTGCTTAGGGTTTTCCTTCGTAGGGCAATAAATAGGCGAAAGGGCGGCGTTAGTGGGACACCAGGGTGGCCTCACCACCCCCAGGCGCGGCCAAGGGGGGCCGCCTGGCTATGGTGAGGGGCCCCTGGTGCCCGTCTTCGACTCCTCTTCGGACTTTTGGATGCTTCCGGGGGAAATAGGAACTTCGGGATTCGTGGGGTCCAATTCCGAGAATATTTCCAGAACAACTTTTCTAAAATAAAAAACAGCAGAAAACAGGGAACTGGCACTTGGCATCTTGTTAATAGGTTAGTCCCGAAAAACGTGTAACAATGCTATAAAGAAAGGAGAAAACATGTAGCAATTGGCATAATATCAACATGGAACATTAGAAATTATTGACACGTTGGAGACGTATCAAGCATCCCCAAGCTTAGTTCCTACTCGTCCTCGAGTAGGTAAACGATAAAAAAATCTGAGGTGACATGCTACCACACAATCTTGATCATAATATGTAAATCATAGCATGTAAACTAAGATCATAGAAATTTAACACAAACATGATAAATAGAACTTTAATAATAAATCATAGCAATCACTTTGCATCATGAGAAGTTACTCAAATAAAATATCATGAATAACAATCCAAGAAAGATATACGTTTGTTTCAAGTATAGAGAAAGCATGGCAAAGTGGTATTTCGCTAGTCCTTAAGAGTGGGGCAAAACATAAATGCCAGGACACCTTCAAAGTTCATGAGGAAGACTAGAAAAAATAATTAGAGAACAAGCAATAACACATCATGAATCAATTAATAATGTTTCTGGGACAAATGCACATAAAACTCAGAATGGAAAAAATGCTCTCTCAACTGTGCATAAAGTTGGAAGATGGAGACTCAACATAAAAGTAAAACAAAGGCCCTTCGCAGAGGGAAGCAGGGATCACTCATGTGCTAGAGCTTTTATTTTATTAAACAGAGGTATTAAAAGTTTGACACTCCTCCCATCCATCTTACACAAACCATGGCTAACCGAATCCTCGGGTGCCTGCCAACAATCACATACCATGGAGGAGTTATCTATTTTGGGAGATGTATGCTAATGTCAATGAATGGTAAACAGAAAATACAGTACGTCACAAGCCAACTAGATTTCACAAGAGCGGCTCCCATATGAAGGAAGCAACTGGTGTAGAAGGTCATCCCTCTTTCTCTTTTGTTTACACAATTATGCTTTGACTGATAAATCAGGGGCAAAAATAGTGAAGAGATTTTGTGTGTATTAATTTGGGGCTGGCCACCCTGCTGCCAGCTCTTCTATCAATTGGATAAGCGGATGAAGCCACTAGTCCAGGGTGTGAAATCCAATCAACAAGTGAGATAAAGATTCTCTATTTGCATCCTCATGAGCAAAAACAGGAACACAAATCAGGAGTAATTTTGAAGGTTTTAAAGGTAACACATGAGAAATTTACTTGGAGTAGAAATTAAATACCACATGTAGGTAGGTATGGTGGACACAATGGAAAAACTTGGTTTTAGGGAGTTGGATGCACGAGAAGAATTCCATACTCAGTACAGGTGGAGGCTAGCAAAAGACTGGGAGCGACAAATCAAGAGAGTATAAGAGCCATAATCATGCATAGCGACATAAACATCATTAATCAAAGCATAAGTGGTACCACAAGTTCAAAAACTAAATGATCAAAGAGTCTATTAGTGACTGGTTCATAGTCATAAACATGGTGTGAGCATGCTCCAAGTCAACCAAATAAAACATTCAAAAGAGAATACCACAAATTTATGCTTCAATATGACAAGAACAACTCATGATTCTTTCAGTGGCACATTAAACACTCTCATCTATTTGAGGCTAATCATGCTACTCAATAACCACAAAGCTTTAAAACTAAAATAACATCTAGCATGATATGAAAAAGTCCTAGCCACAGTCTATACAAGCTTCTACTTGCACCATTACAAATTCTACTTCAAGCAGCAGTTTGTTTTCCCAACAAGCACCATACAAGATATGTTTTAACAAAAATACTCTACATGATAAAGCAAGCAAACATGAGAGTACTCACATAACCCTACTAAAACTAACAACTCTAGATAAGAGATGCATGCAAAACAATAGCTAAATAAATGCATCAGTCAGACAAAGATTAAGAATACAAAGTATTCCCATGAAAAAGCGGAGCGTGCCACTCTCCAATAAAAGAATGCTGGGGGTCCAACAAAGCTTATTGCAAAAATAAAAATAAACTGAAAGCAAAAAAAAAGACGCTCCAAGTAAAGCACATAAGATGTGACCGAATAAAAATATAGTTTCACTAGAAGTGACCTGATAATTTGTCGATGAAGAAGAGGATGCCTTGGGCATCCCCAAGCTTATACGCTTGAGTATTCTTGGAATTTGCTGGGAGGTACCTCCGGGGCATCACCAAGCTTAGGCTCTTCACTCTTCTTGATCACGTCATATCATCCTCTTCTCTTAACCCTTGAAAACTCCCTTCACACCAAACTTCTCACAATCTTCATTAGCAACGTTAGTGCAATCGAAATAATAAATTCACATGGTTCAGTTTCAACATAAGACTAACACTCATAAACACATTAGCTACTGTCACAACTTCTTTTAAAACTCCTTTTCTCAAAAGAACACCAAAAGAAAGATATTAAGATGCAAATGCAATTATCGGTAGAAATCTGTCAAAACAAGACAGAAGGTAAAGATGATTTTTTTCGAAAATCTTCTGTTTCTCGAATAAAATAGGTTCAACTAAGAAAAGTTGCATTTTTAACAGTGGACAGAAGAAATCCGTTTCCTGCGCAGAAATCCGAAATATAGTCTCAACTTTCCACTAGAGGCTTTATTTGGCTCAACAAAGACACAAAAGAAAAGATACAGCGGGGTTGCTAAGGAAATAGAAAACACCCAGGTGCAAAGCACACAGAAAGAAACGACGGAAAACAGGTTGAAAACGGAGAAATAAAACGGGTTGTCTCCCAGTAGCGCTTTTCTTTAACGCCTTTCAGCTAGGCATAGAAAGCAACTCAAGTATATTCAAGTGAAGAAGCATCAACATCATAACTTGCTCTAATAATAGATTCAAAAGGTAGCTTCATTATCTTTCTAGGAAAGTGTTCCATAGCTTTCTTGAGTGGGAATTGATATTTAATACTCCCCTCTTTCATATCAATAATAGCACCAACAGTTCAAAGAAAAGGTCTTCCCAAAACAATAGGTTAAGAAGCATTGCATTCAATGGTCATAACAACAAAATCAACAGGGACAAGGTTATTGTTAACCATAATGAGAACATCATCAATTCTACCAAAAGGTTTCTTCTTAGCATTATCAGCAAGATGAACATCCAAATAACAGTGTTCCAACGGTGGTAGATCAAGCATATCATAAAGCTTTCGAGGCATAACAGAGATACTAGCACCAAGATCACAAAAAGCATTGAAATCAAAATCATTTAATTTTATCTTAATGATGGACTCCTGATGGCCCACAAGTATAGGGGATCGCAACAGTCTTCGAGGGAAGTAAAACCCAAATTCATTGATTCGACACAAGGGGAGCCAAAGAATATTTGTGAGCCTTAACAAGTGAGTTGTCAATTCACCTGCATCTGAAAGTACTTTTGTTCGCAGTGTTTTATCACTAGTAACAATTTTATAGTAGCAGCAGTAGTGAAATAATAGCAGCAGTGAGATGAAAACAACAACAGTAGTGTTTGAAGTAAACAGCGGGATTAAATACTGTAGGCATAGGGATGGATGAATGGGTGTTGCATGGATAAGATAGTTCATATAATGATCAAGTCATGGGCATTGCAGATAAATAAAATAAAGCATCCAAGCACTAAGTAACCATAAGCATGTGTTCCGTAAATAGTCGTACGTGCTCGCAATGAGAACTTGCACAACATGTTTTGTCCTACCAGCCCGTTTTCAGCGGGGCCTCAAGGGAACTACTGGTAATTAAGGTGTTCCTTTTAATAGAACACCGGAGCAAAGCATTAACACTCCATGAACACATGTGATCCTCACATCACAGCCATCCCCCCGGTTGTCCCAATTTATGTCACTTCGGGGCCTCGGGTTCCGGACAACAATGTGTGTAAACAACTTGCAGGTATGATCAAGAAACAATAATTATCATCGTGATTCAATAACATGTTCAGATCTGAGATCATGGCACTCGGGCCCAAAGTGGCAAGCATTAAGCATAACAAGTTACAACAATGTCAATAGCACTAATAGAAGATACTAGGCACTATGCCCTAACAATCACGGCATTATTACATGAACGATCTCATCCAATCCCTACCATCCCTTTCAGCCTACAGCGGGGAATTACTCACACATGGATGGGGGAAACATGGATGGTCGATGGAGAGGCGTTGGCGATGACGATGGCGATGATCTCCTCCGATTCCCCATCTCGGCAAGGTGCCAGAACAGGAACTTCTGATCACCGAATCGAGGTTCAGAGTGGCGGCGGAGCTACAGACTTCTTTCCGGAAAACTATCAAACCCCCTCGCGTTTTAGGGTTGAATACTATTTGTAGTCGAAAGGGGAGTCCGAGGGGGGCTCTGGGTGGCCCACACCATAGGCTGGCGCGGCCTAGGGGGCGCCAGGGGGTGTGGCCACCCTGTGGCTCTTCTCCTGGCCCCCTTCTGGCTCACGGGGTCTTCTGGTGCGAAAACACCAATGGGGTCTTTTCTTGGCAATTTCCCGAAAGTTGATTTTTCTGCACAAAAACAAGACACCAAGGTAATTCTGCTGAAAACAACATTAGTCCGTGTTAGTTGTATTCAAAACACACAAGTTTAGAGGAAAACAATAAGAAAAGTGTTCGGAAAAGGAGATACGTTTTTGACGTATCAACTCCCCCAAGCTTAGCTCATTACTTTTCCTCAAGAAATTCAGTGACAACTGAGTGCGATAAAAGATTTTTACGAACACATTTGTTTCATATGATGTAAACATACTCACTATATGATCAGATACTTAATTATGCTCATGATAAGATACATGCAAGATACGGTCACTTAATAGCTATGCAAACCATGAAGAGATAACAACATATTAATAATAAACAACATGAAGCATAACTATTTGCAAGATTGAAGTATTCATAATAGGATCTGATAAAGTGGTATCTCGCTTGCCCTTAAGTGTGGGGTAAAACATAAATGTCAGGGAACCTCTGAAGTTCAAGGGAAGACTAGAAGTAAAGATATCAAAGATACAAGTATCAAAGTTATACCACAATCAACCGTACTTTGGGACAAACACATCACACTAAGAATGACCATTGTGCTCTCAAGAAAGTGCTCAAAGAATATGGCGGAGACTCAACATAAAAGTAAAGGAAAGTACCTTCGTAGAGGGAATCATGGATCACTCATGTGCTAGAGCTTTTTATTTTATTAAACAGAGGTATTGAAAACATTTTGAGAGAGGCGTATGCTTATGTCAACGAATGGTAAACAGACAATACAGTACATGAAGCCAACTGGATTCACAAGAGCGGCTCCCATGTGAAGGACGCATCTAGGTAGAAGATCATCCCTCTTTCTCTTTTGTTTACACAATTATGCTTTGACTGATAAATCAGGGGCAAAAAGAGTGAAGAGAATTTGTGTGTATTAATTTGGGGCTGGGCACCCCGCTGCCAGCTCTTCTATCATTTGGATAAGCGGATGAAGCCACTAGTCCAGGGTGTGAAATCCAATCAACAAGTGAGATAAAGATTCTCTATTTACGTCCTCATGAGCTAAAACAGGGGCACAAAACAGGAATAATTTTTAGCAGGTTTTAAAGGTAGCACATGAGCAATTTACTTGGAGTGGCGGTTAAATACCACATATAGGTAGGTATGGTGGACACATTTGGCAAACTTTGGTTTTTGGGAGTTGGATGCACAAGTAGAGCTCATACTCAGTACAGGTGAAGGCTAGCAATAGACAGAGAGTGACAATCAAGAGAGCAACAACTATCATAATCATGTTTGCGACAAAGTAAAATTAACTGAGGCATAAAATTGATACTAGAACTCCGAGGCAAAATAAATCATCGAGGCTTATTGACTTTTTGTTTTCAGTCTTAGCATGCGCGAGCATGTGCCAAGTCGATTCAAATGAAACAGTCAGAGGAGGCTACCACAATGTCATACCCTTCTACGAATAGAACAATAAAAAACAAATATTTATATGACATGTCATTTACCATTAATAAATTGGAACAAAACATGAGAGAGCATGAACTATTAAGCAGCCATTAAGTCACATATATCTTATACGAACAAACTAAGCATGCTCACATAGATGGATATATGTACAAAAATGAAAGCAAATAGAGTTCATACCAGCCTCTCACCACAACTTGAATTGTCGTAGATCGTCATTATTGCTCTTCACTTGTGGCTCGAATAATATATAATGGAATCCAATGCGACTGTGTGAACTCTGCAGCAAACTTTACAAAACCAAAAAATAACAACAAATATTTTTGGGGTTTTCAATTAAAGCACGAACAGAAAGAGAACAAGCAAACAAAATAAAATATTTTTGGATTTTTGAATATTAAACTGCAACTTAAAGAATAAAGCAAACCAAATAAATAAACTAAAGAAGCAAACAAAGAGAAACAACAGAAATATTTTTGGTCTTTTTGTGTTTTGGAAAACAAGAACAAAACAATAAAAACAAAGAGAAATGAAAGAAACGAAAAGAAACGAAAGAAAAGAAAACATGGATATACAAAGAACCGACCGAACATGATATATAAATGAGTGTGGTGTCGGTATACCTCCCCCAATCTTTGGCTTTTGGCCTAAGTGGAGATCAATCAAAGCGCGGGAAATATCCCCACTGCAGTGGGTCGTCCCTCGCATGGTCGTACTCGGGCTCCCAAGAAGAAGATGAAGCAGCTGGTGCATAGTCATAACCGGGGTGCTGGTATGGAATCCCCGTGGCGTCGTAGGGCTGGACGAAATCACCATCGTCCCCCTCGTCGGCATCCTCCCCTTGTTGGGGGTGATGGTCAAGGTATATGTCCAGCTCACTCTCAGAAAGCTCCCATCCTTGCTTGTTATTAAGATTAAACAAAAGAGGTGCATGCAAAAGTACTTCCCTAACAGTTTTAACAACTATCCACCCGGATCGTTTGGAGAAAGTTAATTCAAAAGATAAATTATGTAAGTGAGCATGGGTAGAAAGAAACTTGTGTTCAACCATGGAAACAAGATTAACCCTCTCTATAGGAAACTGCAAGTCTAGAGGGTGTGGCTCCAAACCATGCAAAGCTGGCAAGCGCGAGGCAATAAGACCTCCACAAACTCCGCCCTTCTCACGATTATGTGAGAGACGGTAAACAATCAAAGCACCAAAGTTATAAGACCTATCACATCTTAAGGCAGCTGCAATAAACGCCAAATCATAGACAGATAGCTTGCTGGCAGTTTTTCTAGCTAACACACATTTAGAAATAAAGTAGGCAAAGTATCGAATGCTAGGGAGTCGAATTTCACGAATTTTACCACTCTCCCCTGTGAAGCTTCTGCCTTGGCAAATCTCTCCATATAAATCTAGTAGTGGTTTGGGCTGCCCACTTATCTTCTCACAAGACCCCCACTCGGGTACCTTAATAGCTGCACAAAAAACACTAAAAGGCAAGCTCAAAGCTTTATTGTAAATTTTATAATGGACCATTGGGTTAGTTGGGAACCATTTAAAACGAAAATTCTGCACCACAGACATAGTTAGTTTCACATATTGGATGGGCTCATCCTGAATGAAACGGTCCAAGCCTGCATTATGCACAAGGGTGTTAAAATCCTGCGAAATTTCCGTAATCCTCATGAATTCTTGACACAGATAGATTGATGGGAACATCCTCTCTTCACGGTGCACGATCATGACCTCATGCAATTCCAACTCATGCTGGTTTAGTTGATAAGCATTGTGCTCCATCTCTGAAATTTTTCAACAATCATCATAAAAATTAATTTCAAGCAACTATAAGGTGGAGACTACCATAGGGACTTATATGAGAGCTAACATACATCAAAACTATATTATTTCTACTCAAATCAAGCATGCAAACTCACATAAGCTGTCACCTACTATGGAAAAATACTCAAGAAATACTTCACTAAACAAAAATCTACTTAGATCATCGGAGGAGTGACATACCGGAGATCAAACACACCAAATATCAGCACAAATGGTGGGCTGAAGAAGGAGATCAAAAATCCACAGGAAGAACACCAAGAACACGGGATTCAGGAAATGTTTTCAGTTTGGGAGGTGAGAGAGAAGACTTGGGCACTGGAGAGAGTAAGTGGAGGGCGAGGGGGCCCCACACCATGTGCTGGCACCACCAGGGGGTTGGCCGCGCCACCCTGTGGTGTGCCTGACTGGTGGGTCCCCCTGGGGCCTCCCATGTGGCTTTCTGCCCCATTTTTTGACGTAAAAATTTATTATAATTTTTCTGGAATTTTTCGAGAAACTTTATTTTTGAGGTATTTCCAGAATTTTAATAATTAATAAAAACCAGGAAAACGAAAGTGAAAAAATGGAAAACAAAACCAAAACCACCACTACAGAGGTTCTAAGACACTCTAATGGAAGAATATCCAAAGAAAACAAAGGTGGTAGTGGTGAAAACAAAAGTATGGGTGGTGAAAACATGCATAACTTCAGTAATCAGGGTGAAAACATCAGGAAAACATGCATAAGGATGGTGGAAAACGTGATTGTACTCAAGTAGGAATGTAATAACAGAAGTAAACATGGTCAAAACATAATGGGAAAGGTGAAAACATAGTGGAAACATTGCCCATTTCATTTAAAATCATTTGTTAACAAGGGTGATCAAATCTTGCTACCAAAATAATTTTATATGAAACAAAACTTTGTTTCTCACTAAATACTCATGTTACCTCAACCTTGATAGACATAGTCACAATCATAATAATTTCATATTCTTTGGGTGGCTTTGGAACAGGACAATAAAATTCTCCAATCTTGATGGTCTCAATATTTTCAATGGAATTTAGAACATATTTTATATCAATCTTCTTGGGAAAATAAACAGTGTGCTCTTTATCATTAACATTAAAATTAACTTTTCCGTGATTGCAATCAATAACAGCCCCTGTAGTATTAAGAAAAGTCTTCCAAGAATAATATACATATTATCATCTTCAGGCATTTCCAACACAACAAATTTAGTTAATATCAGACAATTATTAGCAACTTGAACAAGAACATCCTCACATATACCCACAGGAATAGCAGTAGAATTATCAGCCATTTGCAAAGATATATAAGTTGGTATCAATTTTTCTAGGAGGAGTCTTTTATAGTGAGTAAAAAGGCATGACACTAATTCCAGCTCCCAAATCACACAAATCAGTTCTAACATAATTATTTTTAATAGAACTGGAAATAGTTGGTATACTAGGATCTCCAAGCTTCTCAGGAACCTTGCCGTTAAAAGATCAATTAGCAAGCACAGTGTAGATTTCCTCATTAGGAATCTTCCTTTTGTTAGAGACAATATCTTTCATATATTTTGCATAAGAAGGCAATTTAATAGCATCAGTTAAAGGAATTTGCAAGAACAAAGGTTTCATCCATTCAAAAAACTTGTTGTAATGTTCTTTTTCCTTAGATTTGTGTTTCTTATTAGGAAAAGGCATTGGTTTTTGTACCCAAGGTTCTCTCTCATTACCATGTTTATGAGCAATGAAATCTTCCTTGGTATCCTTTGCCGTTTTAGTTTGCTTTTCAGGTTCAGCTACATATTATTCTTTATCAGAAGCATCATTCTTTTCATTACCACTTTCAGTTTCAGCATCAGAGATAGATATACTATAAGGATCTTTAACAATTTCAAAGGATTCTATAGCAGTTTTATGTTTCTTCTTCTTTTTCTTCTTAGTATGAATAACATTATTATTAGTTTGCTGAGAATCTTGTTCAATTATTTTAGGATGTCCCTCAAGATATAAAGGATCTTGTGTAGCAATACCACTTCTAGTTCTTATTTCATAAGCATGTTTTTCTTTAGAAGCATTAACTAGCAAATCTTTTTGCACTTTAGCAAGTTGATCAATTTGAGTTTGAACCATTTGAAAATATTTAACTAGCATTTTAACATCATTAGAGGTTCTTTCTATAATACCATGCAAATTATCAATAGCTCTAGAGTTTTCCATCAGGTGATTTTGCACTCTCATATTAAAATTATCTTGCTTGATAACATAATTATCAAATTTATCTAAACATTGATCAGGAGGTTTGTTATAGGGAATATCTCTACTATCAAAATATTGGAGAGAGTGTACATCAATGGTAGATGAGTGAGGGATTGGCTTACATAATTCTTCTATAGGTGGAAGATTCTTCACATCTTCAGATTTAATACCCCTCTCTTTAAGAGATTTCTTGGCTTCTCTCATCACTTCATCATTTAATTCAATCATTCCCCTCTTCTTGGGTGTTGGTGTTGGTGTTGATACTGGATTAGGGGTCGGCTCAGGCTCAACCATAGTCTAATCATCAGGATTTTGGCTTATTTTAGCCATTAATTCCTCAGCTTCTTCTAGAGTTCTTTGCCTGAAAACACAACCAGCACAACTATCCAGGCATGTCCTAGATTCAACAGTTAGTCCATTATAGAATATATCAAGAAGTTTATTATTTTCTAGCATATGCCCAGGTGTAGTCCTGACTAAAGAGCAGAACCTTGCCCAAGATACAGGCAATTTCTCTCCTTCCAATTGCTTGAAATTAAATATATTTTGTAAAACAACATGTTGAGCACTAGCAGGAAAATATTTCTTAAACAAAACATTAACCAAACCAATAGGACTATCAATAGATCCAGGAGACAAATTATTAAACCAAGTTTTAGCTCCATCTTTTAATGAGAAAGGGAATATTTTAGCAACAAAGTAGCTATGTTTCTTAAGATAATCAGAGAATAAACTACTCAAAGAGGAGAGCTCATTCATATGTCTCATAGCACTTTCATTTTCAGTACCACAAAAAGTTTCTTTCTCAACAATATATATATAAGATAAATCAAGAGAGAAATCATAATCCTTACCCCTAATATTAATGGGAGAAGTGGCAAACTTAGCATCAGGACATAATTTATATTTAACAGCACAACTTTCAATAAGACGTATAACAACATCTTTATCCTTCATAGCATATATTTCATCATTAAGATCAATATAGGAATCATCAAAATCATCACTAGGATTCTCTATAAGCTCAGGTGAAACAGCAGGAGTAACAGGATTTTTATCAGGAGTTTCAGTGTTTGCAATATTTTTAGCTTTAGCAATATTAGCATCTAAGAAAGGACCGAGAGAACCACTCTCATCAAGCACAGTAGAAGAATCATCAAAAGTATCAGAAGTATTTTAATATTCAAAAGAAGTAGCATGTGTAGCATGTGGTGGTGTAAGCAACTTACTCATAACAGACGGTGAATCAAGAGCAACAGAGGTGTTCACAGTTGTACCTCTTCTTGTAGTGGATGGTAATATAGGAAACTTTCCATCACGAGTCTTACCCATGATGAATGATGTCAGTAGATAATAATACTCTCCGGTGACCTCGCAAGTAAAGCTATGCTCCCCGGCAATGGCGCCAGAAAATAGTCTTGATGACCCACAAGTATAGGGGATCGCAACAGTCTTCGAGGGAAGTAAAACCGAAATTTATTGATTCGACACAAGGGGATCCATAGAATATTTGTGAGCCTTAACAAGTGAGTTGTCAATTCACCTGCACCTGAAAGTACTTTTGTTCGCAGTGTTTTATCACTAGTAACAGTTTTATAGTAGCAGAAGTAGTGAAATAATAGCAGTAGTGAGATGAAAACAACAGCAGTAGTGTTTGAAGTAAACATCGGGATTAAATAATGTAGGCATAGGGATGGATGAATGGGTGTTGCATGGATAAGATAGTTCATATAATGATCAAGTCATGGGCATTGCAGATAAATAAAATAAAGCATCCAAGTACTAAGTAACCATAGGCATGTGTTCCGTAAATAGTCGTACGTGCTCGCAATGAGAACTTGCACAACATGTTTTGTCCTACCAGCCCGTTTTCAGCGGGGCCTCAAGGGAACTACTGGTAATTAAGGTGTTCCTTTTAATAGAACACCGGAGCAAAGCATTAACACTCCATGAACACATGTGATCCTCACATCACAGCCATCCCCTCCGGTTGTCCCAATTTCTGTCACTTCGGGGCCTCGGGTTTCGGACAACAATATGTGTAAACAACTTGCAGGTATGATCAAGAAACAATAATTATCATCGTGATTCAATAACATGTTCAGATCTGAGATCATGGCACTCGGGCCCAAAGTGGCAAGCATTAAGCATAACAAGTTGCAACAATGTCAATAGCACTAATAGAAGATACTAGGCACTATGCCCTAACAATCACGGCATTATTAAATGAACGATCTCATCCAATCCATACCATCCCTTTCAGCCTACAGCGGGGAATTACTCACACATGGATGGGGGAAACATGGATGGTCGATGGAGAGGCGTTGGCGATGACGATGGCGATGATCTCCTCCGATTCCCCGTCTCGGCAAGGTGCCAGAACAGGAACTTCTGATCACCGAATCAAGGTTCGGAGTGGCGGCGGAGCTACAGACTTCTTTCTGGAAAACTATCAAACCCCCTCGTGTTTTAGGGTTGAATACTATTTGTAGTCGAAAGGGGAGTCCAAGGGGGGCTCTGGGTGGCCCACACCATAGGCTGGCGCGGCCTAGGGGGGCGCTAGGGGGGTGTGGCCACCCTGTGGCTCTTCACCTGGCTCCCTTCTGGCTCACTGGGTCTTCTGGTGGGAAAACACCAATGGGGTCTTTTCTGGGCAATTTCCCGAAAGTTGATTTTTCTGCACAAAAACAAGACACCAAGGTAATTCTATTGAAAACAGTATTAGTCCGTGTTAGTTGTATTCAAAAGACACAAGTTTAGAGGAAAACAATAAGAAAAGTGTTCGGAAAAGGAGATACATTTTCGACGTATCACCTCCCAACCGTCATCTAATTTCCTAGGGACAGATGTTTCAAGTTTTAGCTTTTCTTCTCTAACTTTCATGAGAGCATTAGTAATATGTTTAGTAAATGCCATATTCATGGCACTAGCATTGGGACTTCTAGCAAGCTTTTGTAGGAACATAATAACTTTAGAAATATTGCAATCATCACAATCAAAATTATTATCATCAAAAGTAATGGGAGCATTATCTCCCACATCTCTAAAAATTTCAGCACTTTTATCATAAGCAATTTGAGGCAGTTTAGCATGTTTCACCGAAGGGGTGGAGACTTTGTAACACCAACTACTTTACCATTGATAGTAGGAGGTTTACTAGCACTTGGAGCTTCAGTTTTACTAGTGGTGGTGATAGTGCAAACTCTAGCAATATTATTCTTTCTAGCCAATTCATCTTCTCTTTCCCACCTAGCACGTAATTCAGCCATCAACCTAACATTATTATCAATTCGAACCTGGATGGCATTCAAAGTTTTACTTTCTTTAACATCATGTGGCAAAACCTTCAGTTTTAGAAAATCAACATCAATAGCTAGGTTGTCTACTTTAAAGGCAAGAAAATCTATTTTACCAAGCTTTTCCTCAACAGATTTATTAAAAGCAGTTTGTGTGCTACTAAATTCTATAAGCATGTTTTCAAGATCAGAGGTAGAGCTTTTATTATTATTGTACGTATTTCCATAATAATTACCATCACCTTTATTAGGAGGATAGGGCTTATAATTGTTTCCACCAAAATTATTTCTATAAGCATTGTTGTTAAAATTATTATTTCTAATAAAGTTCACATCAACATGCTCTTCTTGAGAAACCAAAGAAGATAAAGGAACATTATTTGGATCAACTTGAGCTTTACCATTAACAAGCATAGACATAATAGCATCAAGCCTTTCACTCAAAGAGGACGTTTCCTCAACATAATTTACCTTCTTACCTTGTGGAGCTCTCTCAGTGCGCCACTCTGAATAATTTATCACCATATCATCAAGAAGCTTTGTTTCATTACCCAAAGTGATGGACATAAAGGTACCTCTAGAAGCTGAATCCTTCCTTGACGAGAAATTCAGTCCTGCGTTTGTATAATCATCCAAGTAGTCAGTCCATGAGTGGGACAATTCTTCACCATAGTTTTCATTCTTTCCCTTGCTTTAGCAACATGTTCATTATCAAATTGTTTAAAATTCATTATGTCACTTCTCAGGGATATAATCTTAGCAGGAGGATAATATTTTCCAATGAAAGCATCTTTACACTTAGTCCATGAATCAATACTATTTCTAGGCAAAGATAGCAACCATTCTTTAGCTCTTCCTCTCAAAGAGAAAGGAAATAATTTCAGTTCAATAATATCTCCATCCACATCTTTATATTTTTGCATATCACATAGTTCAACAAAACTATTAAGGTGAGCAGCAGCATCATCAGTACTAATCCCAGAAAATTGCTCTTTCATAACAAGATTTAATAAAGCAAGTTTAATTTCATAGAAAGCAGCAGTAGGAGCAGGTGGAGCAATAGGTGTGCAAATAAAATCATTCTTGTTTGTGCTAGTGAAGTCACACAACTTAGTACACTCAGATGAACTCATTTTAGCAAAATAAAAGCAGCTGATAAATAACAGCTATAAAGCAAACTATTTTTTTTTTGTGTTTTTGACATAAAGAAGCAAAACAAGACAAAAAATAAAAACAAGACAATAAACAAAATAAAGAGGTTGAGAGTGAGAGACTCCCCTTGCAAGAAGGCTTCTTCCTCCCCGGCAACGGCGCCAAAAATTCTTTGCTACGCCTTGATGGTGCCTTGACGGGGAGACTTCTTGATGATGATGAATTTTAAGTCCCCGGCAACGGCGCCAGAAATTCTTGATGCTTGTGATGGCGTGTTGGGAACCCCAAGAGGAAGGTGTGATGAGTACAACGGTAAGAATTTCACTCAGTTAAGAACCAAGGGTATCAATCCAGTAGGAGAAAGAGGATCTTCGGAAGGTTGATGCCACTGACGGTGGTGATGGCGCCTCACCGGTGTCAGCAACAACACGGAACCTACACACAACACAACCAAAATACTTTGTCCCAACGGTACAGTGAGGTTGTCAATCTCACCGGTCTTGCTGAAAACAAAGATTAGACGTATAGTGTGGATAATAGTGTATGCTTGCAGTAAGTAAAGAAAGCAGGGAATTGTAGTGGTTTGTTTAACAGTGTAGGAAAATGGACCGGGGTTCATAGGTTCACTAGTGGTGTTTATCCATAAAAGATAGTATGTTGGGTGAACAAATTACAACTGGGCAGTTGACAAATAGAGGTTGCACCGAAGTGCACATTCATGACATGATGACTACTATGATATTTAGTGTGGGCATTACAACAATATACACAGACCGTAATCCAACTGCATCTATGACTAATAATCCACCCTCAGGTTATCACCCGACCCCCCTTAGGTATTAAGTTGCAAGCAACAGATAATCACATTAAGCAATATGTGTAATGTAAGCAATGATTATGCATGCGGGCACTCACACCGCTGTTTTCTCCCTAGTGGCAACAGCACATCCTCCCCCGTCACGTTTATGTCACTCGAGCACAGGCTAAAAGGAGGCATGAACCCAACTATCGAGCATAAATACTCCCTCTTGGAGTCACTAGCAACTACTTGGCCAGAGAAACCACTAGCAACGGAAAGCATGCAAGATCACAAATAACATATGCAAATAAAGACTATAATCAACTTGGCATAAGTTCAATATTCATCGGATCCCAGCAAACACAACACATAGAATTACATAATAACAATCTCGATCATGTTAGGCAGCTCACGATATCTAAACGTTGATGCATAGGAGGAGAAGACAACCATCTAGCTACTGCTATGGACCCGTAATCCAAGGATGAACTACTCACACATCACTCCGGAGGCAGGCAGGGTGCCGGGAGACAGCTTTAGAACCCCCTGATCTAGGGTTGACGACGACGGCGGCTGCATAACTTTTCGGGGATTTTTTATCAGGTGCTTAGGGTTTTCCTTCGGAGGGGAATAAATAGGCGAAAAGGCGGCGTCAGTGGGCCACCAGGGTGGCCTCACCACCCCCAGGAGCGGCCAAGGGGGGACGCGCCTGGTTATGGTGAGGGCCCCCTGGTGCCCATCTTCGACTCCTCTTCGGACTTCTGGATGCTTCCAAGGAAAATAGGAACTTCGGGATTCGTGGGGTCCAATTCTTAGAATATTTCCTGAACAACGTTTCTGAAATAAAAAACAGCAGAAAACAGGGAACCGACACTTGCCATCTTGTTAATAGGTTAGTCCTAGAAAATGTATAAAAATGCTATAGAGAAGGGAGAAAACATGTATCAATTGGCATAATATCAACATGGAACATTAGAAATTATAGATACGTTGGAGACGTATCAGTGGATACCCTAAAAAAGGGATTTTTGCAAAACAAAGGCTTTTTGGAAAACCCGGAGGAAAGGTGGGGCCTTGTCCACAGGAGAATGGTGAGTAGATCATTTTTGGAAAAAGGTGTTTTCGAAAATGACACATAACCTAGTCTTCGCCGGACAACCTTTATCGTACTGCCATTATACCCCAACATGGGCAAGGGGCTTGGCTAGAAGCTTGTTCTCGTTAGTGTGTGCTCTATCTCAAATTGCTATAAGGGATGGGAACCCCTGAACCAAAATGTTGCCAAGTTATGAAACACGAGGCATGCAAAGTGTGGGATTAATTTTCCCTCCGTCCATAGCAGTTGGGTCTCCTGTCATGGTGGTGTGGGACACGATGCCGGGGAGAACAAACCCAATTGAAGAGATAGTCATCTACTAGCTTGAACATAGTGGAAGGTTAGGATCAGTTATCTGATGTTCGCATACTGTCAGAGACAGTCCGTGGTTGTTCACGACGGATGCTCGGGATCTTGTGGATTGTGTACACCTCTACAGAGTAAAACTATTCGGACGCGTCCTCGGATATGGACAGTTGAATGGCCATGTAGCTATCATTGTGTCAATGTTAAAAAAAGGATGTTTTTGAAAAGGGATTAGTACATGTGAGGTACTGGAAAGATAAACTTTGTAACTGTGGGGTACGAATGAGGAAAAGCTGGAAGTTCTTTTACAAGAAATTTTGCAAAGAAAAACTTTCTTTTCTAAACAAAATCTTACAAAACCTCTTGGATATGCAATATATACAAGAGAAACCTTTTTTTAAGTATCTTCTCAACAAAGATATAGAGATGTAAAATCAACCATGATGTATCTTCCATCCATCATGGGTAGTAAACCCTAGCTATAGCCTGTTAACTCCGTACGATACATGAAACATAGGAGAACGATCGTGACCCTCCTGGGTCGATCGGTTGCATGTTAAGAGGGCCTAGGAAAAGCCCCTAGGTGGCGTACAAGGGTGAATACGTATTGGATTGGATTACTACTCCATATCCAATACGTATTTGGTATTACATCTCCAACACCCACCCCCCTTAATCTAAACCTTGCAAAGGTTGATATTGCGGCGAAATTCCTCAAGTTTCTTTGTACAAAGGGTTTTAGTAAAATCGTCAGCTATTTGATCCTTACTAGATATAAATCTAACATCAAGTTGTTTATTTGCAACTCGTTCATGGACAAAATAGAAATCTATCTCAATGTGTTTAGTCCGTGCATGAAAAACTGAATTTGCTGAGAGGAACGTTGCACCAAGATTGTCACACCATAAACAAGGCTTCTCTTGCAAAGAAACACCAAGTTCACATACGAGGGCTTCAACCCATATAAATTCTGTAGTTGCATTAGCCAATGCTTTGTACTCAGCTTCAGTACTTGAATGTGACACTGTAGGCTATTTTGTAGCACTCCAAGAGACAAGATTAGGACCAAAGAAAATAGAAAACCACCAGTAGACCTCCTATCATCTATATACCTGCCCAATCTGCATTCGAAAAAGCACTAAGAAGTGTAGAAGTAGACTTTTGAAATGTAAGCCCAAAATTTCTAGTACCATTGACATATATCAAGATCCTTTTAATGACAGTCCAATGAAGTGTAGTTGGGGCATGCAGAAATTGACAGACCATATTAACAGAAAAAGACAGATCTGGTCTAGTCAACGTGAGATACTGAAGAGCACCAATAATACTCCTGTAGCTAGCAATATCCTCGAGTCCAAGAGGAGAACCAGTGTGAAGTGATAAACTTTCAGTACTAGAAAGAGGTGTAGGACAGGAAGTGCAAGCGGTCATACCAACACGGGCTATGAGATATTTGACATATTTTTCTTGATTGAGAAGCAAACCATCTGCCTGTTTGTGCACCTCCAGTCCCAAGAAAAAATGAAGATCACCAAGGTCTTTTAAAGAAAAGTCAGAACGTAAATTGTGAAGGAGTGCTGAAATTACAGCATGTGGAGGAACTTGTGACAATAACATCATCAACATAAATCAGCAAAAACATGGTGATACCCGACTTGGCAAATAAAAATAGTGAAGTATCTGCCTTGGAAGGAACAAAACCAAGGGCATGTAGTTTGGAACTAAGACGAGAATACCATGCTCTTGCTGCTTGTTTCAACCCATATATAGCCTTGTCAAGTTTGCATATGTAATTTGGATTAGCGGAAGACTCAAAATTTGGTGGTTGTTTCATGTATACTTCTTCCTCCAGAACACCATGTAAGACGCGTTATGTACATCAAGCTGCCTTAAGCTCCAATTATTGGAAAATGACAAAGAAAGAACAATTCTGATAGTTGATGCTTTAACAACTGGGCTAAATGTGTCCTCATAATCAATACCATACCTTTGCTTGAATCCTTTGGCAACTAAACGAGCCTTGTATCTATCAATAGAACCATCTGCATGCTTTTTGATTCTGTAAACCCATTTAGAATCAATGATATTTTTGTTGGAACTAGGAGGTACAATATGCCAAGTATTGTTAGTAAGAAGAGCATCATACTCATCTTGCATGGCATTCTTCCAATTATTATCCATAAGAGCTTCTTTTAAGTTCTGAGGTTCTCCTGCTGATGCGAACAATACAAAGTTCTTTTTGTATGGAAGAATACCATCTGTGTATTTTCTGGGGTTTCGAATACCTTTATATAGACGGGTCTTTGGTTCAGAAACATAAACCGGTGTACCTCCTGCATCCGGTGTACCTCTTGCATCTGCCACAGAAGATCCATAGGGAGTATCATGCACATGCGCAGAACCGGAGGCAGCATCATCCTTGATGGTCGCATCCTGGCTGGGGATGCCAGGAGTGCCACATGGCGACGGGAGAGGCCTGTCCTGCCGTAGCAAACAGACTGGCCGGGGACAGCGAACGCGCACGGGTGCCAAGAGTGGACCGCGACAGCGACCGGTCGGGGGACACCGAGCGCGACGCATTCACACGCGCATGACTTCATGCAGTGGAACCTCGAGGGGGCGACGTGGCGTCACGAGAGTGGCGCGTCGGAGTCTGCTCGGGCTGCGCAGAAGCATCTCCACCAGAGCCTGACAGCGGGTGATCCGAGATGGATTATGCACCCGAATCTTCCTGGTTTTCACCATTGTTTTGTCCTGATGCAGAATGTTGACTATTTTCAGTATTCAGGCCAGTAGGTACTCCTATTTCTTCCAGATTTTTGCCTGCAGTGTCCTGGAAAGGAGTAACAATAGGAACAATATGCAAATAGTGATCATTAGTATGCACACCCCTATCAGAAGATGATGACTCGGTGGGAAGTAAGAGAATCTCTTCCCGAAGACGACGTCCAACATTAGGATGTAGTGTAGAAAACGGGAAAATGTTTTCATCAAACACTACATCATGGGAGATATAGACACGGCCGGTGGTGATGTCTAAACATTTGACTCCTTTGTGAAGAGGGCTATAACCAAGAAACACACACCGTTTGGAACGGAACTAAAGTTCGTGTTTATTATAGGGACGTAAGTTGTGCCAACAAGCACAACCAAACACACGAAGGGAGTCATAATTTGGAAAAATGTTAAAAAGTTTATGTGTAGGAGTTTCAAAGTTGAGAACCTTGGAGGGAAGTAAATTGATAAGAAATGTGGCTGTAAGAAATGCATCATCCCAATATTTTAATGGCATGGAGGAATTAGCAAGAAGAGCAAGACCAACCTCAACAATATGGTGATGCTTACGTTCAGCAGACCCGTTTTTGTTGATGAGCATGGGGATAAGACACAAGTTATCCCAACCTTTTGAAAGAAACCATGGAGTTTTTCATATTCACCACTCCAATCAGTTTTCATAGTGATAATTTATCGATCAAACTTGCGCTCAACATACTGCTGAAAATTAATAAACACTTGATACACATCGGAGCGTTTCTTGAGAAAATAAATCCAAGTAAACTTACTAAATCATCGATGAAGCTTACATAATAAGCATGTTTACTAGCAGAAGGAGAAGCAGGCCCCCATACATCAGAAAACACTTGTTCCAAAGGAACATTGGAGACACTGGTGGAGAGACTATAAGGTAATTGATGACTCTTTGCTAGTTGACATGAATCACATATGTAAGGATTTATTTCTGGAGTATAAGAGAGATTATTCTTACTAAGAATTTGTTGAACAATAAACGAAGATGTATGTCCTAAGCGACGATGCCACGTAGATGATGAAGGCTTGATGGTGACAAGAGCATGCTTGGAAGACCCCGTTGACACAGGAACAAGGGGATACAAGCCACCATGACACGGACCTCTAAACATGATTTTCTATGTTGCCTGGTCCTTTATCAATAAAAAGAAGGGGTGAATCTCAATGAAAGATTTATTATCCAAGGCAATTTTATGAGCGGAGAGAAAATTCATGGAAGAGCTAGGAACATGAAAAATATTGTGGAGTTGAATAGAACTATTGGGGGTGTGCAAAACTGAATGACCAATATGAGCAATATCCATACTTTGTCCACTAGCATTGTGAACTTGATCACGCCCCTGATAATTATCATGAAACTGAAGTTTGTTGAGTTGTCCCGTGACATGATTTGTGGCACATGTGTCTACATACGAATTTGTATCAACTCCATAAGCAACTTTTTTTTGATCCTGTGGTGTGTCATCATCATCATTGTCATCACCATAGAGCCACCAACAGTCATTAGCACCATGACCCTCCTTTTTACATATTTGACAGAAAACTCCCTCCTGCCAAGGGGTGACAACCCGATCACGTTTGCCACGACCTCCTTTAGGGCGCCGTCCCTGATCTTGTTTGCCCTGCTGCATAGGGCGTGGAGGAGGACGAGGTTGATAGGATTGTGTTGTAGGATGTGGGGGCTGGTAATAAGGTGTAGGAGGCGGTGGGTAATAGGGCATGTAAGGTGGCGGGTATGAGTGCATGGGAGGGGAAGGAAAATTAGGAGGCGGGTTGTAAGGATGTTGTGGCGCTGGGTTATATGGGAGTGGAGGTGTATAAGGCTGCGGTGGAGGTGGTGTATAGGGATGCGGTGTAGGTGGTGTATATGGTTGTGGTGTAGGCAATGGGAGAAGAGGAGGCTTAGGTGAAGGAGGTCCATACGAAGGAGGGGGACGACGTGGTACCGCATTACCGCATTAACTGAGGATGTAAACATGCCCGTGCTTTGCCCAGAAGCAACGAGCATGTTGTCACGATACTCATAGGACATCAGCTGAGAGCACAAGTCATTGAGCATGGTCGACGGAACCGCATTGATAGAAGCAACCAACGGATTACAGGTACCATCTAATCCATTGAGGATGTAATCCTTGAGCTCGTCATCATCCACATGTTTGCCCGCAACAGCTAGTTCAGAGGCAAACCCTTTCATCTTTGAGATGAACTACTGAGTTGTCATGTCCATCTTCTTGGTGTTCGTGAGTGCACCACGAAGCGAGGAAACCCAAGCTTTGGACTGCGTGGAAAAGAGATTGTTGATGGCATCCCAAATTTCCGCAGCATGTTCGAGTCCATACGTGTGCGCAAGCACCTCATCCGAGATAGAGTTAACGAGAAAGCTAACAACTTGTTGATCCCGCGTAACCCATGCATCAAACGCGGGATTCGGGGCAAAGGACTTTTTGTGATTCTCATCTTCAATATCCAAGAACTCAGGAGGTGTGACTTATTTTCCCTCGAGCAATGACATCACACGAGCACCACGGAGGTAGGGTAAAACTTGCGATTTCCATGAAAGAAAATTCTCACGTGTGAGCCTTGTAGCAGGAGGAGCTCTGATGACCGAGTTGGATGAGTTGGACGAGGAGGAGGCCATGGGAGCGGACGGGAGGTAGTGTTGATCCTTCAGGTTTTTTGTCTAGGGTTTTGTATCGTCTAGGGTTTGTGTCGGGTGTAGAGATGTTTGTCTAGGTTGTCGATGAAGGTGATCAGCAGCAGTCGGGGATGTAGACCAGCAACAGATCGGTAGGAGAAGGAGATCCTGGGCGACGGCGGTCAAGGTGACCAGCGGCAGCGACGGCAGCTTCAGACGGGAGGAGAAGAGGCTCCTGATACCATGTTAACTTCGTACGATACAGGAAACAGAGGAGAACGACCGTGACCCTCCTGGGTCGATCGGTTGCATGTTAAGAGGGCCTAGGAAAAATCCCTAGGTGGCGTACAGGGGTGAATACGTATTGGATTGGGGGTACTACTCCATATCCAATACGTATTTGGTATTACATGATATTACATCTCGAACATAGCCTACCCATTCCACCATATAAGCATACTTGCATTCTATAAGCTTCATGAAGGATGTCTTGCTGAGTACATTCAAATGTACTCATATTGGTTTTGTCCCTTGTATCTACTTGCCAGACTTCGAGGAGCAGCCTCAGGAGGAGTTCTACGAGGAGGAGTGCTGCACTGATGGCCCTGCGAACTAGGATCGTCTCCCGGTCAGCAGCCTGTAGGTTAAGGCGTGACTTGGGCTCTACCGCGTGGTATGTTGTTGTCTTCCGCTATGTTTGTTGAGTTGCCTGCCCTGCGTGGCAGTTGTGTTAGACTTGGTCATATGACCATCTTTTTTTGTAAGACCTTTATGTATTCGTGTATCGTATGATGTAATCTGTGTACCAACTTCATATGTTGTTCACGACTGATTGTTCTGGGATCGTGAATGTATGCATATGAGGGGTCTTGGACTTGCCAGTCTGGGGCCTCTACAGTCTTCTTCCAAAATAAGAACTCTCCGATGTTTCCCCTTTTCTTCTGATCTTCATAAATATGGTATCTTGACGGTGCTTTTTCCAGCAAAATTCTGGTCCCGTCAAATTACTCTCCAATAATCATCAAACATGCAAAATAGATGAAATAACATAAGTATCATCTCTAAATATGAAATATATCGATGAATAACAGTAAATTACGATATAAAATAGTGATGCAAAATGGATGTATCATACGTAGATACACATCTTGTTCGAGATATGATCGTCGACATCTTTATGTCATGTTCAATCTCGTTATCGACAAGAATTGTTTTACTCGTTACCGTGATATTACAACCCCATGACCTAGTCACACGCTGCAACTTTATGGATATAATTTCACCAAGTGGGCCTATAGTATCTCTCTGTCACATGGATGAAAAAATCCCGATCTCGATACATACACCTCAACCCATCTCTTTAGAATGCCTAATGTACACCTTTGTAATCACCCTTTTACATTGTGACGTTGATGCAATTAAAGCAACCTCCGAGACAATGATTAAATACGATCTCACGGTCTAAGGACTAGAATACTATATCTTGCTAATATGGCAACGATGAGCATTATAACACGATCACGTCGCAATGCTTATATTGGGTATGCCCATCATCTCATTCAACTAATCAAATGACCTTATTGTCAATTGATATAAATGTCACATGATTGTGAAACCCTCAATCATCAATTGACCAATGAACGTATAGAGGCTTACTAGGCACTCTGGTTTCTTTATATATCACACATGTATTAATGTTTTCTATTAATACAATTATAGCATGACATAAAACTTATTATAAACTTTAGTGAGATATGATAACTAAAATCTCATTATTTATTTGCCTCTAGGGCATATCTCCTTGATCATACACATTTCTCTCTATTTTTCCGGTCACCATAGATTAGACCGTCCAAAATCACATGTCAGCAGGGCAAAAACTTGTAGTTATGATTGCAACTGAATTCTTCCATCGATGACAATAATGGGGCCTAATGATTTTACCCATCAAAGGTTGATGTTCTACGTTTTCTTCCCGATCGTCGTGGTTGGAAATATATTTAGATTGCAGGTTTGTCATTTTTGGGTGATGTTGTTTTGGAATATGCCTATGGCATTTCCTCTAACTTGTAGTGTTTTCTTTGCTGCTTGAGAAAAATGTTAATCTCTATAGTAGCTGTTTGATGGTAGAGTGCCTTTATGAGATGCAACATGAGAGTTAATTACTGTTGCATGGGAGGTTTTTTTTACTAGGAGAGATCAGACTCTCATGCTGGAAAATATGACGTGTTTTTTTTAAGAAGTCTAGTATTCCCCCGGAGGATAAATCCTCTGGGTCGTGCTCACTCCACGCTTCCCCCGAGCGAGCTCCACCCACATGGCAGGTTCCTTCCCTTGCAATCCACTTCTATGGTCTCCCCATCGTCTTCCCGACGGATGCTCACGCGAGTACGCCACCGCAAGACCAGCGTCCTGGCTGTCCTAGATACGCGTTCCCCACTAGGCCCCGCCGCCACCCAAACCACATGCCTCCTTGGCGAGCTCATGAAGCTCCTACTCGACGAGCTCGACGTTGTGGTCCCGTCGTCTCCTGACCTCAATCTCTCTCGGGCAAGGTCCCCGGGATGAAGCTCCGGTGTTTGCTATAGCTGGTCGCCCCGCATCTCCATCGCTACACCCAGCTGAAGTCAAATCTTCAAAGGATGGGCATGATGCTACAAGCGATGTGCTACAAATGTTTCTCAGCGGAGCTGCAAACGGCCAACAGACAGATGCCACCAGAGCTACCTCCACGGATGTGGCAAGGCGGTGGTGGGACGCCCAGTGGGAAACATTGTGCTGCTAGCGCGGGACGCCGACGGCTCATGGCCAGATTTGGGGCGCTGCTAGCCGAGGAGACGCTTGCAGTCGATTTGCTACCAACGGTGGTAGGCACAACTTAATATGTTGAATCATAGGAAGAATTGTTATGCTACAACTGTTCTGTGGACTTGTATTATAGAAAGAAAATTTATGTTATAACAGTTCTGTGGATTTGCATCGTAGAAAGAAATTTTCTGCTACAATCATTTTGTGGATTGCATAATTGCAAGAATATATTTGCTACAACCGTTCTTAGGATTTGCATTACAGGAACAAATTTTCTCTCACAACCGTTCTTATAGATTTGGATGGAGAATTCTGTTGCGATTGTTCTTTCAATTTGCATCATAGGAAGAATAAATTTGCTACGATTGGTCTTTCAATTTGCATAATTGGAGGGAAAATTTTACACCAACCGTACGCTTTGACAATCTTCTTCATAGGCAACGGCTGTGGCTGAAGGAGGGACACCAGCATGCATAGCCATTAGTGACATGGCATGTGTGCGGGGCAGATAGAGTGTTGTTGGAGCTGCTCAACAAGGAGTTGTCCAGGTCCAGGAAACTTACTGTTAGGGCGAGCATGGCAGTCGGGGGCGGTCATCGGAGAAGCTGCTCTCCTACATGGCCTGGGGATGCAGGGCACGATGAGTTCCGCAAGACGGGGAGACGATGCAGAGAGAGTAGCACATGGGAAACGATGCACAATGAGGAATGTATCGGACGACATTTAACAATTGAACCGGACGGTGCACCAGGGGTGTGTTTGGTTTGAGAAATGAAGTGGAATGGAATGGGTTCGACCCGTTCCCGAACCTCGTTCCCGTATTTGGAAGCCAACTGTAACCGGAATCCATTAGAGCATGTCTAACAGGACCCTTAAAATTTCGCCCCTAAATCGCGTGTAGAGGGCCCTGTACAGGAAATCTAGGAAAATCCGTGCTAAGATTTAGAAGTTCGTCTAGCAGTCCCCCTATCTCCGCCCCGTATGTTTGAATTCGAACTACGCGGGAGAGAAGATAAACTCGATTTCATTCATCAGAAGATCACCATTGCTACATGAACTGCTCGAACATGAACTCCTAACCTAATCTAGTCTAGGAAGACGACGGGGCCGGAAGCCTCCATCGCCTTGAACTGCTCGACGTCGGCGACGGCCTTCGCCTCCTCCTCCGCTTCCGCCCGCGCCGCGGCCTCTGCTTCCATCTTCGAAAGCTCGACCGCCGCCGCGAAGGCGGCCTCCTCCTCCTCCTCTGTCGCCGGTAACTCCTCCTCCTGCGCTGTCACCGCGCCTCCTCCTCCGCTGCCGCTTGCGCCGTCGCCGCCGCGCTTGAACTGCTGCAGCTCTCCACCCCCGCGCCATTTGGCGAATTGGGGGCCGCACATCGGGCGCGGCGGCGGGTCATCGGTGTAGTATCTCCCGCCCGGGGCGTAGTCCTTCAGAGTCTCCGGCATGGCCTCCGGCCACGCCTCGTACTTCCTGGCGCCGCGGCGGCTCCCTGCAACGGAATGTTTGCAGTGGAGCCGCCACGCCTCCTCGAGCGTCTCCGGCTCGCGGCGGCGCTTGGAGCGGGCGGTGGAGGAGCCGGAAGCGTCGGGGGAGCTCATCGCGGTGGAGGCGGATGGAATGCGGCGGCGGCGCGCGCGTAATTTCTCGCCGGAGCTGCGGCGGCGCGCGGCGGAGCTAGGGTTGCGGGTGGGGGTTGGACCCCCACCCCAGCCCTCACCCACTATAAGTACGGGGCGGAGGGGGCGGTTTCGCAGGCCCCGTATAATTTTTGTAAGGGCCAGGCCGCATACGGGGCGTGCTAGAAGGCCGTTTTGGCCCGCACCCCGTATGCCGCCGGAATTTTACGGGGCGCTCGCGTGATACGGGGGCTATTAGACATGCTCTTAGCTCGCGAGAATGACATATTCGCCTCAGACGCCGAACATTGACGTTCCACCAATTTGGTGGAATCACCTGGTTCCGAGCCTCTCAAAGGAAAAGAAAAGTCAAACTCTCACCTCACCCCTCATCTAATCTCTCCCCATCCTCACAGCACTCAGGCGAATGAAGTGGCGCCGTACCGGATGCCCAGGGAGAGGTACGTGCCATGCCGACCCCGCCTCGCCCCGAGCCGGCCATGGCGGCCGCCCTCTTCCCCGCCGCCATCAGCTGCGCCATGGAGACCACCGGAAAGCACTCGCGCGCTGCTCGTACTTGCAGACTATTCCGTCGCCTGAGTGTAGCCATGGAAAAGCAACGTTGACCATCGATAATCAGTTGGCTGATTGGAGTTTCTTTTGGTTTTATTTTTATGCCGATCTCTTCTTGCTTGGATCGGAGACTTTTGGTTCCGTAGCTCAAGTTGGAAAATTTAAGCCAACATCTCCAGGTCAAAGTGCCGAGCTGGCTGCCTCCGGCCGGTTTTAATTTTTTGTTTCAGCCGACTGGATATGCAGTTCCACTTTGATTTTGCCTTCATTCATCAAGATGAGAAGAACATATGCCAACACATACTTCACATAAAGATTTGCCTATGTCAACTCCAATTCAACACATAAATCAAGTTTAGGCTTAAATTAGTGGAACGTCTTAGCAGCAGATGGTGATACATTCTTCTTTTCTGTTCCCGAACCAAACACAGAATGAGGCGATTCTATTACACTTTCCATTCCACTGAAACGTGACCATGATATTCTATTCAACGTTCTCGAACCAAAGGGGGATCAAGTGAATCTATCTTCGCCGAGCGTTGGCCTTTCTTTTTTAAGGATGGATGAAATTTGGACCCGTGTGGTCGTTTAATCGAGAAAAAAAGGTAACATACTGGACTGGACTGGACTGAAGTGGACCGCATCACACTAAAATCGGCCCGTTGTAAGCCTTTTACGGCCCTTGTTCCTCCTCGCTTCAATTTGTTGCTCCATTGGACAGAGTACACACCAACTGTGCTTTCAGGGTCTCGCCGGAGATCGCCGCCATGGAAACGCTGGCCAGCGCCATGCGCCGCGATAACCGCCGCTTCAAGGCCCCGTCCTCCACTTCCTCCGCCGCCGCCTCATCCGGCAGGGTCCCCCTCGTCATGGCCTTCCTCTCCTGCCTCGCCTGGCTCTACGTCGCCGGCCGGTACGCTCGCGCCCTCCCCTCCCCAGATCCCGACCGGCCCTCCGTTCCTCGGCTCGTGATTTCTGATCCCACCTAGATTCGGTTCGCAGGCTATGGCAGGACGCGCAGAACCGGGCGATCCTGTCCGGCCTCCTCGAGAAGAGCTCCGGCAATGTGCGGATCTCTCCTAGTCTCCTCCCTCTCACCGCCCACCTCCTCTCGCTGTTTTTTTTTTCCTGTTTTTTCCCTGACGGCTGCGTGTGGTTGCAGCTCCCCAAGGCGCTGTCGGTGGACGAGAAGCTGAGGAACCTCGGATGCACGTAATTTCTCGGTTCTCTACCGAGGTTTTCTTGTATGGCTTCACCCCTTTTTCTGATTTGTTGATTCAAAAATGGGCTGTTTGGTGGCAGTGAAATTGGAAGGAAGATCGCCGAGGCGGAGATGGACCTTAGCAAGGCGAAGAGCGAGGGGTACTTGTGGGGGAACGGGACAGGGACTACAGCTTCCGACAAGAAGAAGCTCCTTGCCGTCATTGGAGTTTATACTGGTTTTGGTTCTCGACTCAAGAGGAATATCTTCCGTGGCTCGTGGATGCCGAGAGGTTTGCTCTTCTTGTTCATCTGGTTTTGCGGCTCAAACACTGAAAACATAAGTCCACCCCTGATAACACTGACCAGTTGAAGAGAAAAATAACTGTGATTGGAACTGCACTAATGGAGACACTAGGTTGATAATGGTTGGTAAATAATTAAACTTGTATTTTTTATAATTAACTAAAATTTCTTTAACATAAACTAGGGCTCTAAGCTTGAATTTTGCCTTTCTAATTATAATTACTGAATGTAAACCGGGATGCCTTGCACTCATAGGATAACTTTGTTCTTCTATCTTCTACCTCACTGTAAATTTCAGGTGATGCTTTAAAGAAGCTTGAGGAAAAGGGCGTGGTTATTCGCTTCGTTATTGGCCGGAGGTTTTGTTCTGCCACCATACCTTTGAGTTGCACTAAGATCTTAGTTTAGAATTCATCCATGTCATTCCCATTCTTTTATTTGTATTTAATTTAGTTATTCTATTTCTGTGCATGTCCTCCGGCTGAAATTACTTTTTGGACAGTGCAGTCCAAATCGGGGTGATAGCTTGGACCGTAATATTAATGAAGAAAGTAGAAAGACGAAGGATTTCTTGATTCTGGTAATGCTCGGTTAACATCTAATATCATGGCTGTTCTTAATCTACATTCAGACCTTCATTATTTGTGGTACTATCTGCATTATATTTTTGAATTGCTTATTAGCATGGAAGACCATGTTGCATCGTTGAGAATCTTATGCATTTCTTTTATTAATGGGCCTGTAATACCACATAAGATATATTTTAACTATCATATTTTCCTGTTTTATCCGAGGGTGATTTTTACTGTACAATTGAAATTCATATAGCTCGATAAAATCTCAAAAACATTTTTGTGATGTTCATTTGTCAAAGCTTGGAATTAATGCACCTTGTTGTAAATATACCATTGACCACCCAGGAAAGTCATGAGGAAGCTGCTGAGGAGTTACCTAGCAAAGTTAAGTTTTTCTTCAGTGCAGCGATAGAAGCTTGGGATGCAGAGTTCTACGTCAAAGTTGACGATAACATTAATCTTGACTTGGGTAACTTTGGTTTCAGTTTCTCTATGCAAACTGTTACTTCTATTGCTGATTTATTGATCTCAGCTTATTTTTTCGCCGACTCCTCGCAATTGTCCATTAGCTGGGTTAGTTGAGATGCTTGAAGGCCGCCGAGGTAGCCAAGGATTGTACATGGGCTGTATGAAATCTGGAAATGTTGTTAGTGAAGAGTATGTGCTGTCCTTCCCATCCTCACCATCATTATTTTGTATTCAGACAACACAAATGACACCTCTTAGACTCCACTAGATCATCCATTAATAAGTCGAAGCAGATTCTACGTTTTGGGGTTAATTGAGGATTTGATCCAGCCATGCAAAAATCCTTCCTGTGTCGTGGCTATAGTGTAGTGCATTCAGCACCTGAACCATTTTCTCCATTCAAGGGACACAGTGACAAGCTTTTGAATTGTTCAATTTCATTGATTAACTTAGGATTTTGAGGAACAGCTAGCACCGTAGGTGCCCCCATTACATGAACTTATGAACTTGAGAAAGCGTGTGTGTACTACAATCTTGATTGCATTGGCTTCATTCTTCCATTTGAGACAGTTTGAATTTTGCGCTGCTGTGTGTTTTGAGCTTTTGTCAATCAACCATTAAACAAGTATCAACTTCAATTTCAGGGATCAACAATGGTATGAACCTGAATGGTGGAAATTTGGAGATGCAAAGACGTAAGTAACCTGGCATATTCATACTGTGTCTAGTCATCCTGGAGTTCTTGCCAGGTTCTTGCCATTTGGTAGTTAGCCTAGCTGTAGAGTAAATTGAAACATGGTGTGTGTGTTGATAAGAGAACATCTGACCTCATTTATCCCTGAGGATCTGGATGACCAAGTGTAATGGTCATACAGACAAAATGCACTTTACCCGACTGATATACTGGGAAATCATGCAAATATAGCTAATATGCTACAGATAGGGTCTTTTGCTGTGTTCTGGGGCTCACTGACCTTATGGATTATTTCTGCTACATGTTTAAACTGAAAGAGACATTAAGATGTAGTTCGTTTTTGCTGTAAAAATGTTGCATTCACTTTGCATCCTGTGCTTATTGTCATTACCAAGATTCAGTTATATCATTTGTTTTTTATAGTAAATGGACCTGCTTAATCTTTAAGTTCCTTTTGACCTGATGCAAGGGAAAAAATTGTGCTGCTTCACTATGTTCATTCTCTAGCTTCTTGCTTTTTTATTTTCATATGATTGATTTTTAATTGTCAGGTATTTTCGCCATGCTTCGGGTTCTTTATTTATCCTCTCGAACAATTTGGCTCGCTACATCAACATAAACAGGTAATCAGTGTTTAGAGGTTATTTATCTTAAGGCATGCTAAGCTAAACCCTTCTTTTATCAGCACCAACCAAGCTCTAAGTGCTACATGAACTAGTGGGATTGCTAAAGTTTGAATGTTGCAATTAGGTTATATCGGTTAATCTTGATTGACTTTATTCTTATGCATGTGATTTTCTTAGTACACGTCATGTGTGTTATCTCATGCCAAATCCATCCACTTTGATATATATTAGAATTTGTACCAAAATAATCATCTTCCGCATGCAATATGAGGTTTGAATATTGTTTTCAGCATTTGAGCAGAAACTATTCGTTGGCATGCTATAACTGGCTAACTAGCACATAGAAGTATAAAATAATTTAATTCCCTTAAAGATACTATAATTATGTTTTGCATTCCTTCTCAAAAGTTGTGTGATAGATGTTACGACTAGTCTTCGCTATGAGGTGAGCTATCAAGTTTTATTAGGGCAAAACCCTATCATTTCCGGGACTTTCTGTGTGTACAAACCATGTTTTCTACTTCCAAGCTCCGATTTGAACTTTTTTGTTTGCTTGTCAATATGCAGTGCATCGCTGCAGAGCTATGCCCATGATGACATATCAGTTGGTTCGTGGATGATGGGGCTCAATGCCACGTATGTTGACGACGACCGCTTGTGTTGCCTCAGTTCAACACAAGGTAGGCTCTCATCTATAGAATATTTTCCTGGGGGAGATTATGATGTTTTTTTGCTTGTTTCGCCTCTGACGCCATGTCCGTGTTGCTGTTCCACAGAGAAAGTCTGTTCCAGCGGGTGAGCTAGGCGTCCTAGTGAAGAGGCTGCTCTTGTAGATTTGCCATCTTGTACACATCTATCAGCCATTTTGAATGAATGAATGAATGAATGGAGGAAAATATACGAAGGGACTATTGTGGTTTTGTGCTCACAGTTAACACAACAAGTAGAAAAGAAAAACCCTGACCCGAGTGTAATAGCATGTATGTTTTGATTGACATCTCCATATATATAGTTGAGCTGAGCTCCACTCTTCTTTGCTGCAGTGAATGAATTCCCTGAAACTTTTTTTTAGCGCAAATTCCCTGAAACTTCATGCAAGCTACTGAACAGAGTCTTCCCAGGAAAATTCCTCTTGAAGCATGGATCTAGCAAGTTTGTAGTTATTTGGCGACTCACCATTAACATCGCTGCGGTCCATCTTTTTCATATCCGTTGGGACTGCAGGCCTACGCGGTGCCTGGAGGAGGATGCCGACCAAAACAGACCGTTGCCATCAGTCCGCCGTGTCTCCACAGCCGATCCTGATCACTACTGTTGAATGCGCCTAAAACACGTGCTTTGCGTTCCTTGGAAACACTGTAGAATTTCTCGATGCCCATCAGTCCGTATCACTCTTATCTCCACAGTTCAAGCCTGATCGCTACTGTTGAGATCACAGCAGAGCGCGATCACGCAAACGGTAGCCATCATCTTCTGCTCCTACCACCGTTGCACGCTTCATGATCGCGCCAGCCAGGAGGAGGAGAGCTCCACGCAAATCTTCAGGACCGCGCCAACAAAGAGCAGAGCTGCACGCGTATCTTCGGGACCAACAAGGTGCGATGCGCAATTTCGTTTGTTTGTCTGCCAACTAATATAGGATAGATAGTACATAAATGGAGAGAGCAGTTTTGGCTCCGAGCACACATATATGCTCCCTGCCTAATAATTACAAAATTTGAGGAAGATATTAAAACAACTCAAAAAATTCTGAAAAAAAACAGAGACAAACATGTTCAAGTTGAAGCAGCTGAATCTTTTTCTCCAATTCAACGGACCACATTGACAAGATTTTGGAATTGTTCAATTTCATTGACTAACTTACTATTTTGAGGAACAGCCAGTAATCATGGGTACCTCCATTGCATGAACTTGAGAAAGTATGTTGTGTAGTACAATCTTTGATTGCATTGGCTTCATTCTTACATTTTGAATTTTTTGAGACAGTTTGAATTTTGCGCTGTTTTGTGTTTCGAACTTTGGTCAATCAACCATTAAACTAGTGTCAACTTCAATTTCAGGGAGCAACAATGGCATGCACCTGAATGGTGGAAATTTGGAGATTCAAAGACGTAAGTAACCTGAGTGGTGGAAATTTCAGAGAGCAACTGCTTCTTTTTCATGCAGATCTTGGTTCTTGCCAGCATCTCTAGCAGAGCCCGTAAAACGCCGGGATTTGAAAAAGGCCAGCGGGTTTATAGGCTGGGGCGCTTTTTCAGCCGTAGCAGAGCCCATATAACGCAGCTGGCCCGTAAACCGTTTTCTGTCGCCTGAGAATCCGAGACACGGGTTCCTTTAAGTAGTGGCCGTGCGTCCATTTTCAGGTCACGCCCCCATCCCTCCGTCGCCACCGGCGAGCAATCCATCCGCGCCACCCCCCACCTCCGATGAGAAATTAATCGCGCATCCACCCAGATCCAGCTCCACCATGCCGCCGAAGCTGAGGACCCCGAAGCGCAAGCCCGCCTCCCGCCCCGCAGAGGAGTGTGGTGCGGTCCGATGCCGCGAGAAAGAGGGCGGCGCACGCCTTCAGCAACCGCCAACTCCCCGTGTCGGCAACCCTGGCGTACCTGCGCCCTCCCGGAGTTCGACCGCCTCCGCGAAGCTGCTAGGCGCGGCGAGGGCAGCTCGAGCAGCTCCTCCGGTGCGGGTAGCTGCTCCCGTACCCTCGCGAGGACGGAGCGCGCGAGGTGGAGCCACTGCCGGAGTACGACCCGACGGCCTTTGGCCCCTTCTTCTCCAACCTCGACTTCGTCCCCGACAATGCGGTTGACGCCGTCATGGCGACCTCTGCCAGCGTTCTGCAACGGAGGAGGAGGAGCTCTAGGCGCAGCGCCGCCAACAGCTCGAGGTGAGCGCGATGCTCCTCGAGAAGGGCATCGCTGTCTCGCTGCCTCACTCGAGGATCCACTCTACATCGGCTCTTCCGACGAGGAGTGAGCGGCGCCGCCGCGACATATAGGTCAAGGCGCCGCTCCTGGGTAGGCTGGGGCTAGGGCTAGGGCTAGTCCGGTGATCACCGTCGGCGATAATCGTTGTAATCAGTGATTGTTGCCGCCTCTTTTGTATCTAAATTCGCGGCAAAATCAGATAATTTAAATATGCGGGTTATATTTACAGGGGGCTGCTACTGACCAAACCGGAAAAACCCTCGTTTAAAGTGTTCGGCTAGAGATGCTCTTAGCCTAGCTATAGAGTAACTGATGAAATATGGCATTTTGTTGAAAAGGGAACATTATCTGACCTCATTTTGTCCCCGAGGATCTTGATGACTGAGTGTAATGCTCATACAGACCAAACACATTTTAACCGGCTGATATACTGGATAATTGTGCGAAAATACCTCGTATGTTACAGATGATGTCTTTCTACTGTGTTCTGGGGACTATATGTCTCACTGACCTTGTGGATTATTTTTTGCTACATGTTTAAACTTAATACAACCGTAAGAGGCATCAAGTTGCAGTTCGTTTTTGCTGTAAAAGCTTACATTCACTTTGCATCCTATGCTTGTTGTAATCACCAAGATTCAGTTATATCCTTTGTTGTCTATAGTAAATGGACCTGCTTAACCTTTAAGTGCATTTTGGCCTGATGCAGGGAAAACATTGTGCTGCTTCTTCACCATGTTCATTCTCTAGCTTCTTGCTTTTATACATTTATATGATTGAATTTTAGTTCTCAGGAGAGTGGTATATCTCAGAACACTTGCAAGTCCACCCACACCGACCACACAATGGAAAAACACGATGTAAGCGGCGCAGCGAAGCGCGCATACCTGTCTAGTTTCTTGAAACTTCCTCCTTCTGTCCCAAAATACTTGGCTCAGTTTTGTCTAAATATGAATGTATCCGTATTTAGATAAATCCTAGTCAAGTTTGTGGTTCTTTTGTGAATCACCATCAATATCGCTGAAGTCTATCTTTTTTTAACCCTCCTTTTGCCGTTTCAATGGTGAGGGTTGATACATGGCCATTCATGGAATTGGAGGCTATCAAGGTTTGGGTTACCAAATTCTGCCCGGTTAGTGGACAAACTTGAAAACCAAAATTGATTTTAGGTTCCTCGGTATGACAATTTACGGAGGGTGCTTGTTTAAACGCATATATTTTTAAAAGGTATTCAGTATTTTTTTCCTAGTAAACCCATTTACCTGTGGTGGGTAACCGAAATCCTGGAGGCTACGCGGCACCTGGATGAGAATGCCAACCAAAGCAAACAAGATGACACTTGAATAGTTGAATGCACCAAAAATGTTCCAGCACGTGCTTTGCGTTCCTTGAAAACACTGTAGAGTTTCTCCGGTGCCCATCAGTCCGTGTCACCACAGCTCACAGGTCACAGCTGATCCTGACCACTATTGTTTGAGATCACGGCAGATCCGTCCTGAGCTACTGCCGAGGAGATCACGGCAGAGCGCAATCCCGCAAACGGTTCCCACCATCTTCCCTTCTGCTTCTACTTCGCGCCACCCAAGAGCAGAGCTCCGCGCATATCTTCGGGACCAACAAGTTGTGACACGCGATATCGTTTGCTAATGTCCGCCAACTACAGTAGTAGGATAAATGATGGTGCGACCACGCAGAACAGTGTTTGTAAACTGAGGGATGGCAGGCCCAAGGCGCACCAAATGTTTATTTTCTTTGTTGTTGCAATGATTTCTCGTGCCATTATTGAATTCCTTTAAGGAATGGTGTGTATCGATCGAGAAACAAAAGTCATTACAGTCACGCAAAAGCAGCTCCAGCATGCGGGGCTTGCAACACACCCTCGGCCTCAGCCTCGGGAGTACAGAAACAAATTCAGTACAGTCACGGAAGCTTGCCTTCTCCCAGTCCACGAAGCCGTAGTAAAGCACCACACGCGCGGCGGTGGAGGCGGGTCCGTGCTGACACGTGTCATTTTTTTAGTCTAAATTTCGCCTTTACTCCCGTAGCAAAAAATGTTCGTCTTAAAACACAAAAGAAAAAAACATGGCTGGAGACCTCATCAGGGAACTCACCGGGGCAAAAAATAATAATGCTACAGTAGCAACAGTTGATTTCGCCAGCGACGTCGCCGGGACACACTCGCCGAAGACATCGACGGAAAGTATTTGGAGCAAAAAAAATTGTACTGTTATAGCAAAGGCTTAGAATTATTATAGCAAAATATTTGTTGTATTGTAGCAAAAAATTAACCTCATCGGAAATATTACCGGAGTTCTCAGAGCAAAATTTTTGTACAAAATAGCAAAAAGAAAAAACACAAATATGTAGCAAATTTTCCTCTGCAAGCACCGCCGCGCCCTATTTGGAGCAGTGCCATCTTCTCCGATGGGAGTGCCACCATCTTTCTTCGAAAGCACTGACGACCTACCATAGGAGCACCACACCGGACCGAGAGGCAACCCCCACGTCGGCGGGCGCCATGGCCTCTCTGTCCTCCGATGACCCAGCGGGGAGGTTCGTGGAGGCGCGCTCGGGGAGCTTGGGAGCTTGGGGCCATGACGGGACGGCGGCTGAGCTTGCCGACGGGAGGGCACAGGTAAGTGAGGGGATGAGAAGAGTGAAGCGCGACTGCAGGCACATCGAGGATGGAGGCTATGGCGGGCGATGGCCAAAAACGTCGATTGGAGGGCGCAGCAGGTGAGCGGAGAGGAGGAACGCGCAGCGACGGGCTCGTTGAGGCTAGCCATGGCGTTTTCCTGGAAGAAATAGCGGGGAGAAGAAAGATAGGGAGGGGATAAAACTTGTGGTTGGACCCCCACCATCGCTGTCTCCACACGTTCGCGAAAGGTGTGACGCCCCGAGATCGGGCACTATGTAGATTTCAGCATTCCTGCCAAAATCCACATAATAACCGATTCCAGGTTGCCACTTGTGATAACATTACAATAGTTCACGAATATTCCACAATTACAACAGAAACAGATAGATACAAGATGACTCAAACGAGCCAGGGTTACAACTGATACATTACAAAGATCCAAAATAACAGCGGAAGAAACAACATATCGTCCGTCTACGGACAAGATCCAAATTGGACTAAGAGTCCTGAAGGTAACCGAGAGCGTCCAATCCCTGCCCAGGCCAGGACGGAGGGATTCCCAAGCTAACGTCGTCAGACTTCAAACCTGTTGACTGCAATATTGAATATGCAGCCACGAAAGAGATTCGTGGGTCAGTACGGTTAAGTACTGGCAAGTGGATAAACTATACTCACAAGATACCGGCGTAGCCATTCATCACAAGATACAAATACTTTAGGATCAACGGAACGGAAGGGGTTATTGCAAATAAGCGACAGCAGGCTGCACTAACCAACTACAGAGAGATACTACAACTTCCAACTAACAGAAGGGGGGATAAGATCGAGTATCGTAACCAACTGAAAGATAACTTCAAACAAACCCATCCTGGATCTCGCCCCTTATCCGAAGAAGCAATCCGAGGATAACTCACACAGTTGGATTAATGAGGGTTCAGATTATTGTGTCAATAAGCCTATTACTAGTCAAGTTGTTAATCATGGGGTGAAAGATTGTTAATCATTAGGTTTAAGTTGTCCTGAGTACTTGTTAGCCAGTACTTTCACCAAGTAATCCATAACCGCGGAAAACACGGCTTCTCGAGAAGATTATCCCTGCAGGGTTGCACCAATTTAGCCGTACACGCAAGAATAACCCGCCAGATGGGGAGCTAACCCACCAAGCGAGGTACTCTACACAACTCAACTCTTCTTCGCATCAAGCCCAAAGAACCTTGGGCGCACGGCTAATCGAGCCCCGAAGAAAAGGGACCCTCATAGCACTCTAAGACCGTGTCCCCCTATATGCCGACTACGAAAGTTCCACCCGGGATCCAAGGGCTCGCAAGATCATGCATGCAGCAAATGGAAAGCCCGAACTAAATGAGGCGATTTGGACGAGATGCGAATCGAGTCAAATTGAGGGGGGCGCCCATACTCGCTTCCCACATGCGGGTAGTGCGCTCATCATGGATCAGTAGACAAGACCCTTTTCCTATTAGGGTCGACACTAGCAGGCCTCAAAACCACAAAGGGCCTCCTGCCGGTGCCTTATCATCAAATTATTATTAATAGTAACATTAGCATGATTGATTGATTAAACATCGAGCCCCCAGAACATAATGAAGTAATAACAGAAAGTACGGGTAACAGACTCGAGCAAAACAGCCTAAGCATGCTAGTAAGACACGGGCACAAGCAATGGTTATAGGAGTGAAGGTGAGGCAATATCAAGGTTAAGGGATTCATGTGATGGGTTCGTAACAGAAACAACTACCACTAAGGCTAGCAGAAAAGAACAACGGAAAATATCGGTAACAAGTGATGAAAGGCAGCCATTTGGCAGCAAGTGAGTATACTTGCCTGAGATCCCGCAAGGTAGCAGAACTTGTCGTTGCTCACATCATCTCAACGTCCTATCCGGGAAGAAGCAACGAATCTCGAACAAACACCGGATGCAACAATTACTACTACGGCAAAAGATCCAGCATGATCAAGATATGGATGCATGACAGGTTTAAAGATGCATCAAGGTAAACTAGTTGACAAGATAAACAAATTTAAATGGACCCATATGCAATTTGAGTTGCACATGAAAAGGCCCATGAATTATGGTTAGATTATTTGTTTTCCAACTAATCAACAGATGAAGGTGGATTAGCATGATGCATGGATGAGGAAAACAACAAAATAACAACAATAGAACCAGTTGAAATAAGGTTTACCAATTTTAGAAATTTATTTATTAAGTTAGAGAATTTTGGTTCCTTAAGGGTATCACACAATCAATTGTTGTTTTCATCAAGTCAAAGTGTTCAAAAAAATTAACAAAATTTGTATTTGAAAAGAACATCAAATTTTAGTTGGATTACATGTTTCAAATATTGAAATTGGAATTAGGATAATTTAATTATGAATTAAACAATATTAAACAAGTTTTAAATGGATTTGAAACAAGTTTGAATTTAATTGAAGTTTTATTTGTTCAAAACAGATTTTCAAACTCACATTTGAAAAGTTCACACTTTGATGGTTTGAAAACATATTTTGCATGTTCAAAATTATTTTATTTTGAGCAAGTTATGATTTTATCAAATTTAAATGAATTAAACAAGTATTAAATTATTTAGGCAATTTAAATTATTCAAACCAGGAAACAAAATTTATATTTGAAAAGGTTATTCAAAATGGTATGGAAAACATATTTTATTTATGTGATTTGGATTAATAATGAATTAGTTATGGATTTTAGCAAATGTGAAAGGAATAGTTTGAATTTGAAATTTGAAATTATTTGCAATGGTCAAAACAGAAAACAAATGGCTTAATTAGATAGAGAATTAAATTTGGTATTGAAAACATATTAAAACTGTTAAATTTGGAGTTGTAATTAATTAGTTAGGCATTTTTAAAGTTTGGTTATTAATCTGCTATTTAATTCCACAGCTAGGGACCTTAAAAAAAAACTGCAGGGACCTAAAATAAATAGACAAGGACCTGTGCAGAAATAGGGGGCTGAGCTGGATCTGGAAATAAAACAGAAAAAGATTTGGCTACGCGCGCGGGGGGGGGGGGAGCTCGAACCCGCGATGGGTTGCTCGCGCGCACGGATGCCCTGCCAGTGTGCTACTGCTGTCAGTTTGTTCAGATACCGCAGTGGGGGGGGGGTATTAGGTACAGAACGGCTGCGATTTTTAACTGAATCAAACTTCAGTCGATCGAACCATCGACAGAGAAGATGCAGTCGGCCGATGGTTGCTGGGATCGCCGGGGGTGCCGTCCGCGCTGCTACGTGCGTGGTGCTGGTGCGGCGTGTGTGCGGAGGCGGACAACAAGAAAGGGAAAGGGCAGGGGCGATCACCTGCTGGTCGTCGAGGCAGGCGAGGCCGCTGCCGATCGCAGCCACGGCCGAAACTTGCCGGCGACGGCGGGGCCTCCACGGGCGCCCCCAGCGTGAGGCGATGGGACGGGGCGGATGCTGGAGCACCCCCGTTTCCATTCCCGCCCTCGGGGATCCTCGGAGAGGGCCACCTCGGTGGCGCCAAGGAGGCAAAGTCCCGGCCATCGGAGGGCTCGATGGTGGTTCAGTGTCGGGGTTCAGAAGGAAACAGAAGAAATTGGGAAGAGGAAGAGGAGTTGGCGGCGCAGGGAGAGGGGCTAGGGCGGTTCTAGGGCAGGCAGAGGGCAGGCTAGGTTTTTATGGAGAGGGGGGAGTGGTACGGCTGCAAATCGGAGGAGGGGGACGAGGATCAGAGGGTGGTGAGGCTGTTCGTACTGAAGGTGACGACAGCAGGAGGTGGAAGACGCCCATCGAAGGGGTATGGGCCAGAAGAGATGGGCCACTAGGGAAGTGGGCTGGGGGGAGAAAAGAAAAGGGAGAGGGCTGGCCTGCCTCTCTCCTTGCTCTTATTTTTTTTTTCTTATTAGTTGATGGATTTTTTTTTGTAAAGAATGAAAGAGGGAAAAGGGATGGAATTTGGGGGGGGGGGGGTTAGTTCATTAAATATTTTATTACTTTCAAAACAGAAAAATGGAAGCAATGTTAGCATTATTCTCAAACTTGGAATTATTAGTTGGAATTTTTTAAGTGGTTAGTTGAATTTTCAAATAAGGTGTGTTTTGGGGAATTTTGGAAATAAATAAATTCCATTCAATAAGTTCAAACCATTATGCAAACATTATTGAAATTTTGTTTTGCAAGAATTTGATTTTTTAAACCTCAATTTGGATCATATCAACTATGATTTTATTTGAAATTTAATTTTAACATTAGGGTTTTAAACAAAGGGGGAAAATTTGATTAACAGGCAATTGGATTAAAACAACTTCAAAATATTGAAAAACAATTGAATTGTTTTAGTTTGCAATTTTGGTTAATGTGGGAAAGTTTAATTTGGTTTGAATCTTTGATTTGTTTGCAAACATGATGCAATGCATATGATGCATGTGATGCAATGCAACAACCAGCTTTCTATCTAGGGTAACACCCCAGGTGTTACAAAAGGGCGAGTGATCGAGCCGGAGGATGGGAACGCTTCATCCCCCGGAGGATCCACATCATTTTCCAATCTAAAAACATATCAATGAAAACACTCTACCTTCGTTTTTAAATCTTCAGTAATTTTGCCGATCAAGAGTTTTGAATATCCTTCCCTCAATGTAACAATACCAGCTCAATGAGACAATAAATCATATTAAGCGTAAGGGGCGCCGTGCCCGGGCTTCCGCAGCGATCTGCGAGGCGAGCTCGGAGGCGCTGGCGCCGGTCTCCTCGCGGGGTGGGGGACCTTCCAGTGATGGCGATGAGGGCTCTGGGGAGGACGCTCGGGCGGCACCAGGGGTGGTGCGGCTTGGCTCCTTCCTTGAGGCGGTGGCGGCGGCAAGGCCGGTTCTGTCCCCGACATGGGTGCACTCGGCCGCGGTGGAGTGCCCTGTGGTGCTGGTCGGCGGAGAGGTCTCTCCCCCGGCACAGCAGGGATGCGTGGTGCTCGCGGAGGGGTCGACGGCGTCCCCTCCCTCGCCGACGGACCTGTCTGCCTTCCCTCCTCTTCCCGGGGCGGCGGTGGCGGCGGGGCTGGCGGTGCTGATTGAGGAGGTGGTGGCGCCCTTCTCCCCGGCGGTGAGTGAGGAGGCGGCAGGGTGCGAGGCTCCTGCACTAGGGTTCCAGGAGGATGGAGAGCGGCCGGTCCTAGGCCGGGGGCTGCATCTGGGCCAAGTTGGACTGGGCCAGTTGGGCTGGTTCATGCAAAAGTTGGCTCCCGGCCTTTCGTGGGGACTCTATCTGAGGCGTGCAGAGTTTCTGGGCCAGTGATTGCCTCATTGGGGCCGGGGCCCATGACTCGCCCGTTAAATAGCTAGTGGTGGGTGCCCGAGGGAACCCTAGACATTTCCCTAGGGTTTCCAGCTAACCAAGAAGATGTGCGCTCTTTAGATCGAGAGCCGAGAAACGCCTCCCCCCTCCTGGTTCAGGCTTTTGGCGGTGCGTTCCGATGGAGCGGGGGCGGGGCGACGAGGCACGCAAGGGCAAGCGTTCGTTTGAAGAATACGCCGGTGGGGGTGACCGCCGGGAGCTCTCCGACCGGCCCTCGCGGGAGTACGCAGACCACCATCGCCAATTTGGAGACAGGGCCTCACCACCACGGCGGGGGTGCGACGGGGACCGTCGCCGCGATGGGCGCGCGCCGGGCTACCAAGGGGCTACCCCGCGTGGGCGCGGGTTCAGCCGGAGCAACAGCAAGGAAGGAGACATGGGAGCAGCTGCAAAGAAGAACCAGGAGGGGCTTGCCAAGGAGGCGCGCTCTTCCTCGGCCATCGACGGTTCCGTAGTTACTGCGGACACGACGAAGATGACGTGCTACAACTGCTGGAAGGTGGGCCACAAGCAAGTTGACTGCAAGGAGGAGGCGTTTTGAATCAAGTGCAACGCTACCGGCCACCCCACGGCAATGTGCCATGCCCTGGACTCCCGCTTTGACCCATACTGAGCAGGCTATGGTGTGGACGGGATCGGCTTTATGTGTCTCCAGGTGGACGAAGAGGAAGCCGGGGTGGTGCCCCCCAAATCGGCCACGGTGTACATGGAGGGTCTGCCGCTATCTACCGAGCAGGAGGAGGCGGAGTTCAAAGAACTCGTGGATGAGACCTGGGCGTGGGAGGTCCGCCAATTCAGCGAGGCGGACTTTGCGCCGGTCTTCCCGTCTGCTATCAGTCTTCACATGGTGATCCAGGGGGGGTTGCGCCTTCCTATCTCAAAGTCAAGGGCTATTGTCATCGAAGGGGCCATGAGCGAGATGGCGACAGAGGTGCTTACCGAGGTTTGGGTGAATCATGGCTGGTGGGTCGTCCTTACCGCAACTCCAATCGGCTGTGGGTGGGCGCACGGCTAGTGGACCGTCCGATGCTGGTCGATGAAGCTACCTTCGACGACACAAAGCTGTCCATCCGCATGCAGTTCGGTGCAAGGCGGGGGTCAAAGTGGCAGAATCGTTCTTACTCTGTGTCAACGGCCAAGGGTACAAGGCAGGGCTCTAGTGGGACGGTGTCCCCTCCCCCCCCATCCGCCGCCTGACCGTAGAGATGAGGACAAGGAGCCGACAGACTTGTCTGATGATGAAGATGAGGAGTAGCGTGGCAAAAGGGGCCGCCATACCTCCCCTAAGCATAAATCCTCCACGCGCGGCTGCTTTTGGAGCCAAGCAGGGCTCAGGCTCGAAAGGCACCAAGCTCGTGGAGGTGGGAGTCCCTCTGCTGGATTCGCAACTGTCGCCCGTGCTGCGGGCGGCGGCTGCGCTTGTCCCTCCATTGAACCAGTACGACTCTTTTTTGCGGGCGGGAGTGTGGGACAGCCCGGCCAGGGACTCCCCCAGGGGCAGGTCGCAGCCGGCGCCGGGGTAGGTCCTTCTCCCGCCTCCTGCATCCCCACCGAAGTCTCTGCTTTCCTCGCCGTCATCTGGCTCTCTGCCCAGTGATCCACCGGTGGCTACTCCCTCAAGCTGGACATCCAACCCTTCCGCTATGCAAGCGAGGGAGCGCAGGAGCAAGGCAAATGCGGACCGGCCGGCCAAGGTACGGTCGTCCTCTCTAGCGTGCTTCCCCCAGCCAGATTTCTCTAGCGAATCGGCACAGTCGGCTGGCGTGGTGCAGGCCCTCTGCTCCCCGGTGGCGAAGGGGTTGCGCAGCAGGGCGATCCCGGTGTCTACTTCGCGCAAGAGCGACGGGGGCAAGGGGCTCACTGAACAGCCCATGCTGGACCGCACAATGGTGCGTGCCTCGTCTTCTCCCGCAGCTGGTGCTCTCTCTCTCTCTCTCTGTGTGTTTTTTGTTTTTCCTGAGCTATCAGATACGCATTTACTTCAAGTAGCTAGAGACAGTGGTATAGTGCTTCTTCCATCTGAGGAGGGGGTGGACCCGATTTTGTTGATTCGGGCGGCCGAACTGGCCCTGGCTCGGGCTACGGCTTTGGCCAAAGAGGAGGAGGAGCAGGACTTTGCGGCCCGTGACCGGGAGGCCAATGAGCTAGCGGCAAGAGCTGATAAGGGATCAGCTCCTGGGCCGGAGAATGGGGGGAGGATTGAGTCATCATCTTCGGTGGTGCTCCCCAACATGGTGGTTCCTCGCTCGGGACCTATTACTCGCCGGAGAGCAGGGAAGATAGTGTCCCCTACTCCTCGCAAGCCGTACACCTGCCGAGAATAGGCTCCTAAGAAGGTGTCCTAATGCGGTGCCTATTCCTTAACATCCATGGGATCGGCGCACCGGGGCACCGCAGTTTGCTTAAAGACCTTCTCCGGACGCATAAGATCGAGGTAATCTGTCTGCAGGAAACAATAAAGCAACACTTCTCAGATCAAGAGCTTAGCAGCTTAGAGCCAAGCGAGAAGTTTTTCTGGCATTGGTTGCCGGCTTTCGGGCACTCTGGGGGGATGCTTGGGGCTAGGGATACCATGTTTGATGTGGGCTCTATGGACCAGGGGAGGTTCTTTCTGAGTCTGGAGGTTTTCCACCGTCCGTCCAAGGCTAAGCTCATGTTAATTAACTTCTATGGCCCGGCCGACCACACCCTATCTGAAGAGTTCCTAGTTGAGATTTCCGCAAAGATAGATTCGTGCCAGTCCCCCTGTAGTTATGGGAGGGGATTTCAATTTGATTCGTGGATCCCTCGAAAAAAAAACAATAACAACATCAACTGGTCTAGGGTTAATCTATTCAACTCGCATGTGGCATCCTGGGGGATGCATGAAGTGCAACGCTCGGGGGCGTGTTTAACCTGGTCTAACAAGCGCCCTAACCCTGTCAGATGTGTTCTTGACAGGGTGTTCATCTCGGCCAGCCTGGTCCTTTCTTTGCCTTTGTGCACGCTGGTGGCTAAAATGAGTCATGTGTCTGACCACACCCCACTCATCTTCGACTCCGGGGAGGGGCCCCCGATCAGGAGCAATCACTTCTTCTTTGAAACCGGCTGGTTGGAGACCCCAGATTTCCAGGACATTATAGTGCACGAGTGGGGAAAGCTTGGTGCTGCTGTTAGGGGCATAGATATTGTGGACTGGTGGTCTTTTATGAGCAGGGGGCTGAGGAAGTATCTTAGGGGCTGGAGTAAGAACCTGGGCAAGGATGCGAGGATCAAGAAGGCGCTCCTTTTGTCCCAAATTAAAGCCCTGAATGATCAGGACGACTCTTCTGGGTTGGATGACGAAGCCTGGGTCTTTCGTTACCATCTCGAAGATCAACTTCTTCAGATCTACCGACCGGAGGAGGAATATTGGCGTCAAAGGGGATGCATTAGGTGTGCGCTCCAGGGGGACGCTAACACTGTTTACTTCCATGCCGTGGCTAATGGGAAGTGACGCAAGTGTACGATCTCATCCCTGGTGTCGGATAATGGGGTGATTATGGGGAAGCTAGAGTTCAAACAACACATTTACGCGTTCTACCGCGAGCTGTTGGGTTCTTCGACCCCTAGGAATTGCAGGCTTGCCTCGGATATTTGGACCGGCCAACCGAGGGTGTCTGAGGAGGACAACGCTGGACTCCTTCTTACCTTCTCGAAGCCGGAACTTGATAGAATTGTGTCCGACATGGCTACAGATACGGCCCCGGGTCCGGACGGTTTCCCGGTGGCCTTTTTTAAGAAGTGTTGGAATTTGGTGAAACATGGGGTCCTCCATATTCTCAATGACTTTATTCTAGGAAGGATCGACATTTCGCGGCTTAACTTTGGGATGTTGACTTTAATTCCAAAAATCCCGGGGACAGACCACATCGCACAATTTCGTCCCATTGCTCTTATCAATGTCGTCTTCAAGATCATATCTAAGGCCTTTGCGTCCCGTCTAGACCCTATTGCGAATAAGGTCATCATCCCTAACGAGACGGATTTCATCAAGGGGAGATTCATTTTGAATGGAGCGTTGGCTCTTCACGAGATTGTAAATGAGCTTAAGAGTAAGAAGCCAGGGGGCATCCTGCTCAAGCTCGAGTTTGAAAAAGCATATGATAGGGTAAACTGGGACTTCCTCTCGGAGGTCCTGCGTCGAAAAGGGTTTGACAGGGGGGTCGTGTATCGGGCGTCTCAGCTGGTGGCCAGGGGTCAGACGGCTATCTCTATCAACGGGGAAATGGGCCCATTCTTTAGGAATAAACGGGGAGTGCGGCAAGGGGACCCACTCTCCCCGCTCCTCTTTAACTTTGTAGAGGAAGGGCTTTCCGCTACTCTTTCTAGGGCCTGCGCCGCTGGGCATATTGGGGGGGGGGGGGTAGTTCCCCATCTGGCGCCAGGTGGAGTCTTGCACCTCCAATATGCGGACGACACGATTATTCTCATTCAGCACAATGATCGGGAAATTGCTAACCTTAAGTTCCTCCTGATGTGCTTTGAGGAGATGTATGGGCTTAAAATCAACTACCACAAGAGCGAGGTGATCGTGTTAGGGCAATCACTAGCGGTCCAGGCCGAGGTGGCCCACCGGCTCAATTGCAAGCTCGGTTCTCTTCCGATGTCGTACCTTGGTCTTCCCATTGCGGACAAGAAGCTAACAGTTGACCAATGGGCGTTTTTGGTTCAAAATCTAGGAGCTAGAATTGAAAAGTGGATTGGGAGGTTCCTGTCCTCAGGCGGGAGGCTGGTGCTTTCCAGCTCCTGCCTTGCGAGTCTGCCCATGTATGCTATGGGGCTTTTCCTGTTACAAGACGGCGTGCACGAAAAGTTCGACTCCATTAGAGCTCGCTTCTTTTGGGAAGAAGCCGGTCCTCAGCGGAAATATCACATGGTTAATTGGCCTTCGGTTTGTCGGCCTAAGGAGTTTGGGGGTCCGGGGATCCTCAATTCCAAGCTTATGAATGAGGCCTTGATGCTTAAGCGGATCTGGAAGTTGTATCAAATGGAGGACTCGATCTGGGCCTCCCTGATCCGTGCAAAATATGCTACCAATGTGGATATCTTTGCCTCGTGGCGAGGAACAGCTCTCAATTCTGGCGCAACTTTCATAAAATCAAGCATCTGTTTAAGGTGGGAGCCAAACATGATATAGGAAATGGGTTGTGCACGCTCTTCTCGCTCGATTGGTGCCAGGGGGAGGCCCCCTTTTGCCACCGTTTCCCCTCCCTCTTCAACATCTGTGAGAAACCCTCTTCCTCGGTGGCTCAGGTGGTTAAGTGGGGGTAGTGTGTTTCGTAGATCTCTAGACCTGGCTAGACAGGAGGTTTGGCGTGTCCTTGATGAGATCATTAACTCGGTGACCTCTCCGTCCTGCCCGATAAGATCTCCTGGCACCTGGACCCGTCTGGCGTGTTCTCTGTGGGTTCCATTTACGCGCGGCTGTCACAAGGGGTGACAGTCCCTAGTGCATGGGTGCTTTGGAAGGCCAAAGTTCCCCTTAAGATCAAGGTGTTCGCGTGGCAGCTGTCCATCGATCGTCTCCCCTCTGGGGAGCAGCTTCTCTCCAGGTTTGGACCTTCCGACGGCAAGTGCGCGCTTTGCGGTGCCGTGGAAAACGCGTCCCACATTTTCTTTTCCTGCGCCTTGGCAGGGTTTGCGTGGGTGGGGCTTCTTCAAGTCCCGGGGAAGACTTGGAGCCCTGTTAGTTTCCACCAGTTATTTAGCCTCCTATCCCAGCTCTCGGGCCAGCAGCGCCGTCTCGCTTGGATTCTGTTTTTAGCGCAATCATGGGCGCTTTGGCTGATTAGGAACAAACATGCGATTGAGGGCAAGATTTTGCGACACCCTGCTAATCTTACGTATAAAACTATGCTTCTTATACAGCAGCGGAGTCCAACACTCAAGCCCAAGGATAGACATGGTGCTTTGAAGATGGTGGAGGCGCTTCGCCAGATTTACCGGGGCCGGCTTACGATCTAGTTTATCTTGTTGGCTAAGCTGTATGTCTCAGCTCTTGTTGCACTTTATTTTCGGGTAAATTGTAGGCCGCAGCCTGTGTATTTCTTGGTTGTTGGAACCTTGCTTTGTTAATTCAAAGCGGGATATTCGTGCCTTTTATCTAAAAAAAAATCTATAAATACACAATTGAGGCACTAACCACAAGCTTCACACACAGAAACCATCCTGAAGTGCCTTCAAAAAAAGAAACCATCCTGAAGTAGACAACGCACTGTGAATTACGAGTGTATGGCGATGGTGCATCAAGCTCAGGGGCAGCTCGTGCAGGAGGTGGCCGCGGACGGCGGCCTCCGCGCGCCGCCGAGCCGCTACGTGTTGAAGAAGGAGCTGGATCGTCCGACCGCCACCGCCGTCGTCGCACCGCCGCCGACCGAGCTGTCCATCCCCACTGTGGACATGAGCCGCCTGGCCGACGCCGACCCCGACGAGGCCGCGAAGCTCCGGTCTGCGCTCCAGTCCTGGGGCCTCTTCGCCGTGACCGGCCATGGCATGCCGGAGCAGCTCCTCGACGCAATCCTCGGCGCGTCGCGCGGGTTCTTCCACCTGCCGACGGAGGCGAAGAAAGAGTACAGCAACGTGGTCGACGCCGACGACGGCGGCCACAAGTTCCAGAACGAGGGCTATGGCGTCGACCGCGTGGACACCGACGAGCAGGTCCTCGACTGGTGCGACCGCCTCTACCTCCAGGTCCTGCCGGAGGACGAGAGGCAGCTCCGCTTTTGGCCGTCCCACCCGCCGGACCTCGGCGAGCTGCTGCACGAGTACAGCCTCGAGAGCGAGAAGGTTGCAAAGCTCGTGCTCGCGGCCATGGCTAGGAGCCTGGGCTTCGAGGAGGGGTTCTTCGCCGGCAAGATTGGCGACCGGATGCCGTCGTACGCGCGGTTCACCTACTATCCGCCCTGCCCGCGCCCGGAACTCGTGCACGGGCTCAAGCCCCACACCGACAACTCCGTCGTTACCGTGCTCCTCCTTGACGACCATGTCGGCGGCCTCCAGGTTCGCAAGGACGGCCGCTGGGTCGACGTGCCCGTGCTCGGCGGCGGCCGACACCAGCTGCTGGTCGTCGTGGGAGACGAGATGGAGATCATGAGCAACGCGTCGTTCAGGGCGCCCGTTCACCGGGTGGTAGCGCCGGGCGAGGCGACGGAGAGGGTATCGCTGGCGGTGTTTTACATGGTGGAGCCGCACAGGGTGCTCGAGCCGTCGCCGGAGCTGGTTGGCGGGGAACGTCCGGCGATGTACAGGGGACTCGAGTCCAAGGTTTTCGCGGACGGATTCTGGGACGCGTTCGCGCTCGGGGAGCGCACCATCGACTTCCTCAAGGTCAAGGTCGACCTTGCCGTCGATCAGCCACCGGCGGCGGCGGTTTCCGGCGCTTGACCGTACCGAAAGAGCGCTCCATAGATACATATTGATTGTGTCTGTAGATTGTAGTACTCCGTATGTGTGTAATTTCCGTGTTGCGCATGTATCGATCGTTTCCATTCCAGTTCTACTCAATAAGGTCGCAACGCCGGCCGGCGCAGCCTGCGGTGGCGGCGGGTTCCGGCGCTTGATCATATCCGAGACTGAGCGTTCAAAAATAAATCCAGATGTATCCTCGCACACACGCAATGTTGTTTGTGTCTGCAGGTTATGTTCCATGAACGTGTTTAATTTCCATGTTTTTTTCCGTGGATTTTTAATTTCCATGTTGGACCATGTACGATCGTGTTTCCATTCCAGTTCCACTCAATAAGAGTTACAGTATTTTTTTTTCCCCTGCGTGTATAAGTTACAGCACCTTAATTCAATAGTACTACTGGAGAGCTTTTCATACACCACAACCACCATGACCGAGTTCATACAATCGTAGTTTAAAGCAAAGCATCAACACAAGTAAGACCAAGATAAGCAGTGGAGTGAGAGAAGAGATGGGAGAGCAGAGGACGGAGAATGAGGTGGCAACTCCGCTGAAACAAAGGGCTCGGCTCTTGGGAGGTTCAGCGTGCCGTCCAGCTGAGATCTGTCCTACTGTCTACATAACGGGTGTCACTACTGAAAAATGTAAGAAATTTAAACATAGAGTCAGCAGCTCATCGCAAGAACACCCGGTGATTTAAACGAATGGTAAATACTATATATTTGAGTCTGGTGCGAAGTAAATCACCAGGCCTTAGGTCGATGTTTACGTGCCTTATAACTTGTATTTGTTTTATAAATTAGAAACATATTACCAGATTTTCTTTTTATCCATCTCATCTCTATCAAATGGTCTGGTTTTATACTAAAAATGTTACCGTTAACCACGCGAGGTGGTAGAGGCAATGTTATAAAGAGAGGAGGAATGATTGAGAAACAACCCAATCCGTTTTTCACACCCTACTCTCCCATGGCGGCCATGGAAGTGGTGCTGGCTCAGATGCTGCAAGGGATGGCGAGGAGGTGCGTAGAAAAGGCGGTGCTGCTGCGGCGGTCTCACGCGGCGGCGTGGTCGTCGCGTGTCGGAGATACGCATCGGACTTGTCGAGGGGAGGGGGAGGGGTGGGGAGGAGGGTGATGTCGTCGTGATGAGCGACAAACCCGGAGGCTGCGTCTTGTCTAGGTCTCTTCTAACTTGAGTTTCACAGCCATCATCATCGTCCATGGTTGAAATGCAGCCAAGGGCACATACACCGCGTCGAGGCCATGTAGGCGTCGTCCATGATGGGAGTGGCACCGTGATGGCTTGAATTGTCACCACCTGTTGGGACCCCAAGAGAAAGGTGATGTACTGGAAGTTTTTCCCTCTGTTATGAAATCACGATTTATCGAACTAGTAAGATTTCCACGTCTTCGGCGAGGTGCTCGTTGATACGTTGCAAACGTAACTATAATTTTTGATGCTCCATGTTTTTTTTCTACCCAATACGTTTTGTTTTCCACATGTTTTCTTTCCTTTACCGCATGTTTTCATAGACTAACCCATTAATAATATGTCCTAGGCCAGTTGCTGCTTTCTACTATTTTTCTATTTCAGAAAAGTTCTTAAGGAAATATTCTCGGAAAGGGCTGAAAATCCACGGAGATCAATTTTTACCCGGAACGAAGACAGTGTCCAAAGGGGAGCCAGTGGGAGCTAGGGGGCCACCAGGTCCCACTGGGCCGCTCCTGGTGGGCCCTGGGTGCCCCGAGCACCGCCTGATGTCCCCCTTCGCTTATAAATTGCCTTTAACCCTAAAACCATCAGGGACAGAGTTATTTTCCATGAAACATACAGAGAGGCACTTTGAAAGTCCAATCTAGGGCTTTAGGAGTCCTGCTCCGGCACTCTGCCGGAGAGGGGATCGTCACCAGGGGCCTCTACATCGCGGTGATCGCCTCCAGACCGATGCGGGAGTAGTTCATCTCGGGACTACGGGTCCATAGCAGTAGCTAGATGATTTTTCTCTCCCCTATGCCTCAATGTTTAGAGTCTCGTGAGCTTCCTCACATGATCGAAACCACCGTTTTGTAATTGTACATGTTGTGTTTGCTGGGATCCAATGAACCATGAGATTATGATTATTTTGTTCATGTCAATCTGAGATCCTTCACTTATATTTGTAAAGAGTTTTAATCTTGTCTTGCAATGCTCTCCGGTGTTTATGATTAACTTGGCCATGTAGTTTTTTTTTCACCTCCAAGAGAGGGTTTATATGCTACATAGTGGGTTCATGCCTCCTTGTTGCGTGCGCTCGAGTGACAGAAACGTGCGGGGGGGGGGGGGGGGGAGGATGTGCTATGCCACTAGGGAGAAAACAGTGGTGCTCTTGTCTACGGATGGGAGCCACTGCTTACATTACGTATTGATCTTAATGCATTTGTCTATTGCACACATACCAATCACTTCGTTGTTACAACTTAATGCCAAGGGATTTGTTGGATAGCTTTTTTGAGGTGGATATTTAGATATGGATGCATGCTGGATAGTGGTCCATATGCCTTGACATAATGCCTACATTGTTAGAACCCGTGAACTTTATATTGTCATAATAGTATTGTTATACGTTCATGATTTGTCAATTTCCCAAGCGTAATTTGTTCACCTAGCATTATTTGCTTTTGGAGAGACACCACTAGTGAACCTATGGCCCGGGTCCTATTTTCCTCATATTGCAAAACTTATTTTAAGCACGTTCATAATTGTTTCCTTGTTGTCCTGTTTTTACTTTTATTATTTTTCAAGACTCTATACGTTTAATTCTCCTGTTTTCAGCAAGACCGGAAGATTGACAATCTTCCGGAAAGTTGGGTCAAGAGAGAGTTTGTGTTTGCGTGCAGGTTCCACGCTCCCGTCAACTATACATCAAAACTTTTCTGGCGCTGTTGATAAAGAAACCTTCTTCAAGACTACGAAGTCCTACTGGATCGATAACTCTGGTTCTTTACTAGGGTAAAACTTACTCTAGACTGCATCATACCTTCCGCTTGGGGTCTCCAACGAGTGTGTGATCACGTCCTCATCAAGTACTTTTCTGGCGCCGTTGTCGGGGACTTCTAGCTTGCTGCAAGGGGAGTCTCACACTTCCACTCTCTTTCTTTTATTTTGTTCTAGCTTAGTTTACTTTTTTTAGCCTTGTTTTCTCTTTATCAAAAAGAAAAAAAAATAGTTCTCTAATTTCTAGTCTTTTATTTGTGTTGTTAGTTTATTTTGTTAGTATGTCTAGCTCTACTCCTTTCGTTTTGTCCCCCGATGATGAGGTCCTCACCTTCAAACAAAGAGGTAGGGAAAGTTTAAAAGATGCTTGGTATAGAATTAATGATGCTCAAAACAGATCTACTAAAAAGCATACCACCAAGATTCTCCTTAGAAACTATTATGTTGGTACTATCATGTTGCATAGATTTATTCTTGACTTGTCAACATGAGGGAATTTTTTAGGAGCCCCCACTCCAGAGGCTTATAAGTCCATTAGAAATTTAGTGGGTCACTCTCCTTGTGAACAGAACAAAACTGATATCTCCATAGAACAAGTGTTAGAAAGATTGGGCACTATAGAGAAGATTCAGGAACAGAAGGACAAATATGTTAAGATAGTCAATCAAGTGGATACAATTTATTGTGTTATGCAACATGTTGCTAAGATAATTAGAATTGCTGAGGGGGCTATTGAAGAAATTTTTGATGATCTTGATGATAAAAAAAATAATGATACTTGATTCGTTCTTCATGCCTAGCTAAAAGGTGTTAAAGAAAAGCGCTTGTGGAAGGCAACCCACTTTTGTTTTCCTTCGTTATCCTTTTGTTTTCTTATGTTTTATTTTGCTATTTTTCTTTTTTTGAATTTTTTACCTCTGTAGAAACCACTGCTTATCCTTTTTATTTTGTTTTTGTGGCAAGAGTAACCTCTAATTGACAGGTAGTTCAATTTGGGGAAGTTGCAGTTCTGAAACGGATTTCTGGGTTGTTACCAAAAAAATTCATATCTCTCATCTAGAACGTCAGATTGCTTTGAGAAAAATAGACACATGCCCCAGGTTGTTATCCAACTTTTGTTCATTTCCCACTTTTTATTTGAGCAACAGAATATTTTCGAAAAAAAAATCTTTACTGAATGTTTTGTTTTGATAGATTTCTGCCAATATTTGCATTTGCGTCTTAATATCTTTCTTTTGGTGTTATTTTGAGAGGGGGAGCTTTAAAAGAAGTTGTGACATTAACTAATGTTTTAATTTAAGTGTGAGACTTGTGTTGAAACCTAACCAAGTGGATTTATCATTTTGATTACAATAACGTTGCTAATGAAGATTGTGAGGAAGTTTTCAAGTGTAGGGAGAGAAGAATGATGTGATGAGACGAAGGATGCAAAAAAGAACAAAGCTTGGGGATGCCCATGTCACCCCAAGACATCTCCAAGAAGTACAAGCGTCAAAGCTTGAGAATGCCCAAGGCATCCCCTTATTCATCAACAAAAACATCAGATTTGTTTTCACTATATTTTTATAGCTTCACATGGTATGTATTATTCTTGGAGCATATTTTTATTTTGCTTTCAGTTTGTTTTGTTTTCTTTGCTGTAGATTTTGGTTGAATCCTAGAACTTTTATTTTTGGAGAGATGTGCTTGAAACCTAATGTCTCCTCTAATGATTTTGGTGGTGATAACAACACGGGTTTATCTACTAACATCGTGTTTAAGTATTCACAGCTGGCATTATAATCTCTATGAAGAACAACAGAAATCTATATGAAAAGATTCGCACAGGAAATTCTGGAACAAGTCTTTGTTATCTGAGGCTATAAATACCCGTCTTCTTCCTCTAGACAGCTAGTTCATCCATTCCTCTCTCTCCTCCATTATTTGAGAGCTCAAAACGCCAAGATCTCCCTCCTCATCCAACCAAACTCGATGCCCTTCAAGGATTTGATGGAGGTGGCCTCGATCTACATGTTTACCAAGCCATAAATATTTTTCCCTTACTCTACCCCTTGTCATCCTAGATAAACCCTAGTGCTTGTAGCTTCCACCTTGTTGGAAGAAGCTTCAGATCGTTGAGAGCCTCCAACTCCCTTGTGGAGTAGCCTCAACCACGTGTAAAGGTTTGGTCAACGCCTTCAAGTCGACGTCATAGTGGAAATGAGAATATCCCTCACCGGAGAAGCTCAAGGAGAACAAGGTGTGCACATCCATTCTATTGAGGAGCGCCTAGGTGGCTCCCCACTTCTCCAACGTAGACGTACTTCTCTTGAGAAGGTACTACGGGAAACATATCCTTGTCTCCTTATTTACACTTGTGGTTATCTTGTGCTTTGCATATTACTTCTGTTGCATACTTGTTTCTTGTCACCTAGGGTGTTCATCTAGTTGCACATCTAGACAACCTTGTCTTCTACTTGTTAAAGACTATCTAAAAGTGAAAAACAATTAAAATTTGTAGGTCACCTATTCACCCCCCCTCTAGTTGACCATAGTGTAATTTCAATTGGTATCAGAGCCTCGGCTCTTATATCGGGCTTAACCTCCTAAGAGTATTATGGCCAACAGAGATGATCCCGAATCTTCTAGGGAGGAGCTCTCCAAAATGGCCGAGACTATAGCTAACCTAGAGACAACGGTTGGAACCATCCAAACCCAATTGTCCAATGTTACCTATAGTGTTGGCTCGGAGGTTTCGTCCATCAAGAAGATGTTAGAGAACATGATGGGTAAACCTAAGGGGCACGTGAATTCTCCCCATGTTTCCGACGAGGAAAGTTTGGAAGAGGAAACTATTCCGGACGATACCGAAATCGAAGAAAACATTGCCAAAGCTAAGGAAAAAGCCGCACAAAAGGCCAAGGCAAAGGAGAATTCCGGAGGCTCCAAGGCTCAAACGGATAATGGTTCAGGGTCCAACTCAAAAGTTCCACACCTCAAAATTATGACTCCGTTCATCCAATTGTTTCCATGCCAAACATTCTTAATGTTGGAAGTTTGTAATCACTACACCACGGTAGACACTTGCCGACAGAAGCTACTGTCGGCGTAGGGCACCTTTGCCGACAGATAGCAAGTTGACAAGAGATACGCCGACATAAGATGGAGAGTCGGGGCAAAAGCAGTCGGCAAAGGATACGCCGACACACATTGTGGTTTCCGACAGATTATCTGACGGTGTTGCCACACCTACGCCGACAGATAATGTATCGGAGCATGGCATACATACACCGACAAACCATGAGTCGCCATTGTACCCCCCCCCTATGCCGACACATAATGTGTCAAAGTATGACATACATACGCCGACAGATAGAATGTTGGGGCATGCCGTGTCTATGCCTACAGGCTGTAGGTTGTCGTTCTGCACACCAGCGCCAACAGAGAGCATGTAGGTGATCCATTTCCAACAGACAAGTTGGACAAGTTTTTTCTACTGTACTCAAATTGTATTTGCCAAAATTACATCAAAAGTTCAAAACACATAGTCGGACAAGCAATTACAAGAAGCACACATTCATCAAAACTAAGTATATCATCACATGACAACAATAATACCTGGACACCAATGCATTCATCACATTCAATTCACAAGTGGCCTAGTCGGACAAGTAGTCATACACCCAAGTATTTCGGTGAAACTCATCTCAAGTACAAAATAAGTTCTACACATCACATCAGAAGTTTCTGTTATAAAGCATTAAACAAAACTCAAGCTATGGTTGAAGTTGTCCATGTGTCCACTTGAATAAAGTTAGGTTGCTTCATGCATACCCAAGGAGGAAGGTTGTATGGAATCAAAAGTACAGGCCACACACTGTAGGTACTACTTAATGACCTAAACGAATTGAAGCCGTCAGTAGCAACAACCATTCGAATATTGCGACTGTCTTTACCAATTAATGGATGCTTGGCATCAAAATCCTTCCAGAATTCAGCATCAGCTGGATGCCTAAGCAAACCATCTTTGGTACGTTCTTCATCATGGCACCTCATATCAGTAGCACTTTTAGGGGACATAAAAAATCCTTTGAAACCCTCTTTTAATTGGGAAATAACGAAGAACCTTTCTAGGAACTCTATGTACCCTTTTCCCATCTGGACTCTTATTTTCAGATTTCCACCTTGAAGTTTTACACTTTGGACACTGATCTTCCTTATCATATTCTTTCCGAAACAGTAAGCAATCATTTTCACATGCATGAATATTAACATACCCAAGCCCAATGGATTTAACTATTTTCTTGGCTTCGTTGAAATTTTTAGGGACTAGTGACCCTTCAGGTAAAAGATCTCTTTGTAACTCAAGCAGCATGTCAAAAAAATTGTCACTCCAACGCCCAAGAAGTTTCAGGTGTAGTAGCCTAACAACAAAACGCAACTTTGAAAATGTTTTGCACCCAGGATATATATCTACACTATGATCATCAACCAACTTTAAATAAGCTTTGGTTTCATTATCAACTTCCATCTCATTGTCCTTATTGTTCATTTCTAAATTCCCATCATCATCTAATCCACATGCTATGTCTCGAAGCAGATCAGAAAATTCATCATGTGCAATAGAACTCTCTACTTGCACACCCTCATGATTTACAGAAGAACTAGACTCTCCATGAAATAACCATGTGTCATACCCTTCTACAAAACCATCACATATCAAGTGCTCCCGTACTTTACTTTCTTCCCTCCAAGATGAGTTCACGCATTTCTTGCAAGGACGTATGATTTTGTTTCCATGTGCTAAATTAGCAAAAGCAAACTCTATAAACTTGCCTACCCCCTATATATACCCATTTGTGTGCCTACAAGTTTTTTCATTTATTTCAAATCAGAAAATACCACAGCATAACTACATAACCTACTAATTGAGAGGAAAAATAGAACATAATGTACCTAGGCAGAGACAGCCTTATCCATTGGGCAACCTTAATATTAAATTTTGAAGAATCTGAATGTAACCAATGTTTTACTAGCGTTAGTTTTGCATAAAGGTAACAACACACATAAGTCATGAAAGTAGAACATATACCACTCATGAGACTATAATAAACTTCTCACATGCTCGCACAACAAATCCAGAAACTTGGAAATATCCAAGAGAAGCAAAAAAAAGGCTTACCCCAAAGTAACAAGGCTTGGCCTCTATTACTACTCCAGGAGTTGATCAATATTTGGATGACAAGGTCACCAATTCACTCGTAATTACCAGCTGCCGACCTCCCTTCTATACCCTTGGCTCCACCTGCAGCACTACAAAATTACAATTATAAAGGGAACCAAAATGTTTCAGTCATACTCTTGTACTTTATAACTTCCCCCAATTTCACAGACCAGACAAGTCAAAATCTAGGCAGAACATAATTTGGATGTACACAGTAAACTACAGTAGCCTTATTACAGAAATAATCTTAAGTACCATCGGTCCATAGCCACTACGGTACTCGAGCAGACCAGCACTAATAATCTAGAAAGATCATTGTGAAGGGAACAAAAATAATATTCTTTATTGTAAGTGGACTGCTAAATAATAAAAATATGACCTACTTAAGCTTCTCCCGGACATCACGATCCCCAACCCCTGATGCATCTTTTTTTTTTGCTCCACCCCTGATGCATCTCATTAAACAAAGACTGTATCCTGATCTAGCAAATAAACAAAACAGATCGTATTGGGGCAACCAAACACATGTAAAAATCGACACCTACAACTACAAGGACGAAGATGATTCCCGCACTAGCAGTCGCCAAACGATCTGTAAGTTCGTTCCTAATCCTAAGCACGTGACCATCAGACGAACCAAAATTGCAAATTTCCACGGAAAGAAATTGCACCTGCACAGGTTGAAGTTCGTGGCTGGTAGCCTGTGGTTGGCCGAGAAGATGCGGACCTCGTCGCCGTTAGAAGCGGTGCAGGCAGGGAAGTCGTCGGCGGACAGGGCAATTTCTAGATAGGAGGAGCAGGTGTGGACTTCGCCCTTCACGAGGCTACCGGTAGTCCCTGGATGCTCCGGCGGCCATGGCGCCAAGGCATAGGAGCACGGGGACAGGCGCTCGGAGCTTTTGATACCGGCGGTGGCTGGAGGTTAGTGGACGGAACCTCGTCGGAGCGATGGGTAGAGGGAGTCCAAGGCCGCGTGGTGGATGCCGAAGGCGACGACAGAGTAGTCCCTGAGCGACGGCGGAGGAGTATGGGAGCGACGGCGACACGGGGATAGGCGCTCGGAGCAATGGATACCGGCGGCGGCAGGAGGTCAGCGGATGGAGCCTCGACGGCGGGATGGGTCGAGGGAGTCTAGCTCGCGCGGTGGCTGCAGAAGGCGACGGCGGAGGAGTATGGGAGCGACGGCGGCATCTTGATGCGGAGGTGAGCTAGGGTTGAGCGCACGGGCAGGGGTTGGGATTGGGGAATTTTGGTCTGCGCGTGCGCGTGAGTGATGATCTAGTCAGTTTTTTCCTTTCCGCCCCACAATTCCACTTGTCACGCCTAAAATTTCCACTCGACGCGCCCAAAAAATTTAGAGCTCTATTTGGTTGCCACGTGTGATGCTACGCCGACAGATAGTATCCATGTGCCGATGCATTGTTTGTTGTTATGTGAACGCCGACAGTTATTTGGTTGCGAAGTGAGTGCCGACACGTTTTCTGTCTGCTCTCCTTGATCTTTTCCTACAAATGTTATGATGGAAAAGCTCAATATCTAGGCTGACACTTAATGTGTTAAGCTTACTTGGTCTTTCCCTACACAATTGTGTTGGCAAGTTTCTACCGTGGTGTAGTGAATGGAGTCACATATTTCCGGCTCGTGCACCGCCTTGTGGAGAAGTGTGGTCCATGGGTTCCATCCCCACGACTGATACATCCATTTTGCATCACCGTTTTATATTGTTATTTTCTGTTATTTATCGATATATTTCATGTTATGATGCATCACTTATGTTATTTTATCTTATTTTGCATGTTTCATAATTTTTGGAGAATAAACACCGGGACCAGAAATCTGATGGAAAAAGCACCGTCGGGATACCCTATTTCAGAAGATCAAAAGAAGAGGAGGGGCACCGGAGATATCTTAGAAGTCCAGATGAGGGAGCCAGGCATGAGGAGACCCAGAGGGGGCCACCAGGGGCCCGCACCATGGGGTGGCGACCCCCCTTGGCCACGCCGCCACGTGGTATGGCCACCCTGGCCCAACTCTGGTTGATATTTTTCACGTACTTGACCCCCAGGGAACCCTAAGCCCCATACCATCATCGAAGAATTATTCCGCCGCCGCCTCGGGGCGGAAAACACCCGAGAGAGAAAAGCTCTCTGGCAGGGAGAAATCTGCCGGGGAAATTCCTCTACGGAGAGGGGAAATCATCGCCATCGTCACCGTCATCGCTCCGGGCATCATCAAGATCATCACCGTCATCATCATCACCACCATCACCATCACCCTCATCATCCACCATCATTCCAATGTAACAATTAGGGTCTTCTATTGTTGTTTTACATTAGATCTCTCTCCCGTGTGGATTACTTGTTAGTAATTGATGTTTGTGAGATTTATCGGTGTTAGCACTTTATGACAAGATTGTTATCATCCATTATATAACCTCTGATTATGACACATATGATGTCTTGTGATTAGTTCGTTTAGTTCTTGAGGACATGGGAGAAGTCATGATGTTAGCAGTGAAGTTATATTAAAGTAATAATTCGTCGTTCGGTATTTAAGTTGTGGTTCTATTCTTCTAGTGGTGTCATGTGAACATCGACTACATGATACTTCACCTTTATGGGCCTAGGAGGATGAATTGTGTATTTGGCTACTAATTGTGGGGTTGCCGGAGTGACAGAAACCTAAACCCCCGTTAGGAAACCAATGCACGAGGGAGCGTAGAATCCCGAAGTTTTAAGGTTGTGGTTAGTTTTATCTTAATTACTTTCTTGTATTTGCGGATGCTTACGAGGGGTATAATCACAAGTATGTATTAGTCCTAGTTGGGCGGTGCATTAGCATAGGTTCACCCACACAACACTTCACGAACCAATGGATATTAATCAACCGTAACGAAGCGAAAGCACTTGACGAAATTCCCATGTGTCCTCGAGAACATTTGGTAGTCATAAGTAGAACACCGTCTTTTCCTTTGCTCTCAAAAGGATTGGGCCACTCGCTGCAATATTATTTACTGCACTTTATTTACTCGCACTTTATTTATCTGCTAAATCAAAAACTTCCAAAAACCCGTTTGCTAGTGTTTATAGTGAATCCTCTATCCAACCTGCTTGTCAACACCTTCTGCTCCTCGTTGGGTTCGACACTCTTATTTATCGAAAGTACTATGATACACCCCCTATACTTTTGGGTCATCAAGACTATTTTCTGGCACCGTTGCCGGGGAGTGAAGCGCTATTGGTAAGAGAAACTTTTACTGTGAGTGATGTTTTTATTTCTGTCTGCTGTTTTATTTCATTATGGAGAATACTTTTGGTTCTCTATTTAGGGGTACTTCTACCGTTGCTACTAGGGTAGTTGGTAGCCCGTCATCTTATGAATTAGATCCTTATAAAATACCTATGGAAATTGTTGGACGTGTTATGGATAACTGCTATTACGGTGATGGAACTGTCCATCCCGGTGATCATTTGCTCTTTATACATGAATTACGCGAATTATTCAGGTGTGCAGGTATTACAATGGATCAAGCTAAAAGGAAATTATTTTCTTTATCGCTGAAAGGAATAGCCGCTGAATGGTTCAAATTGCTGAAGAATGTTGAATCTATTGGATGGGAGGAAATTGTTCCTCTCTTTCATTCTAAATTCTATCCTCCTAGTGAGATTCATAAAGAACGAAATCAAATCTATAATTTCTGGCCTCATGAGGGAGAGAGTATTGCCCAAGAGTGGGGGAGAATGAAGTTATTAATGCTTAAATGTCCCGTTCATGAACTCCCGAGAAATATTGTTATCAACAACTTTTATGCAAGGCTTTCTCTTCATGATAAGGATTTATTGGATGCTTCTTGTTCTGGATCATTCACACGTATGAAGGAAGAGCTAAATGGGATCTTCTTTACCATATTCAAGAGAACACTGAAGGATGGGAGAATGACAAAGGTAGAAAGTCAGGTATAAATTATGATTATGAATGCATTAAATATTTTATGGAAACCAATGATTTCTATGATGTTAGTGCTGTTTGTGGTCTTGATTCTCAACTCTTTGCAAACTGTCTTAAAGCTTTTGCTTCCTATCTTGATATTCCTAAAAAGAATTATCACAAGTACCATGCACCTTATAAAGATATTGTTCCTTCTAGTAATATAGAAGTGCATGTTGTTAATCCTGTTGTTCCTGAGCCATATGTTGAAAAAATACCTTTCCCTGCTAAGGTGAAAGAATACTCTATGGTGGCTAGTGGGGTTAATAAGAGTAATAAGAAATCTATTGAACTTGATGAACAAATAATTGTTGAACCTGCTGTAGCAATAGTGAAAGATCTTGTTTGTGGAAATGTAGAGGACTAACACATTGTCTTCTATGAGGATGCGTCTAATATTGTTTCTCATCCTCATAGACCTAAGAAAACTAGTGTTCATGTGCTTTCTGTTAAGATTGGTGATCATTGCTATTATGGTTTGTGTGATATTGGTGCTAGTTCTAGTGCTATACTTTATGAGCTTTATAGAGAAATTATGGATGAAATTGTTTCTTGTGAGCTTGAAGATATTGATGTGGTTATTCAGCCTGCTAATAGAGAAACTGTTTTCCCGATTGGTATTCTTAGAGATGTGGAATTTTTATGTGGTAAAACTAAATATCCCCCTGATTTTCTAGTACTTGGTAAGGCTGCTAGTAAGACTTGTCCTATTATTTTTGGCAGGCCTTTCTTGAACACTTGTGGTGCTATTATAGATTGTAAAAGATAGAAGATGTTGACTAAATTTGATGGAAAATCTTATGAGTTCAATTTCTCCAAATTTGCTAGGGCACCTTATGAATCTAAATTGCCTGATGATAATTTTAAAGTTGAACAACTTGCTTTTATTTCTCTTGCTCCTAACAATGCTTTGCAGCAATATATGGAGGACCATGAGATTGGTGTCTTTATGGAAGAGAGAAATGAGATTGATGATATTCTTCTTCGTCAACCAGTGATACTGAAACATAATTTACGTGTGGAAGACTTGGGTACAACATTACCCAAGGAAGATCTTGTCTTTGATTTAAAACCTTAGCCTGATGATCTTAAATATGCTTATATTGATGATAAGAAAATATATCATGTTATTATTAGTGCTAAACTTTCATGTGAAGAAGAGGAAATATTATTGGGAATTCTGAAGAAATACCGTGGAGCTATTGGATATACTCTGGATGATTTGAAGGGGATTTCTCCTACTATATGTCAGCATGCTATTAATATTGAACTTGATGCAGTGCCAGTTGTTGAATATCAACGCCGTTTAATTCCTAAGATGAAGGAAGTGGTAAGAAATGAGGTATTGAAACTTCTTGATGCTGGTATTATTTTCTATTGTTGATAGTAGATGGGTGAGCCCTGTGCATTGTGTCCCTAAGAAGGGAGGAATGACTATTGTGCCTAATGGAAACAATGAGCTCATTCCACAAAGAGTAGTAGTTGGTTATAGAATGTGTATTGATTTTAGGAAGGTTAATGAAGTTACTATGAAAGATCATTACCCTTACCCTTTATTGATCAAATGTTAGAGAGGATGTCTAAGAAAACTCATTTTTTTCTTTCTTGATGGTTATTCTGGGTTTTCTCAAATTGTTGTTAGGAAGCAAGATCAAGAGAAAACAACCTTTACTTGTCCTTATGGTACTTATGCTTATAGACGCATGCCTTTTGGTTTGTGTAATGCTCCTTCTACTTTTCAAAGATGCATGTCTGCTATTTTTCATGGTTTTTGTGAAGAAATTGTGGAAGTATTCATGGACGATTTTTCCGTCTATGGAACTTATTTTGATAATTGTTTGCACAACCTTGATAAAGTTTTGCAGAGATGTGAGGAAACTAATCTTGTTCTTAATTGGGAGAAATGCCACTTTATGGTCAATGAAGGAATTGTTCTTGGACATAAAATTTCTGAAAGAGGTATTGAAGTTGACAGAACTAAAGTGGAAGTAATAGAGAAAATGCCCTGTCCTAGGGATGTAAAAGGTATTCGTAGTGTTCTTGGTCATGCTGGTTTTTATAGGAGGTTTACTAAAGATTTCTCTAAAATATCAAAGCCTCTTACTAATCTTCTTCAAAAAGATGTACCATTTGTTTTTGATGATGATTGTAAGGAAGCTTTTGAAACTTTAAAGAAGGCTTTAACTACTGCTCCTATTGTTCAACCACCTGATTGGAATTTACCTTTTGAAATTATGTTTGATGCTAGTGATTATGTTGTAGGTGCTGTTCTTGGACAGCGCGTAGATAATAAGTTGAATGTTATTCATTATGCTATTAAGACTCTTGATGCTGCTCAAAAGAATTATGCTACTACTGAAAAAGATTTCTTAGCTTTAGTTTTTGCATATGATAAGTTTAGGCCTTATATTGTTGATTCAAAGGTTACTATTCATACTGATCATGCTGCTATTAGATACTTGATGGAAAAGAAAGATGCTAAGCCTAGGCTTATTAGATGGCGTTGCTTTTACAAGAGTTTCATTTGCACATTGTGGATAGAAAGGATGCTGAAAATCCTGTTGCTCATAATTTTTCTAGATTGGAAAACATTACTTTTGACCCTATTCCTGTTAATGATAGTTTTTCAAATGAACAGTTGGCTGCAATAATGGTAAAATCCCAAGATAGTCCATGGTATGCTGATTATGCTAACTTTATTGTTTCAAAGTATTTGCCTCCAACATTTACAGCTCAACAAAGAAGAAAATTCTTCTATGATTTGAGGCATTATTTTTGGGATGACCCACATTTATATAAAGAAGGAGTGGATGGTATTATGAAAATATGCGTTCGAGATCATGAACAACGTGAAATATTGAAGAAGTGCCATGCTAGTGCTTATGGAGGACATCACGCTGGAGATAGAACCGCACAGAAGGTTCTACAATCAGGTTTCGATTGGCCTACTCTCTTTAAAGATGCACGTAAATTTATTTTATCTTGTGACGAGTGTCAAAGATTAGGTAATAATTCTAGACGTAATGAAATGCCTATGAGTTATTCTCTTGTTATTGAACCTTTTGATTGTTGGAGATTTGACTTTATGGGTCCTTTTCCTCCTTCGAATGGTTACACTCACATTCTTGTTGTTGCTGATTATGTTAATAAGTGGGTAGAAGCTATACCTACTAAATGTGCTGATGGTGAAACCTCTTTGAAAATTCTTAAAGATGTTATTTTCCCTAGGTTTGCTGTGCCTAGATATCTTATGACTGATGGAGGTTCTCATTTTATTCATGGTGGTTTTAGAAAAAACCCTTGCTAAATATGATGTTAATCATAGAATTGCCTCAGCTTATCATCCTCAAACCAGTGGGTAAGTAGAATTATCAAATAGAGAAATTAAATCTATTTTGCAAAAGACTATTAATAAATCTAGGAAGAATTGGTGAGATAAGTTCAATGATGCTTTATGGGATTATATAACTGCTTATAAAAACCCTTTGGGTATGTCTCCCTATAAAATGGTTTACGAAAAATCTTGTCACTTGCCTTTAGAATTAGAACACAAAGCTTATTGGACAGTGAAAGAACTAAATAAATATTTTAAACTTGCTCGTAAGAAAAGAATGCTTGATTTGAATCATTTAGATGAATGGAGATGTGAAGCTTATGAAAATATCAAGCTCTTTAAAGAGAAAGTTAAACAATGGCATGATAAAAGAATCCTTAAAAGAGATTTTCATGTTGGTGAGAAATTCTATTGTATCGGTCTCGTCTTAGATTTTTTGCAGGAAAATTACTCTCCCGATGGGAAGGACCTTATATTATTGAAGAAGTGTATCGTTCGCGTGCAATTAAAATTTCTTCCCTCAAAGATAACACTACACAAGTGTTAAATGGACAAAGACTCAAACATTATATTTCTGGGGATTCCTATGATGAAGATGTTGATGTTATTCAAGTAATGACTCCGGAAAAGTTCATTAGAGGGGAGATTACAGAATCTGCAGAGTCCGTTTTGGAATAGGTAACAGTTTTGTTAAGAAACAGTTCGCACAATACCTTTTCAGTTATAATTTATTGATTTTTTGGAAAATATGAAAAATACCGAGCCGAAGAGGAGTTGGAGATGGTGCCTGGGGGCACGAGCCCACCCTTGATCGCGCCACCCTATGGTGTGGGAGGCCCGTAGCCCCTCTCCGACTCGTTTTCGACCTGGACTTTCCTTTCGTTACGCATATTTTTTCTATATAACCCCCCGGATCCCCCGAGGTCTGTATATCGTTTTCTCGTCGTGTTTCTGTTTAGAGTTGTTTCTGCTAGGATCTGTTTTCAGTTTTAGAAGCATCATGGTCTCTGCCAACAACAACAAGGGGAAGGGACCTAAGGAAGATGATCTCCAAGACCGAAAGCCAGAGGAGGAGATCGAGAGTGGAGCTGAAGGAGATGTAGAAGAAAACCCACGAGTGCGTCCACACGCCACCATCGCAAACATTGGAGTGGTTGCAAAACGTTTCAAGTAAACGGCAAGGACGAACACTGGATGGAGGTTCCGATGTCACTTTTTATCCCCAGATATTCCACCTTCAAGTATTAAGAGACCTTTCCATAATTTAATTCAGGAATATCAATATATGAGGGTACCCGAATCAAGGTTGCCTTCTTGTTGGGATATGGATCATTTTAACCATGCAGATAAAGAAAGCTCTAAACCTAAGGAAGTGTGGGGGAAAAATCTTGATGGCTGGAGTTCACCGTCTGACAAGCACGCAAACCCTATTGATCACAATGTGGAGGTGATGTGTATGCTTATTTTCGCAATTAAAGATCTGAAGAAATCAATTGATAAGCTCATTGAGAAGGATTCACTACCACCATCAAAGAATTGATTCGTCATTGGTATTGGCATCCCCTTGGCTTGTTCCAAGCTTGAAGGAGTGTCGCGGTATAACCTTTATCTTTCACCCTTTTACCTTTTAGTAGAGTCATATCGTGAGTATAAGAAATATCATATAGTATGGTTTGCAGTATGGAAGTGTTTCTCCTTAGTTAGTTATCGTTGTATCCCTTGGTTTGAGTTGCCGTAATGAAATATTAATGAGAAGTTTCATCATCTTCTTGTTCTACTTTATTTTAGTTTGAAATTTTTGTTATGTGGTTGATCTTGTTATTAGTATTGGTATCAATGTTGGAGCTTCAAGATAATCTAGTTGGTTTTGGCAAACTTAGCATTGGTTAGTAGCAACAATTCGTCGAGACTTAAGTAGAAAAGAGGGAGTTGCATGTAGATATATTATTCCATGATCTTTCTTTCTTGTCAGCTCATAAGCTTAGTATTCTCAAATAAGTTTGTTTGCACCTTCAAGGAAGATTTCATGATTGGCTTTATCATATATGCTTTTGTTTGTTTTACTTCAATTCTTATGCTTGCTACCCAACCTTGCTAGCCAAAAACCTGTACTGAGAGGGAATGCTTCTCGTGCATCCAAACCTTGAACCCCAAACCTTGCCATTTGTGTCCACCATACCTACCTATATGTGGTATTTCACTGCCACTCCAAGTAAATTGCTTGTGTGCTACCTTTAAACCTTCAAAATTACACCTGTTTTGTGCTCCTGTTTTAGCTCATGAGGACGCAAATAGAGAATCTTTATCTCACTTGTTGATTGGATTTCACACGCTAGACTAGTGGCTTCATCCACTTATCCAAATTCTAGAAGAGCTAGCAGCGGGGTTCCCAGCCCCAAATAATAATACAAATTCTCTTCACTATTTTCCCCTGATTTATCAGTCAAAGCATAATTGTGTAAACAAAAGAGAAAGAGGGAGGACCTTCTATACCAGTTGCGTCCTTCTATGGGAGCCGCTCTTGTGAAGTCTAGTTGGCTTGTGACGTACTATATTTTATGTTTGCCATTCGTTGACATAAACATACACCTCTCAAAATTAGACACTCCTCCATGGTTTGTGATTGTTGGCAGGCACCCGAGGATTCGGTTAGCCATGGTTTGTGTAAGAAAGGTTGGGAGGAGTGTAAAACTTTTATACCTCTGGTTTACAAAATAAAAGCTCTAGCACATGAGCGATCAATGTTTCCCTCTGCGAAGGGCCTATCTTTTATATTTATGTTGAGTCAGTGGACCTACTTCTTTCTGTCTAAGCAAGCATTTGAGTTGTTGTGATTCATCCAGCTACATGTTGATTTACTCAATCATGTTCTTGATTCTTTCATGTTTCTGCAAATGCTTTTATCTGTTTGAATACCACTTTGAAAGTTACCAATGTTTGCAAAGAGACCGTTATAATTGAGCATGATAAACTCTGCAATATAGCTCTAGTATAAAGAATCTGATCGAAAGATAAGTAACACTGTTAATTGTTCTCTGACCAAGAACAAAGTTTGCCTTTACCAATATTGATTTACTTTTTGCAAATTTATTGTTCCTCTACTTATTTCAAGTTTGATTATATGAGAGGAAGTTGCTGTCTAAAATGATTTGTCCTTGTTAGATGTGATGCCTCTTGTCCGTATTTTATTTATCGACACCTCACTCCATAAACCTGTGGTCATGTTTACTGAGTTCAGTTTCGCTTGGGGACAAGCCAGGTCTAAGCTTGGGGGGGGGGGGGGGGGGAGTTGATACGTCTATTTTGCATCACCATTTTATAATGTTATTTTCTATGAGTCATCGATATATTTCATGTTATGATGCATCACTTATGTTATTTTATCTTATTTTGCATGTCTCATAATTTTTGGAGAATAAACACCGGGACCAGAAATCTGATGGAAAAAGCACCGTCAGGATACCCTATTTGAGAAGATCAGAATAAGAGGGGGGACACCAGAGATATCGTAGAAGTCCATATGAGGGAACCAGCCACGAGGAGAGCTGGAGGGGAGCCACCAGGGGCCCACACCATGGGGTGCCCCCCTTGGCCGCGCCGCCACGTGGTGTGGCCACCCTGGCCCACCTCTGGTCGATATTTTTCGCGTACTTGACCCCCAGGGAACCGTAAGCCCCATACCATCATCTAAGAATTATTCCGCCGCCGCCTCGGGGTGAAAAACACCCGAGAGAGAAAAGCTCTCTGGCACGGAGAAATCTGCTCGGGAAATTCCTCTCCGGAGAGGGGAAATCATCGCCATTGTCACCGTCATCGCTTCGGGCATCATCTAGATCGTCATCGTCATAATCATCACCACCAGCACCATCACCCTCATCATCTACCGTCACCCCGATGTAACAACTAGGGGCCTCTATCGTTGTTTTACATTAGATCTCTCTCCCGGTGTGGATTAGTTGTTAGTAATTGATGCTTGTGAGATTTATCGGTGTTAGCACTTTATGACCAGATTGTTCTCATCCATTATATCACCTCTGATTATGATCCATATGATGTCTTGTGAGTAGTTCGTTTAGTTCTTGAGGACATGGGAGAAGTCATGATGTTAGTAGTGAAGTTATATTGAAGTAATATTTCGTGGTTCGGTATTTAAGTTGTGGTTCTATTCTTCTAGTTGTGTCATGTGAACGTCGACTACATGATACTTCACCTTTATGGGCCTAGGAGGATGAATTGTGTATTTGGCTACTAATTGTGGGGTTTCCGGAGTGACAGAAACCTAAACCCCCGTTAGGAAACCAATGCACGAGGGAGCGTAGAATCCCGAAGTTTTAAGGTTGTGGTTAGTTTTATCTTAATTACTTTCTTGTATTTGCGGATGCTTACGAGGGGTATAATAACAAGTATGTATTAGTCCTAGTTGGGCGGTGCATTAGCATAGGTTCACCCACACAACACTTCACGAACCAAGGGATATTAATCAACCGTAACGAAGCGAAAGCACTTGACGAAATTCCCATGTGTCCTCGAGAACATTTGGTAGTCATAAATAGAACACCGTCTTTTCCTTTGCTCTCAAAAGGATTGGGCCACTCGCTGCAATATTATTTACTGCACTTTATTTACTCGCACTTTATTTGTCTGCTAAATCAAAAACTTCCAAAACCCCCGTTTGCTAGTGTTTATAGTGAATCCTCTATCCAACCTTCTTGTCAACACCTTCTGCTCCTCGTTGGGTTTGATACTCTATACTTGTGGGTCATCAACGCCCCAAGAAACTTGACTCCTAGGGAGGTTGTGGAATCCCAACTCAACAAGACCTCCCTTGTCATCATTCAAAAGGTTCTTCCAAGGGAGCACCTCACTCACATCCGTGGTTGCAAGACCGCCAAGGAAGCTTGGGACAAGCTTGACACTTTGCTTCAATGGAATGCTAGCATCCAATCATCCAAGTATGATGTTGCCATTGGCAAGTCTGAGAACTTTGTTATGCAAGAGGATGAGTCTCCCGAGGAGCTATATAGAAGAGTTTTCACCCTTGCCAATCAATTGAGGGACTTTGGAAAAGAATAAATGTCCGATGAGTGGATAAAGAGGAAGTTCATCAAAGCAATTACACCCTTCGAGAAGAACCTCTCCACTAGCATCCGGACAAGAGCGGACTACAATTCCCTTAACTCCATTGGCGTTTTTAGTGAGTTCATTCCCATTGGTGTTTCTAGAATGGGAAAGTCACCCAATCTAGCTTTGAAGTCAAAGGCGATTGCTCGAATTGAAGAGGTTGAAGAGGATGATTATGATGAGGAGGACTATGAGTACACTTACACGGGTGCTCACAAGTGCATTTCTCTCGCCATGCACGGGTATTAGAAGAGATGGGAAGCTCACAAGGCCGGATCTCCAAGACCCCCTTGAAACAAGAACTACAACAAGAAGGGGGAGCGACCAAGGACATGCTATAATTGTGGAAGTGCAAATAACTTTGTGAAGGAGTGCTCTTTTGAGCCAAGAGAAGAAAATGAAGGCAAGCTTGTTCGCAAAAACAAGACCAAGGCTCCACAAAACAAGAACTTCGCTAGAAGAGTACCAATGGCCCTTTATGTTCAAGAAGGGGCGGTGTTGGAAACCTACATTTCCGGAGATGAAGGAGAAGATGAAGTGGCAGGAGTGGCCCATGTTGCCATAGCTACCGCCTCATCTCCATTAGTCTCTCTATTTGAATCCCCCAATGAGAATGAGCCTATCCGACCTACATGTCTTATGGAAAAAGCCACTTCGTATGCTCTCCCAACTCCAAAACCATTGTTACTAATCCTCCTTCATTATTGGATTGTGTTGAAAATGCTTGTGAGGAAGATAGTGAGGCAAAAGAACTAGGCATTTGGTTAGCTAGCGTCAAAGGTGAGACTAAAGAGAAAGTGAATGCCCTTTGCGGCAACTTGATGATGTAACTCTTTTGTAGATGAAAAGGAAGAAATTATCATGACCTTGGAAATCCATGGAGGTCAATCTTGCAATGACAAAGAGCTTGAAAAGGCTCTTGAAAATGAGCGCTCCATTAGAACTTCTCTTGAGGAGAAATTATCTAGTCTTGAAGAGACTTTTGCTATGAGTGTCTCTAAGCGTAGGAAGGATAATGAACAATATCTGGCTCTTGTTAAAACCCTTGAAAATGAAGAGTTGAAGCTAGTAATTGCTCACGAGGAACTTGTTGCTCATCATGAAAAACTACAAAAGGAGTTCATGTCTATTAAGAAATTCATGACAAGCTAACCAAATCTCGTGACAATCTTCTAGCTCAACAATCTAATAACCAAGTTATGTCCTCTTCATCTACTAGCGTTAGTACTTTGCCTAGGAACTCTTGTGGTGAAACTAATCTTGTACGAAGTGAGAAGACTCTCAATGAGGTGATGATCCCTCACAGATTCAAGAATGGAAACGGGGGACTTGGCTATCTTGCTAAGTTAAGGAAGAAGTACGCGAAGAACAAGAAGAAGGTCACTTCTCCTTCACCAGAAGTAAACTTTGTGAAAGAAGGGGAGGTGATCAAAGAGAAGGAAACCAACACCATTGTGGGTGGTGAGACCTCTAGGGGGAGTGCCACTCATAATGACTTTGCCGTAAAATATAACCCATCTTATGTTCTTATGAAATCTAGAGATGGCCATGTGTATGCTAAATATGTTGGTACTTCTTATGGTGATGATCATCATTGGACTATTTGGGTTCCAAAGACCCTTGTTGCTAACAAAAGAGGACCCATTCAATGATGGGTACCTAAATCAAGACACTAATCTATTGTAGAGAAGTGCTTCCGGGTCGGGAGAATGGACGGTGGATAGTGGTGAATCCCAACATATGACCGGAAGCAAGGACGCAATGAGTGACCTCAATCCTCCTTCACCTCATCTCAATTGCGTCACTATTGGTGATAACTCCGAGCTAAAGGTATTGGAGCGAGGAAAGGTAGCTATCTAAAATGATTTATCAATTGAGAATGTTCTCCTTGTTGAGTCCCTTGGTTACAATCTCATGTCGGTCCTTGAACTTGCAAATTGTGGCGTTACCTCTTTCTATAATAAGGAGAATGTGATTGTCACTTGTGAAACGACTCTTAAAGTAGCCTTTGTTGGGCATGTTGAGAATGGCATGTATGTAGTGGACTTCTCTAATGGAGACACGTGTGCCGCGACATGCCTAATGGCTAAAGTTGATGTGGGTTGGCTATGGCATCGCCGATTAGCCCACACCAATATGAGGACGTTGCATGACCTTATAATTGGCAATCATGTTCTAGGACTAACGAATACTAAGTTTGCAAAAGATCGTGTGTGTATCTCTTGCGTGCTTGGAAAGCAACATGGAGAATCTCACCCCACCAAGACCACCATCACCACTTCAAGAGCCCTTGAGCTTATTCATTTGGATGTTCTTGGTCCATTATCTTATGATAGTCTTGGAAGCAAGAAGTATTGTTTGGTGATTGTGGATGACTATTCAAGATATTGTTGGGTGTATTTCTTCAAGAGGAAGAGTGAGGCTCAAAAGAGAGTCATAGAGTTCATCACATTGGTGGAGCGTCAACATAATGCAAGCATCATGGCAATCTGGAGTGATAATGGCTCCGAATTCAAGAACTACACCGTGGAGGGATTTCCTAGCGAAGAGGGGATTTCTCATCAATATTCCACTCTCTATACCCCTCAACAAAATGGTGTGGCGGAGAGGAAGAACCGGACACTAATGGATAAGGCAAGGACCATGATTGCGGAGTTCTCTTCTCCTTACAATTTTTGGGCCGAGGACTTCTCCACTTCTTTTCATGCTAGCAACCAGTTGTATCTCCGCAAGAACTTGAACAAGACTCCTTATGAGATTCTCACGGGAAAGAAGCCGGATGTATCATATTTCAAGGTCTTTGGGTACAAATGCTTCATTCGTAAGAGAGGTAAACGCTGGTAAAAATTCGAGACCAAATCATATGAGGGTATGTTTGTTGGTTATGCCACAAATGCTCACGCCTATAAAGTCTACAACAAGTCCACCAGACAAGTTGAAGAAGCTATAGACGTGGCGTTTGATGAGGATAATGGGTCCCAAGGGGGCCGTATAGATCATGGTGTTGTAGGAGATGAAATTCCTCCCATCGTCATAAGAAGAATGGGGATTGGTGAAATAATCCCCACTAAGGGTTACCGGACAACAGAGGGAGAAGGACTATGCTCTACTCAAGTGGAGTCATTGACTACACCCATTTATACACAAGTTACCCAACAAGATGCACCAAGCCCTCAAGCTACCAATCAAGGCCAAGCTAATGATCAAGATCACTCTATCAATCAAGGCCAAGCTAACAATGAAGGACAAGGACAAGACTCTCATTTTTTTGAAACAAATCAACAAATAAGTGATCCATCTCCCATTGATGAATAAGATCAAGATCAAGATGGACATGTCTCCGATGATGAAGGTGATGCTCAAGCCATATCCAAGGATACTTTGGAGGAGATGCTAGCACGTGGAGCAAAGAGAAGGCTAGAAAATCTTGAGTGTGCCGGTCACACAGAGGACATGATTCTCGGACAAGTTCGAGGAAGGGTATTCACAAGGAGGCAATTGGCGGATTTTAGCAAGGCACATGCTTTCGTCTCTCAAATTGAGCCAAAGAAAGTCTATGAAGCTCTTGAAGATCAAGCTTGGCTTGAATCTATGCATGATGAACTCAACAACTTCGAGCAAAACAAAGTATGGAAGTTAGTACCAAGGCCCAAGGATTGCAAGAACGTCATTGACACCAAATGGGTGTTCAAGAACAAGCAAGATAAATATGGTGTCGTCATTCGCAACAAGGCGGGATTGGTGGCCCAAGGCTTCTTTCAAATCAAAGGCGTCGATTTCGGTGAAACTTTTGCTCCCGTAGCTTGTCTTGAATAAATTAGTATCTTGCTTGCATATGATTCACATCATAATTTCAAATTACAACAAATGGATGTAAAAGTGCTTTCCTAAATGGTATTATTAGTGAGTTAGTAAATGTCAAGCAACCTCCGGGTTTCGAGGATCCCAACCACCCCGATTATGTCTACAAACTCGATAGGGTGCTCTACGGACTTAAAAAAGCTCCACGTGCGTGGTACGAGCACCTTAAAGAGTTTCTAGTGGATCGTGGGTTCAATGTTGGTTTAATCGATCCCACCCTTTTTACCAAGAAGTTTGGAGGTGGCTTGTTCATATGGTAACTCTATGTGGATGATATCATTTTGGGCTCTACTAACACCAAGTTCAATTAAGAGTTTTGCAAGCTTATGACGGATAGGTTTGAGATGTCTATGATGGGCGAGTTGGAGTACTTTCTTGGCTTTGACATCAAGCAACACCCCGAAGGCACTTTCATCAAGCAAGCCAAGTATACACAAGATATGCTCAAACGATTCAACATGCATGATTCCAAGCCTATGAAAACCCCCATGTCCACAACCCTTGACTTGAAACCCGATCCGAATGGTAAATAGGTAGATCAAAAGGTATACCGCTCCATGATTGACTCTTTGCTCTACCTTTGTGCATCTAGACCTGATATCATGTGTAGTTTAGGTAAATGTGCAAGGTTTCAAGCCTCTCCGAGGCAAAGTCATTTTGAAGCGGTTAAACGAATATTTCGCTATTTAGTTCATACCCCAAGGGTTCAAGCTTTCAGCTCATTGGGTACTCAGATGCAGATTATGCAGGACAGAATACGGATAGGAAGTCTACATCTGGGGGTTGCCAATTTCTTGGTCGCTCTGTGGTATGTTGGTCTTCCAAGAAGCAAAATTGTATCTCTCTTTCCACCACCGAGGACGAGTACATCTCCACGGTGAGTTGTTGTGCTCAATTGCTATGGATGTGGCAAATTTGGCAGATTATGGTATCGACTTCGACAATGTACCTCTCTTGTGCGACAGTGAGAGTGCCATGAACATCGCCTACAACCCTGTCCTTCACTCCAATACGAAGCATATTGAGATTCGTCATCATTTCATTCGGGGTCACGTTGAGAAGGGCGGTATTGATCTCTCTTATGTGTCGACCAAGGATCAACTTGCGGATATCTTCACGAAGGCCCTTGATGAACCAAGATTTCAGAGTTTGAGGAATGAACTAAATGTCATCAATGCGTCTAACTTCACTTGATACCTTGCATAGATACCTTCATTACACGTGCTATCTAGGTTTAGATGTAGGCATGGACATAGGGGGAGCGTATTTAAATTCATGAACCAACACTCCTTCTATCATGCGCAAATCAATCAAAAATTAATGCATATCCAGTCATTTTGTGACTTATTGTGCTTCAACGTGAGTCATGCTTTTGGGCCCAAGATATATCTTCGCGGACCTTGTCATATACTCAAACACGATGGCTACGACCACCAACATTTTCTCTTCCATGTGTTGATTGCATTTCTTGTTCTTCTTTCGTTTGTGTTTGTGTTTTTATTGTCATAGTTTTTGTTTATTGTGTTTTGGTGGCTCATGTCTTGTTCTTAAAATATCTTTGTGAAAACCTGTATTTGGGAGCCCGGAAATTCCGGCCCAGGGCCCGGAAATTTCCGGCCACCTGATTTTTTTCCCTGAGACTTCCCCCATTTCCTCCGTGTCCGCTCTCTAGACAAGGCCGAAAATTTAGGGCGGAATTTTCCGGGCCAAATATCTGGAGGTCGGAATATTCCGTGTCCTGGACCCAGAAATTTGTGACGTTCGATATTTTCCCAGAAATTCGACCAACGTTCCCTTGTGACCACTCTCTGGACACAACCGGAATATTGGGGCGGAATTTTCGGCCAAATATCCGGTGCCCCCGGAAATTTCCGCCCCCATACTAGAATATTACGGGTAAGCAGTTGGAGCCTATAAATAGGCGACGGGGTGGGCTGCCTCATCCTCCCCCCTATCACCCACTCCTCATCGCGTCCAACTGCTGTCATCACCACAGGGGCTCCTCGGAAGTTCCTCTGCCTCCCCTTCTCCGTCCGGCTTCTCCTCTCGGACCACGAGGCTGCCACCTCCCGTTTCCTCCGTGGATCCTGGTAAGTGGCCTAGTTTTCTCCGAGATCTAGGGCATCCATGTTCTTTCTTTGTGTTTTCTTTTTTTCTTTGTTCTAGGGTTTGATCCACTTCATTCCCTTTTTCCCCACCTCGTTCTCCTCACTCCCAATTGGTGTTCCACCTTTGAGATTTTCCGTAGGCCTGGATTCGCAGCCCTGGCGCGATATTTCCAGGGCCAGACATTTCCGGTCCCCCACCGGAATTTCTGCCCCCCCCCCCAATTTCAGGCAGAGCCGGAATTTCTGGCCCGCTCTCAATCTTGCAGTTGGCTCTATACTTAGGATCTTTCCATTGTTTTCTATTCCACTCTACAAAACATGAGTCCCATTGTTGATTTTTCTTGTGTTTTTCTTTATGCTCGTCTTTGCCTTTTCTCGCGGATGGTTCAAGCTCTCGGTCCAAAGGCACTAGCAGTTGCAAGAGATTCCGTTGTTTCATCCAGAATGATGAAGGAGTGTATGTGGATGAGACTATCATCCGTTAGCGTGAGCGCGAGGAGAAGCGCGAGTAGGAGCGTCAGTGCAACGCAGATAAGGATCCTCGCCTTGCCAGCAACCAACAGGGCAAGACCTCTTTGAACTGACAACTATGTCCATGGCCGAATTCAAGACTTGGCGCAACAAATATTGGTTCACACCTGGCCCTCATGACACCACCATTGATTCCTTTTTCTGGCACATGGAACAGGAGACTCTGTAAAAGCAGGTGTATTCTGTCATGAACAACCTTGTCTGCCCCATGAAGCATATCAACTTTCAGCACATGGCATCATTCCCTGATTATTTTAACAAATCTGTCCATCTTGCTGAGCTCCTTGGTTCATCTGATGGAGACTCATTGCTCCTACAATAGCACTATCATCCAACAGTTCTTTGCTACCCTGGTATTCGATGATTCTAAGGAGATGGAGATGACGTGGATGTCTAAACCATACAAGCTCTCAGCCACTTTCCATGACTCTGCGTCTGAGTTAGGGTATCCTTTTGCTGGCCTTTCAGTTCCTCAGGGTGCTCGGATGCATGTCCGTGGCGTGGAGTATGAAAAGAACAAGCTGGTTGAGCTCTATGGGGATCGAGGTGTTGTGGGGTCCACGAAGAGCCTCTTTGCTATCTATGATATTCTTCTGCGCATGTTTAGAGAGACCATTGCTCCTAGCGGTGGAAATAATGATGAGATCCGTGGCGGTGTGGTGAGCCTCATGCATCATGCCTACCTGACCTTCACAGAAGGTGACCTGGAGGATACCGACACCCACAAGATTGACGTGATGGATTTTATCTTTCATGAGATTCACTTTTCTCTTTTTCACCGCAAGGTGCCTTCCTATGCACCCAACATCATGAAGCTCATCAAGTCTAGATATCCTGCTGACGAGCGTGAGGGTCTTGAGTTGGACTGTGAGGCTCACAAGGACGTGAAACCGTACAAGAAGAGTGCTCATACTCAGCAAGTTACACATGATGTTGGTGCTGCAGGCCATGGACACCATGATCCTCGCATGAGACAGTTTGCTGCTAGGAGAGGTAACACGAAGCACTCTTGGGTTGTTTGTGCCATTGATAAAGTGTTGTGCATGGATGTCTACATCCACAAGGAAAACTGCAATGCCTATGTTGAGCGTCGCACCATTCTCGAGAATCAGCATGCTATCATGACTGCCCTCAACATGCCAGATGTCCCTGCTCCTCTACATGCTCAGATTCCTTACCGCAACTGGAACAATCACGATGTTTATTAGGATCTCGGTATTCCTCATGATGATGACCTAGAGACTGCTAGTGAGGAGGAAGACTCCAAAGAGGATTCCGATGATGATGGTGCCACAAACTAGAGCTTGTTCCATGGGACGTAGTTCATTCTTCTACCTTTTTGGTATCCCGATGCCAAAGGGGGAGAAGATCTAGAGATCGGGGATTTGCTAGGGTGGGCAGTTTTTATGTCTTTTATTCGCTATCTCTCGTGTGCTATTCGACTTCGTTTCATTCGTAAACTTTTATTCGGGATTCCTATTTGTGAACCTATATTATTGGGAGGCATGTCTCCAAGTTATGCTCATCTGTGATGTTTAGTTTCTATCGTTTGATTATCTCTATGCAAATACCCGTGTTGTCATCACTCACCAAAAAGGGGGAGATTGAAAGCTCATGTCTCCTCTAATGATTTTGGTGGTGATAACAACACGGGTTTATCTACTAACATCGTGTTTAAGTGTTCACAGCTAGCATTATAATCTCTATCAAGAACAGCAGAAATCTATATGAAAATATTCGCACAGGAAATTCTGGAACAAGTCTTTGTTATCTGGAGCCGGATATTTCAGGACACAAGCCCGGAATTTTCGGTGCCTAAAGGGCGGAATTTCCGGCCCTGGCCCCAGAATATTCCGGCCTGCGCGAAGATCAGCTGACGAAGATTTGGGCGTCCAAAGTGCCCGCTCTCGGATGCGGGGGCGGAAATTTGCCCGGAATATTCTGGGGGAAATTTCCGGCTCCTCTTTTCTTAGAAGAAAAAGGACGCGACGTTGCTGACCGCACTCGGATATGGGGCAGAAATTTGGCCGGAAATTTCCGGCCACCGGATTATTGAAAAATCTGCCCCCCAGACATTTGGAAATATCCGGACCTGTATTCCGGAAATTTCCGGTACTAATACCAGAATATTCTGGCCCTGAAAGACAGCAACGGCTAGATATCGGAGGAGGCTATAAATACATGTCTTCTTCCTCTAGACAGCTAGTTCGTCCATTCCTCTCTCTCTCTCCTCCACTGTTTTAGCGCTCAAAACTCCTTGATCTCCCTCCTTATCCAACCAGACTCGATGCCCTTCAAAGATTTGATGGAGGAGGCCTAGATCCACATCTCTACCAAGCCATAAATCGTTTTCCCTTACTCTACCCCTTGGGATCTTGTAAATCTCTTGGTTGCCTTGTCATCCTAGAGAAACCCTAGTGCTTATAGCTTCCACCTTGTTGCAACAAGATTCAGATCGTTGAGAGCCTCCAACTCTCTTGCGGAGTAGCCTCAACCACGTGTAAAGGTTTGGTCAATGCCTTCAAGCCGACATCATAGTGGAAACGAGAATCTCCCTCACCGAAGAAGCTCAAGGAGAACAAGTGTGCACATTCATGCTATTGAGGAGCGCCTAGGTGGCTCCCCATCTCTCCAACGTAGACGTACTTCTCTTGAAAAGGAACTACAGGAAACATATCCTTATCTCCTTGTTTACACTTGTGGTTATCTTGTGCTTTGCATATTACTTCCATTGCATACTTGTTTATTGTCATCTAGGGTGTTCATTTAGTTGCACATCTAGACAACCTTGTCTTTTACTTGTTAAAGCCTATCTAAAAGTGAAAAAGAATTAAAATTTCTAGGTCACCTATTCACCCCCCTCTAGTTGACCAAAGTGTACTTTCAACGCAACACTCTAGTTTTCACTCTTATTGTTCTGCGAGTGTTCAGTTTTTGCTAGTACTACGTTTAGCTCTTATTTTCACTCAAATTTTTTCCAGAGCTTTTTGGTTTGCTTCAGTTATATTTGTTTAGCTCTCTGGTCTTTCATGATTATTTGGTTTGAGAGTTGTTTCGAATAAGTTAATTGGTGTTGGAAAAGAGTAAATTGTTTCATGCTTATAGTGGTGAAATAAGAAGCTTGTTTTGACTTTGGCTTAGGCTTTGGCATGTCATGTTAGATGTTATTTTAATTATGTGCTTAGTTATTTATGATGTATCATGACTAGTTTCAAATAGCTGAGAGTGCGTAATGTGCCATTGAATTTAATCATGTGTTGTTCTCTCATATTGAAGCATGGTTTTGTGGTATTTCTCCTTTGAATGCTTTATCTGGATTGATTTGGGGCGTGCTCACACCATGTTATGACTACAAACAAAGTCACTTCTAGCCTTGATGATCATTTAGTTTTTGACTTGTAATATCACTTGATGCTTTTATTAATGATGTTTTGTCGCTATGCATGATTATGGCCGTTATTGCTCTATTAGTTGGTTGCTCCGAGTCTTTTGCTAGCATACGTATGTACCGAGTATGAGCTCTACTCGTGCATCAAACTCCCAAAACCAAAGTATGCCAAATGTGTCCACCATATCTACCTATAAGTGGTATTTAACATCACTCTAAGTAAATTTCTCATGTGCTACCTTTAAACCTTCAAAATTATAACATGTTTTTTGTTCTTGTTTTAGCTCATGAGGTAGTAGTTTAAAGTTTATTATGGTTTGTGTCAAGCAAATTTATTCTTCCTTCTTTCACCTAATGAGTATGGAATCTGTGCTCATTTAAATTTGCAGAGATCTGGTGCCAAATAATAACAAAAAGGCACTTCCCCATGGTTTGATGAAAGCTTGTGGGTACCCGTGAACACGGCTAGCCCTGGTTTGTGAAAGAAAGGTGGGGGAAGTGCCAAATTAAAAAAACAACGGAAACCCCTCTCAAAAGTCTAAACACTTTGCTTGGCATGGATTATGATAAGTTTTTCATTACCATTCATTGACATAGACATACACCTCTCTCAAAATTGTTTTCAATATGTTTGTTTTATCAAATAAAAAGCTCTAGCACATGAGTAATCCCGGCTTCCCTCTACGAAGGGCCTTTCTTTTACTTTTATGTTTAGTCTTCATATTATCACTTTATGCACCAGCTAAGAGAGCATAGTTGTCATTATGAGTATAATGTGCATAGTCCCAAAATTTATCATTGATTTGGTTCATGATTGTCGTATTGCTTGCTCTCAAATTATTTGTATCTAGTCACCATTTAAACTTTGAAGGTGTCTTGGTATTTATATTTTTTACCACATGAAGGACTAGTTGGATGCCACTTTATTATGTTTTTATTTATGATTGAAACAAACGTATCAGTTTCAATGTTTCCTTATTCCTTTTCTTTTGTTTGTGTTTCTTTTCATGTGCAACTTGGTTGCTAAGTTTACATTACTTGAGATAACATTTATCACACCTTTGTTAAAGTACTTTGATCTCAGCTTTGCAATGCTTTTACATAACGTTAATCATGATTTGTGTTGGCTTCATGTCACCTCAAAAAATATTTTGTTATCACTTACCTACTTGACGACGAGTAGGAGTTAAGCTTGGGGATGCTGATACGTTGCAAACGTAAATATAATTTTTTATGCTCCATGCTTGTTTTCTACCTAATACCTTTTGTTTTCCACATGTTTTATTTTGTTTTCCGGGTGTTTTCACAGACTAACCTATTAACACGATGTCATAGGAAAGTTGTTGTTTTCTGTTGTTCTTCTATTTCCGAAAAGTTCTTTAGGAAATATTCTCGGAAAGGGTTGAAAATCCGCGGAGATCAATTTTTTCATGGAATGAAGACGATGTCCAAAGGGGAGCCAGATGGGAGCTAGGAGGCCACCAGGCGGCTGCCACGCGTGGCCCCCCCTGGGCTGTGCTTGGTGGGCCCCTGGTGCCCCGAGCACCGCCTCACGTCCCCCTTAGCTTATAAATTTCCTGTAACCCTAAAACCATCGGGGACAGAGTTATTTTCCACGAAACATACAGAGAGGTGCCGTCACCTCGAAAATCCAATATGGTTTCTCGAGTCCTGCTGTGGCACCCTGCCGAAGAGGGGTATCGTCACTGGAGGCCTCTACATCGCCATGACTGCCTCCGGACAGATGTGTGAGTAGTTTAACTCGAGATTATTGGTCCATAGAAGTAGCAATATGGTTGTTCTCTCCCCTATGCCTCCATGTTTAAAGTCTTGTGAGGTGCCTCACATGATCGAGACCACCGTTATGTAATTGTGCATGTTGTGTTTGCTGGGATCCAATGAACCGTGAGATTATGATTATTTTGTTCATGTCAATGTGAGATGCTTCACTAATATTTGTAGATAATTTTAATCTTGTGTTTCAATGCTCTCTGGTGTTTATTATTACCTTAGCCACATAGTTGTTTTCACCTCCAAGAGAGGGTTTATATGCGAGATAGTGAGTGCATGCGTCCTTGTTGCCTACACTCGAGTGAAAGAAACGTGAGGGGGAGGATGTGATGTTTCCACTAGGGAGAAAACATCGGTGCTCTTGTCTACTAATGGGAACCACTGCTTACATTATGTATTGATATTAATGCATTTGTCTGTTGCACACATAGCAATCACTTTGTTGCTGCAACTTAATACCAAGGGATTTGCTGGATAGCTTGATTGAGGTGGATATTTATATATGGATGCATGATGGATAGAGGTCCATATGCCTTGACAAATTGTCTACAATGTTAGAGCCCGTGAACTTTATCTCGTCATAATAGTATTATTATATGTTCATGATTTGTGAATTGCCCAGGTTTAATTTGTCCACCCAGCATGTTTGTTTTCTTTGGAGAGGCACCACTAGTGAACCTATGGCCCCGGTCCTATTTTCCTCATATTACAAACCTTATTTTAAGCACTTTCATAATTGTTTCCTTGTTTTCCTGTTTTTACTTTTATTATTTGTCAATACTCTATACGTTTAATTCTCCTGTTTTAGCAATACCGGAAGATTGACAACCTTCCAGAAAGTTGGGGAAAGAGAGAGCTTGTGTTTGTGTGCGGGTTCCACACGCCCGTCAAATACACGTTAGTACTAATTTGGTGCCGTTGATAAAACAACCTTCTTCAAGACTATGAAGTCCTACTGGTTCGATAAGTCCGGTTCTTTACTATGGGAAAATATACTCTAGACTGCATCATACCTTCCGCTCGGGGTCTTCCAACAAGCGTGTGATCACGTCCTCATCACTTGTGAATTCGCGCTTTAACGAGCGCGGACCTACACACAAAACACAAAATTCTCTTTGTCCAAAACTTTTCGAAAAGTTTGTCAATATTTCCATCTTGTTGTAAACAAGAGAGTTAAACGTGTGGCATGGACTGAGAGTAATAAAGTAAAATGGTACAAGGATCAAGTGATTAGGAAAATCTAATAAACGATATTGTAAACAATGTAAAACAATTGACCTAGGTCCATAGTTTCACTAGTGATCTCTCCAAAAGATAACAAGCAAACATGTTGGGTGAACACATTAGAACTAGGCATTTGACAAATCATGAGGGAATAACAATGCTATTAAGAAAACTAAAGTTCATTGTACTATTCATGCAGGAATTACGCTAAACATAGATAGACCGCTATCCAGCCTGCATCTATAACTAATATTCCACATCGAGTACACTTCTATGCTTACCACTCGTTGGTATTAAGTTGCTAAAATCAACAGACAATTGCATTAAGTCAATACATAATGTAAACAATATTCATAATCATAAATATAAAGACCGATGTTTAACCATTAGTAGCAATAACACATCCTTGGTCTTAGTTGTTGCTATCACTCGAGCCCAGACATGAAGGATGAATGAACCTACTATCTAGCACAAAACCCTCCCTTGGAAACGCATGTGATTACTGGGTTGCGTGTACAGGAATTTAAATTTTTTGCCATGCATTCGACGCAACCGCCAAGATCTATCTACGAAGATAGAAGCGAATACTAATCCAAAAACTAGTTCTCGAGATCTTGTACCAGACACGGCAGAAGTGAAAGAGATGTCGGTGACAATGTCGATGAAGCTTGTTGAACATCCCCACGCACAAGCCTGTGGGTGAGGATGTTGCTGACTCCCCGTATGCAACACATTGTTCCAGTAGAGTGAGGGTCTCAAGTGTTACCCCTCTGAGAGTTTTCTCACAAAATGTCGGGACCAGTTCTGCAGCACTTCGTCGTCCAGAATTGGACGCCACAGGTGTATACGAAGGTGGAATTCTCAACACATGAGAGAGAGAGAGAATAATTATAAGCTAAATCTTATTGGGAGAAGACACCTCAAAACCCCAATTAGAAGAAGCTCCAATTCAATTAGAGGGACTTTAATTATAAGCTCTGATTAGACCCTCTAATTCTTCTAGAGAGAGAGAGCCTTGAGAGACAATTATGTATTTTACATTGAGCCTTGGCGTCCTTTATATAGGTGGATGAAGGGGAGACCTTCATTTGGAGGGAGGAGTCCCTCCGTCGATCCACCAAGGAGTTGGACACACCCCCTCCTTGTGGGAACCGGATTGGACTCCCTTGTGGAAAAAATGCAGGGAGGATGAGGCGCAATGTGTGGTACCCTCGGGCCCATTTGGCAGCCCCAAAAACATGAGTGCGGCCATGGGGGTATTCATGTCCCCCTCCGGCACTTTCCCCCTTTTCTTTTTTGTCCGAAACTCTTCCCGAACCTTGTGACCGTTATAGACAAAATCATCGATCTTATCCAACGATATCAGAAATATATTTATGGCATCCGGGGACATCTCATGCCCCCTTGCACTTGCTCTGGAAAGCGTGCAAGCTCATTTTCTCTCTCAGGAAAACTCCGGAATAAATTCCAGTAGTAATAGAATGTCATGACCCCGGACCCAAAGGTATACATACTGTTATGCGCTCCTAGTCATGGACCCACAAGGGCTTCAGGGTTACCAGCCCCGTCCGCAACAAACAATGGTAGGCAAACCGTATTCATCGGCACGCAGGCCGGATCACAACGGTACTACTACTCATTGTGTCCATGCTAGTCATAACCAACTATGCATATCAAAACGTCCACAAATCGTATGAAACTGAAGGAACGGGACCAAAGCTATACAGAGATGCTATGTGTCCAGAAAGTGCAACAACAATCGAGGGTTACTGAGGTTACCAAGCCCTAGGACGAATCACATCGGCATGCATGCTCGGAAATGGATCATCGGCTCTACAACCCCTCGACTGCGACAACTACGCAGGCATAGCCAAAACTGTATAATGATGAACTCGAAAACCAACAACCGATCAAATCAGCACTCTAGACATGGAAGTTGTATTAAACAGGTGTTACTAGAGTATAGCTTTACAAACAGAGGTCACATGACCCAACATTACATCAGACAACAGAAGCCAAACTATGTTGCTAATCAACAAGAACCAAAATGCCTAAGAGGCCGCAACATAAGGCGATGTCTCAACCCATAGATTCCAGGCTGCTACCTGGGAACCCCAAACTGCTCGTCGATGTCCACGTTGAATCAACACCACCGGTGTGAGAACTTCACCTAAACCAAAATTAAGGAAACCTAAGTACGGGAGGTACTCAACAAGACTTAGTTAGCCTATTATATATATGCTTCTTTTAGAAAGAGTTATGAAGGTTATTTTGCGTAAAGCCATCTTTGTTTTCCAAGTTGAGGAAGGGATAGCACGTCTCATGGAGTATTTTGAAACTAGATGAGAAAGCTACTCAACTACTGATATCATCATCTTTCCATCCACCAAAATATTTCAGCACCCCGTGCTTCAAAGATCACCACATGAAGTTGTTCCGGTACCTCATTCTACAAAGTAAACCCTCTCGGAATCTCTGAGGAGGCATCCTTCACTCATTATCAACAAGTTTTAGTCATTCCGTTAAAATTATCTATGATCACAGAATCCGTCACCAAGTCGTCTTTAATCGCAGACACGGCTTTTGAAAAGATTTAACCCTGCAGGGGTGTACAACTTTACCCACACGAACCAACCGACTCTTAATGCCACTAGGTTAGAACTAGCCCGGGAAGTGCCGGCAGAGGGTGGTCGATCCCAGCCTTTACCTTGTTGAACCATATCCATGAGTCAACCCAAACAAGGCCACCCCATCAACATGGAGTTGGCCACCTCCTCACGGCACCTGTTCTGTGAGTCGGGATCAAGATCCGTGTACGTCCATCACTTGTCCCAGTCACGACCTAATTTTATCCAAATCATTTTCTGACTCACACGCAGATGGAAAGCGCAAACTACGTGGCTCATGGATAAGGTTAAACAAGTTAGTTAGTCGGGCGGGGTTCATCGGCCCACGTGTCGTTGTACACTCTGTCTTGGCTCGAAGGCGAGAACTCACTCCTAGGGGCATGAACAACCCATTTTAGCCTCACATCCATGTCGTGATTAGTCAAGTGATCAAAGATAATTCAAATCATAACAACCTAACATAGTACATCCACGCATTGACCAGATTCATCAACCGGATGGATCAGATCACAACTAGGCATGGCTAAGCAAGACTCACAGGGTTTAACGAAGCACGCACAAACAAACCTATAGCTGCTAGGAGCAGTGGATCAGGATATGTAGGTTATGTAGTATATAGGAGTACTCTATCTACTGACATCAAATAGTTTGGAATCGAACGCAAAGTGCGAGAACCAAAAGTCGTTGGAAAACATATATGAGCAGATAAGAGCTTATGCTTGCCTTGGTTATAAGAAAACCAAAGAATGGATCTTCTGGAATAAGTGCTTGACTTGTCGGTTAAGATCAAGTATTTGTCTATGGAGTTGCTGGCCTTCAATTCGGGGTCACATTCTACCGAGGGGGGACAACACTGGAAGAAGAACAACAATCAACACATGGCATCGATGCAATGCACAACATGTATGTATGATCAAGTTAATGCACTGAATGAATCCCTAAACGTGAGGATAGGGTTGCTAGGGTTCATATGGCAAGTAAGCATTTTTACTGAAATTCTCCCGAAATAGACCCCGGAGGGGTACTTCGGGCAATTCTAAAAGTGAGTACAATTTTAATTGCTCAAATGGGTTTGAAAACATCATAACTAGGTTGCATTTGTCATTTTGAGCATTTTGGTATATAACTTTTAATTTTCTGATTTTATTGAAGAAAAACATATGTTCTCTATTTTTAAATGATTAAACAATATTAAATAATGCCCAAATTTAAAGTTTGTCAAACATGTATGAAAGTGACATAAACATTTAGAGTTTATTTTTCTGACAATTTTGGTGCCTCCCTTTTATTTTTCTGAATTATAAAACATTATTTATTGATTTTACAAATGTTACCCATTTATTAAATAGGAGGGGTCCACGTGTCATGACCTTTTTATAATTAATTTTAAAATAACACGGTGACGTCATGCTAACGTCACTGTGACGTCACATGAACTCGATCTCATAGATCGATTGCAATTCGACGGTTTCGGCGATGGAATCCCAAATTGATAGCAAAGGGGAGCTACACCAGGCCAAGGTGAACATGTAAGTGGTGGTGGGTGACCAAATGGTCACCGGAATCCTCGCAGGTGACCATGGCGCGGCGGCGGACGGTAGCCTTCGGCGGAGTAGGAAACCAGAGGGGAATGGAGCGCATGGGCAGTGTAGCATTCCCACATTTAAATAATGTAAGTACACATGTGTTATTGTGCTAGTCCCTGGATCAGTTGCTAGCACCACAGTACAAAATGAAATATCATGCAAATGCATCAAATTCTATTACATCGCATGATCCAGTCTTTACAAAATAGTATTACAACTTGCATAGTCTTAGAAGACTAGCAGTAAACAAAGATATACAATGGAAGACATAGTACAACATTGAGCCCATCTTCTTCATGTGCCACAGGCAAAACATGTTAGCGATAGTCTCGAGATCCTAAACAAAATCCTCACTCGTCTTTAGAAACATCTGCAATATGGAATATGCAGCCACAAGGGAGTCAATACAATTTAATGTATTGGCAAGTAACACTATGGTGGATATAAATGGCAAGACTAATACTACATGCTTATTTGGCTGAGTGGAGTTTTGGCTAAGTTTGCATAAAGCAAGTTTTCTCCTATCTCTTTTGTAAAAGAAAACTTTTATTTTCAAAGGGTGGCGACATTGGATTAAGATCCAAGCACCACAATACTCTTCACTTGGTCAAAATTTTACTTATTGAAATTGGTGATGAGATTCTTCCGTCAATCCTTGTCCAGCTGCTCATAGTTGTCCATAACCGGGGACACGGCTAAGATCTTAGTTTGTTGACTCCGCAGAGGTTGTGCACTTTCACCCTTTGTCTTCAATTAGCCCAAACATCCTATACACCCGGAGTGCATGGAAGGAGAGAATTGAGACGATATCTTTCAGAAGAAGGAATTCAACCCACCGGCAAGACCCGTTCCACCTATAATTATGCTACATCTGCTTGTCAAGCCTGGGCTGAACCCTCACATCTTAATTGATCAAGATAGAGCCCATATTGTCAAAAGGCTGCACGGGAAGCTGCTAAACTTACAGGGACATGGTAATCTCTTTGTTCCTGGGTGGCCATCCGCAAGTGACAACCTCAAGTGGAATAACCCTTAGACAAGGGCCCTGAGGAAACACTCAACATAATCCAGTCTTACCACTTCCACCCAGGTGGTTCATTTATTAGTTATACTTAGAATTTTTCCTCAACATCTAGTAAAACAATTTGTAATATTGCATAGCATATACTAAGTTCTAAGGCTATCAAAATAACAAGGGTAAAATAGATGGCTACAAACTACTAGGATAATAGCATAGCATAATATACTTAGTAAAATTTCCTATCATGCATACTACTCAAAAATCAACTAATGCATATAGAAAATAGTGGGTAGTTGAATGATGTGTTACTTGCCTTGTTGAATTTGGTGAGGATATTCACACACTCTTCACAAAAGATCGTTGTTCTACGTACAATCTATTCATTGAAAACACAATAACAAAATAAACAAGCATCCTAGCAATCAAACACATAAGTGGAGAAAGCAAACATAGCAAATAACATAACAAAGGAGTTGGACCAAGTTGGCTAGGACAAGGTTCAACTGACTTCATAACAAAGGATATAACAATTTAAAGTCTTGGTATTTTCCATTTGGGTCAAGGGCTGGACAAAAGCAACTTGTTATTCTTCAACTAGTGTGGATGGCTCCAAGTCTTCACGTGCTTGTCTTCTTGAAGATCATCTTCATGCTTCTATTGTAGTCTTTTCCTTGGATGGATTCTTCTCTTGATCTTGATAGATTTCTTCATGGCTTTCACTTCACTAATTTGGTTTGGGTATGGGATGGGCACAAAATACCACTAAGTCAAGAGAAAGAAAATAAGAAGAGAGATAGAAAGAGAGAGGGAGATGTTTTCTTCTGGATTTCTTCACACTTATACTTCATTGAGTTGCTTCTAGTGGTGGAGTCTTTTCTTCAAAATTTCTTCGTTGATCCTCCTTGTAGCTCTTCATGTTGCCACCAAGTTGAAAGTGAAGAGCCTTTTATTTCTTAAGTCTTGTTTTCCATTTGCTAACTTGATGGATTCTTGAAGCAAGAATAGGAGGATGGAGGAGTAGATAAAAAAAACTATAGTACTAGTGTTTGAGGTTCACTACTTGGTCTCTTATATGGTTTACATACTAGGGACTTGGTCTTGGATTCAAAATGGCCACAACAAACAATGGTAGAAAGAATAGAAACAAAATCTAAGGCATGATCAACTAGTGGTTCACTAAGATGGATTCTTGGTCCAACTTACAAGGAAATGGTTCAAGGTTGTCCAAAAGGTTTAGGTACTGATGTCTCTGGTTCAAGGTTACCAAAAGGAACAATTTTGCAAAAGGAACTATATTGAAAATATTTATAGAATTAAATCTATGTCAAAATTACTCAATTATACCACTTAATTCTAATTTCCAATTTAATTTGTTCCAAAATTATTTTTGTACAGAGGGGGTGAAAGTACTCATCCTAAGGTTTCCAAAAATATTTTATTTGCAATTTTTGGATTTGTAGAATTTGAATTATGCCAAAATTCATCAAACAAGCATGTTCAAATTTCAACCAATTTAAGTTTGTCAAATTTGAATTTTAAAAGTGCTAAAGGATTCTACATGTTGTGCTGATTCCAAAAAGTCCAAGTTTGCCGAATTTGGCCTAATGTTTAAAAAGATATGATTTTTCTAAGTTCTAGGGACTATTCTGCAAATTTACAATCCTAATTTTAATCGGAATTAAATCCAGAGACAGGCTGGGTCGAAAATGGTTATTTGCCGCACGGTGCGGCAGACAGGGAGTGGGCCTGGGCTGGCTACGTGTTGCGCTGGATAAAGACTTAACGCGTACGCTGACGCGGCGCTCTCTGATTCGCCGATACCTGTTCTGCTTTAGGATCTAATCACGGCCGTTTAAAACAGATCGGACGGACATGGATGGCTAGGTCTTACCTCCGGCCGGAAACGGCTGCCGGCAATGGCGGGGACGGCGGTGCGACCTCGGGTGTGGACGATGGCGACGTTCTGTTGATCCTCGAGCTCAACGAAGACCATGAAGAGGTTCCACAGAGCACGGCGACTCGAATGGCGACGACGGCGTCCACTACGGTGGCTCCTCTCGGTGGCGCGGTGGGTACCCGAGGCGTCCGGGGGGTTCCTTCTCCGGCGAGGTCTTCCTCACCGCTATGCTGCACCAAAACAACGCAAAAAAGATTCAAAACACTCGCATGGAAGCAAGGAGGCTAAAGGGAGTGGTCTCGGGCTCGGACATGCGCCAACCTCGCCGGAATTTGACGAATACGGCTATGGCAACAAAGAACTCCGGCGAGCTCGTTCTCTGGCTTGGTGGGGAGAGAGAGGGGAACACCAGAGGGAAAATGGAGAGGACACCGTGGTCTTTAAGAGGAGGGCAAGGGGCAAATCAATAGGGCATGGAAACGGCTGCAATCAATCGATTTGATTGCTGTTTACTCGGGTAGAAACGGAAGAGAAGGATTGAAGATGATGATGACGTCATAGCTGGCATCAGCATTCTATTTTTTTCATGTTTTTTAATTTAATTTATATCTTCTGTTTAAATAATCCAATTAACATGAAACAAAATTCTAAATTCATAATATTTGAAATACTTTCTAGAAATACCATTTTTGTAAACTTTTCAACATATTTTTATTTTTGAATTTTGTAAATTTGAAAAATACCTTAATAGTAGCTTAATGTGATTTTTAATTTAGAAAAATATAAATATTTGTCAAATAAAATTTCAGTAGATTTATAATGATCAAAAACTATTTTCCAAAACCAATTCAAAGTGTTTTCATCTTTTATAATTTTTAAAATATGATGAAAACATGAATAGTTACTTAATACAAAAAGATTGGTTAATTATAGAAATATAATTTAAATGATTTTAGAAAATATTTCTATGGTTCAAATTATTGTTTTCTAGGCCCTTTTAAAATGTTTTCAACATATGAGCAATTCACTCATGGTACCTTATTAACATAATAAAAATAGAGAATTTATTAATAAATTTTAAATTGGGGGTGAGTAAGAATGGAGAGATTTTCTCAAATCAAGATGTTGTTTTACCAATTGAAAACATTGTTTTTCCAAGGTAATTTAGTTGTTTTCATAACTCAATAATATATATAGCACCTTATTGTTTTTTTTGTCATAATACTTGGAAAACAAATATCCAGCTTTTATCCATTTGAGGTTAATAATAATAGGAAAAAATTCTTGGAGACAAGGAGAAAATATATTAGAGGTAGTAACTCTCTGGTTTTTAATTATTATAAACATTTTCAAAATGGTAGTGGAGTTGAAAACATGTTTGATAAAGGTGTTTGCTAAGATAATATTTTATTCACAAGAGGGAACATATATTATTTTAGAAATAGGCTTTAGGATTTATGGAATAGAGATATAATGGATTCTTAATTTCAATTTTCATTGAGTTATGTATTATTTCCTTTTATTTCTTGCATCTCATTGGTTTTTGGTGATTTGCATAACATGAAAACAAAAAGTGTCAATTTTTAGTGATTTTTGGACTTTCCAAAAACTAGGGATGTTACAGACTACCACCCTTAAAAGAAATCTCGTCCCGAGATTTGGAAAGGCTAGAAAGAAAGATAGATCTGGGTGACTGGGTTCCAAAATAACTGGGTGGGCTACCACCCTTAAAAGAAACTTTTGTGGGTAGTCTATTTTCATTAGATTGGAGTGTAGATTGATTTGAGATTGTTTTGAGTATAACTTTCCTTCATGGTAGAGCTGTAGACCAACATAGGTATGTTGAACTACCTTTGACACTGAGGGGTCACTCTTTGGGTTGATCAAAAATTCCTTGGTTCAGGTTTAACATCGTCGTCTCTCTAATAGGTATTTCACTCAGATTTAACATTCGTCATAGCAGAAGTAAATAATGTGAGTAGTCACCATGGGGGCCAATCCATGTTGCACTCAATCATTACCTTGTACTTGGATTGATGAATCTTGTTTAATAACACTAGGTCACCTCACTTGTCTAACAGAAATTTTCCAATCTGTAAGACAAACTTGAGACTACTATCGTTTTCCCATACTATTGGGTTGCGTCAAACTCTTATGTAACACAGACTGGACAGATGAGTTCTTCATTGCCTCTTCTCTTGGTGTAGTTGGCTCTGAAATCTTCATAGCTCATGCAACTTGGGGTTCACTTTTATTTCTTCACTTGTTGATTGGCTTGCTTCTCCTTATGGTGTAGTTGGCATTGATTCATGGATGTGATTGTTCCTTCACACAAAAGGATCTTGAAAACAGTGACATTCCTCAATTTTCTGGCTTGTGTCTCTAAAGAGAACTAGTCATGACATTCTTGGGTGGAAGTTTTGTTGTTGCACTTCATTTGGTAGCCCATTATGGTTGATAAATGGGTATGGGTTTTGGTTTGGCTTAGCATGGATGAGTAGGGATTAGAATGAAAGCTACAGAAAAATCTACCCAACGCAACAGATCAAAGAAACTCATCTTACAAACAAAATCTAACAAACAATCTTCACACCAAACAACAAGGTTTTTGAAAACAAACTAATATTGTCATACCACAATCATTGATATGATCAATACACTAACACGTTAACGTTGTTCTAACAAAGGAACTAGATTGGTGGTCTCATCTGTATCTTCTTGAGTTTCTTCAAATTCTTCTCTCCATGTCTTGAGGTGTTCTTGAATGTTGTGAAGTCTGGTATATCTCCAAGTTTTCTTCAATTGTTGTGAGTGTAGGTCTTCATGTGGTGAAAATACTTATTGCACTTCTTGGTATGGTCATCAACATTCATGTCTTGATGGTATTGAAGAGGTAGGTCATCTAGAAAATTTTGAAGGTGAATAATAGATGAGAGGATATGAGAAAGATTAAGATGATTGTTTTGTTTCTAGAAAGTTTGAACATAGAAATTTTTCAATCCTAGGGTGATCAATGGGTTATTAACAACTTGTCGCAAATTGGATATTCACTATAGTGAGAAGGAAAATGCACCCGCAAGCCAATCAGGGAACGGTCTCGTGTCCGTGGACACGTAAAGTTGTCCGGGCCGCTTCATCTCACTATGCCGCTAGGATCCAAAATACTCTAAGGAGATAATAACATGATCAAAAAGGGCTTCCAAACCTAAGGGTCTCGAATCCTACAGGCAACACAATGCTCTGATACCATTTTGTAGCGTTCCCACATTTAAATAATCTAAGTACACCTGTGTTATTGTGCTAGTCCCTGGATCAATTGCTAGCACCATAGTACAAAATGAAATATCATGCAAATGCATCAAATTCTATTACATCGCATGATCTAGTCTTTAAAAAATAGTATTACAACTTGCATAGTCTTAGAAGACTAGCAGTAAACAAAGATATACAACGGAAGACATAGTACAACATTGAGCCCATCTTCTTCATGTGCCACAGGCAAAACATGTTGGCGATAGTCTCGAGATCCTAAACGGAATCCTCACTCGTCTTTAGAAACATCTGCAATATGGAATATGCAGCCACAAGGGAGTCAATACAATTTAATGTATTGGCAAGTAACACTATGGTGGATATAAATGGCAAGACTAATACTACATGCTTATTTGGCTGAGTGGAGTTTTGGCTAAGTTTGCATAAAGCAAGTTTTCTCCTATCTCTTTTGTAAAAGAAAACTTTTATTTTCAAAGGGTGGCAACATTGGATTAAGATCCAAGAACCACAATACTCTTCACTTGGTCAAAATTTTACTTATTGAAATTGGTGATGAGATTCTTCCGTCAATCCTTGTCCAGCTGCTCATAGTTGTCCATAACCGGGGACACGGCTAAGATCTTAGTTTGTTGACTCTGCAGAGGTTGTGCACTTTCACCCTTTGTCTTCAATTAGCCCAAACATCCTATACACCCGGAGTGCATCATGGAAAGGAGAGAATTGAGACGAGATCTTTCAGAAGAAGGAATTCAACCCACCGGCAAGACCCGTTCCACCTATAATTATGCTACATCTGCTTGTCAAGCCTGGGCTGAACCCTCACATCTTAATTGATCAAGATAGAGCCCATATTGTCAAAAGGCTGCACGGGAAGCTACTAAACTTAGAGGGACATAGTAATCTCTTTGTTCCTGGGTGGCCATCCGCAAGTGACAACCTCAAGTGGAATAACCCTTAGACAAGGGCCCTGAGGAAACACTCAACATAATCCAGTCTTACCACTTCCACCCAGGTGGTTCATTTATTAGTTATACTTAGAATTTTTCCTCAACATCTAGTAAAACAATTTGTAATATTGCATAGAATATACTAAGTTCTAAGGCTATCAAAATAACAAGGGTAAAATAGATGGCTACAAACTACTAGGATAATAGTATAGCATAATATACTTAGTAAAATTTCCTATCATGCATACTACTCAAAAATCAACTAATGCATATAGAAAATAGTGGGTAGTTGAATGATGTGTTACTTGCCCTGTTGAAGTTGGTGAGGATATTCACACACTCTTCACAAAAGATCGTTGCTCTCCGTACAATCTATTCATTGATAACACAATAACAAAATAAACAAGTATCCTAGCAATCAAACACATAAGTGGAGAAAGCAAACAGAGCAAATAACATAACAAAGGAGTTGGACCAAGTTGGCTAGGACAAGGTTCAACTGACTTCATAACAAAGAATATAACAAGTTAAAGTCTTGGTATTTTCCATTTGGGTCAAGGGCTGGACAAAAACAACTTGTTATTCTTCAACTTGTGTGGATGGCTCCAAGTCTTCACGTGCTTGTCTTCTTGAAGATCATCTTCATGCTTCTATTGTAGTCTTTTCCTTAGATGGATTCTTCTCTTGATCTTGATAGATTTCTTCATGGCTTTCACTTCACTAATTTGGTTTGGGTATGGGATGGGCACAAAATACCACTAAGTTGAGAGAAAGAAAATAAGAAGAGAGATAGAAAGAGAGAGGGAGATGTTTTCTTCTGGATTTCTTCACACTTATACTTCATTGAGTTTCTTCTAGTGGTGGAGTCTTTTCTTCAAAATTTCTTCATTGATCCTCCTTGTAGCTCTTCATGTTTCCACCAAGTTGAAAGTGAAGAGCCTTTTATTTCTTGAGTCTTGTTTTCCATTTGCTAACTTGATGGATTCTTGAAGCAAGAATAGGGGGATGGAGGAGTAGATAAAAAAACTATAGTACTAGTGTTTGAGGTTCACTACTTGGTCTCTTATATGGTTTACATACTAGGGACTTGGTCTTGGATTCAAAATGGCCACAACAAACAATGGTAGAAAAAATAGAAACAAAATCTAAGGCATGATCAACTAGTGGTTCACTAAGATGGATTCTTGGTCCAACTTACAAGGAAATGGTTCAAGGTTGTCCAAAAGGTTTAGGTACTGATGTCTCTGGTTCAAGGTTACCAAAAGGAACAATTTTGCAAAAGGAACTATATTGAAAATATTTATAGAATTAAATCTATGTCAAAATTACTCAATTATACCACTTAATTCTAATTTCCAATTTAATTTGTTCCAAAATTATTTTTGGACAGAGGGGGTGAAAGTACTCATACTAAGGTTTCCAAAAATATTTTATTTGCAATTTTTGGATTTGTAGAATTTGAATTCTGCAAAAATTCATCAAACAAGCATATTCAAATTTCCGGCGAGAAAATCCGGCGACCTTACATCACCCCGTCATGCGTGAGTCAACGGAGAGGTAGAGGAGGTCCAGGCGCTCCTCCTGGTGGGTTCTGTTCTCCCGGGGATGGCCAGAGTTGTCGGCGCGCGACGGCGGCCCGGCAAGCTAGGGTTTCGCTCGGGAGGGAAAAAATACGAGAGAGGCCGGGGATGGGAAGGGGAGGGAGGAGGGAGAGAGTGAGGAGACACGACGTCGCCCTTCTCCCTTATCCCCCATGGTAAAGCAGGCAGGAGGACATGGCGGCCGCAACCACGTAGCTCCATGCTGCCTTCTGTCAAGAGGAAGAAGAAACAAAAGGGATTTTCCGTAACCCCCTGAAGAAATGAAAATGACAAGGAAGCCCCTGACAGGAAAAGAAAGCACTAAAATTGCATGTTTTCAGGGCCTTTTTGCAAAGATAAAATTTGGCCAAAATAGTTTTCGAAACCTCACAAAATTTCCAACCTCACCATATAAAGGTTTTCCAATTTTGAAACAGTTTTGAATTCAAATTTGTGGTGCGCACTTTAAGTGAGTTTTGGGAAAGTTTTATTAAAATTCAGTTTCAAAATTGGATGAACTTTTTCATGCATTTATGAGATGAACACAACACCACAAAACCTTTGTTAGCAAAAGCAGGATGTTACAAATCTACCCCCTAGAAGAATCTTATCTCGAGATTCCCAAAGGAGAAAGAAAGAAGGAACATCGGTTTTGTACGATCTTCTCGAACCTTACCATTCTCTTCTCGGAGAGGTTGATCTGTAGCATCTTGAAGTTTTGATCGGTTACACCTTAGGTAAGAGGAGAACTCTTAGGATTTGATCTTCATGAAGATCGAGTATCTCATGGATAACTCATGACAGGAATGTTCATAAAAAGCTTTTGAGTTAACGTGCATGAAACACATGAAGATAACAGAGGGAATAGGAGAAGGTTTCAAGTTTGTGGACGAATGTTCTTGAAAGGATTTAGAATATGAGCTTTGCACAGGACCATAAATACTTGTGGAAAATAAAGGTTGATCAACTTGTGACATCGAGGTTTCCTCAAAACAGAATACCAAGATGGGAAGAATTGTCTTGGATACCACAACGTAATATCCGTAGACGAGGGGAAACATGAGAAAACACTGTAATCGTGCGTTGGAGAAAATTTTGATACAAGATCATGTTCACTCTTAGGGTTGGACACGAAAGAGGAAGGAACTTTCATTCCTTCGAGGTTTTTTGAAATCCTTTTCAAGGTCCATGATAATACTACACAGCAGAAAATGAATAACCAAAGGATGTTGGAACACCGTAATGAAGGAGGAATTCTTGGTCACACCACTAAGATGAGTAACCAATGGGGATTTTACATCATAAGGAAATAAGGAATATCTTTCCTATTGTGGATTGTACATAGCATACGTTTACCACCTGGTTAAGACCCCAAGGCTGAAGTGACTGACAAATTCACACAATGTGTGAGATGAACAGAACTGCAAGTACCAACAACTTGAAAAATGGAATTGATCAATAGAGGTTACAAAAAACCACAAGATGTTCTCATGATGAACTTTTTTCCACTAGAAGAGAGTTTTGGAGGATTGATAGAGAGACATTGAACAACCCAACTCCCAAGTTATCCTGGATGTTCTAGATACTGACAGCAGGCTCATGACAATCCTTCTATAGGTCATCAAGTGAATGTAGAACTCCGGTTTGGAAGAACGGGGGGGGGGTGACCTTCTAGAATGAGTCACACAATCATACTCACAAGGAGTGGTTGTTTTTTCTGATCCAAACAGAGATGATATTAGGCCTTCCGGCTAATTGTGTCAACCACAACATCAACCATGATGTACTTTCAAATGGCCCCAATTCATTACCCCTGAGGAAACACCAACCATCGTTGCTACTTGAGATTCAGCTTTGGTTAGTGGGAACATAACTTGGACTCAACATCTTTGATCAAAGAGTTTGCATCGGTTACCAACAAGATATATTTACTAGATTCTCAAGATATGGACTATGATGTCAAGCTCAAAAGGATAAGCGAGATTCCAGAACTGATGTGTTGGCAACTTGTGGAATACGGTTGCACCTACATGGTTTACCTGCGGAGGAACACATCGGAGTCCTTGTTGGTAAGATGATTACAAGGATAGCTAAGTTCTTAGACTTCTTCTCTTTCATGGTTAATCAGCCATTGGCTTGGTGTGGATGCGAAATTATGCAGGAAATCGAGGCAACAACCTACCATCTCAAGAGTAATCCACACACACATTACTGACTTGGGGTTAGTCCCGAGGGAACAAGAAAACTTTACTCGGATCCATGGTGACAGCTTTCACCATAAGCACACGAACCCGAGAAAGTCACTTCGAATATCGAGAAGACAACTTCGTGATGACACAAAAATGATTCTCAAAAGTTTCCAACATTGTTGCCATTTGTTCAGCATGAACCTCTTTCAACTTGGAGAAAACAAGAATGTCGTAGATGGGCTCAGCAACACCTTCATCAAGACACTCCAAGAAGAGGGGTTCATATGATATATGAACAAGGCAGAATATTGGTCAAACCAAAGGACATAAAGGTATAATCGGGCAAACACCATAAGTGGAAACACCATCAGGATAGTGCTTGAATATGATCTTTATTTGATTATAGCCCAAATCAAATCAAAGGTAGGATGATAGAATGTCCACTACGAAGATTCTATCCTGCTTCAACGCAAAGGAACTATACATCCCTTACCGAAGGATCAAGTTAGGCAGAGCCATTGTCTTTAAACTCTCCCAGTTATTATTTAAGCTCAACCTACTAGTCCAGGGTATCTAGCATGGTTTCTTGGAGAAAGGAGTAGTTGAATTACCCCTTACTTAGACAACACGGTCAGGTAACAACCTGGTGATACTTCTAGTAAGACATCCAGAATATCACAAACCACCGGTATGTCTTGGAGTTCGAAAAGAATCTTGCTTTTCAAAGCAACCGAGATGATCTTGAGAGCTTCAACATGAACCTAACTCTTTGACCAAGAACGTGCACCAGAATGAACGGATTTGGTAACACGGTCAACTTTTAGTAGAGACCTGGTGACCAACAGTGCTAAGAAGGATACAGATGTTTCTTAGATTTTCAAAGCAATAAGAATTGTTAAGAATATATGATACACACATCAAGGCACACCCAACATTCTTGAGCATTGCAAGCTTGGAGAAATGGGAAGTGAAGAGGCGTAAGAGCATCACTTCATCAATAAGCCCATGAAACTAGGCACGACCTCTTTAATCTGCGAATTACAAAACTTTGACCCAGTCCTAGAGATGGACGAGGTACCGGAGTTTGTTTCTCCTTACATTCGAAAGTGGAATGCTTTAAGGGAACACCAGAGGAATACATTGGCAGACTCCAACACACATATGCAACTTGGTGTCCAAAACAACGGATGGAGATCTGAAAGTAACTAGAAAGTAGGAACATGCTCAGGAAAATTCCTAAGATCATGTTGATTGCACAGGCTAATACTCATGTGTAGAACCCATGCCAAGAAGAGAAATATAGCTGAATCAAGAAGAAAGATGTGGAGGCCATGATGATCACTCTTGTTGTGACCCATTTTTGTTCTAAAAGAAAACCTATGGCTATGAGAGTTGGAATATCCTAACCACCCTGAGGTGGAGCAGATTCCTTCAGGATCCAGAGAAACAGAACTTGGGTTGATGGTCAGTATCCTATACTGATAGAGTGAGCATCACATGGTTATACAACCACATGATTCAACCCTCCGCCATTCAGCACATTCCGGGACCTTCAGTTCAAGTCCAAGGGTTAAAAACCCATAGGAAGGAGTAACTACTATCTTAGTGCCTTGAAGGACACTACAGATAGCAATCACGAAGTATCTTTCAAAGGATAATGATAGCTCCGAAAGAAACTGAGCAGAGGATATCGGACACATTCAAGATGAAAAGGAAATCCCGAGATTTTGTAGTTGAAACTTAAAAACATAGGAATATGGAATTCAAACAACTCTGTGAGATTATGATGGAAAGGAATGTCCCAGTTGAATCAAGAGATAACGGAACATGCAACACACACGACTCTAGAAACTGAACACTAGGTCAACTTAGGTAAAAGAACGTCTTGCCAAAGAAGGCACCTAAGTTTTGAATAACTAGAACCTTTTCAAATCAAAATAGGGAAGGTGACCCAGAGTTAGAGCGATACCAGATAGGAGTAAAAAGAATCTTGAGAAGGTTTTACACAATCCATTTGGAGTTTCAAAGTAGTTTTCACAAACACTAGACTCGACATTGACCAAGAAGTAAGGTTTTTCCTACAGGCAATCCTGCTCTGATACCATGACTTGTCACGACCCCAGGCCGAAAGGTATACGTACTGTTATGCGCACCTAGTCATGGACCCACAAGGGCTTGAGGGTTACCAGCCCGGACGCAACAAACAACGGCAGGTAGACCGGATTCATCGGCACGCAGGCCGAATCACCACGGTACTACTACTCCTTGTGTCCATGCTAGTCATAACCAACTATGCATATCAAAGCGTCGATGAACCGTATGAAATTGAAGATACATGACCAAATCTATACAGAGATGCTATATGTCTAGAAAGTGCAACATCAATCAAGGGTTACTGGGGTTACCAAGTGACGAAGGGATGAACCTTGGACCCGGAGAATAAGGATACCTGGTCCTAGGCCCAAGACTGAGGCCCAATACGAGAAGCTTCGGACTACTCTAGAAGGCCCAGTTGAAGCCCACCCGCAATGCCTTGCGGAATAAGATAGGAAACTTGTAACCGACTTAGGTTTAGAGTTCGAGTCCTCCCCGGGTACGGTTTGGGACCTGGCCATCTATATAAGGCCAGGAGAGCCACCGGGAGAGGGCCAAGCAATACCGCATCATCAAGCCTTGAGTTCGAGATCGTACTCTCGACTTGAGCAATCCCCCATTGTAACCGATCTATTCGATAATACAGATCGACAGAGGCATGAGTAAGGGTTTTACCTCTACGAGGGCCCCGAACCTGGGTAAATCGTGTCTCTTGTCTAGCCGACGATCACCGCCAGCGTCCACAGGTTCTCCTATTCGAAACCCTATGGGTTCACCCGAGGGACTTGTTGAGATGCAGATTCGACAATTGGAGCCGTCTGTGGGAACGGCGGGCGCTGGATCTCCGGCGTCTTCGGCTTCATCGACAACCAACTCGTGTTGGAAACCTTCGACATCGACCCCAACCAACCCGATTCGGATCGGATCTGTCGTAGTCACCCCTCACTCGCCGGAATCACGCCCGGAATTCAGCAATCTGGAGAAAAGCGTCACCTTGACGTTCGGGAGCTTCAAGTTCTACACCAACAAGGACGGGATCCTCCACTTCCCTGAAGAATCGGGATCTGAGTCAATCTCCAGCCCAGGAGTTGTCGAGTCACGACCCTATCTGGCAAAAAGTGGCGAGTCAATCCGCCTCAACACCAGCAATTTCCACACCCTCTCTACAGAGGAACACTCTCGGGTCAGGAAGGCCTTTCGAGTTACGCCTAGGACTCACAAGCCACGTCTGGCTCAAGTCTGCATGGCAGGACCGGAACAGCCACCCGCAGAGACTGAACAAAGCGCGAAAGAACGCGCCGAGATCAATGTTTCACGAGACGCCTGGCTCCGAGCAAAGGAGGCTATCCGCACAAGCAAACCACCTGCAGCCGGGGTCCCACACGAAGATATGGTCGCCTACCACTACCATCTAGTGAGAGCGGCCACTTCTATCAAGGAAGCTCGAGAAGATCTGGTCGTGCGAAAAAGAATGGTGGACGAGTCAAGCCAACGCCGAGCGCAGCTATCCCTATCACCTTCCGTCGGGAACCGCCCCCAGAAGAAGGGACGTGCCTCGAGAACCGCGACTATGGACGGCGAGTCCTTAAGCGGAATCAGCAAATCATTTATGCGTGTGGACGAAGATGGAAACATCCATCTGCAAACCCCCGCAGCCGCGGTGCTGGCCGCAGCTACCTACATGCAGATAAATCAACCAGGGGAAAACGATCCCCGCGCGGAACAATACAAGCAAGTACAAAAAGGACTAGGCATGGCAGCCGCAAAACTTGCCTCCTATGATCGCAGGAAGGTGGCCGAACCGAAGGACAAAGAAGCGCCCCGCGGACACAGAGACACTTCACCCGACAAGGAAAGGTCGCCTCGACGAGCACAGGGAAAAGAAGCCCGGCGACAAGGAGATAGCCCGAGTGGCAGCCATAGCAGCCCAAGAGGTCGAGACCGTAGCCGCAGCCCGAGGAGAGGTCGAGATCGCAGCCCACGGAAGAATCGTGATCGCAGCCCGCGAGGAAATCGTGATCGCAGCCCGAGAGAAAATCGTGATTGCAGCCCGCGAAAAGATCGAGGTCGCAGTCGCTCACGGCATCGTAGTAAAGAGCCGAGAGGAGACGCCAATCGAGATGAGCCCGGATACAATGCACGATCGGACATCGCCCAACGCAAGGTCGATAAAGGTCGGGCGGCAGAAATCGCGCACGCTCCCCATCAACATCCTCCGATGATGAAGTCTGCGGAGCCCTATGCTTTACCCGCAGCATCCGCGAAACACCGCTACCCAAAAGGTTTAAGCTATCCACGGAAGTACAGAAATACGACAGTTCGCAGGAGCCTTCTGCATGGTTGTCAGATTACCTCATGGTAGTAAAATGCCAACGTGGGAACAAAAACACAGCTATGCAGTACCTCAGCCTACACCTGGTCGGTGCAGCTCGCAGCTGGCTTGAAGGAAGGCCGAAAGCATGCTACGGGTCCTGGGACGACCTAAACATGGATTTTTGCAAAAATTTCCAAGCAACATACAAATGGCCTGCGAGCATCGAGGAGTTACGAGCCTGCAAGCAGAAAAGTGGCGAGTCTACTCGCGAATATATTCAGCGATGGACCACGCTGAGGAATACGGCGGGAAATATATCAGAAGAAGTCGCGGTTGAAGCATTCGCCAAAGGAGCACGGCGAACCTCCTTCAGGGAAGAACTAGGGCGGCTAGCACCCAAAACCATGGGAGAATTAATGGCCATAGCCGATAGATGGGCAAACGGCGAAGACGCAGTGCGCAACGAGAAAGATTCATCCCCAGCACGTGATGACAACTGCCATGGCCGAAAGAAAAGAAGAAAGAACTACGACCATGATGATCGAGAAGAATTCGTGGCAGCGGAGTTCACCAAAAACTGCGACACCGGATATTGTGGGAAGCGCGAGTGGAAACCTAATCAAGAAGAAAAAAAAACCGAGGAGGACCTCGACGGTTACTGCATGCTACATCTATTCACAGATAAGCGCATAGGCAAAACTAAGGCTACACACCTTCTCAAGGATTGCCGAAAGTTCATCGAAATCCACGAGGCCCTCCTGAAGAAAAACAGAGCAGCCACTAGTCAGGATTACCCGCAGTTTCCCTGAGGAGGAGCTCAAGGATTTCAACAGCCGCAAGCCCTGCCCCCAGCAGGAAACAAAAACGCGATGCTAGCCGCGCTGCCAGCACCACCCGCCCCTAATCAAGGATCCAACGGGTACCCGAACCCAGCGGGCCTCTTAGGCATGATACAAAAGGCCTCTTAGACAAACACGCGACAGTTGTCCATGGCTGTGCAAACTCTAGCTACAAAAACTGAGTAACTGAAGATGGCGGAGCACCCGATAACTTTCTCCAAGGAAGATCACCCCCGCGAGTCTATCGACTAGGACACGCCGCACTTGTCATACAAGCACAAATTGGCAATTACGAGCTGGCTCGCGTGTTCATGCACGGAGACAGCGGCATCAACATCATCTACGCAGACACGCTCCGGCGCATGAACAAGAATTTGGACGGACTCGCAGAATCAGAGACATCCTTCCACGGGATAGTTCCAGGAAAGGCAATCCATCCACTCGGAACAATCAACCTAGAGGTGGTGCTAGGAAACCGAAGCAATTACAGACGAGAGTTCCTCGACTTCGAAGTTGTCGACTGACCCTCATAGTACCACGCCATTCTTGGTCGAACGGCGTTCGCCAGATTCATGGCAGTACCCCATTACGCATATTTGAAGCTCGAGCTAGCCGGAGAATATGGCACAATCACCATCGACGGCGATTTTCAGAAGTCCAACAAGTGCGACATCGAATACAACGAGATCGCGCAATCTTTCGGGATGCAGGAAGAACTAGAGGAAATAGCAAAAACCACGGACCACACCGTGATGCCCTCACCAAGAAGAACGCTCCAGAGCTCGAGTTCAACACAAATAGCGGTACCCGCAAGCATCAAATACACCCGACGGATTCTGCGAAGACGGCGATGGTGTCCACCACCCTTTCACCAGCATAGAAAAGCGCGCTCGTCGAACTCCTCCGTGAGTACTGGGAAATCTTCGCCTGGCAGCCCTCAAATATGCCAGGAATACCCAGGGAGTTCGCCGAGCACCCACTCGAAGTCTACAAGGACGCAAAGCCCATCAAGCAGACCACCCGACCTGTTTTCATATCCTAAGCAGAAAGCGCTCGGAGAAGAGATAAACAGATTGCTCGCAGCAAAATTCATCAGAGAAATAAAGATATCCACTTGGTTAGCAAACCCAGTGCTGGTCCCAAAGAAGAACTCCAACATCCTTCGAGTGTGCATCGACTACACGTCGCTGAATAAACACTGCCCCAAGGATAACTTTCCCCTACTGCGAATCGACCAAATCGTGGACTCAACTGCAGGCTGCCAACGCCTCTCCTTCCTGGACGCCTACTCGGGATACAACCAAATTCGGATGAAACAGGAAGATGAGGAAAAGACAACATTCATCACACCCCACGGTGTATACTGCTACACGACCGAGTCTACGAAAACGGCGATGGTGTCCACCACCCTCTCGCCAGCATAGGAAGGCGCGCTCGTCGAACTCCTCCGTGAGTACTCGGAAATTTTCGCCTGGCAGCCTTCAGATATGCCAGAGATACCCAGGGAGTTCGCCGATTACTCACTTGAAGTTTACAAAGACGCCAAACCTATCAAGCCGACAACCCGACGGTTTTCAGAGCCAAAGAAGAAAGCACTTGGAGAAGAACTGAACAGATTACTCGCAGCAAAGTTCATCCGCGAGATAAAGATCTCCACCTGGTTAGCAAACCCGGTGATGGTCCCGAAGAAAAATACTGACATCCTTCGCGTGTGCAACGACTACACGTCGCTGAACAAACACTGCCCCAAGGATAACTCCCCCTACCACGGATCAACCAGATCGTGGACTGCACAGCAGGCTGCCAGCGCCTCTTCTTCTTGGACGCCTACTCGGGCTATAATCAGATTAGGATGAAAAAGGAGAAGACAACGTTTATCACACCCCATGGTGTCTACTGCTACACGACAATGCCCTTCGGGCTAAAGAACGCAGGCGCAACATATCAGCGCTGCATGCAAAAATGCCTTGCCAAGCTCATTGGCAAGAATGTACAAGTATACGTTGACGACATCGTCATCAAGACTCGAGTGGAGGACACGCTCCTCGATGATATCAGAGAAACATTCGATGCGTTGAACGCATACCGAATAAAACTCAACCCGACCAAGTGCGTCTTTGGCGTCCCTGCAGGACAACTTCTCGGGTACCTGGTCTCCGCTCGAGGAATTGAAGCCAACCCGGAGAAAATACAAGCAATCTTGACCATGAAGGAGCCCACCAATCTACGCGGAGTCCAACAGCTCGCCGGGCGACTAGCCGCCTTGAGCAGATACATCGCACGATTGGGCGAACAGGCGTTACCCTTCTATAAACTGTTGAAGAAGACGGATAAATTCGAATGGACACCTGAAGCAAAGCAAGCATTTGCATATTTGAAGCAAACAGTACAGAGCAGGCGTATCCTGGCTACACCACACGAAAGGGAACCGCTATACCTATACCTAGCCGCAACAAACCAGGTGATCAGCACAGCCATAGTAGTAGAAAGACCAGAAGAAGGCAAGGCATATGGAGTGCAAAGGCCAATTTACTACATCAGTGAGGTCCTTTCGCCGTGCAAACAGCGATATCCTCACTACCAGAAGCTTGCATACGGAGTTGTCCTTACAGCTCGAAAGCTTAAACACTACTTCCAGGAGCATACCGTAACGGTGCTAAACGACGCATCACTCGGTACGATAATGAACAATCCAATGGCATCAGGAAGAATAGCGAAGTGGAGCATCGACCTAGGCGCCTGGGACATCATCTATGCAGGACGCAATTCCGTGAAGTCACAGGTACTCGTGGAATTTCTGAGCAAATGGACAGAACTACAAACACCCGGACCACCGGAATATACGAGTAATTGGATCATGTACTTTGACGGGTCAAAAAGAAATGAAGGAGCTAGATCTGGGATCGTCCTAATATCACCGAGAGGAGATAAGTTGAAGTACGTCCTGCGATTGGACTCCCCCCCCCCCCCGACGATCCAGCATCAAACAATGACGCAGAATATGAGGCTTTGTTACATGGGATGTAGATGGCAATCGCATGTGGAGCCACCCGGTTGATGATCTATGGCGATTCTAATCTCATCGTGCAACAGACAATGAAGGAGTGCGACACTATCGCAGAAAACATGATCGCCTACCGGGACATGTATAATCTACTCGAAGGAAGTTCCAAAGGATGCGAGCTGAAGCACATTGCGAGATCCAGTAACGAAGAAGCAGACAAGTTAGCAAACATGGTGTCGTGGTGGTGTCACGGCAGATGCCATAGGATGGCTAAAGATGTGGGAACGATGGACGCTGGAGGTGCTCGGGGAGGGATCACGCGACGAGTAGCCGCGTGAGGTAAGAACCAAACACTGCAAACAACACGATCTACCCAGGTTCAGGGCCCTCGTGAGGAGGTAAAACCCCTACTCCTGCCTTTCTCTATGTATTCCGGTGTCTCACCGAGTAACCACAGTACAAAGTTCTTGCTACCGAGTAGCCTCTCTTCTCTCTACGTGATGAGCTAGGTCAAGAATCTAGGGTTTCCTTGTGTCCCAGTATGCGATCCCTCACGCAGGAGGCGGCGGGGCACCTTATATACACGGTGCCCAGCCAGGTACGTCCAAACACGGACAAGTGTCGACATAGTGTGCACATCGTCCTTCTTCCGAGTTCCCGCTGACAGCTTTGGTTCCTAATCTTGGCTGCATCCGGAAAGTCGTTGGGCAAAACCAAGGGGACAGTCTGGTATCACTGTGCCAAACACAGAGTAGGGCCCCCTTATCCTGCGACCGCCTGCTTCCACACTGTCACTGTCAGGCAGGCCGGTCCCAGATGAACAGTAGTTTGAATAGTGCCAAGTACGGACCCAGGATACGCGGGATCCTGTGTCAGAACGGCTCCTTTGACTTCTGGCCCGAGTAGATTCCCGCCAATCTTACTCGGACCAGCTCTTCTACTCGAACGGACATAACTCGCTTAATATCTCCTTCTGGTCATCCTTTCGTAAGACCGAGTAGCAGTTGACCGGGTAGCAAGTACCGGGTAGGCGGCTACTCGACCAAACTTCTCTTCTGACTGTTACCTTTACCACTTGCCTTTACCCTACTCGGGGGTAACCCCCCGACAGCAGTCCCCGAAGCTGATAGAGTCATGCGAACTCGTTCACTAGGCTCTGCCAGCTTTAAACCAATCTTTGCAACGCCGCCCTTGAGCCTTAAGATGCCGAGTAAAACCTCCGAGTAGCACTCTGGAAAGTACCTTGGGTCTCTTCTCTTCCGAATAGGGCTAGTCTCCTTCTCTGCGTCCGAGAAAAAGGACTTAGAGAATTTCTCAAACAGAGTCTCTGCAGCGCAGAGCACAATCCAGCCTTCCGTGCTGCAACTGGACACATGTCAAGCATCCGCGACCCTGACGTCTCGCTGCCCAGGACAGGACGTGCCACGCGCCCAGTTTTCACGGAGTGGGCCCACCGGCTCGTCATGTCCCATCAAGCGCAGTAATAGGCCACGATCTGGTCGTGGGATCAACTGTGGCCGTTACGCGCGCGTTCCGCGCTTGCGTGCGTTTCTATCCGGCCACAGGCCCCACCACACGAGAGTTATGGCCATGATTGATCCCACTACCCCGATGGTAACGGTAATCTGAGGAGAGGGTATAAATACCCCCATCGGTAACTTCCTTTTCTCCTTCCTCCGTACTTTCTTCTTTCGCCTCTCTGTTTCTTCTCCGCCGCCGAGCTCTCCGCCGCCGCGCAACTCTTTGCGCCGCCGCGGATTCACTCTCTCCACCCGATTCTTCCTAAGTTTTCACCATCTCCTCACTCGGTGCCATGGCTGCTCGCGCCGGCTGGGCTGGTTCTGATGTCACCGTCGATGACTGCTCCTGGCTCGTGAACACCCGGAGGGTTCCTCCTGGTGTTCAGTGCCGGCCGTCCGACGGTGAACTCGTTCCGGCCCCGCGGGAGGGCGAGCATATCGTCTACCTCGCGCACTTCGCGCGAGGATTCGGCCTGCCGGCATCCGATTTCCTCCGCTCCTTTCTGGACCACTTCCGTGTTCAGATGCACCACCTTCCCCCAAACGCAGTCGTCTTCCTCGCCTATCACACCGTGGTGTGCGAGGCCTTTCTCGGTGTCCGCCCCACGGTGCAGACATGGCTGAAGTACTTCCATCTTCGCCAGCAGAGCACCGGGAAGAAGGACGGCGCAGCCGCTGGCAGCCGGGTAACCGACACCGGCAGCGCCATGATGGTGCATCGGACGGGAACCAATCACCCTCGCATCAAGGGATTGGATTCCGTCCGTATGTGGCAAAAGTCCTTCCTCTACGTGAAGAATATCCCCGCCACGAAGGGGGGAAAGGTAACGGACCGCATCAACCTGCCTGCCTGGAGCAACCGGGCTCCATCCGGGCAGAATTGGAAGACGAAGCCCTCCAACGACCGCAACGCCGTGCAGATGGAGGAGCGGCTCGCTGAGCTAATCGGAGAGGGCCTCAAGAGCGATGATCCCGTCGCCTGCTGGATCCGGAACCAGGTGCTGCCTCTACAGCAGCGCTCCCACCCAATGTGCTACTTGGGAGGCCCCCGCGATTGCACTCGGACGACCACGTTCGAGCTCAGCAACGCGGACGTCGCCGCGCACGCAAGGTCCATCCTGACCACGGGCCTCCGAGATAACTGGCAGTATGGGTTCATCCCCTTCATCCGCACGAAGCCGATTCCACGGGTACGTTCTCCTTACTCTGCTTCCAGTATATATGTAATCCGAGTAGATAGCCTTCTCTCCTTGCCGCGCCTAGCAACTGCATTCCGCGCCGAGTAGAGCACTCTGCAGAACTGCCTAGGCTTAGTATGCTTGATGTTTGCACGCCTTGCCGAGTAGCATACTTAGGAGAAATACTTAGGCTTAATGTGCTTGTTGTTTGCACGCCTTGCCGAGTAGGACACTTAGCAAATTTTCCTAGGCTTAGTGTGCTTTGTGTTTGCACGCCCATCCGGGTAGAATGCCTTCACGCTACTCGGCTAATTCGCAATGTTTCTCTGTCTTTCAGGTCCTTGACCGCCAGCTTGCTGAGAGCTGTGAGCGCTTCGAGGGCAACTGGTCATCTGACCGAGAGGAAGATGACCAGGCCTCCTTCGAGACCACGGACCAGCTCGATCCTTCTGACGCCGCCCAGGCGGGTGATCCTCCCGCGGAATCGTCCCTTCGCGACTGGTCTGATGATGAAGTTGAAGGTAATTTGGACTTATCCCCTCTGACCGCGAGTAGCGCAAACCAATCGCTTTCTGCTTCTGAAGTGCTTTTCTTCCTTTTTATCTCACAGATGTCGCTGATGCTGGTGGCGAAGACGAGGATGATGATGAGGACGAGGCGGCCCAGGTCGTCAAGCCTCTTGCAGTTGTCGCTCCTGCCACCCGCAAACGGACAGGCAGTGGCGCCCAAGAACCTCCCGCCAAGAAGAAGAAGGCGACCGAGAAGGCGACCAAGAAGGTCGTGAAGAGAAAGAAGCCAGCGATTCCTTCCCGCAAGGGGTAAGTTCCTTCTCGGTTGCATCTTTCTGTTTACCTTGTTCTCCTCGGTTGACTCCCAATCCTTTTGCCTCGCTGTTTTCTCTTGATTTCCTCTGCCCTCTTCTTATTTCTGACCCCAATTTTCTCTTCAGAGCCCCCTTGGACGCGGATGCCGCTCTTGCGTCCACCGAGACTCAGAAGAAGGCTGCCATCGATGTCGACAATCTAATCGACCTCCACGGCGATGAGAACGACGCCGCCAACGCACGATCAGAGGGCACTGATGCCCAGAACGCCGAGCCAGAGCCGCAGTCCCGCGCCGAGCAGGAGGCGCAGGACGCTGCTCACCAAGAGAAGCCACTTTCCCCTCCGGCCAACACCGCCGAGGGGAACCAAGATCAAGATACAGAGATGCACCACGACGCCGCCCTTGAGCGGCAGGAAGAAGGAGAGGAGCAGCCAGCAACAGGGGCTGCTGGACAAGAAGACCCCGCGGCCCAGCCGCGGGTAGAAGAAATGGATGCCTCACAGCCAGATCCCGCTGCCGAGCAGCGGGTAGAAGATGCGACTGGGCATTACCCTCTGAGCGACGTGCAACCAGTCGCCGCGCAGGGTAGCGCCCAGCCTGATGCCGCACCGGATAGCGCGCCCCTGGCGCCACCAACGGATCAGGGTAGCGCTCAGCCTGATTCCTCCTCGGTGCAGACAACCGATGCTGCACCCAGCCCTCCGGCCAGGCCGCTTACAAGGAAGAGTGCCCAAGATGCTGCAGAGAAGGAGGCAGCCGAGAAGAAAGCCGCCGAGAAGGAGAAGGCTGAGGAGAAGGAGACCGAGAAGCAGAAAACCGAGAAGCCAGTCGCCGCGAAGCCAACTGCCCAGAAGGAGAAGACAAAGAAGCGGGCTGCCGACATGCCGCCGCCAACATCAACTGGCCAGTCCAGTCAGCTGGTTATTCGTGATCCCAACGCGGTTGCTGCCGCCGCCGCTGCGGCTGATCAGCCCTGCTACCCCGACTACATGGTGAAGGTTAGCCATCAGCACCAGGTCGGCTTTTCCCCCAAGGACCGGAATCTTGCTCTTCAGAAAGGGAGGAAAGCCGTGGCAGTGGATTCCAGGCCCCCGGCCCCAAATCAAGATAAGTCCGTCTCCATTGCTTCTCGGGGAGTCCAAGACCAGGCGATAACGTCCCAGAGCCTCGAGCAAGTACTCGACCTGATCGGCTTCATCGACGCCAAGTGGGACATCAAAGTTCTCGGCAACCCCAACTGGAACGGCATCGATCTGGGCGACATCGACCATATGCGTCAGGATTGGAACAAGGTGGACTTGGGTTGCAAACCCATGACCGTCTCGACCACCTCTCCTACACTTGCTGCCAAGATGTCCGTCCACCGCAAGAACGCCGAGGACCTCGAGCAATCCTACGCGGTAAGTTCCTGTTCATCCTCTCCGAGTTGCATTTTCACTTCTTTTCTACTCTTCTTCTTTTCCTTATCCATCACCCAGTCCACGAGATTCTGGCCGAGTAGGCGGACACTCTCCCGAGTAGCCGCCTTCTCGGGTTGAATCTCAAGTACTTTGCCTGATTCCTGTTTCTTTTGCTTCTCAGAATAGCGTACTGAAACGGACTAATTTGCATCGTCGGCTACTCTGGAATCATGCCATTGCCAAGAGGCGCATTGCCGCCTTGGAAAAAGAGAAAACGATCGCCGAGGAAGCCGACAAGGAAGTGATAAACAACACTCTGAGGCTGTCTGAAGTTGAAGGTACGCTCCTAGCTGCGCGGTTCTTGCGTTTGGTGTTTACGCCCGCTTTTGCTTTTTGCGCTAACTAATGTTACTCTGCAGGGAAGCTGAAGGCCCTAACGGACGAGCACGAGAACTGCCGTGCCTTCGTCGAGAGTGGCCAGGCCACCATCAAGAGATTGGAAGGTACGTTGCCGTCTACTCGGCTTTTCCTGTGTTTCTTTCTTTCGCTTCTCTGCTAACCGTGCTCTGCTCTTTTCAGAAGATCATAAGAAGTTTGTTGAAGAACATCAGGATTGCCTCAAACCGGCTGAGGTGCAGCAGCAACTGTCCAGCCAGGCTGTCGAGCTGATGAAAGAGCATGCTACCGAGATGGAGAAGCTCCAAGTTCAGCTGCAGACTGCGCTCCGGGATGCTATCAATATTGGTGCTGAGAGGGACAGAGTAATCGCCGAGAAGGCAAAGAGCGAAGCAGCAGCCAAGGCCAGGGAGAGAACCCTCAAACAGGAGTGTGAGGTGCTAACGAAGACCAACGCTGGGCTCTTCACTCAGCTCGAGGAGCTCCGCTTGATTCAAGAGAAGCATATATCCAACGAGGAAGCCTGGAAGACCCAGCTGTTAGGGCTGCGCCATGATTTGAACAGTAAGTGTTCCCTTTTCTCCGCTTCTCCGCTACTCGGCTGCGCATTTCTTCTCTTCTTCTCGTTTCATGCTTCCACTCTGTTATCGTTTCTGATCTTCTCGATAGCTCTTGCAGGAATCTTTCCCAACCTTGAATCTTCTAGCGTGCCCGCCCTGGAAAAGATCCGAGCAGCTCGTGCTGAGAAGGGCGAGCCTATGGACACCAGAGCAGAAATCGAGGAGAGTATCCTGATTATGCAGAGCCAGTGTCCGCGGCTAGCGGGCGTGGGCACCGAGTTGGTGCGCGTCGCCTTCCAGATCCACAGCGTCTTCTGGCCTGAAGACTCCGCACCGACAACAATCTCTGGGCTTGCCTTGAAGCTGCAGCGCGTGAAAGCTGAATTGAAGAAATGGCGCGCCTCGGGAGCTCGGGCAGGTGCGGACATGATGCTGCTCTTCGTCACCACTTGGTACGAGAACCTGAATATGCAGATCATCCGCGAGATGCGCCGAGACTCCAAGTGGGAGAAGGACCCCGACTGCGTGGCTATTCGCCAGGTGATTGCTCACGAGATCGCGCAGTATGCCGACACAGCGACCTTCATCGATGGCCTCACCGAGCTCGACACCGAGGTGGACGAGGGCGAGGAGGAGGATGAAGACGAGGAGACGGACACCGACGAGCCGGACCTGAGCTACTTCGACTCTCCAGCTGCCAAGGACGGGAAGGGGAAAGCCGCGATCATCGCGGGTAGCGATGAGGAGGACGAGAACGTGGAGATGTCGATCGACATCTCCGCGCTCGAGTTCGGCACCTCATCGGGGGCTGCCCTTGACGACACCGTCAACCTTCGCGCCCAAGCCAGCGGCTCCACCTCCGCGACAACGCCCGTCTCGGTGGCCACGGCCACTTCAGACCAGGTAGCCACCGAGCCCAACGCCGAGGACGAAGCAGCGAAGTCTGTTGACGCCAGCCTGGAAACGGACACGACCAAGGCCACAGCTGAAGAGGAGGCAGCCAAGGCTAGCACCGAGAACGCTGCCTCAACCTGAGTTTATCCTGCAGCTTTATTTCTCAAACACTTATCAGATCCCCGGGATGCCGGGTGCAAATGTATCAGACTATTTATTCCGTTGCTAATCATTTTTATTCCCACTTTGTTATTTTCAACTTAATCAATTTGTTCAGCCTGGGCTCGATGCCGGGTTGCGTTAACATGCGAGTCCCCGAGTTGCATTTCTTATTCACTCTCTCTTTTAGTCTCAGCTCTACCCGCAACTTGTTGCTTTTTTGGTATTCGAGTCACAAGAGTTAAAGAGCAGAGCTGCAAATACTTAGCCGCTTAGAAACAATCATAGTAACGCAGCCCACCACTTAGCCGAAAAGATAAGACACAGAACAGTAATAAAAGCACCCTACTCGGTTCCTGCACTCTTCCTTTCCTTAGTAATTTTTCTTGTGCTCATGGACCTTTTGCTTGTTCTCTTGCTTGCCATGAAGCCGGGTTTCGGACAGCAGCAAAGTCGAAGAGTTGGCATGTAGGTTTAAACACAGTACTCAATGTACCTTCGAATTTTGAAGTAGAGCAACTGAATAGGCAAAAGATAAAGCCGAGTAAAAACACTTAGAGCAAATATGGACGAGGGCAGTCCCCGAGTTCAATTTCAGATTGCAGAGTAGAATTTCAACTCGGATAAGAAGGTACATACACATCTTTGCTCACGAATGAAAACGACGGAGTAGAGCTACATTCCAAGGGCGCTTGGTTTCCTCTCCAGCTTTATCTGCCCTATTCACCTGTGGTGGGCGCGCATCTATAAGATAGTAAGCATCGTTGTGCAGCGCTTTGCTCACAATGAAGGGCCCTTCCCATGGAGGAGACAACTTGTGCATCCCGGCTGTGCGCTGCACGAGCCTAAGGACCAAGTCTCCTTCTCGGAAAACCCTTGGGTTCACCTTTCGGCTATGATAACGCCGCATGTTTTGCTGGTAGATAGCCGAACGTGACAGAGTCAGCTCTCTTGCTTCTTCAAGCAGGTCAACGTCGTCTTCTCGAGCTTCTCTCGCCTCCACCTCAGTGTAGAGGGTTACTCGGGGGGAGTCATTCTCTAGGTCTATTGGCAACACGGCCTCAGCCCCGTATACCAAGAAGAATGGCGTGTAGCCGGTTGACCGGTTAGGGGTAGTCCTTAGACTCCACAACACCGCTGGCAACTCGTCTAGCCAACACCCAGGTGTTTTCAGCAGCGGCTCCATCAGCCTTGGCTTTATGCCTGCCAGTACCATGCCGTTTGCTCTTTCAACTTGCCCATTGGAAGCGGGATGTGCGACTGACGCAACGTCTAGTCGGATATGCTTATCTCTGCAGAACCGCACCATTGCTCCCTCAGCAAAATTGGTGCCGTTGTCGGTGATGATGTTGTGCGGGTAGCCATATCTCAGGATCACATCCTTCACGAATTTCACAGCTGTGGCCCCATCGCACCTCCGAATAGGCTTCACCTCGATCCACTTGGTGAACTTGTCCACCATGACCAAGATGTGAGTCATGTTGCCTCTAGCCGGTTGGAAGGGCCCGACCATGTCCAAACACCAAACAACAAATGGCCAAGTGATAGGAATTGTCTTCAACTCGGAAGCAGGCATGTGAATCTTACTCGCGAACATCTGGCAGCCATTGCACTTCCTCACGATGTCTTCAGCTTGCTGCAGTGCTGTGAGCCAGTAGAAGCCATGCCGAAAAGCTTTCTTGACCAACGCCCGAGAGGAGGCATGGTGCCCGCATTCTCCTTGGTGTATCTCTACCAGAATTTCTTCTCCCTCTGTTGGGTCCACACAACGCTGCAGCACGCCGGTGGCACTTCTCTTATGCAGCACATCTCGGACTATAGTGTAGCCCTTGGATCTTCTCTGAATCTGTCTCGCAGCCACTTCATCTTCTGGCAGAGTGCCGTCCCTTAGAAAGGATAATATGGGCATGGCCCAACTCGGTGTCTCCCGTGTGGGAAACACTGGTTCGTCCACTTCCATCGGGACAGGCACCTCTGGTTGCTCTTTAGGGATGGGAGCACTTCTCTGAAGCCCAGACCGATTAGCAAGGACTTCCTCAATGAATGCGACAGTCCCCGGGTTAAGGACAGCAGTCCCCGAGTAAGGAGTGGCAGTCCCCGAGTAAGGAGTGGCAGTCCCCGGGTAAGGAATGGCAGTCCCCGAGTAGGGAATGGCAGTCCCCGAGTAGAGGACGGCAGTCCCCGAGTCGGGAGCAGCAGTCCCCGGGTTTCCTACAGCATTCTCCCAGTCAATCTCCATGGGATCAGATTCCTCACTTGGCAGAGAAGGAACAAATATGGACTCTGAGTTGGGAGAGGGCTTGATGGATGGCTTCCTCAAATGCTCCAAGGCAACCCCCGCCGGGATGGATTGCCGAGAAGATCCCAACTTGGACAGCTCGTCTGCTGCTTCGTTCTCTGCTCGGTGGATGTGCTGGAACTCGCAGCCCTCGAAGAATCCAGTCATAGACTGCACCAGGAAGCGATAGGATGCCATGTTGGCATCTAGAGCATCCCATGTACCAGAGACTTGCTGCACCACCAGATCTGAATCGCCATAGCATATAATACGCTGCACGCCAACCTCCTTGGCTACTCGCAAACCATGCACCACTGCCTCGTACTCTGCTACGTTGTTGGACGCCTTGAAGTGGATCTGCAGCACATACTTGAGTTGATCTCTCTTGGGTGACGTAAGCACTACGCCAGCACCAAGGCCTTCCTTCACCTTCGAGCCATCAAAGTGCATCTTCCAGTAATTAGAAACTGGAGCAGGAGGTTCGTACTGCACCTCGGCCCAATCCACCAGGAATTCTGCCAGAATCTGAGACTTGATGGCTTCTCTTCTCGCGTACGCGGGTGCATACGCGGCCAGCTCGATTGCCCACTTGGCTACTCTGCCACTCGCCTCCTTGTTGCCCATGATATCCGAGATGGGAGCAGAGCTCACAACCGTGATAGGATGCTCTTGGAAGTAATGCTTTAGCTTCTTGGCGCCCAGGTACACGCCGTAGGTCATCTTCTGGTAGTGCGGGTAGTTTTGCTTGGAGCTAGACAGCACTTCACTAAGATAGTACACTGGGCGCTGCACACTCTTGCCTTCTTCTTCTCGTTCCACCACAATCACCACACTGACTACTCGGTTAGTCGCAGCAATGTACAGCAGCATTGGCTCCTTGGGTAGCGGACTAGCCAAGATGGGAGCGCTAGCCAGCATTGCTTTCAGCTCGTTGAAAGCTACGTCCGCTTGCGGAGTCCAGACAAACTTGTCACTTTTCTTCATCAATTGGTACAGAGGCAGGGCCTTCTCGCCCATTCGGCCCAGAAAACGGCTCAGAGATGCTAAGCAACCAGTGAATTTCTGCACGTCTTTCAGGGATCTCGGCAAAGACATGCTCTCAATAGCTTTTATCTTTGAGGGATTGGCTTCAATGCCCCGACTAGACACTAGGAAGCCGAGTAGCTTACCAGCCGGGACACCAAAGGTGCATTTACTCGGATTCAGCTTCATTTTGTACTTGCGTAGGTTAGCAAAGGTTTCCTCCAGGTCGGCAAGCAGAGTATGTGTTTTATTCGTTTTGATGACAATGTCATCTACGTACACCTGCACATTCTTGCCAAGATGGTCGTGCAAGCATTTCTGCATGCATCTCTGATAGGTTGCACCCGCATTCCTCAAGCCAAAACACATGACACGATAGCAATAAGCCTCGTACGGGGTAATGAAAGTAGTCTTTATTTGATCAGCAGGATTGAGTGCAATCTGGTGGAAACCAGAGTAGGCATCTATGAAAGACAACAGTTCACAACCAGCAGTGGAATCGATCACCTGATCGATGCGAGGTAGCGGGAAAGGATCCTTGGGGCATGCCTTGTTCAAGTCGGTGTAGTCGACACACATGCGCCATGCAGTGGCAGCCTTGGGATCCTCCTTCTTCTTCTCGACCATGACCGGGTTGGCTAGCCAATCCGGATGCAGCACCTCCATGATGAAATTGCTTATCAGCAGCTTGGTGATCTGGTCACCAATGGCCTTCCTTCTCTCATCTCCGAAGCGGCGCATAGCCTGCTTCACTGGCTTGGCGTCAGGACGCACATGTAATGAGTGCTCAACCAACTCCCTCGGGACTCCTGGTAGATCTTCATTGGACCAGGCGAACACGTCCCGATTCTCACGGAGGAAGTGGATGAGCTCGCTTTCCTATTTCTCCGCCAACCCGGAGCCAATGATGGCTACGCGGTCGGGGAATTCGGGGTCGACCTGGACCTTCTTGGTCTCCTGAGACGCCTGGAATGCGGTCCCGTGTGGGGTACTCGGCACGCCTTGCGCGCCAGCTTGCGCGGACTGCGTCATAGCCACCACCTCATACATCTTCTTCTTCTCGGCAGCAATCACCATCGACTCCGCCAACTGGGAACCAACAGAGGCACACTCCATGGACTTCTTGTAATCACCAGAGATAGTAATTATGCCATTGGGACCAGGGATCTTCATCTTCAGATACGCGACATGAGTAGAGGCCATAAACTTGCTCAGAGCAGGCCTGCCGAGTAGAGCATGGTAAGGGCTCTGATGATCAACCACTTCGAACTGCAGGCGCTCTGTGCGGCAGTTCTCCCTGGTGCCGAATAGCACATCTATCCACACTCGGCCAATCGGGTTGCACGAGATCCCGGGCACAATGCCATGGAAAGTAGTCTTGCTGGGCAGCATCATGTTCTCGGCCAGGCCAAGCTTCTCAAGTGTGTCTTTGTACACGATGTTGATGTTGCTGCCGTTGTCGATTAGCACCTTGCTGAACCTCACATTCTTCTCGGGACCCAGGAAGGTAGGATCCAGCACCAACGCATAGCTACCCGGATTGGGCATCACCTTGGGATGATCTACTCGGGACCACCTGATCTCCTGGTCACACCAATACATGTAGTGAGGGACAGCAGGAATCACTGCATTGACCTCCATGGCCCGCCTGTGCTGTGATTGCTTGTCGACTGGCTCAGAGGTGAAGATCATGTAGCTCTCGTGGTGCTCTTGGTACTGGTTGGAGCCTCCGCCCCCATTGTTGCCGTTGTTGTTGTTGCCTCTGTTGTTGTTGTTGTTGCGGTTGTAGTAGTTGTTGTTGTTGCGGTAGCTCTCATTGTTGAAGTGACGGTTGGCTCCTAAAGCCACCTGGTTCACATTTTCTCTTCTGGGGTACACTGGCGGCCGAGCTGCGGGTGCGCGAGTAGGCTGCACATTGGCGTTGGCCGCTGGCAGAGGAGGAGGAGGAGGCAAGCCACCATTCTTGATCACATCCCACCACTCGCACTGCCGAGTAGTGTGGTTAGCAGGCCTTGAGGGGTGGTGAGTGTGAAAACTGCATGGGCCATCCTTCATGTCGTCAAAGACGAACTTCTTCGGCTGCTCGGAGTTGCCGCTACTCGAGTGAGGAGTACGGAATGGTTTCTTGTTGCCTTGGCCCTGGTTCTGGTTCTGCCCGTAGGCTCCAGCAGGTTTCTGCCTTTGGCTACCCCCAGCTCCAATAGCCATTGCATTCACCTCTTCAGGGTCATACCGAGTATCTATTCGGTCACCCCTGCGCTTGTTGCAGAACTCGTTGCGCTTGCTGTTGCTGAAGTTTCTTCTCGGCTCAGAGGAGTCCATCAGGGGCTGAGTAGGATCACCGAGTGCGTACTGATCCGCAGTCTTGATGGTCTCCGCCAGAGTGTTTGGCATCTCCCTCTGCAACCTCTGCCACAACATGCTGCCATGCCTGCATCCCTGCGCAAACCAAGTGATGGCCTGGGCCTCGTTCACACCTTCGCAGGTGTTCCTCAATGTGCTCCACCGAGTAAGGTACTCGCGGTCTGTCTCGTCTTCTCGCTGCCTGCAAGCGGACAGCTGATGTGGCCTATTCGGCCTCTTGTAGGTGCTGGTGAAGTTGCTGATGAAGGCATCCGAGAAGTCCAACCAGCAGTTTATGCTGTGCTTGGGCAAGTTGTTGAGCCACGTGCGAGCTGGACCCTCTAGCATCTGCGGGACGTACCGCACTGCCCATCTCCTGTTGCCGCCTGCAATGTGGACTGCGGTGACGTAATCATTGAGCCAATCTTCGGGCTTGGTGCTGCCATTGTAGCTCTTGGTGCCCCTTGCGAGCTGAAAGTTCTTCACGGACGGCTCGTTCATGATACGCGGGCCAAAGCACTCGGGGCCAGGGGGACCCGTGTTCTCCAACCGAGCTGACAAGTTGATCCGGTCCAGCTGATGCCTCGCATCTCCAGGTGCCAACACGCGCTCGCCAACACGGTCCTGAATGTCATAGCCAGCCATCTCCATGGCCGAGTAGCCGTCATCATATCTGTCCACCTGCACAGCTGCAGGCTGCTCCACCGGGTTGGCGACTGGCGCCACTGCGCGCGGCTGCTGCCTCTGCCGAGTAGGCGGAGCAGCGGGACGCTGAGAAGGACCTGGACGCGCTCCACCTCGGGCCTGGCTTTGAGCTTGATGGGCTTGAGAGCCTGCTCTTGCAGCGTTGTGTTCCTGCCCGGGCTGCTGCGGCACAGCAAGCTGTCTCGCGGCAGCAGCCGGGTCATACACCTGCATTTGCCTATCTCTGGCCGAACGTCCGCTGCGGCTCTTCTCGCGGCTGGGATGCGGAGACGAGGCCTGATCGTTAGATCTAGCCGCGTGCGAGTGCACCACCTGCGAAGCCCCAGCACCCGGGTTGGCCTTCCTGAACTCCTCATTCTGCCTAGCAGCCTCCAACACCAACTCGTTGAGCCTTTCCTGCTGCCTAACGCGCGCGTCGCCGTCTAGACGAGGCAACTCGGCAGCTACAGCCTCTGCAGCTCTAAGTGTCTTGGCAGGTGTGCTATACCTAGGCCTAGTGGAAGTGTTTGCGGTGGCGGACTGAGCAGGAACCTCTACCACTGTCGCCATCTCGGCACCAAGATTACGCCGCGTGGCGCCTACTCTGCTAGCTCTCCTAGTGACTGGGGTGAAGCCATGAGCCTTGTTGTACTCAAGCTGGTCAAAGCTAAGCTCTAGCCTGACGTTGTCTAACTCCGCCTGCTCGGCGAGCAGCTCCTGACGTTGCCGCTCGAGCTGCTCCTTCATGCTCAGGAGCTCGAGGTCGGTGGGGGTTGGCATGCCATTCCGCCCAGCCGACGCGGGAATAGTCGGAGTGGTGGAGGGAGGGAGGTTACACTCCTTCTCGTAGGGCCTGTGAGTCCTGCCACCAACGCTCGTGGTAGCAAGATCCTCGACCACGGCCGCGTAGCCAGTAGCAGCCGCGCCAGCGTTTGCCGCCAAGCCGGTCACCATCACCTCGGCGCGGTTCGCAGAACGGCACGCGGGCCTTCCGCGAGCAGCGATCACCGCAGGAGGGTCCTCCGCGTCATGCACCAGCTCGGGGTAGACATGGTCGGTGACGGTGGCGACGTAGACGAGATGCGCGCCGAAGGAGATCACCGTGCCGCCCTCCGGCATGGCCTTGCCACCGAAGTCGCCTGCGTTGTCGGTGACGAAATCGAAGGAGCCGAATCTGTGGACAAGGCCACAGACTACGCGCTCCGCCGAAGAAGATCCCGTCCGAACTGAAACCCCAGCCAGCGCCGCTGGTTGCCCCACGGTGGGCGCCAACTATCGTGGTGGTGTCACGGCAGATGCCATAGGATGGCTAAAGATGTGGGAACGATGGACGCTGGAGGTGCTCGGGGAGGGATCACGCGACGAGTAGCCGCGTGAGGTAAGAACCAAACACTGCAAACAACATGATCTACCCAGGTTTAGGGCCCTCGTGAGGAGGTAAAACCCCTACTCCTGCCTTTCTCTATGTATTCCGGTGTCTCACCGAGTAGCCACAGTACAAAGTTCTTGCTACTGTGACGCCCCGAGATCGGGCACTATGCAGATTTCAGCATTCCCGCCAAATCCGCATAATAACCGATTCCAGGTTGCCACTTGTGATAACATTACAACGTGACGCCCCGAGATCGGGCACTATGCAGATTTCAGCATTCCCGCCAAATCCGCATAATAACCGATTCCAGGTTGCCACTTGTGATAACATTACAACAGTTCACGAATAATCCACAACAACAGAAAAGATATATACAAGAGGACTCAAACGAGTCAAGGATACAACTGATACAATACAAAGATCCAAATAACAGCGGAAGAAAACAACATAGCGTCCGACTACGGACAAGATACAAATTGGACTAAGAGTCCTGAAGATAACCGAGAGCGTCCAATCCCTGCCCAGGCCAAGCCGGAGGGATTCCCAAGCTAACGTTGTCAGACTTCAAACCTGTTGACTGCAATATTGAATATGCAGCCACGAAAAAGATTCGTGGGTCAGTACGGTTAAGTACTGGCAAGTGGATAAACCATACTCACAAGATACCGGCGTAGCCAGTCATCACAAGATACAAATACTTTGGGATCAACGGAAAGGAAGGGATTATTGCAAATAAGCGACAGCGGGCTGCACTAACCAACTACAGAGAGATACTACAACTTCCGGCTAACAGAAAGAAGATAAGATCGAGTATCGTAACCAACTGAAAGTAACTCCAAACAAACCCATCCTGGATCTCGCCCCTTATCCAAAGAAGCAATCCGAGGATAACTCACACAGTTGGATTAATGAATAATGGATCAGGTTGTTGTGTCAATAAGACTATTACTAGTCAAGTTATTATCATTAGGTGTGAGTACTTGTTACCAGTACTTTCACCAAGTCGTCACATAACCGCGGACAACACGGCTTCTCGAGAGATTTATCCCTGCAGGGTGTGCTCCAGTACCCGTACACACTCAAGCCACCAACTAAAACTCAGGTTGGCTTGACACGACCCAAACCGTCTCTACAACCCATCCTAGGAGCCACGGAGCTATAAGGTCCCGGCCAGTCCGCTAAGCGCAGGGGTGAAAACCACACCCCCCGGCACCACAGGCCTCGTCCTATATGCATCATCATCATCATCATCAGTAACCATGGGTGATCAACCCATTATGCAAGGAGCAAATGGAACACCCGAACTAAGTGTGGCTCTTCGGACAAGCTGCAGATCAGGTCTAAGTCGAGGGGGTCCCATACTACCACCCGGATGCGGTGAGCACGCTCATCATGGATCAGTAGACAAGACTCTTTTCCTAATTAAGTTCGACACTAGCAGGCTCCAAAACCCTAACCCGGGCCTCCTGCCGGTGCCTTAACATCAAATTATTATTACCCCAGACATTAACATGTTGTTGATTGAATTGAAACCCAGCTATCAACTAAACAGGTGATACGACAAAGGATAACAAGACTCGAGCACAAACAAACCTAAGCATACAACTACGACACGAGGGCCAACAAGGTAAACAAGCAACAGTTAATAGGAAGTGGAAAGAAAGGCTATATCTTGGCTGCAAGGTAAACATACGATAGGATCGAGACACAAGCATCGTATCAACAGGCTAGAATAAGAACAACGGAAAGCATCGGTAACAAGTGATGAAAGGCAGCCATTTGGCAGCAAGTGAGTATACTTGCCTGAGATCCCGCAAGGTAGCAGAACTTGTCGTTGCTCACATCATCTCAACGTCCTATCCGGGAAGAAGCAACGAACCTCGAACAAACACCGGATGCAACAATTACTACTACGGCAAAAGATCCAGCATGATCAAGATATGGATGCATGACAGGTTTAAATATGCATCAAGGTAAACTAGTTGACAAGATAAACAGATTGAAATGGACCCATATGCAATTTGAGTTGCATATGAAAAGCCCATGAATTATGGTTGTAGCAATTGTTTTCCAACTAATCAACAGGTGAAGGTGGATTATCATGATGCATGGATGAGGAAAACAACAAAATAACAACAATAGAACCAGTTGAAATAAGGTTTAACAAGTTTGGAAATTATTGGTTAAGTGTGGAAAGTTTGGTTACGTAAGCATGTCACACAAGAAATTGTTGTTTTCATCAAGTTAAAGTGTTCAAAACAATTAACAAAATTTGTATTTGAAAAGAACATCAAATTTTAGTTGGATTACATGTTTCAAATATTGAAATTGGAATTAGGATAATTTAATTATGAATTAAACAATATTAAACAAGTTTTAAATGGATTTGAAACAAGTTTGAATTTAATTGAAGTTTTATTTGTTCAAAACATAATTTCAAACTCACATTTGAAAAGTTCACACTTTGATGGTTTGAAAACATATTTTGCATGTTCAAAATTATTTTATTTTGAGCAAGTTATGATTTTATCAAATTTAAATGATTTAAACAAGTATTAAATTATTTAGGCAATTTAAATTATTCAAACCATGAAACAAAATTTATATTTGAAAAGGTTATTCAAAATTGTATGGAAAACATATTTTATTTGTGGAAATTGGATTTAAAATGAGCAAGTTATTATTTTGGCAATTTTAAATGCAACAAACAAGAAACAGTTGTTTTCAGCAATTTAAATTATTCAAAACAGCAAACAAAGTTGATATTTGCAAAGTTTAGAGAATTTTGATTGGAAAACATATTTTACTTTTCAAATTTTGAGTTAAAATGAATTAGTTATGATTTATGCAATTAAATCAATTTAAATTGAGTCGGAAACCCAACATTTAATTTAGGAGGTTCACGTTATTTATCTACCCATCAAGATTAAATGTTGTTTAACATGGGAAACAATTCATAGGTAAGTGACACAAAATTAAATGGAACGGGTAATTTAAATACTCAACATATTCCATATTTATTAATTAGGTGCACATACATAACACTACTAAAATGCAAGATGAAATGTGCAAACATGAGAATGTATGGCATATTACTATTCCTTGCATTTTTGTGATCCAAAATGGTATTTTATACGTTGCATTTGGAGCTATAGTTGGCAAGTTATGAACTAAACATTTTGGCAAAAATAAACAGAATAGAAGTATGGCCTAGGAGTTGAACTTGGGTCTCACATGTGGTAGTTTGGGCTGTAAACCATTGAGCAGCTGTGTTGTTTGTGATTTTATCTGCAACTGACGCAATAAGACATGTGCTTCGGGTGTTAGCTGAACAAATACACAGAAGAGTTCAGGCAGTCAGAACAAAAGAGAATTTCGACTGTGCTGGGGATTGAACCTGGGATCTCTCGAGATGAGTAAGGGAACAGAACCACTAAACTAGCTACGAATTGGTGATGGTGTTCGGCTCTGAAGTTATATGACACACACAGGAACCGTAACTGAATTTAACAGATTCAGAAAACTGAAAAAAAAAGGAAGTATTTTGCATCAATGGGGATTGAACTCGGGTACTCCAGGAGCCCAACAGGGTTAAGAACCACTGGAGCTGGCCACAGTTTCTGATTGAGTCTGCAACTGACATAACATGAATAATTGCAACGATCCTAACTGAACTTTCAATCGGCAAAGTGGCAGACTTCAGGTTCAGCTGTGATGGCGACGAAACTACAGAGAGCGCTACTGATCAACTCGCGTCCAGAAGCTCCAGGGTTGAAGGTATACAAAATAAAAGACGGAGATATTTCGACGCGGGTGGGGGAATTGAACTCGGGACCTCCCAGGATGCAGTCAGAGGTAACGCCAATGGGCTAGTTCCGAGTTTGCGTAATGACTTGAAACAGAAACAAGAAGAGGTGACTAGTTGGCATAACTGAACTTCCACGAAACAAAGCTTCAGACTTGGTCTTCCTGCTGCAGCGCGACAGCTCGGAGATCACCAGAACGCTGCTGGTTCCTGGTATGTGCGTGCAAGCCGGAGGTACAGGGGCGATCTGGGTGTACGTGTGTGTGTACTTTGTGATGGTACAGGTCCTGTGTGTGGGTCGGGAGTATAGAACGAAGGGATGGCAGTAGCTTTGGCTTCCATGACCATGGTGGACAACAGCTTGGTCAGAGATTAAGTTAACGATACGGAGCGCTAAAGTGGCGGAATTCGACGGGAATCGGGAGGGCGGCTCACCGGGGGGAGCTTGTAGTAGTCGATCATGCTTGGAGAAGGACGACGGCGACGAATTTCGACGGTAACGGTGGCTGCTTCCGCCACTCCATCTCGGTATGGAACAGAGGAGAAGAAATCCGAGAGGTGGGAGGAAGAGAGGGAATTGGCGGCGGCTGAGGAGGGGAGGGGGAAAAACCTAGGGTTAGGGCAGGTACTTGTAGGGGATCGGGGCAGGTGGAGCAAGGAGGGGTCCATGGTGGGGAATCGACAGGGACAGCATGTCTGCATCCGTACGAGGAAGACAGCGATTTGGGGCTGGGCTTGAGAACGGTCTGTGGTGGGCTGGGTTGTAGGTGGGCTTGGCCTGCCTCCCCAGCCCCTAAAGGGTTTTTCTTCTTTATTCTTTTGTTCTTTCTCTTTTTTTAAAAAAAAAATGAATGAAAGAGAGAGAGAGAGGTAGAAATAGGATTTGGGGGGGTTTATTTTAGGCAATATTTTTAATAATTTTCAAAACAGAAACTAAAAGCAATGCTAGCATAGATTTCAAATTTTTTTGAACTATTAGTTTGATTTTTAAATTGGTATTTGAATTTCAAATAGGGTTTGGGGTTTTATTTTATATGAAATGTTTTATTAATTTGCAAACAACAAATCAAAGCAATTGTGAACATTAAGTCCCAAGATTTGAAATCTTTATTTGAGTTTTAAAGTTGTTATTTGAATTTTCCATAGCATTTCATAAAGATTGAATTTTTAAACAATTTTATTCCACTAACTCAAACAATGATGAGAGCTTATTGACTTAATTTGTTTGCAAGATTTTAATTGCCAAACCACAATTGGATCATGTCAAATATGATTGAAATTATTTGAAATTTAAGTTGAATTGGAAATTTACCATTAGGTTTTTTTTTTCAACAAGAGAGAAAAGATTATTAACAAGCAATTTGATCAAAACAACTTCAAAATATTGAAAAACAATTGAATTGTTTTAGTTTGCAAGTTTGGTCAATGTGGGAAAGTTTAATTTGGTTGGAATCTTTTATTTGTTTTTGAAATCATGATGCAATGCATATGATGCATGTGATGCAAGCAAAAAAAGAAAAACAACCAACTTCTATTTAGGGTAACACCCCAGGTGTTACAGACGACACCACTAACAAGGGATTGCGCCCTCGCAATCCACCTGCTAACCCGGGAGGGGAAAGAAGTTCGACTATCGATTCTTCATGCTTCCAGCTGATCTCCTCGACACCACTAACAAGGGATTCTTGCTCGGAGTGACGACGATGTTCTTCCACCAGGAAATCTTCCGATGATCGGACCTATTAGGTTAAAGGCTCAGAAAACGTCCACCCACGTAGGATCCTAAAACTTTTGAAAGACTGAGAGGGAGAGAGACTCCAAAACAAATAAGATGGGAGGGGAAATAGAATAGGGATAAGGAGAAAACAAGAATCCTATCGAGATGTTTTTCCAAAATAGCTTAGCAGAAATAGTTTTTGACACTCTAGAAACAACGACCGTTAGCGAGGTTAACCTACAGGCTTTGCGGACCCGTTGCTTCGATAACCATTCGTATCGAAACAATATCGGGAATCGGAACCAAGGCTCTGATACCATTTTGTGACGCCCCGAGATCGGGCACTATGCAGATTTCAGCATTCCCGCCAAATCCGCATAATAACCGATTCCAGGTTGCCACTTGTGATAACATTACAACAGTTCACGAATAATCCACAACAACAGAAAAGATATATACAAGAGGACTCAAACGAGTCAAGGATACAACTGATACAATACAAAGATCCAAATAACAGCGGAAGAAAACAACATAGCGTCCGACTACGGACAAGATACAAATTGGACTAAGAGTCCTGAAGATAACCGAGAGCGTCCAATCCCTGCCCAGGCCAAGCCGGAGGGATTCCCAAGCTAACATCGTCAGACTTCAAACATGTTGACTGCAATATTGAATATGCAGCCACGAAAAAGATTCGTGGGTCAGTACGGTTAAGTACTGGCAAGTGGATAAACCATACTCACAAGATACCGGCGTAGCCAGTCATCACAAGATACAAATACTTTGGGATCAACGGAAAGGAAGGGATTATTGCAAATAAGCGACAGCGGGCTGCACTAACCAACTACAGAGAGATACTACAACTTCCGGCTAACAGAAAGAAGATAAGATCGAGTATCGTAACCAACTGAAAGTAACTCCAAACAAACCCATCCTGGATCTCGCCCCTTATCCAAAGAAGCAATCCGAGGATAACTCACACAGTTGGATTAATGAATAATGGATCAGGTTGTTGTGTCAATAAGACTATTACTAGTCAAGTTATTATCATTAGGTGTAAGTTGTCTGAGTACTTGTTAGCCAGTACTTTCACCAAGTCGTCACATAACCGCGGACAACACGGCTTCTCGAGAAGATTTATCCCTGCAGGGTGTGCTCCAGTACCCGTACACACTCAAGCCACCAACTAAAACTCAGGTTGGCTTGACACGACCCAAACCGTCTCTACAACCCATCCTAGGAGCCACGGAGCTATAAGGTCCCGGCCAGTCCGCTAAGCGCAGGGGTGAAAACCACACCCCCCGGCACCACAGGCCTCGTCCTATATGCATCATCATCATCATCATCAGTAACCATGGGTGATCAACCCATTATGCAAGGAGCAAATGGAACACCCGAACTAAGTGTGGCTCTTCGGACAAGCTGCAGATCAGGTCTAAGTCGAGGGGGGTCCCATACTACCACCCGGATGCGGTGAGCACGCTCATCATGGATCAGTAGACAAGACTCTTTTCCTAATTAAGTTCGACACTAGCAGGCTCCAAAACCCTAACCCGGGCCTCCTGCCGGTGCCTTAACATCAAATTATTATTACCCCAGACATTAACATGTTGTTGATTGAATTGAAACCCAGCTATAACCTAAACAGGTGATACGACAAAGGATAACAAGACTCGAGCACAAACAAACCTAAGCATGCAACTACGACACGAGGGCCAACAAGGTAAACAAGCAACAGTTAATAGGAAGTGGAAAGAAAGGCTATATCTTGGCTGCAAGGTAAACATACGATAGGATCGAGACACAAGCATCGTATCAACAGGCTAGAATAAGAACAACGGAAAGCATCGGTAACAAGTGATGAAAGGCAGCCATTTGGCAGCAAGTGAGTATACTTGCCTGAGATCCCGCAAGGTAGCAGAACTTGTCGTTGCTCACATCATCTCAACGTCCTATCCGGGAAGAGCAACGAAACCTCGAACAAACACCGGATGCAACAATTACTACTACGGCAAAAGATCCAGCATGATCAAGATATGGATGCATGACAGGTTTAAATATGCATCAAGGTAAACTAGTTGACAAGATAAACAGATTGAAATGGACCCATATGCAATTTGAGTTGCATATGAAAAGCCCATGAATTATGGTTGTAGCAATTGTTTTCCAACTAATCAACAGGTGAAGGTGGATTATCATGATGCATGGATGAGGAAAACAACAAAATAACAACAATAGAACCAGTTGAAATAAGGTTTAACAAGTTTGGAAATTATTGGTTAAGTGTGGAAAGTTTGGTTACGTAAGCATGTCACACAAGCAATTGTTGTTTTCATCAAGTTAAAGTGTTCAAACAATTAACAAATTTGTATTTGAAAAGAACATCAAATTTTAGTTGGATTACATGTTTCAAATATTGAAATTGGAATTAGGATAATTTAATTATGAATTAAACAATATTAAACAAGTTTTAAATGGATTTGAAACAAGTTTGAATTTAATTGAAGTTTTATTTGTTCAAAACATAATTTCAAACTCACACTTGAAAATTTCACACTTTGATGGTTTCAAAACATATTTTGCATGTTCAAAATTATTTTATTTTGAGCAAGTTATGATTTTATCAAATTTAAATGAATTAAACAAGTATTAAATTATTTAGGCAATTTAAATTATTCAAACCATGAAACAAAATTTATATTGAAAAGGTTATTCAAAAAGGTATGGATGGAAAACATATTTTATTTGTGGAAATTGGATTTAAAATGAGCAAGTTATTATTTTGGCAATTTTAAATGCAATAAACAAGAAACAGTTGTTTTCAGCAATTTAAATTATTCAAAACAGCAAACAAAGTTGATATTTGCAAAGTTTAGAGAATTTTGATTGGAAAACATATTTTACTTTTCAAATTTGGAGTTAAAATGAATTAGTTATGATTTATGCAATTAAATCAATTTAAATTGAGTCGGAAACCCAACATTTAATTTAGGAGGTTCACGTTATTTATCTACCCATCAAGATTAAATGTTGTTTAACATGGGAAACAATTCATAGGTAAGTGACACAAAATTAAATGGAACGGGTAATTTAAATACTCAACATATTCCATATTTATTAATTAGGTGCACATACATAACACTACTAAAATGCAAGATGAAATGTGCAAACATGAGAATGTATGGCATATTACTATTCCTTGCATTTTTGTGATCCAAAATGGTATTTTATACGTTGCATTTGGAGCTATAGTTGGCAAGTTATGAACTAAACATTTTGGCAAAAATAAACAGAATAGAAGTATGGCCTAGGAGTTGAACTTGGGTCTCACATGTGGTAGTTTGGGCTGTAAACCATTGAGCAGCTGTGTTGTTTGTGATTTTATCTGCAACTGACGCAATAAGACATGTGCTTCGGGTGTTAGCTGAACAAATACACAGAAGAGTTCAGGCAGTCAGAACAAAAGAGAATTTTGACTGTGCTGGGGATTGAACCTGGGATCTCTCGAGATGAGTAAGGGAACAGAACCACTAAGCTAGCTATGAATTGGTGATGGTGTTCGGCTCTGAAGTTATATGACACACATAGGAACCGTAACTGAATTTAACAGATTCAGAAAACTGAAAAAAAGGAAGTATTTTGCATCAATGGGGATTGAACTCGGGTACTCCAGGAGCCCAACAGGGTTAAGAACCACTGGAGCTGGCCACAGTTTCTGATTGAGTCTGCAACTGACATAACATGAATAATTGCAACGATCCTAACTGAACTTTCAATCGGCAAAGTGGCAGACTTCAGGTTCAGCTGTGATGGCGACGAAACTACATAGAGCGCTACTGATCAACTCGCGTCCAGAAGCTCCAGGGTTGAAGGTATACAAAATAAAAGCCGGAGATATTTCGACGCGGGTGGGGGAATTGAACTCGGGACCTCCAGGATGCAGTCAGAGGTAACGCCAATGGGCTATTCCGAGTTTGCGTAATGACTTGAAACAGAAAACAAGAGGTGACTAGTTGGCATAACTGAACTTCCACGAAACAAAGCTTCAGACTTGGTCTTCCTGCTGCAGCGCGACAGCTCGGAGATCACCAGAACGCTGCTGGTTCCTGGTGTGTGCGTGCAAGCCGGAGGTACAGGGGCGATCTGGGTGTACGTGTGTGTGTACTTTGTGATAGTACAGGTCCTGTGTGTGGGTCGGGAGTACAGAACGAAGGGATGGCAGTAGCTTTGGCTTCCATGACCATGGTGGACAACAGCTTGGTCAGAGATTAAGTTAACGATACGGAGCGCTAAAGTGGCGGAATTCGACGGGAATCGGGAGGGCGGCTCACCGGGGGGAGCTTGTAGTAGTCGATCATGCTTGGAGAAGGACGACGGCGACGAATTTCGACGGTAACGGTGGCTGCTTCCGCCACTCCATCTCGGTATGGAACAGAGGAGAAGAAATCCGAGAGGTGGGAGGAAGAGAGGGAATTGGCGGCGGCTGAGGAGGGGAGGGGGAAAAACCTAGGGTTAGGGCAGGTACTTGTAGGGGATCGGGGCAGGTGGAGCAAGGAGGGGTCCATGGTGGGGAATCGACAGCGACAGCATGTCTGCATCCGTACGAGGAAGACAGCGATTTGGGGCTGGGCTTGGGAACGGTCTGTGGTGGGCTGGGTTGTAGGTGGGCTTGGCCTGCCTCACCAGCCCCCAAAGGGTTTTTCTTCTTTATTCTTTTGTTCTTTCTTTTTTTTTTTTAAATGAATGAAAGAGAGAGAGAGAGAGGTAGAAATAGGATTTGGGGGGGGTTTATTTTAGGCAATATTTTTAATAATTTTCAAAACAGAAACTAAAAGCAATGCTAGTATAGATTTCAAATTTTTTTGAACTATTAGTTTGATTTTTAAATTGGTATTTGAATTTCAAATAGGGTTTGGGGTTTTATTTTATATGAAATGTTTTATTAATTTGCAAACAACAAATCAAAGCAATTGTGAACATTAAGTCCCAAGATTTGAAATCTTTATTTGAGTTTTAAAGTTGTTATTTGAATTTTCCATAGCATTTCATAAAGATTGAATTTTTAAACAATTTTATTCCACTAACTCAAACAATGATGAGAGCTTATTGACTTAATTTGTTTGCAAGATTTTAATTGCCAAACCACAATTGGATCATGTCAAATATGATTGAAATGATTTGAAATTTAAGTTGAATTGGAAATTTACCATTAGGGCTTTTTTTTCAACAAGAGAGAAAAGATTATTAACAAGCAATTTGATCAAAACAACTTCAAAATATTGAAAAACAATTGAATTGTTTTAGTTTGCAAGTTTGGTCAATGTGGGAAAGTTTAATTTGGTTGGAATCTTTTATTTGTTTTTGAAATCATGATGCAATGCATATGATGCATTGATGCAAGCAAAAAAAGAAAAACAACCAACTTCTATTTAGGGTAACACCCCAGGTGTTACAGCTACCGAGTAGCCTCTCTTCTCTCTACGTGATGAGCTAGGTCAAGAATCTAGGGTTTCCTTGTGTCCCAGTATGCGATCCCTCACGCAGGAGGCGGCGGGGCACCTTATATACACGGTGCCCAGCCAGGTACGTCCAAACACGGACAAGTGTCGACATAGTGTGCACATCGTCCTTCTTCCGAGTTCCCGCTGACAGCTTTGGTTCCTAATCTTGGCTGCATCCGGAAAGTCGTTGGGAAAAACCAAGGGGACAGTCTGGTATCACTGTGCCAAACACAGAGTAGGGCCCCCTTATCCTGCGACCGCCTGCTTCCACACTGTCACTGTCAGGCAGGCCGGTCCCAGATGAACAGTAGTTTGAATAGTGCCAAGTACGGACCCAGGATACGCGGGATCCTGTGTCAGAACGGCTCCTTTGACTTCTGGCCCGAGTAGATTCCCGCCAATCTTACTCGGACCAGCTCTTCTACTCGAACGGACATAACTCGCTTAATATCTCCTTCTGGTCATCCTTTCGTAAGACCGAGTAGCAGTTGACCGGGTAGCAAGTACCGGGTAGGCGGCTACTCGACCAAACTTCTCTTCTGACTGTTACCTTTACCACTTGCCTTTACCCTACTCGGGGGTAACCCCCCGACACATGGGGTCCACAAACACACCCATACCGTCTGGTATATATTTTGAAAGGATGACCAAACGTTCAGTCCGGGTCAAGAAAACTGCTGAAGCACCCACAATATTGGAGATAGAGGTCAGCCCGCAAATTGCGATCATCGAGCTCAGCCATGGCATCTCACAACAAATTTTTCTGGTCGAGCCAGTCTGGACACAGAAATATCTCGAATACTTGTCCGCCAAACAGCTCCCAGCAGACCCTCGCGAGGCTCGGCAAATAGTGAGACGCAGCAAATCTTTTCGGGTACTCAACGGCGAGTTATACAAACAGAGCATCTCAGGCATATTGCAAAGATGCATAGCACCCGAAGATGGCAAGGAATTGCTACGAGACATACAGCAAGGAGATTGTGGACATCACGCCAGTTGGAAAGCAATTGTGGGCAAAGCTTTTCGAGAAGGATTTTACTGGCTTACAGCAGCCCGAGACGCAAAGGAATTGGTCGACAGGTGCAACGCTTGCCAGCGATTCGCACCCAAACATCACGTTCCCGCTACAGAGTTGCATATGATACCTATCGCCTGGCCCTTTGCACAATGGGTGCGGGACATGGTAGGGCCATTACGCAAGTCTACACCCGGCGGTTACACACACTTGCTAGTGGCAGTTGACAAATTTACAAAGTGGATCAAAGCAATGCCAGTGACCTCGGCTAGCGCCCAATGCGCTGTCAAATTCCTCGATTCCATCGTCTGTAGATTTGGTATACCACACAACATCATCACCGACAATGGCAGCAACTTCACGACAAAGTAAACACTGCAATTTTGCGAAGAAAAAGGAATCATCCTCAAGTTCGCTTCAGTGTCTCATCCGCAAACAAATGGTCAAGTCGAACGATCCAACGGATTAGTTTCCGCTGGTATCAAGAAACGACTACTCGATCGCCTACATCCAGCAGCGGGACACTAGGAAGAAGAGCTATCCTCCGTGCTATGGAGCCTCCGCACAACTCCGAATCGATCCACAAACTACACACCATTCTTCATGGTATACGGGGCTAAAGCCGTCCTTCCCGAGGACGTTCGATTCAGCGCCCCACGGGTCGTTGCTTACAGCAAAGAAACCTCTAACAGGGCACTCGCAGACGATATGGACACACTCGACAAAATACGCGACATTGCACTTGCAAGATCAGCAGTATACCAGCAGTCATTGTGAAACTATCACAGTTGCCGAATACGCCACAGAGCCTTCGCGGTGGGAGATTTGGTGCTACAGCTCAAGCAGAAAGAAGCACACAAACTCGAACCACCCTGGGAAGGACCCTTCATAATACACGAAGTTATCCCAGGTGGCGCCTATCGACTGAAGAACCCGACGACTGGAGACGTCTACTCCAACCCATGGAATGTTGCACACCTCCGCAAATTCTATCCCTAGATTTACCTTTACTCATACAAATAAGGCTATATTAGCCATCTTGTAGCCCGACACACATGGCTTCTCAGTCATTTCAATAAAAATACATGGTTCCTCAACCATAGCTACTCGCAATCTCCATCCTTAAGTGCTCAAGAACAGGTACACACCCCAAAAAAAATACACGGGGGCTACGCCTAAAAATAGCACAACAGGAGTAATTTCATATACACAATGTTACACACAAGGTAGACGCCTTACAAAGTTTTGAGCAGCTATACAGGATACATACATCCTATGATTACATATGGCGACGAGTGTTTTCCTCGGCTAGCACCCGATCCACTTCTTCCGAGGTCAATCGAATTATCTCCTCTGCGGCAGGCCGAACAACACTATAATGAGGGGACTTGACCATCAGGAAGCCTAGCCACAGAGTTGAAATTCACCTCTGGATGCCACAATCGGACGAAGGAGAGCGCCACTACTGCACCACAGATCATCTGATTACGGACACACTCGCGGACTTCTCCTTCTCGCCCGAAAGTTCTAAGGAGATAGCTCCAATCTTCTGGACCCCTTTCCAATGGATAAAAAGCGGAGTTCACAGCAATCAAAATCTCGTGAAACGAACTCACGAGTATCTTGGCATGGTTTGCTCGATACTTTAAGGTAGCGAGCACAAAGCCTCGACTACGATCAGACCAAAAACTATTTGCATGGGGCTTTGAACTACCGGCTTCATGAAGAATATGGTTCTCCACCCACAGTTTCTCACTCCTGTCATCTGGCTGAACAACTGCAAAGAAAGACACAGGATCAAAGGATGATAGCAAATACAGAAAGCCAAGGGGCTGAGATACTTACAGAGCAAATCCCTAGCAACAACCGCCAATTCATCCATCACAAACTTCTCACGTTCAATCGCAAGTTTTTGTTTGTACTTAGCCACATCCGCCACCCCGCGCAAAATCTTTAGTTTGCGCTCACCATCCGCAACGCGGTCACGAAGGCCGGCAAAGGTGCCAACAGCAGCAACAAGAGGATCCACTCGGGCATCGGACCCACTTGAGGACTCCACAAGAACTCTAGTTACCTAGAAAGATAAAGGACAGTTAAGGAATAAGACGCTCCATTCGAGAAATAATACCACCTATTCGACAGGTGCTCGGGGGCTACTCCCATCGGGAGAACTCACGACAACGCAATCACAAGAAGATAGCAAAACAAAATTTCATATAAAAACAAAATACGGGAATACATCCCAAGGTTCATTACATCAAAGGCACAAACTACGGAGAAACTATCCTAAGGAGCTGCAGATGTGCTGCCACTCGCAGCAGTGTGCCCCCTACGACTAGCACGGGCAAGCAAATCGGACAACTTCCGGGCAAGCACTCCAGCTAGATCGCCGAAAGGACGAAGTGCTACCTTTTTGCCTATAGCAGCGTCGACATGAAGGTTCGAGTACGCCTCCTCCAAGCCTGCGACTCCGTGCGCCAGTGCAAATTGGATAGCAGTCTTCGCCCCGGACTCTGACTGAGCAACCGCGTAGGCATCGAGGAGATTTCCCTCCATAAAGACCTTCAGAAGATCGCTCAGCAGGGGAGGAACCGCAGCGTCGACCAGAAAACGCCCATACAGCTGCGTTAACACTCGAGTAGCATCGCTAATCAGGGTACAAACCCCGTTAGAATGATGTCGAAGTTGAGCGCAGGAATCTGTCAAGGCGTCCACTCGTTGAACTCCGGGAAGCTCAACAGCGACACCAAGAAGACCTGTAAAAAGATAAGTCAAAATCCGAAAATTTACTAATCGATCGAAAGATAAAGGATAAGAGCAACTCACCTGCAAAACGCTGGGCCATAGGACGAAGGAAGTCAACAAGATCATTATCTTGCTTCGTGCCAGTCTCTTCCAGTCTCTTCAGGGCGTCCTGGGCATCCGCAAGCTTTCCTTCGAAGTCAGTCGACTGCTTACGAGAAGATTAGAGCTCCTCTCGAGCAATTTCCAACTGAGCCTCCAAGGCGCCTACTCGAGTGACAGCGGCCACCTTTTCAGCCTTCAACGGGTCGATTTGAGCTGCACAGCAACAAGTTTGAAACCCAACGGAATTTATACGAATGAAAAGATGACATAGAAAGAGTTGACAACTTTACCTCGGAGAAGATCGTTGTCCGAGACAAGTCGATCGCGATCCGCCCGAAGGGTCACGCATTCTGTCTCGGCAAGGATAACGCGACGGCCAACGGCCACAAGGGAGTCGAGAAAAGACTGCAAAAATATAAAGATGAAAAAGTCGAAGAGGAGAAGATTGAGCCTATACCCGATCGCAAACATTCGAATATAGCCTCGGGGGCTACTCCCATCGGGAGCACTGCCGTGCACTCGATAAAATGAAGAAAAGAGAGAATTGGTTTTTGAGCCTGTAGCTAATCATACATGATTAACTACAGCCTCGGGGGATACTCCCATCGGGAGCACTGTCGTGCACCCGATAATAAATCCAAACAGACAAAATGCAATATGAAGAAGAAAACAACAATATTTACCTGGCCTTGAGCTATGGAGAGAGGATCCGCCGAGCTACCCGACACCTCTTTCGGAGTCGAAGGTCCAACAGCAAAGCTAGGGATCCTATATTCCGTAGCCACCGTTGCGGGAGCTGCACTCGGAGAATTCTGCACGGTGCCAGTAGTCGCGGTCTCACCCGCAGCAGCAGCTCTCTTCCTATTTTCGAGAGGAAGGGAAGAGACGAACCGCTTGGGGCTGATGGATTGGAGACTGTCATGAGGAACAACAACTTGTCAGAAGAAGCAAAAGGAAGCATTCGACTAGAACAAGAAAGCAAGAACTTACTCGTCGTCGTCATCATCCAACATATACGCGTTCCAGGCGGTATGGATCTTTGGCAAGGAAGGAGAAGGGGCGCGCGCACTTAGCGGAGTCACGATGAGGGGCTCCTTTTCAGTCGACTCCTTACCCAAGGGGTTATCCTTGGAGGTGGCTTCATCATTCTCCGATCGGCGGCGTTTGCGGATGCGGAGGTCGCTACCCGATTCCTCCGCGTCATCCGAGAATCGTGCTCGGAGCTCGAATCGGCTTCGGCAACGCTGGTGTCGGCTGGGGCGTCCAGGTTGCTCGCCAACAAGTCCGAGACCTCCTCTCCGGAGACTGGCGGGTAGCAATTGGCCACCGCTAAACTCTACAAAGGAAGAAAGGAAAGAAGGATTTCAGTCAACAAAAAAACTTTTGAGCTAGAAGGAGACAGAAGACAAAGAACAATCCGAACTTACTTCAGGTGGTGGAGTCCTTGATGCCTCGAAAGCCTCGACTGGGCAGTCGGGGAAGGCCTTGCCTTCTTTCAGGCTGGTGATAGCCGCGATTTTCTTCTCGAATTCAGCATTCGAGAGTTCTTCTCGGCTTATGCGGCTGGGAACTTCGGCGCCCTGGTACTCCCATATCGTGGAGGGCCTCTCCTGTAGGGGCTGGATCCTGCGCTTGAGGAATATGCTCGCCAGGTGCAGGCCATACAGCGTCACTCCTGCGGTTTGATCACGGAGGGCGGCCACCTTGGCGAGTAGCGGGGCAACAGTCCGGTTTTCTTCAACGGAGAGTTTGTGCGCCCAGGATTTTTGCCTCTTCAAGACAGCGAACGGGTGGAACGCGTGGACTCCACCCGCGCTGTTGTCGATGACGTAGAACCATTTCTTCCTCCATCCTTGGGCGGAGTCGATGAAGTGCATCAGGAAGTAGCCTCTGTCCGACTTCGCCTGGATTCCGAAGCCACCGGTGCGCAACGGCTTCCCGAGCTCAGTCTCTACCCGCGATCTCTCGCGGAAGACGCGCACCTTGAAAAGGGCCTTCCAAAGGCCCCAATGAGGGCGAATGTCCAGGAAGCACTCGCAAAGGACAATGAAGCACGGGATGTGCTGCACTGCGTTTGGAGGGAAATCGTGGAGATGTATGCCATAGACATACAGCAGAGCCACGAGGAAAGGATGGAGGGGGAAGGAGAGCCCGCGCGAAACGTGATCCGCAAAGATCACGCGTTCGTTCGCGCGGGGATTGGGTACCTCCTCCTTTTTGACGAGACGCACCCGCTTCTCAGCTTCAGGAGGCAGCATCCCGTCTCGCTGCATCCCCTTGATGCTCTTGTTCGTGGTGTTGGGCGCACGCCAGTCGCCTGAACGCGGAGCAGGCGGCGCGGGGACTTCCTCCGTCGCCCTCGATGAAGAAACGGCGGCGCCGCGCTTCTTGCCTCCTGCCATGGATGCTGGTGTGAGCTCGCGGAGAAGAAGGGAAGAGAACGAGGAAGACGAAGACTGAGGAAGATGAAGTCTGGGGAAATTTTCACCGTTTCACCTAAGGCTCATATTTATACACGGAGCCGCCCGATCCTGACCGTTTGTTGAGCCACGTGGCATCCATCGCAACCGCCACGTGCGAAGGCGAAACGAAAGGGCGGCAGATGCTGTTTCGTGCCATGATCCTAACAGTGGATCGTGCGCATTTACTGCACGCAGTTCGCATAAAAACCGAGAACGATGTCTCGTTTCCGGTCAAAAAGCTGACAAGGTGGGCCAACTCCTCTGCTATCGCTCCGTCACGTCCCATCGGGAGGATAAAGTGCGCCGTGACGTCATGGCGCGCATCATCAAACTGGTAATTCATTCGAATAAAAGACCCAACACGCGAAATAAACTTCGTATGGGCAGATCAAGACGCGGAAACTCATTCGCAAAAGCTCCAAACGCGAAATAACTTCGTATGGATAAATTATGATGTGAAAATCCTTTCACGTAAAACAAGACCCTAGACACGAAAACTCTTTCGTATGGGTGTGAAGATTCCTGCCACGAAAATCCTTTCGTATGGACAAAATAGCTTGGTTTTCTCACTCGAGAAATCACAGACCTAAAACATCGCGGGTACGCAGAGCCAACCACTCCATCACACGATGTCTACACATCACAAACCTCGATTGTTCAGCCGACTAGGCACATCCGGATGCCATATTTTCTCGAATATGAAGGTAAGACCCAAAAGATCTTTCTTGAGGGCCTGGAATCGCACTCAAGCTGCGTCCTCCGGTAAAAATCCGTGTCAACAACACGAAGAAAAATCCTAGCGGACGCGCCGGGTACCCCTATAGGTTAAGTTCGACTCGGTAAGACCTCTACGGGCCAGTCGCAATGATCACCTCATCGGGTTCGAGTTAGAGGTCTCGAATCTGTGTAGGCCAGAACTGTTTTTGCCCTAGTTGCAATTAATTGGCCCTGATCTTTCGGGAGAGCCAAGCTGTTGCACCATATCCTTCTGCAAAAATAGCCTCAAACACGGGCACTTTCACCACTCGATACTCGAGTATTAAACTCATCACATAGGGTATACACCCTCCAAATGGGAACCGGCTATAATAGTCATCTGAAGGAAAGTAAGATCTGAGCGTCTACCCGACTGGAAAAGTCCCAATAGAGCAAACGCTCGGGGGCTACTGACAAAGGGATGAACCTTGGACCCAGAGAATAAGGATACCTGGTCCTAGGCCCAAGACTGAGGCCCAATACGAGAAGCTTCAAACTACTCTAGAAGGCCGAGTTGAAGCCCACCCGCAATGCCTTGCGGAATAAGATAGGAAACTTGTAACCGACTTAGGTTTACAGTTCGAGTCCTCCCCGGGTACGGTTTGGGACCTGACCATCTATATAAGGCCAGGATAGCCACCGGGAGAGGGCCAAGCAATACTGCATCATCAAGCCTTGAGTTCGAGATCGTACTCTCGACTTGAGCAATCCCCCATTGTAACCGATCTATTCGATAATACAGATCGACAGAGGCAGGAGTAAGGGTTTTACCTCTACGAGGGCCCCGAACCTGGGTAAATCGTGTCTCCTGTCTAGCCGACGATCGCCGCCAGCGTCCACAGGTTCTCCTATTCGAAACCCTATGGGTTCACCCGAGGGACTTGTTGAGATGCAGATTCGACACCAAGCCCCAGGCCGAATCACATCGGCAGACGTGCTTGGAAATGGATCATCGGCTCCACAACCCCTCGACTGCGACAACTATGCAGGCATAGCCAAAACTGTACAACGATGAGCTCGAAATCCAAAAACCAATCAAAGCAACACTCTAGACATGGAAGCTGTATCAAGCATGTGTTACTAGAGTATCACTTTACAAACAGAGGTCACATGACCCAACATTAAATCATACAACGGAAGGCAAACTATGTTGCTAATCAACAAGAACCAAAAGGCCTAAGAGGCCGCAACATAAGGTGACGTCCCAGCCCATAGATTCCAGGCTGCTACCTGGGAACCCAAACTACTCATCGATGTCCATGTTGAATCACCACCACCGGTGTGAGAACTCCACCTGAACCAAAATTAAGCAAACCTGAGTACGGGAGGTACTCAACAAGATGTAGTTAACCTATTATACATTTGCTTCTTTTTGAAAGAGTTATGAAGGTTATTTTGCGTAAAGCCATCTTTGTTTTTCAAGTTGAGGAAGGGATAGCATGTCTCATGGAGTATTATGAAAACAGATGAGAAAGCTACTCAACTACTGATATCATCATATTTTCATCCACCAAAACATTTCAACACCTTGTGCTTCAAAGATCACCACCTCAAGTTGTTCCGGTACCTCATGCTACAAGGTAACCCCTCTTGGCATCTCCGAGGAGGCACCCTTCAATCGTTATCAACAAGTTTTAGTCATTTCGTTGAAGTTATCTACGATCACAGAATCCGTCACCAAGTCGTCTTTAACCGCAGACACGGCTTTTTGAAAAGATTTAACCCTGCAGGGGTGTACAACTTTACCCACACGTACGAACCGACTCTTAGTGCCACTAGGTTAGCACTATCCCGGGAAGTGCCGGTAGAGGGTGGTCGATTCCCATCCTTTACCTTGTCGAACCATATCCATGAGTCAACCCAAACAGGGCCACCCCGTTAATAGGGATTTGGCCACCTCCTGATGGCACCTGTTCTGTGAGTCGGGATCAAGATCCGTGTACGTCCATCACTTGTCCCGGTCACGACCTAATTTTCTCCGAAACATTTTCCAACTCACACGCAGATGGAAAGGTCAAACTACGTGGCTCATGGATAAGGTTAAACAAGTTAGTTAGCCGGGCGGGGTTCATCGGCTCACGTGTGGCTGTACGTTCAGTCTTGACTCGAAGGCGAGAACTCGCTCCTAGGGGCATGAACAAAACAAAACGCCACAAACCATTGTGGCCTCACATCCATGTTGTGATTAATCAAGTTATCAAAGATAATTCAAATCACAACAACCTAACATAGTACATCCACACATTGACCAGATTCATCAACGGATGGATCCGATCACAACTAGGCATGGCTAAGCCAGACTAACAGGGTTAAGCACGCACAAACAAACCTATAGCTGCTAGGATCAGTGGATCAGGATATGTAGGTTATGCAGTATATAGGAGAACTCTATCTACTGACATCAAATAGTTTGGAATCGAACGCAAAGTACGAGAACCAAATGTCGTTCGAAAAAAATATATGAGGATATAAGAGGTTATGCTTCCCTTGGTTATAAGAAAACCAAAGAATGGATCTTCTGGAATAAGTGCTTGACTTGTCGGTTAAGATCAAGTATTCGTCTATGGAGTTGCTGGCCTTCACTTCGGGGTCGCATTCTACCAAGGGAGAACAACACCGGAAGAAGAACAACAATCAACACATGGCATCGATGCAATGCACAACATGTATGCATGAGCAAGTTAATGCACTGAATAAAGCCCTAACCATGAGGATAGGGTTGCTAGGGTTCATATGGCAATTAAACATTTTTACTGAAATTATCCCGAAATAGACCCCGGAGGGGTACTTCGGGCAATTATGAAAGTGAGTACAATTTTAATTACTCAAATGGGTTTGAAAACATCATAACTAGGTTGCATTTGTCATTCTGAGCATTTTGGTATATAACTTTAATTTTCTGATTTTATTGAATAAAAACTTATTTTCTCTATTTTTAAATGATTTAAACAATATTAAATAATGCCCAAAATTAAAGTTTGTCAAACATGTATGCAAGTGATATAAACATTTAGAGTTTATTTTTCTGGACATTTTGGTGCCTCCCTTTTATTTTTCTGAATTATAAAACATTATTTATTGATTTTCTGTAATTTATTAAATAGGAGGGGTCCGGACCTTTTTTTTCTAATTAATTTTAAAAGAACACGGTGACATCATGATGACTTCACCGTGACGTCACATGAACTTGATTTCACAGATCGATTGCAATTCGACGGTTTCGGCGACGGAATCCCAAATTGATAGCAAAGGGGAGCTGCACCAGGCCGAGGTGAATGATACCTCATAAACGTATCCCTAATTTCTGATGCTCCATGATAATATTATGCCAATTGCTACATGTTTTCTCCCTTCTTTATGTCATTTTTATCGATTTTCTGGACTAACCTATTAACAAGATGCCACAGAGCCAGTTCCTTGTTTTCTTGTGTTTTTAGTTTCAGAAAAGTTGTTCTGGAAATATTCTCGGAATTGGAAAGTTCGAAGCCCGGAAGCCCTATTTTCCTCAGAAACATCCAGAAGACCGAAGAGGAGTCGAAGAGGGGCAGCAGGGGGGCACACCATAGGGTGGCGTGGCCCCCCTGGCCGCACCAGCTAAGAGTGTGGGGACCCTGGCCTCCACCGCCTGTTCCCTTTTGCCTATTTAAGCCCCCCGGATGGAAAACCCTAGGCACCTGATCAAAATCCCCAAAAAAGTTCCGCAACCGCCATCACTGTAAACCCCAGATCGGGGGGTTTCTGAAGCTGTTTCTGGCACCCTACCGGAGAGGAGATCATCACCGGAGGCTTCTACATCACCATGCCTGCCTCCGGAGTGTTGCGTGAGTAGTTCATCATTGTACTACGGGTTTGTAGCTGTAGCTAGATGGTTGTCTTCTCCTCATATGTCTCCATGTTTAGATCTCGTGAACTGCCTATCATGATCGAGATTGATCTTATGTAATTCTATGTGCTGTGTTTGCTAGGATCCGATGAATATTGACCTTATGCCAAGTTGATTATAGTCTTTATTGCATATGTTATTTGTGATCTTGCATGCTTTCCGTTGCTAGTGGTTACTCTGGCCAAGTAGTTGCTAGTGACTCCAAGAGGGAGTATTTATGCTTGATAGTGGGTTCATGCCTCCTTGTTGCCTTGCTCAAGTGACAGAAACGTGAAGGGGGGATGTGATGTTGCCATTAGGGATAAAACAGCGGTGAGAGTGCCCGCGTGCATAATCATTGCTTACATTACACACTTTGTTTAATGCAATTATCTGTTGCTTGCAACTTAATACCAAAGGGGGTTTGGATGATAACCTGAGGGTGGATTATTAGTCATAGATGCAGATGGATGTCGGTCTATGTATCTTGTTGTAATGCCCGCACTAAGTATCATAGTAATCTTCATGTCATATTGTGCACTACGGGGCAACCTCTATTTGTCAATTGCCCAGCTATAATTTGTTCACCCAGTATGCTATCTTTTATGGAGAGACACCACTAATGAAACTATGAACCCCAGTCCATTTTTCCACTTTGTTAAACAAACCACAACAATTTCCTGCTTTCTTTACTTACTGCAAGCCTACACTATTTTTCCACACTATATGTCTAATCTTTGTTTTCAGCAAGACCGGTGAGATTGACAACCTCACTGTACCATTGGGGCAAAGTATTTTGGTTGTGTTGTGTGCAGGTTCCATGTATTTGCTGACACCGGTGAAGCGTCAGCACCACCGTCAGTGGCATCAACCTTCCGAAGGTCCTCCTTCTCCTAGTGGATTGATAACCTTGGTTCTTAACTAAGGAGAAAACTCTTACCACTGTGCTCATCACACCCTCCTCTTGGGGTATCCCAACGAGTGCAAGATATGCACCATCAAGGACTTTTTATGGCGCCGTTGCCGGGGAGAAGGAAGTCTTCTGGCAAGGAGAGTCTCTCACTCTCAACCTCTTTATTTTGTTTATTGTCTTATTTTTATTTTTTGTCTTGTTTTGCTTCTGTTTATTGAAAACACAAAAAAAATAGTTTATTTCATAGTTGTTATTTTTGTCTCTACATTGTTATTTCTCATCATGTTGTTCCCTAAGTTTACCTTGAAATATTTGCCGGTAGGAAGTGGTTCTATACTTGGAAAGGACATTGTTAAAGAATTCTTTGATCGCGTTAGTAAGCATGATAACTTTGAGGAAAAATCCATAGTAGAAGTTGCTCCCAATTACGAGACTGCTGCAACTTCTTTAGTTCACATGCTAGAAGCTAGGTTTGTTAACCTCCATCCCAGAATGCAACATATGTTCCTCAACTTGAATACCATTGAAGATGTTGAGAAAAGAAACTTCATCTTAGAAACTATGCTTAAAGAATTTGGGGATGTTGCTATAGAAGCTAGAAAAGTTTTTGATTGTTTTAATATGCTTGGCTCATGTGTAGACATTGTTGGTGCTCTATAAAAAACTGAATCTAATAATGAAAATGAGGATAAAATACCAATCCCCTTTAAATTAGTAGCTCTGCACGAAGCCCAAGAAAAGAGTTTTGATTGGATTGTTCCTGAGAATTTATTTGATGAAGATAGTAAGCCAAAAAGTACTAAGAGAGGAGCCTCTGAAACCCACTTAGATAAAATGCAATGCATTATTAAAGATTTGCCAAATCTTGATTTGAATGCTTCACTTGAAAACACTTGGGTTTCCCTTTTATGCCTAGCTGAAAGGCGTTCAAGAAAAGCGCTACCGGGAGACAACCCGTTTTATTTAGCTGTTTTCAACCTGTTTTCTTTGGTGTGCTTTGCAAATGGGTGTTTTCTATTTCCTTAGAAACCCCGCTGTATCTTTTCTTTTGAGTTTTTGTTGAGCCAAGTAAAGCCTCTAGTGGAAAGTTGAGCCTATATTTCGGATTTCTGCGCAGGAAACAAATTTCTACTGTCCACTGTTAATTCTGTTAAAAATAACAGAAAATTCAAAATGATCTGAGATTTTTTGTGCTTAATCCTGAGTTATATACGCAACTTTTCTTAGAATACCACCTTTTTATTTGAGCAATAGAAGATTTTTGATAAAATCGATCTTTACCTGATGTTCTGTCTTGACAGATTTCTTCCATTTATCGCATTTGCATCTTAATCTCTTTCTTTTGGTGTTCTTTTCAGAAAAAGAGTTTTGAAAGAAGTTGGTACAGTAGCTAATGTGTTTTTGAGTGTTATACTTTTGTTGAAACTGAACCATGTGAATTTATTATTTCAATTGCACTAACGTTGCTAATGAAGATTGTGAGAATTTTGATATGAAGGAAGTTTTCAAGGGTCAAGTAAAGAGGATGATATGATGTGATCAAGAAGAGTGAAAAACCTTAGCTTGGGGATTCCCCTGTGGTACATGCAAGAAAATTCGAAGAAGACTCAACCTCTAAGCTTGGGGATGCCCAAGGCATCCCCTTCTTCATCAACAAATTATCAGGTCACTTCTAGTGAAATTATATTTTTATTCGGTCGCATCTTATGTGCTTTACTTGGAGCGTCTTTTATTCGTATTTTCAGTTTTCTTTTGCTTTTTCTTTCAGTTTGTTTTTACTTTCATAATAATCTTGGTTGGACCCAAGCATTCTTTTATTGGAGAGTGACACGCTCCGCTTTTTCATGAGAATACGTTGTATTCTTAGTCTCTGTTTGGTTGTTGCATTTATTCAGCTCATGTTTTGCATGCATCTCTTATTAGAGCTGTTAGTTTTAGTAGTATTATTTGATTACTCTCGTGTTTTCTTGATGTATGATAAATAGTATTTTTGTTAAACCATGTTTTGTATGGTGCTTGTTGGGAGAAACAAAACTGCTGCTTGAAGTAGAATTTATAACAGTACTAGTAGAAGCTTGTATAGACTCTGGCTAGGACTTTTTCATCCCATGCTAAATTTTATTTTAGTTTTAAAGACTTGTGGTTGTTGAGTAGCATTATTAGCCTCAAATATCTTAGAGTGTTTAATATGTCTTGAAAGATTCATGAGTTGTTCTTGTCATAGTAAAGCATCAATATATGGTATTCTCTTTCGAATGTTTTATTTGGTTGACTTGGCCCATGCTCACACCATGTTTATGACTACAAACCAGTCACGAATAGCCTCCATGACCACTTAGTTTTTGAACTTGTGATACTACTTATGTTTTAATTAATGATGCTTATGTCGCTATGCATGATTATGACTCTTATGCTATCTTGATTTGTCGCTCCCAGTCTTTTGCTAGCCTCCACCTGTACTGAGTATGAGCTCTACTCGTGCATCCAAACTCCTTTAAACCAAAAAAAAAATTCCCATTGTGTACACCATACCTACCTACATGTGGTATTTAACTGCCATTCCAAAGTAAATTGCTCATGTGTTACCTTTCAAACCTTCAAAATTACTCCTGCTTTATGTTCCTGTTTTTGCTCATGAGGACGTAAATAGAGAATCTTTATCTCACTTGTTGATTGGATTTCAAAACCTGGACTAGTGGCTTCATCCGCTTATCCAAATGATAGAAGAGCTGGCAGCAGGGTGCCCAACCCCAAATTAATACAAACAAATTCTCTTCACAATTTTTGCCCCTGATTTAACAGTCAAAGCATAATTGTGTAAACAAAAGAGAAATAGGGATGACCTTCTACACCAGTTGCACCATGGGGGCCGCTCTTGTGAATCCATTTGGCTTGTGACGTACTGTATTTTCTGTTTACCATTCGTTGACATTAGCATACATCTCCCAAAATATAGACACTCCTCCACGTTATGTGATTGTTGGCAGGCACCCGAGGATTCGGTTAGCCATGGTTTGTGAAATATGGATGGGAGGAGTGTCAAACTTTTAATACCTCTGTTTAATAAAATAAAAGCTCTAGCACATGAGTGATCCCTGCTTCCCTCTGCGAAGGGCCTTTCTTTTACTTTTATGTTGAGTCTCCATCTTCTAACTTTATGCACAGTTGAGAGAGCATTTTCGCCATTCTGAGTTCTATGTGCATTTGTCCCATAAGAATTAATAATTACTTCATGATGTGACATCATTTGTTCTTAAATTATTTGTCGTACTCTTCCTCATGAACTTTGAAGGTGTCCTGGCATTTATGTTTTGCCCCACTCTTAAGGACTATCGAAATATCACTTTTCCATGCTTTTTCTATACCTGAAGCAAACGTCTACCTTTCTTTGCATTATTATTCATGATTCTTTATTTGAGTTACTCTTTGTGATGCAAAGTAATTTATATGATTTATTATTAAAGTTTTATTTATCATGCCTGTGTTTAAAGTTTTATGATCTCAGCGTGCATATGCTTTTACATTAGATTGATCAAGTTTATGTTGGTAGCATGTCACCTCAGAAATTATTGTTTTACCGTTTACCTAATCGAGGACAAGTAGGAACTAAGATTGGGAATGCTTGATACGTCATAAACGTATCCCTAATTTCTGATGCTCCATGATGATATTATGCCAATTGCTACATGTTTTCTCCCTTCTTTATGTCATTTTTATAGATTTTCCGGACTAACCTATTAACAAGATGCCATGGAGCCAGTTCCCTGTTTTCTGCTATTTTCAGTTTCAGAAAAGATGTTCTGGAAATATTCTCGGAATTGGAAAGTTCGAAGCCCAGAAGTCCTATTTTCCCCGGAAGCATCCAGAAGACTGAAGAGGAGTGGAAGAGGGGCAGCAGTGGGGCCACACAATAGGGTGGCGCGCCCCCTGGCCGCGCCAGCTATGGGTGTGGGGACCCCTGGCCTCCACCGCCTTTGCCCTTTCGCCTATTTAATCCACCCGGATGGAAAACCCTAGGCACCATATCAAAATCCCCGAAAAAGTTCTGCAGTCGCCGTCACCGTCAACCCTAGATCAGGGGGTTCTAAAGCTGTTTCTGGCACCCTGCCGGAGAGGAGATCATCATCGGAGGCTTCTACATCACCATGCCTGCCTCCAGAGTGATGCGTGAGTAGTTCATCCTTGGACTACGGGTTCGTAGCTGTATCTAGATGTTGTCTTATCCTCATATGCCTCCATGTTTAGATCTCGTTATCTGCCTATCATGATCGAGATTGATCTTATGTAATTCTGTGTGCTGTGTTTGCTGGGATCCGATGAATATTGACCTTATGCCAAGTTGATTATAGTCTTTATTGCATATGTTATTTGTGATCTTGCATGCTTTCCGTTGCTAGTGGTTACTATGGCCAAGTAGTTGCTAGTGAGTACAAGAGGGAGTATTTATGCTTGATAGTGGGTTCATGCCTCCTTGTTGCCTTGCTCAAGTGACAGAAACGCGAAGGGGGAGATTGTGATGTTGCCATTAGGGATAAAACAGCGGTGAGAGTGCCCGTGTGCATAATCATTGCTTACATTACACACTTTATTTAATGCAATTATTTGTTGCTTGCAACTTAACACCTAAGGGGGTTTGGATGATAACCTGAGGGTGGATTATTAGTCATAAATGCAGATGGATGTCGGTCTATGTATCTTGTTGTAATGCCCGCACTAAGTATCATAGTAATCTTCATGTCATATTGTGCACTATGGTGCAACCTCTATTTGTAGATTGCCCGGTTGTAATTTGTTCACCCAGCATGCTATCTTTTATGGAGAGACACCACTAGTGAAACTATGAACCCCGGTCCATTTTTCCACACTTTTAAACAAACCACAGCAATTTCCTTGTTTCTTTACTTACTGCAAGCCTACACTGTTTTTCCACACTACACGTCTAATCTTTGTTTTCAGCAAGACCGGTGAGATTGACAACCTCACTATACCGTTGGGGCTAAGTATTTTGGTTGTGTTGTGTGCAGGTTCCACGTTGTTGCCGACACCGGTGAAGCGCCAGCACCACCATCAGTGGCATCAACCTTCCGAAGGTCCTCCTTCTCCTATTGGATTGATAACCTTGGTTCTTAACTAAGGGGAAAACTCCTACCGCTGTGCTCATCACACCCTCCTCTTGGGGTATCCCAACAAGTGCAAGATCTGCACCATCAGTGAACATGTAGGTGGTGGTGGGTGACCAAATGGTCACCGGAATCCTCGCCGGCGACCATGGCACGACGGCGGACGGTGACCTTCGGCGGGGAAGGAAACCAGAGGGGAATAGAGCGCATGGGCAGAACAGGGAGGATGGTGGGCTTACCCTTGACGCGTGCATGAGCTCGAGGAGGAGGCGGGAGGCCGAAATCGCCGGCGGCAGGAGTTTTCATGGCGGCCGGAGCTAGGAACGGCGAGAAAATCCAGCGGCTCTACATCACCCCGTCATGCGTGAGTCGACAGAGAGGTAGAGGAGGTCGAGGCACTCTTCCTGGTGGGTTCTGTTCGTCCGGGGATGGCCGGAGTTGTCGGCGTGCAACGGTGGCCCGACAAGCTAGGGTTTTGCTCGGGAGGGAAAAATACCTGAGGGAGAGAGGGCGGCGAGGGGAAGGGGAGGGAGGAGGGAGAGAGTAAAGAGACACGACGTCACCCTTCTCCCTTATCCCCCACGGTGAAGCAGGCAGGAGGACGTGGCGGCCGCGACCACGCAGCTCCATGCTGCCTTCTGTCAAGACGAAGAAAAAACAAAAGGGATTTTTCCCGTAACCCCCCTGAAGAAATGAAAATTACAAGGAAGCCCCTGACAGAAAAAGAAAGCACTGAAATTGCATGTTTTGATGACCTTTTTGCAAAGATAAAATTTGGGAACAATAGTTTTTGGAAACCTCACAAAATTTCCAAGCTCACCATATAAAGGTTTTCTAATTTTAAAACATTTTTAAATTCAAATTTTTGGTGCGCTTTTTAAGTGATTTTTGGGCAATTTTTATCAAAATTCAGTTTCAAAATTGGATGAACTTTTTAATGCATGTATGAGATGAACACAACACCACAAAACCTTTGTTAGCAAAAGTGGGATGTTACATAGAAAGTGTTTTTATTACTCTGGTACATCCTATGCCCACAATATAAATTCTCTCTGATATATTAAATATATCTATCACGCAGAAACAACATTCCGGTGATACACCTTGTTGATCCGAACCTACCAATATACACATAAACCATGTCTAACTTAAGTGTGTTACCCCTACTAGTCTGATAGTGTGTCCACATGAAACTGGTAACTCTTTCCTTTTAAATAATCAATAGTAGGTCCATGGATGCCCATATTGACTACTATACGAAATAAGCTTCACTGATCATGTTGTTTATTATACAATATTCCCATTACTTGCGATACCGAACTTACCCGAGACTCTGGATTCTGGTATTGCTGTGAAACAATCTTTGGTTCACTATACCTTTGTCTATCTCAATAACCGGTAAGATTCTTTTTATTCATTACCATACTATGATATCCCATATGATGTATCATCGTCATGCATTGTCTGCGGAATGTATGGATGTCAAGAACGCCGAGTGGGCCCAGACTTGTATCTCTTTTTTTATAGAGGAGTAATTCCCATCTCAGAACATCAAGGTAATATACTCAATGAGAATTACCCAGTGACTAACGTTACGTTCACCCAGTTTACGATGTGACTCTAGATAATACCAAAGTAAAACCTCTATAACATAAAACCTCGATAACCTTACGGTCAAAAGATACGTTGTAATATAACTGTGATGTGATATGTCGCTAAGGACAAAGAAGTCTAAATGGAATCTCTTAGCATATCAACTATTAGGGTATACCCGTTCATATTGTTCCCTTCCAACAATATGCTATTCATTGATGCTGACATAAACAATGTCCATAACTAGGAAAACACATCCGTCAAGCATCCAATGAATTAGTCATAAAAGGCAAAACTATGGTTTAATACTTTGTTCATGTTACTACACGTGAGCGTGAGTTTTGCTCTGAATCTCTTATTCAGGAGCCATGTAATTTATAGCATAGTAATATGAATCATAATTATGAAACAAATTTACAAATATTTTTCCTTTTAGGCATACATCCAACAGTCTCCCACTTTAACAAATGACAATAAACTATTTGTATAAGTCCATAAAACATCTACAAGATGTAATTGAACACTCATGCAAACACTGTGTTAGAGACATTTTTCATCAACCCTTTCGAGGTTGTATGAACTATATGTATTATGAAGGAACTCTTTCTATCATAATACCCCTTGATCATATGATCAACTACAGTCTAGGACATTCTAGGTGAAACCTTGGTGTTTCAACTAAGAGTACAGTTTCACCGTTTATCACAGATCATCCTGCATCTTTCGTTAAATACCACACCTAATCAATATAATGAACCGATAGCCAAATACTAGAAGTATTTAAACTTCTTCCATTCACTGCAATTGTTGTATTGATCATAAATATATGCTCAAAATTAACTAAGCATTTTAATCCCTTCTACTCAAATAATCATAAGTTTATATATTAATCCTTGGTTTATACTTATCACGTAAGTGAAAGTGCATCGATCTCTCTAATTTGTTTTGGAGTTGATAACAATACAATTAAGGTACTAACATCGCGTCTAAATTCTTTCAGGAATTATCAGAGTGATGAAAAAAGGAAGAGGTATCGAAGCTAAGCCAACGGGTTAAAAATTGGAATAGTGGTAGTACCGGCCATCCCAGCGGTAGTACTGCTACCTCCAGGAAGCGGTAGTATCGCGGGTGGTACCGCCAGAAGTACCACCAGCTAGAAATTGCTCTCTGTTTTCAGCGGTACTGTCCTATTAGTACCACTGTTAAATGGTTTTAATTCGGAGCAAGGTTCACCCAGCGGTAGTACCGCTACCCACAGCGATAGTACCACTTCCATCAGGAAAGCGGTAGTACCGCTGGAGGTACCGGGAAAACTACCGCTAGGTAAACAATTGCTCTCTGTTTCCCTGGGTACTAGGGCGGTAGTGGCTTAGTACTACCGCCATCCACTTTGATATAAAAATCAAGTGGTGTCTAGCGGTAGTACCATGGACGCTACCGATAGTACCGCTACAGGTACTTTGCGGTACTGCTACGACTGTACCGCCAGGCACCAGTTTGCGGTGCACCCTGGTACCTCTGGGGATAGCACCGCTGGCACTAGAGGTAGTACCGCCAGTCTAAAAATGGGTCAAATGGTCGGATTTTTGGAGGGGATATAAATACCCCATCCCCTTCTTCCCCAGTCACCATTAATAGATCTCGTCAAAAGCTAGGTTTCTCCCAACTCCTCCCACCAAACTCATTGATTTTTTGAGGTGTGAAGGAGAAGGCCCTGATCTACCTCTTCACCAAGCCGTTCTTCATTGCCCCCTTATTTTCTTGAGGGATTCAAGTCTAGGGTTTCCTTGTGGAAAACCTAGACTCCATTGTTGCTCACTTGTTGATTGTAGCAAGATTGTTGGTGTTCTTGGGAGCCCCCAATTAAGTTGTCGGTGTGTGCCTCAACCTCATTGTAAAGACACCGATTTCCGCCTCGAGGGGAATCAATAGTATAAGGTGAACTAGGCCTTTGTGGCGAAGTTCATCGGAGAATAGGGTGAGTCCTTTGTGGTATTGAGTAGGACTTCGTGGCGAAAGTCACACCTTTCCAACAAGATGTACTCCCCTCAAAGGGAGGAACTGGGGAATACATCCTTGTCCTGCGTGCTTACTCTATTAGTTCCTTCTATCCTTTACCTTTACTTTGTGTTTGTATGTTTCTTAGTGTTGCTCTTTCCATATAGGTAAATTCATCTTAGTTGCATATCTAGAGAATTTACCTTTGTGTCAATCCTAAATAGAAAAGAATTAAAATTTGGAAGTAGCACCTATTCACCCCCTCCCTCTCAAGGTGCCCTACTATCCGTTCAATTGGTATAAGATTCTCGGCTCTTATTTTGAGCTTAAGCCCCTAAGAGTTTATATGGCCATCGGAGAGGAAACCACCGCGACACCGTCCACTATAAATGACCTCAAGGAAATGCAAGCTTCCTTGACCTCATCCATGGAGGCCCAAATGAAGGAGTTACGTGATTTGATGATGCAACTCTTGAAATCCAAGGACCCGACATACGCATCTTTGATTCCTCCAGAAGTGAAACTCCATCCTCATATAAACACCTTCAAAGTTCCATCCTCTAAAATTGAAGCTCCATCCTCTAATAAAACATCATATTCTAAGGAAAAGGATGGAAAGGAAGATTACCATAATGTCCCCGGATGGTACTCTCCCGATCCTCCTATCCCACATCCTCATATAAACACTAGAGGAGATCCACCTAAAATTGATGCACATTCTTTTGGTCAATGGAAATATCTCATGAAAACTCACTTGAAATCTTCTTGCATTGAGCTATGGAGAGTCATTGAAGATGGATACAACCCCATGACCCCAAGAATTTGACAAGAAGAGAAGTGGTTGATTGTCAACTCAACTTCACTGTGTTGCACATGATTCAACAAGCTGTGGGTGAGAAGATCATGACGCACATTCAACAATTCTCCTTGTGCTACCGTGTTTAGATCTGTTGAGGTTCCTAACATGATCAAGATCACCATTATGTAATCGATACATGTTGTGTTTGTTGGGATCCGATGAATTGTAAAGTTATGATTAAATTGTTCATGTTTCTTATATGATCTTGATACTTTATTTGTGTTGATGTTCTATTGTGTTCTTGCATGCTCTTCGTGTGGTTGCTTTGTCCAAGTTATCACATGCATCCCCAAGAGAGAGTTTAGTGTTAGATAGTAGGTTCATGACACCTCCGATCCTGGGTACTAGTGACAGAAACGTCTAATGGCAAGGATGTGATGTTGCTACTGAGGGTAAAACAACGGTGTTTACTTCTACTTATTGATTATGAATATTGATTACATTATGTAGTATGCTTAATGCAATTATCCGTTGCTTTTGCTATTGGGTTGTGTGTACGGGAATTTTTTTCCCATGCATGCTATGCAATCGCCAAGATCTATCTACAAAGATACAAGTGAATAACAATTCCAAGATCTAGTTCTCGGGATCGTGTACCAATCACTGTAGAAGCGGAAGAGGTGTTGGTGATTGATGGTGCAGATCTTGCACTCGTTGGGAGACCCAAAGAGGAAGGTATGATGAGCATAGCAGCAGTTTTCCCTCAATAAGAAACCAAGGTTTAATCGACCAGTAGAAGGAAGGAGTAACTTTAGAAGGTTGAATCAGCTGAGATGGTAGGGAACACTACCGGTTCAGAAGCAACATGGAACCTACACAACACAATCGAATCACTTTGCCCCAACGAAGCAGTGAGGTTGCCAATCTCACCGGTTTTGCTGAACACAAATAGGTTAAACGTATGGTGTAGAAAACAGTAGGAAAACAGTATGAAAGCAGTAGTAGTAGTATGAAAGCAGTAGGTGTTTTATCAGTATGAGGAAAAATGACCGGGGTCCACAGTTCACTAGTGGTGTCTCTCTGTGAAAGATAAATAACATGTGTGGTAAACAAATTACAGCTGGGCAATTCACAAAAATGAAGGTTGCACCGTAGTGTATATGCAAGACATAAAGATTACTATGTGATTCATGAGGGCGTTACAAAAAAATACATAGACCGTCATCCAACTTCATCTATGTCTAATAATCCATCCTCCGAATATCATCCGAACAAACGTTGGGTATTAAGTTGCTAGCAACAGATTATCGCCGTAAGAAAAGTGTGCAATGTAAACAATGTAAACTAGGTAAACACTGTTGTTTTCTCCCTAATGGCAATAGCACATCCTCCATCCATCACGTCTCCATCACTCGAGTACAAATGCAAAGGAGGCATGAACCCACTATCGAGCATAAATACTCCCTCTTGGAGTTACCAGCATCTACTTGGCCAGAGCATCTACTAGTAACGGAGAGCATGCAAGATCATATATAACATATGCATGAAGATAACATGATAGATTGATAATCAGAAGACATAGCATTCAACATTCATCAGATCCCAGCAAACACAACATATAGCATTACATAAAGATGATCTTGATCATGTTAGGAAGCTCACAAGATCTAAACATGAGGTACAAGGTGGAGAGAACAACGATCTAGCTAATGCTATGGACCCGTAGTCCAGGGATGAACTACTCACGCATCACTTTGGACGAAGGCATGGTGGTGTAGACCCCTTCGGTGATGAATTCCCCTCCCGGCAGGGTGCCGGGGAGAGCTCCAGAACCCTCCCGATCTCAGGATGACGATGACGGGGACCTCGGGTGTTTTTTGGGTTGAAGTGGTATATCTTTAGGGTTTACGTCTCGGGGGGTATAAAAGGCGAATGAGCAAAGGCGGCGGAGGCCGGGGGGCCCACACCACCCCATGGCTCGGACAGGAGGGCGCCACCCTATGGTGTGGGCCCCCTGAGGCCCCTCTCTGGGTCTCTTGAGGACTCCGTGGAACCTTCGGGAATTCTAAGACTTCTGTGATTCGAATTTTCCAATTCTGAGAATATTTCCAGAACAACTTTTCTGAAACTAAAAACAACAGAAAACAGGGAATTGGCTCTGTGGCATCTTGTCAATAAGTTAGTCCGAAAAATCGATAAAAAGACATGAAGTGTATATCAAACATGTGGGAAACAATAAGAAAACAACATGGAACATCAGAAATTGAGGATAAGTTTACGACGTATTAACATCCCCAAGCTTAGTTCCTACTCGTCCTCGAGTAGGTAAACGATAAAAACACATAATTTCTGAGGTGACATGCTACCAACATAAACTTGATCATCAATAATGTAAAAGCATAAGTAAGCTGAGATCATAGAACTTAAACACAAGCATGATAAATAAAAATTTAATAATAAATCATAGAAATCACCTTGCATCATGAGAAGTAACAAAAATAAAAGATCATGAATAACAATGCAACGAAAGATATATGTTTGTTTCAAGTATAGAGAAAACATGTAAAAGTGATATTTCGCTAGTCCTTAAGAGTGGGCAAAACATAAATGCTAGGACACCTTCAAAGTTCATGAGGAAGACTAGAACAAATAATTAGGGAACAATCAATAACACATCACGAATCAATTAATAATGTTTTTGGGACAAATGCACATAAAACTCAGAATAACTATGCTCTCTCAACCGTGCATAAAGTTAGAAGATGGAGACTCAACATAAAAGTAAAAGAAATGCCCTTCGCAGAGGGAAGCATGGATCACTCATGTGCTAGAGCTTTTATTTTATTAAACAGAGCTATAAAAAGCTTGACACTCTTCCCAACCATCTTACACAAACCATGGCTAACTGAATCCTCGGGTGCCTGCCAACAATCACTTACCGTGGAGGAGTGTCTATATTTTAAGAGAGGTGTATGCTTATGTCAACGAATGGTAAACAGAAAATACAGTACGTCACAAGCCAACTAGACTTCACAAGAGCATCTCCCATAGAAGGACACATCTGGGTAGAAGGTCATCCCTCTTTCTCTTTGTTTACACAATTATGCTTTGACTGATAAATAGGGGGCAAAATAGTGAAGAGAATTTGTATTATTAATTTGGGGCTGGGCACCCCGCTGCGAGCTCTTCTATCATTGGATAAGCAAATGAAGCCACTAGTCCAGGGTGTGAAAGTTCAATCAACAAGTGAGATAAAGATTCTCTATTTACGTCCTCGTGAGCTAAAACAGGAGCACATAACCGGAGTAATTTTGAAAGTTTTAAAGGTAACACATGAGAAATTTACTTTGGAGTGGCGGTTAAATACCACATGTAGGTACGTATGGTGGAAACAATGGGAAAATTTTGGTTTTGGGGAGTTGGATGCACGAGTAGAGCTCATACTCAGTACACGTGGAGGCTAGCAAAAGACTGGGAGTGACGAATCAAGAGAGCATAAGAGCCATAATCATGCATAGCGACATAAACATCATTAATCAAATCATAAGTGGTACCACACATTCAAAAACTAAATGATCATAGAGTCTATTAGTGACTAGTTCATAGTCATAAACATGGTGTGAGCATGTGCCAAGTCAACCAAATAAAACATTCAAAGGAGAACACCACAAATTTATGCTTCAATATGACAAGAACAACTCATGATTCTTTCAATGGCACATTAAACACTCTTAGCTATTTGAGGATAATCATGCTAATAAATAACCACAAGGCTTTAGAACTAAAATAACATCTAGCATGATATGAAAAAGTCTAGCCACAGTCTATACAAGCTTCTACTTGCACCGTTAAAAATTCTACCTCAAGCAGCAGTCTCTTTTCCCAACAAGCACCTTACAGAACATGCTTTAACAAAAACTCTCTAAATTCTACAGCAAGAAAACATGAGAGGACTCACATAACACTACTAAAAATAACATCTCTGAATAAGAGATGCAATGAAAACGAGAGCTGAACAGGAATTTTTGCAGCAACTAGAAGAAAAACTAAGAATACTAGCATAGCAAGTATTCAAACAAAAAATCTAAGCGTGTCTCTCTCCCAAACAAAGAATGCTAGGGTCAAACTATATTATTGCAGCAAGGAAAACAAAAGAAAACAAAGGAAAACAAAAGAAAAACAAATAGACGCTCCAAGTAAACTTCATATGATGTGACCGAATAAAAATATAGTTTCACGAGAAGTGACCTGATAGATAGTTGATCAATAAGGGGATGCCTTGGGAATCCCCAAGATTAGATGCTTGAGTCTTCTTAAAATATGCTTGGATGAACCACGGGGGCATCCCCAAGATTTTACCTTGCACTCTTCTTGATCACATATATCACCTATTCTCTTGACCCTTGAAAACTTCCTTCACACCACACTCAAACAGTAATTCGCATTAGAGGGTTAGTGCAAGAATTAAAAATGCATGGGTTATGTAAGGGAACAGGTGCTATTGATATTTTTAAACATTAGCTACAGCCACTGATATTTCGTGAAGCAAAGAAATCCACTTGACATCGCAAAAGAGCAAATGCAAGAAAAATGGCAGAATCTGTCAAAACTAGAACAATCTGTAAAGACGATTTTTTCGAGGCACTTACATTGCTCAGATCGGAAAACTTAAAGAACGAAAAAGTTGCAGAATTAGCCGAGAAATAAGCACAAGAAATTTCAGGTCATTTTGATTTTACTATGATTTATACGATTTTTTTACGGTAGACAGCAGAAATCTGTTTCCTGCGTAGAAATCCAAAAACCAACTCCAACTCTCGTCAGAAACCTTACTTGGAACTACTAAAACATGAAAAGAAAGATACAAAGGAGTTTCTACAGAAGTATACAACCCCTTGACTCAAAGAAAACAGAGAAAGCAAAAATAAAACCATGGGTTATCTCCCAAGAAGAGCTTTTCTTTAACGCCTTTTAGCTAGGCATAGAAAAGTGGAATCAAGTATTTTCAAGTGAAGAAGCATCCAAATCAATAATTTCCTCCAAAACCCCAATTGTAGCAATGGGTACCTTTGACACCCCTAAAGATGATTCAACATGCAAATCACTTTTAGTTTCACTAAAAGTTTTATTAATTTTAAGCACATTAGGGGATTTTGGTTTAGGCGCCTTGGGGACATACATAAATTTTTTCACTTTTCCCACAGAAGGTTTCTCTCTTTTAAACTTAAGAGCAGAAAAGGTTGAGCTTAAAGTTTCCATAGCCTCTTCTAATTTACCAATCCTCATATTTTGACTATCATGGATATTGCTAGCTTCTAAAACAGTGATTTTCCTATTGATACTCACTATTTATTCATTAACTTTGCTAGCATTATCAAGGAACTTTGGAAAAAATTCTCCACAGAGTTTAGCTTTTTAATAACATCATCTAAAGTGATCTCGGTTTTAACAACTTTAGTAGGTGGTGTTCCAACTAAACTTTCAATCTACAGCTAGAATAAGAACTAATTTTATTGTGTTTTTGATAAAGAGAAGCAAACAAGACAAAATAAAATAAACTTAGCAAAACTAAAACAAAGTAAAGATATTGGAAGTGAGAGACTCCCCCTTGCAGAAATTATCTTCCTCCCCGGCAATGGCGCAAAAAAAGTAGCTTGATTGTGCAGATCTTGCACTCATTGGGAGACCCCAAGAGGAAGGTATGATGAGCACAGCAGCAATTTTCCCTTAGTAAGAAACCAATGTTTAATAGACCAGTAGGAGGAAGGAGTAACTTCAGAAGGTTGAAGCAGCTGAGATGGCAGGGCGCACTACCGGTTCAGAAGCAACATGGAACCTACACAACACAATCAAATCACTTTGCCCCAACGAAGCAGTGAGGTTGTCAATCTCACCGGTTTTGCTGAACACAAAGAGGTTAAACCTATGGTGTGGAAAATAGTGTGAAAGAAGTAGCAGCAGTATGAAAGTAGTAGATGTTTTATCAGTATGAGGAAAATGGACCGGGGTCCACAGTTCACTAGTGGTGTCTCTCCGTGAAAGATAAATAACATGTGTGGTGAACAAATTACAGCTGGGCAATTGACAGAAATGAAGGCTGCACCATAGTGCATATGCAAGACATAAAGATTACTATGTGATTCATGCAGGCATTACAACAAAATACATAAACCGTCATCCAACTACATCTATGTCTAATAATCCACCCTCTGAATATCATCCGAACAAACGTTCGGTATTAAGTTTCTAGCAACAGATTATCGCTGTAAGCAAAGTGTGTAATGTAAACAATGTAAACTAGGTAAACACCGTTGTTTTCTCCCTAATGGCAACATCACATCCTCCATCCGTTATGTTTCTGTCACTCGATCACAGATGCAAAGGAGGCATGAACCCACTATCGAGCATAAATACCCCCTCTTGGAGTTACTAGCATCTACTTGGCCAGAGCATCTACTAATAACGGAGAGGATGCAAGATCATAAATAACATATGCATGAAGATAGCATGATAGATTGATAATCATAAGACATAGCATTCAACATTCATCAGATCCCAGCAAACACAACATTTAGCAGTACATAAAGATGATCTTGATCATGTTAGGGAGCTCACAAGTTCTAAACATGAGGTACAAAGTGGAGAGAACAACCATCTAGCTACTTCTATGGACCCGTAGTCCAGGGATGAACTACTCACGCATCACTTTGGAGGAGGGCATGGTGGTGTAGACCCCTCCGGTGATGAATTCCCCTCCCGGCAGGGTGCCGGGGAGAGCTCCGGAACCCTCCCGATATCGGGATGACGATGACGGCGGCCTCGGGTGTTTTTTGGGACGAAGTGTTACATCTTTAGGGTTTACGTCTCGGGGGTATAAATAGGCGAAAGAGAAAAGGCGGTGGAGGCCGGGGGGGTCCCACACCACCCCATGGCGCGGCCTCCGCCCCCCCCCCTCCGGGTCTCTTAGGGACTCCGTGGAAACTTAGGGAATTCTAAGACTTCCAAGCTTTGAATTTTCCAATTCCGATAATATTTCCAGAACGACTTTTCTGAAACTAAAAACAGCAGAAAACATGAAACTGGCTCTGTGGCATCTTGTCAATAGGTTAGTCCGGAAAATCGGTAAAAAAGACATAAAGTGTATAGGAAACATGTGGGAAACAATAAGAAAACAACATGGAACATCAGAAATTAAGGATATGTTTAGGACGTATCAGTGATGATGTCGATGAAGCCTTTAGAAGATCCTCACAGATAATCCTGTGGGTGAGGATGTTGCCGACTTCCCGTAACCAGCACTTTGATCTAGTAGAGTGAGGGTATCACGTGTTACCCCTCTGTGAATATGCGCACATACGTCAGGACCATAGCTGCAGTGCTTCGTAGTCCAGGGCTAGACGTCACGGGTGTATATGAAGGTGGAGTTATCAACACATGAGAGAGAGAGAGAGAGTAATTATAAGCTAGATCTAATTGGGAGAGGACACCTCAAAACCCCGATTAGAAGAGGCTCTAATTCAATTAGAGGGGCTCTAATTAGACCCTCTAATTCTACTAGATAGATAGAGAGATAGAGACTTGAGAGACAATTGTTCGCAAATTATGTTTTCCCTCAAGCCTTGGGGATCCTTTTGTAGTTTTAGGGGAGAGGAGACTTACCAAAAGGGAGGATGAGTTCTAGTTGAGCTAGGAGGGGAGAAAGCCGCATCAAGGAGGTGGCTGCACCCAATCTTCTTGCACAACTCAGATTGGACTCCCCAAGTGGAGTCCAACTCCACCTCCCTTTTTTCCTTTTCCCCTTTTTCTTTTCTCCTTTTCCTCTCCAATTAAATCCGTAAAAATGTTGGGATGACATGTGCCAATGTATGGTGCCATGGGGCCCACTTGGCAGCCCCTACAATCAGGTGCAGCCATGAGGGGCATTCTTGCCCCCTCCGACACCCCCCTTCTTGGTTTTTGCCCGAAACTCTTACGGAACCCTCTGACCCCTTTAGATAAAACCATTGACCTTATCTAACGATGTCATCAATACATTTCTGACACCCCCCGACATCTCATGCCCCCTACACTTTTTTCGTAAAGCTACAACCTTAATTTCTCTCTGAGAATAGCTCCAGAGTAAATTCCGGTAAAAATAGAAATTGTTTCTATCATTCCGGGACATCTAATGCCCTTAATATAAATTCTCTCCGATATCTAAAATATATCTATCACGCGGAATCACCGTTCCGATGATAACCCTTGTTGATGCGGACCTACCGGTATACACAAAAACCATCCCTAACTTAAGTGTGTTTCCCCTATAGGTTCGATAGTGTGTGGACATGAAAATGGAAACTCTTTCATTTTCAATAATCAATAGAGGGTCCATAGATGCCCATATTGACTCCCACATACTATACGAATAAACTGTTGAACATGTTGTCTATTCTACTATTTTCCTATTGCTCACGGTACCGAGCTTATAGGAGATTATGGATTTTGGTATTGCTGTGAAACAATATTTGGTTCACTATACCTTTTTCTATCTCGCAAACCGGTAAGCTTCCTTTTACTTGTTACTATATTATGATATCCCACATGATGTATCATCATCATGCGTTTTCTGCAGAATTTATGAATATCAAGAATACCGAGTGGGCCCAGGCTTGTATCTATCTTCATACAGAGGAGTAATTCCCATATTAGAACATCAAGACAATATACTCCTTTGGAATTACCCAGTGGTACCTTTATGTTAATCTAGTTTATGGTGTGACTCTAGATAGTACCAAAGTAAAACCTACAGAATATATCATCCTGATAACCTCATGGTCAAATGATACATTTTAATATAACTGTGATGTGATATGACACTAAGAACAAAGATATCTTAATGAAATCTCCTAGCATATCAATCTACTAGGGAATACCCAGCCATATTGTTCCCTTCCAATAATATGCTATTCATTGATGCTGCCATAAACAATGTCCATGACCAGGAAAACACAGTCATCAAGTATCCAATGAATTAGTTGTAAAAGGCAAGACTAGGGTTTGATATTTTGTTCATGTTACTACACGTGAGCATGAGTTTTCCTCTCAATCTCATATTCAGGATACACATCAGTTATAGCATAGTATATGAAACGAATGTACAAATATTATTGCCTTTTAGGCATACATCCAACATTTGCAACTTAATACCAGAGAGATGCATGCTGGATAGCGGTCTCAAGGTGGATTATTAGTTATATATGCATGCTGGATAGCGGTCTATATATGTTTGACGCAATTCCTACATGATTAGTACAATGAACTTTATCTTGTCATAATAACATTTGTATGCCTTCATGATCTGTCAATTTTTTAGTTGTAATTTTTTCACTCGACATGTTAACTGTTTAACGAAGAGACACCACTAGTGAAAGTATAGCCCTCGGTACATTATTTTACATTTTTTACAATCTTGTTTCTTACTTTGAATCACCACTTTCTCATTGTTCCATTCTGCTTTTCTTGTTCCCAACCACACCATACATTTAATTCTCTCGTTAACAACAAGATGGGAATCCTTACAACCTTCCTGAAAAGTTGGGAGCAAAAAAGAGTTTGTGATTTGTGTCGAGGTCCATGTTTGTTGAAGCGCAAGACAACAAGCAACCCTAACTGGAGGTGTTGAAATCCTACTGTATTGATAATCTTGGTATCTTCCCTGAGGAAAATTTATCGTTGGATTGCATCATACCTTACTCTTGGGCTTTCCCACCGGGTGTGTTGTAACTACACCATCAAGGGCTTCTCCACTGGTTTTTTTTTGGGTGAAGCTTGCCGAACCGAAGGTCAAGGGAGATATGTGCTCCGTAAATTTTGAAGCTTCAATCTAGATATGCTTTAAAAACGGATGGGGGTGTTGATCCATCTAGAGTCTTTGTGTGCAAGGGTTCTAAATGAAAATTACTTCCATAAAACATATTTTCTTCGTGCCACCGCTCCACGAAATGCATCAACGACTTGGAAGGCCATCATTGAAGACCGAGCTTCTTTCGATGCTGGTTTGATCACTAGGGTGGTGAACGGATCGTCTGTCTCCATGGACTGATAAGTGGACTTTAAATACTGCATTTTTTAAACAGATGGGATGGCTGGGATCCGAACCCCTAGAGAATATCTGACGTAATTGATTCATAATCCTGTAGTTGGAAGATAGATGCAGTCATGCAAAATTTCCTAGCACCGGATGTTAATGTTATTCTGAATATTCCCTTGAGAACATCTTGTGGTAATGATTTTCATACTTGGGCATTGCAAAAATGGGTATCTACTCTGTTAATTCAGCATATTGTGCTCTTATGACACAACATGGTTCATGCTCTAAATAAAGGGGCTAAGGGGGGATCTTCATCAGCAAATAAGAAGATGTGGAGTGCCCTTTTGAAGTTGAAGGTGGTACAAAAAAGTGGGTGTATTTTGGTGACGTGTTGTTTGTGGTATTCTTCCAAATGCAATGACAACAAAGCATTGTCATATTAAGGACATTGGTCATTGTGATGTATGCATGGACATGGACGAGGGTATGCGGACTCCTTATCAATGTTTGTGCATGCGAAGAAGTTCTAGGAAGCGAAAAATGTGGTATTTTGATTAAAGATTCCTAGACTACACTAAGAAACTTGGGCACAAGATATTCGCATGGATGAGATGTTTTCCAGTGAAGATAGATTGATGCAAGATCATCACCATCATGTACTCCATTTGCTCTTCTCGTAACCGGTGGACATATGATCGTGAAGATTATGATCTGGTACAAGTGGCAAGTGGTACACGAAATATTGATTCTTCTGGAGCATCTGCCGGTGAGTCCCAACAAATTGTCAGTTGATTAGCATTGGCGGCCACTTGGTCCCGGTTGGGTGAAATTTAACAGAGGCGCTGCAATTGTTATTGAGTAGTCCAAGGGTGGAGAGGGAGAAGATGCTTGCTCGCATCTTAAACCCCCCGTCGGAGTGGCAGATCTCGCGAAGCTGCTAACCCTTCGGTAGGTCTCTATATTTGCTTGGCTGTGATGCTACTCTCATCTCGTCATTAAAATTGATAGTGTTGAACCTCCGATCTCCGCGCTTTAATTTTCGCTCTACAAACGCGCCCATCCTACATTAAATAGGTGTGTTTGTTGAAGATTTTGTTTCTTTTTCTATTACTGTACCAAGTTGTGAGATCTTTAAAAATGTCCCGACTCATTTATGTTCGCCGAAGGGTTCTAGCATCATGGATAAAACTGATAGTTGGCTTGATTGAACCCCAAGGTTTTTTGCGACGTCTCCAAATTGGATCTCACAACAAGTGGATCTGAAATTTTAGCGGCATGCCAAATTAGAGCTTTAAAAATATTAGCTTGAAAAGAATCTATTATATTCATCTTTTTAAGAACTAGTATATCGAATCTCTTCATTTGTGACTAAAAAAATATTGGAAATATTAAATAAGAGGGAATTGATCAGATTAGCAGCACGTACACGCTTGATTGATAATTCGGTGGTGATTTCATGGGACGGGCCCATGTCGCAAACAAAGGGCGTCCGGCCAAGGAAGATCAGCGGCGTCGCCATATCCTCCGCTACCATCTAGGTTCGCTGGTTTTCGAGCGGGAGCAGCACGCATTAGGGTAGTCAGATCGATGGTGATATGCGAGAAGATGAGAGGCGAGAGGAGATGGGCAAAAACAATTTCTGACCTAAGAATTCAGCTAGATGGGTTGTTGCATGTTGACTGCTGGGTTTGATGCGTACATACCGATTGCTGCTAGTTTTGGGCTTAAATACTACGAGTATACATAGTGCTCAGCAGCTATTATTCTATATATACCAGTATTATATACGATTAGTACCCGCTGCAATACGTTGGGGGACGAACCATTAGGGGGGTCTGACCCCTGCTAGCCCCCCTTGTCTCCGCCTCTGTCTCCAATAGATGATCTATTTCAGGGCACATACCCAACACAACTAATTTATAGGGCACCAAAGGCCAAAAAAAACATGCTCAAAAGATGATGCATATACGGTGATGTAATTTTTTTGGGAATGCCCTAAATTTTAACCCTTAGTAATGCGAATACACATCATCGATGCGACTGCCTGCCAATTCTATTTCCGCCGGTTCACCGTGCCGCCCCTGCTCAACCCTGACTGCCGGTTGTCATCTCCTCGTGAACTTGGCCAGGTCAACCTCGAGATATCTCCTGCCGGCCGCGACCTCCTCCAACACTACCAGCCGCCCAACCTCCTCCAAATCTGCACATTTTGTATGCCCTATTTTATTTTCCCAACAGGGGTTACCCCCATTTCCATTACTTGACACAGTGGAAATGCTACAATTGTTCGGGGACACAAAGGAAACCAAGCTAAACTGGGAGTACTAGGAGGAAACTATTGTTTTACATCATTTGTCATAGCAGAAAAACTTGGAAGGATATTTATTGGAGACGGCCTTAGTTCCCAGTCTGACGGAGGAGTGCAATCGGATGTTGATATCCTATTGTAGGTGCCAGGTTTCGGCGAAAACAAAATCTTCCGCTCCCAAAAGAATGGAGATGCCAGAACAAGTCTCTTTTGTAGCGAGAAAACCGTAACGAACTTGAGTACGATTTGGACTTGGTGTCAACGAAGGCCTAAACTAGCTAATTAAGTACTTCCTCCGTTCCATAGTGTAAGCTTTTTTTAGCAAACTAATCAAAACAGTAATAAACAGACATCCATCGGTCACCGATCGTGGTGACCCGGCGACGACTGTCCGCGGTCGTTGCGGCGAGCTATGGATCCAGACTTGGGAACCGGCGTCCAGACCGACTTTGCCGCAGACGTGCTCGCGAATATCCTGATGCCCAACACCCGCCGCCGTCTCCGTCTCCACAAACCTGCGGAGAAGAGCCAAGAGACGTCATGAGCCAGGGCGAAGACACTCGTCACCACCGCCACGGGATCCGCGTACGTCATCGACGACCAATCGCTGGCTCCAGGACCAGGCCGCTGTGTGCCAACGCCTTCACGGGAGGCCGCTACAGCCCCAAGAGCGCGGTGGGCACGTCCAACGGCCTCATCTGCCTCTGCGACCACCGGTGGCCCGCTGCCCATCCCACCGGCCAGCGGGAGCTGGCACGAGACCTACAGCTTCACGTATACCTACCAACCACGGGGCGCGCGGTACAAAGTCGTGCATGCACGGCCGTGCCCCGTGAACCGGTCCTCGTACGATAGATCACGCTCGGGGACGCGTCATGGCGGGATGTGCCGGCCGGTCCCGATGCTAAATGCGACCTCGGCTACGCCGTCCTCAGAGTCGATGGTGCCACATACTGCGCTGCACCGAAGGTCATGTCGTATGATCTCGAGGATGACTGCGTGGCATCCGTTACGTCACTACCGTCTGTGCTGACCAACTCCAGAAACGGCGGCGCTGGCACCTGGCGGAGGTGCACGGGAGGCTGAGCACGTCCTGACATGGGAGTGGTCGTTGGATGAGCGAGGCTGCGTCTTGTACAGGCACACACCGGCCAACGACACGAGGAAGGTGAAGCGCGGCGAACGGTGGTCTGGTATTGGTATCGCAGTCGCAGGCTACGATGACGACCGGCGGACGTTTGGGTATGTGGAGACCAAGGAACCGTTGACCATTTACAAGTCAGGTGCGATGTGATCCGACCGCCGATGTGGATTTGCACGACCAGCTAATCTTCTAATGTCTATCTTAAATTTTTTGCTTGTCAAAATGTTGACAGCATGCTTCATGAGCAATCCCAACCCACAACAACAGAGAAAAATCTCTTCCGACACTACGGGAATCGATGATCAGGCACGTCGGCGTACAGGCAAAGCACGGCCGCCCATTTTCTGGCCCGTCGGTGAATAATCCCCGTCGGCGTAGGCAAGTTTCCCCGACGGCACCGTCGGCGTCTTCATTCCCGTCGGCGTAGGGAACAGCCACGCCACGCCCCATTTTTTCCCTTATCTCCTCCCCCGGACACACAACCCCGCATCTCCCCTGCTACCTAGCCGCACGCCACCCCAACCCGTCGTCCCGACCCGCCGCCACCAGCCGTGCCCCTCCGGCCGGCCTCGTCCCTCCCCCTCCACCCTTCCCCCGCTGTGGCCCGCCTCCGCAGCCACCGCCGGCACGCCGCACGCACGCCACCACGAGCCGGCGCCCGCGCCCCGATAACTCCCCGGCCGTCCCGCACTCCTCCCTCGGGCCGCCCCGCCATCCACTGCCGGATAGGAGAGCAACGAGGTGAGTCCATTTTTTCTCTTTAATTTTATTAGGTTGCTCTTAGTTAGAAAATTAGTTAAATTAGTTGTTGTTAGTTAGAAATGGACACATTTTTTGTTAGGAAATTTTTAGTTGCTATTTTTTAAATGCTTTTAGTTTGGATGTTAATTTAGTTGCTAGTACTAGGTTAGTATTAGGGTTAGAATTCTTTTTATGCGTTGTTATTTATTACAGGAGATTGGAGCCGGCACGCCGTCGACCCCCTACCCCGCCACGATACGCCACGCCCCGACCCCACCGTTGTTGTCCGGAGCCGCCACGCCAAGCCCCCGACCCCGCCGCCACGACGTTGTTCGACTACTTTCTCTACCGCCGAGGGTAAGATAGAACTTCTTATTGATATCCTAATGGTTTGGTGTCCATCCTCTTATTCTTGTATACTTTTTGGTGGCTCCGAAAAGATTTTGCCTTATGAGTGCTTGCTATATTTTCAAAAAACTATTTTACGCTCATATTTATTGAAGATTTTTTATCCTCATATTTCCTTTGGCGAGCATATTTTTTCTACTTGCCATGATGGTGTCACAAGCCTTGCTTATTTACTTACAACTTGTTAAGCTTGTGACCCTATCTATTTTCATTTGTTTTGAAAACCTTTTCTTGTGTTTGGTTGAGCCTCATCTTAAATCACATCGTTTTATTAGTCTCTTATTGCTCAACCACCTCTTGCCCCAAGTGATATGCCTCGTTTTCTTTTATGCTCACTTGCACTTGTTTTGTGTTTTGAACAAAAGTGGGGAAGTTATGATTCCATTTTTTGTGCACTTCGCATTCAAAATGCAATATTTTTAAACCATGCACAAATATTGGGGAGCTCCTCTATTTTCCTTTTTAAACACTCATTTTATCAAACCAAAATATCATTTGTTTATTTGATTGGTTGGATCTTTTTGATTACTTGCTTCTCTTTTGGATAAGATTAGAGATTTTTATAATATCTTATTTGCAATCTTTGGATCCTCAATATAGTTTGATTTCCTCCCATTATTCATCATTGGATAAGTGTAGTTGATTTCACTCATATTACGAGAAATGCACATCCTACGGAGGGACACTTACTATTGGCCATCTAAATGCACATCACTCATATTACGAGAAAATCCCGGACAATAGGGATGCAACATCCAGGACAGTGTCTCGCCCGCCAAAAGGCAAAGATAAAACAAAACCCTATTTCGATAAAGATCGGAAGATAGAAACCGGAAGGACGACAATATATAATGATCACCGCCAAACTCGTGCAGAGAAAGATAACAAGGCAATACCGCCTCCGAGGAACCTAGGAGATAAACCCGAAAGATATGAACACCCTCACCGGCGTGAGAGATCCCGAACCCCACCAAGGAATAAGGAACAACTAAGAAGTAGGACTATGCCCCATTCCAAAGGTCGGGATGCCGGAAGACATAGGGATGAACCGAGACGAGCGTATTCACGCAACAATGGGCCAGAGAGAAGTAGATCCCCCTCAGTCCATTTAGTCGGAAGGTATTCCACACACACTGATAAGGCGGAAAGAGATGGTCTGTATTCCGTACCAAAGTGTTTCATTGACAGGATCCAGAAGCACAAACCCGGATACATGACTCTCATATTACTATATTGCCGACAAAGGGACATATTTAGAAGTTGTAAAGTTCTTAGCTCTGATGTTGTTGGATGGAGCGCGCAACTAAATTAATGGATTACCATCAATAACGGTGGATAGCTGGGAGGATATGGCTAGAGTTTTTGCTCAGCTTTTCCGAGGTACATACAAGCGACCCAAAAGCATTAACCAGTTGAACAGTTGCGTCCAATATGAAGATGCGTCGTATGTCGACTTTATTTCAATATGGACAGCATTAAAGAATAGTTGCTCTAGAGTAAATGACGTTCAAGCAATGCATGCTTTCGTCAATGGTCTAGAACCTGGCCTCGTACCGTTCATGGTTGGACCAAAAACGCATAAGGACCTCGGTTCCATGCTAACGACAGCCAATGAGCACGCAACAACCGAAGATGACATCGGAGCAAGAGGCAGAAATATAGATGCGCTTGTGCATGCTAAAAAGACGGTTCCCTCTGAAAAGAAAATCACTCCAGAGGCGCAACAAAATCACAAAGAAGTAAATGATGTCTTTGGAAAAGATAGCTCCAATAGATGGAAGGGGAAACACGCACAAGGAAGGGAACATATCTCCTACTCTAAGGAAGAGTGGGAAAAGATTAAAGGGGAACCTTGTGTTCATCACGCGCAGTTTGGAAAGTTAAACCATACAAACCAGCAATGTCTGCTTAATAAGCACATGAAAAGCAGTGCTGGAACTGGGAGCAAAGGGAAGAATTCCAAGAGGAAGTTCAATAAGAAAAAGCTGGAAGCTAAAAAATACAAAAGCGAGTCTGACACTGGCGACAAGATCCAGGTGCAACAGCGGAAAGGCGAACCCAAGTTCCCAAGGGTCGAAGGAGAATGTAATATAACTTTCCTTGCAACACCATCAGCCAAGAAAGTGAAGCGATCATGGCGAGAAATTAACGACGTCGTTCCACCAACTCCGAAGTACCTCAAGTACGCAAAAATGCCAATTACTTGGGATCAATCAGACCATCCTGGTAATATCCCGGGACCCGGCACACACGCCCTGATAGTAAGCCCTATTGTGAAAAACACAATGCTTAGGAGAGTGCTGATGGACGGGGGATTGAGCATCAATATCATGTACTTGAGTACTCTGAAAAAATTACACCTGTCACAAACTCAGCTCAAGCACAACAATGTATGTTTTCACGTCATTGTTCCTGGCAGACAAGCACCTTTCCTAGGAGAAATTTTCCTAGAAGTAACCTTCAGAAAGGCGGATCACTTCCGTCAGGAGATTATTTCGTTTGAGGTAGTACCATCCAAAAGCGTATACCATGCAATACTCGGACGACCGGATTTTGCCAAATTTATGGCTAGGTCATGCTACATCTATAACAAGCATAAGATGCCAAGAACAAAAGGCGGCGTAATCACCATTGAAGGATATTTCGCGCTTGCAAATGACCTAGAGTTGGGAAACACCCTTCGTGTTGAGCAGGTCATAGCAAAGGAGGAACTAAAAGAGCTGGCAAAGGAGGTATCGCCGACAGAAATGTCGGCAGGAAAAGAAAGCCGGAAGCCAGCCGATAGCTTCAACGCATCTAAGAATACAAAGCAGGTTATCCTGGACCCCAAAGATCCGACTAAGTTCATCGTTGTGGGAACCGGAATGACTGACAAACAGGAAAGAGAGCTCATCAAGTTCCTCCGTGAGAACAGGGATATTTTCTTCTGGTGTTCTGCTGATATGCCAGGTGTACCCCGGGAACTTGCTGAGCACCAATTGAAGGTTATTCCAAGATCAAAACTCGTCAAACAAGATCTTCATCGTTTCGACAGAAAAAGGCGGAAGGCTATTGGCAAGGAAATAATTCGGCTTTTAGCAGATAATTTTATCCGGGAAATTATTCATACGGATTGGTCCGCTAATCCGGTATTAGTCCCTAAGAAAGACACTATCGTCCTTAGGATGTATATATTATACCGGCTTGAACAAATTGTGTCCGAAAGATAGATTCGCCTTACCGCGAGTCGATCAAATAATAGATGCCACTGCTGGCTCTGAGCTTTTATGCTTTTTGGATGCATATTTCGGATATCATCAAATACGCATGAAGGAAGAGGACCAAATAAAAACCTCTTTCATAACGTCATATGGAACGTACTATTACATAACCATGCCTTTCGGCTTGAAGAACGTCGGAGCCACATACCAGCATTTCATGCTTGCATGATCAAATAGGCAAAAATGTCCATGTTTACGGGAATGAAATTGCCGTCGTTTCCAAGGAAAAGCATACGCTCGTTGAAGATCTATGAGAAACTTTCGATAATTTGCGCACTTACAAAATGAAGTTTAATCCATTAAAGTGCGTATTCGGGGTTCCCTCAGAAAAACATCTAGGCTTCATCGTTTCTCATAGAGGAATCGAAGTAAACCCGGAAAAGATAAAAGCAATACTGAACATCAAAAGACCTACATGCCTAAAAGACGTCCAGAGATTAAGGGGTTTCGGAGCCGCCGTAAGCAGGTTCATAAGCCGGCTTGGCGATAAAGCTCTGCCATTATACAAATTATTGAAGAAATACGACAAATTTGTGTGGAGAGAAGAAGCAGACAAAGTGCTAATCCAGCTAAAGGAAACTTTAATGGAACCTCCGATTTTGGCATTCCCAAAGGCGGTAGAACCAATGTTACTGTATTTAACAGCAATAAACAGGGTTATCAGCACGGTATTAATTGCCGTAAGGAAGAAAGAAGAATAGAGTATTCCAGATCAGGATCCGGTATATTACATTAGTGAAGTTTTCTCGGAATGAAAGCAAAGGTATCCACATTATCAAACACTAGAATACGGCGTATTTTTTGCATCACGAAAACTCCGCCAATATTTCCAAGGACATTCCATAATGGTGGTAAGCAAAGCGCCACTAGGGGATATTATGAACAATGCGGATGCAACAGACAGAGTCGCCAAATAGGGCATTGAGCTTGCTGTATTTGACATTAAGTACCAACCCCGGACAATGATACGTCTCCAACGTATCTATAATTTCTGATGTTCCATGATGATATTATGCCAATTGCTACATGTTTTCTCCCTTCTTTATGTCATTTTTATCGATTTTCTGGACTAACCTATTGACAAGATGCCACAGAGCTAGTTCCCTGTTTTCTGCTGTTTTTAGTTTCAGAAAAGTTGTTCTGGAAATATTCTCGGAATTAGAAAATTCGAAGCCCGAAAGTCTTAGAATTCCCGAAGGTTCCACGGAGTCCCGAAGAGACCCGGAGAGGGGCCTCAGGGGGGCCACACCATGGGTTGGTGCGCCCCCCTTGGCCGCGCCGAGGGTGGTGTGGGGCCCCCAGGGCTCCACCGTCTTTGCCCTTTCGCCCATTTATTCCCCTCCGAAGGAAAATGTCGTGACCCCGGACCCAGAGATATACATACTGTTATGTGCTCCTAGCCATGGACTCACAAGGGCTTCAGGGTTACCAGCCCCGGCCGCAACAAACAATGGCAGGCAGACTGGATTCATCGGCACGTAGTCCGGATCCCCAGTCTACTACTCCTTGTATCCATGCTAGTCATAATCAACTATGCATATCAAAGCGTCCACGAATCGTATGAAACTGAAGGAAACGGGACCAAAGCTATACAGAGATGCTATGTGTCCAGAAAGTGCAACAACAATCGAGGGTTACTGGGGTTACCTCGCCCCAGGCTGAATCACATCGGCAGGCGGGCTCGGATATGGATCATCGGCTCCACAACCCCTCGACTGCGACAACTATGCAGGCATAGCCAAAACTGTATAACAATGAGCTTGAAACCAACAACCGATCAAAGCAGTACTCTAGACATGAAGTTGTATTCAACAGGTATTACTAGAGTATAGCTTACAAGCAGAGGTCACACGACCCAACATTACATCAGACAACAGAAGGCAAATTATGTTGCTAATCAACAAGAACCAAAAAGGCCTAAGAGGCCGCAACATAAGGCGACGTCCCAGCCCATAGATTCCAGGCTGCTACCTGGGAACCCCAAACTAGTCGTCGATGTCCACGTTGAATCATCACCGAAGTGACGAACTCCACCTGAACCAAAATTAAGCAAACCTGAGTACGGGAGGTACTCAACAAGACTTAGTTAACCAATTATATATCTGCTGGTTTCATAAAGGGTTTTATGAAGGCTGATTTGCATAAAGCAATCTTTGTTTTCCAAATCGAGGAAGAATAGCACGTCTCATAGAATGTTTTCAAAACAGATGAGAAAGCTACTCAACTACTGATATCATCTTTTTATCCACCGACATCGTTTCCCAGCAACTCACATGCTACAAGGATCACCCCTCTCGGCATCTCCAAGGAGGCACCCTTCAAACATTGCCAACATCTTTTACGTCACGTTCAGGTTATCTATGGCCACGTGACATTCACCAAGTCATCCTTAACCGTGGACACGACTTTCCGAAAGATTTATCCCTGCAGGGTGGTACACTTTACCCACACGTACCCTCCGACTCTTAGCGCCACATGTATGCTCTTCCATGGAGCGCGCAGAGGGTGGATGGATCCGACCTTTACCTTGCTCGACCCTATCCATGAGTCAACCCAAACAGGGCCACCCCGTCAACAGGGAGTTGGCCACCTCCTGACGGCACCTGTTCTGTGAGTTGGGATCAAGATCCGTGTACGTCCATCACTTGTCCCGGTCACGGCCTAAACACCTCCAAAAGGTTTTTGACTCACACGCAGATGGAACTCCCAAACTACGTGACTCACGGATAGAGCAAAACAAGTTAGTTAGTCGAGCGAGGTTCATCGGCTCGCGCGTGTGGTTGCACGCTCAGTCTTGGTTTCCGCGGCGAGACCTTAATCCTAGGGTTGGCAAGTACAGGACAAAGAACCACTTCCCAAGTGGCCTCCCGTCCTCGCCTTAGTCAGGTTGACCACATAATGCTCATCTCACCATGTCATCATATCATACTAGGTTATCGCAGCTCTGATTCATCAACCGGATGGAGCAGAGGTAAACAAAACATTTAGGACTAAGCGAAGCAGATATGAGGCTCTGGCGATGCGCACAAGCAATTCTACGGCGGCTAGGAGCAGTGGATCAGGATATTAAGGCAATGCAGCATATAGGTGAACTATGTCTACTAGCATCAAATACTTTGGAATCGAATGCAAAGTACGAGATCAAATGTTGTTTGAAAACATATATGAGCAGATAAGAGGTTATGGTTGCCTTGGTTATAAGAAAACCTGATAAGAATCTTCTGGAATAAGTGCTTGACTTGTCGGTTAGGATCAAGTATTCGCCATTGGACTGCTGGCCTTCTCTTCGGAGTCACGTTCTACCAAGGGGGAACAAACACCGAAAAGAAGAATAACAATCAACACATGGCATCTATGCAATGCACAAAATGTATGCATGATAAAGTTAATGCAATAAATTAAAGCCCTAAACATGATCGTTGGGTTGCTAGGGTTCGTATGTCAGTTATGCAATTTTACTGAAGTTTTCCCGAAATGGACCCGGAGGGGGTTTCAGACGGTTATGAAAGCGAGTACAAGTTTTAATTGCTCAAATGGGTTTGAAAACACCATAAACAGGTTGCATTTATCATTTTGAGCATTTTGGTATATAACTTTTAATTTTCTAATTTTTGTGAATAAAAACTTATTTTCTCCATTTTAAATGATTAAACAACATTAAATAAATGCTTATTTTTGGACTTTCTCAAACATGTGTGAAAATTACATATTTGGGTAGATTACATTTTTCTGAACAAAACCATATTTTTATTTTATTTATCTGAGTAACATTTGAATAGTTATTTAATTTACAAAATTAAACATTTTCTGGAATTATTTAAGTGGAGAAGTTATGACATCACTGTGATGTCATCCTTGCATCATCCAGAGAAGATCTTCTCTGTTTCAATCAAATTCGAAGGAATCGATGTTTTATTCATGGAATTGATTGGGGCATCACGTGGAGGTGGTCGTGGGGAACCTAGGGAACACGACGCCACTATCTTACGGTCACCGGAAGCTCGCCGGCTTCCATGGCCGACGACGGCCGGAGGGGGAGCTCGATGGCCGTGATTAATTCGTGTACGAATTGCAAAAATTAATCACACCACAAGGTGTAGAAGCTCACTGAGATTGTGTAGAAGGTGACAGGAAGGCGAGGAGCGGCCGGACGACGGCGGAGTCGTCCGCGGCGGCAGTTGCCGCGGTCGGAGAAGACGGAGACAACAGCGGGGAGCCCGGCCTTCCTCGACCGATTCCTTCCGCGGGGAGGTAGAGAAGGTAGAGATGGTTGTCGTGGCGTGCTCGGTGTAGCTCGGCGTGGTCCAAGGCGGCGGCGAAACGCGACGGCCGGCGGACACAGTAGCTAGGGTTTCGGCCGGAATTCTACAGAGAGGGAGAGGAGGAGAGGAAAGGGCATAGTGAGAGAGAGAGGAGGTCAAGTGGGTTCTCTGGGACCTATCCACGCGAGGTGAGAGGCGGAGAGGAGGTGGCAATCGATGCTGGAGCTGCCTCCACGCAGCTGCTTCCTCTGACCCGAGGTAGAAGACAAAGGAACAATTCAAAAAACCCCTAGAATTTCTGAATTTTACAGGTTGGTCCTTTTCCATTATAAACGGAACAGAAAACTAACATTTGAGGACATTTTTGGAAACAGAAAATTTGGCAAAAAATACTTTTTGAAAAGCTCATCAAATTTCCAATCTTGCCATATTTTTGTTTTGTGAAATTGAATTACTTTTCAATACAAAATTTTGGAACCCATTTTAAGTACTTTTTGTGGGATTTTTCTCAAACCATTTAAATTAAAATTTTAAATTGTTTCAACATGGTTTTAATGTTTTGTTTCATGCATGTATGACATGAACACAACACCACACACCCTAATGTAGCAAAATTTGGGATGTTACAAATCTACCCCCTTACAAGAATCTCGTCCCGAGATTCCCGAACGAGAAGAAAGAAGGAACACTGGTTTTGAACGATCTTCTCGAACCTTACGGTTCTCTTCTCGAAGAGGTTGTTCCGTAGTACTTGCGAAGATACCCAGCGGTTACACCTTAGGTGAGAGGGAAATCTCTAAGGAATTGATCTTCACGAAGATCAAGTATCTCATGGATAACTCATGATAGGGATGTTCGTAAAGAACTTTTGATTAACAGGCATGAAACCCATCAAGGTGACGGAGGGAATAAGAGTAGGTTTCAAGGTTTTGGACGATGGTTCTTGAAAGGATTTAGAATATGAGGTTTGCACAAGACTTCAAATCCTTTTGGAAAAGAAAGGTTGGACAACTTGCGACATGGAGGTTTCTTCAAAAAGAATACCAAGATGGAAAGGATTGTCTTGGATACCACAACGTAATATCCGTAGAAGAGGGAAACACGAGAAAACACGGTAATTCATGTGTCGGAGAAAATTTGATACAGGATCATGTTCACTCTTCGAGTGGACACGGAAGATAACGGAACTTTCATTCTGTCAAAGTTTGTCGGGATCTTTGTCAAAGATCATGATGTTACTTCACAACGGAGGATGAGTAACCAAAAGATGTTGGAACACCATAGTTAAGAAGGGATTCTTGGTCACACCATAAGGATGGTTAACCAACGGGGATTGAAACACCGGAAGAAAATAGGGAATCTCCTTCCTATTGTGGTTTGGACGTAGCAATACATCTACCACATGGTTAAGATCCCATAGCTGAAGTAACTGACAAATTCACACGGTGTGTGAGATGAACAGAAATGCAAGTACCAACAACTTGAAAAAGGGAGCTGATAAATGGTGGTTATGAAACACGAGGAGATGTTTTCCTGAGGAACTTGTTTCCACCAGAACAAAGGTTTTGGAGGTTCAACGGAGATATTGGAAAGATCAACTTCCAAGTTTTCCTTGATATTCTAGACACAAACAACAGGCTCACGACAAGCCTTCTGTAGGTCATCAAGTGAAAGTAAAACTCCGGTTTGGAATAACAGGGAGGGGAAACTTGTGAGAATGAGCCACACATGAATTCTCACGGAGAGTGGTTGTTCTTACGGATTCAAAGAGACATGATATTAGGCCTTCTGGCTAATTGTGTCAACCACAACATCAACCATGCCATATTTTCAAATGGACCTAACTCAATACTCTTGAGGAAAACACCAACCATCGCTGCTTCTTGAGATTCAGCTCAGATTAGTGGAAGGAAGATTGAGAATCAGCACATTTGATCACAGAGGTTGTACCGGTTACCAACGAGATACATTTACTGGATTCTCAAGATACGGACTATGGTGCCACGCTCAAGGAGATGAGCAGGATTATGGAACTCATGTACTAGCAACTTGTGAAAGACGGTTGCACCTACATGACTTACTTGCAAAAGAACACATCGGAGTCCTTGTGAGAAAGATGGTTACCGAGATAACGAATTTCTTGGACTTCTTCTCTTTCAACGAACGATCAATCAGTGGATTGGTGTGGATGCAAACTTCCTCAAATGAATGGAGGTAACAACCTACCATCTTAAGAGTAGTCCACACATGCATGACCGAGGGATTATTCCCGAAGGAACAAGAAAACTTTACTTGAATCCATGGCGACAACTTTCACCATAAGCACATGAACCGGAGTAAGTGACTTCAAACACCCAGAACACAATCTTCGTGATGACACAAAGATGGTTCTCAAAAGTTTCCAATATTGTTGCCATTTGTTCAGCATGAACCTCTTGCAACTTGGAGAAAACAAGAATGCCGTAGATGGGCTCAACAACATCTTTATCAAGACACTCCAAGAAGAAGGATTCATATGATATATGAACAAGGCAAAATATTGGTTAGAACAAAGGACATGGAGGTGTACTCGGGCAAAACACTATGAGTGAGAACACCGTGAAGACAGTCCTTGAATCTGATCTTGATTTGAAGATATCCCAAATCAAACCAAGGTAGGATGATAGCATGTCCACTGAAGAGATACTATCATGCTTCAACACAGAAAGAACTAGACATCCCTTAACTGAGGATCAAGTTAGGCGGAGCTTTTGCCTTTCAACTCTACAAGTTGTTGTTTAAGCTCAACCAACTAGTCCGGGATATCCAGCAGAGTTCCTTGGGGAAAGGAGTAGTTCAATTTACCCCTTGTTTAGAGATTACGGTCAGGTAAAACCTGGTGATACTTCTAGAAAGACAACTAGAATATCACAACCTACTGTATGTATCAGAGTTTGGAAGGAATCTTGCCTTTCAAGACAACTGAGATGATCTTGAGAGCTTTGGCATGAACCTAACTCGTTGACCAAGAATGTGCACCAGAATGAACGGACTTGGTAACACAGTCAACTTTAAGTTGAGACCGGGTAACCAATAGTGCTAAGAAGGATACAGATGTTTCTTAGGTTTTTCGAAGCAATAAGAATTGCTAGGAGTACCTGATACACATGTCAATGCATAAACCCATCATTCTCATGCATTCAAGCTTAGAGGAAGGGGAAGTGAAGATGTGTAAGAGCGTCACTTCATCAATAAGGCCATGAAACTTAACACAGTCTCGTGATATAAAAGAGTGTGATAATCGAAGGTAGAACAGAACATAAGCTGATAAAACTTCTTCAATCCGCGGATTACAAAACTTTGACCTGGTCCTGGAGATGAACGAGGTACTGGAGTTTGTTTCTCCTGACATTCCAAGGTGGAATGTTCTGACGGAAAACAAGAGCAATTGCATTGGAAGAATCCAACACACATATTCAACTTGTATTCCAAACAGCAGACGAAGTTCGGAAAGCAACTAAAGAGTAGGAACGTGCTCTCGAAAATGCTGAGATCACGTTGGATGCACAGGGTCATACTCATTTGTACAACCCATGCTAAGACGAGAGGTATAGTAGAGTCAAGAACAAGGATATGGGAATCATAAAGAACACTCTTGTTGTGATCCCTTTTTGGTTCCAAAGGAAAGCCTACGGCTATGAGAGTTGGAATTTCCTAAGCACCCTGAGGTAAAACAGATTCCTCAGGATTCAACGAAACAGGACTTGGGTTAAAGGTCAACATCTTGTAGTGATGGCATGAGCATCACATGGTTAAGAAACCACACGATCCAACTCACCACAATTCAGCACATTCCGGGACCTTCGGTTCAAGTCCAAGGGTTAGAACCCGAAGATATGAGCAACTAACATATGAGTGCCTTGAAAGACACTACGAATAGCAATCACGAAGTAGCTTTCAGAAGACAAACATAACTCCGGAAGAATTTGGGCAGAGGATGACGGATGCATTCGAGATGGAAAGCAGATCTCGAGGTTCAGGATTTTGAGACTTAGAACATTAAGAGGTGGAATCCACACAACTCTGAGAAGTTAGAATGAAAAGAAAATCTCCCATTTGAAACGAGAGATAACGGAACATGCAACACACACGACTCTAGAAACTTTCTAACGCTAGGTCAACTTGGGTAAAAGACGGTCTTGCCAACGAAGGCACTTAGGTTTTGAATGACTAGAAGAGATAGCAAAACCTTTTCAAATCAAAACAGGTAAGGAGACCCAGAGTTAGAGCGATACCAGATACGGAGTAAAAAAAGAATCCAAAGAAGGTTTTCACAACTCATTTGAGGTTTCAAAGTAGTTTTTGCAAACAGTAGACTCAAGATCGACCAAGCAGTAAGGTTTTCCTACAGGCGGTCCTGCTCTGATACCATGACCTGTCGCGACCCCGGACCCAGAGATATACATACTGTTATGTGCTCCTAGCCATGGACTCACAAGGGCTTCAGGGTTACCAGCCCCGGCCGCAACAAACAACGGCAGGCAGACTGGATTCATCAGCACGTAGTCCGGATCCCCAGTCTACTACTCCTTATATCCATGCTAGTCATAACCAACTATGCATATCAAAGCGTCCACGAATCGTATGAAACTGAAGGAAACGGGACCAAAGCTATACAGAGATGCTATGTGTCCAGAAAGTGCAACAACAATCGAGGGTTACTGGGGTTACCTCGCCCCAGGACGAATCACATCGGCAGGCGGGCTCGGACATGGATCATCGGCTCCACAACTCCTCGACTGCGACAACTGTGCAGGCATAGCCAAAACTGTATAACAATGAGCTCGAAACCAACAACCGATCAAAGCAGTACTCTAGACATGAAGTTGTATTCAACAGGTATTACTAGAGTATAGCTTACAAGCAGAGGTCACACGACGCAACATTACATCAGACAACAGAAGGCAAATTATGTTGCTAATCAACAAGAACCAAAAAGGCCTAAGAGGCCGCAACATAAGGCGACGTCCCAGCCCATAGATTCCAGGCTGCTACCTGGGAACCCCAAACTACTCGTCGATGTCCACGTTGAATCATCACCGAAGTGATGAACTCCACCTGAACCAAAATTAAGCAAACCTGAGTACGGGAGGTACTCAACAAGACTTAGTTAACCTATTATATATCTGCTGGTTTCATAAAGGGTTTTATGAAGGCTGATTTGCGTAAAGCAATCTTTGTTTTCCAAATTGAGGAAGAATAGCACGTCTCATAGAATGTTTTCAAAACAGATGAGAAAGCTACTCAACTAATGATATCATCTTTTTATCCACCGACATCGTTTCCCAGCAACTCACATGCTACAAGGATCACCCCTCTCGGCATCTCCGAGGAGGCACCCTTCAAACATTGCCAACATCTTTTACGTCACGTTCAGGTTATCTATGGCCACGTGACATTCACTAAGTCGTCCTTAACCGTGGACACGGCTTTCCGAAAGATTTATCCCTGCAGGGTGGTAAACTTTACCCACACGTACCCTCCGACTCTTAGCGCCACATGTACGCTCTTCCATGGAGCGTGGCAGAGGGTGGATGGCTCTGACCTTTACCTTGCTCGACCCTATCCATGAGTCAACCCAAACAGGGCCACCCCGTCAACAGGGAGTTGGCCACCTCTTGACGGCACCTTTTTGTGAGTCGGGATCAAGATCCGTGTACGTCCATCACTTGTCCCGGTCACGCCCTAAACACCTCCAAAAGGTTTTTGACTCACATGCAGATGGAACTCCCAAACTACGTGACTCACTGATAGAGCAAAACAAGTTAGTTAGTCGAGCGAGGTTCATCGGCTCGCGCGTGTGGTTGCACGCTTAGTCTTGGTTTCCGCAGCGAGACCTTAATCCTAGGGTTGGCAAGTACATGACAAAGAACCACTTCCCAAGTGGCCTCCCGTCCTCGCCTTAGTCAGGTTAACCACATAGTGCTCATCTCACCATGTCATCATATCATACTAGGTTATCGCAGCTCTGATTCATCAACCGGATGGAGCAGAGGTAAACAAAACATGTAGGAATAAGCGAAGCAGATATGAGGCTCTGGCGATGCGCACAAGCAATTCTATGGCGGCTAGGAGCAGTGGATCAGGATATTAAGGCAATGCAGCATATAGGTGAACTATGTCTACTAGCATCAAATACTTTGGAATCGAATGCAAAGTACGAGATCAAATGTTGTTGGAAAACATATATGAGAAGATAAGAGGTTATGCTTGCCTTGGTTATAAGAAAACCAGATAAGAATCTTCTGGAATAAGTGCTTGACTTGTCGGTTAGGATCAAGTATTCGCAATTGGACTGCTGGCCTTCTGTTCGGAGTCACGTTCTACCAAAGGGGAACAAACACCGAAAAGAAGAATAACAATCAACACATGGCATCGATGCAATGCACAACATGTATGCATGATCAAGTTAATGCAATAAATTAAATCCCTAAACATGATCGTTGGGTTGCTAGGGTTCGTATATCAGTTATGCAATTTTACTGAAGTTTGCCCGAAATGGACCCCGGAGGGGGTTTCAGACGGTCATGAAAGCGAGTACAATTTTTAATTGCTCAAATGGGTTTGGAAACACCATAAACAGGTTGCATTTGTCATTTTGAGCATTTTGGTATATAACTTTTAATTTTCTAATTTTAGTGAATAAAAACTTATTTTCTCCATTTTAAATGATTAAACAACATTAAATAAATGCTTATTTTTGGACTTTCTCAAACATGTGTGAACATTTTTCTGAACAAAACCATATTTTTATTTTATTTATCTGAGTAACATTTGAATAGTTATTTAATTTACAAAATTAAACATTTTCTGGAATTATTTAACTGGAGAAGTTATGACATCACTGTGATGTCATCCTTGCATCATCCAGAGAAGATCTTCTCTGTTTCAATCAAATTCGAAGAAATCGATGTTTTATTCGTGGAATTGATTGGGGCATCACGTGGAGGTGGTCGTGGGGAACCTAGGGAACACGACGCCACTATCTTACGGTCGCCGGAAGCTCGCCGGCTTCCATGGCCGACGGCGGCTGGAGGGGGAGCTCGATGGCCGTGATGAATTCATGTACGAATTGCAAAAATTAATCACACCACAAGGTGTAGAAGCTCACTGAGATTGTGTAGAAGGTGACAGAAAGGCGAGGAGCGGCCGGACGACGGCGGAGTCGTCCGTGGCGGCAGTTGCCGCGGTCGGAGAAGACGGAGACAACAGCGGGAAGCCCGGCCTTCCTCGACCGATTCCTTCCACGGGGAGGTAGAGAAGGAAGAGACGATCACCGTGGCGTGCTCGGTGTAGCTCGGCGCGGTCCAAGGCGGCGGCGAAACGTGACGGCCGGCGGACACAGTAGCTAGGGTTTCGGCCGGAATTCTACAGAGAGGGAGAGGAGGAGAGGAAAGGGCATAGTGAGAGAGAGGAGGTCAAGTGGGTTCTCTGGGACCTATCCACGCGAGGTGAGAGGCGGAGAGGAGGTGGCAATCGACGCCGGAGCTACCTCCACGCAGCTGCTTCCTCTGACCCGAGGTAGAAGACAAAGGAACAATTCGAAAACCCCCTAGAATTTCTGAATTTTACAGGTTGGTCCTTTTCCATTATAAACGGAACAGAAAACTGACATTTGAGGACCTTTTTGGAAACAGAAAATTTGGCAAAAATACTTTTTGAAAAGCTCATCAAATTTGCAATCTTGCCATATTTTTGTTTTGTGAAATTGAATTACTTTTCAATACAAAATTTTGGAACCCATTTTAAGTACTTTTTGTGGGATTTTTCTCAAACCATTTAAATTAAAATTTTAAATTGTTTCAACATGGTTTTAAAGTTTTGTTTCATGCATGTATGACATGAACACAACACCACACACCCTAATGTAGCAAAATTTGGGATGTTACAGAAAACCCTAGGCACCTAATAAAAAATCCCCAAAAAGTTCCGCAGTCGTCGTCGTCGTCAACCAAAGATCAGGCGGGTTCTGAAGTTGTCTCACGGCACCCTGCCGGAGAGGAGATCATCACCGGAGGCCTCTTCATCACCATGCCTGCCTCCGGAGTGATGCGTGAGTAGTTCATCCTTGTACTACGGGTCCATAGCAGTAGCTAGATGATTGTCTTCTCCTCCTATTCCTCAATGTTTAGATCTCGTGAGGTGCCTAACATGATCGATATTGTTCTTATGTAATTCTATGTGATGCGTTTGCTGGGATCCGATGAATATTGAACTTATGCCAAGTTGATTATAGTCTTTATTACATACTAGCAAAAATGCCCGTGCGTTGCTACGGCTAAATAAATCTATACCTAAATATAAGTATAATGAACTGGTCTCTTAATACTGACAAAACAAATAAAAAAACTAAGGTGACCAACAACAGCAGGCTATCTCTCCCCCCGACCCCTAAGTACTGTAAAAGGTAATTCCTGTAGCCACTATATGTTCGTAGACGTATGAATAAATTTAGCAATCTGAAGATTTCATCATATGTGAAATCCTATCTTTGAATCACCGATGCGTATTCCGAATTTTCCTATATAAAAATGGTAGACATGTCATTTTATTGAAAACCCGGCATAGAATGACCCCATGGAGACTTTCTTGCCGGCGTTGTTGGATTAAATTATTATATGATGAGTGAGGCCGCGAGAGGGGGCAGGATGAGCCGACCATCATGGTTATCTCGTGGACCTTGTTGGATTCTTCATTTCTCTGATAAATTCTTTGAGTTAACTTGCTATTTTCATGAGGAATAAAATTGACAAGTCAAAATTGTAGATTATATTCTTATTTCAAGAGATCCTACGGGAAAACTGTCCCTAAATTTCTTACTTTGTCCATTTGATATGATGTCGACGGGTCGAATGGAAACATAATACTATTTGTTGCTCTTCTTTTTTGTCAAAATAACATGGGAACAAGCTAATGATCAGAAGTATCCATAATTTACTCACAGCAAAGAACACGTGTGGTGTCACGGAACTCTAAAAAAAATTTGGGATACAACTTCTATTTTGTTGAAATATTTCCGGTGCAATTTCTGATAAGTTTATTGTTAAGTCACTTGGTGCGAATAAATAAATTTTGTGTATTCTTAAGGCCAAATTATGCTTGTCAAATGCGTGATGTTTACAAATGTTGTTAGATAATACAGAGACTCGGTTTTATATGATTTTTGTATCACAGTTCTATAAGCCGGTGCAACTTCAATTCTTCTCGTGGACTTATCTTGGAAACTGGAAATCATCATTGTTGCAGAGAGTCCACGTGCAAACATTGCTATTTTTTCATTGTTTCTACTCTCCCTTCAATGGCTGCCTTCCAATTTGCATATATCAGATACCACGCCGGTGGAAATCAATGCCACACATGGCCCTCATCCTCATGCAGTATGGACACTACTCCAGTATAAAAGTATGTAGTACTCGAGTTTCTTCATCCCCTGAAGGCCAAAGGAGGCTGAACACATTGCCAATACTAAGGTGTCGCTGGTTTTAGACATTGGAACCACACATCATGATACTAAACACCCTCGGGTGGAGTTTGAAATTAAGATCTTGTAGGATGTGTTGAGTTGATCTGACAATATCATCCTTCTGTTTTAGCCACATCCAGATCCATAAAAAAAGAGTCGGCATTGTAATTTCATTTTATCTATAAAAAAAGGAGTAATATTCCTTCGAAGTGTAGGCTTCTGCAGGAGTAAAAATGTAACGGAAAAAGGCTCTTTAGATAATCAGTGATTCACAAACACCGACCGGACACATGCATCATCTTGGATTTTAATCAAGGGAGGCAGATCGAAACGTGGAGCCGGAGATTAAGCAAAAAGAATCAATGGAAGAGACCCAAACATACATGGTATACCTTTTCTGTTTTCTGCATCAGTGACCTCCTCCTTATAAGATTGATCGCTCGTTCGTCAGCTTGATGCCCAATAGCCAAGTCGTCTTCTGTGGCCATGGCAACAATCTTGGGGAGAGTTGAATCGCGGTGGCACACCGGTCGTGTATACACGACATCCGTGGTTGCCTTGACCCAACCTCACTCGGCGCGGCGAGGCCAACGACGCTTGTCCGCCAAACGTGCCCTGGCGGCCGGGTGCGGCGACCGACTGAGGCCGGCGCGTGCATGGTAGGAACGCAAGAAAGACAATCATGTGAGCGCATGACCGCTATTCCCATGGTGGGCGAGTTCAGGTCCGAGTACCACCGCGCTCGCGGCGAGGCGCAGACCCCCACGGCCTCGTCCACGCCCGGCACCACGTACATGAATTGCAGGTACTCCCTGCACGTGGCGTGTTTGATCCATGGTCGTGGTCGATCTCGTCTCCTAGATCCGTTGCATCTGCTCATGTACAGATTCTTCTCTAGCCCTAGGCGCGACTGCCGCGCCTTCCGATGAATTCGCTGCGACCACCACCGAACGATCTGCCTCGTCCTCTCTGTCCGCAGGTGGGACGATGGGAGCGAGCGCGGCAGACTGCGTCGTGAGAGAGCGCGTGGCCGTGACGATGGGAGCGACCGCAGCGGATTGCGTGGTGAGAGAGCGCGTGGCTCTAGGGCTTGCACATCTCGGATACATGGACCATGCGACCTGAACTTGGGCACCCCATGACCAGTTCGATCCGCACAGACGAGCTGCTCGGCGACTCGGCGTCATGGAGGCCATCACAGAGATGTGTTTTTTTAGGGTACCCAAAGATGTGTTTCTGGTCTTCTTCCTCTCGTGAGCGCTACCTTGTGGGTTTTGTGGCGTGCACGTACAAGAGTTCTACTCGGTTTCAGCCCATCGATGGGCATCGGCCTGCACCCGAGTCCTGCGCCCGTACGAATAGGAACAGACGGACGAAGGAAACATCGTGTACGAACAACCACACGGACGAAGGAAACACAGACGGACGATGGAGAAACCTTAGTAACTTTGTGCGTTGCTACGGGTTGATTGTAATTGTTGATGCATTCAACTATTTGACATGATTGGGGAGATAAGATGTCGGCGATGTCTCATTTTGAAGTGGACAAAAATAACATAAAAAAGGCCACTCGTCAATGCTACCCTACATGAGGGGGTGTGGCCGTCTCTAGAAATTTTGAACTCTTGAGCAAGATGCAAAATTGGGCACCAAAATCTGTCCTCGTGTTACTGTTCCCTCCTAAATGTTCTAATACCATTTAATTAGTGGTATAAATATAATCTTTATGGATTTGTAATTAACAACACAAATAATTATATATGGTGTGTAATGAAATTAGATGATTTCTCAAGACACAACATCTTCGCATTTTTTCGTACACGTTGAACCAACTTGTTAACCTACACTCGCAATGGAAAATTGTACCAGCTGAAACACCTTTCCTAGTTGGAAAACGCTCACGATAAGCCGGGGATCCCGCTTGCTCGTCCTCCGCCTCTAGGGAACGACACTCGTCCCTGCGTGGCGAGAAAAAGAAACGGCAGACAACTCGAGGCGGACCCAACCCACGTTCCTTATCGCTTCGCACGGAACCTTCCCGTCCACTCGTTTCCTTTCTGTCTCCCTTCCTCTTATCCTACCTTCGACACATAGACCATGGAATCCAAGCACCTGCGTGCGCCGACCGCTGCTCCCATCTGATCCGCCTAGGGATCTTGGCCGAGCCACATAGGGTCGAGATTTGGCGTTGCAGCAAGCTGGGCGACGGCAGTGCTTCATGTGGCCGGCGGCAATGCTCTTAAAGGGCGGTGGCGGTGCTCCCCAGGGCCACCGGCGTTGTTCACACAAAGACGGGCGGCGGTGCTCCCCAAGCCCGGTGGCGGTGCTCTCCAAGGCGGACGACGGTGCTCCCCAAGGCCAGTGATAGTGCTCCCACAGGCGAACGCCGGTGCTCCCTAGGTCCGTCGGTGTTGCTCACACAGGCGGGCGGCGGTGCTCCCCAAGGCATGTGGCAGTGCTCCCCAAGGCCAGTGGTGGTGCTCCCTAGAGTCGCCTGCGTTGCTCACACGGGCGGGCGGCGGTGCTCCCCAAGGCTCGTGGTGGTGCTCCCCAAGGCAGACCACGGTGCTCCCTTAATTTACATTCAGGCATATTATGGTGTAGGCGAGATCAATATTAAACTTTACCGCAAATATTTTAAATGATAAAGGATTGGGTTTGATGACCTGGAATGTAGATATTTCAATCGTGCCTGTTCAATTGCTTCTTTAGCACTCAAATCCATCCGTACATACATGTACCCGAAGGAGTATAAAGCATGTAATCCGTATTGATTATTAGAGAGCAACATGTAATCTGTCTTGAATAGAAAGCAAGAGCAAGAGATTTTACAAAACAGGGAGGTCAATATATTCACCATTTTTCCAATGCATTATAGCTACAGAAACTTACCTATGTTCCAAGTTGCAACTAAATACAAAAGAGAGTGTGCAGCTCTACGCTTCAAACAAAGATTCTTCAGAAAAAATATAAAACACAGAAGACATGATGTCATATAGTCGAGACCAGGCCACTCACCACTTTCGTGTAATTTCTTCGAGCAGTGTGGCACAAAGAAGAGGCAACAATTCATTAGAAACTTGAGCCGTTGAAATAAGGCTTCACCACCACCTTCCCAAGGGAGTTGTCCCTGAAATAATAGATAAATCTTTTGAAGACATTGCTCGATAGTAAAAGAGGAAATAAGCATAGATAGATTGGTCAGGCCTCAACATAAGAAACTGAGAGGGACTGGCTCACGTCAACAGATAATTAAGGGATATTTCAATAGCTTTCAACATAGGAGAAAGCGGAAGTGAGCATGGACAAAAGATAAAAGATTCCTTGCCTACAAAACCAGATATGCCAGGTTTATACTATTTTGACTACTACATCTACTCAACAGATAAAAGCGGAAGTACAATATTAAGCGGTAAATGGATCCAACAAATTAAAGACTGAAAAATAAGAAATTTAACTCTGGTAAGAAAACAGATGATAAAACTATACAAATTGGGTCGTCCATGGATAATTAAATCAGAAAAGACCACAATCAGGCCAACGGCGAGAAATTGGCTCATGCAACAGAACAATAGATATTAAATAATAAATGTATTAGTTATATTGCCTGACATGCATCTAAAGCCAATAGACTCAAAAACAAACGAGGCTCTGTTGACCAACAATTTTGTCTCTTCGATCCCTAACTAATTTCTGATACAAAAAGAACGTATTTGCAACTTGGCAAGCAGCCATTAAGGGCCATTAGTATATGGGCGCAACCATAGTATCCCAAATTAAAGAAGCAAGTCTCATATCAAATAATTGGTATGTATTTTTTCCTAAAAATCACACACAAATTGATTCCTCTCATTACTTATTGTACTATAAAATAAAGCAAGATAAAGAAAGAGCACTTACGATACTCTTTGGACACCTTCCGAGAGAGGTGCTTCCGTTGACATCTGCAAGTAAGAAACAATATGGCAACCATGGAATTGATTATATGCACAAGCTAGGTACAAAATAGAAAGTACACAACGGATTAGCAAAAGAACAAGCAGTAAATACCTAGTTATACATACACTGAAACCTTTGCATCATATATGCTTTGTTTTCGTTCTTGGTCTGCTTTGTACATGTAATATTAATGGAGAGCAACAGAGGGGAACATGAACAAATAATATGAGGTTCTAATGGATGAAAGACAAAAAAAGGAAATCGTAAGGAATAAAAAGAAAACATATGGAAATATACCTAATGCTAAACCACGTATGGGTAGGAGTTAGTACTGAATCTTTGAATAAAATATTAGTGAGGTCATATGCGAAGAAAAAAAAAGGAAAACCTTGATCCATTGATAGTACATTCCATCTCATGTTCATGTTTGACCTAATTCAAGGAGTGTCCAGAAACAATAAGTCTGAAACACAACATAAGAGTATTCATGTTTCAAGTTTCAATATGCAGGAAACCAGGGGCGGCGCCAGTGGGAAGTCGAGGAGGGTCGCTCGACCTGGCTCAGACTGAGCAAAAAAAGAACCCATCCTCGTGAAGCCCATGTCTTGAAGGAAACTCAGCCCCGAAAAAAAAAGTCAAACGACTCTCCATCCCACATCTCAACTTCCTCGCGTCGCCATTCCCCTGGAAAACAGAGCAAACCGGAACATTTCATACATTTGGCAGCAAACCATATAGACAAATAATTTGAGATATGGTATGTATTGTATCTTCTATGTTAATTTTATTTCCAAATAATATTGCCCGAGCTTTGACTTAACATGATGTTTTTCTTGAACTAATATTCTCCTCTTGTCTCTGTTTTGATGGCGAGGACAGAAAAACAAGCCACCACGTATGGATAAATTTTCTTTCTCGACTCACAATAATGGTACAACCTTCGCTACTTTTGAAGCCTTGACCAAACATGTGAGACAAAAGTTCAATGTTATGACCTCTGTAATTAATTCCAACTATATCACAGATTATGTGAAACAAGTGTTCAGAGACAGCACAAGTACTAAATCATAAGCAAGTACATTTAAACAACTAAGAAGATGACATACAGTATATGCACAAACCATATGCTTAATTTTTAGTCAGAAACCAAAAACCATAAAGCGGTAAATCTACAATCAAAAGTTGTTCTAAAGCAATACAAGGACCCTAAGAAAAAATATTAAATTCCCTAGAAATATTATAGTTAGAGATCTTAGATTCTGTAGACAAGGAATTGGAAACAAAAGAACAATTTAGTGCTAAATCGGACCAACATAACCTTTAGGCGTCATCATAATTAAGACCAAATATTCATGGATCATACGTGCAGTATTAAAGTGAACAAGGTAATTTCCTCATAAAAAAAGAGTTAACAGACGCAAGCCAGAAAAAACCCAGAAGTTTATGGGCCGAGTGTAGCAGCGGAAATTACTACTGCCAAACCAAAATCAGCACATAGTTCCTCTATATCCTTTCCGCTGGCACACCTTTTGGATAATATCCGCAAACATATTAGGACAATTCAACATGTATAGCATTCCTATGAAAAAAAAACAAGTACATATGAGTCAATACCAATATGGTCAACGAAGAAACGAGCAATACAAAGCAGCGGAAATAATATACCTAAGCTCCTCAATACATGTTGTTCTAATCTCCTAGTTTGCAGCAGACCTCAATTATGTACAAGTCTCATCCACTCACTGGGTTATCCATGCAGGAAGCTCCACTTGTGCTAACACTGTATTCATACCACAATCTCCGCAGATGGCAGAAAGTGCCAGTGCACATGTCCAAATCGTGGGTGTTCTCCGGCCTGTCTCTCCGCCGCCTCCCTCGCCATCTCTTCCACCACCGCACCGGGATTGATTGAACATGTTAATTTTCTCAAGGATGTGCAGCCTTTTAAACAGGTTAATGTGCTAGCTCCACAAACAAAAAACTAAAAAGAGAGATGAGCGGCCCGTGTACAACATACTCGCCTTGCAGGTCGGGAAGAAGCAGGGCCGAGGCATGTCGCGAGAGACAGCGCCGAAGTCGATCCGACCTGCGCCCACGGAGGGAGGCTTCACACCTAAAACAAGAGCACAGGGGGGAAAACTGAGAAAGACGAAAAGAAACAAACCTAATCTATAAAAACAGGCTAACTAAAAAACAAAACAACAAATCCGTCTCACCAAAAAGCAGGCCTCCTCCGAAGCCGCCGCCTCCTACGATTTTCACACGTCCAAGCAGAAGACAAACAAGGAAAAAAAACCATCCACTGCAACAACAGCGAAACCATTAAAACCGGAGGAAGCAAACACAAGAGAGAAGAAGGCAGACAAAAAGCATACCAACACGCTGGCCTGGGACCAAAGAAAGAACCGAAGAAACACCGGGCACCGAAAGCAAGGGATGTCCAGGAACGTCAACAGCAGGCCGAGCACGCCTCCGTGACGGCTGGCGCGTAGAACGCCAACCCTGGCAGCTAGCAGACGAAAAACCAGAGTAAGACAACGATAAAAAACACTAAAACAATAGCAGCGAAACAGCACAAACCAGGGCGCTTCCTGCCAGACAATCTCGACCCACCAGGAACGTCGCTCATCAGGGCATAAAACTAAGAGAAAAGACAACACATCGTAAGATCATGCAGAGAAAGGAAACCCCAGGCTGAAACCAACACGAAAACACGAAGATCCCGAATAAAAGGGAACAAAATCAAACGACAGAAACAAGGCAAACAACATGAGAGCATGCGCGCAAGCAAGTCCGAAAAGGATTCCACCCAAGGCAAACAAACGAACCAGAGGAGAGGCCCCCCCCAACGGCAACCAGGCGCGCAATCCAGCCTTGAACCTGCAGAGGAAACACCGAAAAAAAATGTGAGCACATCTGACCAACAGCGCCCGCCATCCGCCGGCGGCCGGCTACAGCACGCATCGCAGAAACACAAAAAAAACCCACGCCCGAGCCCCCGGCAACCGCAGCCTAAAAAACAAATCCCAATCTGACCTCACACATCAAAACGGAAGAGCCCCCAGACACATCTTCGTAAGAACAAATCAGGCCCTCCCCAAACACAAATCAGGCCAGCACCCCTAAACACAAATCAGGCCAGCGGTCAACTCCGAATAGCAGGCAGCAAAGCAGCCCAAAACGAGCACGCAGCGTCCCCCCCTCCCCGGATCACCCCCAAAATCGGCAGCCCAGCACGGCAGCCCGCCCCCCTCCCAGCGCAACAACACAAACAAAACAGGAGAACGCACCAGAAGAGGACGGCGGAGAAGGAAGCAGCGCCGACGACGGCGGCGAAAACGGCGAGGAAGAAGAAGCAGGAGAGGGACCGAAAAGTGGAGCACCCGGAGACCCCGAGACAGGAAACGCGTACTCAATGCCTCCTCACCGCCCGCAAACAAATAAAGAGACGGAACAAACCAGAAGACATCGGACAGACAAACGGGCCCAAGCAGAGGCAGGTCCACCTAACAGCCACACGTAAAGCAAGAACGCACAGGAGGAAAAGAAAAAAAGGACACGGGCGACCGCTCCTGCGCACATAGGCCCACAGAGCAGAGACAGCGGGAACGCCAAATCGCTGAGAATCCAGCGCTAGCACCCGGCGTAAAGCCTAAGACTAATACCTTTTCTGTTTTCTGCATCAGTGACCTCCTCCTTATAAGATTGATCGCTCGTTCGTCAGCTTGATGCCCAATAGCCAAGTCGTCTTCTGTGGCCATGGCAACAATCTTGGGGAGAGTTGAATCGCGGTGGCACACCGGTCGTGTATACACGACATCCGTGGTTGCCTTGACCCAACCTCACTCGGCGCGGCGAGGCCAACGACGCTTGTCCGCCAAACGTGCCCTGGCGGCCGGGTGCGGCGACCGACTGAGGCCGGCGCGTGCATGGTAGGAACGCAAGAAAGACAATCATGTGAGCGCATGACCGCTATTCCCATGGTGGGCGAGTTCAGGTCCGAGTACCACCGCGCTCGCGGCGAGGCGCAGACCCCCACGGCCTCGTCCACGCCCGGCACCACGTACATGAATTGCAGGTACTCCCTGCACGTGGCGTGTTTGATCCATGGTCGTGGTCGATCTCGTCTCCTAGATCCGTTGCATCTGCTCATGTACAGATTCTTCTCTAGCCCTAGGCGCGACTGCCGCGCCTTCCGATGAATTCGCTGCGACCACCACCGAACGATCTGCCTCGTCCTCTCTCTGTCCGCAGGTGGTGACGATGGGAGCGAGCGCGGCAGACTGCGTCGTGAGAGAGCGCGTGGCCGTGACGATGGGAGCGACCGCAGCGGATTGCGTGGTGAGAGAGCGCGTGGCTCTAGGGCTTGCACATCTCGGATACATGGACCATGCGACCTGAACTTGGGCACCCCATGACCAGTTCGATCCGCACAGACGAGCTGCTCGGCGACTCGGCGTCATGGAGGCCATCACAGAGATGTGTTTTTTTAGGGTACCCAAAGATGTGTTTCTGGTCTTCTTCCTCTCGTGAGCGCTACCTTGTGGGTTTTGTGGCGTGCACGTACAAGAGTTCTACTCGGTTTCAGCCCAGATCGATGGGCATCGGCCTGCACCCGAGTCCTGCGCCCGTACGAATAGGAACAGACGGACGAAGGAAACATCGTGTACGAACAACCACACGGACGAAGGAAACACAGACGGACGATGGAGAAACCTTAGTAACTTTGTGCGTTGCTACGGGTTGATTGTAATTGTTGATGCATTCAACTATTTGACATGATTGGGGAGATAAGATGTCGGCGATGTCTCATTTTGAAGTGGACAAAAATAACATAAAAAAGGCCACTCGTCAATGCTACCCTACATGAGGGGGTGTGGCCGTCTCTAGAAATTTTGAACTCTTGAGCAAGATGCAAAATTGGGCACCAAAATCTGTACCTCGTGTTACTGTTCCCTCCTAAATATGTTCTAATACCATTTAATTAGTGGTATAAATATAATCTTTATGAGGATTTGTAATTAACAACACAAATAATTATATATGGTGTGTAATGAAATTAGATGATTTCTCAAGACACAACATCTTCGCATTTTTTCGTACACGTTGAACCAACTTGTTAACCTACACTCGCAATGGAAAATTGTACCAGCTGAAACACCTTTCCTAGTTGGAAAACGCTCACGATAAGCCGGGGGATCCCGCTTGCTCGTCCTCCGCCTCTAGGGAACGACACTCGTCCCTGCGTGGCGAGAAAAAGAAACGGCAGACAACTCGAGGCGGACCCAACCCACGTTCCTTATCGCTTCGCACGGAACCTTCCCGTCCACTCGTTTCCTTTCTGTCTCCCTTCCTCTTATCCTACCTTCGACACATAGACCATGGAATCCAAGCACCTGCGTGCGCCGACCGCTGCTCCCATCTGATCCGCCTAGGGATCTTGGCCGAGCCACATAGGGTCGAGATTTGGCGTTGCAGCAAGCTGGGCGACGGCAGTGCTTCATGTGGCCGGCGGCAATGCTCTTAAAGGGCGGTGGCGGTGCTCCCCAGGGCCACCGGCGTTGTTCACACAAAGACGGGCGGCGGTGCTCCCCAAGCCCGGTGGCGGTGCTCTCCAAGGCGGACGACGGTGCTCCCCAAGGCCAGTGATAGTGCTCCCACAGGCGAACGCCGGTGCTCCCTAGGTCCGTCGGTGTTGCTCACACAGGCGGGCGGCGGTGCTCCCCAAGGCATGTGGCAGTGCTCCCCAAGGCCAGTGGTGGTGCTCCCTAGAGTCGCCTGCGTTGCTCACACGGGCGGGCGGCGGTGCTCCCCAAGGCTCGTGGTGGTGCTCCCCAAGGCAGACCACGGTGCTCCCCAAGGCCAGTGGTGGTGCTCCCTAGAGTAGCCGGTGTTGCTCACATGGGCGGGCGGCGGTGCTCCCCAAGGCTCGTGGCGGTGCTCCCCAAGGCGGACGACGGTGCTCCCCAAGGCCAGTGGTGGTGCTTCCACGGGCGGACGACGGTGCTCCCTAAGGACGGTGATGGTGCTCCCACATGCGCCCGACGGTGCTACAGAGGGCGTGCAGCGGTGCTACAAAGGCACCCCAACGGTGCTACAGAAGGCGCGCGGCGGTGCTACACAGGACGCCCCGGCGGTGCTACTTTAGGATCATGGCAGTGCTACAAAGGATTCTCAGCGGTGTTACTCGAGGCGCACGTCGGTCTGCTAGGCGGCAGTCCAGCCGGCCGGTGGCGCGTTCTGCCGGTGGTGCTGCCATAGGCAGGAGATGGCGCTGTCAGCGGTGTCGGCTCGTTTTACGGGACCGACTCACGAGCGTACCTTTCCCTTTCGTGCGGACGAAGACGACGCGGAATTTTATTGGTTTTTTATATTTTTGCGGAGGCGGGGGAGCGCACATGGGCTCGTTGACTGAGAGTGGAGGACACGTGTCATGCGCTCCATCCAGGGGATCGAGGGGAATTATCCCCCGTGGGACACTCAGCATTATCCTTCCTAGTTTTCATCCTTGATTAACCTACTCCTAGATGAACAACCATGAAGCTTTACAAAAAAAATACTATCAAGAATCAAAATTCTTAAACTCCTAACATAAAGTAGTCAATCGAGTATTTTGCAAGGCTTTGCCCACACTGATTCTGCTTCTTCATCATTAGTGTATCGTCTTCCATGAGGCAAGTCAGTGGCCATCTTTGTGCTCTTGGCATGGTATTGGTACCAATACCCCTGTTTGGTCCGTTTTCTTTAGCATTTCCACAAAACATGAATCTCTTTTCTTTACTTTTCCTGTTCGCAACCTCCAATGGTGTCTCACTGATTTTAATTCCTCAAGAAATTAACAATTTCCCCACACTTAGAAACATCATATTATCTTGGCATTCATCCGTAGTTATAAAAAGATTTGTGATATAAACCAAGTCTTAGCCATAATATGGTACTACCGCACTGATACATTTTAGCTCAGCTACGTGAGGCAATACATCAAGTTCAAAAGACCAGAAATTGTGTGTTTTCAGTTTCTTCAAAGGCCAAACAGATGATAAACATGTCTCTGAAAACATGTAGATATGTAGGTTCAGTTAAACCTAATACATAGTTTCAAGGAGTAGTTCCAAGGGAGATAATTCTAGGTTCGATCTAAGTTTTCTGGTACTGCTCATGTCTTGGTCGCCAGTTCTACTATTGCCTCAAGAACCTATATCATACAGCAGAAAATCAGAGATGGAGTTAGGATGGCATAAAGCGGGTCGAAAGAGAAGGAAAAGGCACCGTGATTCAGCCATGGCCGACCGGCAATTTCGGGCAACGCTGACCCCTCACTCATCAGGCCCAAAAACACAAAACGTGATGAGCAATTCCATTCGCACTCAGAGCCATTCCATAGCTGCAAGGCTAGAAAGTAAAGTCCGCAAAACAATCAAGGAGGTGAAGATTTTTTTTCATTAATCTTTTCTCTTGGTTAAATCCTCTAATGGTACAATGGTAGCAGCACCAACAATTGGTTGATCAGTAAACAAATGAATCACCATTATCACTTGAAAAGTCTAACGAGATATATTATAGAAGATAATGTGTTTTCATGCAGAACCTATGATGTTACTCTCAAAAGGAAAATATGGATAAATAACATGACACATTGAACAAATTAAGGCGATTAGAAACTTGGAGACAGAATATCGATGTGCATAAGCCACTAAGATATTACTACCGCAAACATCAGCTACTTAGTGTATGTACTTACCCAGGTGGTGCCCAAATAAGGCGAGTGACAACATGCTGCTCCATTTACTGAGATGTAGTGATGCACGCCAGTAGGTTATCGCCATTGAACAACTGCTTGGGGAGGGCCATGCTGAGCTTAGTATTGCCCACACGGTCGAATCCCGGAACAGGAAGGCCCCGGTAGGCTGCTGCGGCCGGCCTAGGCCAGCCCTGGACCTAAGCACCGCCTCGGTCGCCTCCGCTAGCTTGACCAACCAACGTCTTGTGCAGCATGTCAGCGATACCAACGAGCATCTCCTAGTCGTTCTACCCGAGAAGGATCACCGGAATCCTGTCCAATGGATGACCACCTCGGCGATCTGCTCGGGTGCTCCTCGGTCGGCATTATGTTCTCCCCGATCTCACCCTCCAACTTCGTGATGGGCTAATGGCGGCGTACTTCTGGTTGGCGGCACCTGCCGGGTCAATGCGGCACTCAACCACTTGCAGCGTGAGCTGTAGCTCCTCATGTTGTTGCTTTAGCTTCCGGATCTCGTCGATTCTCTCTTCCAGCAGCCAGAAGTCGCGGCCTCCGCAATTATGTTATCTCAGTGACACTGAAACCAGTTAAACATGTGAGTTCAGATATTATCAATAAAACATACCAGGGTCATAGAAATATGACAGTTTTGTAAAACAAAGTCCTACAATTGCGCCCTTTGATCATCTGAGAAGAAAATATATTGAATAATTTTCAGTAATTAATTCATTGAATCAAGCATCACTGCACCCCTGTAATAATTTGGATGAAACTATCATATTCAGCCGTTACAGCTGATCCAAGAGCTTGGGTATCTGCATAAAATAAATATTGATTCAAGTGTCTCCGTGTAAAAAAGGATGAAATAGATCATAGCAGAATCTACTTTTAATAACCAGTTTCACTACACTCGTACCAATCTTAAATTGAAATTTATCTTCCATCCATGTGGTTAAGCTGATAGATTGGGCTCAGGGGCACCCCGCACGGTGGCATACCACGTCCGCTCCATCTCCCTCCTCTGCCACTCCCACTCGCTGCTCGCTCACCTCTGCACCCACATCGCCGCCATCCGCTCCTGGCTCGCCGCCCCCTCCACGCCGTCCACAGGGCTGGCCCACCTTGACGAGCTGCACTCCGCTCTGGGCGAGCTCCTGCTCCTTCCAGAGTCCCGCGCCGTGCTCAGCCACGGATCACCCGCCGCGGCCTGCCTCCTCGACGGCTTTCCGATCTCGCCGACGCGCACCAGGGGTTCCAGGAGGCCACCGTCGAGCTCAGGGCCCATGCGGCCGACACGCAGGCCGCACTCCGGCATCGCGACAAAAATAGGCTTGCATCCGCTGTCTGGTTCCTCCACTGCACCAGAAAGGACCTGACCTGCCTTGCCGCCTCCGTGCGCGCCGCCTCTAAGGGACACCCCGATTTGAGAATGATGACGGATATAGAAGGTTGCGCTCTGATCGTGGGCGAAGAGCTTGAGAGAAGCAGGGGGCATGATGAGAGGTCGGCACCTTGTGTGGATTGCGGATCTGGAACTCCTCCCGGAGTTGAAGCGAAGAGGTCGCCCACGGCGGCGGCTACCCTATCTTCGGAGCAAAGAAGACAATATACAGTCATCACCTTGTTCACGCGGTGTTCGGCGTCGGTGTAACATGACGGTGCGGCGACGGAGTTGACCACATAAGCTCGGCCAACGACAATGCAGCATATTGATTGGGATATGGCAGAGGCAATCGGAGATGGGGACCCTATCGCGGAACGACCAGAGAAATTTTGGGCCTCCGAGATCCCTTTTGACCATCCGGAGGAGGTGGAGATCATCGGTGGCCGGAGATCAAAGGGGTGGTGGCGGACAGGCCGGGACGGCTCCGTTGTCCGTTTTGGCGTACAGGCTCTGATTAGATCTTCCGGTTCGCTCATAGGTGGGAGAAGAAAGTAAACGAATCAGTACATGGCAATTGTGCAGTAATATGCGATTTGGTGGGAGGGCAAAACAGTAAAATCGTGTTGGACGAAAATTTTGACAGAAACCTTATTGCTTTTATTACTAGGTAGAGATGTTATGTGTGATCTTGCATGCTTTCCGTTGCTAGTGGTTGCTCTGGCCAAATAGTTGCTAGTGACTCCAAGAGGGAGTATTTATGCTCGATAGTGGGTTCAAGACTCCTTTTCGCCTGTGCTCGAGTGACAGAAACGTGACGGGGAGGATGTGTTGTTGCCACTAGGGAGAAAACAACGGTGTGAGTGTCCGCGTGCACAATCATTGCTTACATTACACACATTGCTTAATGTGATTATCTGTTGTTTGCAACTTAATACCTAAGGGGGTTCGGATGCTAACCTGAGGGTGGATTATTAGTCATAGATGCAGTTGGATTACGGTCTATGTATATTGTTGTAATGACCGCACTAAATATCATACTAGTCATCATGCCATGAATGTGCGCTACGGTGCAACCTCTATTTGTCAATTGCCTAGCTATAATTTGTTCACCCAGCATGCTATCTTTTATGGAGATACACCACTAGTGAACCTATGAACCCGGTCCATTTTCCTACACTGTTAAACAAACCACTACAATTTCCTGCTTTCTTTACTTACTGCAAGCATACACTGTTTTCCACACTATACGTCTAATCTTTTTTTTTCAGCAAGACCGGTGAGATTGACAACCTCACTGTACCGTTGGGACAAAGTATTTTGGTTGTGTTGTGTGCAGGTTCCGCGTTGTTGCTAACACCGGTGAGGTGCTATCACCACCGTCAGTGGCATCAACCTTCCGAATATCCCCTTTCGCCTACTAGATTGATAACTTTGGTTCTTAACTGAGGGAAATTCTTACCGCTGCACTCATCACACCCTCCTCTTGGGGTTCCCAACACACAGGAATTTCTGTGGCAAAGAATTTCTAACCCGTTGCCAGGGATTCAAAGCCATCAAGAAGCAACCACTCCCTCATCAACTCTGCAAGAAATCAAGAATTTCTGGCGCCGTTGCCGGGGAGAAAGAAGTCTTCTGGCAAGGTGAGACTCTCACTCTCAACCTCTTTGTTTTGTTTATTGTATTGTTTTTATTTTTTTGTCTTGTTTTTCTCCTTTATATCAAAAACACACAAAAAACAGTTTACTTTATAGTTGTTATTTATTTGCTTTCTTTTATTTTGCTAGAATGAGTATTCCTGAAGTTGAGGTTCGTTCTTTTAGGCAAGATGGGTTGAGAGTTTAAAAGATGCTTGGTATAGAATAAACAATACTCATAATATGTGTATAAAAAAATATTCTACCTTGATACTCCTGAGGATTTTTTATGTTGGTACTACTGGCTGGTATAGGTATGTGTTAGATACTCTTATGGGTGGAAGTTTTCTAGGAACTCCTGCCTTGGAAGCCTGCAATTTAATTGAAAGTTTGGTAGGAACGCCCCCCCACTATAACTGTTAAAACTAAGACCGCTTTGTATGATGTTATTAATAAACTAAACTATTTGGGAATGAACTTACCAATTTTCCTTGATAATGCTAGCAAAGTTAATGAATCAATAATAACTATTGGTAAAAGAATCACTGCTTTAGAAGCTGGCAACACTCATGATGATCAAAATTCTAGGATTGGTAAACTAGATGAGGCCATGGGAACTTTGAGCTCAATTTTTTCATCTCTTAAATTCAAAAAGGAGAAAGCTTTTGTGGGAAAAGAGAAAAGATTCATGTATGTTCCCAAGATAACTATACCCAAATCTCAATATGTGCTGAAAATTGCTAAAACGATTAATGAAACTAAGAGTGACCTTCACATTGAATCTTCAGAAACACCTTGAGTGTCTATTTCTGCAAATAATGATTTAGAGGAAGTTACAGATGTTGATGCTTCACTTCAAAATACTTGAGTTGCTTTCTATGCCTAGCTGAAAGGCGTTAAAGAAAAGCACTACCGGGAGACAACCCGTATTATTTCTCCGTTTTCAACCCGTTTTCCCTCGTTTTATTTTCTTTTCTTTGCACCTGGGTGTTTTCTATTTCCTTAGAAACCCCGATGTATCTTTTATTTTGTGTCTTTGTTGAGCTAAGTAAAGCCTCTAGTGGAAAGTTGAGGCTATATTTCGGATTTCTGCGCAGGAAACATATTTTGGCTGTCCACTATTAAATTTGTATAAAATCCCAGAAAATTCAAAATTACCTGAGTTTCTTTGTGTGTAATCCTGGGCTATATATGCAACTTTTCTTAGTTGACCACTTTTTGATTTGAGCAACAAAACATTTTCGAAAAAATTATCTTTACATGTTGTCCTGTTTTGACAAATTTCTGCCAATAATTGCATTTGTATATTAATCTCTTTCTTTTGGTGTTCTTTTGAGAAAAATAGTTTTAAAAGAAGTTGTGACAGTAGCTAATTTGTTTATGAGTGTTAGTCTTGTGTTGAAACTGAACCATGTGAACTTATTATTTTGATTGCACTAACGTTGCTAATGAAGATTGTGAGAAGTTTGGTGTGAAGGAAGTTTTCAAGGGTCAAGAGAATAGGATAATATGACATGATCAAGAAGAGTGAAAAGCCTAAGATTGGGGATTCCCCGGTGGTACATCCTAGAAAATTCCAAGAAGACTCAAGCGTCTAAGCTTGGGAATGCCCAAGGCATCCCCTTCTTCATCGACAAATTATCAGGTCACTTCTAGTGAAACTATATTTTTCTTGTATGCTTTACTTGGAGCGTATTTTATTTTTGCTTTAAGTTTGTTTTTATTTTTGCGATAAGCTTGGTTGGACCCCAGCATTCTTTTATTGGAGAGTGACACGCTCTGCTTTTTCATGGGAATACTTTCTATTCTTAATCTTTGTCTGGTTGTTGCATTTATTTAGCTCCTGTTTTGCATTCATCTCTTATCTAAGAGTTGTTAGTTTTAGTAGTGTTATGTGAGTGCTCTCATGTTTGCTTGATGTATCATGAAGAGTATTTTTGTTAAAACATATCTTGTATGGTGCTTGTTGGGAGAAGAAACCGCTGCTTGAAGTAAAAAAAATAATGGTGCAAGTAGAAGCTTGTATAGACTGTGTCTAGAAATTTTTCGTATCATGCTAGATGTTATTTTAGTTTTAAAGCCTTGTGGTAATTGAGTAGCATGATTAGCCTCAAATAGCTTAGAGTGTTTAATGTGCCTCTCGAGAAGAAGGAGATGGGGTATTTATAGCCCCCTCCCACAACTAGTCGTTTGACCCTTTTTACGCCTGGCGATACTACCGCTGGGGTCAGCGGTACTACCGCTCGGTGTCAACCAGAGAGGTACTTGAGAGGTCCTAGCTAAAGGGCGCAGGTGGTACTATCGCGGAAGTACGGTAGTACTTCCAGCGGCGGTACTACCGCTGGCCACGAATTCGAAATAACTCGAAGTGGCTGGCGGTAGTACTGGGGCACTACCGCTCTAGTACCGTAAAGGTTACTGCGAGCAAAACTCCCCTGGCGGTACTTTGACCGGTACTGCCAGCGGTGCTTACGCTTCCTGGAAGGAGCGGTACTACCACTGGTGGAAGTGTTGCTCCTCAATCGACTAAGTCCGAGCGGTACTACTGGACCAGTACCGCTGGAAACAGAAGCCAATTTCATATTGGCGGTACTTCTGGCGGTACTACTGCTCGCTGGACGGAGCGGTACTACCGCTGGAGTGTCTGGTACTACCGATGAACATAGTTGATTTGGTGGCTTTGGCATTTTGCACTCTTCATTTTTGCGTCGAGATGATATTTCCTTAAATAACTTAAACGCACTATTAGAAAACTTAATCGTGTTGTTATCAACTCCAAAACACATGAGAGATCAAATTCAAATGCACTTTCAGTCGTGCTTCTTGCCTCCCACCATTAGAGCTTGGTTTGTTCTCGCAGAAGGGAAGGAGTGCGCTAGAGGAGGAAGAGGGTGAATGGAGGCCGGGAAAGTTACCTTTTCCCTAAGGCCTATTATTTATACCAAGGCTAAGCCACTGTGAGCAGTTGATCTATGGATGTGGCGCTCATCCCCGCTGCCACGTGCGGAGCGGAAACAAGGAGACGGGGGGCAGTTGCCCTCGCACGATCTTTTACGCAATATCGTGCGTAATTAGTGCACGTCCAGCAAAGAAACCGGCACGTGACGGCTCATTTCCGGTCAAAAAGCTGACAGAATGGGCCCCATGCGCCCCTGCCCGACTGCGTCACGTCCCATCGGGAGCAGGCGAGTACGGAATGACGTCATTGCACACGTCATAACACGAAATTTCTTTCGTATGAACATCTTGACAACGAAAGTTCTTTCGTACGAACTTCATGACACGAAATTTCTTTCGTACAAATCAAGGGAAAAAAGACTATCTCGCTCGAAAAATCCCACAATGGTAACAATGGCACTCGCCATTTTTCAGGAACAGACGATAGCGCCCGCGGAGCATCTAAAATAAAATCGCGAGTACGCGGCTCCCGCAACTCCTCGTCACGATGTACTAACACATCATTTTACCCTGGATAGTTTTGCCGACTAGGCACATCCGGATGTCGTACTCTTTGAGTACGAAGGTAAGACACAAGGATCTCTCCTATGGGCCTGAAATCGCACTCGAGCTGTGTCCTCCAGTAAATTTTCCGTGTCAACAATACGAAGAAAAATCCTAGCGGACACGCCGGGTACCCCTTTAAGGTTAAGTTCGACTCAATAAGACCTCCACGGCCTAGTCACAATGATCACCTCGCTGAGTTTGAGTTGAAGGTCTCAAATTCGTGTAGGCAAGAACTGTTTTTGCCCGAGAAGCAATTAATTGGCCCTGATCTTTCGGGAGAGCCAAGTGACTGAGCCATATCCTTCTGCGAAAAAAGTCGAACGCAAGGCGCGCTTACCGCTCAATACTCAAGGACATCTCACATAGGGTACACACCCTTCAGGTCAAGTATTCAATTGACTCAATCGTAAGGTCCAGAAATGGATTTTGAGTGCTTACTCGACTATTTTCAGACGAACAAGCACTCGGGGGCTACTGACGAAGGGATGACTCCAGGACCTATCAGGTGAGCCTACCTAGTCCATGGCCCAACACTAAAGCCCATAACAAAGGACTACCTCGTGGCTCTAGAAGGCCCATTAGCGGCCCACCCGCAAGACTTGCGGGGCAAGATGGAAAGCTTCCACCGACTAGAGTTAGGATTTGTAACCCCCTCCGGTACGGCTTAAGACTCGGCCATCTATTTAAAGGCTAGAAGAGCAACCCGAGGGGGACATCCAATCTCAGGTTTTCCACCACCATAGCCATAGCTCGACATCCAATCTTAGTTTTTCCACCACCATAGCCATAGCTCGAGATCCAATGTCAGTTTTTCCACACCATAGCCATAGCTTGAGATCCAATCTCTCGGCCAAGGCACTCACCATTGTAACAATCCTCATAATACAAAGACAGACAAGAAGGAGTAAGGTTTTTTACCTCTACGAGGGCCCCGAACCTGGGTAAATTGTGCCCCCTGTTAGCCGACGTTGTTACCAGCGCCTACTTCGTTCTCTTACTCGAAACCCTACCGGATCATCCGAGGGATTTGCCGATATGACTAATAGACAACATAAGAGGGGTTATATTTCACCCCTCATGAGGCGGTCTTCCCGCATCCTCTCCAGATGGAAGCAGTCCCTTGTGGCGTGTGAGTGCATGCGGTGAAACTCACAATAGGGACGGTTGTCCGCCACGGGTGCAGCGTTGCTTCGGCCTTGCTTGCGTTCTGGCTCGGCTGCCAGAACGGCCGGAGCTTTCCGTTTGGCGGCCGCATCGTCGCCTCGAGCCTTTGTCTTTCTCTTGGGGGACACCGGCTTGGAATCATCGGCAGGCACGATGTGCCTAAAGAAGCGTCCCTCCTCAGCCTTAGCGCACCTGTCGGTCATGTCCACGAGTTCGACGACAAAGGTGAGGTCGTCCCTGATGCCGAGCTCCTAGAGCATGCGCTCGTTGGTGACCCCTTCCCTGAAGGCGGAGATGACGTTTGCGTCGGCGATGCGGGCGATCTTGTTGCGCGTTTGGCTGAAGCACTGTAGGTACTACCAAAGTGTTTCGCCGGGCCGCTAGCGTATGCCACGGAGGTCGTTGTAGGAGAGGGGCGCTCGTAGGAGCCCTTGAAGTTGACGAGGAAGCGGAGGCACAACTCCTCGAACCATCCGATGGAGTCTTCTTGTAGATTCATGAGCCAGACGAGGGCTGGACCCTTGAGAGCCATGGGCAACCAGTTCGCCATGCACATGTCGTCCACCTTTGAAGCTCCTACGCTGAGGCAGTAGAGCTGCAGGAAGTCGAGGGGAGGAGTAGTGCCATCGTAGCGAGATGGCAGCGTGGGGTTCAACTTCGGCGGTGAGGAGACCGTGCGAAGTTGCTTGGTGAACGCGAGGGTGCTGCCGACATAGACGGTTGCCCGCGTGAGGTCGGACGGGCGGTTGGCCCGGCCAGCCCTGGCGAGATCGCGGATGGTGCGGCGCTCGCGTCCGTGGCAGCACTCGATTTGAACGCGCGCATCCAGTGGGGTGCGTAGGATCTGGCAGCTGTTGTTGTTCTTCTCAGGCACCTTAGTGGTGGATGCCTTGTGAGGAAACTTGGTGCGGGGGTCGCCATGCACCGGCGAGGTTACACCGTGAGAAGGGTACGAAACGTCATGAGCTCCTGTGCTCCCACGCTGGCCGACTTCTCCTCCCCGCGGCTCCCGTGGGGGGACGTTTGCGACTGTGGCGAGCTCCTGGAGTCGGGCGAGCCATGCGGCGTGTCCTTCAGGTGCGGGCGGGTGCGTAAGCAATTCCCGAACCAGCAGCAGGTTCATCCTGGCGCCCCTGCGCTCCCGACGGCGGTGGGGGCAGATGCTGAAACGCGGGTGCGTCTTGCCACGGCGTGTGGGAGGAAGCTTCCTCCTCGGCGACGTGTTCGTCCCCCACGCCAGTGGTGTTGCGCTATGGCGTGTCGTTGCCGTTGACGGTTGGCTCGACCTGCCCCCGGCGACGAGCGCGCTCGGAGCGGTGAGGCGCGGGCTGGTCCGGGCGGCAGGTGCCATGGTGGTGAAGAAACGAAGGAGCGCCTTAGCCCCCTACATGGCGCGCCAAATGTCGGAGAGAGCTAGTTTGTCATGGACAGGATAGCTCTCAAAAGTTCGAACACTGGGGGCTAAACGCGTTTCCTTCGCTTCAAGAGGAGGCTTCGAGAGGGAAGCTTGAGCACGACAACAATGGCGACACCGAGAGTTTACCCAGGTTCAGGCCACCAGTGTGGTGTAAAACCCTACTTCTACTTGTCTGATGGATTGCACTACGTTGGTTACAGTACAAAGGCGGGCTTGTGCTCGGAACAGACTACTTGGGCTCTATGATTAATCGAGCTCTCTTTGTCCAAGGGATGGTGGTGTCCTTCTTATACTGGCGTTTGGACCTCCTTCCCGCTCACTTGACGGGTGACGAAGGGATGGACTCTAGACCCATCGGGTGAGCCTACCCGGTCTAAGGCCTAAGGCCCAAACTCCAAAGGAAACGCCATGGACTGTTCTAGAAGGCCCAATCAAAGCCCACCCGCAAAGCCTTGCGGGTTAACAAAGGAAACCTGTAACCGACTTAGGGTTAGGGTTTGTATCCCCCCCGGGCACGGTTTGAGACCTGACTATCTATATAAAGCCAGGAGAACCACCGGGGGGAGGACCAAGCAATACCGCACCATCAAATCCTTGAGATCGAGATCACACTCTCGACTTGAGCATCCCCCATTTTAACCGATCTACTCGTTAATACAGATTGACAAAAGCAGGAGTAAGGGTTTTACCTCTACGAGGGCCTCGAACCTGGGTAAATCTTGCCCCCCTGTTAGCCGACGATTGTCACCAGCGCCTATTCGTTCTCTTACTCGAAACCCTATCGGTTCATCCGAGGGACTTGTTGAGATGCATATTCGACAATTGGCGCCATCTGTGGGAACAACGGGCGCTGGATCTCCGGCATCTTTGGCCTCATCGACCAACCACTCACGCTGGAGCCCCAGAACTTCGACTCCAACCAATCCGATCCACATCGGGTCGGTCATCGTCACCCCTCACTCGCCGGAATCACGCCCGGTGTTTAGCGAATTGGAGAAGAGCATCATCCTGATGTTCGCGAGCTTCCAGTTCTACGCCAACAAAGAAGGAATTCTACAGTTCCCCGAGCACTCCAACCTCGACGGATCGGGCTCGGAGTCGATCTCAAGCCCAGGAGTTGTCAACTCACGGCCCAACTACGCGGATCGCGACTTAGTGAAAAGCGGCGAATCTATCCGCCTCAACACCCGCAACTTCCATACCGTCTACAGAGGAACCTTCTCGGGTCAGGGAAGATTTCCAAACTACGCCTAGGACCCACGAGCCATATCTGGCTCAGGTTTGCATGGCAGGATCAGGAGACCCACCCGAAGAAACAGAAGACAGCGCAAGGGAATGCGCAGCCATCGGCGTATCGCGAGCCGCTTGGAATTGGGCGAAGGAGGCCATCCGCACAAGCAAACCACTCGAAGCCGGAGCCTCTCACGAAACATGACTGCATACCACTATCACCTAGTGAGAACAGCAACCCTGATCAAGGAAGGTCGAAAAGACCTGGTTGAACGAAGAAAGCTAACTGATGAGTCTAGTCAACGTCGTGCAGCGCTCTCAAAAACACCTTCTGTCGGGAACCATCCCGGGAGAAAAGATATGTTTCAAGAACCGCGACTATGGATGGCGAATCCTTAACTGGGATCAGTAGGTCACTCGAGGCCTCCCTTATGCGCGTCGACGAGGACGGCAACGTGCACCCGACGACTCCCGCCGTCGCAGTACTAGCTGCAGCCACCTACCTGCAAACAAACCATCCAGGGGAGAAAGACCCCCGCACAGAACAATACAGGCAGGTCCAGAAAGGGCTAGGCATGACAGCCGCAAGAATCGCCGCTTACGACCGCAGAAAGGCGGTTGCGCAAAAAGATAAAGAAGCACCTCGCGGGCACAGGACCACGTCACCCAGGAGGGAGAAGTCGCCTCGTCGTGCGCGAGGAAAGGAAGCTCGACAACGCGGAGATAGCCCGAGTGACAGTGACGACAGCCCGAGAGGTCGGGATCGTAGCCCGCGAAGAGGTCGCGATCGCATCCCGCAGAGAGATCGCGATCGCAGCCCGCGACGTCACGGCAGTCGCTTGCGACACCGCAGCAAGGAGCCATGGAGAGACGTCAATCGCGATGAGACCGTATACAATGCGCGATCAGACATCGCTCGGCACAAAGTTGACAAAGCTCGAGCGGCCAGGAACCGCGCGCGTTCCTCATCCACCTCTTCCGACGAGGAGGTCTATGGAGCCTTGTTCTTTGCTCGGGACATCCGTGAGGCACCGTTACCCAATAGGTTTAAGCTCTCTTCGGAGGTGCAAAAATACGACGGGTCGCTAGAGCCACAAGTCTGGTTGCCAGATTACCTCACGACAGTAAAATGCCAACGTGGGAACAAAAACACGGCTATGCAGTACCTTAACCTACACCTTGTCGGCGCCGCGCAGTTGGCTCAAAGGAAGACCGAAGGCGTGCTACAAATCATGGGACGATCTAACCTTCGACTTCTGCAAGAACTTCCAGGCAACATACAAAAGACCTGCGACCATCGAGGAACTGCGATCTTGCAAGCAGAAAAGTGGCGAGTCTACTCGCGAATATATTCAGCGATGAACCACACTTAGGAATACTGCAGGAAATATATAAGAAGAAGTTGCAGTCGAAGCATTCGCCAAAGGAGCTCGGCGAACCTCCTTCCGGGAAGAACTGGGACGGGCCGCACCCAAAACCATTGGATAACTGATGGCTATAGCCGACAGACGGGCCAACAGCAAGGACACGGTGCACAATGAGAAAGCATCATCACCAGCACCAGAAGACGATCGCCATGGTCGAAAGAAAAGAAGAAAGCGTTACGACCGCGATGATCGGGAGGAACTAGTGGCAGCAGAATTCACAAGAAATCGCGACAGCGGATATCGCGGAAATCGCGAGTGGAAGCCGAAGCCAGAGGACAAAAGCCCCGAGGAGGACCTCGATGGTTACTGCACCCTACATCTATTTACAGATAAGCGCACTAGCAAAACTAAGGCAACACACCTTGACATCCATGAGGACTTCTCAAAGAAAAACAGAGCAGCAGTCAACCAGGGCTACCCGCAGCTCCCGGGAGGGGGAACTCATGGATTCCACCCATCGCAAGCCCTACCTCCACCAGGAAAACAAAACACGGTGCTAGCCGCGCTACCCGCGCCACCCGCCACAAACCAAGGAACCAACGGATACCAGAACCCAGCAGGACTCCTAGGGATGATACAGAAAGTTTGCCCGTCCCGCAGGGCCCAGAAAACAAACACTCAACAGGTATTCATGGCTGTCCAGGCACCACCATCCCAACCCGAGTATCTGAAGATGGCCGACCAGCCGATAATTTTCTCTAAGGAAGACCATCCCCCCGAGTCTATCGACCAGGGCATGCCGCACTCGTCATCCAGGCACAAATAGGCAACTATGAACTCGACCGAGTTTTCATGGACGGAGGCAGTGGGATTAACATCATTTACGCGGACACACTCCGCAGGATGAATAGGAACCTGGACAGACTCGCGCAATCAGAGACATCCTTTCACGGGATAGTACCAGGGAAGGCAGTCCGCCCACTCGGAACAATAAACTTGGAGGTGGTACTCGGCAACCGAAGCAATTACAGACGAGAATTCCTCGACTTCGAAGTAGTCGACTGGCCCTCACAGTACCACGCTATTCTTGGCCGAACAGCGTTCGCCAGATTCATGGCAGTACCACACTATGCATACCTGAAGCTCAAGCTGTCTGGGGAACATTGAACCATCACCATCGACGTCGATTTCCAAAAATCCAATAAATGCGACATCGAGTTCAACGAGATCGCCAAATCCTTCGGGATGCAGGAAGAGCTGGAAGAGATAGCAAAAACCACGGATCACTCCGTGATGCCTCTCACCAAGAAGAACGCCCCAGAGCTCGAGTTCAGCGCAAACAGCGGCTCTCGAAAACATCCGAATCTACGAAAATGGCGATGGTGTCCACCATCCTCTCGCCAGCATAGGAAGGCACGCTCGTCGAACTCCTCCGTGAGTACTGGGATTTTTTTTCCTGGCAACCTTTAGATTTGCCAGGGATACCCAGGGAGTTTGTCGTGCACTCACTTGAAGTTTATAAAGATGCCAAACCTATCAAGCAGACAACCCGACGGTTTTCAGAGCCAAAGCAAAAAGCACTTGGAGAAGAAGTGAACAGGTTAATCGCAACAAAGTTCATCCGCGAGATAAAGATCTCCACCTGGTTAGCAAACCCGGTGCTGGTCCCGAAGAAAAATACGGACATCCTTCGTGTGTGCATCGACTACACGTCGTTGAATAAGCACTGCCCCAAGGATAACTTTCCCCTACCACAGATCGACCAGATCGTGGACTCCACAGCAGGCTGTCAGCGCCTCTCCTTCTTGGACGCCTATTCGGGCTATAATCAGATCAGGATGAAAAAGGAGGACAAGGAGAAGACAACGTTTATCACACCCCACGGTGTTTACTACTACACGACAATGCCCTTCGGACTAAAGAACGCAGGCGCAACATATCAGCGCTTCATGCAAAAATGCCTCGCCAAGCTCATTGGCAAGAATGTACAAGTGTACATTGACGATATCGTCATCAAGACTCGAGTAGAGGATACGCTCCTCGATGATATCAGAGAAACATTCGACACGCTGAACGCGTATCGAATCAAGCTCAACCCGACCAAATGCGTCTTTAGCGTCCCTGCAGGACAACTTCTCGGGTACCTGGTTTCTGCTCAAGGAATTGAAGCCAACCCGGAGAAAATCCAAGCGATCCTGACAATCAAGGAGCCAACTAATCTCCGCGGTGTGCAGCAGCTCGCAGGACGACTAGCCGCTCTAAGCAGATTCATTGCGAGGTTGGGAGAGCAAGCATTGCCTTTCTACAAGCTACTGAAGAAAACGGATAAGTTCGAGTGGACACCCGAAGCGCAGAAAACGGATAAGTTCGAGTAGGCGTGTCCTGGCAACACCACAAGAACGGGAGCCACTGTATCTGTACCTAGCCGCAACAAATCAAGTCATCAGCACATCAATCGTGGTCGAGCGGCCGGAAGATGGCAAGGCGTATGGCGTCCTAAGGCCAATATATTATATCAGCGAGGTGCTCTCGCCCTGCAAACAGCGATACCTTCATTACCAGAAGCTCGCGTATGGCGTGGTACTCACAGCTCGAAAACTCAAGCACTACTTCCAAGAGCACACCGTCACGGTGCTAAACGACGTATCACTCGGTACTATCATGAATAACCCCATGGCATCCGGAAGAATTGCAAAGTGGAGTATCGAGCTCGGCGCCTGGGACATCATATATGCAGGACGCAAATCTGTGAAATCACAAGTACTCGTGAAATTCCTGAGCGAGTGGACAGAACTACAAACGCCAGGCCCTCTAGAATACACGAGCAACTGGATAATGTACTTTGACGGGTCGAAGAGAAATGAAGGAGCTGGAGCCGGGGTTGTACTGATATCCCCCAGAGGTGACAAATTGCAGTACGTCCTGCGATTGGATTTTCCACCCGACGACCCAGCATCAAACAATGACGCGGAATATGAGGCCGTCCTTCATGGCATGAAGATGGCGATCGTCTGTGGAGCCACCCGACTGATGATCTATGGAGATTCAAACCTCATCGTACAGCAGACGATGAAACAGTGCGACGCCATTGCCGAAAACATGGTCGCCTATCGAGATATGTACAACCTAGTCGAATGAAGTTTCAAAGGGTTCGAACTAAAGCACATCGCGCGATCCAGCAACGAGGAAGCAGATAAATTGGCGAACATGGGTTCTACCAACACACCCATACCGCCTGCAATATACTTCGAGAGGATGATCAAGCGCTCAGTCAAGGTCAAAAAATCAGTAGAAGCACCCGCAGCATTGGAGAAAGAGGTCAGCCTGCAAACTGCTATGATTGAGCTCAGCCACAACATTTCGAGACAAGTTTTTCTGGCCGAACCAGTCAGAAATACCTCGAATACTTGTCCAACAAGCAGCTCCCAGCAGATGTTCGCGAGGCTCGACAGATAGTACGACGCAGCAAAACTTTTCGAGTGCTCAATGGAGAGCTATACAAACAGAGCATATCAGGAATATTGCAGAGATGCATAGCACCCGAGGATGGAACGGAATTGCTGCGGGATATACACCAAGGAGATTGCGGGCACCACGCCAGCTGGAAGGTGATAATGGGTAAAGCTTTCCGAGCAGGATTCTACTGGCTCACAGCGGACAGAGACGCAAAGGACCTAGTCAACAAGTGCAACGCTTGCCAAAGATTCACGCCCAAGCCACACGCCCCTGCCACTGAACTTCACATGATCCCAATAGCCTGGCCCTTCGCACAATGGGGGCTAGACATGGTGGGGTCACTGCGAAAGTCGACTCCCGGAGGATACACGCACTTGCTCGTAGCATTCGACAAATTTACAAAGTGGATCGAGGCTATGCCAGTCACCTCCGCCAGCGTCTAATGCGCTGTGAAATTCCTCAACTCCACTGTGTGTCGATTTGGCATACCGCACAACATCATCACCGACAAAGGCAACAATTTCACGGCGAAGGAAACACAGGAATTTTGCGAACAGAAGGGAATCACCCTCAGTTTCGCCTCAGTGGCTCACCCGCAAACTAATGGTCGTCGAGAGATCCAACGGATTAGTCTCAGCCGGTCTCAAGAAGCGGCTACTCGATCGCCTAAACTCAGCAGCAGGGCACTGGGCAGAGGAGTCACCATCAGTACCGTGGAGCCTTCGCACAACGCCAAATCGGTCAACAAACTATACGCCATTTTTCATGGTCTATGGAGCCGAAGCCGTCCTACCTGAAGATGTCAAATTCAGTGCACCCCGGGTCGTTGCATACAACGAAGAAACCTCGAACAGGGCCCTCGCAGAAGACGTGGACGCACTCGATGAAATTCGCGACATTGCACTCGCAAGATCGGCGATATACCAGCAATCACTGCGCAACTACCACAGTTGTCGCATACGCCACAGATCATTCATGTTAGGCGACCTACTGTTGCGGCTCAAGCAAAAGGAAGGGCACAAGCTCGAGCCACCATGGGATGGACCCTTCATCATACACGAAGTTATCCCAGGTGGCGCGTATCGATTGAAGAACCCCGAGACCGGTGGCATCTACTCCAATCCATGGAATGTTGCGCATCTCCGCAAGTTCTATCCTTAGGATTATTCTATTCGCACAAATAAGGCTATACTAGCCATCTTGTAGCTCGAGGAAAATACATGGCTTCTCAGCCATATAAATAAAAATACATGGTTTCTCAACCATACCTATTCGTATTTCTTCATTTTACATGCTAAACAACAGGTTTACACCCTAAACACACGGGGGCTACGCCTAACTAAGCATTAGAGGAAAATTTACAAATACAAGGTACAAACAAGGTTCACGCCTTATAAAACACCTTCTAAAAACTCGAGTACACTATACAAGGTAACAAGATATCTACATCCTACGATTACACCTAATGAGGAGCAGTCCTCTCAGCCAACTTATGGTCAATCTCTTCAGAAGTCAGTCGAATGGTCTCCTCCGTCGTAGGTTGCACGACTGTATAATGAGGGATCATATCGACTGGGGCATTGGGGAGCCTAACCACAGAATTAAAGTTGACCTCAGGATGCCACAAACGAACAAAAGCAAGCGCTACTTCAGCACCGTAGATAAGCTGCTGACGAACACACTCGCGAACTTCACCAACTCGGCCAAAAAGCCTTAGCAGGTCGCTCAACCTCTCTGGAACGATACCCAGCGGACAGAATGTCTGATGCACAAAAGACAAGGCTTCGCGACAAGAATCCACAAGCAGCCTCGCCTGGCCAACCCGGTACTTCAAAGTAGCCAGAATAAAGCCGCGGCTGCGGTCAGACCAGAAGTTGTTCGCATGCAGCTTTGAGCTACTCGCTTCATGAACAATGTGGTTGTCTACCCAATGAGTTTCACAAGGACCGTCGGGCTCAACAACTGCGAAGAACAGCGCGAAAGGTTTAAAAGGTTAAGCGAAGGTAAAAAACAAAGTGTTAGGGGGCTAGCATGCTTACAAAGCATGTCTTTGGTAACAACGGCTAGCTCCTCCATCAAGAACTGTTCACGCTCAGCCGCAAACTTTTGCTTTGATTTAGCCACATCAGCCACTCCACGCAAAGCTTTCATCTTGCGCTCGCCATCTGCGACACGATCACGGAGCCCCGCAAATGTACCAACAGCAGTAACAAGGGGATCTACTCGTGCAACAGATCCACTCGAAGACTCTGCGTTAGGACCAACAACCTGGAAGGAAATGAAACAAGTTCAGATACACTTCAAGACCCCACTCGAGAAATATACCACCTACTTAACAGGTGCTCGGGGCTACTCCCATCGGGAGCTCATAACGCTTCAATCGCAATAATGAGGCATTTTAGACATCAAAAGAACACTTTGATTAAAAGCAAAATACGGGAATGCATCCCAAGGTTCATTACATCAAAAGGGCAAAGTAAAAATAAACTATCCTATAGAACTGCGGAGGTACTAGCGCTAGCAGCAGGATGTCCCTTACGACTAGCACGGGCAAGCAATTCAGATAGCTTCTTGGTGAGGACTTTAGCCGGATCGCCAAAAGGACGAAGCGCTACCTTTCTGCCCGTGGCGGCGTCGTAAGGAAGGCTCGAGTACGCTTTCTCCAGGCCCTCGACTCCGTGCGCCAACGCAAACTGGATGGCAGTCCTCGCTCCACATTCAGACTAGGCAACCGAGTAAGCCTAAAGAAGATCACCCTCCAGGAAAACTTTCAGAAGGCCGTCTAGCATGGGCGGAACCGCATCATCCACTAGAAGACGCTCGTGGAATTGCGTCAGCACTCGAATGGCTTTGCCAACGAGGGAGCAGATCCCACTCGCGTGTTTCTGGAGCTGCGAGCAGGAGTCCGTCAAAGCATCCAATCGCCTACTCCCAGGTAGCTCCAGTGCAACACCAAGAATATCTACAAAAGGACACCGTAAATTCCCGAGATAGCCAATCCAAATCAAGTCGCAGCAAAAATCAAGTACAACTTACCCGCGAATTGCTGAGCCAGAGGGCGGATGATGCCAACAAGATCGTTGTCGTGTTTAGCACCAGCATCCTTCAACTGCTTCAGTGCATCCTGGGCCTCAACGAGCTTCCCCTCGAAGTCAACCGAATTCTTGCGAGTGGAATCCAGCTCCTTTCAGGTGGACTCCAACTCGGCCTCAAGGGTTTTCACCCGAGAGGCAGCTTCGATTTTCTCGGCCTTCAGGAGATCGACTTGAGCTGTAGAGAAGTGAATTCAGCCTAAAGAAAACCGTTATGATCAAAAGAAATAGTGGAAGAAAAATGGAGTGGATTAACCTACCTTGGAGAGCTTGGCCATCCTCGACAAGTTGATCACGATCCAGCCGAAGGGCGACGCAATCTGCCTCAGCCGAAAGCACGTGTCGGCCAATGGTGGCTAGGGAGTCAAGAAGAGACTGTAAAAGCACAAGACAAATTTCAAGTTAAAGAAAAAAGTTCTTGAGCCTATTCACGATTGTACACAGTCAAGTATAGCCTCGAGGGCTACTCCCATCGGGAGAACTGCCGTGAACCCGATAAACATCAAAGGACAAAAAAAAACTCAAACTTGAGTCCGTGCCTAATCGCAAGCTATTAACCACGGCCTCGGGGGCTACTCCCATCGGGAGCACTGACGTGCGCCCGATAGAAAACATGCAAACGGACAAAGTAGAAGAAGCGAAAGAAGTGACAAGATTTACCTGGCCCTGGGCAGTGCATACAGGATCCGTCGAGCTACCCGAGACTTCTCTGTTCGCAGGAGCCCCACCTGCGAAGCCAGGCGGTCTATAGTCTGGAGCCGCAGCTGCCGGTGCTGGACTCGAAGGTTTCTGGGTGACCTTGGCGACTGGAGTTTCGCCCGCAGCCGCTTCTTTTCTCTTCACAAAAGGAATAGAGGAAGCAAACTGACCAGGGCTGATGGATTGAAGCCTGTAATGAAAGGAAGAATCGAACAAAAGCATAAGGAAAACGAGAGAAAACATTCGACTAAAGGATAACAGGAAAGGAAGAACTTACTCGTCGTCGTCGTCATCCAGCATATCCGCATTCCAGGTGGTGCCAATCTTTGACTTGGGGGCTGGAGGAGGAATCACGTTCAAGGGCGTCACCGCGAGGGCTCTATCGCCTTGCCAGATCCGCCACCCAAAGAACTATCTTTGGAAGTGGCTTCATCGTCTACCTGCCGGCGGCGCTTGCGGTGGTGGAGGTCGCTACCCGACTCTTCCACGTCGTCTGAAGAGCCGTGCTTGGAGCTCGACTCGGCCTCAACAACGCTGGTGTCGAGAGCAGCCTCAACGTTGCTCGCCAGCAAGTCCGAAGCATCATCAGCAGAAACTGGCGGATAGCATGTGGCTATTTCCAGACTCTACAAGAGAAGAAGAAGAAAAGAGAAAAGTCAGTCGACAAACTTTCGAATGGCAAAAGATGTTAAAACGGAGAATAGAAGGAAACTTACATCGGCTGGAGGAGGCCTTGAAGCCTCGAATGCTTCAAGAGGGCAAGCAGGAAACTTCTCGCCTAACTTCAGCTTGGCGATGGCCGCGATTTTCTTCTCGAATTCAGCATTCGAGAGAATATCTTGGCACGCAAGGCTGGGGTCTTGAGGGCCTTGGTACTCCCACATAGTTGAGGGCCTCTCTTGAAGAGGCTGGATCCTGCGCCTGAGGAAAACACTCGCCAGATGAAGACCATTCAGCGTGACCCCTGATGTCTGGTCGCGGAGAGCTGCTACCTTCGCGAGTAGCGGAGCAATGATCCGGTTTTCTTCGGCCGAGAGCTTGTGCGTCCAAGACTTCCGGCGCTTCAAAATAGCGAACGGGTGGAATTCATGGGCTCCACCCGCGCTGTTGTCGATGACATAAAACCACTTCCTCCGCCATTCTCGCGCGGAGTCGATGAAGTGCATCTCAAAGTAGGAGCTGTCGGTCTTCGCCTGGATTTCGAAGCTGCCAGTTCGCAGTGTCTCTCCAAGCTGATCCTCCACCCGCGACTTCTCGCGGAAGACCCGCACTTTGAATAGGGTCTTCCAAAGGCCCCAGTGCATGCGAATGCCCAAGAAGCACTCGCAAAGTACGATGAAGCACGAGATCTGCTGCATCGCATTTGGAGGCAGGTCATGGAGCTGTACGCCATAGACATACAACAGACCAAGAAGGAAGGGATGAAGGGGGAACGAGAGCCCGCGCGAGACGTGATCCGCGAAGATCACGCGCTCGTTCGCATGAGGGTTTGGTACCTGCTCTTTCTTGCCGAGGCGGACGCGCTTGTCGCCTTCAGGGGCAGCAGCCCCTCTCTCTGCATCTCCTTGATGCTCTTGTTGGTGGTGTTTGTGGAGCGCCAGTCGCCCGTCCTCGCCGCAGGCAGCACGGGGACATCCTCAGTCGCCCTCGATGACGAAGCAGCGCCGCCGGGTTTCTTGCCTCCCGCCATGAGAGCTGGAGGGTGCTTGCATAGGAAGAGATGTGCGCAAGGAAGAAGAAGACGGGAAAGCAAATGGCCGGGAAGTTTTTAATATCCGCTAGGGACGGATATTTATACACGAGCCAATCCAATATGGACCGTAGATCAAGCAACATGGCACCCATCGCGGCTGCCACGCGTGAAGTGGAAACGAAGCGGTGGTGGAAAGCTGTTTTATGCCACGATCTTAACAGCGGATCGTGCGCATTTACTGCGCGTGGCTCGCGGAAAAACAGGAAACAACGTCTCGTTTCCGGTCAAAAAGCTGACAAGGTGGGCTAGCGTGCCCTGTTTTCACTTCGTCACGTCCCATCAGGAGGAGTGAGAGCGAACAAAGTGCACAATGACATCATTGTGTACGTCATCAAACCCGAGAATTCTCTCGGGTAGAATCCCAAACACGAAATTTCTTTCGTATGAACACATCAAGACGTGAAAACTCTTTCGCATAAACTCCATAACACGAAATTGCTTTCGTATGGATATTTCAAGACGCGAAAACTCTTTCGCATAAACTCCATAACACGAAATTTCTTTCGTATGAATGTATCAGTAAGCAAAAAACTCTTTCGTACAAAAGCCCTTGACACGAAATTTCTTTCGTATGGGCATAACAAGTATTCCACACGAGAAAATTCTCTCGTACGGACAGAAAAACACAAAATACTTATGCGTAAATTCAAACAAGGAAAAACACCTTGCACGCAAAGTTGTGACGAAATATTCGCGGGTGAGCAGTCCCTGCTACTCTAAACACACGATGTATGCACATCTTTTCCCTGGATCGTCTAGCCGACTAGACACATCCGGATGCCGTATCCTCTCAATACGAAGGTAAGACCCAAAAGATCTTTCTTAAGGGCCTGGAATTGCACTCAAGCTGCGTCCTCCGGTGTATTTCCGTGTCAACAACACGAAGAAAAATCCTAGCGGACGCGCCGGGTATCCTCATAGGTTAAGTTCGACTCGGTAAGACCTCAACGGCCCAGTCGCAATGATCACCATATCAGATTCGAGTCGGAGGTCTCGAATTTGCGTAGGCCAGAACTGTTTTCGCCCTAGATGCAATTAATTGGCCCTGAGCTTTCGGGAGAGCCAAGCAACTGAGCCATATCCTTCTGCGAAAACAGCCAATACACTGGCACTTTTATTTCCTTGATACTCGAGCACAAGAATGCATCACATACAGGGTTCACACCCTCTTCAAACGATTGAAGCCACCAGTCGAAAGGAAATCAAGATAAACTTTGAGCGTCCACCCGACAGATTCTCAGCCGAGTAAATGCTCGGGGGCTACTGACGAAGGGATGGACTCTAGACCTATCAGGTGAGCCTACCCGGTCTAAGGCCCAAGGCCCAAGCTCCAAAGGAAACGCCATGGACTGTTCTAGAAGGCCCAATCAAAGCCCACCCGCAAAGCCTTGCGGGTTAAGAAAGGAAACCTGTAACCGACTTAGGGTTAGGGTTTGTATCCCCCCGGGCATGGTTTGAGACCTGGCTATCTATATAAAGCCAGGAGAACCACCGGGGGAGGACCAAGCAATACCGCACCATCAAAGCCTTGAGATCGAGATCACACTCTCGACTTGAGCATCCCCCATTGTAACCAATCTACTCGTTAATACAGGTCGACAAAAGCAGGAGTAAGGGTTTTACCTCTACGAGGGCCCCTAACCTGGGTAAATCTTGCCCCCTGTTAGCCGACGATTGTCACCAGCGCCTATTCGTTCTCTTACTCGAAACCCTAACGGTTCATCCGAGGGACTTGTTGAGATGCATATTCGATAGCGGGAAAGGGTTACCACAAGATGCCAAAGGGAGGAGTGTCCCGTACTCCTGCGCCTCCTGCGCGGTCCTGGTCGCTGCGGGACAGCTCCACCGTCCATGGCGTCACGGTGGGGGAGCCCGGTGATGCCTCTTTCCTCTCGTAGTGTGGTCTTGGTCTTCTTGCACAAAAGAGACAATCTTTGGGAACCCCTTTGGCCGCCGCAGCTGTCCCCTATTCTTTATACACCAGAATGGCAACTGGGGACAGAGAGGCTCTGCGGCGGTTCCGTCACCACTCAGAGAAACGGTCGTCAGAGGCGCGTGGGTTTCCCCCTCTTGAAGAGAGGTGCCCAAGGAGGGGTGAAGGCGAAGTAGAACCCCTCTCCAGGGCAAGAACCGCAGTGGGGTTGGCCCACCTGGTGTGGATAGAACTCTTGGCCCTGAAGCTAAGCGCTGGGCTGGGCCGCAGCTGTCGTCTCAGGGTACCATGATATCCATATGCCCGACAACATACCTATTAGAGAGACGACGATGTTAAACCTGAACCATAGAATGGTAGAATACAATAATAACCCTATGTTAGTGTTGATGAAACGTATTATCATTGTTGAGAACAAATCAAACCTTGGAGGTACCACCCAAATCAAGATATTGCCTACATGAGAGTTTTCTTAGAATAGCATGGTGTTTGCATCCAAGGAAGACAACAACAAGATGGAAGATTGCCAAGGACATCAAAATACCAAGTTGAGAGTGACCCAAGGAATTTCGATTGACCCAAAGAGTGACCCCTCAATGTCAAAGGTAGTTCATAAAAATTCTGTTGGTTTGTAACTCCACCATGAAGGAAAGTTCCACTCAAGTCATCTTGAGTTAAACCACACTGCAAGCTATGTGGATAGAAACCTCCTATTGGAAGTGGATATGGACACATAGAACCCTAAAGGTTAAAAACATGGATTCAGGACCCCCAATACCAACATGGAGTTGATATATGCTATACAATAGCACTATGGTAGATGAAGTATGACTCCAGCTGAAGACATAGTAAACCCAGCAGCTAGTTAGACAAGAGTTTAGACTACCCACAAAAGTTTCCTTTAAGGGTGGTAGCCACCCAGTTGCTATTGAAACCAAGTAAACCAAACCTATCTTTCTTTCTAACCTTCCCAAATCTCGGGACGAGATTTCTTTTAAGGGTGGTAGTCCGTAACATCCCTGATTTTGGAAAATTCAAAAACCACGAAAATTTGATTTTTTTTTTGTTTTCATAATCAAGCAAGTCACCAAAAAACAAATTAAAGGTAATAAAGAAAAGAAAACAGTATGAAATTGGAGTTGAGAAATCCAAGGTGCCTCTATTTTCCATAAACCCTAAAGCCCCTTTCAAAATAAAATTTCTTACATGAAGAGAAAATATTTCTACTTAGCAAACCCATATAACAAACATGTTTTCAACTCAATCATCATCTTGATTTTTTTTTGATATATAAAACGAGAGAATTACAATATCTAATATTTTCTTCAAACAACTAAAAAAATTCATATGAATAAACATATTTCATTTTACCTTTCAAAGAATTTATCAGGTAATCACTATAAAGTGTTATACAAATTGTTTAGTTGTGAAAAAAGTTAAATACTTTGAGAAAACAAAATTTTCATTTCAGAAAACCTCTCTGTTCTTATTCAACCCCAATTCAAAATTTCATATTTAATTTTCTATTTTGAACATCGCATTAAGTTACTATTAGTGATTTTACTAATATGTAAGGCAAAGGCTCCCCAGTTTGAGGAACCGGTCGTCAAGGCAGAGCAGGACGTGAACGACGGCCGCGGCATCGTGTACGAGCGGCCGCAGCGGGACACAGAGAAACTACTAGTTAATTTGAATGAAATTCTCATGTCAATTAATCGATAGACTATTCTCCAATTCATGAATTGCAATGAATTCCTCCATCACAAATTTCAATCGAGTTTAGTGTGTATTGCGAGTTGATCTATGTGAGATATATAGTTCAAAAAAGCTTGTCAACAATTTTGCCGTCAACTATAGATTAGAGTTTGTCTATACTAACAACCACCTCTAATCAGAAATATTTAGAGGCGGTCAGCAATCCTGGCCATCTAAAATCCACCGTGAGATGGCAAAATATACGAATCGGCTATAATTTACAAATTATTGGACACAACTAGAATTAACGCCCGACACTAATAATATTAGAGACAGAACTAGAATTTTAGCCGCCTAAGGACTCGCTTTGTAGTCGTTTTTTTTCTCTCCGTCTAACCGGCTCCAGGGGCCGTCTTCTATAGTCAGGTTTGTACTAGTAAGGACCCCGGTTCATGAACTCGGTCAAATGAAGGGCCGACCACCAGCGTGAGCCCCTCGTCCTAAAGAGCGTGCAGACTCCCCCCCGGCCATACCGACACCCCGATATGGGAACCTGGCCTAGGAACTCAGTCGATTGAGAGGCCGGCCAGCAGCCCGAGCGCCCCCACCTGAAGATCCCGTAGGCTGGCCTCTGCCTGGCCTAAACCGGCTACCGGTCCAGTAGCCCGGCCATGCCGGATTCTCAGACCGGCGAGGTAGATATGCCCCGAAAACACCTGTCGAAAAGTCGTGTCGACAAATCCCTCGGATGATCCGGTAGGGTTTCGAGTAGAGGAACGATGTACGCGCTGGTAGTCTCGACGGCTAACAAGGAGCGAGATTTACCCAGGTTTGGGGCCCTCGTAGAGGTAAAACCCTTACTCCTGCTTGTCTGATTTGTATTATGGCGAGATAGTCGAGCTGTTTACAATGGTGATGTCATGGTGAGGCGTACGGGGTATCCCGTGTATTGCCTAATCTAGTTGTGGCTTGTATCTTCCTCTCTCTAGATTGGATCCCTTTTACTCTCCTCCCTCCTGGCTTTATATATGCAGCCAGGAAGGGTTTACATGAGTCCTAGTAGACTACGTATAGGAGTTCTTGTCTTGACCCGCAAGTCTTGCGGGTGGGCTTATGTTGGGCCTTATAGAACCGTGGGATATCACCTGTCTTTGGGCCTAGGTCTTGGGCCTTGGACCGGGTAGGCTCACCCGATAGGTCCAGGATTCATCCCCACGTCAACACCTCTTTTAGCTCGACATGTATTCCGCGTCCATGCGAAAGAAATTCCGCGTCTTGATGATCATACGAAGGAGATTTCGTGTTAGAATGCCCATACGAATGTAATTTCGTGTTTAGGGTGCCTATTGTCGAATCTGTAACTCGGCAAATCCCTCAGGTGAACCTATAGGGTTTCGAATAGGAGAACCCATGAATGCTGGTGGCGATCGTCGGCTAGATAGGGGCGCAATTTACCCAGGTTCGGGGCCCTCGTAGAGGTAAAACCCTTTCTCCTGCCTCTGTCGATCTGTATTATCGAATAGATCGGTTACAAAGATGATCGCTCAAGTCGAGAGTACAATCTCGAGCTCAAGGCTTTGGTGGTGTGGTATTGCTTGGTCCTCTTCCGGTGGTTCTCCTGGCCTTATATAGGTGGCCAGGTCTCAAACCCTACCCGGAGAGGACTCGAACTAACTCTATGTCGGTTACAAATTTCCTAACTTAGCCCGCAAGGCATTGCGAGTGGTCTTCAAGTGGGCCTTTCAGAATACTCCAAGGGCTTCCCTTCTTGGGCTTTAACCTTGGGCTTGAGACGGGGTGTCCTTACCCGCAGGGTCTAAGATCCATCCCTTCGTCAGTAGCCCCCGAGCGTTTGCTCGACTGGGATTTTTCCAGTCGAGTAGACGGTCAATTTTTTTTTTCATTCTTCTTTCTTTCGGATAACCAGTATGGTTGTTTCCTTTTTAGAGGGTGTGTACCCTGTGTGATAAGCTTTTACACCCGAGTATCGAGTAATGAAAGTGCCTGTTTTTATGGCTGTTTATCGCAGAAGGATATGGCGCAGTAGCTTGGCTCTCCCGAAAGATCAGGCCCAACTAATTGCAACTAGGGCAAAAACAGTTCTGGCCTACACAGATTTGAGACCTCCGACTCGAACCTGATGAGGTGATCGTTGCGACTGGGCTGTAGTGGTCTTACCGAGTCGAACTTAACCTATGGGGGTACCCGGCGCGTCTGCTAGGATTTTTCTTCGTGTTGTTGACACGGAATTATGCCGGAGGACGCAGCTTGACTGCGATTCCAGGCCCTCAAGAGAGATCTTTTGGGTCTTACCTTCATATTCGAAAGAATATGGCATCCGGATGTACCTAGTCGGCTGAACAATCCAGGTTTGTGATGTGCAGACATCGTGTGAACGAATGGCAGGATCTGCCTACTCGTGTAGTTTTGAGTTTGTGGTTCCTTGTCCATACGAAAGAGTTTTCGTGTTCGGGGTATTTTTCCTGTGAGAGAGATTTCACGTCATAATTTGTCCATACGAAGTTATTTCCGTGTTTGGACTTTTTATTCGAAATATTTTGTCCATGCAAAGTTATTTTCGCGTTTGGACTTTCCATTCGAAAGATTCTTCAGCTTGATGATGCACGCTACGACGTCATGGCGCACGTTTATCCTCCCGATGGGACGTGACGGAGTAAGAGCAGAAGTGCCGGCCTACCTTGTCAGCTTTTTGACCGGAAATGAGACGTTGTTCCCGGTTTTTACGCGAACTGCGCGCAGTAAATGCGCACGATCCACTGTTAGGATTGTGGCACGAAACAGCATCCGCCGCCCTTTCGTTTCGCCTTCGCACGCGGCGGCTGCGATGGATGCCATGTGGCTTAGCGAGCGTGTCGTGGGATAATCACGGCAGACGTTACCGGGGGTAACTGATCTTGGGGCAAGACAACACAGGCGTTTGGGAGAGGGTTTAGCTCAGAGGAAAACATGATGGAACTCGATCTGGTAGCCGGCAATCAAGTCGCCGAGTCTCCGATCTCAATATATTAACTCAACTCTCGTGTTACACTGGATGCTCAATATCAAGCGATATTGCTAGAACTCTTGGATCTCTCTTAACCTAACTTAGGGGCCGGTTTATAAAGCACCCGAACCCCCTGGCTTGCCCTCCAAGGCGCACCCTGAATCCTACCCGGACACTATGTACAAAACCCCAACTTTCCTTACCGTAACCCACAATCCGGGTTACGAGGCCTACAATCTTGGGCCTTCTAGAAGTTCTTTTATCCTTAGCCGGATCTTGCGCAGCGTCCTTTGGGCCGAATTACACCTTGGAGTTGGGCTACCGGGTTATCATCCCTCCATCAGTAGTCCCCAGAATAGTTTGGGCTTCACAAGATCCTCTTTGAAGCGCACGCTATTCCCTGCAAAATTATCAAACTTACAAGTTCAATGGGGGCCGGGTTACATTGCTTTGATGAACAGCTAGGCCTAACTCCACGGCGGCCATATAGTAACCCGGCTTTCTCCAAGTCTTTACTTGCCTTTCCGGGTCAACACCCCGATAAGAATGTTAAAGATCCGGCTAACTTTACTCGATAATTGACCCTAATTTTGCGGATAAGATCTCATTCTTGTTTCCGTCCGGATATCTTGTTTAGCACTCAAAGCACACCCCACAGAATCCAGGCAAATAGCCGTTTAACCCGAAATTTCCGGCTGCCAACCGTTGAGCTAGGTTTAGCCGCCCACACCCTTATAAATAGGCACTTAGGAGCAAATCCACCCCCAACGGCTCATTCTCCCCCTTTCTTCTTCCTCCTCGCCTCCGCGCCCAAGCTCACAGAGCATCGCCACGGAGACCTCACGCGCATCACCAAAGCCAATCCGCTGCCGGTTGCGCTCCGCCACTGCTCGCCCCGTGCCGCCGCCAAGATCCGCCGCCGCACCCCCGACCCTTCCGCCGGGAATCGCAAAGGGACACCAAGCTTGTGCTATTTGCCTTCGTCGGGCTTCACTTCGATCTCCTCCAGTAAGTCTCTCGTATCTATCAACTTGCCCTTGCAATTTCTCGATTTACTTCAGATTGGATCTAAGTCAACCCGCCGGTCATTTTTCTGGTCACGCCGAATTAGGTCGCTTGAATTCATTCTAACTCACCCAATGGATTGAATATAGACTTCACTTTACTCCCCTACTGCCCATAGTCACTAATTTCACCACAAATCTAGAAATGGAATCTCCAATCTAGGCTCGGGCCGCCCAAATTTTCCGCCCCTGACTCTGTTACCCGGAAAGTCTTCTTTTTCCGGCTCTTTTGCTTACAGTATATACATGGGCAACCATCCAACTTCTTCAGACACCTTTCAATACATAAGCTCCCCATAATTTTCATAATGATGCTTGATACCCGGATAACTTGCAATCTTGCTCCACAAAACGATACCCGGATAATACTTAGCTTCCATGTTATCTTGATATCGCTCGTCAATACTCAGACAACTCATGGCTTCCGAGTCTTACTCCTTGTACCCTTCTACCTCGTGCTTTGCAGGTCAATCCCATGGCTCCCAAGAAGCAGGGGAAAACACCGGCCAAGGCCAAGACCACCAGCTCCATATCCGCCAATTGGGCGCGATCCACGGTTACGAAGGCCAAGTTAGAAGAACTGGCCGAGTTAGGGGTTCTGCCCCCTCAAAAGGAGATCCACTGGAGGGTGCCGGGTAACGAGACCCGGCCTACGCCCGCGGATGATGAGGTAATATGCTTTGTGGAGCACGTGACCCGGGGGTTCCGTCCTCCGGGTCACCCTTTCTTTCGAGACATTTTGAGCCACTATGGCCTCTGAATATTTGACATAGGGCCTAACTCTGTGTTAAATATTTCCCATTTCATCGTTCTTTCCGAGTCATACTTGTGCACACCACCAAGTTTGGCTCTTTTTATCGAACTTTTTCAGTGCAAACCGTGCCGCGAAAGCGGTGACGGGGCACTTCTCGCTTGCGGCGGGGTCTCTATCCAACGCCGCAAGAATTCTCTGATGACACCCCTCACTCTCAACTCCCACGTCAAACACTGGCAACTCTCATATTTCTATTGCCGAGACACCTCCCCACCCGGCCAAAAGAAACTGCCGGGTTACTCGGAGGGCCTTCTCGATATCTCCGAGACCTTCAACGCCTTTGCCCCTGACTCGGACAGGGAGGCAATCCGGCCTTTATTAGCCAAAATCTCTATTCTTTCGGCCCAAGGCCTCATTGGGCTTAACCTGGTGAAAACTTGGGTCGATTTCCGGATCCAACCCAATTCCATCCGCACTAAGTTAATGTGCGAGTATTCGGGACACACCACGGACTCGCTCTGATACTCCACCCATAGCTTTGCAGCCGGAGACACCAACAAGACTATCAAGAGCTTCTTGACAGAGAAGTTGGAGGTAATCCGGAATATAGCCGGGTTAGAACCCTTCATGCGTGAGAACACGGCCCCCAAGGTAAAGACTCGGCTTTCATATCTTTATCTTCACACTTTCCACTCGATATGGCTAATAACCCTTATTCTTATGTCTTCATCTCAGGCCGATGATCCCTTTTGGAAAACTGAAACTCCTCCTAGCTCTGAAACTCCAGAGGAGAAAGAAGACGCCGTTAACTCGGATGAAGGTACATTCCGAATTTCACTTAGCTTTTTTGAAATCGTTGTTGCTCGTTCTTCATTTTCCGATTGTAAATCCTGATAACTTTCAGAACAAGAAGAGAAGGACGACGAAGAAGAAACTGAAGGCAAGGTGGAATCAGCGAGTGACGAGGACGACGCTGAGCCAACAGTCAAAGTCGGAGCAAAGAGAAAACCCCAAGGGGTCGTCTTCAAGGTTCCATACCTTTTCCTTGCCTCTAAACCATATTTCTTTGATAACATGCACGAGCTAAACCGGAAATTATCCACTTGGTCATATTTGAAGGAACCGCTCGTGACCAAGCGTCGGGTGACTCGGAACTTTCCGGGTGATGGCGCTCTTAATCCGGGCATTTCGTCGTCTCCGACTCAACGCGCTGGTATTTGACTAATTCCTTCTTGGGTATCAAAGCCTTTCTGAACCATCCCCTTACAGGATAATCCTATGTCTTGCTTGATGTTTTTCAGCTTCATCCGGGTCCAGCAGTGAGCTCCCCTCGGACTTCGTGGTGAATCCCGGGTAAAGTTCCCTTCCTGATGCTTTATCACCTTTTCATCACTTTTTTCCAGTTATACGTTAACTGCCTGCTTACATTGTCCATAGAGCCGCGGTCACTGTTAGCGACCAAGAAGATATGGAGACCGATGACCCGGATATGGAAAACCTGACTGATGATATGCATGCCGCAGCTGGCGGAGAAGGACAACAAGTGCCACCAATAAACCCAGCCGACCAAGAGGCCGAGTATCCCGTAGCCTCGCATGTACTCGAGGAGGAAGAAACTGCGGGCTTGGGAACGGGAGGAGGGGCACCCGACTCCGATACTCGGACGACCCGTATACCCTCTTTCAAGAAGAGAGCCCCTTCTCCAAGTCCCCAAGATCCCGGGTCTTCCCATTTGGGCAATGATACTTTTGACCAGATGATGAGAACTCTCCTTGCTATGAAGGCCTCGGAGAAAGATGTGCTAGAGTGCATGGCAGCGGAGCACCAGGTAATGTTACCTAATATCTCTTCTTACCCATCTAGTCCCCAAGTGCCGAGTATAATTTGTTGAAATTGTGCTCGGTATTCTGCGCGATAATCGGCTTTGCCATGATACCCGACTAATTCTCATACTTTGGTTTCTCACAGGCACAAGCCACCCGGTCTGATGAACTTTTGCTCAAGACCGAGCAACTGCTGCTTGCCGAGGTAAAGCGGAGGGAGGCCCTTGAGGATGAAGTGGAAACTTTAAAGAAAAACATTTCCAAATATAAGAAAAGGTGTACCACTGCTCGAACCGCACTGAAAAAGTTGTCGGAGCAAGTTACTGATACTTATCGTATCTTGCTTAGTAAGTTTCTTGCTGCTGACTGCTTTCACGCCTCTATTTTGTTACATGATACTCGGAATTACTGATATGGCCTTTCTTTGTTTCAACCGCGGGTGCTAACCTTGCAACCCCAGAAGAAGATGCTGTTGCAAAGGCTAAAACTTTAAAGACTGTGCTCCGGACTTTCTTTGCCGGCACCAAGTATATATTAGATGCCGTGAAGTGGCCGACTGAGGTATATCCGGGTGAGGAAAATCTTATCCAAGCTTGCTCCACTGTGCCTGCATGGATCGAGATCTGGAAACGCTCGGCATGCCGGATTGGTATGACCCGGGCCTTTGCGCTGGCGAAGGCTTATTTTCCTAAGCTTGAGCCGGCAAAAGTGATATCCGGGTTTCTAGAATTCAAAGCAGACGGCTCCAAGTTTGGGCCCAAGGACTTCAAGGCCGTACAATCCGCAGTGCATCACTCGGCAACTACTTTGGCCGATAGTATGGATCTGGGTACGCTTATGAGTTCGTACGATGCTGAAGGCAAAATCGTGAAGGAGGAAGCACCCCCACCCTTGGACATTTTGGAGAAATGGGCTGCCGATTCGGCCAGGAAGAGGGAAGAAACCGCGAAGAGGGAGGCCGAGTTAGGATCAGAGCCAACCACCTCTACACCGGCTGTCCTCCCGCATGTCCGTCCTGATGCGAAGAATCCGGGTGACGATGCCGGGAGAGCTGCGGAGCAAGCCCAAGACCAAGACCCGGAGGGCAAGGGCAAGGGTGTGGACCCTACTCAAGAAGCCGAGTAAACAAATGCTATCACGATACCTTTGTTGTTTCGCTGCTCTTGTTCGAGACAGATATTCTTTTGTCGGTGCACCTATGCACCTTTGATACTAGTACCAAGATTTGTAACGTACTTTAATTCCTTGATATACCTCGTGCCTCTTCTGGCCTCTGGATGAACTTGATATTTATCTGGTTTTTGAGCTTATTCTCGATATCCGGCTTTCCTTATTGTTCCTTTTGTGAGACTCGGTTTCTGAGCATCGTGGGTTCTGACAGGCGGACTTTTTTCTAAGTCCCCAAGTCCCCAAGACTCGGATGTTAGGGTTTTTTGAGCTTAGTAACGACTTGTTTCTGTTTCAAAATCCCCAGTCCCCAAGGCCCGAAATTCGAGTCTGGGATGTGTGGTCTTTTCCAGAGAACAAATTGTTTCTACTAAGCCCAAACCCTAGAGCCGTTTCACGTGAGTATTGAAGTTATGCTTGATAAACGTTGAGTTTCCAGCTATTAGCCTTATACTCTGCATAACTTGTGGTTTAGATGACCCTTTTGACAATCTTGTACTATAAGCCGGCTTTCGCGCGGATATCATGTTGTTACATCTATACGAAAACAGGGTCAGGCAAGTCCCATTGGGCTTCATGGCTGATTGTAATCGTAAGCGAGCAAATCATGCCACTTTAGTGCGAGTCACATCGAGCTTAAGTAAGAAAAGTCAAGAAAATTTGGCTCCTTTGTCCGGTTATACGATTGCAGCCGTACTCGTTTGCGAGTAATCGGCCCTTATAATTCATAGGCATCAAGGCCGGGTCTTTGAGTTTGTAACTGTGCTATTCAAGCAATCAGCCCTCAAGACCTATATATATGCAACATACTTGATGATACTGATGCACTGGTAGCGATAAATAATACTTATCTGTAACCGGAGTGAAGATCATAAAATAAGACTTGATAACCATCTCTTTATTGATACGAGAAAGTTTTGGGTCAGCAGGCCGCCTCATTAAAAACCTTCCAGTCCCCTTAGGTACCCTGGATAGGAAAAGAGTGCGTCTGAAACCTGCTGCCCGTTACATTGTTTAGTTCTCCTTGGGAATCTGTCCGGAACTGTCATAATCGATACACATTCTCCACTTGTTGATCTTTTTTACTGTGAGTACCGGGTTTGCCAGCCAATCCGGATAAGGCGTTTCCATGACGCGGCTGGTTGTGAACGGCTGCGCAATTTCTTCTCTTGTGGTGGATTTTTTGAGGGAATCACCCTTTACGAAAGCCACCATCTTGGTATCTCGTGCTGCCTTGAGTTTTGCCCTTTCGCCTTCAGTACTCGGCTTTTTCAGGGTTGTTCTGTCATCCGAGTCTGCTTGAGCCCGGTAATATTTGAGTTCCTCTTTTCTACAAGCTTGTTCAGCCATTGCTGCATCTCCTTCATCGCACTCAGCCGCTATGTCCCGGCTTCCATGTATGGTGATGGTCTATTTAGGACCCGGGATTTTTAGCTGTAGGTACACGTAACACGGCCTAGCCATGAATTTAGCATAAGCCGGTCTTCCGAACAGCGCGTGATAAGGACTGCGCAACTTGACCACCTCGAAAGTGAGCCACTCAACTCGATAATTGTCCTTTGATTCCCCAAAAGCTACTTCCAACGCGATTTTTCCTTCGGGGCACGCTGAATGACCCGGCACTATCCCATGAAAAATTGTTGAACTTTTTTGTAGCTGAGACTCCTTGAGACCCATGCGTAGAAAGGTTTCCCAATATAGTATATTGATGCTACTTCCACCATCCATCAGGACCTTTTTCAACTCATAACCATTGACCTGTGGTGCAACTACTAATGCCAAGACTCCCGGGTGTTCTATTCTTTCCGGGTGATCCCTTCTGCTCCATGTTACGTCCTGTTCTGACCACCTCAGGTATCTCGGAACAGCCGAAGACACCGAGTTTACCGCCTGTTTCAGTATCTTCTTGTCCTTGTTGGAACTTCCTGTAGTATGCACGTGATATTGACCCAACTGCTTGGGGTTGGCCTGGAAACCTCCAGCTCCCCCTTGGTTGTTACCATGATTTCCGGCTGCCGGGTTACCAGCTGGGGGTGGGCCGTTGTCCGGGTTTCCACCTGGACCCGGTCCTCCTCCCCGACCTGCACCTCGCATGGCTCTGTTCACTTCCTCATTTTTCCACCTCTGTAGGTCGGCGCACTGCTCCAAGGAATGGTTAGCTGGCCTACCGTTCCTGCTGTGCTTCGGGCACGCCATTCTGAAGATGTCCCAATTGTTACTCGGCCTTGGTGTCCCTTGATAGTTTCCCCCATTGTGATTTCCGGTATTGAAATTTCCTTCTGCCCTGGGTCTTGAAGATCCGGCTTCAGTGTTGGCGACAAACTCTGAGCCTCCCTCAAACGGGCGCTTGTTCTGGCTGTTTCCATTGTTACCTGGCGCTGATCCATTGCCGGTTCTTCCATTATTACTTGTGTTTACTTTTGCTTTTTTATCGTCAGTTTCCTCTTCCGTAGTGTCCGTTGCGGCGTGTTTGTTGCACGCATCCATCAGTTCTCCCATCGTAACCTCTGAAGCATTCCGACTAGATTTCATGCGAGTTAACTTTTGTACTAAAGGTGTGTATTTGCAGGTCTTTGCCATAGCTTGCAGCGCATCCTTGGGCTGAATATCTGTAGATGAATGAAGTATTTCCATAACCCGACGCACCCAGCTGCGCGCCGATTCTCCCTTCTTCTGAACGCACCGCTCTAGGTCATCAATAGTGAATAATTTTCTGCACGTCCCATGAAAGTGCTTGATAAACGCAGTTTTCAATTCTCCCCATGATTTGATAGATCCTTCCGGTAGATTGGTGAACCATAACTTTGCTGCTCCCTCTGACATCATCAAATACATGAATTTGGCTTGAAGATTCTCGGACGCGTTGCGAATTGACATGGCCATCTCATAGCTGCTCAACCATGTTTCCGGATCCATATTCGGCTCATAATTCACTACTTTACCCGGTTCTTTGAATTTTTCCGGGTAAGGTTCAGCCCTGATGCTATCTGAAAGACACTTAGGTCCTGCAAGAATGGTCGAAGCTGGTCTTACTCGGGAAACGTGTGATCCTGCAGGGGGTACAGCTGGGCGCGGTACTGCTGGTCACCCATGTACCGCAGACCCGGCCACGGCTCTCCTGGCTCTGGAACTGTCCACGATGGCCTGTGCTACTGATGCTGCTGGTACTGCCTGAATGTGTGGAGGAGGCGGCATTTGCTGCTGCTCTTCCCTCCGTCGTGCCGAACTTGTCTGGATATTGCCGGCGTTACCTTACTGTTGGCTGACATATGGTGTCCCATGCATTCCACTTCTGTGATCCGGGTAATTAACCTGTTGTGCCACCGCGGTGCGCAGCATATCTATCGCCCGCCGGGTCTCCTCTGCGTGGGGTGACTCTCTCACGGGGATTTGATTTAGCGCAAGCGTTGCCGCGTACACGTTGTCCATGGGATTGTTGTAATGACCCGCTGGTGTGTGAAAACGTGATGGTGGTGGTGGTGGTGGTGGTGCAGTATTGCCGGTAGTAACTCCAGTCTGTGGTACGGGTAACCCGGCCTGCGTGTCTACCGGTTGTCGGCTGAGGGGCGGTTCCTTGATTTGCCGCTGGGATCGGCTGATCCTGAGGCGCGATAAATAGCGCGTCCGGGTTTATGACTCCTCCCAATGTTGGCAATCTGGTTTGGTGCCTTTGATGTATTCTAGTCGTTTCCTCTCGGAGCCGGGTTTCCAGTGCGTCCAGCTCGCGTTGTCATGTGGCCATCCCTTGTCTTTCTGCTTCTACTTGCCTTCTCTGCTGCTCCAATGCACGACGGGCCACGTCCAAATCCCTAACACGTTCCGCCGCGTTCTCTGGAGTGATAACTGTGGCAAGAACTGTCGGATCTAGGATCAGATTGTTGTCGAACAGGGCCGGATGTTGTGGATTGGAAGGACCCGCTCCTGGTGTCTGGTTTGCTAGGAATCCAAACGTGTTCGCGTGTAACTCGTTTTCTGGCGCTTGACTGGTAACCGATGCCGACTCTCCGTCAACCTGGGCCAAAACCATGTTTCCGTTAGCCGGCCCTTGCTGCCGGGTCAATGCTTGTGCTGCCCCGGCTGCGGCCGCGGTTACGTTCTCTTGGTTGAGATTGGCCGCGGGAGCCGTGTAAACCGCAACCCGGCGCACAATGCTTGGCGCGGATCCATACTGTTCCCCTTCGCTGCTGTGTTCCTCGTACCGGTTCTCCAGTAGATGCAGGATAGATTCGGTATCATCTTCTTTCTCGACCCGGCCACGCGGGATCCATGCCGGCTCCTCCGGCTGTTCCCACTTCGTGGTGGGCTCTTCTGTCGGGTTGGTTGTCCCAACTGATTCTTCTCCATCTGATTGGATATAGCTGGTCTTCCCTGACACAGAATAAAACCCAAAGTCGTCAGGGATCGAACCGGAAGTACGTACCATACCGATGAAGACGCTGATCTGGCCGATTGTCATGATAGATCCGGATTCGAGGTGATCCGACTCTGGCCCCCAGCCGGAATCGTCCACCATCTTCTCTCCTTCGCGGTCGATGTAGATCTCGCCGATGACTAGATTCTCCATGCTCTTCCGAGCTTCTCCCGTGATGTAAACACCTTTGGACGCAGGCCCCACGGTGGGCGCCAACTGTCGTGGGATAATCACGGCAGACGTTACCGGGGGTAACTGATCTTGGGGCAAGACGACACAGGCGTTTGGGAGAGGGTTTAGCTCAGAGGAAAACATGATGGAACTCGATCTGGTAGCCGGCAATCAAGTCGCCGAGTCTCCGATCTCAATATATTAACTCAACTCTCGTGTTACACTGGATGCTCGATATCAAGCGATATTGCTAGAACTCTTGGATCTCTCTTAACCTAACTTAGGGGCCGGTTTATAAAGCACCCGAACCCCCTGGCTTGCCCTCCAAGGCGCACCCTGAATCCTACCCGGACACTATGTACAAAACCCTAACTTTCCTTACCGTAACCCACAATCCGGGTTACGAGGCCTACAATCCTGGGCCTTCTAGAAGTTCTTTTATCCTTAGCCGATCTTGCGCAGCGTCCTTTGGGACGAATTACACCTTGGAGTTGGGCTACCGGGTTATCATCCCTCCATCAGAGCGGCCAGGATCGATTGGCCATGTGTATAAATGCAGGCCTTGGTGAAGCGGTGAAAATTTCCCAGCCTTTGCCTTCTTCGCTCATCGTCTTCCTCGCGCTCCACCTTCTCTCTCTTCGAGCTCGCACCAGCGCCAATGGCAGGAAGCAAGAAGCGCGGCGCCGCCGTTTCTTCATCGAGGGCACCTGAGGAGGTTCCAACGCCTCCCGCACCGCGCTCGGGCGACTGGCGTTCGCCCAACACCACGATGAAGAGTATCAAGGAGATGCAGCGGGAGGGGTTGCTGCCTGCGGAAGCTGAGAAGCGGGTGCGCCTTGGCAAGAAGGAGGAGGTACCCAATCCACACGCGAACGAACGCGTGGTTTTCGCGGACCACGTGTCGTGCGGACTCTCTCTTCCTCTTCACCCCTTCCTCGTGGCATTGTTGTATGTCTATGGCATACAGCTCCACGATCTTCCTCCGAATGCAGTGCAACACATATCGTGTTTCATTGTGTTCTGCGAGTGCTTTTTGGGCATTCACCCACATTGGGGCCTCTGGAAGGCCCTTTTCAAGGTTCGAATCTTCCGCGAGAGATCGCGGGTGGAATCCGAGCCTGGCGAGCCACTGCGCACGGGTGGCTTCGGTATTCAAGCGAAGTCGGAGAACAACTACTTTGGGATGTACTTCATCGACTCCACCCAAGGATGGAGAAAAAAGTGGTTTTACGTCACCGACAACAGCTCGGGTGGAATTCAGGAATTCCACCCGTTCGCTGTCTTGAAGAGGCGGAAGTCCTGGGCGCACAGACTGTCGGCTGAGGAGAACCAGGTCGTTACGCCGCTACTCGCCAAGGTGGCCGCCATCCGGGATCAAGCCGCTGGAGTCGTGCTAAACGGGCTGCACCTGGCGAGCATATTTCTCAAGCGCAGGATTCAACCCCTGCAGCACAGGCCTTCCACAATGTGGGAGTACCAGGGCACTGCGGACCCCAGTCGTGTGAGCTGCGAAGAGCTCTCGAATGTCGAATTCGAGAAAAAGATCGCAGCTATCACCAGCCTGAAGGTGGGAGAAACCTTCTCCGACTGCACAGTCGCAGCTTTCGAGGCATAAAGGCCTCTGCCACCCGAAGTAAGTTCGTCTTTCCTTCTATCTTCATTTCTTTCCTTGTTCTGAAATTTGGTCGACTGAATTTTTCTCTTACTTTTCTTTTGTCTTCTTTGATAGAGCTTAACCGTGGCCACCTGCTACCCGCCAATATCCGGGGAGGATGCCTCGGATTTGTTGGCAAGTAACTTGGACGGCCCAGCCGATATCAGCATTGCTGATGCCTCCTCGAGCTCCGAGAGTGATTCCTCGGATAGTGCGGAGGATTCGGGTGACGGTCCCCTCCAGCGCAAACGCCGTCGAGTGGAAGGTGATGAGGCCACTTCCAAGGACAACTCTTTGGAGGAATCGCCCGGGAAGGGGCCCCTCATCGTGACTCCGCTGCACACACTCGCCCCTTCTCCGTCATTTCCAACTATCCAAACCGCCTGGAATGCGGATATGTTGGACGATATAGATGACGACGAGTAAGTTTCTCCTCTTGATCTTTAGTCGAACATTTTTCTTTCGCGTCTTTTGACATATTGTCTTCATTGTAGTCTGCAAACTATCAGCCCACGTAGATTCATCTCTTCCCGTCCTGACAAGAGGAAGAAGGTTGAAACCGCGGGTGGAACCCCTACCGCCGACACTGTGCAGAACTCGCCGAGTGCGGCCCCTACAGCGGCGACTACGGAATACAGAATTCCTAGTTTTGCTGCTGGGGCCTCGACTCCAAAAGAGGTGTCGGGTAGCTCAGCGGATCCCCTTTCCTTCTCCCAGGGCCAGGTAAACCTTGCTGCTTGCTTCTCCAGTACTTTGTCAATTTGGATCTGTTTTTTATCGGGTGCACGGCAGTGCTCCCGATGGGAGTAGCCCCCAAGGCTGTAGTTGATCGCATGCGATTGGCTACAGGCTTAAAGATAGATCTTTTCCTTTCTTCTGGCTTTATCAGGTGCACGACAGTGCTCCCGATGGGAGTAGCCCCCGAGGCTATACTCGAACGTTTTCAATCGTGTATAGGCTCAAATTTATCCTTTCTGATTCCACTATCTTCATGTTCTTTGCAGACTCTCATCGACTCCCTTGCGGCCGTTGGTCGCCGTGCCGTTCTTGCTGAAGCGGACTGCGGGGTCCTTCGGTCGGATCGTGATCGACTCGCCAACGAGAATGAGCTCCTTCGAGGCAAGTTTGTCGCCTTCCCCATCTTTATCCCTTTATTTCTGCCTATTTTTTGTTTCTGATAATTATTGTTACGCAGCTCAACTTGAGTCTATGAAGGCCGAAAAGGCGGATGCCTCCACTCGGGCAACTGCTCAAGAGGCTCAGCTGGCAGCTACTCGAGAGGAACTTGAGTCCTCTCGCATGCTGTCGGCTGACCTTGAAGGAAAACTTGCGGCTGCCCAGGATGCTCTGAAGAATCTGGAGGAAGCTGGTACCAAGGCGGACTCCGATCTTGTCGACTTCCTTCGTCCTCTGGCCGAACATTTTGCAGGTAAGTTGCTTTTGGCCTATCGTTGTCTTCTTGTTGCCTGATAGGTCCTTAGGTTTTAACATTTTTTCTTTGCAGGTCTTCTGGGCGTCCCACTGGAGCTTCATGGGGTCCATCGGGTGGATGCGCTGACGGATTCTTGCGCCCAGCTCAGGAGGCACGCCGAAGGGATTTTCACCCTGATTGGCGATGCCGTTCGAGTGCTGACGCAGCTTCACCATGGCCTCCTTGTCAACGCCGTGTCTCCACCTGCGCTGGGCGATCTTTTGAAGATTTTCTCGGAGAGCAATCTCCTTGGTGCTTACGCGGTCGCGCAGTCGGAGTCTGGGGCGAAGACCGCCATCCAGTTCGAGCTGGCGCATGGAGTCACCGGCTTGGAAGAGGCGTACTCGGACCTTCCCGTCGATCCTTTCACGAGCAAAAAGGTAGGGCTTCGTCGTTTTGGCGAGCCAGCCGGAGTCCTTGCTCGGAAGTTATCCGAGTTGTTCGCCCGGGCCAGGGGAGGCACCATAGCGAGTGGCAGCACATCTGCAGCTCCTTAGTTATCTTTTCTTTGTAGTTCGCTCTTTTGATTGTAATGAACCTTGGGATGCATTCCCGTATTTTCATCGTTCAATCGAGATGTTTTTCTGAGATGCTTACTGTGACTGATTTGTTGTGTGCTTCCTCCCGATGGGAGTAGCCCTCGAGCACCTGTCTAATAGGTGGTTGTTATATCTCGAATGGGGGCATCTTATTCCTTCAATTTCCATGTATCGTTTCAGGTAGTCGGGGTTGCTGCGGAGTCTTCAGGTGGATCTGCTACCCCAGCAAATCCTCTTGTTGCTGCTGTTGGCACCTTTGCAGGCCTCCGTGATCGTGTGGCGGATGGTGAACGCAAGCTAAAAGTGTTGTGTGGGGTAGCGGATGTAGCCAAGTCCAAACAAAAGCTGGCGACTGAACGCGAGCAGTTTGTGATGGATGAATTGACGTCTGTTGCCAATGATTTGCTGTGTAAGTAGTTCATCCCCCTAGTCTTCTTTGTCATATATCTTTCTTTGACCATATACCTTTGTTTTCCAGTAGTTCAACCAGATGATAGGAGTGAGAAATAGTGGGTGGAGAACCACATCCTTCAGGAATCTGGCAGCTCAAAGCCCCATGCGAGTAACTTTTGGTCCGATCGTAGTCGAGGCTTTGTGCTGGCGACCTTGAAGTTCCGAGTCATCCAGGCGAAGATACTCGTGAGTTCCTTTCACGAGGTGTTGATTGCAATGAATGCTGCTTTTTATCCGTTGGAGAGGGGTCCTGAGGATTGGAGCCATCTTCTCAGAGTGTTCGGGCGAGAAGGAGAAATTCGCGAGTGTGTTCGCAATCAGATGATTTGCGGCTCGGTAGTGGCCCTCTGTTTCGTCCGGTTGTGGCATCCTGAGGTGAATTTCAACTCTGTAGCTAGACTTCCTGATGGTCCAACCGTCGACCTTTCTCCTCATTATAGGGCTGTTCGACCCGCGGCAGAAGAAATTATTCGATTGACCTCTGCTGCGGTAGATCGGGTTTTGGCGGCTGAGAATGCTCATCGCCATGTGTAAATGTAGGATGTATGTATCTTGTTTCGCTGTGTAGTTTGTAAAAAACATTTGTAAGGTGTTTACCTTGTATATAAATTTCTTCCTGTCATGCTGTGTTAGGTGTAGCCCCCGTGTGTTTGTGGGGGTGTATACCTGTTGCTTTTAGCATGTAAGGATGGAGAACTCGAGTATCTATGGTTGAGAAACCATGTATTTTATTGCAATGACTGAGAAGTCATGTGTTTTCTTTCGAGCTACAAGATGGCTAATATAGCCTTATTATGATGAGTAAAAAACAAATATAAGGATAGAATTTTCGGAGTTGTGCAACATTCCAAGGGTTGGAATAGATGCCTCCAGTCGCCGGATTCTTCAGTCGATAGGCACCATCTGGGATAGCTTCATGTATTATGAAGGGTCCTTCCCATGGTGGCTCGAGTTTGTGTCCTTCCTTCTGCTTGAGCCGTAGCACAAGATCTCCTGCTGCGAAGGCCCTCTGGCGTATGCGGCGACTGTGATAGTTTCGCAACGACTGCTGGTATACTGCGGATCTTGCTAGTGCAATGTCACGCATTTCATCGAGTGCGTCCATATCATCCGCGAGTGCCCTGTTGGAGGTTTCTTCGCTGTAAGCAACAACCCATGGGGCGCTGAACCTAACGTCCTCGGGAAGGACTACTTTGGCCCCGTATACCATGAAAAATGGTGTGTAGTTTGTGGATCGATTAGGAGTTGGGCGTAGACTCCATAGCACGGAGGGTAGTTATTCTGCCCAATGTCCTGCTGCCGGGTGTAGACGATCGAGTAGACGTTTCTTGATGCCAGCCGAAACTAACCCGTTGGATATTTCGACTTGGCCGTTGGTTTGTGGATGGGCAACTGAGGCGAATTTGAAGTTGATGCCCTTTTCTTCGCAGAACTGCTGTGTTTCCTTTGTCGTGAAGTTGCTACCATTGGTACTAATGATGTCGTGTGGTACTCCAAACCTGCATACGATGGAGTCGAGGAATTTAACGACACATTGGGAACTAGCCGAGATTACTGGCATGGCTTCGATCCATTTGGTAATTTTGTCAACTGCGACCAGCAAGTGTGTGTATCCACCCGGCGTGGACTTGCGTAGTGGTCCTACCATGTCCAGCCCCCATTGTGCAAAGGGCCAGGCGATGGGTATCATATGTAATTCTGTAGCGGGTGCGTGTGGTTTTGGTGCGAATCGCTGGCAAGCGTTGCACCTGTCGACTAGCTCCTTGGCGTCTCTGGCTGCTGTAAGCCAATAGAATCATGCTCGGAAGGCTTTTCCCATGATTGCTTTCCAACTAGCATGATGTCCACAATCTCCTTGATGAATGTCTTGCAGTAATTCCTTGCCATCCTCGGGTGCTATGCATCGTTGCAGCATGCCCGAGATGCTCTGCTTGTACAATTCTCCGTTGATCACCCGAAAGGATTTGCTTTGTCTGATTATCTATCGAGCCTCGCGTGGATCTGCTGGGAGCTGTTTGGCGGACAAGTAGTCGAGGTATTTCTGCGTCCAGACTGGCTCGACCAGAAAAACTTGTCGCAAAATATTATGAATGAGCTCGATAATAGCAACCTGCGGGCTGACCTCTGTCTCCGATGCTGCGGGTACTTCTGCAGTTTTCTTGATTTTGACTGATCGTCTAGTCATCCGCTCGAAATATATCCCTGGCGGTATGGGTGTGTTTGTGGAACCCATGTTTGTCAGCCTGTCTGCTATTCGTTGCTGGATCTTGCAATATGCTTCAGCTCGCATCCTTTGAAACTTCCTTCGAGTAGGTTGTACATGTCACGATAGGCGACCATGTTTTCAGCGATAGCGTCGTACTCCTTCATTGTTTGTTGCACGATGAGATTGGAGTCACCGTAGATCATCAGTCGGGTGGCTCCACACGCAACTGCCATCTTCATCCCATGCAACAGAGCCTCATATTCTGCGTCGTTGTTTGATGCTGGATCATCAGGTGGAAAATCCAATCGTAGGACGTACTGCAGATTGTCTCCTCTGGGTGATATTAGGACGATCCCAGCTCATGCTCATTCGTTTCTCTTGGATCCGTCGAAGTACATGATCCAGTTGCTCGTGTATTCCGGCGGCGCGGGCGTTTGTAGTTCTGTCCACTCGCTCAGGAATTCCACGAGTACCTGGGATTTTATTGAATTGCGCCCTGCATAGATAATGTCCCAAGCGCCTAGCTCGATGCTCCATTTTGATATTTTTTCGGATGCCATTGGGTTGTTCATGATTGTGCCAAGTGATGCATCATTAACCATCGTTATGGTATGTTCCTGGAAGTAGTGCTTGAGTTTTCGAGCTGTGAGAACGACTCCATATCCAAGCTTCTGGTAATGAGGATATCGTTGTTTGCACGGCGATAGCACCTTGCTGATGTAGTAGATTGGTCGTTGAACTCCATATGCCTTGCCTTCCTCAGATCGTTCGACCACGATGGCCGTGCTGATGGCCTGGTTTGTTGCGGCCAGGTATAGGTATAGTGGCTCCCTCTCTTGTGGTGTTGCCAGAATACGCCTGCTCTGTAGGGATCGCTTCAGGTCTGCGAATGTCTGCTTAGCTTCCGGTGTCCATTCGAACTTGTCCGTCTTCTTCAGCAATTTATAGAAGGGTAACGCTTGCTCACCAAATCGTGCGATAAATCTGCTCAAGGCGGCTAGTCGCCCTGCGAGTTGTTGGACTCCGCGTAGATTGGTTGGCTCCTTCATTGTCAAGATTGCTTGTATTTTCTCTGGGTTGGCTTCGATGCCTCTGGCGGATACCAGGTACCCGAGAAGTTTTCATGCTGGGACACCAAATACGCATTTTGTCGGATTGAGCTTGATCCTGTATGCGTTGAGGGCGTCAAATGTTTCTCTAATATCCTCGAGGAGTGTATCCTCTACTCGAGTCTTGATGATGATGTCGTCAACGTACACTTGTACGTTCTTGCCAATGAGCTTGGCGAGGCATGCAGCGCTGATATGTCGCACCTGCGTTCTTGAGCCCGAAGGGCATTGTCGTGTAGCAGTACACACCGTGGGGTGTGATGAATGCTGTCTTTTCCTCGTCTTCCTGCTTCATCCGGATCTGATTATATCCCGAATAGGCGTCTAGGAAGGAGAGGCGTTGACAGCCCGCAGTAGAGTCCACGATCTGGTCGATTCGCGGGAGGGGAAAATTATCCTTGGGGCAGTGTTTATTTAATGACGTGTAGTCAATTCATACTCGAAGGATGTCAGTGTTCTTCTTTGGGACCAGCACCGGGTTTGCTAACCAGGTGGATATCTTGATCTCCCTGATGAATTTTGCTGCTAGCAATCTGTTTACTTCTTCTCCAAGCGCTTTCTGCTTGGGTTCTGAGAACCGTCGAGTGGTCTGCTTGATGGGTTTTGCGTCTTTGAAGACTTCGAGTGAGTGCTCGGCGAACTCCCTGGGTATTCCTGGCATATCTGAGGGCTGCCAAGCGAAAATTTCCCAGTACTCACGGAGGAGTTCGACGAGCACGCTTTCCTATGCTGGCGAGAGGGTAGTTGAGACCATCGCTGTCTTCGCAGAATCTGTCGGGCGCACCTGATGTTTTCGGGTGTCGCTGTTGGCGCTGAACTCCAATTCTGACGCGTTTTTCTTCGTGAGGGGCATCACGGAGTGGTCCGTGGTCTTTGCCAGCTCCTGCAGTTCTTTTTGCATCCCGAAGGATTTTGCGATCTCGTTGAACTCGATGTCGCACTTGTTAGATTTCTGGAAATCTCCGTCGATGGTGATTACACCATATTCCCCGGGTAGCTTGAGCTTCAGGTACGCGTAATGTGGTACTGCCATGAATCTGGCGAACACTGTTCGACCAAGAATGGCGTGGTACTGTGAGGGCCAGTCGACCACTTCAAAGTCGAGGAATTCTTTTCTGTAGTTGCGTCGATTGCCCAACACAACCTCTAGGTTGATTGTTCCGAGTGGACGGATCGCCTTTCCTGGATCTATCCCGTGGAATGATGTTTCCGATTCCGCAAGTCCGTCTAGGTTCCTGTTCATCGGCGGAGCGTATCCGCGTAGATAATGTTGATGACGCTGCCTCCGTCCATAAATACGCGAGCTTGTTCGTAATTACCAATTTGCGCTTGGATTACCAAGGCAGCGTGTCCTGGTCGATAGACTCGTGGTGGGTGGTCTTCCATCGAGAAGGTGATCGATTGGTCCGCCATCTTCAGGTACTCGGGCCTTGTTGGCGGGGTTTGCACAGCCATGCACAGTTGCCGCATGTTTGTCTTCTGAGCTCTGCGGGATGGGCAAACTTTTTGTATCATCCCTAACTGTCCGACCGGGTTCGGGTACGCGTTAGCTCCTGCGTTTGGAGCGGGTGGCGCGTTTAATGCGGCCAACGCCATGTTTGGATTTCCTGGTGGAGGTAGGGGTAGTGGTGGTTGGAATCCTTGATGTTCTCCTCCTGGAAGTGGCGGGTAATTTTGATTAGCTGCTGATCTACTTTTCTTCGAGAAGGCCTCGTGGATGTCGATGAACTTTCGGCAATCCTTGAGGAGGTGTGTTGCCTTAGTTTTGCCCGTGCGCTTATCTGTAAATAGATGTAGCGAGCAGTACGCGTTAAGGTCCTCCTCGGGACTTTTGTCTTCAGCTTTTGGTTTCCACTCGCGACTCCCGCGGTGCCCATTATCGCGATTTCGCGTGAATTCTGCCGCTACCATCTCTTCCCGATCATCGTGATCGTAGTATTTTCTCCTTTTCTTTCGACCATGGCGGTCTTCTTCGGGCGCGGGTGATGATGCCCTCTCGTTGCGCACCGCGTCTTCTCCATTAGCCCATTTGTCGGCTATGATCATCAGTTCCCCAATAGTTTTGGGTGCGGCTCGGCCCAGCTCTTCTCTGAAAGCAGTTCGTCGGGCGCCTTTTGCGAAGGCCTCAACCGCTACTTCTTCTGAGATATTTCCCGCGGTGTTCCTGAGTGATGTCCATCGATGAATGTATTCGCGGGTGGACTCGCCGCTCTTCTGTTTGCAGGCCCGCAGTTCTTCAATGGTTGCTGGTCTCTTGTAAGTGGCCTGGAAGTTCTTGCAGAAATCGTAGTGCAGGTCGCCCCACGATGCGTAACAGGATTTTGGCCTTGCTTCCAGCCAGCTTCGTGCCGCGCCAACCAAGTGTAGATTGAGGTATTGCATAGCCGTGTTCTTGTTCCCACGTTGGCATTTTACTGCCGTGAGGTAGTCGTTTAGCCACGATGAAGGTTCGAGTGAACCATCGTATTTCGTGACTTCTGTGCTGAGTTTGAATCTCCTGGGTAGGGGTGCCTCGCGGATGCTGCGGGCGAAACACATCGCGCCGCAGGTCTCGTCATCTGAAGAACTGGATGAGGAGCGCGCGCGGTTTCTTGCAGCTCTTGCCTTGTCCACCTTATTTTGCGCCATATCTGATCGCGCGTTATACCCTGGCAGGTCGCGATCAATTTCCTTCCTTGGCTCTTTGTTGTGTTTCCGTGAGAGGCTGCTATGACGTCGCGAGATTTCATTCCTCGGGCTGCCTTCGCTGCTGCTTCGACTATCGCCGCGTCGTCGAGCTTCTTTTCCTCGACCACTGCGAGGTGATTTGTCTCTCCCAGGCGAAGTGCTCCTGTGCTTGCGCGATGCCTCTTTTTCTTTTTTCCTTCTCTTGTTGTTCGGCAGCTTTCCTGCGGTCGTAGGAGGCGAGCCTTGAGGCCGCCATGCCCAATCCCTTCCGAACTTGTCTGTACTGCTCTGCTCGAGGGTCATTTTCCGCTGGTTGGTTCATCTGCATGTAGGTTGCTGCGGCCAGGACGGCGGCAACAGGAGTTTGCGGGTAGACATTTCCGTCCTCGTCAACCCGCATAAGGGAAGGTGCGAGTGACTTACTGATCCCACCCAGGGACTCGGCGTCCATGGATGTTGTTCTTGATGCGTATCCCTTCCTTGTGGGTCGAGTTCCAACCGAAGGTGTTAGGGACAGCTCGGCTCGGCGTTGACTCGATTCATCCGCCAATCTCTTCCGATGGGCCAGGTCTTTCCGAGCTTCTTTGATAGCTGTGGCCGCTCTCACTAGATGATAGTGGTAGGCGACCATGTCTTCGTGTGGCGCTCCTGCCACACGCAGCTTGCTTGTTCGCAAGGCTTCTTTGGCTCGGTCCCAAGCGTCCCGTGAGACGCCGATCTCAGCGCGCTCTGTAGCGCTTTGTTCTGTTTCCTGGGGTTGTTCCGATCCTGCCATGTAGACTTGAGCCAGTCGTGACCCGTGCATCCTAGGCGTAGCTCGAAAAGCTTTCTGGATTTGGGAAGGTTCCTCTGTCGAGAGGGTATGGTATTCGCTGGTGTTGAAGCGGATGGACTCTCCACTTTTCGGCAGATGAGGGCGCGAGTCGGCAGCTTCTGACTCAGATCCTGATTCTTCAGGGAAGTGGAGGATCCTGTTCCTGTTGGTGTAGAACTTCAAGCTTCCAAACGTCAAGGTGACGCTCTTCTCCAGATCGCTAAATATCGGGCGTGATCGATTCCGGCGAGTGAGGGGTGACCACGACAGATCCGATCCTAATAGGATTGATTGGAGCCGAAGTCGAAGGTTTCCAACGTGAGTTGGATGATGAAGCCGAAGATGCCGGAGATCCAGCGCCCGCCGTTCCCACAGACGGCGCCAATTGTCGAATCTGTAACTCGGCAAATCCCTCAGGTGAACCTATAGGGTTTCGAATAGGAGAACCCATGAACGCTGGTGGCGATCGTCGGCTAGACAGGGGGCGCAATTAACCCAGGTTCGGGGCCCTCGTAGAGGTAAAACCCTTACTCATGCCTCTGTCGATCTGTATTATCGAATAGATCGGTTACAAAGATGATCTCTCAAGTCGAGAGTACAATCTCGAGCTCAAGGCTTTGGTGGTGCGGTATTGCTTGGTCCTTGTCGTGGTGGTATCACGGCAGATGCCATGGGATGGCTAAAGTTGGGGCCGATGGACGCTGGAGGTGCTCGGGGAGGGATCACACGGCGAGTAGCCGCGTGGGGTAGATCACAAACAATGCAAACACCAAGATCTTACCCAGGTTCAGGGCCCTCGTGTGGAGGTAACACCCCTACTCCTACCTCTCTCTTTTTATGTGTATTACCGAGTAGCCACAGTACAATCAGGCCTTCAGCCGAGTAGCCACTCTTCTCTCTAGTTCTTTCTACGTGAAGCCGATGCTCAATGTCTTAGCCAACGCAGCGAACCTCTCAGAGGAGGAGGCAGGGCACCTTATATACTGGTGCCCAGCCGAATAGAAAACAAGCGTAAAGTACAACGGGATGTGACAGGAGCCCTGCGGAACCGCGCACGCCTCCGGGTTCCCGCTGACACTCGCCCCGTAAGTCGTTGCGCCGTTCGGAGATGGGACCTGTCCACCCTTGTCAGTGAGATAGGGTAGGCCCCTAGCCTTGTCCTGTCCCCTCTGTCAGTGACAGTACTAGACAGGCGCCTACAGCGTTGTAGCCACGCTGTGGTGCGGATAATCACGCACCCCGTAAGTTGAACCGCACGCCGTACGGACACAGGATACGCGGGATCCTGTGTCAGAACGGCTCCATTGACTTCTGGTCCGAGTAGGAATCCACTCCCTCTACCCGGACAACTTCCTCTACTCGGAAGAATACAACTTCCTTGATTCTTCCTCCTGGCCATTGGTAGGTACGGCCGAATAGCTGTCCACCGGGTAGCGGGTACCGGGTAGCCAGCCAACTTGGTCAAAACTGCCCTTCTGATCTTGCTTTTAGCACTTGCCTTACCCCTACTCGGGGGTAACCCCCCGACATTAGTCCCCGAAGCTGGTAGAGTCCTGCGAACTTGTTCGCTGGGCCCTTCCAGCTTAAAAACAAATCTTGTCTTCGAACTGTAAGATACCGAGTAGCACCTCCGAGTAGCCCTTATTCTTGGCTTGAATCTCTTCTTCTCCGAGTAGCACCATCTCTCTTCCCTGATGCCGAGTAAAAAGACTTAGTGAAATCTTCGAAAAGCAATCCCGCTCACACAGTGTGAATCCACCTCTGCGTGTCGCGACCGGGCACGTGTCACACCCCTGTCACTCCGACGCCTCGGTGCCTGGGTGGCGGCAGGCCACGCGCCAGTAACTGCGACCAGGGCCCACTAGCACGTTATGTCACTTCAACCGCAGTAAATCGCCCACGATCTCGACGTGGGATTAACTGCGCCCGTTACGCGCGCAATACGCGTTGTGTGCGTTTCTAACCGGTTCGCTTCCCACGTCGCACGATCTCTCTGCAGGATTGATCCCACTAACTCCGCTGGTAACGGCGACTCGAGGGGAGAGATAAATACCCCCTCGATTCCCTCTTCTTCTCTTTCCTGCTCATTTCAATCCCTCGCCTCTTCTTTTCTCCGCCGCCACCGAGCGCTCCGCCCACGCAACCGCTTGCTGCGCCGCCGCTCCACGCGCCGCCAGAAAGAAACCAAGAGAAACTCATCCAATCCAAACTCCAATCTCCCACCAATCTTCTCGCTTCCGTGGCTCGCGGAGAGGATGACGCTGCCGCCCGCGCCGGATGGGAGGGCTCCGATGTCACGGCGGAGGACTGCCAATGGCTAGTCCGTGTCCCTCCCGGCGTGCAGTGCAGGCAGTCGGATAACGAGATCGTCCCCACGCCGCAGAAGAACGAGTTCGTCGTCTTCCTCGCGCACTTCAAGCGCGGATTCGGCCTCCCCGTCTCCGACTTCTTCAAGGAGTTCCTTAAAAACTTCGGGTTGCAGCCACACCATCTCCCCCCCCCCAACGCCATGGTGATGCTCGCCTTCCACGCCGTGGTCTGCGAGGCGTCCCTCGGCGTGTACCCAACTATTCATAGTTGGGCGCGCTACTTCTTCTTCCGGAAGCAGAGCATCCCCAACCCGAGGAACACAGAGAGCACTCGCGCAATGACGATGACGGGGAGCGCCATGATGCTCCAGCGCTCCACGGGTAGCCACCCGCGCGTTAAGGGGTTGGAGACGGTGCGCAAGTGGCAGCGCTCCTTCCTCTACGTCAAGAACGTCCCCACCGAAGAAGGGAAGCCAATCCAGGACCGGATAAGGCTCCCTAGGTGGAAGAATGCGAGGCCAACCCAGCAGAACTGGGGCTACAACCCGAAGAACAAGATCGAAGACCTTGTTCAACTCGAGTCGCGCCTCGCCGAGTTGAAGGAAGAGGGATTCCGCCGCGACGATCCCCTCGCGTGCTGGATCTCGCGCCGGGTGCTCCCGCTTCAGCGCCGCTCCCACAAAATGTGCTACATGGGAGGGCCCCGGGACTGCACGAGGACCACCACTTTTGAGTTGAGCACCGCAGACGTCGCCATCTGGGCGAGATCCATCGCGCCGACGTCCCTCTCCGACACCTGGCAGTACGGCTTCGTGCCGTATAGCCGCGCCAAGCCAATCGAAAAGGTTAGTCTTATGTGCTTTATCTTTGCACTATGATACCGAGTAGAGCGTCCTAGATACTCTGGTAGGCTTCATATGCTTTGTGTTTGCATGCCCTGTCGAGTAGAAACTCTTAGCTGAATATGCTTTATGCTTGCATGCTGTTCCGAGTAGAATAACTGAAACGAATATGCTTTATGTTTGCATGTCTTTCCGGGTAGAATTCCTTAGCCTTATATGCTTTGTGTTTGCATGCCTCACCGGGTAGAACTCCTTAGTTCAGAACTCAACTCATTCGTGCCATCTGCTTGCCTTTCCAGCATCTCGATCGCCAGGCTGAGGAAGATGAGGAGGTCCTCGAGGACAACTGGGATAGCGACCGAGAAGAGGACGACGAGATCGCCTACGACACCCAGGACACCCTCTGCATCCCGCATGCCATCCAGACTGGTAATCACCAAGTTGATGCTTCTATCCGCGACTGGTCCGAGGATGACGAAGGTGACCCAGTTGGCCTCTCTGACCGCGAGTAACACGACCGTAATTCCTTTTCTGCTTCTTAATCTCCTTTCCCCTTTTACTCTGCAGAAGATGTCGAGCATGAGGATGACGATGAGACCGAGGATCCCATCGACGTCCAGCCTCTCTCTGTGGCCGCTCCCACTACACGGAAAAGGACGGGCAGCGGTGCCCAAGAGCCTGCCGCCAAGAAGCCCAAGAGGACTGAGAAGAAGAAGAAGATCACCACCGCCAGAAGGCAACTCCCCACCCGCAAGGGGTAAGTAACTTTCATCCTAGTTGCATTATGCTTTTGCTTCTTGGTGTTCTCTTCCCCTTTTCTGTTTCTGAACCTCCTTTTTCTTCCAGCGACCCTCTGGATGCTGACGCTGCCGCAGCCTCCACAAGCTCCAAGAGGAAATCAGTTATCGATATCGATGAGCTTGTTGACCTCTCCGACGATGAGGGTGAGCCAGCACAACAGGATGGGGCGTGTGCGCCCTCTCCTGTGAAGATTGAAGAAGAAGACGCCAGCGCCGAGAACACGGGCGCTGGTGATCAAGACGAGAACATGGAGCAGCATGCCTACGCGGATCAGGGCGCGCAGGACGCTGCTCATGATGAAATACCACCTTCTCCCCCAGCTGCCTCAGCTGGGGAGAATATCGAGCAAGAAGCCGAGCACCAAGACCTTGCCTCCCTTGAGCGGCAAGATGAGAACCCCGAGCAGCAGGCAGATGAAGCTGCCGTTCAAGATGACCCCGCGGCCACGCCGCGGGTAGAAGAAACAGAAGACGTAAGACTCGATCCCGCTGCCGAGCAGCGGGTTGAGAAGACTGCAGCGGAGCCAGTCCTGCAGGACCAGGCGCAGCCAGATGTTGCGCCGGGTAGCCGGCCCGTTGTGCCGCCTACCCAGCAGGTTACTCCGCCAACTGCGCCGAGCCCTCCACCAACCAAAAGTACCACCAAGACTGCGCCAAACCTTCCGCCTAAGCCAAGCGCCAAGAAGACTGCATCCCCGCAGCAGCAGCCTCCTACCTCACGCCAAGTGCTTCCGTCCGCTTCTCGGACGGACACTGCCGGCAAGAAAGTCGTCAAATCTGAAGCCACAGCTGTCCGCAGGAATCCACCACGCCACGCCGCGCAGGACTCTGCTCTGATGCCTCCGCCCAAGCCAACCGGGAAGGCAGCTATGAAGAGCACGCAACTCAACATTGGCGCAGCTGGTGGATCGGCTGGCGAAGCGTCAAGTGCTGCTCGGGCACCAGGCGTCTGGCCATCATACATACCATCTTCGTCCAGGCAATACGGCATCACCTTGACCAAAGGCGATCAACGGATCTCTGCCCTAAAGGCCGGCCCAGCCCAGGCAGTGGACTCCAAGCTGAAGGTCAAGAAGCCCATCGAGATCTACTCGCGCGAAGCGGGTGAGGATGACATCATATCTGAAGGGCTGATGCATGTTGTGGACCGGGTGGGTTTCATCGACAAGGCCTGGGAGAGTGCTGCCCATGGCATCAAGCAGTGGGACGGCAGCGTGCTGGGCGACGATCTTGACCACTACCGCCTTGATTGGAACAAAGCCGATCTCGGCGCCAATCCAATGACTATCGCCTCCGACACCAGCACGCTGGCCGTCAAGCTGTTCGTCCTCCGCAAAGCCGCCGAGGACGTGGAGCAGACATACGCTGTAAGTTTCTTTTGCTTGTTCCGAGTTGCGGTTTCTTTTCTCCTCTGTTCTTCTTATTTCTCCTTAGCCATTACCCAGTCCCCGAGATTCGGGCCGAGTAGACGAGTGCTTAACCGAGTTGCCGTCTTCTCGGGCCCCATCTTCCAAAACTTTCTCTAACTTCTTTCCTTTCTCCTTCGCAGAATAGCCTTTTGAAGAGGACGAACTTGTTCCGGCGGCTGCTCTGGAATCACAGCATCGCGAACAGACGCATCACGGCCCTTGAGGCCGAACGCAAGGACGATGCTGCGACGGAGAAGGCGGCGCTGGACCGTGCCCTCCAAATTTCTGAAATTGAGAGTAAGCTTCTAGATATTCGGTTAATGCGTTTTGTGTTTACGCCCGCGTTTGCTTTTTGCTCTAACTCCGTTTACTCTGTAGGCAAATTCAAAGAATTGCAAGAGCAGCACGAGCACTGCCACGTCTTCACCGCCTCCGCCGAGAGCAAGATCAAGGAGCTGGAAGGTGAGTTGCTGATCCTTCTACGCTTGTTTTTCTCCTTTTTCTTGGTTATTCTGCTCACCGTGCTATTTCTTTTCGCAGAAGAGTACAAGAAGTTCCGTGAGGAGCATCTCGATTGCTTGAAGCCCGCGGAGGTGAAGCAGCAACTGGAGAGCCAAGAAACAGAGCTTAAGAACGAACGCGACGCCGAGCGCGCCGAGTTCGAACAGATGCAAGTCCAATTGAATATCTCCAGGATGCCATAGACCAAGCCGTCGAGAAGGACGAAGTCAAGGCAGCGGCCAAGGCCAATGAGAGGGCTCTCGAGGCGGAAATCGAGGTGCTGAAGAAGTGCAATGAGGATCTCATGCTCCAGCTTGGCACCGCACGCCAAGTCGAGGATAGGCACATTGCCGATGAGGAGGCCTGGAAGAACAAGCTGCACGTGCTACTCGTTGACCTTAACAGTAAGTCTGCGCTTCTCTGTACCTAGCTGTTCCCTTCTTCTTCTTCTTCTTCTTCTTCTGTTTGCCTTGGTTTGCTTCTCCTCTTTGCTTCCATATCTAACTCTTTCTGATAGCACTCTCAGATATCTTCCCTGATCTCTTTGCGGCTAGCACGCCTGCTTTGGCTAAGGCGCAAGAAATCCGAGCTGAAAAAGGATTGCCCATGAACACCAAATCTTCAATCGATGACGACCTCACGAGTATTAAGTCGCAGCTCCGCCAGCTTAGGGGCTTTGGCTCCAACCTGGTGTCCACAGCCTTCAAGCTTCACGATCTATTCTGGCCTCGTGAATCTGCGCCCAAAACTCTTCGCGCGCTCTCCGAGAAACTCGACGGTGCAAAGGCCGATCTGAAGAAATGGCGTGCGTCCGCAGCTCGGGCAGGCGCCGATCTGCTGCTTCGTTTCATATGCAGCTGGTACGAGAACCTGAACCTCGACACCATTCTCGAGTTGCGCCAAGGCTCCAAGTGGTCAGATGATCTCGACTGTGTTACTCGCTGCAAGGCAGTTGCGTACGAGATCGCCTCCTACGCGGACACCGCCCTCTTCATCGACGGCCCCACCGAGCCTGACACCGAGGCGGAGAGCGAGGGTGAAGATGAAGATGAAGACGAGGACACCGAGTCGGAGGGCTTGAGTTCCTTCGAGGATGCTGACAAGGAGGGATCCGGGAAGGGGAAGGGCAAGGTTGCTGCAGATAGCGACGAGGAGCCGGAAGACGAGGGCCAGGATGCCAACATCACCACCGAGGTGGTGATCCAGCAAGCTGCTCCCGAGTTGGGCTCCTCATCTAGCGCGGCACTTAACGATGCAGTGCTGCTCCGCACCCAGTCCGCTGCTTCCACTTCAGCCACCGATCCCATCTCGGTGGCCACTGCCACCTCTGAGCAAGCCACCACCATGGACGTTGATGCTGAAGCTGACGCCGAGAAGGCAAACTCCGAGAAGACCGCTGCGGACGACACCGCCACTACTCATGATGCTGCTGCCTGAAACTTTATCTTAGAACTTTCATGAGATCCCCGAGATGCCGGGTGCAGATGTATCTAAACAATTAAGTCTTTGTTGCTACTCCTTTTTTATTCCAGTTTGAAATTTGCTACTTGATATTTGAGCGATTCTGGCTCAATGCCGAGTTGCGTTAGTATGCAAGTCCCCGAGTTGCATTTTTTATCCTCTCTTTCCTTTTTATCTCAGCTCTTACCTGCAACTTGTTGCTTTGTTGGTAGTCGAGTCACAAGAGTTCAAAGTAGGAGTTTCAAATACTTAGCCACTTAGAAAAATTCATAGTAACGCTGCCCACCACTTAGCCGGAAAGAAAAAACAGTAAAAAACACTCTACTCGGTTGCCACACGCTTCCTTTCCTTTGCAATTTTTCATGTGTTCATTGACTCTTTGGCTTGTTCTCTGGCTTTCCATGAAGCCGGGTTGCGGACAGCAGCAAAGTCGCAGAGTGTCCGGTGAGTTTAAACACACTACTTTGTATGCTTTTGAAATTCTATGTGGTTCAACCGAATAGACAAAGCGAAATAGAGTAAACACAAGGAACAGTTTGGACGAGGGCAGTCCCCAAGTTCAATTTCAGATTGCCGAATAGTAGTTTAACTCGGATAGGAGAGTACATACATAGTTTTTTGCTCACGAATGAAAGCGGCGGAGTAGAGCTACATTCCAAGGGCGCTTGGATTCTTCTCCTGCTCTATCCGGCCTGTTCTTCTGGGATGGTTGTGCGTCAACAAGGTAATAGGCATCATTGTGCAGAGCCTTGCTCACAATGAACGGCCCTTCCCACGAAGGAGATAGCTTGTGCATCCCGGCTGTGCGCTGCACGAGCCTAAGCACCATGTCTCCTTCTCGGAAAACCCTTGGGTTCACTTTCCGGCTGTGATAACGCCTCAAGTTTTGCTGGTAAACAGCTGATCGTGACAGAGTTAGCTCTCTTGCTTCTTCCAGCAGGTCAACGTCATTTTCTCGAGCTTCTCTAGCCTCTGCCTCCATGTAGAGCGTTACACGGGGCGAGTCATGCTCTAGGTCAGTAGGCAACACGGCCTCAGCTCCATAAACCAGAAAGAATGGCGTGTAGCCAGTTGACCGGTTAGGGGTAGTCCTTAGACTCCACAACACCGCTGGCAACTCGTCTAGCCAACACCCAGGTGTTTTTAACAGCGGCTCAATCAGCCTTGGCTTTATGCCTGACAGCACCATGCCATTTGCTCTTTCCACTTGCCAATTGGAGGCGGGATGCGCAACATCTAGCCGAATGCGCTTATCTCTGCAGAACCTCGCAAACCTTCCTTCAGCAAAGTTTGTGCCATTATCCGTAATAATGCTGTGCGGGTAGCCGTACCTCAGGATCACATCCTTTAGGAAACTCACGGCAGTGGCTCCATCACACTTCCGAATAGGCTTCACCTCAATCCACTTCGTGAACTTGTCCACCATGACCAGAATGTGAGTCATGTTGCCTCTAGCCGGTTTGAAAGGACCCACCATATCCAAGCACCAAACAGCAAATGACCAAGTAATGGGAATGGTCTTCAACTCGGAAGCTGGCATATGAATCTTACTTGCAAACCTTTGGCAGCCGTTGCACTTTCTCACAATATCTTCAGCTTGCTTCAGGGCAGTGAGCCAAAAGAAGCCATGCCGAAAAGCCTTGTTGACCAGAGCCCGAGAAGAGTCGTGATGCCCGCATTCTCCTTGGTGTATCTCCACCAATATTTCTTCTCCCTCTTCTGGCTCTACACAGCGCTGCAGCACACCAGTAGGACTTCTTCTATGCAGCACATCTCTGAAGATTGTATAGCCCTTGGATCTTCTCTGAATTTGCCTCGAGGTAACCTCATCACTCGGCAAGGTGCCGTCTTTTAGAAAGGATAATATGGGCAGAGCCCAACTCGGTGTCTCCCGGATGGGAAACACTGGTTCGTCCACTTCCATTGGATCAACCACCACTTCTTCTTCTTCTGGGGCGGGGACGAGTCCCCGAGATCTCGTGCACGCAGCGAGAACTTCCTCAATGAATGCGACATTCCCCGAGTTAGGAGGGGCAGTCCCCGAGTAAGAAGGGACAGTCCCCGGGTTGCAGGCGCCAATCCCCGGGATGGAGACGGCAGTCCCCGGGTTCTCTTTTGCAGCCTCCCAGTCAATCTCCATGGGAACAGCTTCCTCACCATGCAGAGAAGGAACAAATATGGATTCCGAGTTGGGGGATGGCTTGATAGATGTCTTCCTCAAATGCTCCAAAGCAACCCCAGCTGGGATGTATTGCCGAGAAGACCCCAACTTGGAGAGCTCATCAGCTGCCTCATTCTCTGCTCGGTGTATGTGCTGGAACTCGCATCCTTCAAAGAATCCAGTCATGGTTTGCACCAGGAACCGATATGAAGCCATGTTGGCATCCAGAGCATCCCAAGTGCCTGAAACTTGCTGCACAACTAGATCTGAGTCGCCATAGCATATGATGCGCTGCACGCCAACCTCCTTGGCCACCTTCAAACCGTGTACCACGGCCTCGTACTCTGCCACATTGTTGGATGCCTTGAAGTGGATTTGCAGCACGTACTTGAGTTGATCTCGCTTGGGTGACGTGAGCACCACACCAGCACCCAAGCCTTCCTTCACCTTGGAACCATCAAAGTGCATCTTCCAGTAATTGGTTACCGGGGTAGGAGGCTCATACTGCACCTCAGCCCAATCCACCAGAAAATCCGCAAGGATCTGAGACTTGATGGCTTCCCTTCTCGCATACGCGGGAGCGTACGCAGCCAGCTCTATTGCCCACTTGGCTACTCTGCCACTTGCTTCCTTGTTGCCCATGATGTCCGAGATGGGAGCAGAACTCACCACAGTGATGGGATGCTCTTGGAAATAGTGCTTCAGCTTCTTGGCGCCCAGGTACACGCCGTAAGTCATCTTCTGGTAATGCGGGTAGTTTTTCTTGGAACTGGACAGTACCTCACTCAGATAGTATACAGGTCGCTGCACAGTCTTGCCTTCTTCTTCTCTTTCCACCACAATCACCACACTGACCACTCGGTTAGTCGCAGCAATGTACAACAGCATTGGCTCTTTGGGTAGCGGGCTAGCCAAGATTGAAGCGCTACCCAGCATGTCCTTCAGCTCCTTGAATGCCACATCGGCTTGCGGTGTCCAGACAAACTTGTCATTTTTCTTCATCAACTGATACAGAGGCAAGGCCTTCTCGCCCATTCTGCCCAGGAAGCGGCTCAGAGAAGCCAAGCAACCAGTGAACTTTTGCACATCCTTCAGGGATCTCGGCAAAGACATGCTCTCTATAGCTTTTATCTTTGAAGGATTGGCCTCAATGCCCCTACTGGATACCAAGAAACCGAGTAGCTTGCCAGCCGGGACGCCAAAGGTGCATTTAGTCGGATTCAGCTTCATCTTGTACTTGCGCAAGTTGGCAAATGTTTCCTCAATGTCACTAAGCAGAGTATGTGTTTTATTCGTTTTGATGACAATGTCATCTACGTACACCTGCACATTTTTGCCAATTTGATCATGCAAGCATTTCTGCATGCATCTCTTATAGGTAGCCCCGCATTCCACAACCCAAAGCACATGACACGATATCAATAAGCCCCGTACGGGGTAATAAAGGCAGTCTTTATTTGATCAGCTAGGTTGAGAGCTATCTGATGAAAACCAGAGTAGGCATCTATGAAAGACAAAAGCTCACAACCAGCAGTGGAATCGATCACCTGATCTATGCGGGGTAGCGGAAAGGGATCTTTGGGGCAGGCCTTGTTCAGGTCGGTGTAGTCCACGCACATGCGCCATGCGGTATCCGCCTTGGGTGTCGGGGGGTTACCCCCGAGTAGGGTAAAGACGGGTGGTAAAGGCCGCTTACAGAAGAGAGGTTTGGTCGAGTAGCCGACTACCGGGTACTCGCTACCCGGTCGACTGCTACTCGGTCTCACCTCAAGATGGCCAGAAGGAGATATCAATCAAGTTCAGCCCTGACGAGTAGAAGGTTTGGCCCGAGTACAATTGGCGGGAACCTTTGGCGGGAAACTACTCGGGCAGGAAGTCAAAGGAGCCGTTCTGACACAGGATCCCGCGTATCCTGGGTCCGTACTTGGCAGCATTCGAACTACTGTTCACGTGGGGACGGCCTGCCTGACAGTGACAGCGTGGAAGCAGGCCGTGGCAGGATAAGGGGGGCCTACTCTGTGCCTAGGTACAGTGATACCAGTCTGTCCCCTAGTTTTGCCCAACGACTTTACGGAAGCAGCCAAGATCAACGACCAAAGCTGTCAGCGGGTACTCGGAGAAAGGACAGTGTGCACACTATGTCGACACTTGTCTAGATTTGGACGTATTCGGCTGGGCACCGTGTATATAAGGTGCCCCGCCGCCTCCTGCGCGAGGCATGCTCCCATAGACGCGAACCGTTGCTCCCTGGAAACCCTAGAATCCCTAAGTTCTTGACCTAGCCCTACTCGGAGAGGAGAGAAAGGCTACTCGGTAGCGTTACCTTTTGTACTGTGGCTACTCGGAGAGACATCGTAATACAAAGTGAAAGGCAGGAGTAGGGGTTTTACCTCCTCACGAGGGCCCTGAACCTGGGTACATCGTGTTGTTTGTGTTGTGTGGATCTTACCTCACGCGGCTACTCGTCGCGTGATCCCTCCCCGGACACCTCCAGCGTCCATCGTCCCCACATCTTTAGCCATCCCATGGCATCTGCCGTGACACCACTACGACAGTTGGCGCCCACCGTGGGGCAACCAGCGGCGCTGGCTGGAGTTACTGTTCGGACGGGATCTTCATCGGCGGAGCGCGTGGTTTGTGGTCTTGTCCACAGATTCGGCTCCTTCGACTTCGTCACCGACAACGCCGGCTGTTTCGGCGGCATGGCCATGCCCGAGGGCGGCTCGGTGATCTCCTTCGGCTCGCATCTCGTCTACGTCGCCACCGTCGCCAACAGCGCCTACCCCGAGCTGGTGCAAGACGCGGAGGATCCTCCCGCGGTGGTTGCTGCTCGCGGAAGGCCTGCATGCAGCTCCGCATGCTGCGCTGAGGTGATGGTGACGGGCTTGGCGGCGAACGCTGGCGCAGCTGCTACGGGCGCTGCGGCCGTCGTCGAGGAGGTTGACGACCCGCCCGCTGGTGGCAGGAACCACCGGCCCTACGAGAAGGAGAGCAACCTGCCACACCTTCCACGTCTACGGTCATCCCCGCGTCTGCTGCGCGAACCGGCATGCCCACTCCCACCGACGTCGAGCTCCTAGCCGCGCGGGAGCAGCTCGAGCGGCAACGCCAGGAGCTGCTCGCCGAGCAGGCGGAGTTGGAGAAGATCAGGTTGGAGCTGAGCCTGGACCAGCTCGAGTACAACAAGGCTCACGGCTTCACGCCGGTCGCCAGGAGGCCCAGCAGAGTGGGTGCTACGCGGCGCAACCTGGGTGCCGAGATGGCGACAGTTGCGGAGGAGCCCGCGCAGTCCGCCACCGCGAACACCTTCACAAGGCCAAGGTACAGCACGCCCGCCAAGACGCTGCGAGCTGCGCAGGCTGTGGCGGCCGAGTTGCCGCGCCTAGATGGAGAGGCGCGTCTCAGGCAGCAGGAGAGGCTCAACGAGTTGGTGCTGGAGGCTGCCAGGCAGAACGAGGAGTTCCGCAAGGCCAACCCGGGAGCTGGAGCTTCGCAGGTGGTTCACTCGCATGCGGCAAGATCTAACGATCAAGCCTCATCTCCGCATCCTAGCCGCGAAAAGAGCCGCAGCGGGCGCTCGGGTAGAGACAGGCAAATGCAGGTGTATGACCCGGCTGCTGCCGCGAAACAGGTTGCTGTGCCGCAGCAGCCCGGGCAGGAACACAACACTGCAAGAGCAGGCTCTCAAGCCCATCAAGCTCAAAGCCGTGTCCGAGAAGCCGCGCGTCCGGGTACTTCTCGGCAACCCGCAGCTCCGCCCACTCGGCAGAGGCAGCAGCCGCGCCTAGTGGCACCAGTCGCCAACCCGGTGGAGCAGCCCGCAGCTATGCAGGTGGATAGGTATGATGATGGCTACTCGGCTATGGAGATGGCTGGTTATGACATCCATGACCGTGTTGGTGAGCGTGTGTTGGCACCTGGAGATGCAAGGCACCAGTTGGATCGTCTCAGCTTGTCGGCGCGGCTTGAGAGCACGGGTCCTCCTGGCCCCGAGTGCTTTGGCCCGCGCATCATGAACGAGCCATCCGTGAAGGGCTTCCAGCTCGCAAGAGGCACCAAGAGCTACAATGGTAGCACCAAGCCTGAAGATTGGCTCAACGACTACGTCACCGCAGTCCATATTGCGGGTGGCAACAGGAGATGGGCGGTGCGCTACGTGCCGCAGATGCTAGAGGGTCCAGCTCGCACTTGGCTCAACAACCTGCCCAAGCACAGCATAAACTGCTGGCTGGACTTCTCGGACGCATTCGTCAGCAACTTCACCAGCACCTACAAGAGGCCGAATAGGCCACAGCAGTTGTCGGCTTGCCGGCAGCGAGAAGACGAGACGGACCGCGAGTACCTTACTCGGTGGAGCACCTTGAGGAACACCTGTGAGGGTGTGAATGAGGCGCAGGCCATCACTTGGTTTGCGCAGGGTTGCCGACATGGCAGCATGCTTTGGCAGAGATTGCAGAGGGAGATGCCGAATACCCTGGCCGAGACCATCAAGATCGCGGATCAGTACGCACTCGGAGATCCTACTCAGCCACTGATGGATTCCTCTGAGCCGAGAAGAAACTTCAACAGCAGCAAGCGCAACGAGTTCCGCAACAAGCGCCGAGTAGATACTCGGTATGATCCCGAAGAGGTGAATGCAGTGAATGTCGGAGGCGGTGGTGGCCAAAGGCAGAAACCTGTTGGAGCCTACGGGCAGAACCAGAACCAGGGCCAAGGCAACAAGAAACCGTTCCGCACTGCGCAGCCGGGTAGCGGGAACTCCGAGCAGCCGAAGAAGTTTGTCTTTGATGACATGAAGGATGGTCCGTGTAGCTTCCACACTCACCACCCCTCAAGGCCTGCCAACCACACTACTCGGCAATGCGAGTGGTGGGATGTGATCAAGAGTGATGGCTTGCCTCCTCCACCTCCTCTGCCAGCCGCGAATGCCACTGTTCAGCCTACTCGCGCTCCTGCAGCTCGGCCGCCAGTGTACCCGAGAAGAGAGAATGTCAACCAGGTGGCTTTAGGAGCCAACCGGAACTTCAACAACGAGAGATACCGCAACAACAACAACAACTACAACCGCAACAACAACAACAGAGGCAACAACAACTATCAGGGCAACAACAATGGCAACAATGGCAACAATGGGGGCAATGGCTCCAACCAGTACCAAGAGCACCATGAGAGCTATATGATCTTCACTTCCGAGGCAGTCGACAAGCAGTCACAGCACAGGCGGGCCATGGAGGTCAATGCAGTGATTCCGGCTGTCCCTCACTACATGTACTGGTGCGACCAGGAGATCAGGTGGACTCGGGCAGATCACCCCAAGGTGATGCCCAATCCGGGTACCTATGCCTTGGTGCTGGATCCTACCTTCCTGGGCCCCGAGAAGAATGTGAGGTTCAGCAAAGTGCTGATCGACAACGGCAGCAGCATCAACATTGTGTACAAGGATACACTCGAGAAGCTTGGCCTGGCCGAGAACTTGATGCTGCCTAGCAAGACCACCTTCCATGGCATTGTGCCCGGGATCTCATGCAACCCGATTGGCCGAGTGTGGATTGATGTGCTATTCGGTACTCGGGAGAACTGCCGCACAGAGCGCCTGCAGTTCGAGGTGGTGGATCATCAGAGCCCATATCATGCTCTACTCGGCAGGCCTGCTCTGAGCAAGTTCATGGCTTCTACTCATGTGGCTTATCTGAAGATGAAGATCCCCGGCCCCAATGGCATCATCACCATCTCGGGAGATTACAAGAAGTCTATGGAGTGTGCCTCTGCTAGCTCCCAGCTGGCGGAATCAATGGTGATTGCTGCCGAGAAGAAGAAGATGTACGAGGTGGTGGCCATGGCTCAGTCCGCACAAGCTGGCGCACAAGGTGTGCCGAGTACTCAGCATGGTACTGCTTTCCAAGCTGCCAAGGAGACCAAGACGGTCCAGGTTGACCCCGAGTTCCCGGAGCGTGTGGCTATCATTGGTGCCGGGTTGGCCGAGAAATAGGAAAGCGCGCTCATCCACTTCCTCCGTGAGAATCGGGATGTTTTCGCCTGGACTAATGAAGATCTACCAGGAGTCCCGAGGGAGTTGGTTGAGCACTCTTTGCATGTGCGTCCTGACGCCAAGCCCGTGAAGCAGGCTTTACGCCGCTTCGGGGATGAGAGAAGGAAGGCCATCGGTGATCAAATCACCAAGCTGCTGATCAGTAACTTCATCATGGAAGTGCTGCACCCGGACTGGTTAGCCAACCCGGTCATGGTCGAGAAGAAAAAGGAAGATCCCAAGGCTGCCACCGCATGGCGCATGTGCGTCGACTACACCGACTTGAACAAGGCATGCCCCAAGGATCCCTTCCCGCTACCTCGCATCGATCAGGTGATCGATTCCACTGCCGGCTGTGAGCTGTTGTCTTTCATAGATGCCTACTCTGGTTTCCACCAGATTGCACTCAACCCTGCTGATCAAATAAAGACTGCTTTCATTACCCCGTACGGGGCTTATTGCTATCGTGTCATGTGTTTTGGCCTGAGGAATGCGGGTGCAACCTATCAGAGATGCATGCAGAAATGCTTGCACGACCAGCTCGGCAAGAATGTGCAGGTGTACGTAGATGACATTGTCATCAAAACGAATAAAACACATACTCTGCTTGCCGACCTGGAGGAAACCTTTGCTAACCTACGCAGGTACAAAATGAAACTGAATCCGAGTAAGTGCACCTTTGGTGTACCAGCTGGAAAGCTACTCGGTTTTCTGGTTTCTAGTTGGGGCATTGAAGCCAATCCGTCTAAGATAAAAGCTATTGAGAGCATGTCTTTGCCGAGATCATTGAAGGATGTGCAGAAGTTCACGGGCTGTCTGGCATCTCTGAGCCGCTTTCTGGGCCGAATGGGCGAGAAGGCTCCGCCTCTGTACCAGCTGATGAAGAAAAGCGACAAGTTTGTCTGGACTCCGCAGGCGGATGTGGCATTCAATGAGCTAAAAGCAATGTTGGCTAGCGCTCCTGTCTTGGCTAGTCCGCTACCCAAGGAGCCTATGCTGCTATACATTGCCGCGACTAACCGAGTAGTCAGCGTGGTGATAGTGGTGGAGCGAGAAGAAGAAGGCAAGAGTGTGCAGCGCCCAGTCTATTATCTAAGTGAAGTGCTGTCCAGTTCCAAGCAAAACTATCCACATTACCAGAAGATGACATATGGTGTGTACCTGGGCGCCAGGAAGCTGAAACATTACTTCCAGGAGCATCCCATCACTGTTGTGAGCTCAGCTCCCATCTCGGACATCATGGGTAACAAGGAGGCGAGTGGCAGAGTAGCCAAGTGGGCGATTGAGCTAGCCGCGTACGCTCCCGCGTATACGAGAAGAGAAGCAATCAAGTCTCAGGTACTGGCGGAATTTCTTGTGGACTGGGCCGAGATGCAGTATGAACCTCCCGCTCCAGTTTCCAACTATTGGAAGATGCACTTTGATGGCTCAAAGGTGAAAGAAGGCCTTGGTGCTGGCGTGGTGCTTACATCACCCAAGCGGGATCAGCTCAAGTATGTGTTGCAGATCCATTTCAAGGCATCCAACAATGTAGCCGAGTACGAGGCAGTGGTGCATGGGTTGCGAGTAGCAAAGGAGGTTGGTGTGCAGCGCATTATATGCTATGGCGACTCAGATCTAGTGGTGCAGCAAGTCTCAGGTACCTGGGACGCTTTGGATGCCAACATGGCATCGTATCGCTTCCTGGTGCAGTCAATGACTGGGTTTTTCGAAGGCTGTGAGTTTCAGCACATTCACCGAGCAGAGAACGAAGCCGCAGACGAGCTATCCAAGTTGGGATCTTCTCGGCAATCCATCCCGGCAGGGATTGCCTTGGAGCATTTGAGGAAGCCATCTATCAAGCCTTCTCCCAACTCGGAATCCATCTTTGTTCCTTCTCTGCCGAGTGAGGAATCTGACCCAATGGAGATTGACTGGGAGAGTGCTGCAGGGAACCCGGGGACTGCCGTCCTCTACTCGGGGACTGCCGTTCCCTACTCGGGGACTGCCACTTCTTACTCGGGGACTGCCACTCCCTACTCGGGGACTGCCACTCCCTACTCGGGGACTGCCACTCCTTACTCGGGGACTGCCACTCCCTACCCGGGGACTGCCATTCCTTACTCGGGGACTGCCACTCCTTACTCGGGGACTGCCGCCCTCAACCCAGAAGCTGTTGCATTCATTGAAGAAGTTCTCGCCAATCGGTCTGGGCTGCAGAGAAGCGCTCCTACTCCTCCTGTGCAACCAACAGAGCCTGTCCCAATGGAAATGGACGAACCAGTGTTTCCCGTGCGGGAGACGCCGAGTTGGGCAATGCCCATATTATCCTTTCTAAGGGACGGTACTTTACCTGAAGATGAGGTGACCGCGAGGCAGATTCAGAGAAGGTCCAAGGGCTACACTATAGTCCGAGATGTGCTGCACAAGAGAAGTGCCACTGGTGTGCTGCAACGTTGTGTGAGCCCAGAAGAAGGAGAAGAAATCCTGGTGGAGATACATCAAGGGGAATGTGGGCATCACGCCTCTTCTCGGGCTTTGGTCAAGAAAGCTTTTCGGCATGGCTTCTACTGGCTCACTGCACTGCAACAAGCTGAAGATATTGTGAGGAAGTGCGCCGGCTGCCAGATGTTCGCAAGTAAGATTCACATGCCAGCTTCCGAGTTGAAAACAATTCCTATCACATGGCCCTTTGTTGTCTGGTGCTTGGATATGGTTGGTCCTTTCAAGCCGGCTAAAGGCAACATGACTCATATCTTGGTCATGGTGGACAAGTTCACCAAGTGGATCGAGGTGAAGCCTATTCGGAAGTGCGATGGAGTCACAGCTGTGAAGTTTGTGAAGGATGTGATCATGAGATATGGCTACCCGCACAGTATCATCACCGACAACGGCACCAACTTTGCAGAGGGGGCAATGGTGCGATTCTGCAGAGATAAGCATATCCGACTAGACGTTGCGTCAGTCGCGCACCCTGCCTCCAATGGGCAAGTTGAGAGAGCAAATGGGATGGTACTGGCAGGCATCAAGCCGAGGCTGATTGAGCCACTGCTGAAAACACCTGGGTGTTGGCTAGAAGAGTTGCCAGCGGTGTTGTGGAGTCTAAGGACTACCCCTAACCGTCAACCGGCTACACGCCATTCTTCTTGGTATACGGGGCTGAGGCCGTGTTGCCAATAGACTTAGAGCATGACTCTCCCCGAGTAGCCCTCTACACTGAGGTGGAGGCGAGAGAAGCTCGAGAAGACGACGTTGACCTGCTTGAAGAAGCAAGAGAGCTGACTCTGTCACGTTCGGCTATCTACCAGCAAAACCTGCGGCGCTATCATAGCCGAAAGGTGAACCCAAGGGTTTTCCGAGAAGGAGACATGGTCCTTAGGCTTGTGCAGCGCACAGCCGGGATGCACAAGTTGTCTCCTCCTTGGGAAGGGCCTTTCATTGTCAGCAAAGCGCTGCACAATGACGCGTACTACCTTGTAGATGTGCGCCCATCGCAGGCGAACAGGGCAGATAAAGCTGGAGAGGAAACCAAGCGTCCCTGGAATGTAGCTCTACTTCGTCGTTTTCATTCGTAAGCAAAGATGTGTATGTACCCTCCTATCCGAGTTGAAATTCTACTCTGCAATCTGAAATTGTTCTCGGGGACTGCCCTCGTCCAAAATTGCTCTAAGTGTTTTTCTTACTTGGCTTGTTCCTTTGTCTATTCGGTTGCTCCACTTCAGAACTCAAAAGTGCATTGAGTACTGTGTTTAAACCTATATGCCAACTCTTCGACTTTGCTGCTGTCCGAAACCCGGCTTCATGGCAAGCAAGAGAACAAGCAAAAGGTCAATGAGCACACGAAAATCACTAAGGAAGAAAGAGTGCAGGAACCGAGTAGATTGTCGGTTACTTTTTGTTCCCCGTTTTCGTCTTCTCGGCTAGGTGGTGGGCTGCGTTACCATGATTGTTTCTAGCGGCTAAGTATTTGCAGCCCTGCTACTTGATTCTTGTGACTCGAATACCAAACAAGCGACAAGTCGCAGGTAGAGCAGAGATGAAAAGACAGGGTGAATAAGAAAAGCTACTCGGGGACTCGCATGGAAACACAACTCGGCATTAAGCCAGTGTCGTTCAAATTGACTAATGTCAACATAAACCGAGTGGGCATAAAAACTGAGTAGCAAGCAAGATAAAGATAGTCTGTTACATCTGCTCCCGGCATCCCGGGGATCTGATAAGTGTTCAAGTTGATAGAAAGTGCAGGTTGCTTCAAGATGAGGAGGCGTTGTTCTCGGCGCTGGCCTTGGCTGATGTTTCCTCGGCGGCGGTCTTGGCAGCAGTTTCTTCAGTGGCGGTCGCGGTAGCTGTTCCTTCGGTGCTGGCTTGAGTGGCATCCGCTTCCGTCTGCACGGCGGCGGATTCCTCCATCTCGGCATCCTCCTGGGTGGCCGCCTGCTCGGAAGTGGCCGTGGCCACCGAGACGGGTCCTGGAGCCGAGGAGGAGCCTGAAGCGTGGCCAGGAGGAGGCACCGTGTCGTCGAGAGCAGCACCTGAGGAAGTGCCGAAGTCGAGTGGCTCGGAGTCGATGTGCGCCCCTTCGTCTTCGTCGCTACTCGGAAGTGGCCGTGGCCACCGAGACGGGTCCTGGAGCCGAGGAGGAGCCTGAAGCGTGGCCAGGAGGAGGCACCGTGTCGTCGAGAGCAGCACCTGAGGAAGTGCCGAAGTCGAGTGGCTCGGAGTCGATGTGCGCCCCTTCGTCTTCGTCGCTACTCGCGACGACGGCGGCCTTTCCCTTCCCGGCCTTGCCCTTGGGAGATTCGAAGAAGTCACCAAGTTCTTCCTCTTCGTCATCATCTTCTTCGTCCTCGTACTCGGTGTCGGGTTCGGGGACGCCATCGATGTAGACCTCCGTCTCGGCGCATTCTGCGACATCATACGCAATCTGCTTGCGCAAGGCCACGCTCTCGGCATCCGTCTCCCACTTGGAATCATTGCGCTTCCCGCGGATGAGCTGCATATCCAGGTTTTCATACCAGGACGCAATGCAGAGAAGCATCACGTCCGCACCAGCACGGGCTCCGGAGGCTCGCCACTTTTTCAACTCGGCCTTCACGTTCTCCAGCTTGAGGGCGAGCTCCCGCATGTTTCTTGGCTCGGGATCATGAGGCCAGAACAGCCGGTGGAGCTCAAAGCCCACATGAATCAAGTCAGTTCCGACGCCGGACAGCATTTCGAAGTAATCTTTAAGCACCAGCAGGCTGTCCTCGATTTCAGCCCTGGTGTCAATTGGCTCACCCAGCGAAAGGCGAACTGCTCGGGCCTTGGCTACCGTAGGCGCAGAGGTAGAATCAAGACGAGGCCAGATATCTGAAATAGCAAGTGGCAAGATCAAAAACCGAGAAAGAAAAAAGGAAGCCGAGAAGGAATAAGACCGAGAAGAAAAGGTGCAATGAAGAGAAAACTTACCGATCAGTTGGCGGCGCAGCTGCTGCAGCTTGGTTCTCCAGGACTCCTTGTTGCCAATGTGCTTTGATTGGATCTGGCGCAGGGTGTCCATCTGAGCGAAAAGATCAGCATTGGTCTTCTTCAGAGTCTCGCACTCAGCCTCGAGGGCCCTCTCCTTGGCCTTGAAAGTGGTCTCGGCCTTGGCCTTCTCGGCGATGGCCTTATCCCTCGGCGCCAATCTTCACGGCATCTTGGAGTGCCTTCTGAAGCTGAACCTGCAGCTTCTCCATCTCGGTGGTGTGGTCCTTCACCAGAGTAATGGCCTGGTCGGATAGTTGTTTCTCAACCTCCGCTGGCTTGACGCAATCTTGGTGTGCCTCAGCAAATGACTTATGATCTTCTGCGAAAAGATAGATGAGGTTAGCAGAGGAGCAGAGAAGAAACAAATTCAAGGTCACACCGAGTAAACAGCAAACTCACCTTCAAGTTTCTTTATGGTGGCTTCGGAGTTCGCCACGAAAGTGCGGCATTTCTCATGCTCGTCGGCCAAGGCCTTCAGTTTGTCTGCAAAGAAGGAAAGGTTAGCGCGTGAGAAAGCAGAAGCGGGCGTAAACATAAAACGCAGAAACCGCGTGGCTAAAGGCGTACCTTGCACTTCGGCCAGCTGTTGGGTGCTGTCGTTTGCATTTTTGCTCGCGGCCTCAGCAGCTATCTTCTCCTTCTCCAACGCAGCAATTCGCCTCCTGGCGATGGAGTGGTTCCACAGAAGGATGCGGTACAAGTTGGTCCGCTTAAGAACGCTATCCTGAAAACCGAGAAGAAAATGAGTTAGGCAAAGCAGAGAAGATTCGGCCCGAATAGGAGGCTACTCGGAGAGTATCCATCTACTCGACCCAAATCTCGGGGACTGGGGGTGATGGTAAGAAAGAAGAAAGGCGAGTAGAAGAGAAGAAAATTCAACTCGGAAAAGGCAAAAAAGACTTACTGCGTAGCTCTGTTCGATATCTTCGGCGTTCTTGCGGTGCAAGAACATCTTGGCTGCGAGGGTTGCGGTATCAGTGGAGACGGACATGGGCTGGTGTCCCAGGTCGATCTTGTTCCACTCCACGCGGTAGTGGTCGATGGAGCCAAGGGTCAAGCCGTGCCACTTCTCCTCTCCGAGAACCCTGCTGTCCCACTTGGCGCTGATGTGGCCAACAGTGTCCAGTACCTGCTCAAGATCCTTGGAGGTTATTGGCTTGTCTTGGGCTCCCCGAGAAGCAATATTGACGGGTTTGTTTTGAGCTGGATCGAAGGGAGGAGTATTCCTGGCTACAACTTTCCTTCCCTTCTGAATAGCTAAAGCTTTATCTTGGGGAGGGAAGCCGATGGTGTGCTGTTGGCTAACCTCGATCATATACTCCGGGTAGCAAGGCTGGCCAGCAGCGCGAGCGTCCGCAGAGAGCGCAGCAGGAATCGGGCCGGAGTCGCGGATCACGAGCGCTCCGCTGGAGGGTGTACTCTGGTCTCTAGCCCTTTTCTTCGTTTGCTCCTTCTCGATTCCCTGCTTCTCGAGATCCTCGGGTTTCTTCCCGTCAGTCTTGGCCTTTGCCTTCTCGGCGACTGCTTTCTCGGCAGCTTGCTTCTCGGCCTTCTTCTGCTCAGCCCTGGCTTTCTTCTGCTCGGCCTTGGCTCTCTCAGCAGCTTCTTCCTCGGCCTTGGCCTTCTCAGCAGCCTCCTTATCGGCAGCTTCCTTCTCAGAAAGGCCTTTATCGGAACAGTAATCCCTCAGAGCATCAAGGGCCCGTTGCCTGGTTACTCGCCCAGGAGGGCTGGATGTGTCCTTGCTCTGTGGCGACGAGGAGGAAGTTGGTGGTGTAGGGCCTTGCGCAGTTGGTGGCGTAGGGCCTTGCGCGGTTGGTGGCGCCGCAGACCCATCGCCCGGTGCAGCTCCTGGCTGAACACTACTCGGTGCGCCGCCTGGCAGTGGGTAGACATCTGCTATGGTAGCATCCGCGGCGGTGTCGTCTTTCACCAGCTGCTCGGCAGTGATGTTCTCTTGTGCGGCAGCCTCGGTGGTAGGCTGCTCCCGTTCTACTTCTGGCCGCTCAAGGGCGGCGGCGTCTTGCATTTCTTGTTCTTGGTTCTCCTCTGCGTTGCTAGCCGGAGGAGAAGGGGGTCTCTCTTCATGAATGGTGGTATCTTGTGCTGCTGGCTCTGGTTCTGCTCCTCGAGCATCGCTAGCCTGTGCGTTGGTGGCAGCAGCATTGGTGGCGTCGTTCTCGTCGTCAACGAGGTCGATCAGGGGTACTGCTGTCTCCCTGTCTTGGCCGGACGCAAAGGCTGCGTTCGCATCCATGGCAGGACTGCAGAGAAGAAAGAAGTCAGGGATTGGAAGAAGATTTGGGAGAAAACAATACTACGCGAGAAGAAGGGCAAACGAGAAGAGAACTCACGCAGTGGTGGATTTAAGCTGTCGTCGGGGTTTCTTTACAGTAACCTTCTTCTTCTTCTCGGCGGCCTCCTCCTTCTCGGCGGGCTTCCTCTTCTTGGCTGGAGGTGCCTCTGCTCCGCTGCCGGTCCGCTTGCGGGTTTCGGGAGGGGCAGTAGACAGAGGTTGGACGACAAGGGGCGCATCGCCCTCGTTCTCGTCTTCATCCTCGTCGTCCTTCTCCGCAGCGGCCTCATCTGAGAAATTCAAAAGAGAAGAAAGAAGGATCAGAAACAGCAATGCAAGGGGTTGGTGTTTTTCAGAAACAAACAAGATGAAAATAACAATACCGTGAGAGCCTTCATCCGACCAAGTGCGGAGAGCATCGCGCTTGTCAGGAACGGGACTGCTCTGTTCCGCGTCATCAGAAGGCAGCATGTCATCCTCCTCGCGATCGGCGAACCAGTTGTCCTCAAAAACTTCGCGACTCTCAATCAACTGTCGAGTAAGAGTCTGAAAGACAGAGAAGGATCATAAGTCAACCGAGTATCAGGATGGAACTCTACTCGGATAGGCGTGCAAACACAAAGCACACTAAGCCTATGCAGTTTTCTAAGTATTCTACTCGGATAGGCGTGCAGACACAAAGCACACTAAGCCTATGCAGTTTTCTAAGTGTTCTACCCGGATAGGCGTGCAAACACAAAGCATACTAAGCCTAAGCGCGAGTCGACTAGGTGCTCTACTCGGTGCACCAGGTGATTGCTAGTCGGGGCGGAAAGGGAAGTTATCTACTCGGGAAGCAGAGGCGAAAGCAGAGTAGGAACAGCGTACCCGGGCAATCGGTTGCGTACGGCTGTACGGGACGAAACCATACCGCCACTTCTCGCTGAGGCTTGTCTTCAGAATGTTCTTGGCATGATAGGCAACGTCGACGTCGTCGATTTCGATGGTGGTGGTCCTGGTGCAGTCGCGGGGGCCTCCCATGTAACACATGAGATGGCAGCGCTCCTGCAGAGGGAGCACTCGGCGCTTGATCCAGCACACCACCGGGTCGTCGTTCTTGAGGCCCAGTTTCTTCAGCTCGCCGAGTCTATCTTCTATCTCGATGGCGATTTTGTCGATGGTGGGCTTCTCCTTCCAGTTTGACCCGAGTGGAGCACGATTCCTCCAAGCGGGCAGGTTGATTCGATCATCGACCGCACCTCCTTCCGTGGCGGGGACATTCTTGACGTAGAAGAACGACTGCTGCCACATTCGGCAGGAATCCAGCCCCTGGATGCGGGGATGATTCGTTCCGGTTCGCTGCACCATCATGGCACAGCCCGTGTCGGTGGCGCGGCCGATGCCTGCGGCGTCTTTCTTCCCGACTGACTGTTGGCGAAGATTGAAATACCTGAGCCATGTGTCAGTCGTGGGCCTGATGCCGAGGAAAGCCTCGCAGACCACGGCATGGTAGGCGAGGAAGACGACCGCGTTGGGCGGCAGATGATGCATCTGCAGCCCGAAGTGGTCGAGGAACTTGCGCAGGAAGTCGGAGGCGGGCAGTCCAAAGCCGCGCTCGAAGTGCGACATGAAGACCACCCGCTCGCCGTCCCGTGGAGCTGGCACGACCTCGTCGTCGGGTGCCCGGCACTCCACGCCGGGGGGAACCCTTCTGCTGGTCACGAGCCAGGCGAGATTGGCCTTGGTGACGGAGGAACCCGCCCAGCTAGCCTTGGCCATCGCTACGAGTGGGAGGAGTGGATGATTTTCGAGTGGAATTGCTCGGTGGAGTGAGTCCGCGGCGGCGCGGAAGCTTGCGCGGCGGCGGAGGGCTCGTTGGCGAAGAAGAACAAGAGGCAGAAAGGGAAAAGTGCAGGGAAGGGGAGAAGGAAGTTACCGCGGGGGTATTTATATCTCCCTCGCGAGATTACCGTTACCACCGCGGAAGTGGGATCGACTGTGGCGTGTGGTGGGTCCTGTGGCCGGCTAGAAACGCACACAAGCGCGGGCTGCGCGCGTAACGGCCGCATTTGATCCCACCATCAGATCGTGGCCAGTAATTGTGCGTGATGGGACATGACGGCCGGTGGGCCCACAGCGTGAAAACTGGACGCGTGGCGCCGTGTCCTGGGCAACCAAACGACGAGGTCGTGGATGCTTGACACGTGGGCAGTGCCTGCGTGAAGGGCTGGATGTTGCTCTGCGCTGCAGAGGCTCAGTTTGCGAAATTTCGCTAAGTCTTTTTACTCGGTTACAGAGTAGAAAGCAAGTGCTACTCGGAAGAGAGGAAACTCAAGGTACTTTCCAGATAGCTACTCGGAGGACCTACTCGGCATCTTGAGGTTCGATGGCTGAGATGCAAAGGCTGGTTTTAAGCTGGCAGAGCCTAGTGAACAAGTTCGCAAGACTCAACCAGCTTCGGGGACTGCTGTCGGGGGGTTACCCCCGAGTAGGGTAAAGACAGGTGGTAAAGGCCGCTTACAGAAGAGAGGTTTGGTCGAGTAGCCGACTACCGGGTACTCGCTACCCGGTCGAATGCTACTCGGTCTCACCTCAAGATGGCCAGAAGGAGATATCAATCAAGTTCAGCCCTGACGAGTAGAAGGTTTGGCCCGAGTACAATTGGTGGGAACCTTTGGCGGGAAACTACTCGGGCAGGAAGTCAAAGGAGCCGTTCTGACACAGGATCCCGCGTATCCTGGGTCCGTACTTGGCAGCATTCGAACTACTGTTCACGTGGGGACGGCCTGCCTGACAGTGACAGCGTGGAAGCAGGCCGTGGCAGGATAAGGGGGGCCTACTCTGTGCCTAGGTACAGTGATACCAGTCTGTCCCCTAGTTTTGCCCAACGACTTTACGGAAGCAGCCAAGATCAACGACCAAAGCTGTCAGCGGGTACTCGGAGAAAGGACAGTGTGCACACTATGTCGACACTTGTCTAGATTTGGACGTATTCGGCTGGGCACCGTGTATATAAGGTGCCCCGCCGCCTCCTGCGCGAGGCATGCTCCCATAGACGCGAACCGTTGCTCCCTGGAAACCCTAGAATCCCTAAGTTCTTGACCTAGCCCTACTCGGAGAGGAGAGAAAGGCTACTCGGTAGCGTTACCTTTTGTACTGTGGCTACTCGGAGAGACATCGTAATACAAAGTGAAAGGCAGGAGTAGGGGTTTTACCTCCTCACGAGGGCCCTGAACCTGGGTACATCGTGTTGTTTGTGTTGTGTGGATCTTACCTCACGCGGCTACTCGTCGCGTGATCCCTCCCCGGACACCTCCAACGTCCATCGTCCCCACATCTTTAGCCATCCCATGGCATCTGCCGTGACACCACCACGACATTGGGGTCCTCCTTCTTCTTCTCAACCATCACTAGGTTGGCTAGCCAGTCAGGATGCAAAACCTCCATGATGAAGTTGCTAATCAGCAACTTGGTGATCTGGTCACCAATGGCCTTCCTTCTCTCATCGCCAAAGCGGCGCATCGCCTGCTTCACTGGCTTGGCATCATGCCGCACGTGTAGCGAGTGCTCAACCAACTCCCTCGGGACACATGGTAAATCCTCATTGGACCAGGCGAACACGTCCCGATTCTCACAGAGGAAGTGGATGAGCTCGCTTTCCTATTTCTCTCCCAACCCGGCGCCAATGATGGCGACACGGTCTGGGAACTCAGGATCAACCTGGACTTTCTTCGTCTCCTGGGACACCTGGAATGCAGTTCCGTACTGGGAACTCGGCATGCCGGGCGCACCACCTTGCGCTGCTTGCGCCATCGCCACCACCTCGTACATCTTCTTCTTCTCGGCAGCAATGACCATGGATTCCGCCAGCTGGGAACCGGCAGAGGCACACTCCAAAGACCTCTTGTAATCACCCGAGATGGTGATCACTCCATTAGGACCAGGGATCTTCATCTTCAGATAGGCAGCATGGGTAGAAGCCATGAACTTGGCGAGTGCAGGCCTACCGAGAAGGGCGTGGTAGGGGCTCTGAAGATCAACCACCTCGAACCGGACGTACTCGGTGCGGCAGTTTTCCCTGGTGCCGAATAGGACATCCATCCAGATGCGGCCGATTGGAGCACAAGATACCCCTGGCACGATTCCATGGAATGTGGTCTTGCTGGGCAGCAGCATGTTCTCTCCAAGGCCGAGCTTCTTCAATGTATCCAGATACATGATGTTGATGCTGCTGCCGTTGTCAATCAGCACCTTACTGAAACGGACGTTCTTCTCGGGTCCCAGAAAAGTGGGATCCAGCACCAAAGCATAGCTACCCGGGTTGGGCATCACCTTGGGGTGATCAGCCTTGGACCAAGTCACTTCCTGGTCGCACCAGCGCAGATAGTTAGGCACGGCCGGGATGGCGGCGTTTACCTCCATTGCACGCCTGTGCTGCGACTGCTTGTCGACTGGCTCGGTGATGAAGATCATGTAGCTCTCCTGGTGTTCCTGGTACTCGTTGCGGTCTCCACCACCATTGTTGCCGTTGTTGTTGTTACCTTGGTTGTTGTTGTTGTTGTTGTTGTTGGTGCCTCTGTTGTTGTTGCGGGTGTAGAAGTTGCGGTTGCGGTCGTTGCTGTTGTAGCGGTAGCGGTCGTTGTTGAAGTTGCGGTTGGCTCCTAAAGCCACCTGGTTGACATTCTCTCTTCTCGGGAACGCGGCCGGCCTGGGAGCAGGTGCCCGAGCTGGCTGCACAATGGCATTCACAGTTGGCAGAGGAGGAGGAGGAGGCAGGCCCTTGTTCTTGATCTGTTCCCACCAGCTGCATTGCCGAGTAGTGTGGTTGGCAGGCCTGGCCGGATGCCGAGTGTGGAAGCTGCACGGACCATCCTTCATCTCCGTAAAGATGAAGTTTGGGGCAGGACCCGAGTTGCCGCTACCCTGCTGGGAAGCACTGTATGGTTTCTTGATGCCTTGGCCCTGATTCTGGTTTTGCCCGTACTGGGCTCCAGCAGTTTTTTGCCTCTGGGTACTCCCAGCAGCCGTGGTCACAACATTCACCTCCTCGGGATCATACCGAGTATCAATCCGGTCGCCCCTGCGCTTGTTGCGGAAATCATTGCGCTTGCTGCTGTTGTTGTTGTAGTTCCTTCTCGGCTCGGGGGAGTCCATCAGAGGTTGAGTTGGGTCGCCGAGTGCATACATGTCAGCAATCTTGATGGTCTCCGTGAGTGTACTCGGCATCTCGCGCTACAGCTTCTGCCACAACATGCTGCCATGCCTGCAGCCCTGCGCAAACCAAGTGATGGCCTGGGCCTCATTCACACCTTCACAGGTGTTCCTCAAGGTGCTCCACCGAGTAAGGTACTCGCGGTCGGTCTCGTCTTCCCGCTGCTTGCAAGCGGACAACTGCTGCGGCCTATTCGGCCTCTTGTACGTGCTGGTGAAGTTGCTGATGAAGGCCTCCGAGAAGTCCAGCCAGCAATTGATACTGTCCCTGGGAAGGTTGTTGAGCCACGTCCGAGCTGGACCCTCAAGCATTTGCGGCACATACCGCACAGCCCATCTCCGGTTGCCGCCTGCAATGTGCACGGCTGTGACATAGTCACTCAACCAGTCTTCTGGCTTGGTGCTGCCATTGTAGCACTTGGTACCCCTGGCCAGCTGGAAGTGGTTCACGGAAGGCTCGTTCATGATACGAGCACCAAAGCATTCTGGGCCAGGCGGCCCCTTGCTCTCGAGTTGCGCGGACAAATTGATCCTGTCCAATTTGAACCTCGCATCACTGGGTTCCAACATGCACTCACCAAGGCGATCAGCAACATTCCTGGGGTCAGCATAACCGGCTAGCCCCATCGCCGAGTAGCCATCATCATATTTGTTCTCCTGCACGACTGCGGGTTGCACCACAGGGTTGGCTGCTGGCGCAGCCGCACGCGGCTGTGCTGCAGCAGGCTGCTGCGTCCTCTGCCGAGTAGGCTGAGCAGCAGGACGCCGAGAAGGCCCCGCGTTGTCTCTGCTATGTCCCTTACTCTGAGCTTTATGGGCTTGATAGCCTGCTCCTGCAGTAGTGTGTTTCTGACCGGATTCTCGCGGCACAACGCGCTGTTTCGCGGCGAGAACCGGGTCGTACACCTGCATCTCTCTACCTTTCCGAGAGTGCACACTCTGGTCCCTCTCGCGACTGGGATGCGGGGATGACGCTTGGTCATGGGACCTCGCAGCACGTGAGTGCACAATCTGAGAAGCGTCAGGACCCGGATTGGCTTTTCGGAACTCCTCATTCTGCCTAGCAGCCTCTAGCACCAGCTCATTGAGCCTCTCCTGCTGCCTAGCGCGCGCGTCGCCAGCTAGGTTTGGCAACTCTGCGGCTACAGTCTCTGCAGCTCTAAGGGTTTTGGCGGGGGTGCTGTATCTGGGCCGGGTAGCAGTGTTTTGGCTAGCGGTTTGACTAGGAGCCACATCTACTACTGCCAAATCGGCGCCTAGGTTGCGACGAGTAGCGCCTGCCTTGCTGTGCTTCCTAACAACAGGAGTAAAACAGTGGGACTTGTTGTACTCGTTCTGATCTAGGCTAAGCTCGAGCCTAACCTTTTCCAGCTCCAGCTGCTCGGAGAGCAACTCCTGACGCTGCCGGTCGAGCTGCGCCCTCATGGTCAAGAGCTCAAGCTCGGTGGGAGGCGGCATGCCCATCCGCACGGCGGATGCCGGTATCGTTGGTGTAGTGGAGAGGGGGATGTTGCAGTCCTTCTCGTAGGGCTTGTGTGTCTTCCCGCCAGCACTCGAGCCAGTGAGATCCTCGATGACGCCCGCGGCAGCAGCCGCGCCCTTCCCGGCATCAGCAGCCAGGCCGGCCACCATCACCTCCACGCTGTCCGCAGAACAGCCAATTGGCCTTCCGCGGGCAGCGATCACAGCAGGAGGATTGTCCGCGACCAGCACCTCCTCCGGGAACTCGCGGACGATGGCGGTGGCGATGTAGATGAGGTGCGAGCCGAAGGAGAGTACCGAGACGTGTCGCACCCGGACTTCTAGGGGATACTCACAGTCCGTCAAACAGTAGATAAATGGCTTACGGGGCATACCGGCACCCGCATCTCAATATGAGCAGGCCAACACGTAAACGTGTGACAACCATTATCTTACTATTCATCGTCTGCGCAAACCATCCCATAGAAATCCAGACACTTCCGTTGACGTACTTCAAACATACACACATGGTACGCCAACGGCATTGGAACAATTGATATCACAACAGATCTCTACGACACAAAAGATTGAAATAAGTTGCAAAGGGCTCTCATTAGAGCAGAGAATAGCAAATACAATCATTCAGAGGCACATGCCCAACAATTCATCATTACATCACAGCGGAAGCATTCAGAATGTCTGAGTACAGACAAGAACCAAATAGGCCTAAGAGGCCGGAAACGAAAAGACGGAGCCCATCCACGAAGTCTCGGATCCTGCCCGGGTCCGCTATCTACTCGTCAGCAGTCTCGTCATACTCCACGTAGTAGCCACCATGTAGATCCTCGGAAACGCCGTCTGCGTAAACCACAGCCCCAAAGGGGTCAGTACACCAACGTACTGGCAAGCAAGACTCACAGTTCACCAAAGTGTAACCCGTCAACACCAAGCACAGATGCTTTGGGTTCAACGGAAGGAAAGGGATGTAAAAGATGCGGCAACTGGCTGCGCTAACCCACTACAGAGATTCTACCACATCCGGCTAACAGAAAGGAGATAAGATCGGGGATTGTAACCAACTGAAAGATAACTTCAAACAAACCCATCCTGGATCTCGCCCCTTATCCAAAGAAGCAATCCGAGGATAACTCACACCGTGGTATTAAGATGGGTCAAGTTATTGTGTGAATAACCTATTACTAGTCAAGTTATTAAGCATTGGGTGTAACATGATTGATCATTAAGTTGAAGTTGTCCTGAGTACTTGTTAGCCAGTACTTTCACCAAGTAATCCATAACCGCGGAAAACACGGCTTCTCGAGAAGATTTACCCTGCAGGGGTGCACCATAGTAACCGTACACGCATGAATAACCCGCCAGATGGGAAATCACCCCACCAAGCGGGGTACTCAACACAACCAACCCTTCTTCGCATCAAGCCCAAAGCACCGCGTGCTGTGCGTGCGCGGCTAATCGAGCCCCACGAAGAAAAGGGGACCCTCATAGCACTGGAAGACCACGCCGCCCTAAATGCCGACTACAAAAGTTCCACCCTGGCGCCAAGGGTTCGTACCTGCATATGATGCAGCAAATGGAACACCCGAACTAGTACGGCGATTTGGACGAGATGCGAATCGAGTCAGTTGAGGGGGGCGCCCATACTCGCTTCCCACATGCGGGTAGTGCGCTCATCATGGATCAGTAGACAAGACCCTTTTCCTAATTAGGGGGTCACTAGCAGGCCTCAAAACCACAAAGGGCCTCCTGCCGGTGCCTTATCATCAAATTTATTAAGTAACAACATTAGCATGATTGATTGATTAAACATCGAGCCCCCAGAACATAATATAATATAGTAACTGAAAGTAACGGGTAACAGACTCGAGCAAAACAACCTAAGCATGCTAGTAAGACACGGGCTCAAACAATGGTTATAGGTATGGAGGTGAGGCAATATCAGGGTTAAGGGATTCATGTGATAGGTTCGTAACAGAAGCAACTAATCATAGGGCTAGCAGAATAGACAACGGAAAGTATCGGTAACCAATGTTGAAAGGAACACAGTGGTTCATGTGAGTGATAACTTGCCTGCAAAACCCAGTAGCCTGGTACTGAGCTAACTCCTTAGACGGGGTGTCGAAAGGATCGTCGGTGTCAACGTCGTCGTGTATCCGAGAAGAAGCAAACAAACAAGGCAGAAATATAAACAATCATTATCATGGCATAGTGCACAAACATGGGATGATGCATGACCATTTAATTGATGCATAGAAATAAACTAGTTGACAAGATAACAACAGGATTAAATGGACCCATATGCAATTGGATTGCATATGGAAAGCCCATGAATTATGGTTGAATTAATTGTTTTACAACTAATCAACTTGTGTAAGTGAATTAGCATGATGCATGGATGAGGAAAACAGAAAAATAACAACAATAGAACCAAATGGAAATAAGGCTTAACAACTTTAGAAATTCAGTTATTAAGTTATGGAATTTTGGTTTCTTAAAGGTGTCACACAAGAATTTGTTGTTTTCATCAAGTTAAATTGTTCAAAACAGAAAACAAAGTTTATATTTGGAAAGAGGGTTTAATTTTGCATGGAAAACATATTTCATTTGTGGAAACTGGATTTAAAATGAGCAAGTTATTATTTTGGCAATTTTAAATGCAATAAATAGGAAACAATTGTTTTCAGCAATTTAAATTATTCAAAACAGCAAACAAAATTTATATTTGGAAAGTACATGAAAAGTTGATTGGAAAACATATTTAGTTTGTGAAATTTGGAATTTTTATGAGCAAGTTATGAATTTTGCAAATTTAAGTGAATTTGACAAGTTTTTAAGTTTTGCACCAATTTAAAATATTCAAAACAGTAAACAAATTTTATATTTGGATAGAACATTTAATTTGGTATTGAAAACATATAAAAAATGTTGAATTTGGAGTTAGGATGATTTATTTATGCAATTTACAAAATATAGGGCAAATCTGCCATTTTGATGAATCTAGGGACTTGGAAATTATTTTTACAGGGACTAGAATTAATTAGCAGGGATCTATGTGTGATTTGCAGAAATTCTAGTACCCAAACCTTGCAAAAATAAAAGATTGTTTTATTTGTGGGAGGTGGGATTTGATCCCCCCATCTCTGGACTACACAAGGGGAACCAAACCAGATGGGCTACTGCTGCTGCTGTTGGAAGGGAGGGGTTCTCAGGGGGGTTAAGGCTTCAGATCCGCATGGAGTTTTAATTGGAAAAAAAGGACAGAGAAAAGGGTGGGGATGGGGAGTTGAACCCACGACCTGAGGCTGGGCGCTCTGGTCTCTGCCACTGAGGTGGTGCGGTGTGTTGTGTCTAGGAAGGGGGGCGAGGGAAGATAAGGTATGTGCTGCGGGATTTAACTGAAAAAAATACAGATCGCGTGCAGGTGCTGTACCTCGAACAGAACACGGCCAGCGATGGCTGCTGCCCTCGCCGGAGTTGCTAGGGCGTGGGGCGGTGGTGCTGGGGGGTGTGGGCATGTGCATGTGGAAGGGAGAGGAGGAGGTGAGGGAGTAGGGCGGAGATGAGGCGGTGCTCACCTCGCTGGCAGGAGGCGGTCGAGCGGACATCAGGCAGGGGCGGACGCCGGCGAAAGCTCCACGGCGGCGGCGACTCGGGCATCTTCCCGCCTCCGCGCCTTCACCAAACTTGAAGAGGAAAACGCCCTGGTTCCATTCCCAACGCCGGCCAAGCCCCGAGGTGACCGTAGGGCGGCGATCTCCGGCGGCAAGGGGCTGTTTCGGTGGGAGGTTCAGGTTCAGTACAGAGAAAAGAGAGAGATGGAGGGGAGAGGAAGAAGATGGCGGCGGATGGGAGGAGGAGGAAGGAGAGGGGAAGAGGTTAGGGTTAGGGTTTGGAGGGGGAAGAGAGGGGATCGGGGTAGATAAGGATGAGGGGAAAATGTGGAGCAGTACGTGCTGTCCATGGTGACGACAGCATCGTACGGAGGTAGGGGAAGATAGGGAGTGGGCTGAGTGGTTGGTGGGCTTAAGGGAAAAGATGGGCTGGCTGGTTTTCTCCCTCTCTCTTTTGGTATTTTTATTTTTGTTTTACTGTTTTTTTTGTAGCCTTAGCTTTAGGAAGAAAATGATAGGTTTAGATTAATGAAAAATTTGGAAAAAATTTGGAGGAGTTCCTTAGGCCAAAAACAACCAGTTGGTAACTTTTATTTTCAAAATTTTAAAGATTTGATTGCTGTTTAAAATTTAAACCAAATTGATTGAAATCTGCAATATTAGTTAATATTAGAAAACAAAGTATTTTTCAATAGGGTTTTCTTTAGGGTTTAAAAGTGATTTAAGGAATTCAAATTAGTGGTGCACTTCATGGATTCAAAAGTTTAATGATTTTGAGACATGGTTTGAGTTTGGAAGTGATTTGGAGTTAATTGATTAAAGTGATTGATTGAATTAAGCAACAATTTAATAAGTGATCATTATAGGATTATTTGGAAACAAATATTTGGATGTTGGTTTGTAACTTCAAATGGAAAACAAATTGAATTTGAAAAGGGTTTGATTATTGGATGCATTTTTATAGAAATAAAACAATAGTTTTGAGATCACACTTTAATGGAAACATATGATTGTTTTATTTTGAAATATCATTTTGGAAATTGTAACATCACAAGGATGAAACAAAAGGTTTGAAATTTGGGTTGAAATTCAAATAGAAAACAAAGGAAAACAAATGAAAACAGTTGGAAAACAACTGAAAACAGAGGAAAACAAATGGAAAACAAACAAAACAGATGCAATCAACATGATGCCATGATGCAAAACATAAAATAACAGATAGCAAACATTCTAAAGGCTATTTTTCAGACTTGGGATGTTACAAGACGCCTGCCGACAGGGGCCTCCCGCCGAAATCTCCGGCGTTGTCGGTGACGAAGTCGAAGGAGCCGAATCTGTGGACAAGGCCACAGACCACGCGCTCCCCAGTAGCAGAAACGAGTCCCGTCCGAACATGGACTCCAGCCAACGCCTCTGTCTGCCCCACGGTGGGCGCCAACTGTCGTGGTGGTATCACGGCAGATGCCATGGGATGGCTAAAGTTGGGGCCGATGGACGCTGGAGGTGCTCGGGGAGGGATCACACGGCGAGTAGCCGCGTGGGGTAGATCACAAACAATGCAAACACCAAGATCTTACCCAGGTTCAGGGCCCTCGTGTGGAGGTAACATCCCTACTCATGCCTCTCTCTTTTTATGTGTATTACCGAGTAGCCACAGTACAATCAGGCCTTCAGCCGAGTAGCCACTCTTCTCTCTAGTTCTTTCTACGTGAAGCCAATGCTCAATGTCTTAGCCAACGCAGCGAACCTCTCAGAGGAGGAGGCAGGGCACCTTATATACTGGTGCCCAGCCGAATAGAAAACAAGCGTAAAGTACAACGGGATGTGACAGGAGCCCTGCAGAACCGCGCACGCCTCCGGGTTCCCGCTGACACTCGCCCCGTAAGTCGTTGCGCCGTTCGGAGATGGGACCTGTCCACCCTTGTCAGTGAGATAGGGTAGGCCCCTAGCCTTGTCCTGTCCCCTCTGTCAGTGACAGGACTAGACAGGCGCCTACAGCGCTGTAGCCACGCCGTGGTACGGATAATCACGCACCCCGTAAGTTGAACCGCACGCCGTACGGACACAGGATACGCGGGATCCTGTGTCAGAACGACTCCATTGACTTCTGGTCCGAGTAGGAATCCACTCCCTCTACCCGGACAACTTCCTCTACTCGGAAGAATACAACTTCCTTGATTCTTCCTCCTGGACATTGGTAGGTACGGCCGAATAGCTGTCCACCGGGTAGCGGGTACCGGGTAGCCAGCCAACTTGGTCAAAACTGCCCTTCTGATCTTGCTTTTAGCACTTGCCTTACCCCTACTCGGGGGTAACCCCCCGACAGTCCTCTTCTGGTGGTTCTCCTGGCCTTATATAGTTGGCCAGGTCTCAAACCCTACCCGGAGAGGACTCAAACTCTAACTCTATGTCGGTTACAAGTTTCCTAACTTAGCCCGCAAGACATTGCGGGTGGTCTTCAAGTGGGCCTTTCAGAATACTCCAAGGGCTTCCCTTCTTGGGCTTTAACCTTGGGCCTGAGACGGGGTGTCCTTACCCGCAGGGTCTAAGATCCATCTCTTCATCACCCATGCGAAGAAATTTCGCGTCTCGATGCTCATACGAAAGAGTTTTCGTGTCGTGAGGTACTCAATGACGTCACCGCGCATTTGCCTGCACTCGACTGCTCCCGATGGGACGTGACGAAGTGGGACAGAGCGCGCGGGGCCCATACGAAAGTAAATTCATGTTAAGGACTCGCGGTTTTCTTTTGGACGCGTAACAAGTGCTGTCTTTTGTTTCGAGTGATGTTCTGTATATCGTAGTGCAGAGTCGTGGTTTTTGCGAGAGCCGTATACTCACAATCTTCTCCCTGCTGCGTGGCGAGTGCCTTTTTGTTTGAAGATTCCGAAGAGAAATAAGCCTGTCGGCTGATAGTCGCGCGATGTCGTGGTGCACTGAGCACTTGTTCTGCCTCCCGATGGGACGTGGCGAGAAGTGTCAGAGACTAGACGTGTCAGAGTTGACGCGGTGGAGGTGTACTCGGCACGACGGACAGAGCCGTCGAGGTGGAGGTTTACTCGACACGGCGGACGGAGTCGACGCGGAAGTCGTGAAGTTGACGAGGCGGACGGCGTCGACGCGGTGGAGATATACTCGACACGGCGGACGGAGTCGATGCGGTGGAGATGTACTCGACGAGGACGTGGCGGAGTCGCACGACGACGTGGAAGTCGTGTAGTTGACGCGGACGCTGAGCCACCAAGTCCAGACAAGAAGATGGACCCGAAAAGTCTTCAAGATGTGCTGATTTCGCGAATTGGCCCGCGTGTCGTATACGTCTCGTCGAGATAGACAAGTTTGATGTTTTGTTTTTCTTCATTTGAGTTAATATGCGGTTTGTACGACCACAATAAGTATCTGGACGAAGAAATCTGACAGAGCTCCTCAGATACGCGGCCAGCGTGTTAGATGCTTCCGAGTTCTGACGCGGTAGTATGTCGAGTGAGCGTGTAGCGCTCGTCAGTTGCACGACCAGCGCTCATTGGGTGTGCGGCCAGCTCTCCTGATGGGAGTAGCCCCCGAGTCTATATGCGATTATTTGTAATCGGGCATAGACTCAAAGATCTTCTAACGTCGCTTCTTCGAACTATCGGGTGCACGGCAGTGCTCCCGATGGGAGTAGCCCCCGAGGCTATGTTTGACTCACAGAGTCGGGCGTAGGCTCAAGTTGTTCTGAAGCTAACTCCGTGTGCTTGTCTTCTGTTGGCTCGCGGAGGAGGATATGCATCGACTCCGAGCGGAGGATATGTGTCGACTCTGAGCGGAGGACTGTGTCGATTGTCGACTCCGAGCGAGGGATTGTGTCGATTGTCGACTCCGAGCGGAGGATTGTGTCGATGGTCGACTCCGAGCGGAGAATTGTGTCGATTGTCGACTCCGAGCGGAGGATATGTGTCGACCGTCGAAGTTGCAGCCGACGTTGTGGTTCCTGCGTTGCACTTTGTATGACACTGCCGTAGTCGACGAGGCGGTGCCGAGTGACGGAATCGATGAACCGGACTCGTGTGTCGAGTGCGGCAGTTTCGCTCCTCAGCCCCCGAGTGTCGAGTGCGGCTGCGGCGAATTCTCGAGGGCGTCTACTTTGCAGCAGAACCCCCGAGAAACGAGTGTGGCTACGGAGAAGGACAGCCCCCGAGACGCTTAGTCGAGAGGATTCGATGTAGCGGAGTTGTGCGGCGGAGTCGCGATGTTTTCCGGAAGGACCCGACGAGGCGGAGCCGCCATGCTTCCCGAAGGACTCGACGCAGCGGACCGAGTCGACGAGGCGGAGTGCGATGTTTGTCCGAAGGACTCGACGCGGCGGAGACGCGATGTTTATCCGAAGGACTCGACGCGGCGAAATCGCGATGCTTGTCCGAAGGACTCGACGCGACGGACCGAGTCGACGCATCGTAGTCGCGATGTTCGACCGAAGGACTCGACGCGGCGAACCGAGTCGACGCGGCGGAGTCGCGATGTTTGTCCGAAGGACTCGACGCGGCGGACCGAGTCGACGCTGCGGAGTCGCGATGTTTGTCTAAAGGACTCAACGTAGCAGACCGAGTCGACGCGGCGGAGTCGCGATATTTGCTCGAAGGACTCGACGCGGCGGACCGAGTCGATGCGGCGGAGTCGCGAGGTTTGTCTGAAGGACTCGACGCGGCGGAGACGCGATGTTTGTTGTGTGTAAACGGAGGGCAATGTTGATGTCGAGCCCCCGGGCACTAGTATGGCGAGTCGCCATGTTTCGTTGACGTTGCTTGGTATTTGTGTCGACTCGCAAATTGCCGAAATAGAATCTGGATCCACGATTCGAATTCGCGAACTCGTAGAGATACAAAACGTGTCGCAGTGCGCGAGTCGCTGACTAAGATCTAACCGTTGGAATTGGCTAAAAAATGACAGAGTGGTGCGGGATTGTATTCCGCAGCTGTTAAAAGGTGTGATATTCGAATTGATGTCCGAGTCGACTGTGAGAATTGTTTTCCCAAAGTCGCACGGAGTTCCGTCAGATTCTGACAGGCTTCAGTGTTCGGCTCATCCACGGAGATCTAACCGTAGGAATTTGTCGATTCGTTTTGGAGCCGAGAGATAATTTAATTTCGCATCTTTCCACCGAAGGAATTTTCCAGGTGAGTTTCGAGCCTCCATTGATGACGTCCGCAATATGTACTTTGCTGCTGTCCTGCAACCTGCGCGTGAAGAACGATGTCTATGTAGACGATGAAGGCCGTGCGTGATGCCGGCGAGTGCTCTATGAAGTTGAAGGAGCCGAAAGTAGATCGAATCCATGGGGTCGAGAACCCGAAGCTCGATGTAGATGAGGCCGGCGAGACCGTAGATCCAGCGCGTGTCGTTCCCACAAACGGCGCCAATTGTCGAAAAGTCGTGTCGACAAATCCCTCGGATGATCCGGTAGGGTTTCGAGTAGAGGAACGATGTACACGCTGGTAGTCTCGACGGCTAACAAGGAGCAAGATTTACCCAGGTTTGGAGCCCTCGTAGAGGTAAAACCCTTACTCCTGCTTGTTTGATCTGTATTATGGCGAGATAGTCGATCTGTTTACAATGACGATGTCATGGTGAGGCGTACGGGGTATCCCGTGTATTGCCTAGTCTAGTTGTGCCTTGTATCTTACTCTCTCTAGATTGGATCCCTTTTTCTCTCGTCCCTCCTGGTTTTATATATGCAGCCAGGAGGGGTTTACATGAGTCCTAGTAGACTACGTATAGGAGTTCTTGTCTTGACCCGCAAATCTTGCGGGTGGGCTTATGTTGGGCCTTATAGAACCGCGGGATATCACATGTCTTTGGGCCTAGGTCTTGGGCCTTGGACCGGGTAGGCTCACCCGATAGGTTCAGGATTCATCCCCACGTCAACACCTGTTTTAGCTCGACATGTATTTGACTTTTGTGGAGGGCTAATTGGTATATGTATGTTGTTTTTGGCCTAATTCACACACGACCAAGACGATCTCTTGACAAACCTTTATATCACTAAAATAAGGATAGCTATAAATATAGAAAAATACTAGACTTCAACTTTCTCCTTTTTGCACTTGAGAGATTTTCTTAACCCATTGCTTCTTTATCTTTAGTTCCCTATAAATACATAAGCAAAAGGTTAAACTTACAAGTGTTATGACCAAACACCAAAACATGATTAAGAGATGAAATGTCATTTTAGAGTGTTCCAAGCTCGTTGGGTATTATCCGTGGAGCTGCAAAGTTACGGGATCCGGAGACTTTGTGGCACATAATGACTTGTTGTATCATTTTGCACAACATTATTATGGAGGACGATGAAGAAGAGGCAGCCCACAGTCTCACATGAATGATTTTTAGAAGTCTCAAGTGCATGTCCGCCTGCCTGAACAAGATGCACATCATGTCATAAACTTCTTTGAGATGCTTTGACAACTTCGAGATCAACAATTGCACACCCAACTACTTAATGATCTCGTGGACCATATGTATGAGTTCAATGGGAATCAGTGAATTTCCAGTTTGGATAATTATGGCCGAAACAGTTTGTAAATCTCAATAATTTGTATTAACAAATCCAATAATTTGTTTTTGATTATGCACTATTAACTTGATGTGAACTATTTATTTGTGTCGCATGATCTAAATGCATGACTTGCATATATTTGACTACACCATTTTTTATACATGGTTGTGAAACACAAATTATGGGGTTGTAGGGTCAGTCCATCTGTCCATGGATGTCCACGGACAGTTTGCGAGTTATTTTTCGCGTGACCGGTCGAAGATGGTCTAACGATACGTTCCAATCCGAAGGCGGGAGTTCTCAAACCCATCCCCTTCTCGTTGGCGGGAACGAACTCCTTCCCACTTCCAGATCTAAATTCTTCGTAAGCGTGTTCCGCCGAAAAGCCACCCGCGTGGTTACCCTGACGCTAGGACCCACCGAAGCAGCTTCCCAATAGCCCGGGTGCACGGAGCAATCCATCCTACTCGTGTTCCCGTTCCGTTTCCCAGAAGCCCTCCTATATCAAGCCGCTCCTCCCTTTTTGCCCCCAAATCGCTCCGCCCACTTCGGATCCTACCGCCGCTCACCCGACCAAACGATTCAAAACCCCATTCCGCACTCTCAGAAACCCTAACCCTAGCCCCCACCCCAGCTCCGATGGCCAAGCCGGTGAAGTACGATGACGAAGAGGAGGCCTCTTCCTCCGGCGAGGAGCAAGAGGATCGGTCCGACGGCGGCGGCTCCGAATCTGACGAGGAGGGGGAAGAGGAGGACGAGGCCCCGGCCCCGGCCGGCGAGGCGGATGGGGATGCGGAGGAAGAGGTGGATGAGGATGAGATCGAGGCCGTCACGGCCGGCGCGGGCGCTGACGAAGAGGATGACGACGGTGCTGCTGCGGGCGGGGAAGATGAGGACTCTCAGTCTACCGACGACGACGACGGCGACGAGGTCAGCGAGGGGCTAGGGTTTGGGTTGTCGATAATAAATCGCGCTACATATGTATGGGGATGGTTTTGGCTTATATCCTAACTAAGCGATTGCAGTTATTTTTTTTAGATTTGCAGGGTCCTTAGCTTGATCTGTAAATTTTGGCTAGGTAGAAATTAGTTTGGTTGATAGATATCTGCATACGGCTTTAATAATTTAGAGACACTACCTGAAATAATAACAATATAGTAATAGACTGGAGAGATTACTATGCAACTGATGAATACCTTAGTTGTGGACTGAAAAGAAGCCATGTTTTACAATACATTAGTAGTTGTCTGGATGACCGCAGTCTTTGTATTCTTGTCCCTGTTCAAAAAAGCGCAAAAAAGCGTACGCTTAAGCGCGCTTAAGCTTGAAGCGTAGGCCTAGCGCCTCATGCTTTCTTCCGCTTAAGCACCAAAAAGCGTAACAAAGCGCAAAAAAGCGTATGCTTAAGCTTGAAGCGCAGGCCCAGCGCCCCGCTTCCGCTTAACGCTTTTTTAACCATTCTTGTGCAAAGTAAGAGGCATATCAAGCTGGCTATATTAATGTTTGAGCTGTATCAGATTACCTTGCTGGTAATATTTGCACTATTTGCGCTTAAACTGTTTCGACTGCAGGCTGATGACCCTGCAGGAATTCCAGTGGTAGGGAAGCGTGAGCGAGCCAGGCTCAAAGAACTCCAGAAATTAAAGAAGCAGAAAATCCAAGAGATATTAGACACCCAGAATGCTGCCATTGATGCTGACATGGTATGTTTCTCCTTTTGTGAAATGCCTTGAATACAAATGCCCATCTGCAATTGATGTTCCATTACGTGTGTACTTAATACATTATGTGGTTTCTCTTAAATTCATTATTTGGTGTGTATTGTATCCTCATCACGGTTTTGATCACAGAACACTAAAGGGAAAGGGCGATTGAAGTACCTACTGGAGCAGACAGAAATATTTGCCCACTTTGCAAAAGGAAGCCAATCTAAAGAAAAGAAGCCACGTGGAAGGTAATTCGTTTTTACTATGTTAGTGCCACTATAATACTTTACTATGACCAGTAGAAATCACAGCTACCTGTGCACTGATCTAATTTGAAACATCAATAAATTTGTAAAGGTACTCTTATGTCCCTACTTCGAGGAGACTTAACCACCTAGGAGCCACCACCGCGTTTTGACTCTCTGGATGGTTGGATCGTTCGTATGAACGCTCTAGATTGTCCCCTTGTGCCACTGTGCCTCGGGGCTTTCTGTGTACAAAGGCAGTAGCAATATCATCCCAAATAATACCCATGTCCGTTCATGACCATGGCATGCATAATTGTCTGACCCCGAAATTATTGGTTGGTCATGCTTTCAAGTATTTGCAACTTGATGCATCATTATAATGAATCATGAATAACATCACAATTATGATAGAGCAATTTGGCTGGATAAGTTTGCTGATGCATCTGGTTGGGCTTTGTCTGGTTAATACTTAATACCCTGGAATTTCCAGGGGTGTGCTATTTTTGTTTAGCATTCATTTACTTCTTGTTTTCAGTCATCTGATATCATTTTTAGCTCTGTGGTGTAAGTAGATCAGTTAATTGAAGCTGTTTATTTTATCTTATCTTAAATTAGCAATAGCTTTTAGCTTAATATTGTGGGAACTCCTGCCATTCTGTATGCTGTGTTGCAAGTTTACTCCATGTACATTCCTCTGTCTCCTTGTTCTATTTGTTGCTAAGGTGGGTCACACTGCAGGGGTCGTCATGGGTCAAAGATGACGGAAGAGGAGGAAGATGAAGAGTACCTCAAAGAGGAGGAAGATGCACTTGCTGGTTCAGGCGGAAGCGGAACACGTTTGCTTACTCAGCCATCATGTGAGCTTTTCCTTGTTGCAAATTAGTAGCTGTTTTATACGACACTTTCCTTTACCTTAATAGCCTACTTAAGGTGGCATGTACTTTCTGTTGGCTAAAATGACAAGATGAAAATATGACATAAATGTACACACATAACTGAACAGTTTACTATGGTAGTGGACCAATTATCCTTTATTAGTTGTTTATCAGTGACATTGTTCTCCTAACCAAGCAAAATATATTTGATGGCTTACAATAATTGTAAACCAGTAATATACCTAGCTGAGTAAATTTAGTGGAATCCCCTGTACTTAGACAAAACATAGCAAAGTCAACTTTTAAGAAACCTTTCTGTAGCATGCCAAGTTGCCCAACTACCCCTTTAGTCCCAATGCATGCGGTGCTGTTGTTTTCCATGTTTCAACTTTGACCACTATTTTGACCAGTAAAATATGTGTGTTTATAAATTTATACCATTAAAACTTTATTCAAATATGAATTCAATGGTATATAGCTTTTGTGATATATAATACATATTTCGTTGGTTAAACTAGCGGTCAAAGTTAGACCTCGGAAAATGCGTGTGCCACCTAAATAGGGATGGAACAGTAGAACTTAAAACTTGTGGTTGACATGGCAAAGTTCGGGGATAGGCGAGCCCCTTGTAGTCCCCTTTGGGGCCACTCATTCAGGATGCAACATGTTATTTGACTTGTGGCAAACTCTGTCTTCACCATATCAGGCAGCAACGAGCATGTGTTACAGGAGGCTACGTTGGCTAGCTACTTAGCCTGTTGTACTTGAACATAATTTTGTTTGAAATGTGTAAGTGAATGTATGCCATCATTTTGATAAAAGAATACTTAATATTTTAGTTTCTGATAAGCTCATCAAATTATCTTAGTTCTAGATATCTATATTGGTGACAGTTATTCTTTATTGTATGTTGATTTCTAACTAAATGTGAACAGTTTTTGTAATGGATAGATCTTTTGTTTTCTTTACTAAAACACACTTGAGCCTTTTCTGTTTACCGAGAATGAAATTGAATGTCTTGTCCTGTTATCACGAAAATCAGCTAATGGAACTTTTATAGGATTACATCTTTGATTATTGTCTAGCATATGTCAACTTTCTTGCTGTATTCTTATTATGTTTGCTTTGCAGGCATTAATGGAAAAATGCGAGATTACCAACTAGCTGGGCTTAATTGGCTCATACGGCTGTATGAGAATGGTATTAACGGGATATTGGCGGATGAGATGGTATGTTTGATGTGCTAACCACACAATAAGCACTCACTAAAACCCTTTCAGTATTTATTCAATCAGTAAGGTGGTAATGATCAATGCAAGTTACTGAATTTATCCTTGACTTGGCATTTCTTTCCTCAGGGTCTTGGGAAAACTCTTCAAACTATTTCACTGATGGGTTATCTGCATGAATTCAGAGGAATAACTGGTCCTCACATGGTTGTTGCGCCAAAGTCCACTCTTGGTAACTGGATGAAAGAAATTGCTCGGTTTTGTCCCATTTTGCGTGCTGTGAAATTCTTGGGGAATCCAGAAGAGAGGGTTAGTCTCACTCTTACATCCTTGTTTTTGAATTATTATTGTACTTCAGCCGGCATGTTACTTATACTTAATGTTTGGTCAGAATCATATAAGGGAGAAATTACTACAGCCAGGAAAATTTGATGTGTGTGTAACCAGTTTTGAAATGGCAATCAAAGAAAAAACTGCATTGAGGCGTTTCAGCTGGCGCTACATTATTATTGATGAAGCTCATCGGATAAAAAATGAGAACTCTCTTCTCTCCAAGACCATGAGGCTTTTTAGCACTAACTATCGTCTACTCATCACAGGCACTCCCCTCCAGGTAGATTATGTTTGGCAGTGCTGTTTCTTTGTATTATACATACATCACCTGTTAAAATCGCGGAATATATTGATTTATATTCCTCAAACTTATTTTCAGTTTAATCACTTACTAAAGTTTTATATTGTAGAACAATCTCCATGAGCTTTGGTCTCTACTCAATTTCTTGCTGCCCGAGATATTTAGTTCTGCAGAGACCTTTGATGAGTGGTTCCAAATTTCTGGTGAAAATGATCAACAGGAGGTTGTTCAACAGCTTCATAAGGTATGGTTATAACACTTGTGCAAAATGAGGGTCCGTATGTTTGAATTAGCATATAATTTGTGTTTGCAATTTTAAGGTTCTTCGGCCATTTCTTCTTCGGAGGCTTAAATCTGATGTTGAAAAGGGTTTACCTCCAAAGAAAGAAACTATCCTTAAAGTCGGGATGTCTCAGATGCAAAAGCAGTACTATCGAGCTCTGCTTCAGAAAGATTTGGAGGTTATTAATGCTGGCGGTGAACGCAAAAGGTTGCTTAACATAGCTATGCAGTTACGCAAGTGCTGCAACCATCCATATTTGTTCCAAGGGGCAGAACCGGGCCCACCTTACACAACTGGTGACCATCTTGTTGAGAGTGCTGGTATGCTCCTCATGCTGGCCATTTTTTTTGTTGTGATATTATAAGCCTACTTTGGTTGCTTAGTAACAACTCTTTTGATATTTACTGTAGGAAAAATGGTTCTGTTAGATAAATTGCTGCCCAAATTGAAGGATCGTGACTCCAGAGTGCTTATTTTCTCACAGGTGGTTATTTATCCTATACTCTGTTCCTAAATATAAGATGCTGTAGCTTTCTCTATTTTCTCAGATCTGTATGCATCTAGACGCACTTTAGGTGTATATTCACTTATTTTTATCCGTATGTAGTACACATTGCAATATCTAAAACATCTTACAATTAGAAATGGATGCAGTACCACCCAGATTTAATTGGCTGTCTAGCCATCATGTATTTGAAATATTATGCCCTATGGGCACACATGGGTTACTGAACATGTGCACCTTGTTACGGTAATAATTTCCCGCAAAATACCTGCCATTTTGACATATCACTATCCTTCAGATGACCAGGCTTTTGGATATCTTGGAAGATTATCTTATGTACAGAGGGTATCAATATTGCCGAATAGATGGAAATACAGGTGGAGAAGATCGTGATGCATCTATCGATGCATTTAACAAACCGGGAAGCGAGAAGTTTGTTTTCTTGCTATCAACCAGGGCTGGTGGCCTTGGTATCAACCTTGCCACTGCTGATGTTGTGGTTCTTTATGATAGTGATTGGTATGATGTTTTGTTAGACTGCAATTGTAAACATAGAAGTTGAATCTTATGCCTTTTAAGTTGCAATGTATCTGCAGGAATCCACAAGCCGATCTTCAAGCTCAAGACCGTGCACATAGGATAGGTCAAAAGAAAGAAGTTCAAGTTTTCCGATTTTGCACGGAGGTTTGTTAATTTTAAGTTAAGAATATCAAAATAATGCTCTTGGTAGGTATCTGTCCAACAGTGAATCTAAATTGCAGTACACCATTGAGGAAAAAGTGATTGAGAGAGCATACAAGAAGCTTGCATTGGATGCTTTGGTCATTCAACAAGGGCGATTGTCAGAGCAGAAAAGTGGGTTTTTTGCTGCTTGATATTGATATATTTTGAATGATTTTCTGTTGTAGTATGTATGGAATATTCTGACCTTATTGTTTTCTATGCAGATGTCAACAAGGATGATTTGCTGCAGATGGTGAGATTTGGCGCGGAAATGGTGTTCAGTTCCAAGGATAGCACAATAACAGATGAGGATATTGACAGAATTATAGCTAAAGGAGAAGAGACAACAGCTGAGCTTGATGCAAAAATGAAAAAATTCACAGAGGATGCTATTAAGTTTAAAATGGATGATAGTACGAACCTCTCTCCCCCCTCTCTCTCTCTCTCACACACACACGCACTATCTCTAAAATAATTTCTTTTTTTTCCACAGCTTCTGAATTGTATGATTTTGATGATGATAAGGTCTCTAAAATAATTTCTTTTTTTCCACAGCTTCTGAATTGTATGATTTTGATGATGATAAGGTAATGGTCTGTCCACTTGATCATGTGCTTGAAATTTAGTTCAGTGCCTTGTCCAGTACCAACTGACTCTTGTCTTTTGATTGCTTAAAGGAGGAGAACAAGGCTGATTTCAAGAAAATTGTTGGTGACAATTGGATCGAGCCACCCAGGAGAGAAAGGAAGAGGAAGTACGAGACTCTTTTTTGTGTGTGTACTACATTAAGGTTTTTCTTTTCTATGGTTGTATTTACCTTTGACTTGTTTTGTAGTTACTCCGAGTCTGAGTACTTTAAGCAAGCCCTTCGTCAAGGAGCACCAGCAAAACCTAAGGAACCACGGATTCCAAGAATGCCCCATTTGTAAGTTCTTTTAGTGTTACTGTCCATTTTAAAAATTAATGCTTCGTGTTCCGTGGTTTTGTCTGCTAACTGTTTATGTGTTAATGCTAGGCATGATTTCCAGTTCTTTAACAATCAAAGGCTAAATGAATTGTATGAAAAGGAAGTCCGATACCTCATGGTAATTTCTCAGCTAGATGTTGAGGAACATCTTAATCACTTGTTTCTGCTTTTCTGCTTCATTTAACAGTCTCTTTACACTTCATTATTGCCCAACTACACAGTCCATTGTTTTTCAGTTGTCATTGATATTTGGTGCCTAACTTACTATTTACAATGTAGCAAGCCAACCAGAAGAAAGACACCATTGATGGTGAAGATGAAGGTACTGCTAACTCTTGCTTCTCTAATTTGCATTACAGCATCTAGTAGGATTGTGCTGATGATATTTTCTTCTGCAACGTTCAGATCAGTTGGAGCCTTTGACTGCGGAGGAGCAGGAGGAGAAGGAGCAGTTATTGGAAGAGGTTGGATGATATGCAATATCGAAAAAAATCAATTATCTCTACACTTTCTCTTGACATTCTTGTTTACTATGACACAAATTTCAGGGTTTTGCAACATGGACGCGGAGAGACTTCAACACGTTTATTCGTGCATGTGAGAAATATGGTCGCAATGACATAAAGAGTATATCCTCTGAAATGGAAGGAAAGACAGAAGAAGAGGTTCAACGATATGCTAAAGTTTTCAAAGGGAGATACAAGGAACTGAGTGGTAAGTCATCGAGTCAATTCATTAGACATGATTGATATAGGGTCATACAGTCATACTACATAATCCTCATCATGCAACTTGTCTTGACAGCAACTGCCTGCTTGCTGGGTGTATTATGAATTGTAAATAAATGTCTGTCCTGACTAATTTGAGGTTTGTCCTTTCTAATCAGATTATGATAGAATCATTAAAAACATTGAAAGGGGTGAGGGAAGGATAAGCCGCAAGGATGAGATTATGAGAGCCATTGGAAAGAAGTTGGACCGCTATAAGAACCCATGGTTAGAGTTGAAAATCCAGTATGGCCAAAATAAAGGGAAGTTCTACAATGAGGAATGTGACCGTTTTATGGTATGCCCTCTCCCATTTGATGCATACTGCTGCTCCAAGTTTGTGAGATGATTAACAAGAAGTTTTTATTTCAGCTATGCATGGTGCACAAACTTGGTTATGGAAACTGGGATGAACTTAAAGCTGCCTTTCGAATGTCACCCTTGTTCCGATTTGATTGGTTTGTGAAGTCCAGAACTACCCAAGAGTTGGCAAGGCGATGTGACACCCTTATACGTCTAGTTGAGAAAGAGAATCAGGAATATGATGAGCAAGAAAGGCAGGCACGGAAAGACAAAAGGCTTTCTAAGGTAATTCTTTGAACATTACTGGTCCTTTCAGTGTTGAAGTTCCAAGTGTTAGAATCACACATATATAAACCCATATGTTAATTTATTGTCCCTATGTTGCTTGAATGAATTGTTTATTACTCCCTCCATATCAAATGTAAGATGTTTCCTAGACTACACGTATCTAGATGTGTTTTAGTGTAAGATACACATGAATCTACACACTAAAACTTGTCTAGAAAAAGCTACATCTTACATTTTGATACGGAGGGAGTATTATACTAATCATGGTGGCCTACCTTGCTGACTTGGTCTTGCATATAACTTTTGCCACTCAGAACGTGACGCCGACTAAGCGAGCTGCATCAAGGGTTTCAGACGGTGAGACGACTCCAGTGAATTCATCCAAGAGGCGCCGGCAGTCTCTTATGGACGATTTTGTGGGCTCGGTATGTCAAGTATTCTTCTGTTGCTCCCCCACCTCCCCCATGCGAAGAGTGCATCCTGCTGATACTTATTTGTGAACAAATGTTGCAGGGAAGGAGTAAGCGCGGGTGATCTAATTGCCAAGATTCAGTTATGTCCTTTGTATTTATTGTAGTAAAGGGACCTGCTAAACCTTCAAGTACCTTTAGGCCTGATGCAAGGGAAAAAATTGTGCTACTTGCTTTTGTATCTTCATGTGATTGATTTTTAATTCTAAGGTATCTCTGCTATGGATCGGGTTCTTTGTTCATCCTCTAACAATTTGGCTTGTTACATCAACGCAAACTACTAGTCTGTGCAATTATTTTTATCTTAAGGCATGATATGCTAAACCCTTTCTTTATCAGCACCAACCAAGCAAACTAAATCTTATGCAATAGCGGGGTTGTTACAGTTTGAATGTTGCAATTAGGTCGGCTATTTATTGGCCTATCACAGGATCAGCTGGTTTTCTTGATTGACTTTATTCTTGTGGATGTGTTTTTCTTAGGACACGTCATGTGTTATCTCGTCCCAAATCCATCACTTTGATATATTTAGCCCTCTTGGCAAAATAATCATCTTCCACATGTACTATAAGGTTTGACTTGCTATTAGCATACTAAGAGCATCTCTAGTAGTACCCCTAAACCCTTAGAGCAGTTTTAAGGGTTGGGAATGGCCCTTTTTGTGCACTTTTACGGGTTGAAAAACAGGGGCAAAGACTAGAACTCTTAAACCCAACCCTTAAAACGGAATATTCTGTTTTAAGGGTTTTAGTCTTTGCCTCAACCTCAACCTGTAAACCTGTCATATGCATATAACATTTTTCATCACATATCATCATTTCACATATCACAAAACATCATCATATTTCACATAAAACAATAATCATTCTAGTTATTATTACAACACCAAATAGTACATGCAAGCACATAAAACAATAATCATTCAAATTGTTACAACAATGTTGGACAATACAACAATAATTGTTCAAATAAAATAGAACAAAGATAAATCATGCGCCACGGCGCTGTCCATCCAACTGCCACTGGTACTCTACTAGATCATCACGGAGCCGACCATGAGTGGCTTCATCTTCAATGTCACGATGTGCTTGAAGAAAAGCTTGCACACAAGAAGGATTTCTTTCCGGTTGCACACGTGTGCCAACATTGTCATAGAAACAAGGCAAGTTTAACCCCCTCTCATCCTCTAGGATCATGTTGTGTAGAATCACACAACACTTCATGATGTCCACCAAGGTTTTCTTGTCCCAAAACCGAGCCGGACCCCGAACTATGGCAAACCTTGCTTGCAAGACACCAAACGCTCTCTCAATATCTTTTCGGGCTGCCTCTTGTGCCCTTGTGAAATGAGCCTCTTTTTTGGTTAAGGGCACCCCATTTTTCTCTTTGATGGACTTCACAAGAGTTGCCCATTCAGGATAAATGCCATCGGTGAGATAGTACCCCATTGAGTATTCATTGTCCATGACTTTGTAGTTGCAAGTTGGAGCATCCTCGGTTATTAATCTTTTGAACAAATGAGATCTATTGAGCACATTTATATCATTGAGTGTTCCGGGCAACCCAAAATATGCATGCCAAATCCATGTGTCCTCCGATGCCACGGCCTCAAGCACAATGGTAGCATCACGGCTTTTGCCGCAATACATGCCGTGCCATGCCTTTGGGCAATTTTTCCATGTCCAATGCATGCAATCTAGCTACCTAGCATCCCCGGCCATCCCCTTTTTTCATTGGTTTCCATCAATCTTTTTGTATCTTCCTCGTTTGGTGCTCGAAGATACTCTCCATACAACCCGATGACCAACTTAGCAAATCTACGGACGGACTCGGTGGTTGTATCTTGCCCAATGCGAAGATACTCATCCGTGTAGTCCGCGGGTACGCCATATGCGAGTACCCGCATTGCCGCCGATATCTTTTGGTATGCACTAAACCCCATGATACCGGCGGCGATCTACGACGCGAAAAATATGAGGAGGCCGCCTCACAATCCGTGACAATCTTCACAAAGAGAGAACGGCGCATTCGGTACCTTCTACGGAAGAGGCGAGAGGGTACGTAGGGAACTCGTCGAAGTAGTCTTCCATCAAATGCTGGTGTCCGAGAGCACGTTTCGGTAGATGGTGACTCTCCCCATCTTCGACCCTCTCCTCTGATCCATCAGCTTCGCGCGGTCTTCATACGACTGCACGTCGATGAGGAGGCTCATCATCTCGACGTCGTCGTCTTGCAACAACTCGTCGATGTCGGAATCGTCGGATGTCGACCAATCCGACGATTCCGACATCGAGTCCATCACACTATCGTCGTTGTCCATCTACAAAATGATGCTCAAATCAATAATCTACACGAAAACAAAGATGAAAAAAACAAAATGAAAAAATAAAATGAAAATTACCTTGCGTGCGCCGCGGCCGGGGCGGGAGGACGCCGGCTCGGGGGCGGGCGGGGGTGGGCGGGCGGAGGAGGGAGGACGGCGGCTCGGGGGCGTCTCGGGGGCGGGCGGGCGGAGGAGGAGGACGGCGGCTCGGGGACGGGGCGGGGGCGGGCGGGGCCGGGACGGGCGGGGGCGGGACGGGGCGCGGGCGGAGGAGGGGGCGGCCGGAGGAGGGCGGGGCGGGCGGGGGGCAGGCGGAGGACGACGGGCGGCGGGGCTCGGGGCGGGGCGGGGCTCGGGGGCGGCCGGGCGGAGGAGGAGGACGGCGGGCGGAGGGCGGAGGAGGCGTCGGCGACCGGGGACGGGCGGGGGCGGGCGGCGACCGGGGCGGGCGGGGGCGGCCCTGATGCGGGCGGAGGACGACGGGGCGGGGCCGGGGGGAGGCCGGGGCGGGGGTCGGCGGGGGCGGAGAAGGCCGGGGCGGCGGCGGGAGCTCGGGGGCGGCGGCGGCGGCGCGGGAGCTGGGGGGGGGGGGGGAGAAGCTGAAAAATCCTTCCCGCGCGTGGGGAGGGAAAATCCGGGTCGGGAGGGGGTCAACCTCCCCAACCTGCGAATGTACAGGCCAGAGGGGGTTTCCTAGGTCCGGCATGTAATTTTTTTACAGTTTTACAGTTTTAGGGGTCCTATTCTTTGTCTTTTTTTCGTTTCAACCCGTAAAAAGCGGTTATTTTTACAGTTTTGGGGGTTTAGGGGTACTACTAGAGATGCTCTAAAGCTGGCTAACTGGCACCTCAGAGTAGAACTTTGGACTAAAAATGAAACAGAACTTTAATGTGCGTAGAACATATCCTGGCTATAGGTCGAACCAAATTTTGGATGCAGATTTGAAGTCATAGACCAAATTATGAATAAAAGAAACAATTTTTTTGACTAGATAGCGCAAAAAGTTAAAAATCATGAAAGTAAATAAATTAAAAGATGACTTAAAAATAGTAACTATTAGAAAACTGAATTGGTGACAAAGAAAAGAAATAAAACAAAGGAAAGAACAAAAAAGAAAATAATGCAAAAGGGATGCCGTTAGCCATTAAAAAAAACAGAGGAAAGAAGATAAAAGCTGAGAATACAGCCTAAAACAAACTGATTGCTCCGCCTTCATCAGATTTTCTCCACCTAAAACATCTGATTGGCACCGCTACAGCATGCATAAGATTCGCTCATCATGTGTAAAAAGGCATAACAGTTGAGAATGCTACATAGTACAAAAGATCAGGCTGATAGGTTCCTCCTTTCAGTTTCAGCCGAAGAGATGCAGGAAAACATAGCATCTCCTTACAGCAGCTACACACAAATCATCTGGTTAGAAAATACTACAGCACAACCTAAAAAAAGTTGCCAGCCCAGACCCCCTTTATAATCATAAGTAATACATCAATCGTCCACTATACATTCTACGCTTCAAACTATACACACTTGGGAAAAAACGGCTGGACAGTCAGGACAAGCCGGAGGAGCTTGGTCCCATCTGCTTCGACGACGAGACGCCAGCAGACCTAGCATCGGTCAGCGCCTTCACCACATCGACCATGGAGGGCCGCCGGCCTGCCTCCTTCGCTGTGCATAGAAGAGCTAAGGATAGGACCTTGAGCACTTCCTCCATCTTGACCGTGCCGTAGACTTCATCCATGAGGGCTGGGTCGCAGACGACCTCGATTTGGTCGGTGCCGTTCAGGGCGTGGGGCACCCAGCTCACAATGTCCATGTTGTCAGGAAACGAGGTATCCACCGCCATCTTTCTTGTTAGCAGCTCGAGCAGTACAACGCCGTAGCTGTACACGTCAGTCTCAGTACCGTTTCTGGTGGAAAATGCCAACTCTGCAAGGAACCACACATCTAGCCCATCAGATACCAAAATTACCGTATGAATATCAATATCTATACTACGTACTATATAGTTTCTGGTGCAATTGTCTGTTTCATTAATACCTGGTGCCATATATCCGGTGGTGCCAACGATCCCAGTGGTCCGTGGAGCAGCGGAAGACTGATCCATGATCTTCGAAATGCCGAAATCCGAGATGCGTGGCACCATCTCCTTGCTCAGCAATATATTGCCTGGCTTAATATCTCGATGAATGATTACGGGGACAGAGTCATGATGGAGATACGCTAGACCATTGGCGGTTCCGAGAGCTATGTTATAGCGCGTGCCCCAGTCCAAACTCGGCGTCCGTGTCCGATGCAGAACATCGTAGAGGCTACCATGCTCCATAAAATCATATAGTATGAAACCACACTCGCCTCTCAACCAAAATTCTTTCAGCTTTATCAAGTTCCTGTGCCGGATTTTACCCAGTGCCTTCAGCTCTCTGATCATGCTTTTGTAAGAACTGCTGCGGGCAGCGATCTTCTTTATAGCATATACTTCCCCTGAACTCATGGTTGCCTTGTACACAGTTCCATGAGCACCTCTGCCTATGACATACTTGTCATCGAAGTTTTCTGTCATTTCTATAACCTCCTTAAACTTAGAAGAAGAGCCTTCAGGTAAATCACTGATTGGTTTCTCACCACTTTCTGTCTTTGAATCTCGAGTCTTAAGAAGGATACAACTGAGTATAAGTACCACTACTGCTCCAATGAACAACGAACCAAGAATAATGAGAGCAACCTTGAGTCGGCCGTGAACTCTTGTTTTCTTAGATCCTCCACAAGGTTTCAAAACATTGGATTTCTTGCAAGAAGAATCACTGCCATGGCAAGAGATACAGAGACCAGAATTTCCTCTGAAGGAACTTCCCGTGGAATCCAGAAACTTCAGAAGATGTTCTGGCACTGGTCCACTGAATCTATTATAGGAAACGTTCAAGTCCTGCAATGACTGTAGACTTTCCAACGAGGCTAAATCTCCAGTGAGGTTATTAACTGACAAATCTAAACTTCGCAGCTCCACCGAATTGCCCAATAGTGTTGGAATATCACCCACCAGTTCATTGCCACTGAGATTCAACGCAATGCTCAGTTTGATCAACTTTCCTAACGATGACGGTATACTACCTCCAAGAGTGTTGCCACCAAGTTGCAGTTCAATAAGCATATCCAGCTCCGAAAGAGAATCGGGTAAGCCTCCACTGAATTTATTCTCCTGCAATCGCAGTCGTGATAGAAACTTCAGGTTGCTTACTGTTGTGAGTGCTGAACCACTCAGAGAGTTGAAACTCAAATCCAGAAGATATAGCTTGGAGCAACTAGAAATCTGTGTTGGAAGTTCACCCTGTAGATTGTTCTGTGAGAGATTAAGAGCTCTCAAATTCACCAAGTTTCCAATTTCAGGTGGTATTGGACCAGCAAGCTTGTTTTCTGACCAGTTTATCATTGTAACATTTATGCATTTGTTCAAGCTTGCTGGAATGCCTCCACTTAAGGAATTATGACTCAGATCCATATAGTCCAGACTCATGCAGTTTCTAAAATTTGGAACGGGCCCGGTAAGATAATTGTTTTGGAGAATAACTCGTTGCAAACCTGGGCAGTCTGTAACATTGGATGGGATGCTACCGTTGAGAAGATTATACCCCAAGTCCAACACTCTTAGTCTTTTACCTGAACAAATGTATGGTGGTATTCCACCGGTAAACCTGTTATTGGTGAAATCAATTTGGAGTAAACGACTATTCACGCCCAAACCCACAGGTATGGCTCCGGAGAAGAAATTATCGAACAGTGTAATGTTCTGCAGGAGCTTTAGCTCAGCTAACACTGGAGGTAGCATCCCAGTAAACCCATTTCTGTAAATAAGGACACTTCGAAGGTGCTTGATGCTCCAAATACCCTCGGGAAACTCCCCAGTAAGGCGATTTTCGAACAGAAAGAGCTTCTGCAATTTTCTCAGATTAGCCAGCTCTTTAGGAACATTACCCTCGAGCATGTTCGCATCCAACTCTAGCCACAGCAGCAACCGACAGTTACCAATCTCAGGAGGGATTGGGCCAGACAAGGAGTTCTGAGAAAGCATAAGATGGGTGAGGTTGCTAAGTAGGCCTAGAGAAGCTGGAATTTGGCCGGAGAAACTATTGTTGACAAGTGCAAGTTCTTTCAAGCTACTACAATTCTCTAGCCATGATGGAATTTCGCCCCTTAACTGATTGAAGGACAATATGAACTTCTCCAGCTTGCAGTTCTCAAAATGAAAATCAACTTTTCCAGTTAAGCTATTTCCAGTGACATCAAAAACCTTCAGGCCTTTGATATGGCTCAAGGTGTTTGGAAGACTCCCGCTCAACCGATTATGTAGTAGATAGAGCACCTCCAACTTGGTGCAGTTTCCAATTGAATCTGGCAGAACTCCAGATAATGCATTTCCATGCAACCATAGGTTTCTAAGATTTGTCATTTCACCAACTGACGATGGGATATGACCGCTGAGTTTATTGTAATGGAGGTACACGTCTTGCAGAGACCGGCTCTTGAACAGCCCCACTGGTATTTCCCCACTGAGGAAGTTATTGTACAATGCAAGTGATGGCAGTTTCTTTAGGTTGCCAAGGAATTCTGGTATTTCACCAGAAATAAAGTTTCCGTGAAGATCCAATTGACCAAGCATTCTACAATTTCCCAATTCTGGAGGGATTGGACCTGATATGTTGTTATTTGGCAAAATGATGGATACTAGGTGCTTTAATAGCCCTATTTGAGGCCCTAGCGAACCAGAAACTCCAGAATTTGATAGGTTAAGAGAATACACATTAGTCTTTCTGTCACAAAGGACTCCATGCCATTTACATGGGGTTGTATCAGAAGCATTCCAACTGGAGCTTATGGAGCTAGGCAATATGAGATTCTTGGAGAGATCAATAAGAGCTAGCCCATCTGAATTTAAACTTCTCGATGATGAAACCAAAGTGAATAAGAGAAAAAACCAATTCCACAGAACCAGACCCATTTCGTTCCTGGAAAAATGTCTGTGCAGAAAGTTAGCAGAAGTGAGTACCGGCCCAGAATTATTGCCACACAAATAAATATTAGCTAGAGCTCCCTACATACGACGGCTTGAGCATTACATGGAAAAAAATTGCTTGCAATCCCTGGTCATAATACATTGCAATGAGAGGCATTTTTTCTAAATAAATAAAACATTCTAGTGATAGTTGTGTTTACGGTTTATATATGACTCGTTCTTGTCATTGCGGTGGTCCTGGTTACAAGGGCACAAATTAATTAGCGATGCACATACATAAGTGGATTTTCTGAATGGTAAGCAAAGCACCAGAACATAGAGAAGTGAGAGTCGTTATCGTTGCGTACTGTATTCTGATTTTCTGAATGGTAAGCAAAGCACCAGAAGTGGATAACATACAGTTATGACTATTTCAACTTGCGTGGTTTAGCAGCGAGCACGTGCAGGAACATTGGGCATCTTGACTAATAGAATGAGAGAACATGTAAAGTCAGAGGGCTAAACCCACCACTGGAGAAGTCATTTATTTCAGCGACGCTGATAGCTCGCTGGAAAACGAAAAACAAAGGAACACGCATTTTTAATTTGCGGGGAAAGTCAGAGGTAGCTTTTCGCAAGCAAATAACATTGAGCAAGCGAGTAATGGAGGAATGGAGGACACACCACGCAACCGAAATGCTAGATCGCCTCCTCAACCCTTTGTTTCACTAATTTCGCCTGAACAGCGCGTGGATCAGTAGGCAAAGAAAGAAAGAAAGAAAACAAGCATAAGGCTTTGCTCTCCCCCATGGACGGGACGGGCAGCAGGTTCTAACTAAAATGCAAGCAAACGATGTGGAAAACAAAAAAAAGGACCCTACTATACATAGATTTCAGGCATCTGCGGGGCGGAAAGCCAAAAGCACCGGCGGCGGTTCCATAGAAACAAACTAACGGCTAGCACACAGGGGCGGAGCGAGGGCTAGAAGTGCTTACCGGCGACCCGCAGATGAGAGGCTCCTCTGCTGGGGAATGGAAGACCAGCAGTGTGCTAATGGGTCTGAGCATCCATGGCGAGAGAGGCGGTGGCGCTGGAGATGGAGGAGAGGCGGAGTGGGAGGCGGGTGCCGGCCTCTCTATACTCTATTCTCTATAGCGCGCGGCAGTTCCCGCACCGCACGCGCAGTATTTGGGATTTGGACTTCGAGTTCCCACTCGGATCGATGTTGCGTGCGTAGATCGGTCGGTACATGCGAGTATGTGACGAACCGATGGGCTCACATTGCTTCTTCCTTACAAAATTATTAAGGAACTGTAGCCGATTCCATGTACAAAAACGACAGTTACCCACTCACTCGTTAATTTTTGTCATCTGGCTGCTCTTTATTCTGCTGTTTAGGCTGTAGTTTGAACATTTCGGAGTAAGGTGGCATCAGGTTTTCGCCCCATGGCGACGTCCTTCCGAATCGGGGGGTCATCTGCAGTGGGTTTCCTGATGGTGCCCCAACCCGCTTCTATTTCCCTCCCCTTTCTTTTTACTGTTTCAGTTGTAAGAGACAAAATTGTTATTTCCGTTCAAGTAATGGAAAGGGGTGAAGCCCGGTTGGTAGGTAAACGTGTGAGATAAAGATAAAATGATTCCACAAATCTGACATATCGCACGAGTTGTTTATTCGCAAGTGACATTGCCACCTGAAGAATCTCCTCCTTTTCTGCCAGCATCATCTTGGGAAGTTCCTTCTTCTCCGCCGTCACCAACCATTGGCACCTCTTTCTATGCCATTGCTTACTATAAGGGCATGTACAGTAGTGTCCAGTCAGCTGTCTCTAATAGAGTCCACGTATGAAATAATCTGACGTGGGAGAGAGAAACGGAGAAAGTGGGCAGTCCGTCTGTAAAAATAATGACGGTCAATTAGCGTGAAAATCTCCGCTTATCGACGACTTGTCTACCATTGTACTGAGGGCGTCGCTTATCATGGGCCAGACATGGGATTTCGTCTTCCACGATTCCCCTTTCTTGCGGAAATTTTTCTCGCGCGCCGAAGAAATCTCCACGACGTACTCCACAAGAACACAGTATCCAGATGCGCTCATTGCCCTTGCCCTGTATTGTGCAGTAGGTCTTTTTTTGCAGAGCTTGATAGATAGCATGGGGCACAAATCGACACGGGTCCCTGCACCGCCGCCGCAACAGGAGCCGCATCAGCTCAGTACTGCCGAGCGCAGCGCCGCAGTTGCCCGCCCCGGGGCGGCCGTTCCGTCGATCGAAGCTTCAGCGACAGAGCAGCAACCATGAAACCCTGCTGCCACTCACTATGATTTCTTTTCCACGACCATGGATTGGTACGATTTGCTCATCTTAGCTCCCCTATTTGGATTGTGAGATCTTGTAGGACCTTGGATTGGTACGCTCTGTGGGGATTTATCTTGGATTGCTCTTCTCTGCTTCCCAATTTGCATCTTGTACGACCTTGGATTGGTATGTTTTGGAGGGTATTTACCGATTTATTACTTGCTCTGGATGCGTTCCACTAATTTTCCCTATTTAGTCTCCTTTGAAGAGACTTGTAGCGTTGTAGCTGATGGGTAAGAATCAAAATAATTATTTTGATTTCAGATCTGTATTAGAATAGCATCCTGACTAATTATTTCAGCTCTAGATACCGAGAAGAATTATATCTGTACATCACTAGCAATAGCTTCACAAAATCATTAGCATTATGGACAATAAATTTAAGAAAGCTAAATTCATCCTACTTTAGAAAGGTCCAGATATTTTTCATGGAGATAGGAACTGGCAATTGAAGAGTAAAACTACCATGTACTCATGTATTTAGAGTACTCTGTAAGAAGAAACCAACCGTAGTACTAAAATATTCAAATGACTAAGCATCAAGTTGGTTAATTAACTCTTGTTGTCCTAACTATTCATCATAGCAATTGAAAAATAGCAAGCCTTCAAGTTTGGTATATGTATGATAGTATTATAGCAAAATTTCAGATTGGCATACAACCCGGTGAATAAATAAAATGCAAATAATTAGTAGAGCCTATAAAACATTTTTGTGTGCTTGGAGTAGCTGTGACAGGGAGTTAAAGTCACTTGCGTTTGCCATATGTTTCTATTTATTTTTGACATATGATGTCTCGCTTTTGTCCAGGGGGATGGATCCTCGCCCGCAAGGTGGTTTTGTAAGCTACTTGCACAACCCAGCGGGTTTTCCTCTTCCGCAACAGCTGCCTAATAAGAAGGTCATGTCACAGAATGTTCATTACCCTGGTGGTCCTTCACTTTATGCTCCATGTTCTGCACCACAACCATCGGTGGTGACAGGCAATCCATCACCATCAGTTCCCAAGCCAAGATTTCCACCTACACCATCTGGTCCACATCAATCCTTGAATGTTGAAAGTGGTGAGGTGAATGAAGGTACTAGAACTGAGAAGCGTCTTGCATGGACATCAGCGGAGGATGAAAGACTGGTTAGTTTTGTGCATACTTGTGTTCGGTAATCTAAATTATTATGTTAGCAAGAGCACTAATATAATTTTCTCACAATGTAGATGAGTGCATGGTTACGTTGCTCAACTGATCCAATCAATGGAAACAACAAAAAAAGTGATCAGTATCGGGAGATGTCACTAGTGTATTCAACAGCACCACTCCGAAAAACCGGAAAAGATAAGTAAAGCAAGCTAAAGATCATTGGCATAGTCTTAATAAGCTAGTATACCAGTTCCAATGCTCATGGATCAAAACTTCCGCCATATATGCTAGTGGCCAGTCTGACGCCCAGTTGTTGGAGAAAGCCCATGCATTCTATGAGTCTGACTACAAAGCACAATTTCATCATATGGACTGCTGGCGGGCTGTTAACGAGGATACAAAGTGGCTTACATATAATGAGTGGCTTGAGCAAACTAAAAAATGGAAGACCTCCGAATTAGGGGATACGGGAAAGCACATGTCCTCCCCTATAGACCTTGAGGATGTCAATCGTCCAACAGGAACAAAAGCAGCTAAGGCTGAGCGTAATGGCAAAGGCAAGTCAAAAGAAGCTGCAGCTGATATGGAGTTGCTTGAGAAGTTGGTGGCCACTCAGGAAGAAGCTAAGAGAACCCGTAGAGATATGATAGAAATGCAGCAACGTTGCTGTAGTGAGAAGCTTGAGACAACAGGGCTCTCAGCCCAGGCAGCAAAGGACACCATGGAGGCTAAGAAACAAGAAAAGGAGGCTGAAATGATGAAAGCTTACCGAGTTCTTCTTATGCAAGATACAATTGGGATGACAGATGAAATGAAGAATGAGTATGTGAAGACACTAAAGGTTATGCGAGAGAAACTATTTGGCGTGTAGGTTCTGTGATGTGAAGAATGTTTTACATGATATTCCTTATTTCCCGTCCTTAATTTTAATATTTCAACACCTAGCAGTAGTGAGCATTTTTATCTACATATTTTAGATTAAAATGCTCAATATAGTTTCCAAGAACTCTTCAGCATTTTATGCATTATTATTGAACTGGTCAAGTTTAGTTGTGAACTGAGCTAAAAAAAAGGAGTACACGTTGTGTACTTGGTCCATTGTACCGTGATGCATGTGTGGAACTATTCAACCTCCTTATCTGGTGCTAAGTCAAGATCTAGGAGAGTCAGCTACCTCACGACTAGTTCACCTCTGTACCTAATTTTGTGATTCATAAAGCCAGTCCACACAAGAACATCTTTACCTCTTTCATTCACCCTCTTTTTCAGAAAATTATATTCGTTGGTTGTGTTGTGTAGAGGGGCATGGCATCCAGTTCGCTCCTGTGATAATAAGCTGTAAATTGTTGCGTTTCCTTTTCCTCATCACATCTTTTTGACTACTGTTTGCATCATCTAATCTTCATACGGCGTGCTATGACTAGTAGTTCTAGACATATACATGCCCATATTTTTCTAGTTTAATTACTCTAGGCAAGTACTGTGTAAGAAATTGTAGTGACAAAATTTAACATCACTAATTTTTTAACATCACGAGTAGCATCTCAGATACAAAACATGTCATACCAATCAAGCTCTTCATCTTCCTCCGACGAGGACGATAACTTGAACAATTATGAACCAATCGACGACATTGACACATGGGAAGAATTCACCATAGAGCAAGAAATCTTTGACCAAATCATTGATGGGATGGGTGAGAGTCTCACAGATAGGTTGACGGCGAGGCTCGTGGAGCGAAGCATTGAATGTTCTCATCGTCGAAGTGGTAAAAGAAGGTACATAAGAAGAATTCGTGAAATCTCCCATGAGAACCTCATGCACTTTTACTTCTCTGATAGTCCAATGTATACCGATGAGATGTTCCGTAGAAGGTTTCAGATGAGAAGGCCTTTGTTCCTACGAATTGTCAACGCCCTTAGTCGGTGGGATCCATATTTTACTCATAGGTCAGATGCCACCAACCGACCAGGGCTCACACCGCTGCAGAAGTGTACGTCGGCAGTTCGCATGTTAGCATATGGCACATCTTCCGACCAACTTGATGAGGTGCTAATGCTTGCCGCAAGCACAACCTTGGAGTGCTTAGGGAAGTTCGCACAAGGGGTGATTGACATGTTTGGCGAAGAGTATTTACGGGGCCCACGATGTGATGAAGTGGAGCATTTGCTTCAAATTGGTGAGTCTCGTGGATTCCCCGGCATGTTAGGGAGCATTGACTGTATGCATTGGCAATGGGAGAAATATCCTACTTCGTGGAGAGGACGATTTGTCCGAGGTGATCATGGAGTTCCTACCATGATCCTCGAAGCAGTTGCTTCTCAGGACCTTCGGATATGGCATGCTTATTTCGGTGTGGCCGGGTCAAATAATGATATCAATGTGCTTAATAAGTCACTTTTGTTTATTCGGGAGTTGAAAGGGGAAGCTCCACGGGTACACTTTAATGTGAATGGAAGGCAGTATGATCGGGGTTACTACCTCGCAGATGGAATTTATCCGGAATGGGCTGTATTCGTGAAGACTATACGGCCTCAAACTGAGAAGAACAAATTATTTGCACGCCATCAAGAAGGGGCAAGAAAAGATGTCGAACGCGCATTTGGAGTATTGCAATCCCGTTTTAACATCGTGCGGCGTCCGACACGCTTGTGGAAACGTGCTTCCGTGGGTAAAATTATGGAAGCATGTGTCATTCTCCATAACATGATTGTTGAATACGAGGGAGAAATGATAAACATTACTCTGGACTTGAACGAGAATCCTGGATCATATTTCACTTTACCGCCAGAGGTCAATCGTGGACCTAATATCTGCTTCGCGGATGTGCTACAAAGAAATTCCTCCATCCGTGCTCGACCAACTCATCTGAAACTGAAACATGATTTGGTTGAGCATATTTGGCAAAATTTTCGGCACGAGTGAATTAATGTATTTTGTTTCGAATATTTTTTATTTTTATTTCTCCATTAATGATCTCCATATATAATAATTCCATACCAAGCAAGGTTTATATTTATTCCAACTTTTATATTTTATAGAGTTCACATCCAGTCAATCATCACGCATGGTCCATACTCCTGTTTGTCGGATATGTACACCATTTATTTTTTTCTCTATAATAGGTGTGTTACATGCTAACTTTCCTTGTATTTTTTTAACAAACCTTGTGTATAATCTAGTAATAAGTACGCCTTAATTAGCCAATGTGATCAGGTTGTGGGAACACACAACAGACCACAAAGATAGTATTTTAGCTGATTAGCAAAACTGGGTATTCTAGACAGATAAACAGACACCATATTGTACAAGCTGTCTATAGAGGTGTCTATTGGTGACGTGAGGACCTGCTTCTAGACACCTGCCGTCTGTACTATTGTAACTGCTGGAACAAATCAAGAGGTTTGCTGGGTTTCAACGAGAGGTTTGGATGGCGAAGAAATAGTAAGAGAAGGCAACGGCTAGTGTTTGAGCAGTTCAATATACAAATATGGTACTTCAGATCCGATCACTCCATGTGGTCCTGGCCCCAAGCGCAGCCAGATTTCCCCCCAAATTTATTTTAAATTACTCCCTTCGGTAAAAAATACATGACTTCTGTTTGTCTAAATATGGACGTATGTAGACAATAAAACACGTCTAAATACATCCATATTTAGATAAATGAAAGTTATGTATTATTGAACGGAGGGAGTAGATAAGTAGATCTGCATCACTAGGCTAATAAAATAACTCAACCTTGCCGGCCCAATGGGCGCTCGACGCGGTCGTGGGTTCGATCCTCATTGCGGCCACCCTTCCCCCTTTTTTTCTTGTCCAGTTGACACAAATGCAACATCATTACTTCTTCCAGTTTTGTGCGTGTTTAGTGTAAATTCCAGTTTCATTGGGTGTAAGCGTCAGTGGATTAATTGTTAATTTTTTCTACTCAAACGGGGGAGAATACAAGATCGATTTGATAAGACGAGAAATAAACCATTTACATGTTCTGAATAGGAACTTATAAATTTATAAGATAAACGTTTGTGTGTGTTTAGTGTAAATTCCAGTTTCGTCGGGCGTAGTGTCATGGATTAATTTTTATTTACTTTTACTCAAACCGGGGAGATTACATGATTGATTTGATAAGATGAGAAATAAACCATTTACATGTGCACAGAAGGAGCTTACAAAAGACTACAAACCGGAAGAACTAGCCTTTTAGTTGACATGCACGAAGCTGAGAGACGTTTCACTGAGAAAACTAAAATAAACACGATGCACTAAACAGACGATCCGAAGGATCAAGATAAACAACTAGAGGGCGTTCTGAATAGGAATTTATAAGAATTACTCTATGAAACTTGAGGGTAAGGATGCAAAAGTGGGATCCCACTTATCCCACTTATAGCTCATTTGTGAGTGTTTACTTCAAATTTTATCAAAAGTTTTGAACTACAAACTCACAAATAAGTTATAAGTGGGATCCCACTTTGCATCCCTACTTGAGGGAATAAGAAGATTGTAACAACTTAATGCATAGGAAGATTTGAATATTCTGACAATCAGTTAATAGAAGCGATAGATGAATTGAGTGTGAAAACATATGCTTCGAAGAGGAGAATAGAAGATTTGGTGAACAAACTGAAACTTTAGAGATGATGACAGTGAGATGGATTAACACTACTCTGAAATAACAAGAACTGAGCAATGATGTCAACATCAAATAAGAGCATAAATTAAAGGGAATAGAGTCCTGATTTGTTCCCTGAAGTTATATCTTCTTGCACATATCTATATCTTCATTTGGAGAAGCTATGCATGCATGCACCCAAGTCATCTTGACTTGGCCTTCTTCTTCATTATCCAACCCCATCCGATCTTTTTGGTTGATTTTCACAGGAAATCGGTGAAAACCCTCATAGACTATGAAATAACATTTTATTTATGCCTATTTTTTTTGGTTTGGTGTGTTAGACAACAAAACTGGTGATTACCTAATCGTGTGTCAAGTGATATAGATGCTTAGGTTTATATTCCATGAAAGTATTAAACTCAAAAAGAAAAGAAGAGCAAATTCTACTTTGTTTGTAAAATACAGGCCGGAGAATCTGGTGTGAAAACATGAGAGTATCTGGGCTTCTAGTAACCGGAGACTCCGGTCTCCTCTTAAGAGTTTTGGAGAAACTCGCAGATGCCCCCTCTGGAGTATGGCTGGAGTATCCCCCGAGACTCCGGTCCCCCTGTTATGTATTTTGGTGAAACTCGCAGATGCTCCCTCTGGAGTATCCCCAGAGACTCCGGTCCCCCTATTCTGCAAACTTGGTGAAACTCACAGAGGCCTTCTCTAGAGTATGCCTAGAGCAAACCCAGAGTCTTTGAAGTCTACGATACAGGCCAGAGACTCCGGGGTTAGTTAGCCAGCAACAACTAGAATTGGGAGAGGGGTATAAATACCCCCTCCATCTTCCCCAAGAAGGTAGCTCATTTAGCATTGAAGTTCACCATTAATAAGCTCACCTAAAGCTTGAGATATCCCAATCCCTCCACCCAAACTTGTTGATCTTAAGAGGATTGAAGGAGAAGGCCCCGATCTACATCTTCACCAAGCTGTTCTTCATTACCCCTCATTCACTTGAGGGATTTGTGTCTAGGGTTTCCTTGTGGAAAATTTGGACCTATTGTTACTCACTTATCTCTTGTAACAGATTCTTGGTGATTTTTGGAGCCCCCAATTCAGTTGTGGGTGTGTTCCTCAATATCATTGTAAAGGCGCCGGATTCCGCCTTGAAAGATTCCAATAGTGGAAGGTGAACTAGGCTTTTGTGGCGAGGTTCATCGGAGAATAGGGTGATGCCTTAATGGAGAAACTCACACCCCTCCAATGATACATACTCCCCTGAAAAGGTGGAACTCGGGAATACATCCTTGTATCTTCATGCTTCCACTTTGGTTCCTTCTATCATTTTGCTTCACTTTGTGCTTGTCTATTGCTTAGTGTAATTCTTGTACTATAGATAAATTCACCTTAGTTGCATATCTATAGAATTTACCTATGTGTCAAGCCTAAATCAAAAAAAGTATTAAAATTTGGAGGTAGCACCTATTCACCCTCTCTAGGTGCCCATACGATCCGTTCAATTGGTATCAGAGCCTCGGCTCTTAATTCCTGCTTAACCGCCTAAGATAAATTATGGACGACGAGGGGGAAGTTGTGCCCGGGGCTACGACTACAATAGATGATCTCAAGAAGATGGAAACATATTTTACTTCCTCCATGGAAGAAAAAATGAATGGGTTGCGTGAAATCATAACACAAGTCATGAAAGCCAAGGACACGACTCCTTCTTCCTCCATGTCTCTGGAGAATACCTCTCCGGTTGACAACAAGGATAAGGAAGAGGGTGGAGAATCTAAAAAAGAGGACCCCCCCTAAAATTAAGAATGGGAAGAAGTTCCATGAGGTCCCTCATTGGTACTCACCCAACCCACCTATTACACCCCCTCATATAAATAATAGAGGTGGTCCACCTAAGGTTAATGCATCTTCATTCTCTCAATGTAAATATTTGATGAAATATCATTTGAACAGTTCTTACATCGAGCTACGGATAATCATTGAAGTTGGATACAAGGCCGTTGATCCTAGAAACTTGAAAAGAAGAGAAGTGGTTGATTGTCAACTCAATGCCGTGGCTTTGCACATGATCCAACAAGCCATGGGAGAGAAGATCATGCCACACATTCAACAATTCTCCACGGCCAAAGAAACATGGGATGCTTGAAAGTAAAGTATGGGCACCTAGAGGGGGGGTGGGTGAATAGGTGCTACGACCAATTTTAATTTTTCTTTAACAATTAGGCTTGACACAAAGGTAAATTCTCTAGATGATGCAACTATGGTGAATTTACCTATATGACAAGGACAAGCACAATAACAATACAAGCAAGAGTAAAGGAGGACGGGAACGAGGTAAACGGTATGAAGCACACGGAGACACGATGTATTCACGAGTTCCTCCTTGTTAAGGGAGTACGTCTCGTTGGAGGGGTGTGAGCTCGCCACGAAGGCCTACTCAACGCAACAAAGGCCTCACCCTATTCTCCGATGAACCCCTCCACAAAGGCCTAGTCCACCTTCCACTATTGATCCCCTTAGAGGCGGGAATCGATTTCTTTACAAACAAGCTTGGGGCACACACCCACAACCAAATTGGGGGCTCCCAACAATCTCAAATCACCAACAAGTGTAGCAATGGAGTCTAGATTTTCCAGAAGGAAACCCTAGACTAGATCCCTCTAGAATATGAGGGGAAAATGAAGATCGGCTTGGTGAAGATGTAGATCGGGGTCTTCTCCTTCAATCCTCCAAGTATCTACGAGTTTGGGTGGAGGGATTGGGAGAAATCTAACTTTGGAGGCTCAATAAATGCTTTTCTTCAATGCTGGAGCGAGCAATCTTTTGGGGAAGAAGGGGATGGGGTATTTATAGCCCCATCCCCAAACTAGCCGTTTGACCCTTTTTCGTGCCTAGCGGTACTACCGCTAGGGTCAGCGGTACTACCGCTACCGGGCAACATGAGAGGTACTGGAGAGTTCCAGACATAGGGCGCGAGCGGTACCACCGCAGAAGTACCGTGGTACTCCAGCAGCGGTACTACCGCGAGTGCACACCGGTACTACCGCTGGCCACAACTTCGAATTAAATCGAAGTGGCTGGCGGTAGTACTAGGGCACTACCGCTCTAGTACCATAAACGTTACTGTGAGCAAATTCTTGCTGGCGGTACTAGGGCCGGTACTGAGGGCGGTACTACCGCTTCCTGGAAGCAGCGGTACTACCACCAGACAGTAACGGTACTACCGTTGATCAAGGTTTTGCTCCTAGACCAATATGACCACATCGGTACTGCCGAGCCAGTACCTTTGAAGTACCGCTGGATGTAGTAGCCAATTTCACTCTGGCGGTACTTCTGGCGGTACTGGGCGTGGTACTACCGCTTGCTGTGCAAAGCGGTACTACCGCTGGGGCGCCCGGTACTACCGCTGGATCAAGTTGATCTTGGTGGCTTTGTCTAGGAATTCTCTTCACCTTTTTGCGTCTAGTTGATATTTCCTGAAATACTTTGACGCACTGTTAGATACTTAGTAGTGTTGTTATCAACTCCAAAACCTAAGAGATATCAAAGATGCAAATGCACTTTCAATCTCGCCCTTTTTGGAGATTGATGACAACACCACTAAGAGAGGTCTAAAGAATTTTGGACAAGCACTTCGAGAGAGAGTGATGCATCAAGAAAATTTCTTAATGAGGCAAACTTTGTTCTCTTTTAGAATGTGTGCTCCCCCTAACTCTTAGAGACCTAGCAAGGATACAAATGATATGACAATATGAATACTTGCTAAAAAGGAAATAACAATAATAACCATAAAATCCAAATCCATAACACCAAATGGTTCAACACACAAACTTAACTCCAAATGGTTCAACACACAAGCACACACCACACAAAGTTTGACAACACAAACACAGCCCAAGCAAATGAAGCGATCCTAAATAGAACTCTCTCCCCTTTGGCAGCAAGACACCAAAAAGGGAAGAGGCGATGCTAACGTCCCTGGAGGTCACTCGTCGGGGCTAGAGGCACTAGCAGGGCTCCCGAGGCCACACTCATCTTCAGAGTCCACATCTTATTCCTCATCGTAGGTCTCACCACGAGTCCAAGGCTCGTGAGAAGTAGTAGCATCATCAAGAAGATCTGGATCAATCCATGCGTTGCCTTGCTTTGACTTCCACTCCTTGGAAGTAGTGATCTTGTCCTCAAACCCTGGACGAACAGACACCCCCAGATGGGCAAACCTGTCACGAGTAAGCTGCCGCTCCTTCTTGCTACGTACATGAGCAAGATATGACTTATTCTCCATATCAACCTGGCGACAGAAAACCTTTTTCAAGGTTGAGGACATCCACTTGCGAAAGCTATTCTTCTGAGCTCTCCCCTCCATCTCGAAATCCGAGTCAATCGAGCCATCAGTGTCCAGACCAAGATCCTCCAGACCTAGCAAAGAAGTGGCATTCTTCTTGACACGAAGATCCTTGATAGCGTGAGTAGTGAGTTCTTGGTCATTATCCAAGAGAGCATCAGAAAGCTTGGCATTGCGCCAAGTGGTGGAAATGAGCTTGAAGACCAAAGCAGCAAACACTGGCACTCTCCTCCTCATCACACAGTTATACATCTCATTCCAGAGAATGTCCATCACATCAAGCCTTAGGCCATCACCACGACTCTTATGAGTGTAAACCATCAAGTCTGTGAGTGATCCATGGATTTGATCAAAGTTGCCAACCCGAGGAGCCAATGTGTTCCTGAAGATCCTGTGGAGGATGTCATATACAGGCAACAGGTTCTTGGACTGACCAACCACAACACGACCAGGGATATAGAGATCATAAATCTCAGTGGGGGCCATAGACTTCTCCGGATAAGGAACCCGGAAGAAGGTATTGTGAAAGGCAGCATTTGGAATCTCCCTAAAGTCCTGCAGACCCAGTACAGTAGCAAACTCAGTCCAAGAAGCAGAAAACTTCCGATTCTTGGTCATCCAGGTGATCTTCCTCTCATCTGTGTGAAAATAAAGCGTGGGATAGAATTGGCCCACGAGGTGCTCATCATAATCTTCATTGATCTCAATGAAGTCCAGAAGTCCAAATTCCTCACAGATTTCCAATGCCTCACCAAAATAGCCGATCTTTGACCTCATGAACGGAATGTTGATGGAAAACTGAGTCACTACCTTGTTCTTGTTGAGTGGGTACTCCTCATAGAAGATCCTCTCCTAAAAACGAGTCCAGAAGCACTCATTTTCCCTAGCTTCCCTTGGCTTGTTGTAGGGATTGGTCCTCCTTTCCCTGCGGAACTGATCATCGGGCAGATTGGCAACTGATTTTTCACGGGCTGCTTGCGATTTCATGAGCATATACCTCTGCCTCCGTGTCAAATTCCCTTGTGGCATGACCTCAGGAGCCTCATCTTCCTCGGGGTTCTTCCGAGTCCTCTTGGCCGCAAGTTTGCGACCTCCACCCTTAGAGCCACTAGCACCTGCTCTTAAGAAAGCATATGGGGAAAGCACATGGATAAGAAAAACTTTAATAAAAAAGATCTGTGAAAGAAATCACACAAAAACCATAAGTGCATTGTCTCCAGGATGCGGTAGTGCTGCTGGGGGCCATGGTAGTACCGCTGCTGCCAGCAGTTCCAGCCATAGCGGTAGTACCGCTGCTGGCGGATTCTGCCATGGCACCCAAGGGAACAACCAAGTCCAACCTAGAGAGTTTTCACCAAGGGTTTGTATGTGATTTTCTCTACAGGGGATCACAACAAACTACTCCTAGACTAGGATATCTCTAGAACCTTAACCATTATCATCTCACAAGATTACATCGAGGGAGAGATATAAAAGGGGTTACCGGAGATCATCGTCGTGGATAAGAAGTTTGGAGCGATCCCCGAGCGTTCTCCGGTGCGATTGGAGCACTCAATCACCGGAGAGAGCCCTTCCCGACGGATGGGAGACTTGGCGGCAGCGAGATCCAATGTGGGTAGGGGATGAGGGAGAGAAGAGGTTATGAGGGCAACCCCCTCCTCCCAGATCCGTTTTAATCCCCACAGATTTTTACCGCAGCGGTAGTACCGCCACGCTCAGCGGTAGTACCGCCCACCTGGAACTACTGGGGCCAAGGGGTAGTACCACTACAGGGCCTGTGCTGGGCACGAACTCCTGCAGCGGTAGTACCGTGCAAAGCCACCGGTAGTACCGTGCGCTGGGTAGTACTGTCAGTTACAGCGGTAGTACCGTTTGCAACTGGCGGTAGTACCGCTAGCCGGGTCTTCCTTCCACCAAGAGATCAAAGAGATTAAATTTGAAAAGAAAATGTCTAAGGGAGGAAATGTTTGGGCTTGGGATTAGAACATAAACTGATATGGTACTACACACTCCAACTTTTGCAAGAAAACAAAAAATCAAATAAGGAAAAGAGGGAGTGTGTTTCCCAAACAACAACAACACACAAAACAGAAAAGACAGAAGAAAAATAGACACAACAAAAACACCACATAAGAACCAAACAAGAACCAACTCTTCAAGAGAAGAGGTTGGTGGCCTAAGCCTCCATGTAAGAGATTATGGTATGTTACCGCGAATATATATCTTGGGTACATTGCCAATTCTCGACATTGAAGCTCACAGTTCAACATTAGAAAAAGAGAGATAACAGTGAATATTTGCTTTGGGCATGATGTGGGGAGGGAGAACCCAATGTGTTAGGATAACACTCCCCCTATGTCCATGCCTACACCTAAACCCAAACACGTTTCATCTATAGGGGTGTGTGCAAGATCCTCAAGTCAAGCTCCTAGAATCAATGATGTTTAGTTCATTCCTCAAGAACATGAATCTTGCATCGCCGAGTGTCTTCGTGAAGATATCCGCGAGATTATCCTTGGTGGGCACATAAGATAGTGCAATATCCCCTCTTGCCACATGGTCTCGGATGAAATGATGACGAATCTCAATGTGCTTCGTTCTTGTATGTTGCACGGGGTTGTAGGCGATCTTGATGGCACTTTCATTGTCACACAAAACATGCACCTTATCCAAATGAACGTCATATTCCTTGAGAGTTTGTCTCATCCATAGCAATTGGGTGCAAGCACTTGCGGAGGCTACATAATCGGCTTCGGCGGTGGAGAGAGATATGCAATTTTGCTTCTTGGAAGACCATCTCACCAAAGACCTACCAAGAAATTGGCAAGCCCCGGAAGTGGACTTCCTATCATCTTGATCACCCGCCCAATCGGAATCCGTGAAGCCCTTGAGAGAAAATTGTGCCCCCTTTGGGTACCACAAACCAAACCTTGGGGTATGAACCAAATACCGAAAGATCCTATGGAACGCCATTAAATGGCTTTCCTTAGGAGCCGCTTGATACCTTGCACACACACCTACACTCAAAACGATATCAGGCCTAGATGCACAAAGGTAAAGCAAAGAACCAATCATAGAACGATACAACTTTTGGTCCACATCTTTACCCTTCGGGTTACGAGATAGGTGGCACTTGACTTGCATAGGATATGGCTTGATCTTTGCATTTTGGAAATTAAACCTCTTGATCATGTCTTGGGTATACTTGGCTTGAGAAATGAAAGTCCCTCGAGCCAATTGCTTGATCTCAAAGACAAGGAAGAATTTAAGCTCTCCCATCATAGACATCTTGAACCTGTAAGTCATAAGCTTTGAGAACTCATTATTGAAAGCTTGGTTAGTTGATCCAAAGATAATATCATCCACATAGAGTTGACATATGAAAAGCTCTCCCTTTACTCTCTTTGTGAAGAGAGTGGGGTCGATCTTCCCAACTTCAAAACCACGGTCATCCAACAACTCTCTAAGGTTCTCATACCATGCACATGGTGCTTGTTTAAGTACATAGAGCGCCTTATCGAGCTTGTATACATGGTTAGGAAAGTTGAGATTCTCGAACCCCGGAGGTTGCTTAACATATACCTCCTCTTTTAGTGGACCATTCAAGAAAGCACTTTTAACATCCATTTGTTGCAATTTGAAATTATGCGAAGATGCGTAAGCAAGAAGGATACAGATTGACTCAAGGCGAGCCACGTGAGCATATGTTTCATCAAAGTCAATGCCTTCAACTTGAGTGTAACCTTGAGCTACAAATCTTGCCTTGTTCCTTATTACAATGCCATGCTCATCTTGCTTGTTCTTGAATATCCACTTAGTGCCAATAACATTGTGGCAATCTTTGGGCTCCTCAACTAATCTCCAAATTTTGTTGCGCTCAAAGTTATTGAGCTCATCATGCATTGCTTCAATCCAATCGGAGTCCTCAAGAGCTTCAAACACTTTCTTTGGTTCCACCATAGATATGTGAGCTTGATGCTCACTAAAATATGCCAATTGCCTTCTTGTGGATCTTCTAGCTTGAATATCTTCCAAGACCTTGTTGTCTTGGGCACCAATATGCTTCAAAGCTCTTCTTATCCTTCTAGCATGACAGGCTTCGATCTCCTCATTATTGCGAGGAGGGATCACTTGATCATCTCGATCATCTGGGTCCCCGTCTTGACCAACTTGGCCTTAATCATCATCATAAATAATTTCTTCAACACTAGCTTCAACTTGAGGAGAGGAGGATGAGGATGGTTGATCTTGGCCTTGACCTTGACTAGCATGAATGATAGGAGTGGTTGCATCTTGCGTAGTAACTTGGTCAATAAGAGGAGGGTCTTCAACATGTTCTTGGGTAGGTGCATCACTTGGCTCCTTGGCTTGTTCTTCTATTGTAGAGGAGGGCTCCACTTGAGTAGAGCATAGTCCTTCTCGAGTCGCCATAAGGTGTACCTCGATGGGGCGGAAAAATCCCACACCCATCCTTCCTATGGCTTCTTGAGTCATTTCAACATCTACATTAGAAACATGAAATTGCGCCACTTGAAGCCATCATTTTCCTCGAAAACCACACTACAAGATTCTATGACAATTCGTGAGGCTTTGTCAAAGACTCTATAAGTGTGGGAGTCGGCACCGTAACCAACAAATATCCACTCAATAGTTTTGGATTGAAATTTAGACAACCTAACAACCTTGATCAAATAAAAGCACTTACAACCGAATACACGGAAGTAGGAGACGTTGGGCTTGTTGCCGGTGATGATCTCATATGGAGTCTTGTCCAAGCCCTTGCGGATGTAGAGGCGGTTGGAGGAGTGGCATGCGGTGGATATGGCATCGGCCCATAAATATTGGGGAGAAGTGTACTCGGCCAACATGGTACTTGCCATATCCAAGAGAGTGCGGTTCTTTCTTTCGGCAACACCATTTTGTTGAGGAGTGTAAGTGGCGGAGTATTGATGACGAATTCCCTCTTCACTAAGGAATTCATTCAAAGTGTAGTTCTTGAACTCCGAACCATTATCACTCCTAATAGCCATGATTTGCACATTGTGTTGACGTTGCACTTGGTTGGAGAAGTCGATGATGGTTTGTTGCATTTCACTCTTGCACTTGAAGAAATAAACCCAATTATATCTTGAGTAATAATCGACAATCACCAAGCAATACTTCTTGCCTCCAAGACTTGCCTCGGGCACAACACCAAAGAGATCAACATGGAGTAGATCCAAGATCCTCGTTGATGAAATAATAGTCTTGGCCTTGTGCGCCATATCATGCATCTTTCCTTCAACACACAACCTACAAACGTGATCCTTTGAAAAGGAAACATTTTGTTTTATTCCGACAATAAGGCCACCTTTGTGAAGACTTTGCAAAGTTTTCATGCTGACATGGGATAAGCGGCGATGCCACAACCATCCCACGTCCGCCTTTCCGAAAAGATACATTGTTTGAGAGTTGGTATACTTCGAAAAGTCCACCACTAACAACTCATTTTCAACATGTCCCACGTATGCGACGTCAAGAATCTTTCTCCTCAAAAGGACCACAATATCTTCATCAAAAAAGACAGAGAAACCCATCTTTCCAAGAGAGCGGACGGAAAGTAAATTGAAACCAAGGGATTCGACAAGCATGACGTTCACGGTAGTCATACCGGGAGCAATCACAACCTTGCCGAACCCGGATACCTTGGACGAGGACGAGTCTCCATAAGTGACGGTTGCTTGTATGTCATTTGGGCGCAACTTCGTCACAAGTTCTTTGCTTCCGGTCATATGACTAGTGCATCCACTATCAATTATCCATTTAGACCCACCGGAAGCATAGTCCTGCAAGAGATCATTGACTAGAGTTAGGACCCGATGAGGGTCCCTTCATGTTAGCAACAAGGGTCTTTGGAACCCAAATGGTATAGTCAATGTAACCCTCAAAAGGACCAACATATTTAGCTTGCACAACACCATAATAATCAACATATAAGAAATGGTGTGGATTGTTAGTTCCCGCGGAGATTCTACAAGTAGTGTTGTCCCTCATGACACTATTACTCGAAGCAACATTGCTTGCTTGTGAGGGAGTGCTATGAGTAGTGTTGTCCCTAATGACAATACTACCCGAGGAACCATTGTTGGCCTTCTTCTTGTTCTTCTTCTTGGCAACATAGCCAAGACCTTGCTTTCCCACTTGTGGCCTTGGAGCACTCAATTGTGGTCTAGCAACAACCACATGAGGACTAGGGGCCACCACTTGTGGGGTAGAGACCACAACCTTCTCAACTTGAGGGCCTTTTCCCCTGAGCCTTGCAAGCTCATCTTTCAACCTAGCATTTTCCTCAATAATATTTGCACGATCACAAGAAGAAGTAGAGGTGCTAGGGTTGTTAAGTTGATTAAGTTGAGTTTGAAGTTGTTCATGCAACTCTTTGACGGAAGACTGTTGACTCTCCAAAGCTTTGTGAGCCTAGGTTAGTTTTTCAAACTCCTCGGTTAGTTTACCATGACCAGCACCAAACTCAACCTTAACCTTTTTAGCCTTTTTATATTTAGCAATTGCAAGGTCACGTTCCTTAGTGATATTAGAAACAAGTTCATTATGAGTGTCTTCAATAGATTCAAGTTCCTCCTCAAGAGAAACTCTACCATCATGCTCTTCCTCAAGAGTCATAGTGAGGGATGCAATTTCATCCGCATCCCTTCTTTCAACATCACCTTTATTCTTAAGAGCTTCTTGGGCCTCTTCCAATTGGCTCATGAGATGTTCGAAGTACTTCTTGGTCTCCCTTGCATGTTAGACATAAAACGTTCCAAGGAGAGCATTTCATCTTCTACTCTAAGACTAGCAAGATTTTCTAGTTCACTTGGGGTCTTAGAGTTGGGAGAAGTTGATACCTCCGAGGCCTTAGCCATGAAGCACTTGGCATTTGGGTGAGGATGATTTTCATTGGGGGATTCAAAGAGAGATGAAGATGATGGAGTAGAGGCAATAGCTAGAGCGGCCACTTCACTTGTGGTTTCTTCTTCTTCTTCATCACCCCGGAATCATATTCCTCTTGAGTCACTAGCACAAACTTGGTGGGAGCTTTCTTGTTGAAAGATTTCTTATTGAAATGAGGTTTCTTGTACTCAACCTTGGACTTGTCCTTGCGAACGAGCTTGCCACTATGGTGTTCTCTATTTTCATAGGGACACTCCGCAATAAAGTGGTGCTTATCTTGACAATTGAAGCAATACCTCACTTTTTGAGCCCCATCATTGACATAGCAAGACTTGGTCTTCTCCTCAACAAATTTCTTGGCCTTGGGAGGATTCCTCCAAAACTTTTGCACGGTGAGAGCAATGATATCCTTGAGCACGGGATCATACTCTTGATCCTTCAATGGAGCCAACACCTCATTGCCTTCTTCTTCATACTCAACCTCTTGTGACACAACCTTGGTCTTCAAAGCAACCGATGCCCCTTTGTGCATTCCTATAGCCCTAGCACGGTTGTCAAGAGCATTCTTGGTTTGCACTTGATAGGAGCACATTTCTTGCATAACTTGAGTTGAGGTCATAGAAGGGAAATCATATCTTCTTTGAATGCTCTTCAAGTCCGCGCCCTCAAATGGCATTAGGGCAATCATGTACTTACTCTTGATCCAAGCATCATCAATGTACTTCGCACCAACATTTGAGAATGCGGTGGAAAGAGTCTTGAGTCTTCGGTACATGTCTTCATGGTTCTCTCCATCATGCATATAGAACCCTTCGGCCTCATTGGTCAAGGCATCATATCTATTCCTTTGCATGCTCTCATTGCCCACAAACATGACGACAAGAGCGTCCCATGTTTCCTTGGCGGTGGAATATTGTTGAAGATGCGGCATGTGGTTAGGACCCACGGCTTGTTGGAGAATTTACAAGGTGGCGTAGTTGAGTTGACAATCTACGACTTCTCTTCTTGTTAGGTTCTTGGGGTCATGTGGCTTGTATCCATCACGAGTGACCCTCCAAAGCTCTATACAAGCAGAGTTCAAGTGAGTCTCCATGTAATATTGCCATTCACGAAAAGAAAATGCATCAATTTTAGGTGGATCTCCCCTAGGGATTATATGAAGATGTGGGACATGAGGATCGGGAGAATAGCGTCCTTTTACGGAGTGATATTCTTCATCTCCTTCCGTACCTTTTTCGGTGGAGTTTTCAGCAGAAGCATCTTTAGGTAGTTCACCATCTACCCCTTTCTTGGCGCCCTCCGGAATTTTGTCCGGAGGAGATGAGCCGGTGATCTCCGGTCCTTTGGATTTCAAGAGTTGCATCAAGACTTGACGCAACTCATCAATTTTGGTGTCTATGGATGAGGTCAATGAATTTTTCAACTCATTGAGATCATTCATAGAGACCGGTAACTCAGAACTTGCGGTCTCCGCCTCATCGACCATACTTAAACTCTTAGGCCGTTAAGCCCGATATAAGAGCCGAGGCTCTGATACCAATTGAAAGTAAAGTATGGGAACCTAGAGGGGGGGGGGTGAATAGGTGCTATGACCAATTTTAATTTTTCTTTAAAAATTAGGCTTGACACAAAGGTAAATTCTCTAGATGATGCAACTATGGTGAATTTACCTATATGACAAGGACAAGCACAATAACAATACATGCAAGAGTAAAGGAGGAAGGGAACGAGGTAACCGATATGAAGCACATGGAGACACGATGTATTCCCGAGTTCGTCCTTGTTAAGGGAGTACGTCTCGTTGGAGGGGTGTGAGCTCGCCACGAAGGCCTACTCAACGCCACAAAGGCCTCACCCTATTCTCCGATGAACCCCCCACAAAGGCCTAGTCCACCTTCCACTATTGATCCCCTTTGAGGCAGGAATCGATTCCTTTACAAACAAGCTTGGGGCACACACCCACAACCAAATTGGGGGCTCCCAACAATCTCAAATCACCAACAAGTGTAGTAATGGAGTCTAGGTTTTCCACAAGGAAACCCTAGACTAGATCCCTCTAGAATATGAGGGGAAAATGAAGATCGGCTCGGTGAAGATGTAGATCAGGGTCTTCTCCTTCAATCCTCCAAGTATCAACGAGTTTTGGTGGAGGGATTGGGAGAAATCTAACTTTGGAGGCTCAATAAATGCTTGTCTTCAATGCTGGAGCGAGCAACCTTTTGGGAAAGAAGGGGATGGGGTATTTATAGCCCCTCCCCAAACTAGCCGTTTGACCCTTTTTCGTGCCTAGGGGTACTACCGCTGGGATCAGCGGTACTACTGCTACCTGGCAACGTGAGCGGTACTAGATAGTTCCAGACACAGGGCGCGAGCGGTACCATCGCAGAAGTACCGTGGTACTCCAGCAGCGATACTACCGCGAGTTGAAAGTGCAATTTCGATATCTCGATGTTTTGTGTGTTTGTTAACAACATAAATAAGTTACTAACCGTATGTGCTATTTTGTCAAAAGATTTGGTCTTAAATCAGCACATGTACGGTGTCGAAGAAATCGAAGATCAACGGATTTTCTCTGGCCTGAAAAAGAGCTTCTAAGTGAAGCCCGGAATTATTCCGGACCAGCCCAGAATTATTCCGGGCCATTCCGGCCACAACGGGAAAATGCTCTGTTGCAATCCGGATTATTCCGGGTGATTCCGGGTGACGGAATTATTTCGGGCCATTCCGGCCACAACCGGAAAATGTTCTGTTGCAATCCGGAATTATTCCGGACCATTCCGGACCAATCCGGAGCAGCCCGGAATCATTCCGACTTGAACGTGAATATCTGTGTTGGCATACGGATTGCTCCGGAATTATTCCGGGCGCCGGAATTATTCCGTGCCATTCCGGCCTGGTCGCAAATGGGCCAAAAAATGGCTAGTTTTAAGTGAGGACTATAAATAGGGCCTCTCTTTCTTCCCCAAGGGTTAGCTCCACCAGCATTGAAGACTCCATTGATTGAGTTCACCCACCAAGCTAGATCTCCCTCCTCCTCCACCCAAACTTGTTGAAACTTTGAGGATTGAAGGAGCAGCCCCGGATCTACATCTTCACCAACCGGTTTTCTATTTCCCCCTCATTAGCTTGAGGGATCTTGGCCTAGGGTTTCCTCTTGTGTAGAACCTAGGATTCTTGCTACTCTTGGTGATTTGTGATTGTTGGGAGCCCCCAATTAAGTTGTGGGTGTGTGCCCCAAGCTTGTTTGTAAAGGATTCGATCCCCGCCTCAAAGGGGTTCAATAGTGGAAGGTGAACTAGGCCTTTGTGGCGGAGTTCATCGGAGAATAGGGTGAGGCCTTTGTGGCGTTGAGTAGGCCTTCGTGGCGAGCTCACACCCCTCCAACGAGACGTACTCCCTTAACAAGGAGGAACTCGGGAATACACCGTGTCTCTGTGTGCTTTCATCGGTTACCTCGTTCCCCTACCTTTTACTCACTTGTACTTGTAGCATTTATTGTAGTACTTGTTGTATTAAGTGTTGTCCTTGTTTCATTAATTGCTTGTATTGCCATATAGGTAAATTCACCATTAGTTGCACTATCTAAAGAATTTACCTTTATGTCAAGCCTAAACTTTAAGAAAAATTAAAATTGGTCGTAGCACCTATTCACCCCCCCTCTAGATGCCCATACTTTACTTTCAATTGGTATCAGAGCCTCGGCTCTTCTATCGGGCTTAACCGCCTAAGAGTTTTAGTATGGGAGACGATTTGGACACCGAAACGTCCGTGGCTAGTGTGTCCATGCATGATCTCAATGAGTTGAGAAAGTCATTGACCTCATCCATAGATACCAAGTTTGATGAGTTGCGCCAAGTCTTAGCGCAAATCATCAAAGCCAAAGGACCGGAGGCAGCCGAATCTACCCCTCCGGAAACTAATCTGGAGGGCACCAAGAAAGGGGTAGATGGTGATCCATATAAAATTGCTTCCGCCGAAAACTCCACTAAGACGGGTATGGAAGGAAGCAGAGAATTTCACGCCGTTCCCGGAAGTTATTCTCCCGATCCTCCCGTTCCCCATCCTCATATAATCCCTAGAGGAGATCCACCTAAAATTGATGCTTTTTCTTTTCGTGAATGGCAATATTACATGGAGACTCACTTGAACTCTTCTTGTATAGATCTTTGGAGGATCACTCGTGATGGATACAAGCCATTTGATCCCAAGAACTTAACAAGAAGAGAAGCCGTAGATTGCCAACTCAACTACACCACTTTGTCCATTCTTCAAGAAGCTGTGGGTCCTAACCACATGCCGCATATTCAACAATATTCCACCGCCAAGGAAACAGGGGACGCTCTTGTCATCATGTTTGTGGGCAATGAGAGCATGCAAAGGAATAGATATGATGCCTTGACCAATGAGGCCGAAGGGTTCTATATGCATGATGGAGAGGATCATGTGGACATGTACCGGAGACTCAAGACTCTTGCCACCGCCTTCTCAAATGTTGGTGCCAAGTACATTGATGATGCATGGATCAAGAGGAAGTACATGATTGCCATAATGCCATTTGAGGACGTGGACATAAGAGCATTCAAGGAAGACATGATTTCTCTTCCATGACCTCAACTCAAGTAATGCAAGAAATATGCTCGTATAAAGTGCAAACCAGGAATGCTCTTGACAACCGAGCTAGGGCCATTGGAATGCGCCAAGGAGCATCCGTTGCTTTGAAGGCCAAGGTTGTGTCAAGAGAGGTTGAGTATGAAGAAGAAGGAGAAGAGGCGTTGCCTCCTTTGAAGGAAGAAGACTATGATCCCGTTCTAAAGGATCTCATTGCTCTCACCGTGCAAAAGTTTTGGAGCAATCCTCCAAAGGGCAAGAGATTTGTTGAGGAGAAGACAAGGTCTCGCTATGGCAATGATGGGGCTCAAAAAGTGTGGTCTTGCTTCAATTGTCAAGATGAGCACCATTTCATTGCGGAGTGTCCCTATGAGAATAGAGAGCTCCATAGTGGCAAGCTCATTCGCAAGGACAAGTCCAAGGTTGAGTACAAGAAACCTCATTTCAAGAAAAAATCTTTCAACAAGAAAGCTCCCACCAAGTTTGTGCTAGTGACTCAAGAGGAATATGATTCCGGGGTGATGAAGAAGAAGAAGAAACTACAAGTGAAGTGGCCGCTCTAGCTATTGCCTCTACTCCATCATCTTCATCTCTCTTTGAATCCCCCAATGAAAATCATCCCCACCCAAATGCCAAGTGCTTCATGGTTAAGGCCACGAAGGTATCACCTTCTTCCAACTCTAAGACCCCTAGTGAACTAGAACATCTTGCTAGTATTAGCATAGAAGAGGAGAGGGTCTCCTTGGATTGTTTTATGTCTAACATGCAAGGGGAGACCAAGAAGTACGTTGAGTATCTCATGAGGCAATTGGGAGAGGCCCAAGATGCTCTTGAGAAGAAAGGTGAGGTTGAAAGAAGGGATGCGGATGAAATTGCATCCCTCTCTATGACTCTTGAGGAAGAGCATGATGGTAGAGTTTCTCTATAGGATGAACTTTAATCTATTGAATTAACTCATAATGAACTTGTCTCTAACATCACTAAGGAACGTGATCTTGCTATTGCTAAATATAAAAAGGCTAAAAAGGATAAGGTCGAGTTTGGGGTTGGTCATGGTAAACTAACCGAGGAGTTTGAAAAGCTAACTGAGGCTCACGAAGCTTTGGAAAGCCAACACTCATCCCTCAAAGAGTTGCATGAATAACTTCAAACTCAACTTAATCAAACTAACAATCCTAGCACCTCTACTTCTTCTTGTGATCATGCAAATATTATTGAGGAAAATGCTAGGTTGAAGGATGAGCTAGCAAGGCTCAAGGGCAAAGGCCCTCAAGTTGAGAAGGTTGTGACTCCTTCCCCACAAGTGGTTGCCCCGAGCTCTAATGTGGTCATTGCTAGACCACAATTGAGTGCTCCAAGGCAACAAGTGGGCAAGGAAGGTCTAGGCTATGTTGCCAAGAAGAAGAACAAGAAGAAGAAGAAGAACAAGAAGAAGACCAACAATGGTGCTTCGGGTGGTATTGTCATTAGGGACAACACTACTCCTAGCACACCCGCTCAAGCAAACAATATTGCCTCGAGTAATAGTGTCATGAGGGACAACACTACTCGTAGCATCTCCGCGGGAACTAACAATCCACACCATTTCTTATATGTTGATTATTATGGTGTTGTGCAAGCTAAATATGTTGGTCCTATTGAGGGTTTCATTGACTATACTATTTGGGTTCCAAAGACACTTGTTGCTAACATGAAGGGACCCTCCTCGGGTCCTAACTCTAGTCAATGATCTCTTGAAGGACTTTGCTTCCGGTGGGACTAAATGGATAATTGATAGTGGATGCACTAGCCATATGACCGTAAGCAAAGAACTTGTGATGGAGTTGCGCTCAAATGACATACAAGCAACCGTCACTTATGGAGACTCGTCCTCGTCTAAGGTATCCGGATTCGGCAAGGTTGTGGTCGCTCCCGATATCACTATCGTGAACGTCATGCTTGTCGAATCCCTTGGTTACGATTTACTTTCCGTCCGCTCTCTTGGAAAGATGGGTTTCTCCGTCTTTTTTGATGTTGATATTGTGGTCCTTTTGAGGAGCAAGACTCTTGACGTCGCTTACGTGGGACATGTTGAAAATGAGTTGTTTGTGGTGGACTTTTCGAAGTCTACCAACACTCAAGCAATGTGTCTTTTCGGAAAGGCGGACTTGGGATGGTTGTGGCATCGCCGCCTATCCCATGTCAACATGAGAACTTTGCAAAGTCTTCACAAAGGTGGCCTTATTGTCGGACTAAAAGAAGTTTTTTTACTTTGCAAAGGATTGCGTTTGTAGGTCGTGTGTTGAAGGAAAGATGCATGACAAGGTGCACAAGGCCAAGACTATTATTTCATCAAAGAGGATCTTGGAGCTTCTCCATGTTGATCTCTTTGGTGTCGTGCCCGAGGCAAGTCTTGGTGGCAAGAAGTATTGCTTGGTGATTGTCGATGATTATTCAAGATACACTTGGGTTTATTTCTTCAAGTGCAAGAGTGAAACTCAACAAACCATCATCGACTTATCCAACGAAGTGCAACGTCAACACAATATGAAAATCATGGCTATTAGGAGTGATAATGGTTCGGAGTTCAAGAACTACACTTTGAATGAATTCCTTAGTGAAGAAGGCATTCGTTATCAATACTCCGCCACTTACACTCCTCAACAAAATGGTGTTGCCGAAAGGAAGAATCGCGCCCTCTTGTATACGGAAAGAACCATGTTGGCGGAGTACTCTTCTCCCCAATATTTATGGGCCGAGGCCATATCCACCGCATGCCACTCCTCCAACCGCCTCTACATCCGCAAAGGCTTGGACAAGACTCCATATGAGATCCTCACCGGCAACAAGCCCAACGTCTCCTACTTTCGTGTATTCGGTTGTAAGTGCTTTTATTTGATCAAGGGTGTTAGGTTGTCTAAATTTCAATCCTAAACTATTGAGGGTATATTTGTTGGTTACGGTGCCGAATCCCACACTTATAGAGTCTTTGACAAAGCCTCACGGATTGTCATAGAATCTTGTAGCGTGGCTTTCGAGGAAAATGATGGCTCCCAAGTGGCGCAATTTCATGTTTCTAATGTAGATGTTGAAATACCTCAAGAAGCCATAGGAAGGATGGGTGTGGGATTTTTCCGCCCCATTGAGGGACACCTTATGGCGACTCGAGAAGGACTATACTCTACTCAAGTGGAGCCCAGAAAGCGCATGGTTCCCCCATATGTGGTTTTGGTAATTAATGACAATCCTTATGGACTAATGTTTTCATTGAGTTATCCTTGTAGATCTTGTCCATAGGAAATAATGGAGTTCATGTGTTGAACTCTATTAGCTTCCTTGATGGCCATTGTTATATTCATGGATTTATATGAAGAATGGTCATGGTTGGAGTTGAGCTTATTGCTAGTGTGTCTTGAAGAAAAGGATTAGGTGATCTTTCATTATCATCTTCAAGACATCATCATTTGAAGTGATAAGAAAAGATACAAGGTTGATCAAGCAAGTGATCAACACACAAAGCTACAAAGATATACCATGTGGGATTATGTATCTCATGGTATGGTAAGCAATTATCAATATAGCTTTGTGAACTAACCCATGATATGTGTGTGTCGCTTCTCTATGTGTGGTTAGGTATCTTTCCATGGGCATGAACCAAAAGATTTCATATAGCCCATGGTCTATGTCGTCGTCAAGCGGTGTTCGTCATCTAGCTTGACGTGGAAGCTCAAGTGAAGCATCTAGAAGATATCCTATGCTTGATGCTTGCCACCCTTTTTGAGATTGTGGCCTTGTGAAGATTTGCCGAAGGATCTCTCCCATAATGGTGTATGGGGGAGCTAGTCTCTCCCATAATGGTGTATGGGGGAGCAACTTGCAAGTCTTTATCAAGCGGAGCTTGTGCTAGCAAGCGCAATCAAGAAAGAAGATCCAACTTGAGAGAGTCAAGATCGTCATCATCTAGCTCAAGTGCAATGCTCAAGGCAAAGGTATAATATTGATAGGTTTTCTATTTTACCGGTCTCGTGTCTTTGGGAGACCGGGTTATAGAATAGATAGTCGTACTATCAAGAGGGGCTCTCAAGTGAGTAACTTGATCGAATCGTTCTGGAGAGCTCAAACCTTTGCATACTTTGCATATCATCTTTCTTGGTTCTTATTTGGCTTTTGTCTCCTTTGGATTTTAGTGCTTGTCGTGATCTTCATCACAAGCCTTGGTTTCTCGAAAATGGATTTCGTAAGAAGAACTTGTTGCGATTTCGGTGGTGAAAATATCCGGTTCAGCTTTGAGAATGTTAACACACCTTCCATGTATGGTAACTTCTCCATTACTTTTTTGTTTGGATAGTCCTTTTTAATACATTTCCAACCCATTTGGATTCACCTAATTCGGAGTTCATTCGCAAAAGTTATGTGTGTTTTCGTGTTGGAGGTTTTACCGGGTGTTCCTATTTGAGAGGTCTAAACCTTTGCCCATTTGGTTTTATCTTTCATTTATGGACAATGATGTTTATCTGCATATTCTTGTAGTAATCGTCTTTGCTATTTCAACGAGCCCAAGAACATCGAAAACGGAGTCCATATGCAAAAGTTATAGCATTTCTCGTATCGGTTTTCAGTCACACTGTTGCAATCCGAAATTATTCTGGACCATTCCGGACCATCCGGAATTATTCCGACCTCAACGGGAAAATGCTCTGTTGCCATCCAGAATCGCTCCAGAATCGATTCCGGGCCATTCCGGACTCCGGAATCATTCCGGACCATTCCGGAATGGACGGAAAAAGCGGAAAACGGCTAGTTTTTGAGCACCTATTTAAGGGGCTTTCTTCCCCAAAGTCCCCAAGACTTTCCGAGCCCGTTTTTGCTCTCTCTCTCCACTATTGTTGACTTTGGAAAGCTTTCTCCTCTCTCAATCCCTCCAATGATTCTTGCATATCTTTGAGGGAGAAGTTAGATGAGATCTAGATCTACATTTCCACCAATCCATTCTTCTTCTTAGTGAGGGAAACCTTGTAGATCTTGATCTTGGAGTTCTTGGTGTTTCTCCATTGTTCTTCCTCTATTATTCCCCCATAAGCATTTGTTGGTTTGTTGGAATTTTAGAGTGGAGAATTTGAGCACTTGTGCTCTTGCCATTTGCATCGGTTGCATCGGTTTGGTCTCTCCACAAGGATTCGTGGAAGTGAAAGATTGTGAGATTGTTACTCTTGGGTCTTGGACCCTAGACGACTTGTGGTGTTCTTGGGAGCCTCCAATTGAGTTGTGGATGTGTGCCCCAAGATTGTGGTGACACCGAGAGCCTCCAATTAAGTTGTGGATGCGTGCCTCGGGTTTGAAGGTTGCCAATAGTGGAAGGTGAACTAGGCCTTTGTGGCGAGGTTCATCGGAGAATAGGGTGAGGCCTTTGTGGCGTTGAGTAGGCCTTTGTGGGGAGCTCACACCCCTCCAACGAGACGTACCCCCCTTGTGGGAGGAACTCGGGAATACATCATCGTCTCCGTGTGCCTCGGTTATTTCTATACCCGAGATTTTTACTTATGCAATTTACATTGTGATAGCCTTCGCGCTTGAAGTTATATATCTTGATATCACCTTGTTACTTTTCTTGCTTAGCATAAGTTGTTGGCGCATCTAGTTGACCCTAGAATATTTAGGTTGTATGCTTATTAATTTAAACACCTAGTTTATTTCCGCATTTAGCAAGTTTTAACCGGAAAAGTTTTTATCGCCTATTCACCCCCCTCTAGGCGACGTCGTTGTCCGTTCAATTGGTATCAGAGCCTCGTCTCTCTTATTAGGCTTTACATCCTAGAGAGTACAATGTCATTTAGAGAAATAGAGCATGATCCCGCTTTTATATTCTATGGTAGAAATTATGATGTTTGGAAAATTCGCATTCTTAATTTTCTTACGGACATGGGTCCAAAGTATGTTAAGAGAATTGTAGATATGGATTTTCCTCCTCCAAAGAATTCTCAAGATTTATCTTTAGAGGATGAGGAAAACTCTTATCTCGAAACTCTTGTATCTAATGGTCTCTTCTGCGTTTTGAGCGATGTAGTTGTTGATTCAATCATGCCTTTTCGGAACGCTCATGAGCTATGGACAAAACTTCAAGATATATATGATGTGTCCAACATTATTGAGGATGATTGTTCTTCATCCACTTCTATCCGTGATGAGTTCACATCTTTCTCCACTCCACCAACATGTGATTTGTCACAAGGTAATGATATGGTGAGTGGTGATAGAAATTGCATTGTGGATAGTGAATTTGCTATTGATTATACTTCATCTCTATCCCATTGCAATGATCTATCTTTGGACTTAATATCTTCTAGCACTCAAAGTTCCATACATTCTAGTATTGATAGTCCTTGCGTATCATGTAATAGTTGTTCAACTAAATCTCATGATGATATGCTTCCTATGTATTGTTTTCATGAAAACAATGCTTCCATTTCCTCTAGTACTTGTGTGGCTAACAATGTAGAGGAATCCCACTTTTTGGTGGAACAAGACATGGACCTTTATGGCGCTTCAAGTATATCTTCATCATCGCCATCCTTTTCTCATATGTGCCTATGGTAAGGATCAAAGGTATCTCCACCTTTGGAACCCACTACATCTTGTGATGATGAGGATGAGGATTTAATTTGTGGAGAGTATGAGGATGAGGTCTCTTTAATGGAGAAGGGTGAGTTGGTTCTTCGTGATATCCCTAAAGGTAGTAAAGCTATCACCCCTTTGAGTGAAATTTTAGCTTTTGCTATTAATAGCTCTAAAATCATTGAAAAGAAAGGTGAGATTGAAAGAAGTGATGCCGATGAAAAGGCATCCCTCACTATGTCTCTTGAGGAAGAGTATGAGCTCCGAGTTACTCTTGAGGAGAAACTTGAATCTATTGAGGAGCTCTATAATGAAAAAATTGCCTATCTCACTAAAGCACGTGACCATACTAATGCTAAATATAAAGTGCTTAAAAGTGAAAAGGTTGAATTTGTTATTGGCAATGCTAATCTAATTGAGGAAAACTCTAGGTTGAAGAATGAGCTTGCCAAGTTGTCTTCTTCTATTTCTAATGATGCTTGTGCTACTAACTCCACATCTTGTAAAGCATCTATTTTGAAGGAGAATGTTGAGCTAAGGGCTCAACTTGAGTTAATGACTAGCAAGTGTGGGAAATTGGAAGAAAGTCATGAAAAGCTATCTAGCTCTCATGAGGATCTTCTAGAATCCCATACCAAGCTAAAATTAGCTCTTGAGGCTATCACTACAAAGGTAACATCTTTTGAGCCTCATGTGGTTACTAGCACAATATATTCTAGTAATGCTATATTGACTTGTGCTCGTATTAGTAATTCATCCTCTCATAATGTTTCTACATCTTGTGATGAATTGCTTTCCTTGCCTTGTTACTCTAACAATGAAGCATCTACTTCCTCTAGCTCTTGTGTCGATTCTAACCATGTAGAGGAAATTAAAGAGCTCAAGGCCCAAGTCACTTCTTTGAAGAAAGACTTGGAAAAGAGTCATGAAGGGAGTTCCACCCTTGACAAGATGTTGAGAGTGCGAAGACTTCCCAATGACAAGATTGGACTTGGATTCAACTCCAATATCAAGAACAAGTCCAAGATTGACAAGAAGAAGGGCCAAGAGCAAGTAAAAGATCCGACCAAGATTATTTTCTTCAAGTGCAAGATTGAAGGGCATCATGTTATATCTTTCCCTTTGAAGAAGAAGTCTCTAAGTGAGAAGCAACTAGGGAAGCGGCCTCTTGTTCAATCTCATGCTCAACCACGAGTTGAACAATGACCACCTCCTATGAAGACTCAAGCCAATGATACTCAAGTTGAGGAGCCTATTAAGAAGAAAGAGAAGAGTCGATGTTGCTACCTTTGTTGTGAGAAGGGACACCTTGCTTCTTCATGCACTAATGGTACATTATCCAACCCTATCCTTGTTGATGATGTGTATTCCATTCGGAAGGATAATGTGGGCAATGTGTTTGCCAAGTTTGTTGGTACTCAAAGTGGTGTCAAGAATAGAACCATTTGGGTTGCCAAACCTATTGTGACTAACCTCTTAGGACCCAACTTGGTTGGGGACCAACAAGCTCAAACTTGATCAATAGGTGTTGTTGGAGGGCATTGGAGACTTGGCTATCTCGTGAAGAATTAAGGGATCTTCATAAATTATATTTCCTCAAGCCAAGTCACTTGGATTATATATATCTCTTATCCAATGTTCCTCCTTGCGGTAACTTGTATCTAATTCATATATTCATTGAAAGTTGCATGCTCCCTTGCATATGTTAGTTTTGTTTCTAGCATGTGTTTGTATATGTCATGCTTACTACTTACCTATCTTGAGTAATCTAGTTATGGTTGTTGGTTTGCATTCCATGTACTTGTTTGCTTTGTGTTGAGCCTTCATTGCAATTCTTGCTTATTTTAGTTGGCTCTTTGAGAGATAATGGACTATCCCATTTTGGGGAAGTAATATGCTCTTGGCACTTTACTATCCTAAAATGTGTGTACATGAGGAATACCACTTAATGTTGATATATCAATATTATCTTGTCTCTATATGGTATGTCTTCCTCATGAGAAATTCAAATTCTAATGTCCATTAACTTTCTCTTGTTGGATTTATTTTCTTTGCCTCTTGTTTAAAAAAATGGATTATCACATTATGGGGGAGTAATAAGTTATGTGCATATTACAAGCCTATAAAATGTGAACATGTGAGGTATTGCCACCTAGAATTAATATTGTTAGTTATCTTTTTGTTATGTGGCATGTTGCTCAAACAAGTTCCATGTTTTATTAAATGTGTTTTTGTCTCTCTTGTTTTGGTATCTTGTTTGTAAGAGAGTTTCTTGTTGATTTGCTTTTTCGGGTTTTATTTGAAACCTTCAAGAATCTCTATCTAAGCATGTTTTTCTATTCCTATCTTTTGTCACATGCTTATGTTTTGTGAATATGATTGTGAACAAATCTACCACCGAGAAATATCTCCATACATCTCTTGTCTTTGACAAGTGATAATAATTTGTGGTAAGTTTATTGATCATATTTACTTTGGCCTTTGCTCAAAAAAAAATTCCTTGTTTCTTGCCAATGTTTTGTTTGGTTTAATTCCCTTGTGTCTTCCTTGCTCTACTCAAATTTTTTGTTGTGCTTTCTTGTGGTAGGAAAAGCAATGATCCCATACATGTGCACTTATGTTAAAAGTCATACTTCTTTGGGTTGCACTATTCTGGGGGAAGCTATCCTACATTGAGTAGATCACCGTTCTTTATAATTGGTATTGCATCTAATTGTTTTTATTTAAACATGACTAGTGTTTGAATAATATATATGGACAGTAATGATTCCATTGTGTGCATTTTTTATTCAAATGCAAGATCATAAATAATGCACTATTCTTGGAAGAACTATCCTGTATGCGTTTGAACACTTGTTGTCTTTAAATTTGTATTTTATCCCAATGACTTGTCTCTTTGGAAGACGAACATTTTTCATTTTGGTACTTTGTGTGCTATCATGAAAAGTGTAGAGGGTTTGTTTATTCTTTGATGTTTTTTTGGTATCTTTTCTATTTGGTTTCCTCAATCATGTGTTGATTTGGGTCTTGATATAATTTGGACAATTCTCTTTCTTTTCACTCTTACGAGTGGCTTATTGGTTTAATTGGTTCTTTGTCCAATTTGTATCTTGTTTTGGTTCTTGAAAGTTTTGTGCATGCATATTTACTATGTATATCTTTTGACATGCTTACTTTCGTTGATCCAATATATAGGATAAACTCCATCAAATCCTAAATGGCTAAGATGTGCATGAAATTCAAATTCATATTAATATGCACATATTTATGTGGAGTTTGTCCTATGTATTTTAGTTTTTCTAACCACTTTGGACCCAATGAGTTTGGGTACCATTTTGTACTTGAATTTTGTTTTTAGGTACAATGGAGATACATTGGTTGCTTGCTCCATTCATAAGGAAGGTGTTCTCACCATCGTATTATAGGAGTCAAGCCATGATGATTAAAGAACTCACATCCTCTTCATCACTAATGTCTTCTCGGTAACAAGTATCTATCTCATGCATACATTTCTAGTTTTCAACCTTGTGTAGGTTGTATCTTGGCATGAATTCCTTTTGTTGCATTTCATATGGTTTTTGCAAGTGTATTATCAAAACATCTTTATTGCAAATATGAGTAAGCCGGGATGATTACATATCTAGGGGATATTTATAATCATTTTATGATTCACCAATCCCAAGTATATTAATCTAGCAACTTCTACTCGAAGTCTCTCATATGCAATATTGATGAATTCTCAAAAACCATTAGAATCTTTTGTGATATGCGTTACCTTTCTCGAAGCATTCCTATCACTTTTCCCTTGTGATATTTGTGATGCTTTGATGAGTTTTGTTTGTTCATCTATATCCCCTTATGATTAAACTAAGCTTAGTGCTTTGCTTTCAAGCAAAAATCTTATTGGTATATTTATGAACCTCTCTTGGATATCATGTTCTTCACCTTTGTACCTATTTTGTGTGTGCATGTTTCTTTGTGGATATAAATCTTTGTGATTGGTGTCCACTTAGAAACTTATACACACGGCAATAGTTACATCTTAATTTGATATTCTTTTTCTTTAGTGACCACATTTTATTGCTTTATATTCTTTGGTGGTTCCTAAAAGGCACAAGCTTTGATTTTCTTTTGGTATTCCTTTTTCATCTTAATAAGCTTGTGGACCCATGTGTTGTATCCTTTGATGATTTGTGTGTATGGGAAAGACATGATATGCACTATGTGCCTCTTTTATTAAAAGACTATGTTGATGATTTTATCATCCTATTAGTCTCCTAAAAATGTTTTTCGTTGTCACACCTATCTACTTCGGTTGAGTAATTCTTTATTTGTCGCTTCTTGATCTTAATTGCTCAATTTTTTTGTTTGTTTGCAAGTTGCTTTGCTTCATTCCCAATCTATTCTCTTGCTCTTGTTTGTGTTCAAAATTATCTAGAAGGGAGTGATGATTCCATTTTGTGCACATTATATAGTAATTAAAATCTAACATTGTGCATGTACCATTGGGGAGTTCCCTCTTGATTTTCTAGAACACTTGGTTGATCTTATCATAATATTGTTTTTGGTCAATCGGGTTTTCGGATCCTTTGGTTGGTTTCTTCTTTGTGAAAGTATCCTTCAATTTGTCTTTTCTTATAAATCTTTGTATCCTCAATATAGTTTTATCTCCCTCCATCTATTCGTAGTTGGACATATGCACTTAATTTCACTCATATCATGAGGAATGCATACACTATGGGGGAGCTCTTATTATATTGGCCTTCTAGTCTTTTTTCCCATTTCGGCAATGGATGCCAATGGGGGAGAAGTTTAGAGGGTTTAAGGGAATTTGGTTTATGCTTTAGTTTCGTTCTTAAGCATTTGCCTTTGCATGCTATTGCATCCTTGCTCTTTGTTTAGCATGGTTGCTTAATTCATCATATAAACCCTCGTAAAAAGGGATTGTCATCAATTACGAAAATGGGGGAGATTGAAAGCGCATGGTTCCCCCATATGTGGTTTTGGTATTTAATGACAATCCTTATGTACTAATGTATTCATTGAGTTATCCTTGTAGATCTTGTCCATAGGAAATAATGGAGTTCATGTGTTGAACTCTATTAGCTTCCTTGATGGCCATTGTTATATTCATGGATTTATATGAAGAATGGTCATGGTTTGAGTTGAGCTTATTGCTAGTGTATCTTGAAGAAAAGGATTAGGTGATCTTTAATTATCATCTTCAAGACATCATCATTTGAAGTGAGAAGCAAAGATACAAGGTTGATCAAGCAAGTGATCAACACACAAAGCTACAAAGATATACCATGTGGGATTATGTATCTCATGGTATGGTAATCAATTATCAATATATATTTGTGAACTAACCCATGATATGTGTGTGTCTCTTCTCTATGTGTGGTTAGGTATCTTTCCATGGGCATGAACCAAAAGGAAGATTTCATATAGTCCATGGTCTATGTCGTCGTCAAGCGGTTTTCGTCATCTAGCTTGACGTGCAAGCTCAAGTGAAGCATCTAGAAGATATACTATGCTTGATGCTTTCCACCCTTTTGGAGATTGTGGCCTTGTGAAGATTTGCTGAAGGATCTCTCCCATAATGGTGTATGGGGGAGCTAGTCTCTCCCATAACGGTGTATGGGGGAGTAACTTGCAAGTCTTCATCAAGCGGAGCTTGTGCTAGCAAGCACAATCAAGAAAGAAGATCCAACTTGAGAGAGTCAAGATCGTCATCATCTAGCTCAAGTGCAATTCTCAAGGCAAAGGTATAATCTTGATAGGTTTTCTATTTTACCGGTCTCGTGTCTTTGGGAGACCGGGTTATAGGATAGGTAGTCGTACTAGCAAGAGGGGCTCTCAAGTGAGTAACTTGATCGAATCGTTATGGAGATCTCAAACCTTTGCATACTTTTCATACCATCTTTCTTGGTTCTTATTTGGCTTTTGTCTCCTTTAGATTTTAGTGCTTGTCGGGATCTTCATCACAAGCCTTGGTTTCTCGAAAATGGATTTCGTAAGAAAAACTTGTTGCGATTTCGGTGGTGATAATATCCGGTTCAGCTTTGAGAATGTTTCCACACCTTTCATGTGTGGTAACTTCTCCATTCCTTTTTTTGGATAGTCCTTGTTATTACCTTTCCAACCCATTTGGATTCACCTAATTCGGAGTTCATTCGCAAAAGTTATGTGTGTTTTCGTGTTGGAGGTTTTACCGGGTGTTCCTATATGAGAGGTCTAAATATTTGCCCATTTGGTTTTATCTTCCATTTATGTACAATTATGGTTATCTGCATATTCTTGTAGTGCTCGTCGTTGCGATTTCAACGAGCCCAAGAACATCGAAAACGGAGTCCATATGCAAAAGTTATAGCATTTCTCGTATCGGTTTTCAGTCACACTGTTGCAATCCGGAATTATTCCGGACCATTCCGGACCATCCGGAATTATTCTGACCTCAACGGGAAAATGCTTTGTTGCCATCCGGAATCGCTCCGGAATCAATTCCGGGCCATTCCGTACTCCGGAATCATTCCGGACCATTCCGGAATGGACGAAAAAAGTGGAAAACGGCTAGTTTTGGGGCACCTATTTAAGGGGCTTTCTTCCCCAAAGTCCCCAAGACTTTCCGAGCCCGTTTTTGCTCTCTCTCTCCACAATTGTTGACTTTGGAAAGCTTGCTCCTCTCTCAATCCCTCCAATGATTCTTGCATATCTTTGAGGGAGAAGTTATAGGAGATCTAGATTTACATTTCCACCAATCCATTCTTCTTCTTAGCGAGGGAAACCTTGTAGATCTTGATCTTGGAGTTCTTGGTGTTTCTCCATTGTTCTTCCTCTATTATTCCCCCATAAGCATTTGTTTCTTTGTTGGAATTTGAGAGTGGAGGATTTGAGCACTTGTGCTCTTGCCATTTGCATCGGTTGCATCGGTTTGGTCTCTCCACGAGGATTCGTGGAAGTGAAAGATTGTGAGCTTGTTACTCGTGGGTCTTGGACCCTAGACGACTTGTGGTGTTCTTGGGAGCCTCCAATTGAGTTGTGGATGTGTGCCCCAAGATTGTGGTGACACCGAGAGCCTCCAATTAAGTTGTGGATGCGTGCCTCAGGTTTGAAGGTTGCCAATAGTGGAAGGTGAACTAGGCCTTTGTGGCGAGGTTCATCGGAGAATAGGGTGAGGCCTTTGTGGCGTTGAGTAGGCCTTTGTGGGGAGCTCACACCCCTCCAACGATACGTACTCCCCTTGTGGGAGGAACTCGGGAATACATCATCGTCTCCGTGTGCCTCGGTTATTTCTATACCCGAGCTTTTTTACTTATGCAGTTTACATTGTGATAGACTTCACTCTTGAAGTTATATATCTTGCTATCACCTTGTTAGTTGTCTTGCTTAGCATAAGTTGTTGGTGCATCTAGTTGACCCTAGAATATTTAGGTTGTATGCTTGTTAATTTAAACACCTAGTTTATTTCCGCATTTAGCAAGCTTTAACCGGAAAAGTTTTTATCGCCTATTCACCCCCCCTCTAGGCGACGTCGTTGTCCGTTCAAGCCCTCCTCTACAATAAAAGAACAAGCCAAGGAGCCAAGTGTTACACCTAACCAAGAACATGTTCAAGACCCTCCTCTTATTGACCAAGACACTACGCAAGTCGTACCCACTCCTACTACTAATGCGAGTCAAGGTCAAGGACAAGATCCACCATACTCTTCATCCTCTCCTCAAGTTGAAGCAAGTGTTGAAGATATTGTTGTTGTTGATGATGATGATGATCATCAAGGCCAAGTTGGTCAAAATGGGGACCCAAATGATCAAGATGATCAAGTTATACCTCCGCGCAATAATGCGGAGATCGAAGCCTGTCGTGTCAAAAGGATAAGAAGATATTTGAAGCAAATTGATGCCCAAGACAACAAGGTCTTGGAGGATATTCAAGCTAGAAGATCCACAAGAAGGCAATTGGCATATTTTAGTGAGCATCAAGCTCATATCTCTATGGTGGAGCCTAAGAAAGTGTTTGAAGCTCTTGAGGACTCCGATTGGGTTGAAAAGCTATGCATGATGAGCTCAATAACTTTGAGCGCAACAAAGTTTGGAGATTGGTTGTGAAGCCCAAAGATTGCCACAATGTTATTGGCACTAAGTGTATTTTCAAGAACAAGCAAGATGAGCATGGCATTGTCATAAGGAACAAGGCAAGATTGGTTGCTCAAGGTTACACTCAAGTTCAAGGCATTGACTATGATGAAACCTACGCACCCGTGGCTCGCCTTGAGTCCATCCGTATCCTCCTTGCTTATGCATCTTCTCATAATTTCAAATTGCAACAAATGGATGTGAAAAGTGCTTTCTTGAATGGTCCACCAAAAGAGGAGGTATATGTTAAGCAACCTCCGGGGTTCGAGAATCTCAACTTTCGTAACCATGTTTACAAACTTGACAAGGCTCTCTATGGTCTCAAACAAGCACCTCGTGCTTGGTATGAGCACCTTACGGACTTGTTAGATGATCGTGGTTTCGAAGTTGGAAATATTGACCCCACTCTCATCTCCCAGAGAGTAAAGGGAGAGCTTTTCATATGCCAACTATATGTGGACGATATCATCTTTGGCTCAACTAACCAAGCTTTCAATAATGAGTTCTCTAAGCTTATGACTGACAGGTTCGAGATGTCTATGATGGGTGAGCTTAAATTCTTCATTGGCTTTGAGATCAAGCAATTGGCTCGTGGGACTTTCATTTCTCAACCCAAGTATACCCAAGATATGATCAAGAGGTTTAATTTCCAAGATTCTAAGATCAAGACATCTCCTATGCAAGTCAAGTGCCACCTATCTCGTAATCCGAAGGGTAAAGATGTGGATCAAAAGTTGTATCGTTCTATGATTGGTTCTTTGCTCTATCTTTGTGCATCTAGGCCCGATATCGTTTTGAGTGTAGGTGTGTGTGCAAGGTATAAAGCGGATCCTAAGGATAGCCACTTGGTGGCGGTCCATAGGATCTTTCATTATTTGGTTCATACCCCAAGATTTGGTTTGTGGTACCCAAAGGGGGCACAATTTTCTCTCAAGGGCTACATGGATTCCGATTGGGCGGGTGATCAAGATGATAGGAAGTCTACTTCCGGGGCTTGCCAATTTATTGGTAGGTCCTTGGTGAGTTGGTCTTCCAAGAAGCAAAATTGTATATCTCTCTCCACCACCGAAGCCGAGTATGTAGCCGCCGCAAGTGCTTGCACTTAATTGCTATGGATGAGGCAAACTCTCAAGGATGTGACGCCCCGAGATCGGGCACTATGCAGATTTCAGCATTTCCGCCAAAATCCACATAATAACCGATTCCAGGTTGCCACTTGTGATAACATTACAACAGTTCACGAATAATCCACAACAACAACAGAAAAGATATATACGCGAAGACTCAAACGAGTCAAGGATACAACTGATACAATACAAAGATCCAAATAACAGCGGAAGAAACAACATAGTGTCCGACTGCGGACAAGATCCAAATTGGACTAAGAATCCTGAAGATAAACGATGGCATCCAATCCCTGCCCAGGCCAAGCCGTAGGGATTCCCAAGCTAACGTCGTCAGACTTCAAACCTGTTGACTGCAATGTGGAATATGCAGCCACGAAAAGGATTCGTGGGTCAGTACGGTTAAGTACTGGCAAGTGGATAAACCATACTCACAAGAATACCAGCGTAACCAATCATCACAAGATACCAATACTTTGGGTACAACGGAAAGGAAGGGATTATTGCAAAGAAGCGGCAGCGGGCTGCACTAACTAACTACAGAAACACGCTACAACATCCGGCTAAAAGAAAGGGATAAGATAGCGCGACAAAACCAACTATAACTACTCACCAAACAATACCCATCCAATGTTACCCCCTACTAAGGAAGCAACCCAAGGAAAACTCACACTGTTGATTAAGGTGACATTCATTTTATGGTGGAGGTAATCTATATTACTAGTCAAGTTATCATTGTTAAGTGTAAGATGTCTGAGTACTTGTTAGCCAGCACTTTCACCAAGCCATCACATAACCGCGGACAACACGGCTTCTTGAGAAGATTTAACCCTGCAGGGATGCACCAATTTGGCCGTACACGTAAGAATGACCCGCCAGATGGAAAGGCCCTTCCACCAAGCGAGGCACTCAACACAACCCAACTCTTCTTCGCATCAAGCCCAAAGAACCCCGTGCAATTGAGCGCACGGCTAATCAAGCCCCACGAAGAAAAGGGGACCCTCATAGCACTCTAAGAACGTTTCTCCCTAAATGCCGACTACAAAATTTCCACCCTGGAGCCAAGGGTTCGCACCTGCATATGCATGCGGCAAATGGAAAACCCGAACTAAATGAGGCGATTTGGACGAGATGCGAATCGAATCAGAACTGCGGGGGGCGCCCATACTCGCTTCCCACATGCGGTTAGTGCGCTCATCATGGATCAATGGACAAGACCCTTTTCCTAATTAGGGTCGACACTAGCAGGCCTCAAAACCACGCCGGGCCTCCTGCCGGTGCCTTATCATCAAATTATTATTACCCAAAACATTAACATGTTGTTGATTGAATTGAAACCCAACTATCAAACTAAACAGGTGATAAGACGGACAACAAGACTTGAGCACAAAAAACACTAAGCATGCAACTACGACACGAGGGCCGACAAGGTAAACAAACAACAGTTAATAGGAAGTGGAAGGAAGGCTATATCATGGCTGCAAGGTAAACATATGATAGGATCGAGACACAAGCATCGAATCATAAGGATAGAATAGAGGCAACGGGAAGAATCGGTAACAAGTGATAAAAGGCAGCCATAGGCAGCAAGTGAGTATACTTGCCTGGAATCCAGCAAGTAGAGGTACATCCGAAGAACTTGTCGTTGCTCACATCATCTCAACGTCCTATCCGCGAAGAAGCAACGAACTAGGACAAACACCGGATGCAACAATTAATACTACGACAAAAGATCCAGCATGATCAAGATATGGATGCATGACAAGTTTAAGGATGCATCAAAGATAAACTAGTTGACATGGTAAACATATTTAAATGGGCCCATATGCAATTTGGATTGCACATGGGAAAGCCCATGAATTAATGTTGAATTAAATGATCTACAAATAACCATCATGTGAAAGTTGATTAGGATGATGCATGGATGATGAAAACAATAAGAAAACAACAATAGCTTCAGTTTGATATGTTGTTTACCAAGTTTGGAATTTTATTTATTAAGTTATGAACTTTGGCATTTTAAATGATTTAAACAAACATTTGTTGTTTTCACCAATTTTAAATGTTCAAAACAGATAACAAAATTTATATTTGGAAAGAACACAAAATTTTAGATGGAATACATATTTAATTTGTTGAATTTGGATTTTAGATGAGCAAGTTATTAAATTGACAATTTTAAATGCATTAATTAAGAAATAGTTGTTTTCAGCAATTTAATTTATTCAAAACAGAAAACAAAGTTTATATTTGGAAAGCTTATTCAATTTTGCATGTAAACCATATTTTACATGTTGGAATTGGATTTGAATTGCCCAAGTTATGAATTTTGCAATTTAAAAGGTTTATTTAAAGCATTGAATTATTGCACCACTTTTAATTAGGAAAAACAGTAAACAAATTGCATTGAAAAGGTTGAAAACATGTATCAAATGTTTCACTGAACATTTTGAGCTATTAAACATAATTTTTGGATTATTATTGAATTTATTATGCCATTTTCATAAGCATTCTTATTCTGCCCTTTTTAGTAAACAGAGGGAAACATGTTCAAAATTAATTCAATTGTGACCAAATAAAATACCAATGTGTAGAGTTTGTTAAGACAAATTTTTAGAGCCCAAGTTTGCTCAATTTGGGTGAACCAAACTCAAGTTATGAAATTCCAAAGTTTCAACTTTTAATTGCATTTTCAGTAATTAATTATTTGGTGCAAAAATTATTACAGAAACATGTTGCAAACTTGACATTAACAGAAAGAGCACAAGATTTTGAATCCATAGCAATTTGAATCGTTGCAATTGGATCAAAATTCAATTTGTTATTGATTCTACAATTAATGCATCAGATCTGTTTTCTGGAATTCGAGGGAAAAAAGAAAAGGCTGAGAAAAGGGGTGGCTTTTGCGCCTAAGGGGAATCGAACCCTGGACCTGCTGGGCGCGCGCAAGGGAGTGCTACCAGTGGGCTACTGATCCGGTTGTTGATAGGTATAGGAGCGATAGAGTTTGAGGTAACGCTTCGGAATATCATAACTGACGAATCTGAAACCGACCGGGAAACAGGACGACGATCGACGACCACGACTGCCGGCGGCAGAGGGCTGTTGCGCGTGCGGGCGGGGGCGCCTGCTGGCCGCGGAGGGAAAAGGAGAAGGGGGAGAGGGGAGAGGAGAGAGGAGAGAGGGCGAGGGGGGAGACTCACCGCGGCCCCGTCGAGGCGCAGCGACAGGAGGAAGATGGTCGGCGACGGCGGCAAGACGGCGACGGAGCGGCTGGCCTGGTGGTCCTCCACGCCAACCAAGACGACGGGGGTGACGAGGGTGATGCCCCGTTTCCATTCCCACGGGAAACGGGGCCCGGCGGTGACCACGGTGACCGCGCCAAGCTCTCCAAACTCCGGCCATGGGGGTTCTCCCGAGTTCAGAGAGTACAGAGGCAGTTGAATTTTTTTTGGAGCAGATGAAGAAGGGAGAAGGGGTGGCGGCGGATGGAAGGAGAGGGAGAGGAATCTAGGGTTCTTGGGGTTCTCTCCCTCGAGTAGATAAGGAGGAGGGGACCATGGGAGGGGTGACAGCGACAGGCAGAGGGGCACGTCCTCCTCGTGCTCTTCTGTACGGACAGAGGTAGGGGAAAGGGCCTTGGGCCGAAAGGGAGGGGGAGAAGGGGGTAAGTGGGCTGGCCCTTGTTGGGCTGGTCTGCCTCACCCTAGCTCATTCATTTTTTTTGCTTCTATTTTTTTGTAGGAAAGAGAGAGAGAGAAAGAAAGAGGTGTTAGGGGTTTCATTTTTTTATGAATTAATTTTTATTGAATCACAAAACAGTGAGGTCAATGGTTTGTGAACTTTATTTTTCAAAAAAATTTCAAATTGCCAATTGCTTTGAATTTGTCATTGGAATTTCAAATAGGGTTTCATAAAGGATGGTTTTTTTTTGAAATAGCCAAGCAAAATTAATTCCAATCAACTTATATTGAAAAACAATTTGAGTTTGAAAAACACAGGTGCATTGTTTGAAATTTTTTAATTGGATTTGAATTTTTGTTTTGTTTTTGAATTGGTTTGCAAACAATGTGCAGATGATGCATGTGATGCAATGCCAAAAAAGAAAACAACCAATTTTCTAGATTAGGGAAAACACCCCAGGTGTTACAGACGACACCACTAACAAGGGATTGCGCCCTCGCAATCCACCCCCTAACCCGGGAGGGGAAAGAAGTTCGACTATCGATTCTTCATGCTTCCAGTTGATCTCCTCGACACCACTAACAAGGGAATCTTGCTCGGGCTGATGACGATGTTCTTCCACCAGGAATCTTCCGATGATCGAACCTATTAGGTTAAAGGCTCGGAAAACGTCCACCCACGTAGGATCCTAACACTTTGAAAGATAGACAAGGGGGGAGACTCCAAAACAAATAAGATGGGAGGGGAAATAGAATAGAGATAAGGAGAAAACAAGAATCCTATCGAGAGGTTTCCAAAAATAGTTTAGCAGAAATAGTTTTTGACACTCTAGAAACAACGACCGTTAGCGAGGTTATCCTACAGGCTTTGCGGACCCGTTGCTTCAATAACCATTCGTATCGAAACAACTTTGGGAATCAGAACCATGCTCTGATACCATTTGTGACGCCCCGAGATCGGGCACTATGCAGATTTCAGCATTTCCGCCAAAATCCACATAATAACCGATTCCAGGTTGCCACTTGTGATAACATTACAACAGTTCACGAATAATCCACAACAACAACAGAAAAGATATATACGCGACGACTCAAACGAGTCAAGGATACAACTGATACAATACAAAGATCCAAATAACAGCGGAACAAACAACATAGTGTCCGATTGCGGACAAGATCCAAATTGGACTAAGAGTCCTGAAGATAAACGATGGCATCCAATCCCTGCCCAGGCCAAGCCGTAGGGATTCCCAAGCTAACGTCGTCAGACTTCAAACCTGTTGACTGCAATGTGGAATATGCAGCCACGAAAAGGATTCGTGGGTCAGTACGGTTAAGTACTGGCAAGTGGATAAACCATACTCACAAGAATACCAGCGTAACCAATCATCACAAGATACCAATACTTTGGGTACAACGGAAAGGAAGGGATTATTGCAAAGAAGCGGCAGCGGGCTGCACTAACTAACTATAGAAACACGCTACAACATCCGGCTAAAAGAAAGGGATAAGATAGCGCGACAAAACCAACTATAACTACTCACCAAACAATACCCATCCAATGTTACCCCCTACTAAGGAAGCAACCCAAGGAAAACTCACACTGTTGATTAAGGTGACATTCATTTTATGGTGGAGGTAATCTATATTACTAGTCAAGTTATCATTGTTAAGTGTAAGTTGTCTGAGTACTTGTTAGCCAGCACTTTCACCAAGCCATCACATAACCGCGGACAACACGGCTTCTCGAGAAGATTTAACCCTGCAGGGATGCACCAATTTGGCCGTACACGTAAGAATGACCCGCCAGATGGAAAGGCCCTTCCACCAAGCGAGGCACTCAACACAACCCAACTCTTCTTCGCATCAAGCCCAAAGAACCCCGTGCAATTGAGCGCACGGCTAATCAAGCCCCACGAAGAAAAGGGGACCCTCATAGCACTCTAAGAACGTGTCTCCCTAAATGCCGACTACAAAAGTTCCACCCTGGCGCCAAGGGTTCGCACCTGCATATGCATGCGGCAAATGGAAAACCCGAACTAAATGAGGCGATTTGGACGAGATGCGAATCGAATCAGAATTGCGGGGGGCGCCCATACTCGCTTCCCACATGCGGTTAGTGCGCTCATCATGGATCAATGGACAAGACCCTTTTCCTAATTAGGGACACTAGCAGGCCTCAAAACCACGCCGGGCCTCCTGCCGGTGCCTTATCATCAAATTATTACCCAAAACATTAACATGTTGTTGATTGAATTGAAACCCAACTATCAAACTAAACAGGTGATAAGACGGACAACAAGACTTGAGCACAAACAGCACTAAGCATGCAACTACGACAGGAGGGCCGACGAGGTAAACAAACAACAGTTAATAGGAAGTGGAAGGAAGGCTATATCATGGCTGCAAGGTAAACATATGATAGGATCGAGACACAAGCATCGAATCATAAGGCTAGAATAGAGGCAACGGGAAGAATCGGTAACAAGTGATGAAAGGCAGCCATAGGCAGCAAGTGAGTATACTTGCCTGGAATCCAGCAAGTAGAGGTACATCCGAAGAACTTGTCGTTGCTCACATCATCTCAACGTCCTATCCGCGAAGAAGCAACGAACTAGGACAAACACCGGATGCAACAATTACTACTACGGCAAAAGATCCAGCATGATCAAGATATGGATGCATGACAAGTTTAAGGATGCATCAAAGATAAACTAGTTGACATGGTAAACATATTTAAATGGGCCCATATGCAATTTGGATTGCATATGGGAAAGCCCATGAATTAATGTTGAATTAAATGATCTACAAATAACCATCATGTGAAAGTTGATTAGGATGATGCATGGATGATGAAAACAATAAGAAAACAACAATAGCTTCAGTTTGATATGTTGTTTACCAAGTTTGGAATTTTATTTATTAAGTTATGAACTTTGGCATTTTAAATGATTTAAACAAACATTTGTTGTTTTCACCAATTTTAAATGTTCAAAACAGATAACAAAATTTATATTTGGAAAGAACACAAAATTTTAGATGGAATACATATTTAATTTGTTGAATTTGGATTTTAGATGAGCAAGTTATTAAATTGACAATTTTAAATGCATTAATTAAGAAATAGTTGTTTTCAGCAATTTAATTTATTCAGTTTATATTTGGAAAGCTTGTTCAATTTTGCATGGAAACCATATTTTACATGTTGGAATTGGATTTGAATGGCCCAAGTTATGAATTTTGCAATTTAAAAGGTTTATTTAAAGCATTGAATTATTGCACCACTTTTAATTAGGAAAAACAGTAAACAAATTGCATTGAAAAGGTTGAAAACATGTAGCAAATGTTTCACTCAACATTTTGAGCTATTAAACATAATTTTTGGATTATTATTGAATTTATTATGCCATTTTTCATAAGCATTCTTATTCTGCCCTTTTTAGTAAACAGAGGGAAACATGTTCAAAATTAATTCAATTGTGACTAAATAAAATACCAATGTGTAGAGTTTTTTAAGACAAATTTTTAGAGCCCAAGTTTGCTCAATTTGGGTGAACCAAACTCAAGTTATGAAATTCCAAAGTTTCAACTTTTAATTGCATTTTCAGTAATTAATTATTTAGTGCAAAAATTATTACAGAAACATGTTGCAAACTTGACATTAACAGAAAGAGCACAAGATGTTGAATCCATAGCAATTTGAATCGTTGAAATTGGATCACAATTCAATTTGTTATTGATTTTACAATTAATGCATCAGATCTGTTTTCTGGAATTCGAGAGAAAAAAGAAAAGGCTGAGAAAAGGGGTGGCTTTTGCGCCTAAGGGGAATCGAACCCTGGACCTGCTGGGCGCGCGCAAGGGAGTGCTACCAGTGGGCTACTGATCCGGTTGTTGATAGGTATAGGAGCGATAGAGTTTGAGGTAACGCTTCGGGATATCATAACTGACGAATCTGAAACCGACCGGGAAACAGGACGACGATCGACGACCACGACTGCCGGCGGCAGAGGGCCGTTGCGCGCGCGGGCGGGGGCGCCTGCTGGCCGCGGAGGGAAAAGGAGAAGGGGGAGAGGGGAGAGGAGAGAGGAGAGAGGGCGAGGGGGGAGACTCACCGCGGCCCTGTCGAGGCGCAGCGACAGGAGGAAGATGGTCGGCGACGGCGGCAAGACGGCGACGGAGCGGCCGGCCTGGTGGTCCTCCACGCCAACCAAGACGACGGGGGTGACGAGGGTGATGCCCCGTTTCCATTCCCGCGGGAAACGGGGCCCGACGGTGACCACGGTGACCGCGCCAAGCTCTCCAAACTCCGGCCATGGGGGTTCTCCCCGAGTACAGAGGCAGTTGATTTTTTTTGGAGCAGAGGAAGAAGGGAGAAGGGGTGGCGGCGGATGGAAGGAGAGGGAGAGGAATCTATGGTTCCTGGGGTTCTCTCCCTCGAGTAGATAAGGAGGAGGGGAAAGGTGGAGGGGACCATGGGAGGGGTGACAGCGACAGGCAGAGGAGCACGTCCTCCTCGTGCTCTTCTGTACGGACAGAGGTAGGGGAAAGGGCCTTGGGCCGAAAGGGAGGGGGAGAAGGGGGTAAGTGGGCTGGCCCTTGTTGGGCTGGTCTGCCTCACCCTAGCTCATTCATTTTTTTTGCTTCTATTTTTTTGTAGGAAAGAGAGAGAGAGAGAAAGAAAGAGGTGTTAGGGGTTTCATTTTTTTATGAATTAATTTTTATTGAATCACAAAACAGTGAGGTCAATGGTTTGTGAACTTTATTTTTCAAAAAATTTCAAATTGCCAATTGCTTTGAATTTGTCATTGGAATTTCAAATAGGGTTTCATAAAGGATGGGTTTTTTTTGAAATAGCCAAGCAAAATTAATTCCAATCAACTTATATTGAAAAACAATTTGAGTTTGAAAAATACAGGTGCATTGTTTGAAAATTTTTAATTGGATTTGAATTTTTCTTTTGTTTTTGAATTGGTTTGCAAACAATGTGCAGATGATGCATGTGATGCAATGCTAAAAAAGAAAACAACCAATTTTCTAGATTAGGGAAAACACCCCAGGTGTTAAAAAGGAGTATGGAGTTCATTTGGATAAGGTGCCTCTTTTGTGTGACAATGAAAGTGCCATCAAGATTGCATACAATCCCGTGCAACATACAAGAACCAAGCACATTGAGATTCGCCACCATTTCATCCGAGACCATGTGGCAAGAGGGGATATTGCACTATCTTATGTGCCCACCAAGGACAATCTTGCGGATATTTTCACGAAGCCACTTGATGATGCAAGATTCTTGTTCTTGAGGAATGAGCTTAATGTCATTGATTCTAGGAGTTTGACTTGAAGATCTTGCACACACCCCTATAGATGAAACGTGTTCGAGTTTAGGTGTAGGCATGGACATAGGGGGAGTGTTATCCTAACACATTGGGTTCTCCCTCCCCCCATTATGCCCAAAGCAAAAATTCATTGTTATCTCTCTTTTTCTAATGTTGAAATGTGAGCTTCAATGTTTAGTAATGGAAATGCCCCCAAGATATATCTTCGCGGTTGCATACCATGAACTCTTACATGGTGGCTTAGGCCACCAACCTCTTCTCCTTTGAAGAGTTGGTTCTTAGTTGGATATCTTTTGGTTTATTGTGTTATCGTTCCGAATACTACTTCTCGTTGCTATTTCGATCTTATTTGCATCTTCCCCGAGAAGTAAGACTAGGAAATCTAACCCCTTTATGTTGTTGCTCTATTTTGTCCCTCCTATGTTCATCTATGCATATGCCTTACTCCACAAAAAGTCACATAATTCCTAGCCATTCAAAACTGTCATTTCTGGAATAGATTGGAGTTTTTCTGGTCTGCCCCAGAATTTTTCCGGCCGAACCCGGAATTATTCCGGCTAGGTCGGATTGTTCCGGAATAATTCCGGCAGTCGGAATTTTTCCGGGCTATTCCGGACGTGCTAGTTTTCCTTATAAATAGACCCGCACGCACGGGGGGCAGTTTCTTTCCACTTTTCCCCTCTCCTCCCGTGCCCTAGCCACCAAAATTCGCTGAGTTCGTCCCCGTTTCCCTTAGGGAGGATTGTTTGATCCCTCCTTTGGACAAGGACTCCCCCATGGAAGGTATTGTGATTGACATCTCATCTTTTTCATTTTGGTTGGTTGTTTTTGGTTCTAGATGAAATCTCACCTAGGGTTTGATCAAGATCCGAGTTCTATCAACTTGTTCTTCGTGCTAATCCCTACCTAGTGGCCATGGATTCGTAGATCTAGTCTAACCACTTACCAATCTAGACTTAGATCCATATCATATCTTGTGTCACTCCCACGATTTCCAGCACTTAGATCTACTCTAGGATCATCTCTGTGGTACCCCTAAATGTTTGGTAAAGTTGTTGAGTCAAATTTTCGAGTTTTTGGGCATTTTCTCGAGTCAGATCAAGGAGCCCGGAATAATTCCAGACGATTCCGACCCAGTCGGAATAATTCCGGGCCTCCGGAATTTTTCTGGATGCTGCCAGAATTTCGAGAACTTGCACTGTATCAAACCTTTTTGAGTCCCTTTGTTCCTGTTTGGCATATTCACTTATCTTTTGCTATTCCTATGTCCTCTATTCACAGGTCCTGGCGCTCGCACTGGTTTGAAGAGGAAGTCCTCTGCTGGGAGGGGTGCTCGCCCTACAAGGGGTCGCACCTGCAGTTCTCATGGAGGGAATCGTGTTGATGATCAGACTGAGAGGGTGCCCGAAGGTGATCTGAAGGCCTGCACCATCCCTCAGTGGAAGCACCTCAAGATAAAGAACCCGTACCGCTTTGTTGAGGCCACTTGTGAGGTCCTCGCTTCTGGACCAACCTTCAGCTAAAGTGTTGGGAGGATTTCTATTCTGTTGAGAAACCACTTGTCTATGAGCAGAATCAGATTGACATGGACTTCTATCATAGGCACAAAAATGGTGATCTCCGTCATGTGCATGCTTTCTTGTTGAAGCTGGGATTGATACCTCTTCTGGATATTGAGTGTGAGTATTGCCCAGACTTGGTTGCTCAGTTCTACTGCACTCTCCATGCCACGGGTGATGCCTCATGTACTATGAATTGGATGTGTGGGGAGCAGAAGATCTCGAGCAACTTGGGTGAGTTTGCTGAGGCACTAGGATACAGGTGGACTGCCACGTATGCTAATCATGGTTTCAAAATTCATGACAACCCAGAGTATGACAACTCTAGCTTGGAATTCTGCTATCCTCCTGATGCTCAGGGCAAGACTAGGCCCTTCAACTCCAACATGTACCCCTACTATAACCTATTGTCCAAGATCTTCCGTGCCACCATTGTGATCAAGGCTGGTGACTACTCTGCTATTAGGGCATTTATGGTAAACCTCATGTTCCTCACCAGGCCTCAGAACCAGAGGAAGATTGATGTGATGGACTTTGTGTACCGTGAGATTTGCATTGGGGTCATGGAGAAGAGAAAGCCCGCTTTTGGCCCACTGAATCAGAGGTTCATTAATGCCAAAGTGGGGATTGAGATCATGGAGAACTATGTAGTGGTCAAGGGCAAGAAGATGGTTCCATCTCTCATTCGTGGTGTGGAGATTCCGGAGTACTCTAGGGCCAAGTCCAAATCACCCATGGCCACTCCTTCTGCTTCCACAAGTGGAACTTTTGAGTGTCCTTCCAGTGGCATTGCAAAGTTCTTCAAGGCAATGTTCAGCATGTGAAGTGACACTAGGGCGATTTCCCATGAGGCTAGGGAGTTAGCCAAGGAGACTCGACGCATTCAGAACGCCGACCGCAGAGCTGCTGGGTTTGAAGTTCCTGCTGATCCTCCCTCTCTTGCTGCTGCTGACCTTGTTCCCATTGAGATGCCTGAGATCCATGATGATGACTTCTACTTCGGGGTGCCTCCAGCTGATGTTGATGATGAGGAACTGTCTGATGAGGATGACTTTGATACTGCTGGGCTTGGAGGTCGTGAGCATGAAGAGGAGGAAGAGGAAGATGAAGATGAGCACCGCAGAGGAGATGACTTCGAGTGATCTCTTGGGACGCTAGTTGGACTCGTTTTCCCTTTTTGGCGTCTTGATGCCAAAGGGGGAGAATGAGTCCCCATATTAGGATTCCACGGGCTTTGCAAGGGTGGGAGCACGAGTCTTTTACCTTTTGATTTCGATCGTATAGGCTTGTGCTCCGTTATCTTTAGTTTTTTTTCTTCGTTTGCAAACTTTGTTTTATTTGTGTGGAACCTTGTGACGTAATTGTGTCACCCTACCCGTGATTATGCTACTATTATCATGCTTGCTATTATCTCTATTATTATCTATCTGCATGTTGTATGAACTTGTTTAGACGGCTTGGTGTCTAAAACATAGGGGGGAGCAAAGCCTATGAAGTGTGTCCCTAACGACACACATCGAGGAAGAACTCCGTCTATTTTTTGGACACCATTTCTTTAGTTCATATTGATTATCCGCATGAAATCTTTATGTTGTCATCAAACACCAAAAAGGGGTAGATTGAAAGTGCAATTTCGATATCTCGATGTTTTGTGTGTTTGTTAACAACATAAAGAAGTTACTAACCGTATGTGCTATTTTGTCAAAGGATTTGGTCTTAAATCAACACATGTACAGTGTCGAAGAAATGGTGAAGAAATTGAAGATCAACGGATTTTCTCTGGCCTGAAAAAGAGCTTCTAAGTGAAGCCCAGAATTATTCCGGACCAGCCCGGAATTATTCCGGGCCATTCCGGCCACAACGGGAAAATGCTCTGTAGGAATCCGGAATATTCCTGGTGATTCCAGGTGCCGGAATTATTCCGGGCCATTCCGGCCACAACGGGAAAATGTTCTGTTGCAACCCGGAATTATTCCGGACCATTCCGGACCAATCCGGAGCAGCCCGGAATCATTCCGACTTGAACGTGAAAATCTCTGTTGGCATCCGGATTGCTCCGGAATTATTCCGGGCCATTCCGGCCTGGTCGCAAATGGGCAGAAAAACGGCTAGTTTTAAATGAGGACTATAAATAGGGCCTCTCTTTCTTCCCCAAGGGTTAGCTCAATTAGCATTGAAGACTCCATTGATTGAGCTCACCCACCAAGCTAGATCTCCCTCCTCCCCCACCCAAACTTGTTGAAACTTTGAGGATTGAAGGAGAAGCCCCAGATCTACATCTTGACCAGCCGGTTTTCCATTTCCCCCTCATTAGCTTGAGGGATCTTGGCCTAAGGTTTCCTCTTGTGGAGAACCTAGGCTTCTTGCTACTCTTGGTGATTTGTGATTGTTGGGAGCCCCCAATTAAGTTGTGGGTGTGTGCCCCAAGCTTGTTTGTAAAGGATTCGATCCCCGCCTCAAAGGGGTTCAATAGTGGAAGGTGAACTAGGCCTTTGTGGCGGAGTTCATCGGAGAATAGGGTGAGGCCTTTGTGGTGTTGAGTAGGCCTTCGTGGCGAGCTCACACCCCTCCAACGAGACATACTCCCTTAACAAGGAGTAACTCGGGAATACATCGTGTCTCCGTGTGCTTCCATCGGTTACCTCGTTCCCCTACCTTTTACTCACTTGTACTTGTAGCATTTATTGTAGTACTTGTTGTATTAAGTGTTGTCCTTGTTGCATTAATTGCTTGTCTTGCCATATAGGTAAATTCACCATTAGTTGCACTATCTAGAGAATTTACCTTTGTGTCAAGCCTAAACTTTAAGAAAAATTAAAATTGGTCGTAGCACCTATTCACCCCCTCTAGGTGCCCATACTTTACTTTCACGAGTGCACACCGGTACTACCGCTGGCCACAACTTCGAATTAAATCGAAGTGGCTGGCGGTAGTACTAGGGCACTGCCGCTCTAGTACCGTAAACGTCACCGTGATCAAATTCTTGCTGGCGGTACTAGGGCCGGTACTGAGGGCGGTACTACCGCTTCCTGGAAGAAGCGGTACTACCGCCAGACAGTAATGGTACTACCATTGAGCAAGGATTTTCTCCTAGACCAATATGACCACAGCGGTACTACTGAGCCAGTACCGTTGAAGTACCGCTGGATGCAGTAGCCAATTTCACTCTGGCGGTACTGGGCGCGGTACTACCTCTTGCTGTGCATAGCGGTACTACTGATGGGGCGCCCGGTACTACCGCTGGATCAAGTTGATCTTGGTGGCTTTGTCTTGGAATTCTCTTCATCTTTTTGCGTCTAGTTGATATTTCCTGAAATACTTTGACGCACTGTTACATACTTAGTAGTGTTGTTATCAACTCCAAAACCTAAGAGATATCAAAGATGCAAATGCACTTTCAATGCTCTTATCACCCTATTCGTAGGAAATGAGAGCATGAAGATAAATAGATATGATGCCTTGATCAATGAGGCCAAATGGTTCTATATGCTTGATGGTGAAAATCACGAGGACATGTATCGAAGGCTCAAGACCATCACTACTTCCTTTAGTGGCCTCGGTGAAACTCATATTGATAATGCATGGATCAAGAGGAATTACGTGAGTGCCCTCATGCCATTTGAGCCCGTTGACTTGAAGAGTCTCCAAGGAAGACAAAAATACCATCTCATGACCTCCAATGAGGTTATGAAAGAGATGACATCCTTTAAAGTATCCGCCAATCTTGCTCAAAATTCTCGTGTTCGTGCTATTAGAATGCACAAAGGAGCCTCTCTTGCTTTGAAGGCTAAAGTTGCGACCAAGGTGGTGAATACAGAAGAAAAGGTTGACTCAGAAGAGGAGGTAGCTCCTCGGAAGCCTAAAGAGTAAGAGACAGTCCATAAAGATTACATGGCTCTTGCATGCATACAACTTTGGAAGAACCTTCCCAAGGCAAGAAAAAGACCAAGTCAAGTAGTGCCAAGGAAGGGAATCAAAGAGTGAGGTCTTTCTTCAATTCTCAAGATAAATATCACTTCATTGCCGACTGTCCTTTTGAGAATATTGAATCCCAAGGAGGAAAGCTTGTCCACAAGGACAAGTCAAAACTCACTCGCAACAAGACTTTCTTCAAGAAGAACACCCCCAATAAGAAGCCATCTTGTAGGATTGTGTTGGTGACTCAAGAAGAGTATGCATCTAGTGACGATGAAGAAGAATAATAAGAAACCACAAGTGAAGTGGCTGCCATTGCAATTGCATCTTCATAATCTCCATCTCTCTTTGAATCCCCCAATGATAACCTACCCACCAATCCGCAAAGTGCTTCATGGGCAAGGCCTTTGAGGTATCATCTTCTTCCGTCTCTAAGACTCAAAATGAAAAGCAAGATCTTCCTAGGCTTAGTGTAGAAGATGAAATTTCATCTTTAGATATCTTTATGGATAACTTGCGAGGTGAAACCAAAAATCATTTGAGCTTCTCATGAGCCGATATGGGGAGACACGGGAACTTATTGAGAAGAAGGGATAAGGTGAAACGGAACATGCTATTGAATTAGCTCCTCTTACCGTCACTCTTGAGGAAGAGAAGGGGCTTCAAGTCTCTCTTGAGGAGAAACTTGAGACTATTGAGGAGTCACATAATGAAATCATGTCAAAACTCACTAAGAAACATGACCACTCTATTACTAAATACAAATTGGCTAAAAGGAAAAGGGTTCAATTTGTTGTTGGTCATGCTACACTAACCGAGGACCTAGAGAAGCTCACCAAGGCTCACAAGGCTTTGGAGAATGAACACTCTACCCTCACCAAGTAACATGAACAACCTCAAATTCAACTAGCTCAATTTAATGTGCCTAGTTCCTCTAGTTTTTCTTGTGACCATGCAAATATTCTTAAGGATAATGCTAGGTTGAAAGAAGAGATTGCAAGAATCAAGGGCAAGGGACCTATTGAATGATGGTATTGCAAATACCACACAATCAAAAAGAAGGTCTTGGATATGTTGCCAAGGACAAGAACAAGAAGAAGAACAAGAAGAAGGCCAAGCCCCCACAAGCAAACAAGAATGCTATTGCGAGTGGTATTGTCATTAGGGACGAAACCACTCACAATAACTCCGCGGGAACTAACAATCCTCATTATATACTTTTTGAGGATTATTATGGTGTTGTGTATGCAACATATGTTGGTCCTAATGTTTATTTCATTGAATACTCTATTTGGCTTCACAAGACCCTTGTGTCTAACGTGAGGACCCAAGATGGGTCCTAACTCCAAGCAATGATTTCTTGTATGACTATGCTTCCGGTGAGTCAAAATGGGTACTTGATAGGGGATGCACAAGTCGTATGACTGGAAGAAAGGAGCTCATGACGGAGTTGAGACCAAATATAAATCAAGAAACCGTCACTTATGGAGATAAATCAAAATCCAAGGTAACGAGTCTCAGCAAGCTGGTAGTTGATCATAATATCACTCTTGTAACTATCATGCTTGTCAAGTCCCTCAGTTTGAATTTACTTTTAGTTCTTGCTTTAGGGAAGATGGGTTTCTCCGTCTTCTTTGAACATGATATCGTGGTACTCCTGTGGAGCAAGACACTTGAGGTCTCTTTCGTTGGGCATGTCGAAAATGAGTTGTATGTGGTAGACTTTTTGGGGTCAACCAACACTCAAGCGATGTGTCTATTGGAAAGGCCGACGTGGGGTTGTTGTGGCATCACCGCTTATCCCATGTCAACATGAGAACTTTGCAAAGTCTTCACAAGGGTGTCCACATCCTTGGACTAAAAGAAATTGTTTCCTTTGCCAAAGATTGTGTTTGCAGGGCTTTTGTTGAAGGAAAAATGCATGATTCTCCCCACCCAAGCAAGACTATCATTTCATCAAAGAGAATATTGGAACTTCTTCATGTGGATCTTTTTGGTGCCGTGCCCAAAGCTAGTCTTGGTGGGAAAAAATATTGGTTGGTGATTGTTGATGACTATTCAAGATTTACTTGGGTTTATTTCTTCAAGTTGAAGAGTGAGACCTAACAAGCCAACATCGACTTCTCCAATCAAGTTCAGCGTTAACACAATGTTCCCATATTGGCCATTAGAAGTGACAATGGCTCCAAATTCAAGAACTAAAACCTATATGAGTTTCTTAGTGAAGAGGGCCCTCAAAAAAATGTTGTAGCTGAGAGGAAGAACCAAACTATTGTGGATATGGCTAGGTCCATGTTGGTGGAGTTTAAATCTCCTCCCTATCTATGGGCCGAAGCCATCTGTACGACATGTCATTCATCAAACCGGCACTACCTCCGCAAAGCCTTAAAGAAGACTCTATATGAAATACTCACCAACAACGAACCAAATATCTCCTACTTTCGGGTATTCGGTTGTAAGTGTTTCTATTTGGTAAAAAAATTTCGTTTGTCTAAATTACAGTCTAAAACCTTGAGGGTATATTTGTTGGTTATAGTGCCGAATCCCACACGAGTATTTCACAAGTCCTTACGGATTATCACCGAATCTAGTAGTGTGGTGTTCGAAGAAAATGATGGCTTCCAAGTGGCGCAATTTCATGTTTCTTATGTAGTTTTGAAATATCTAAAGACGCCATAAGAAGAATGGGCGTGTATTATTTCCGCCCCATTGAGGGACACCTTTTGGAGGATCGAGCAAGAAACACATGCCAATTGAGCAAGTGATGTCCTCATCTACTCAAGAAACACATGCCAGTTGAGCAAGTGATGCACCAACCGAAAAAAGTTCAAGACCCTCCCACTGTTGATGAAATTGCTATGCAAGAACCAAGTTCTCCTATTTTTCAAGCTATCCAAGATCAAGAGCAAGATCATTCTTCTTCTTCCCATGATGAAGCAAGCCATATGATGATCAAGGTCAACATTCCGGTCAAGACGGGGACTCAAATGATCAAGATGATCAAGTGATCCCTCCTTGCAACAATGAGGAGATCGAAGCCCGTCGTGAATCTAGAGTTGCTAGAGATTTGAAGCACATTGACTTCTCCGATGATAAAGTGTTGGGTGATCTAAGAAGTAAAATGATCACAAGAGGTTAATTGGAAAGCTTTAGTTAACATCAAGCACATATCTCCATGGTGGAACAAAGAAGGTGTCTGAAGCTCTTGAGGATCCGGATTGGTTGGAAGCAATGCATGATGAACTCAATAACTTCAAGCGCAACAAAGTATCGAAGTTAGTTGAGAAGTCCAAAGAGTGATGCAATGTTATTGGCACAAATTTGATATTGAATAACAAGCAAGATGAGAATTACATTTTCATAAGGAACAAGGAAATATTGGTAACTCAAGGTTAGTATCAAGTTGAAGACATTGACTTTGATGAAACCTATGCTCCTGTGGCTCGCCATGAGTCAATTCGTATCCTTCTTTCATATGCATCTCATCGTAACTTTAAATTGCAAAAAATGTATGTGAAGAGTGCATTTCTTAATGTTCCTTTGAAAGAGTTGGTATATGTTAAGCAAACACCAGGGTATGAGGACCCCAACTTCCCTAACCATGTCTACAATATCTATAAGGTGCTCTATGGACTTAAACAACCACCACATGGATGGTATGAGAACCTTAGAGAGTTGTTGAAAGACCGTGGGTTTGAAGTTGGGAAAATCGATCCCACCTTTCTTACAAAGAGGGTTAAAGGGGAGATTTTCATATGTCAACTATATGTTGATTATATCATATTTTTCTCAACCAATCAAGATTTTAATGATGACTTTTCAAATCTTATGACTGTCAGGTTTGAGATGTCTATGATAGGAGATTTGGAGTTCTATCTTGGCTTTGAGATCAAGCAATTGAGTGGAGGAACCTTCATATCTCAAGCCAAGTATGCCCAAGAGGTTCAATTTCCAAGATGCTAAATAGAACACCACTCCAAACCAAACCAAGTGTCATATCAAGCTCAATCCGGACGGTAAAGATGTTGACCAAATGTTATATCGCTTTATGATTGGTTCTTTGCTTTACTTTTGTGCATCTAGGCCCGATATTGTGTTGAGTGTAGGGGTGTATGCAAGGTATCAACCGCCTCCCAAGGAAAGACATTTAATGGAGGTTCATAGGATCTTTCGATATTTGGTTCATACCTCAAGGTTTGGTTTGTGGTACCCAAAGGGGGAAACTTTCGCTCTTTGTGGGTACACGGACTCAGATTGGGCTGGTGATCAAGATGATAGGAAATCGACTTACGGGGATTGCCAATTCAATGGTAGTTCCCTGGTGAGTTGGTCTACTAAGAATCAAAATTGCATATATCTCTCTCTACCATGGAAGCCGAGTATGTGGCAGCTGCTAGTGGATGCACTCAGTTGTCATGGATGAGGCAAACTCTTAAGGAATATGATTTCCATTGTGAAAAAGTGCCTCTTTTGTTTGACAATGAAAGTGCTATCAAGATTGCTTATAATCCGGTGTAACATACACGAACGAAGCATATTGAGATTCGTCATCACTTCATTAGAAATCATGTTGCCCAATGAGATATTGAGCTAGCATATGTCCCCACCAATGATCAACTTGCCGATATATTCACGAAGCCCCTTCATGATACAAGATTCATGTTTGAGTATAGAGCTAAATATCGTTTATTCAAGGAGATTGACTTGAGTATCTTGCATACACACCTATAGTTGACTATTTATTTGGTTTAGGTGTAGGCATGGCCATATAGGGAGTGTTGTCCTAACTTATTGGAATTTCCCTCCCCCATTATGCCCAAAGTAGAATTCATTTATATCTATATTTTCAATTCATGAATTGTGATCCAAAATGTCGAGAATTGGCCATGCACCCAAGATACATCTTTGCGGTGACATAGCATACTATCTTACATGGTGGCCTAGGCCACCAACCTCTTCCTTGTGAAGATTTGGTTCTTAGTGGTGTTTTATTTGGATTTTATCGCACATCCTTTGTTTTTATTTGATTTTATTGGCTTTCATTCTCCTTTATGGGAAACACTTGAAAATTGGCCTTATCATTTGCATCTTGTAATTATCAAGTGGATAACATCTATCCGTGACTTTCTCTTAACCTAAGCCTTTCTCTATGTCTAAAGATTGCTCATCTTGCCACACACATATCCAAATCCACCAAAATCTGGAATTTTTGAGGAAGTGAGCCGGAGACTCAGGCCTGTAAGGGTGGAGACTCCGGTCAGGAAAATTTTCGGAGTAAAAGGGGTGGAGAATCCAGCTGACCTGGAGACTCCGGCTACTTTACCCCAGAAACTCTAGCCTGTGGCATGGTCGAATTTCCTGAAAGAGGATCAGGATGGAGAGCACAAATCAATTCGTCTTCTTCCACCCAGACACCTCTCTCCATATCCACTGCCGCCTCCCTCAAGAACTCCACCAGGGCCGCCTTTCTGCCCCTGGATCTACCGTGCCGGCTTCTCCTTCCCTCCTCTACTGCTTGGGGACCTTCCTCCCCACTCTGTGGAGCTTAACCATGTAGGAAAAAGGTTCAAATCTCTCCCCATCTCTCTAGGTTTCCCCAACAGCGACTTGGAGTAGACACCTCAGTTTACCATGGTTATTTTCATCAATGTCGGCAACTCGAACACTTAGGAACTTGTTATAATTGATTTTTTTCCAAGATTTGTATCTAGGGTTGGAGGTTTGATCTCAGCTCCTCCAGGTACCGAGACTCCGGCCTGCAAGACCGGAGACTTTGACCCATGACACCGGAGACTCCGGCCTACATACACCTCCTGGCAGGAAAATTGTTCCAAGTCCCTACATTGTTTACTTCTTGGATATGTGTGCTTATCCCCATGCTGCTTCTTCTGATCTATCTTCACATGGAACAAGAGGTTCAAGTCTGTTGTGTCTAACCCCAACAAGATTTCTCGCAAGCTGAAGAGAAGGGGAGATCCGCTCAGCTATGATGAAGAACATGATTGTTATGTTCTAGAGTGTGTTCAGAGGCATATTGACAAGGATGAGAAGCGTTTGGATGTAGATTAAGCCAAGTTTGTCCAAGCCCAAAATGAGAGGGCTGCTATGTTTGACAGTCTGGACACCTTCCATGGGCTGTCAAAGGAGGACTTCCGTGAGATGAGGAAGAGACACATGTATGATCTGCCAAGTAACTCAGAGGACCCCAACTATCACACACATGAGATGAAGCTTATGTAGGTGGAGATCTATGACAACTTGAGCAAGTGCAAAAAAGTCTGTCTGCAACAACCCCTTATCATGGAGCACTTGGAGCACAAAGAGTACTTTGCTGAGGCATTGTGGGTAGCTAAGAATATTGGTTTCCAGAAGCTGATGATCACACATCAGAACTATGATATTCCCATGGTTCACCAGTTCTTTGCCACTGCGGTGTTCGATGAGGATGATCTATGCTCTTTCTAGTGGATGACAGTTCCTTCTAAATTGTCCTCCAACTTCAGCGAGTTTGGTGCTTTGCTTGGATATGAGTTTGGAGGGGTTGTGGTTCCTGTTGGGAAGAAGATGCATCCGGTTGGGGTTGATACCAACAAAGGCAAGCTGGATCCTCTCTACTGTTCTGATGGTGTGCATGGTCAACCCAGGGGTCTCAAGAAGGCCTACAACATTCTCATTCGCATCTTCAAGGAGAACATTTCTCCTCAGGTAGGAAATTTGGATGAGATTCGTGGAGGATTGGTGAATCTTATGTATCATGCTCATCGGACTTTTCTGGTTGATCCTGAGTGTTAAGGGAAGTAGATTGATGTGTTGGAATTCATCCACACTGAGATGTATTTTGCTATTCTTGAGAAGAAGACCCGATAAGAAGACCCAAGTCTATGCCCCATATGTCATGAAGCTCATCTTGACCAACCAGCAAGGTTTGAACACTAGAGGTTTTACACCGCATAAGACAAAGAAGATTCAGATCCTCTCTCTCATGATGATGCTCCTTCTGCTTCAAACGAGGGCATGGATCCGGCTCCTCGATATAGGAGGAAGAACGCTACTCCTTCTACCCGTGGTGACCATCCTTCTCCTCCAACCAAAGACAAGGTGAAACAGCTTAACTGGTTTCAGAGAACCATGCTCTCACTACTAGGGAAAAGCTTACCCGTGACGCACCATTTGGCTTATCCGTGACGCACCATGGCGCGTCACGGCTATCACGCCGCGCCTACTAAAAATAGCCGTGACGCACCTGTTTTTGGTGCGTCACGGCTATCTTTCGTTACCCGTGGCGCACCTGTTTTTGGTGCGTCACGGCTATCTTTCGTTACCCGTGGCGCACCTGTTTTTGGTGCGTCACGGCTATTGATTTCGAAATTTAAAAAAAAAGCGGGACAGATCCAGATCTAGATCTAGATCCAGATCAAAATTTTGAAATTTTGAAAAACGAAAACAGAGTGGTCGCCGGAGTGGATGGTGGGTGGAGGGTGGTCGTCGGAGTGGAGGGTGGTCGCCGGAGAGGATGGTGGGTGGAGGGTGGTCGCCGGAGTGGAGGTTGGTCGCCGGAGAGGAGGTGGCCGTGGTAGTGGAGGAGGTCGCCGGAGAGGAGATGGCCGCCGGAGAGGAGATGGCCGCCGGAGAGGAGGTGGCCGCCGGAGTCGAGGTGGTCGCCGTAGAGGAGGTGGTCGCCGGAGTAGAGGTCGCCGCCGGAGTAGTCGCCGGAGTAGACGTGAGGTGGTGGTGGTGGTGGTGATGGTGGTGGTGGTAGGAGGAGGAAAGGGAAGAGAGAAAGAAGAGAGAATGGCGAGTGGAGGAAGGAGAAAGGAATGGAGAAGAGTGGAGGAAGTAGGAGGAAGGGGAGTATATATAGGTGGGTGGCCCTCCCGGATTCGAAATTTGAAAATTTCTGCCCAGACTTAGCCGTGACGCACCATACATGTGGTGCGTCACGCCTATCATTTTTTATTTTTTTTATTTTTTTTAATTTCTAGTCAAAAATCTTCAAACGGCTATAACTTTTTTCCTTTCGGAATTTGGAGAATCTAAAAAAGGCTCACAGGCCGAAGGCTAGTGAGGTTGGATTCCTTGTTTTCTCTAGTTTCCGTTGGTATATTGAACTTTAAATTCCGACATCGTATGCAAAAGTTATGCCCATTTTACTTTTTTTAAAGAACTTTTGCTCAGAAAGTCGAAATATGTATTTCAAAATTTGTTAAAAAAGTATACATTAAACTCTCCTATAGCCGTGACGCACCGTATGTTTGGTGCGTCACAGCTATTGCAATACCCGTGACGCACCAAACAAACGGTGCGTCACGGCTATCTTTCCCCACGGCTATGGTATCCACCGAACACCCACATATAGCCGTGACGCACGGTTTGTTTGGTGCGTCACGGGTATGCCCATAGGCGTGAAGCACCAAACCGTGGTGCGCTACGGCTATTAGGCGTGACGCGCCGTTTTGCTGGTGCGTCACGGGTATCATCACTCCTATAGCCATTTTCCTAGTAGTGTCTGTATGCAGACTTATCTCCACAAGGATAACTATGACATCTATGTTTAGAACAAGAACATCATCCATAACCAAGGTGTTCTTCTAAAGGAGTTAGAAGCAGCATAGGGCAAGAAGAAACCATCAAAGGCTGATGGTGAGAGCTCTAGTGATAGTCAGCAGTCTGACAAGAGCATCTCCTACAACAAGTGGAACTGTGAAGGAGTTAACTGGGCAACTTTCAGTGAGATTTCCTCTCATCCTTCCACCTCGAATGTGGCCAAAGGGAAGCAAGCTGCAAAATATGACTAGGAAGACTCTGAGTATGTAGGAGATGATGAGAGCGAGGAGGATGATGGCTCTCAGTGATCTATGGGATATGTATCATCGCTCTTCTCTTCTTTTTGGTGTCTCTATGCCAAAGGGGGAGAAGTTTCTCTAGTAGGTTGCGGGGTTTTCAAGGGTAGGGAACAAGCATATGCTTTTATCATTTCTTGAAAGCTTGTGTCCATTTAAATTTGTGTTGAACTATTTGCTATTTTCTTTGTTTGGTGTTCTATGTTGAACCTTGTTTTCTATGTTCGTGTGGGACATATGGTATTATCATCTATGTCTGAGATCTTAATTAGCATGCAATGGTATTGGTATATTCTAATCCTTCATGCAAAAGGTATGATCCCCACCATCTCCTATGATTATGTCTCTTGCATAAATTGTTTATCATGTTGTTGGTTCCTTAAAAGTTTAGCTTAGAACCTAGATGTGGTGCTTCCTAAAATCTCTAGAGCACACATTTAGGGGGAGCCTTTCTATCTCTATTGTAACATAATATTTGGGTCAATTTTGTTTTTGTTGCAAATCCTAGTGTTGTCATCTAACACCAAGGGGGGGGGGGGGTTGAAAGAATATTTTATTTATCCCTTGTTTGGTTTTGTGTGTTAGACAACAACACTACTGATTACCTAATTGTGTGTCAAGCGATACAAATGCTTAGGGATATATTCCATGAAATTATTGGACTCAAAAAGAAAAGAAGAGCAAATTCCCGCATGTCTGTGAAATACATGCCAGAGACTCCAATGTGAAAACACCAAAGTATCAAGGATCCTAGTAATGGGAGACTCCGGTCTCCCCTTTAGAGTTTTGGAGAAACTCGCAGATGCCCCCTCCGAAGTATGGCCACAATATCCCCGGAGACTCCGGTCCCCCTGTTCTGCATTTTGGTAAAACTCGCAGATGCCTCCTCCGGAGTATGACCGAAGTATCCCTGGTGTAAGCCCGAAGTCTTTAAAGTCTCCGGTCTAGGCCAGAGACTCCGGGGTTAGTTATCCAACAATAGCTAGAATTGGGATAGGGGTATAAATACCCCCTCCATCTTCCCCAAGAAGGTAGCTGATACGTTGCAAACACATCTATAATTTTTCATGCTCCATGTTTGTTTTCCACCCAGTATATTTTGTTTTCCACATGTTTTCTTTCGTTTTAGTTTGTTTTTCGGATGTTTTCACAGACTAACCTATTAACAAGATGCCCCGGGCCAATTGCTGTTTTCTGTTGTTTTTCTATTTTTTAGAAAAGTTCTTAAGGAAATATTCTCGGAAAGGGCTGAAAATCCACGGAGATCAATTTTTACCTGGGACGGAGACATAGTCCAAAGGGGAGCCATAGGGGCCCCCTGGGGCTCCCGACACCGCCTCACGTTCCCCCTTCGCTTATGAATTGCCCTAAACCCTAAAATCATCGGGGACAGAGTTATTTTCCACGAAACATATAGAGAGACACCGTTACCTCGAAAGTCCAATCTAGGGCTTATGGAGTCCTACTCAGGCAGCCTGGCGGAGAGGGGGGGGAGGGGGGGTCATCACTGGAGGTCTCTACATCGCCATGATCGCCTCCATACAGATGCGTGAGTAGTTCATCTTGGGACCGGGGGTCCATAGTAGTAGCTAGATGGTTATTCTCTCACCTATGCCTCCATGTTTAGAGTCTTGTGAGCTGCCTCACATGATTGAGACCACCGTTATGTAATTGTGCATGTTGTGTTTGCTGGGATCCGATGAACCATGATATTATGATTATTTTGTTTATGTAAATCTGAGATGCTTCACTTATATTTGTAGAGAGTTTTAATCTTGTCTTGCAATTCTATCCGATGTTTATTATTACCTTGGCCACGTAGTTGTTTTCACCTCCAAGAGAGGGTTTATATGCTAGATAGTGGGTTCATGACTCCTTGTTGCCCGCGCTCGAGTGACGGAAACGTGTGGGGGGAGGATGTGTTGTTGCCACTAGGGAGAAAACAACGGTTCTATTGTCTACGGATGAGAATCAATTCTTACATTACGTATTGATCTTAATGCATCTGTCTATTGCACACATAGCAATAACTTCGTTCCTGCAACTTAATACCAAGGGATTTGCTGGATAACTTTCTTGAGGTGGTTATTTAGATATGGATGCATGCTGGAGAGCAGTCCATATGCCTTGACGTAATGCCTAAAATGTTAGAACCCGTGAAATTTATCGCGTCATAATAGTATTGTTATACGTTCATGATTTGTCAATTGCCCAGGTGTAATTTGTTCATCCAGCATGTTTGTTTTCTTTGGAGAGACACCACTAGTGAACCTATGGCCCCCGGTACTATTTTTTCCATATTGAAAACCTTCTTTTAAGCACTTTCATAATTGTTTCCTTGCTGACCCATTTTTACTTTTATTGTTTTCCAAGACTCTATACGTTTAATTCTCTTGCTTTCAGCAAGACCTGAAGATTGACAACCTTCCGGAAAGTTGGGGCAAGAGAGAATTTGTGTTCTGTGTGCAGGCCCATGTTTGTTGACCCTACGGGCAACAAGAAACCTTCTTCAAGACTATGAATTCCTACTGGTTCGATAACCTCGGTTCCTTAATTGGGGGCAACTTACTCTAGACTGGATCATACCGCTTGGGGTCTCCCAACGAGTGTGTGATCACGTGCTCATCAAGTACCTTTTCTGGCGCCGTTGTCGGGATTTCTAGCTTGCTACAGGAGAGTCTCATACTTCCACTCTCTTTATTTTGTTTTGTTCTTTCTTAGTTTACTTTATTTAGTCTTGTTTTCCCTTTATCAAAAACCCGAAAAAGTTAGTTCTCTAGTTTCTAGTCTTTTATTTGTGTTATCTTGCAATCATGTCTACCGATGATAATACCAAGCTTTGTGACTTTACTGGTACCAATAATAATGATTTCATATGCACACCAATTGCTCCACCTGCTGCTACAACAGATTCTTATGAAATTAAACATGCTTTGTTGAATCTTGTCATGAAATATCAATTTTTTTGGTATTGGAGAAGATGTTGCCTATCATTTAAATAACTTTGTTGAGTTATGTGACATGCACAAATATAAAGAGGTAGATGGTGATATTGTGAAATTAAGATTGTTCCCTTTCTCTTTAAGAGGAAGAGCTAAGGAATGGTTGTTGTCTTTGCCTAAAAATAACATTGATTCTTGGACTAAATGCAAAGATACTTTTATTGGGAAGTATTATCCACCTGAAAAAATTATACAACTGAGGAGTAACATTATGAACTACTTTTATTTTGCTATCCGTCCAGATGCCATTGGGTTGTTCATGATTGTGCCGAGTGACGCATCATTAACCACTGTTATGGTGTGTTCCTGGAAGTAGTGCTTGAGCTTTCGAGCCGTGAGAACAACTCCATAGGCGAGTTTCTAATAGTGAGGGTATCGTTGCTTGCATGGCGAGAGCACTTCACTGATGTAGTAGATTGGTCGTTGGACCCCGTATGCCTTGCCTTCCTCTGGTCGTTCGACTACAATTGTTGTGCTGATGACCTGGTTTGTCGCGGCTAGGTATAGGTATAATGGCTCCCTCTCTTGCGGTGTTGCAAGGATGCGCTTGCTTTGCAATGATCGCTTCAGGTCTGCGAATGCCTGCTTAGCTTCTGGTGTCCACTCGAACTTATCTGTCTTCTTCAGCAGCTTGTAGAAGGGTAATGCTTGCTCGCCCAATCGCGCGATAAACCTGCTCAAGGCGGCTAGTTGCCCGGCGAGCTGCTGGACTCCGTGTAGATTGGTTGGCTCCTTCATTGTCAAGATTGCTTGTATTTTCTCCGGGTTGGCTTCGATGCCTCTGGCGGATACCAGGTACCCGAGTAGTTTTCCTGCTGGGACGCCGAAGACGCATTTTGTCAGATTGAGCTTGATCCTGTATGCGTTGAGGGCGTCAAATGTTTCCCTAATGTCCTCGAGGAGTGTATCCTCAACTCGAGTCTTGATTACGATGTCGTCAACATACACTTGTACGTTCTTGCCAATGAGCTTGGCGAGCCATTTTTGCATGCAGCGCTGATACGTTGCACCTGCGTTTTTGAGCCCGAAAGGCATTGTCGTGTAGCAGTACACACCGTGTGGCGTGATGAATGCTGTCTTTTCCTCGTCTTCCTGCTTCATCCGGATCTGATTATATCCCGAGTAGGCGTCCAGGAAAGAGAGGCGTTGACAACCCGTAGTAGAATCCACGATCTGGTCGATTCGCGGGAGGGGAACATTATCCTTGGGGAAGTGCTTATTTAATGATGTGTAGTCAATGCATACTCGGAGGATGTCGGTGTTCTTCTTTGGAACCAGCACCGGGTTTGCTAACCAGGTGGATATCTTGATCTTTCTGATGAATTTTGCTGCCAGCAATCTGTTTACTTCTTCTCCAAGCGCTTTCTGCTTGGGTTCTGAAAACCGTCGAGTGGTCTGCTTGATGGGTTTTGCGTCTTTGAAGACTTCGAGTGAGTGCTCGGCGAACTCCCTGGGTATTCCTGGCATGTCTGAAGGCTGTCAAGCGAAAATTTCCCAGTACTCACGGAGGAGTTCGACGAGCGCGCTTTCCTATGCTGGCGAGAGGGTAGTTGAGACCATCGCTGTCTTTGCAGAATCCGTCGGGTGCACCTGATGCTTTCGGGTGTCGTTGTTTGTGGTGAACTCCAATTCCGGCGCGTTTTTGTTTGTGAGGGGCATCACAGAGTGGTCAGTGGTCTTTGCCAGCTCCTGCAGTTCTTCTTGCATCCCGAAGGATTTTGCGATTTCGTTGAACTCGATGTCGCATTTGTTGGACTTCTGGAAATCTCCGTCGATGGTGATTACACCATATTCTCCGGGTAGCTTAAGCTTCAGGTACGCGTAGTGCGGTACTGCCATGAATCTGGCGAACGCTGTTCGACCAAGAATGGCGTGATACTGTGAGGGCCAGTCGACCACTTCGAAGTCGAGGAATTCTCTTCTGTAGTTTCGTCGATTGCCCAACACAACCTCTAGGTTAATTGTTCCGAGTGGACGGATCGCCTTTCCCGGAACTATCCCGTGGAAGGATGTTTCTGATTCCGCAAGGCCGTCCAGGTTCCTGTTCATCCGGCGGAGCGTATCCGTGTAGATAATGTTGATGCCACTACCACCATCCATAAATACGCGGGACAGTTCGTAGTTACCAATCTGAGCTTGGATTACGAGGGCGGCGTGTCCTGGTCGATAGACTCGTGGTGGGTGATCTTCTATTGAAAATGTGATCGGTTGGTCCGCCATCTTCAGGTATTCGGGCCTTGTTGGCGGGGTCTGCACAGCCATGCATAACTGCCTTGTGTTTGTCTTCTGAGCTCTGTGGGATGGGCAGACTTTCTGGATCATTCCTAGTAGTCCTGCCGGGTTCGGGTACGCGTTGGCTACGGTGTTTTGCGCAGGTGGCGCAGGTAATGCGGCTAACGCCATGTTTGGATTTTCTGGTGGAGGTAGGGGTTGTGGCGGCTGGAATCCTTGGTGTCCTGCTCCCGGAAGTGGCGGGTAATTTTGATTGGCTGCTGATCTATTTTTCTTCGAGAAGGCCTCACTGATTTCGATAAACTTTCGGCAGTCCTTGAGAACGTGTGTTGCCTTAGTTTTGCCCGTGCGCTTATCTGTAAATAGATGTAGCGAGCAGTACGAATCGAGGTCCTCCTCGGGAGTTTTGTCCTCAGCCTTTGGTCTCCACTCGCGATTTCCACGGCGTCCAGTATCGCGACTTCGCGTGAATTCCGCTGCTACCATCTCTTCGCGATCCTCGTGATCGTAGTATTTCCTCCTTTTCCTTCGGCCATGGCGATCTTCTTCGGACGCAGGCGATGATGCTCTCTCGTTGCGCACTGCGTCTTCTCCATTAGCCCATTTGTCGGCTATGATCATCAATTCCCCGATAGTTTTGGGCGCTGCTCGGCCCAATTCTTCTCTGAAAGCAGTTCGTCGGGCGCCTTTTGCGAAGGCTTCAACCGCTACTTCTTCCGAGATGTTTCCTGCGGTGTTCTTGAGCGTTGTCCATCGCTGAATATATACGCGGGTGGACTCTCCGCTTTTCTGTTTGCAGGCTCGCAGTTCTTCAATGGTCGCTGGTCTTTTGTAGGTGGACTGGAAGTTTTTGCAGAAATCGTGGTGTAGGTCATCCCATGATGCGTAACAAGATCTTGGCCTTGCTTCCAGCCAGCTGCGCGCCGCGCCGACCAGGTGCAGGTTGAGATACTGCATAGCCGTGTTTTTATTCCCACGTTGGCATTTTACTGCCGTGAGGTAATCGTTTAGCCACGTCGAAGGCTCTGTGCTGAGCTTGAATCTCTTGGGTAGGGGTGCCTCGCGGATGCTGCGAGCGAAACACAGCGCGCCGCAGGCCTCGTCATCCGAGGAACTAGATGAGGAGCGCGCGCGGTTCCTTGCGGCTCTTGCCTTGTCCACCTTGTTTTGTGCGATGTCTGACCGCACGTTATATTCTGGCTGGTCACGATCAGCTTCTTTCCTTGGCTCTTTGCTGCGATTCCGCGAGCGGCTGCTATGACGCCGCGGGCTTTTGTTTCTCGGGCTACCTTCACTGCTGCTTCGACTATCGCCGCGTCTCCGAGCTTCTTTTCCTCGACCACGGCGAGGCGATTTGTCTCTTCTAGGCGAAGCGCTCCTACACTTGCGCGATGCCTCTTTTTCTTTTTCCTTTTCTAGCTGTTCGGCGGCCTTCTGGCGGTCATAGGAGGCGAGCCTCGCGGCTACCAAACCTAGTCCCTTGTGCACCTGCTTGTACTGTTCTGCTCGAGGATCGCTTTCCGTCGGTTGGTTCATCTGCATGTAAGTTGCTGCGGCTAGGACAATGGCGGCAGGAGTTTGCGGGTAGACGTTCCCATCTTCATCGACCCGCATCAGAGAAGGTGCGATCGATCTGCTGGCTCCGCCTAAGGACTCGATGTCCCTGGATGTTGACGCGTATCCCCTCCTCGCGGGTCGGGTTCCGACCGAGGGTGTTAGGGACAGCTCAGCTCGTCGTTGACTCGATTCATCCGCCGCTCTTTTTCGACGGGCCAGATCTATCCGAGCTTCTTTAATGGTTGCGGCCGCTCTCACTAGATGGTAGTGGTAGGAGATCATGTCCTCGTGTGGCGCTTCAGCTGCGAGTGGTTTGCTGGTTCGCATAGCTTCCTTAGCTCGATCCCAGGCCTCCCGCGAAACGCCAATCCCAGCGCGTTCCGCCGCACTGTGTTCTGTTTCCGGGGGTAATTCCGATCCTGCCATGCAGACTTGAGCCAGTCGAGGCTCGTGCGTCCTAGGCGTGGTACGGAAAGCTTTCCAGACTCGGGAAGGTTCCTCTGTCGAGAGGGTGTGGTAGTCGTTGGTGTTGAAACGGACGGACTCGCCGCTTTTTCTCCAAGTAGGGGCGCGAGTCGACAGCTTCTGACTCAGATCTTGATTCCTCAGGGAAGTGGAGGATCCCGTCCCTGTTGGTTACGAACTTCAGGCTTCCGAACGTCAAGGTGACGCTCCTTTCCAAATCGCTGAATACCGGGCGTGATTCCGACGAGTGAGGGGTGACCACGACAGATCCGATCCGGATGGGATTGGTTGGAGCCGTAGTCGAGGGTTTCCACCGTGAGTTGGTTGTCGATGAAGCCGAAGATTCCGGAGATCTAGCGCCCGCCGTTCCCACAGACGGCGCCAATTGTCGAATCTGTTGCTCGGCAAATCCCTCAGGTGAACCTATCGGGTTTCGAATAGGAGAACCCATGAGCACTGGTGGCGATCGTCGGCTAGACAGGGGGCACAATTTACCCAGGTTCGGGGCCCTCGTAGAGGTAAAACCCTTACTCCTGCCTCTGTCGATCTGTATTATTGAGTAGATCGGTTACAAAGATGATCGCTCAAGTCGAGAGTACAATCTCGAGCTTAAGGCTTTGGTGGTGCGGTATTGCTTGGTCCTCCTCCGGTGGTTCTCCTGGCCTTATATAGGTGGCCAGGTCTCAAACCCTACCCGGGGAGGACTCGAACTTTAACCCTAAGTCGGTTACATGTTTCCTAACTTAGCCCGCAAGGTATTGCGGGTGGGCTTCATGTAGGCCTTCTGGAACACTCTTAAGGGTTTCCCTTCGTGGGCCTTGACGTTGGGACTGAGACGGGGTGTCCTTATCCGCAGGATCTAAGATCCATCCCTTCGTCAATGTACAAGCGTCAAATCTTGGGGATGCCCAAGGCATCCCCTTCTTCATCAACAAAAATATCAGGTTTTTTCAAAACACTATATTTTTATTGCTTCACATGATATGTGCTATTCTTGGAGCGTCCTTTTATTTTGCTTTCATTTTGTTTTTTTATTTTCTGTAGCTTTTGTTTGGATCCTAGCACTTTTGTTTTGGGAGAGACACGCTCCATTTTCATTGCCTAGAACACTCTAATTTTCACTCTTATTGTTCTGCAAGTGTTCAGGTTTTGCGAGTACCGCGTTTAGCTCTTGTTTTTTGCTTGAATTTTGTTCAGAACTTGTTGGTTTCCTCATTTATATTTTATTAGATCTCTGGTCTTTGATGTTTATTTTCTTTGAGAGTTGTTTCGAATAAGTTAATTGGTGCTGGAGAAGAGTAAATTGTTTCATGCTTATACTTGTGCAATAGGAAGCTTGTTTTGACTGTGGCATAGGCTTTGACATGTCATGTTAGATGTTATTTTAATTGTGTTCTTAGTTATTTGCGATGCATCATGACTAGTCTCAAATAGTTGAGAGTGCTTAATATGCCATTGAATTTTATCATGTGTTGTTCTCTCATATTGAAGCATGGTATTATGGTATTTCTCATTTGAATGTTTTATCTCGATTGACTTGGTGGATGCTCACACCATGTTATGAATACAAACAAAGTCACTTGTAGCCTTTATGATCATTTAGTTTTTGGCTTGTAGTATCACTTCATGCTTTGATTAATGATGTTTTGTCGCTATGCATGATTATGGTTGTTATTGCTCTCTTAGTTGGTTGTTTTTAGTCTTTTGCTAGCCTACACATGTACTGAGTATGAGCTGCATCCAACTCCCAAAAAACCAAAGTTTGCCAAATTTGTCCACCGAATCTACCTATAAGTGGTATTTAACCGCCACTTCAAGTAAATTTCTCTTGTGCTACCTTTAAACCTTCAAAATTATACTATGTTTTGTGTTCTTATTTTAGCTCATCAGAAAGTCGTTTAAAGTTTATTATGGTTTGTGTCAAGCAAAGTTCTTCTTCTTTCTTTCACCCGAAGAGAGATGGTGCCAAATAATAATAGAAATGCACTTCCCCATGGTTTGATAAAAGCTGGTGGGTACCCGTGAACACGACTAGTCCTGGTTTGTGAAAGAAAGGTGGGGGGAAGTGCCAAACTAATAAACAATGGAAACCGCTCTCAAAAGTCTAAACACTTTGCTTGACATGGATTATATCTCTGTTTTATCAAATAAAAATCTCTAGCACGTGAGTAATCCCTGCTTCCCTCTACGAAGGGCCTTTCTTTTACTTTTATGTTCAGTCTTCTTCTTCTTACTATATGCACCAGCTAAGATATTTATTTTTGATTGACTCATGATTTATGGTATTGCTTGCTCTCAAATTATTTGTATCTAGTCACCATTTGAATATTGAAGGTGTAATGGCATTTATGTTTTGCTACCACATGAAGGACTAGCTAGATACCACTTTATTATGTTTTTCTTTATGATTGAAACAACCGTATTACTTTCAATGTTTCATTATTTATTTTCTTTTGTTTGTGTTTCTTTTCATGTGCAACATGGTTGCTAAGTTTACATTAGTTGAAATAATATTTATCATGATTTTGTTAAAGTACTTTGGTCTCATATTTGAATGCATTTACATAACGTTGATCAAGATTTGTGTTGGTTTCATGTCACCTCAAGAATTATTTTGTTATCATTTACCTACTCGAGGACAAGCATGAGTTAATCTTGGGGATGCTGATATGTTGCAAACGTATCTATAATTTTTGATGCTCCATGCTTGTTTTCTACCCAATACAGTTTGTTTTCCACATGTTTTCTTTCGTTTTCCTTCGTTTTATGTTTTATTCCTGAAGAACTTTTCTGAAATAGAAAAACAGCAGCTGGCCTGGGGCATCTTGTGTGCAGTTCCACGTTTGTTGACCCTGCGTGCAACAAGCAACCTTCTTCAAGAATACAAAGTTCTACTTGTTTGATAACCCCGGTTCCTTATTTGGGGGAAACTTACTCTAGACTGCATCATACCTTCCGCTTGGGGTCTCGCAACGAGCGTGTCATCACGTCCTCATCAGTAGCTCGTCCATCATTGAAGTCCACCATTAATGAGCTCACCTAAATTTTGAGATCTCCCAATCACTCCACCCAAACTTTGATCTTTAGAGGATTGAAGGAGAAGGCCCCGATCTACATCTTCACCAAGCCATTCTTCATTCCCCCCTCATTCACTTGAGCGATATGTGTCTAGGGTTTCCTTATAGAAAATATAGACCTATTGTTATTCACTTGTCTATTGTAATAGATTCTTGGTTATTTTGGGAGCCCCCAATTCAGTTGTGGGTGTGTGCCCCAAGATCATTGTAAATACACTAGATTCCGCCTTGAAGAATTCCAATATTGGAAGGTGAACTAGGCCATTGTGGTGAGGTTCATCGGAGAATAGTGGAAGGTGAACTAGGATTCTTGCTTTACTTTGCGCTTGTCTCTTGATTATTGTAATCCTTGTCATATAGGTAAATTCACCTTAGTTGCATATCTAGAGAATTTACCTCTCTGTCAAGACTAAATCGACAGAATATTAAAATTTGGAGGTAGCACCTATTCACCCCTAGGTGCCCATACGATCTGTTCAGACTTGTTGCAGGAAATCCGCACACCGGATGATCGAACAACTAACTCATATCCACCTAGGAGTACCAATCTCCAAGAGTAAAAAGAAGATCTCTTGAGCTTAAAAGCGCTGCTGAGCTACACTTATTCTCTTTCTTTCTCTTGAAATAATCGCTCAAGAATAGAGAGGGGAAAACTTGCTTGGCTCACAAGAATGATCCTCAATTCATAATATCATCTCATGTTAGTCTCCAACCCTACCCACTGGGCACAAAAATATTCAAGTCTCCGAGTATACCTTGTCAGCACCTGTCATAATGGTTTTGTCTCCACTATCTTCACAAGTTCTCTACAAGCATGTGGCATCAGGCATTTCTGCTTCAATGTCAGCAACTCAGCTCCATGAAGCATCAACAGCAAGATGAATCATTTTTTCTCATACTGAATAACTAGACTCACATAGGTTCTACTCAATCCCGCGACATAGTTCTAGCTCATGTTTTCAACATATGTTCTAGTCAAGCCCGCATCTTAGTTCTATTATAAACGATAACACAAAAAACGACGAACAAAATAGATCTAGCATGACAGCAGACACAAGATTTTTAACGTAGAAAACCCTTCGAATGAGGAAGAGAAAGAAACCACGAGCGCCAGCCAATAGAACATCACTATATCGGGTGCGGTTACAAACGCCGAAGATTTACAACTTGGGATTTATCCCAAACAACGACTTACATGAGGTATATAAATGGGTACAAACCTTGAAAGGTAGAATTCATATCCATGCCGGTAACAAGTGGGCCCTAAGCCTCCGGCGACGGGCCTTGATCCGCTCCGTCCAAAGTTTCCTTTATCTTTATATGAATTTGGATCACACCAAAATAACAAGTTCTACCTCATGTTCAAGTTAGTTCTTCCTTTTTTATCAACTTGATGCAGAAGATATTAACAATGGCTTGGTGTATATATAGTATGAGTCTATCTGAGCACACAGTCAAACTTCAACTCCCATCCTAAGAGAGCTAACCGCAATTCATAGTAAGTATTTTTCAATGAATCATAGAATAAAAATATAAGTACCTACTCTAGCTCTTCAACTTTCGGACCTGTAGTCATTTTCTTCGCTTTATGAGTCAGATTTAACTTGGTGCTTCATCTTCCATGAATCTTCACGAGAAGTAAAGAGATTCGACCTTCATAGCGTCTTGATGTAAAGCTTTGACCTGAGCAGCATCAATGACGTAATGAACTCTGCGGCTGGAGACTTATCATAATTACATCCGCTCAAGGACGTTCAACTCTAGAAGTGGATGCTCGCCAGAAAAACAGTTGAGGGCTGCCTCTCCCTCCTCGTGGAAGAGTGTGATTTAGTAGTCGCTGTCGTGATAGTATCGTGGGTGCAGCCAAAGCCGGAGCTTCTGCTTGCGGCTCTCATACTCGGCGGCCTAGCTGGTGGGTGAAACGTCGCAAACATATCTATAATTTTTTATGTTTCATGCTTGTTTTCTACATGTTTTCCCTATGTTTTTCTTTGTTTTCTACCATTTATTTGACTAACCTATTAACAAGATGCCCCAGTGCCAGTTCCTGTTTATTTGTCGATGCATTGCAGAAATAGATCAAAAATCGAAGTGCTCGGATTAAGCTGAATTTTTTTGTGGATTTTTTACTCCCGGAAAACTTCAGGAGCCAGAAGGGCAGCCCACGGCCCCTAGGAGGGTGGTGGCCGCGGCCAACCCCTTGTCCGCGCGGAGGGCCCGCCTAGTGGCACCATGCACCGCCTCAAGTCCCCCCTTCACTCATAAATTCACGTTTGACCTAAGAAAAGAGGAACAATCGATGATTTTTCTAGAAACACATCTGAGCTCCGTCGCCATCGAAAACTCTACTTTGGGGGACAAAAGTTCCTGTTCTGGCACCCTGCCGGGACGGGGAAGTGCCCCCGGTGCCATCTCCATTGACCGTTCTTCCTCCGTGATACTTCGTGAGTAGTTCCCCCATGACCTACAGGTTCGTAGCTGTGTAGTGTCCTCACATTTAATAATGCAATAACTATTGTGTTAAGTGCTATCCCTGGATCAATGCTAGCACCACAGAGCAAAATTTAAAGGTATCACCACGGAACAAAACTTAAAGGTATCATTGCAGAAGTATCAAATCTATTACAAAAGATCCTAAATAGCCAAGTATAGATTTATTACAAAGTGCATAGTCTTGAAAGACTAGCAAAACTCAGAGTTCTAAACAGCAAAAATAAAGGTAGCAATGAGCCTCCATCTTCAATCATGCGCCACAAGCATTACATTTTGGGTGTAGACTCGAGTCCAAGCACTCGATCAAACTTCATCATTAGAATTTTCTGCATGTTGGAATATGCAGCCCCCAAAGGAGGTCAGTACAATTTAATGTACTGACAAATGACACTATGGTGGATATAAAATGGCAAGTCTACATGCATATTTGGGTTGGTGGAGTTTAGGCTATTTGCAAAAAAAAAGTTTTTCCCTAATACTTTTGAAAAGGAGTTTTCTTCTCAAAGATTGGCACCATGGGACAAAACCCATGTGCACCACACTAATATTTCCTTAGCCAAATTTTACTTCTTCAAAACGATGTTGAGATTCTTCTGTCCATCCTTGTCCAGCTGCTCGAAGTCGTCCATTACCGGGGACACGGCTATGATCATAGTTTCTAACTCTGCAGAGATTGTGCACTTTCACCCTTTGTCTTCAATTAGCCCAAACATCCTATACACTCGGAGTGCATCATGGAAAGAAGAGAATTGATACGAGATCTTTTAGAAGGATAGGTTCAATCCAGGCAACAAGACCCGTTCCACCTATAATTATGCTACATCAGCTTGTCAAGCATGGGCTGAACTCTCACAACTTAGTTGATCAAGACAGAACCCATATTTTCAAAGGGCTGCACGGGAAGCTACTAAACTTAGAGGACCTGTTGATCAAGATAGAGCCCATATTGTCAAAGGGCTGCACAGAAAGCTACTAAACTTAGAGGACCTGTTGATCAAGACAGAGCCCATATTGTCAAAGGGCTGCACGGGAAGCTACTAAACTTAGAGGACTTGGTAATCTCTTTGTTTATGGATGGCCATACGCAAGTGAACACCCCACGGGGAGACACTCAACTCTCTTCAACCAAACAACCAAATCCACCCGGGTGGTTCATTGAAGTTTATACTTAGAATTTTCCCACAACATTGAGTACAACAAATTTGTAGCAAGGCTAAGCATCTACTAAGTACTAATTCTCCAAAATAACAAGGCTTAAGGATGGCTACACACTACTTGGGTTTTGCATAGCATAATAATTACTTGTTAAAATTCCCTATCATGCATACTACTCAAAAACACTAGTAATGCATAGTAAAAATATGGGAGATTTGATGGTATGTCACTTGCCTTGGCAATATGAGGAACAATGACAACAAGTATAACAACAACAAGGGTACCCTTGCTCTTCTTCACAATCTAATACAAGCAAAACAAGCCACGCATAAACATACACAGCCGTTCTTCCTCCGCGATGCTTCGTGAGTAGTTCCCCCATGGGCTACGGGTTCGTAGCTATAACTACATAGTGCTTTCTCTCCCTTGTTACTCAGTACAATGTTCTCTATTGAGATCCATATGATGTAATTGGTGTTGTGTTTATTGGGATCCAATGAATTGTACATTATGGCCAGTTGTTGAGTTGATAAATTAGCGATTGCTGCAACCTTGCTATTCTTAATGCTTGTTACTAGTGCACGAGTAGCATGATTTCAGATCCGAATCCTTTATTGCATGGATGTATTTGTTGTTTGGATCGTACCTGCAAGTTGTATGCACCTATTATAGTCCGGAACCCGAGACCCCAAGGTGACATGGTTCGGATATCAGAGGGGAAGGGCTGTAGTTTGAGGATTACATGTGTTCACTAAGTGTTAATGCTTTGTTCCGGTACTTGGTAGAACAATCACCTTAATTACCATAAGTTCCTTATTTGGCACCGCAGCAACGCGGTGGTTGGACAAAAGATGTTGTACGAATTCTCATAGCGAGTGGATACAACTATATACGGAACACATGGCTACATATGATTTACCAGCTGAATAAGTCTATCTTAAGTTAGTCTCAATTTTAGTAAATTTCCCAACTGTAATTTGTCCACCCAACACCGATTTTATTGCTTGGAGAGTTACCTCTAATGAAACTACGAACCCCAGTCCATATTTTACTATTATTGCTGTTGTTTTTACATGCTTTTACTACTTGTTTCGTTACTGGTCCGTTTCTTACAGATTACATATATCACTTATTTCACTCGCTATTTCACTACATTCACTATCTTTTCGTTGAACTAGTGCATCTATACAACTACCATTGTATTATGTGTGTTGAGAACGCAAGAGAATCATCACATCATCGCTCCATCCACTGTTTTATTGCACCTTGTGTTACTAATATCTTTTGCTAAGTACATCTCAGGTGTGGTTGAATTGAAAACTCAGCTGCTAAGGCTTATAGATATTATTTGAATCCCCTTGTGTCGAATCAATAAATTATGTTACACTTACCCTCGAAAACTGTTGCGATCCCCCTATACTTGTGGGTCATCAGTGGGGACTTGTGTCACGGGCACTCCACTCAAGTTGATGGCCCGGCCTTTCACCACTGTCGCGTTCGGCGTAGCGAGAATGCCGTGTTTGGAAAACTCGGTGGCAACCGCCGGTCATCTCAGTACATGGGCGTGGACGGCGCCGCTGATGCCGCCACCCCATCCTCCATCATGCACTACCTCAGTACACCGTCGTGGCCTATGCTGGCTCGACGAAAGTATCTTTCTGCAAGCGTGTGTTGTGAAAGCTTTCTGCTTTTTTCCTGGCTTACCTTAGTAGATTTTGCAAACTTTCTGCTTTTTTCTCAATGCGTGCTGGTGGCAACCAGGGGACTGCAGGAAATGAGTCGTGTGATGCCCCAGCAAATACACGTTATAGGAGCAAAAAAAACCCTGAGATAAGGATACCCAAAATAGAGGAAGCTCTCTAGTGTATCTGTCCACACGAAGAGCAAGTCCTTGAGTTACTGAAATTCAGGCACAAGGATGACCATGTCGCACATTGATGGAAAGCTCAAGATTCAGAAATACAGCAACATTCAGTAATCTTGACAGCAAAATATTCAAAATTAAATGGGAAAATAAAAGACTTCAATCTAGTGACCGGTAATTCAGTTACTGTAGCAATCTGGTTCAGAAAAATTCAGAATTTAGTACGAATTGACCCTAGATTCAGACCAAGCTGCAAAGTAGGCATAGCATCGATACAAACTGCCTTCACCAACACACTTATGGCTAAAATTAGCAGCTTTAATTGCTTGAAACTACCTCGTCACTCAAGAACAGTAGCATTGCAACAAGGATCACTCAAGAATAGGATCTTTCTTCCGGACAGTTTTAGTAAAAGTTGGCCCTACTAAAACCTTGTTACAGTAGTACGAACATGATTCCCAACGATTTTTACCTCTACAAAACCCTAGATCAGTCCCGATCAAACGTCCACCGATTCCCTACCAAAACCGAAGGCAAACAAGAGAGAGGAGTGGCTGAAGGCGCGGAGATTCCGCTTGCTGTACGTCGGCAGGTCTTCGTTGTGGTCGCGGTAGTGCATCTTCGAAGAGGTCGAAGCGCGTGTGCCGCCTTCTGCTTCTTCACAATGGACCGAAAAGGTAAGGATATGAACATTAATAGATGAATCCACAAGATTGTTTCCGGGGTAGCGCTGAGCGTCCCCCGGGGGATCGAAACTTTCGATCCTCCGCCTCGTATGGTTGACACGTGTCCATGGGACCACACCGAAACATCACGCGCATGGAATTGGTCAACTGGCTCACGCGCACAGAGAAAAAAAAATCCGCAACGCACGGAGCCATCCATCCCTGTGTCCTCTCTCACCTTCGTATCCTTGCCAAACAACATCCCAGTTGCTCCTCCATTGCCCCGCCCGTCGCCGGAGAAGATCGCCGGAGTTGTCATTGTATCGACAGCCATCCTCCCATGGCAGCACCACACGAGCGTCGGGAGCTCTGCCACTTCCCCATGGGAGCACCACCACTTCCCCATGGAAGCACCACCCCTAAGCATCGGGAGCAGCGCCACTTCACCATGGGAACACCTTCGCCTCTCCCATGGAAGCACCATCATGAGCGTCAGAAGCACCACCGTCCCTCCATGGAGCGCCGCGTCGAGAGCCCCTCCACTTCACCATGGGAGCACTACTGCCCCCCGATGGGAGCAACACCACTTCACCATGGGAGCACCTTCGTCCGTCCATCGGAGCACCTTCCACTGGTAGAAAATAGGCCTACAGTCCCGGTTCACCAGGACTATTAATCCCGTCCGGGCAACCGGGACTAGCTATGCGCGACTAAATGCCCCCCCCCCTATAGTCCCGCCACTTACGGACCGGGACTAAAAGCCCGTCCACGTGGGCGCTAGGGGTCCGTTGCGGCGGAGGACCTTTAGTCCCGGGTCTTGTGGTTAACCGGGACTGAAAACCTGCGCAGGTTTAGGGTTTTAGGCCCCCTAAACCTGTTTCCTTTTTAATTTGTTTTGTTTTAATTTCAGTACACATATTCATGCATATATATATATATGAAATATCAAACGAGGAGAATTCAATAGGAATATATAATATATATTCAATATCGGGTGACCATATATACAACCTCGAACAAGTTTCCATATTACACAATTAAGATGGACGAGCATACACAAATTCGCACAAGTTTCAAAGTACTTAGGGCTTATACATGCTTATAAAAGTCATCGTCGGTGGACGCATGGAACTCTCCTTTCTTCTGGATGACATGCCTAAGGAAAAATCCTGCTATTTCCTCTTGAATTGGTCGGAAGCGAGCTTCTGGAGTAAGCGCCCTCCGCAAGTTATTGAGACCGTTCCGCGTTTTCTCGTCCTTCTTCCTCTCAGATATTTCTTTCCGTATGTTCTCACAGACATAGTATCCACATAGACCGGTCCCCGGTGGCTGCTTATCCACACCTTTGAGCACATTTTTAAATTTTAGCGCATCTTTGAATTCACGACATGTTGATGTGAGAGCCGTCTCCAAACTCTACAATGCAAATAAAATTAAATGAACAAGGGAGTTATTAGCTTAGAAAATGAACAAAAGAGACCGATCGATATAGAGCGCAAATGATTGAAAAATAATTACTTTTGCATCATTTTTCTCATGTCGACCCAAAGATCTGTATTTGAATTCATAGAGTCAATGATGAAAACTATGGCCTCGTGAAGATCAATTTTTAGCAGAATCCAGTGGTACCTGCGGACACATTAGATGCAGAGTCATGCATAGCGATTGGACATACCATGCATGGAGTAAACAAAAGAGAATGGGAACATGAGAGAAACACTCACCAAAATGGTAAGGAAATAGAATATATCTTTTGGATTCATGCTTTTTAAAAAAATTGTACAAGTCTTTCTCCACGTCTTTGGGGTGACGTTCTAACATAGTTCCATTAATGATTTGTGGGTCAATGAACCCAATATCATGGATGAGTCTTACTTTGCATTCCCAAATCTTCAATCTGCATAATAGCGTACGGAACAATATAGTTAGGACAATATATATATATATATATAGTGTAGGCAAATGAAGAACGAGATGAGGTAGAAATAAATCACTTACAGAACGTAGCAACTCAGGATAGATTTGTCGAGCTCACGCATATTGAACAGTTGGAACAATTCACTCAACTCAACTGTTACAGAGTACTTTTTGGTGTGATGCTCCTCTGTATAATCCACATACACATATTCTTTGTCGGTAAAAGTTATGAAATCTTTGTACCAACGTAGAAGACTTTGCATTAGTGGTGGTAGATCCTTTTCCTTCGCAGGCTCGACGAGAGGCCCTTTCTTCACATATTTTAATGCTACATCAGCCACTGGCATATCGTCCATGTCTAAAAAGGCACGGAGAGACATACCGGCCTCGGACGCATTTTGCATGGCAGTAGCTACAGTCAATCCCATTGCTGTCACAGCATTTATGACCTCGGGGTCATGTTCCGGAGCGGCTTTCACTATGAGGGGGGATATCGATTGTTTACTCTGCATCCCGAGCTGGGCAACTTGTTTCCCGCTTTGTATCATTTTTGCTTTTTTTTTCTCCTCCTCCAATATTCCTGCTTGCTTACGAAGTTCAATATCATAGTCTTTAGGCAAATTCTTCACGGATTGGGACACTGTCGATAAAAAATCCGTAGCCCAATAGTCTACAATCGGAGGGAATACTTCCTTGGGCTCAGGCTCCTTTAGCGCCTTCAGTTTGCCCATCCATTTCTCAACGTCAGCCTTCACGACCAATTTGGTTTCAGCATCACTAAGTTCCCAAGGCCTTGGGGTGAGAGGCTTCAGTGATGGCTCCGGTACCCGTGTGGTCTTAGGTACATAAGGGTCCGGGTTAATAGACCAAGAGCGTGTTCCCTTGCTGCCCGCCTGCTTCTGTTTCTTCGCTGGAGGAGGAATGGGGGGCGACGTCTGCTTATCCTCCGGAGGAGGAATGGGGGGCGACGTCCGCTTATCCTCCGGAGGAGGAATGGGGGGCGACGACGTCTGCTTTTCCTCCGGAGGAGGAATAGTGGGAGACGTCTGCTTTTCCTCCGGAGGAGGAATCGTGGGCGACGGCTGCTTAACCACCGGAGGAGGAAGATCGGGGGACGGCGTCGAATGGCGTGAAGGAGGCGTAGGTGAACCAGCACTAGCACCACCACCACCACCAGCACCTGCACCATCGTAGGGGGGTGGACTTGTTAGCCTTGGCGTCTCGCCTGGAAACACTATGTACTTCTTTTTCCATAGAATGAACTGGCGCTTGACATCTCCAAGTCTTCTCTCCCCTTCGGGTGTAGCTATGTCAATCTCCAGGTCCTCAAACGCTTGGACTATGTCTTCCACCGTGACACGAGCATAGCCATATGGAATGGGGTTGTTGTGATGGAGTGCTCCAGGTGTATAGGGTAAAGCACTGCCGGTAGCCACCTTCATGGAAATGTTCCCCACGGGATAATGCAGATCACATTCTTTCATCTCCTTTACGTCATCCACGGGGTAGTGAGGCTCCGGTGCACGACTCTCGATCATCGGTGCATTAGCACCTGCAGTCGGGGCCTCCGTGGAAGCCACGCTGCTTCTCCGCTGCTGGCTTCCGAGATCCGTTGCATGTTCTTGATGCGGCCCTGCAGCCGACGCTTTTTGTTTCTCAAGTATTCCCGCCACGACCTTCTTCAGGTCAGAAACTTCCATTGCAAGATTCGCCAGTTCATCTGCAGCCCGGTCCGTACCTCTCCTACGGCTTCTGTAACAGTACGGGTCACCCTCCTGGGAAAACCCTACTTTCCACGGCATTCTGCCTTTGCCTCGTATATGTCCTCCGTGTTCAGGATTTCCGAGGGCAACTGTCAGTTGGTCTCTCTCTCTGTTGAACGTGATCTTGCCCTGTTGAGCTCTGGTCATTGCGTCAACAAGTTCTTTTGTGGGAGCAAACTTTTTCTGCCGGTGAACACACTCCCCTGTCTCCGGGTCTAGCGATCCCCCATGCCCGTACCACCACATTTTGGCTCTTTCGTCCCATCCCTCTGTACCTAGACGGATTCCTCTTGCCCTTAGGCCGTCCTCCATTGCCTGCCACTTAGGCGCCGAAACGCGGTATCCTCCTGGCCCCATAACATGATGGTACTGTTTCTTTTTCGCATTAGCCTTATTTTTTGCCGACATTACCTTGAAATGCTCCGATTTATGTTGCGTCACAAATTCTGTCCAATCATCTCTCAGTTTCTCATATTGTCCAGTGAAATTCGGAGTCTTGCCCTGGCTGACATATTCACGGAACAATTTTTTCTTGAAGTTCCGGAATGCTTCGGCCATCTTCTGAAGAGCGAACTCTTTGACTATCCTCCTCCTCTCACGTCCACCCGGAACGTCCTGACCGAATTCATCTTTTTTGTTGTATTCCGGAGGTAGAATGAAATGTGCAATAAGCTTTCTAAACATAATCTTTTTCGTTCTCTTGTCGACATAAGTGAAACCAACACGTGCTTTCTTTGGCTCCTTCCATTCCTGGACGGTGATCGGACGACGTCTCTAACAATGACTCCGCATTGGTTGATAAACTTTGTGGTGTGCTGTAGGGGCTTGCCGATTTGACTGACTGATTCGATGGTATATATTTCGGAATCTTTCATCTCCTTGGATTTGCCACGCTTTGTCATACTAGATCCGACCGAGGGCTAAAATAAGAAAGAGAGTCGCGCGCGTTAGTCTTTGCAATTGGACCGAGGGCTAAAATAAGACCGAGGGCTAAAATATACCTCGCCGGAGGTGGTTGTTCTTTGCAATTGGAGATCGTCGTTTGTCGACGGTTGACCTCCGTCATCAATGTCCATTCCTTCACCTCCTTGATCATCGACAATGTCTGTTCCTTCTTCACCTCCTTGATCATCGACAATGTCTGTTCCTCCTTCACCTTCTTGATCCTCAAGGTTCAGATAAGAAGAGATTACATCATCGTCAATGTCTGTTCCTCCTCCGGCTATGATATCTAATATATAACCTTCAGCCTCCTGTTCCGCCGTCAGGTCTCTATTGTCTGCCATATGTCACTCCTGCAGACATGCATGTAGTAAAAATTAATTAAGTATATAGGAGACTTAGCAATATTGTCGTAGAAAGAGGGAAAACAGATTGGTAGGGTCTCTCAAATGACTTGGAGAACCCCAAAGCTAGGTTGCATTTGCTTTTCTGGTCATTTTGGTATATTATACTTAATATTCTGAATTTATTGAATTAAAACTTACTTTCATTATTTTAATGAATTTAACTCAAATTCAAATATGGTCTCATTTTAAACTTTGTCAAACATGAATGATAATGATATAAACAGATAGCTTACATTTTTGTGAACATTTTGCATATTTTTCCATATTTTTTGGAATTATAAATTAAAAGTTATTTAATTTAGAAGATTTAATTATGTTCTGTAATTCCATATACAGTGGGCCCCACGTGTCATGATGACGTCATTAAAAAAACTCGTCAACACGTGGCCAGGTGACGTCATGATGACGTCACCCCTGGCGTCACACGGTGGCCGGCGGTGGCAGTTCAGGCTCTCGGGTCTCCGGCGATTCCGACGATTCCGGCCACGGGGGAGGGAACGGAGATGGGGAGGAGGCCACTGTGGTGCTCGCCACGGGGGAGGGGACGGAGATGGGGACGAGGCCACACGGCCACTGTTGTCTCGCCGGCGGCGAATCTGGCCGCGGTAGCGAGCGCGAGGGCGGCGCGTTCTCAGTTCGTGGTCGCCGTTCGAGGGCGGCGCGTTCGCGCGTGATTCGTGTTCTCGATCCGTTCGATGGCGTTCGCGCGTTGGATCTAGGGCGACGGCGACGGCCCGCGGGAACCTACCGGAGAGACGGCGACGGGACGGGGGCGGAGCAGGGTGGAGGCGGTGGAGAGAAGGGCTCGACGACGGCGACGGCGACGGCGATGGAGACGGCGCGGTCCTCTGCGCGGGCGACGGCGACGGGGCAGAAAGACGAGCAGGCGCCGGCGCGAGGGAAGAAGAGGGTTTGTGACTTAGAAAATTTTGGGGCAGGAAGGCATCCACATATATAGTTCCAGCCTTTAGTCCCGGGTGGTGTCACGAACCGGGACTAAAGGTCCCCTGGGGTACCCTCCGCGGGCCTTTAGTCCCGGGTGGTGTCACGAACCGGGACTAATGGTGAAAATTTTCGCGGCTTTCTCGTTCCCGCGCAGAACGAGCCTTTAGTCCCGGTTCGTGACACGAACGGCGACTAAAGGTGGTTATTCGAATAGAAATAATAGATGCGTGCAACCTTAAAAATACAAATAATATATCAGAAAATTCAGAAAAATAAAACTAATTCTTTTTCCAATCTTAAAAATACAAATAATATCAGAAAATTCAGAAAAATAGAACTAATTCTTTTTCCAATCTTAAAAATTCCCATAGATAAAAAAGGCAGTACATAATGGCAAGAGTGGATCTAAACCTAAACGGAGAGCATAGATGCATGCATGATCTGATATCTGCTGCTAGTCATACTCCTGCCTAGGCCTACGACATGAGAAAATTCAGAGCCCAGGACTGGGCCTGAGGGTAGCGCAGGCGGGGGTTATCGCCGGCCCTGATGTAGTCCATGACGCTCTGTAGAGTCCGGCCGGACCACCATAGCCGACGACCGGCCTCGTGAAAGTTCCCAGGAGGCAGGCCGTCCTCCTCATACCTGGCGAGCGCCCTCTCACGCCGATTGATGAAGAAGGCATCCCAAGTATGTTGGTTATCGGGATGCCAGCTGGGATCTCTCCGCTGCTCCGGCGTGAGCTCGTTGTAGTAATGGTTCGTGATGGCCGCCCGACGTGCCACACCTTGAGGAAGAGGAGGGACCGGCACTCCTCCGGCGCTCAGCATCCAACCGGCGGGAACACTGTAGCCGGGCGGGCAGGGGTAGTTCGAGGCGGAAAGTGCCTCGGCCTGGTTGAATGTTAGAGTGGGTACGGTAGAAGCCATGAGAGAGTGGTGAGTTTGTATGTGTTTATGCCAATGGTGTGGCAATGCACATATATATAGCGAGAAGAAAACATCCCCTTTAGTCCCGGTTGGGGACACCAACCGGGACTAAATGGGTTAGGGTTTCGTTTGGACCAATCAGATAGAATCACACGGATCGTGTGTTTCTTTAAAGCGCTTCTGAGTCGTTGGATCCGGGGTGTGTTTTCTTTTGAGCTGTTGTGAGCCGTTCGATCAGGGCTACGGTGTGTTTCTTTCGAGTTGTTGTGAGCCGTGGATGAGGTGGTTTCTTAACCGTTGGATCAAAACCCTAGCACCACTTTGTGAGCCAGAGGACCCTATATATAGCCCACCTTCATACACCGGTCATCGAGCAAAATACAAAACATCCGGATTCGCCATCATATATACGTCCTACCGGGCATTTGGTAGGGCTGTAATGTGCAACTATTTGCTTGGTTGTGTTAGGGTGGCGCGTGGCGCGGGAATTGTGACGCGTGGCGCGGGAGTTGCGACGCGTGGCGCGGTAGTTTGTGACGCGTGGCCAGGAGGGCGCGGTATAAACTGTCGCGCCTCGAGCGCGTCTTCTCCTCTCCACGCACCGTCGCGCTTCCACCATGCCTCCGAGGAGGAACAGCACCACCGGCTTCCGCGGCGTGCGAGCACGGCAGAACGGAATGTTCAGCGCAGATATCCGCTGGGGGGACGACCGCATCCCCCTCGGCACCTTTGCGACGGCGGCGGAGGCAGCCCGCGCCTGGGACGCGGCGGCCTGGCGCCTCAACCGCCCGCGGTCGCTGATGAACTTCAACGACTGCGACACCGTCTGGGAAGCGGAGGCCAGGGCGCCGAAGCCGCAGATCATCACTGCCGCCGACCACCTCCACCTCCGCCACCGCGCGTTTCAGGGCCTAGTCGACGCCAGGGAAGACCGCGTCGTCCGCGAGTATTACCGGAACAACCCGGGGGAGGAGCGCCGACGAGGAGCTCTGGCAGACCCGCGCGGGTCAGCGGGCGGAGCGCCGCCTCGAACGCCACCTCGCGTTAGATGCCGCTCGGGAGGCGAGGACGAGGGCGCTGCAGGAGCTTCGTCGGGCCGACCGCGCCGGCGAAGTCTGGGCCTCCGACGATCCGAGGTGGGGGCCTATCTCGGACATACCATCATGCACCTCCGACGACGACGAGGAGGTCACGGACGAGTTCGGCGACGATGATGACCCGGAGGAGGTCACCGACGAGTTCCCCGACGACGACGGCGAGGAGTAGCTAGTGTTCGTATGTTTTCTCTTTTTAATAAAAGAATTTGCATTCCGGCGACACTGCGGCGCGCTAGCGCGTCTGTTTTCTGTTTTTAGTAAAAGTTTGGTACAATAAATTAATTAGAGATAATATAATTCAAAATGATCCATTAAACATGATCCATTCAACAAAGTTTGGTACAATAAATTATTACACATCAATTCTTTCCTTGTGTCCCCGCTTTCTTACGATTTGGACGTATCCATGGAGCATCCTCATCATTTAACTTAATGCTTGGGTCAGAGTTCACTTTGAAGGGCGGAATTTCACCAAACATATTATAATCTTCTGACATGTCTGTCTTGTCCTCCACTCCCACGATGTTTCTTTTCCCTGAAAGAACAATGTGACGCTTTGGATCATCGCATGATGCACTGATCGTTTTCTTATCTTTCCGTTTCCTCGGTTTGCTACTCATGTCCTTCAAATAGAAAACCTGAGCGACATCTTTGGCTAGGACGAATGGTTCGTCAAGGTAACCAAGATTGTCGAAATCCACCATTGTCATTCCGTATTGCTCGTCCACCTTTACCCCACCTCCTGTTAGCTTGAACCATTTGCACCGGAACAAAGGGACCTTAAAATAGGGTCCGTAGTCAAGTTCCCATATCTCCTCTATGTAACCATAATATGTGACCTTTTGCCCAATCTCGGTTGCTGCATCAAAGCGGACACCACTGTTTTGGTTGGTGCTCTTTTTATCTTGGGAGATCGTGTAAAATGTATTCCCATTAATCTCGTACCCTTGGAAAGTCGTGATAGTCGAAGATGGTGTCTTGGCCAACATGTACAGCTGATCTTCAACATCATTGTCATTCATTAAATGTTTTCGCAACCAACTGCCGAAAGTCTCCATGTGGGCCTTTCTAATCCATGATTCAGGCTTCCCCGGGTTGTTCGAGCGTAAAATATTCTTGTGTTGCTCGAAGTACGGAGCCACCAAGCTCGAATTTTGCAGAACTGTGTAGTGTGCTTCAGTCATAGAATGACCGTCCATACATATCGTTGATTTCCTTCCGACCGTGCCTCTTCCACTTAGTCTCCCCTCGTGCCGCGATTGAGGAATACCAATCGGCTTAAGGTCAGGAACATAGTCAATACAGAACTCAATTACCTCCTCATTTCCATAGCCCTTTACGATGCTTCCTTCTGGCCTAGCACGATTACGAACATATTTCTTTAATACTCCCATAAACCTCTCGAAGGGGAACATATTGTGTAGAAATACAGGACCGAGAATGGAAATCTCTTCGACTAGGTGGACCAGGAGGTGCGTCATAATATCGAAGAAGGATGGTGGAAACAGCAACTCAAAACTGACAAGACATTGGACCACATCGTTCTGTAACCGTGGTAGATCTTCTGGACTGATTACCTTCTGAGAGATTGCATTGAGGAATGCACACAGCTTCACAATGGCTACTCGAACATTTTCCTGTAGGAGGCCCCTCAAAGCAATCGGAAGCAATTGCGTCATAATCACGTGGCAGTCGTGAGACTTCAGGTTTTGGAACTTTTTGTCCGCCATGTTTATTATTCCCTTTATATTCGAGAGAAGCCAGACGGGACCTTCATACTGCTCAGGCATTCAAAAAAAATGACCTTCTCTTCTTTCGTAAGAGCGTAGCTGGCACGACCTTGAAACCATTCCGGATGCCGGTCATCTGGGTCTTTCAAAAGTTGTTGATCCCGCCGTGCTTCCTTTGTATCCTTTGTCTTCCCATACACGCCCAAGAAGCTTAGCAGGTTCACGCAAACATTCTTCGTAACATGCATCACGTCGATTGCAGAGCGGACATCTAGGACTTTCCAATACTGTAGCTCCCAAAATATCGATTTCTTTTTCCACATGGGTACGTGCCCGTCAACTCCCTGCGGAACTGATTGTCCGCCAGGACCCTTTCCAAAGATGACATTCAAATCCTTGACCATATCAAATATCTCATCTCCAGTACGTTCCGCAGGCTTCGGCCGGTGATCTGCCTTGCCGTTGAAATGCTTGCCTTTCTTTCTTACGTTATGATTTCGGGGAAATCGACGATGACCCAGGTACACGTTCTTCCTACAGTTATCCAAAAATACACTTTCAGTCTCATGTAAGCAGTGCGTGCATGCTTTGTATCCCTTATTTGACTGTCCAGAAAGGTTACTGAGAGCAGGCCAATCGTTGATGGTTACAAAAAGCAACGCTCGTAGGTTAAATTCCTCTTCTTTGTGCTCATCCCACACAGGTACACCAGGTTTGCCCCACAATTGTAAAAGTTCATCAACTAATGGCCTTAGGTACACATCGATGTCGTTGCCGGGTTGCTTCGGACCTTGGATGAGCACTGGCATCATAATGAACTTCCGCTTCATGCACAACCAAGGAGGAAGGTTGTAGATGCATAGAGTCACGGGCCAGGTGCTATGGCTGGAGCTCTGCTCGCCAAAAGGATTCATGCCATCAGTACTTAGACCAAATCTTATGTTCCTTGCGTCAGCTGCAAAATCTTTGAACTCTCTGTCGATCTTTCTCCATTGCGTTCCATCAGCGGGGTGTCTCAACTCCCCGTCGGACTTACGGTCCTCTTTGTGCCATCGCAACAACTTGGCATGATCTTTGTTCCTGAACAGGCGTTTCAACCGAGGTATTATAGGAGCATACCACATCACCTTGGCGGGAACCCTCTTCCTGGGTTTCTCGCCCTCAACATCGTCACCAGGGTCATCCCCTCTGATCTTATAACGCAATGCAGTGCATACAGGGCATTCATTCAAATCCTCGTATGCACCGCGGTAGAGGACGCAGTCGTTAATGCATGCATGTATCTTCAGAATCTCTAAACCTAGAGGGCACACAACCTTCTTTGCTTCGTACGTACTGGTGGGCAACTCGTTATTCTTCGGAAGCATATTCTTCAAAATTTTCAGCAAATTTTCAAATGATGAGTCAGCTACACCTTCCCGTGCCTTCCATTTCAGCAAATCCAGTGTGGAGCCCAGCTTTTTCAGACTATTGTCGCATCCTGGGTACAGTGACTTCGTGTGATCCTCTAACATGCGATCCAAATGCTCCCTCTCCTTGTCAGTTTCGCAGCGTCTCCGTGCATCAGCAATGGTCCGACCAAGATCATCAGCGGGCTCATCATGTGCCTCTTCTTCACCTTCACCAAACCCTTCCCCACCTTCAGCATCATCCTCCATGAAAGTATCACCGAAAAGGTCATGATAGTTGAAATCGATATCATCCTCTTCTTCATCTTCTTCCATTCTAACCCCTCTTTCTCCATGCTTGGTCCAACAATTATAGCTTGGCATGAAACCGTGCCGAAGCAGGTGCATGTGAACGACTCTTGAGGAGGAGTGACCCTTCTCATTCTTACATTCAGCACATGGACACATAATAAAACCTCGCTGTTTGTTCGCATTTGCCACTACGAGGAAATCTTTCAAACCCGTAGTGAACTCACCGGAGAGTCGGTTACCATACATCCATTGCCGATTCATCTGCATTATTATTATATAAAGTATATAATTAACCATCATGCATCTGTTAAACTAACTAGCTAGCTGGAAATAATACAAATCATGAAAGGTTCAAGTTGCTAACCGCGATCACGGAGGTAAAATAAATGAAAACGCTCAAGTGTGTTTCATGCTATGGGGCATTTCATCGAACACCTTGTGTGCATAGTAGGAACCAAAAGCATACCCACCACCCCCTTGTGAATATTGTGAGCAAATGTGGCCAAGTGCAGCGAGGTGAGTCCTATATATAGGGATGGGCCTTTAGTCCCGGTTCACCTGGACAACCGCGGCTAAAGGCCGTGGGGCCGGCCCGAGGACCTATTAGTCCCCGTTGGTCTGGCCAACCGGGACTAAATCCCCTCCCCTCCGCCAGCTGTGGGCCGAGCGCGCTGGGCCCAGACTATTGGTCGCGGGTCTCGTCCCGAACCGTGACTAAAGACCCCTATGGTCGCGGGTCCATTATTTTGGGGACTAATGGGGGCGTACCGAAGGCCTATTTTCTACCAGTGTTCGTCCCTCTATCGGAGCACCGCCCCTGAGTGTCGGGAGCACCACCGCCCATCCATGGGAGCAACGCCCCTAAGCGTCGGGAGCAGCGCCAATTCACCATGGGAGCACCATCTTGAGCATCGGGAGCACCACATCCCCTCCATGGGAGCACCACCACCACCACCCCTTGATGTGAGCACACCCACGAACGTCGGGAGCACCGCCACTTCCCTATGGGAGCATTGCCACTTCACCATGGGAGCACCGTCATGAGCGTCAGGAGCACCATAGCCCCTCCATGGGAGCACCACCACCACCACCCCTTGATATGATCACGCCCACGAACGTCGGGAGCACCGCCACTTCCCCATGGGAGCAGCACCCTCGCGTCACGGGAGCACCACATCTTCCCCATGGGAGCAACACCAACGCGCCATGGGAGCACCACCTCTTCCCCATGGGAGCACCGCCCCCTAGGCGCATGCAACACCGCGGCGCATGGGTGGCGGCGCCGTCGTAGCCCACAGAGCTGGAGCAGCTACGGCCATGGGGGACCTTGATGGTCGTTGGAGCAGAACTCTACGGCCATGGGGAACCTTGATGGTCGTGGGAGCAGAGCTGGAGCACGGAGCTGCGGTGGCCATGGGACTCACTCAGGTCAGCGGCCCATGGGATTCATGCAGGTAGGCGGGGGCCATGGGATCCGTCGAGCACGGAGCAGAGGTGGTGGGAGAAGAGGTGTTCGCCGGCAATGGGCGTCGTGGTGTCCCGCGAGCGTACAGGGGAATGGGGAATTTGTGGTTGAGGGAAGAGATAAGGTGTGGGGGCCACCATGACGTGGTGTTTGCAGCGGAACACGCGTCTGACGCGCGACCCGGAGGATAGATGCAAGGCATCCTCCGGGGGATATTCAGCGTTTCCCTTCCGGAAACCAAATTCTGCTTGTGTAGTGGACTAAACTGCAAAATTGTCGCGTCGAGACAGGCATGGTTCGGTCTATTTTGACTAAATCATCCAGACTAACCAAGTTTAGGTACTACGAAAGTTTAGTTTGCAAGATGTAGGACTAAATCGTTCGCCCACTGCAAGTTTGTGGTAGCAAGAGTGTTAATTCCTCTAACGAAGAGCTGAAGTTATAAGTTTGCCATCTTGTACACACCTAGCAGCCTTTGTGAATGAATGAATGAAAATATATATGTGAAGAACGGCTTTGCTAAATCTCAGGTGTTTGAGATTTTCTTAAGTCTCGGCCATCTCAGAAAAGTGTAGGCATTGTGAGATTTTGAGATTTTCTTAAGTCACCAAGTTGCACTTTTCTGAACCAAGTTGCACTGCGACTGAGGTAGAAATGTTTACCGCGTGGCAGAAAAATGCAGCAGAACGAGTTGCATTTGTTCCTAAATGGCGGATGCACTTTTCTCGTTTGATCGAGACATACAAAAATCTCAAGAGACCGAGACATAGACATACTCTATGAAAAAGCTACTATCAGGTGAAACAGTCTCTTGTGGCTTTGTGCTCACAGTTAGCACAGCATGTAGTAAAACAAACCAGACCCCACTGTACAAGCATATATGCGATCATTGACATCTCCATGGTCAGGGTTAAGCTCCACTCTTGTTTTTGCTGCCATGAATGAACGAATGAATTCCCTGAAGCTTCATGCAAGCTAGTGAAGAAGATTTTCCTTGACACCGTAGAATTTGCAGGAGTATCCTGTTGACGCATGGATCCAGCGAGTGTGCGGCTCTTTCACGAATCACCATTCGTGTCCTCGTCGACATCGCAGCAGTCCAGTCCACCTTTGATGTGAACCTTGCGTTTGCCGGCCGTTTCCACAGAGATGGTGGATATATACGTGGGCATCCATGGAAGGGATGCAGGCCACATGCTACTTTGAGGATGGCCATAGAAACAAAGAGGATGAGCATACCCCAGGCTAAAATATCCTAGCACGTGCTCTGCCATGCTTGGAAATTTCTCGATGGCCACCAGTCTGCCGTATCTCTACAGTTGAGGTCGATCACGGCAGATCGCAATCGCGCAACCGATGCCCATCATCGTCTGTCCTGCCACCGGTGCGTGCATTTGCATATATGCGTCAGGATCCACGCAAGAGCTAGCAGCTGCAGACTTCGCACGATCTTGTGTGGTAACGTTTTTTTTGTGCGTTTGCTGGGAAAATAATGGTATGATTGGTCAGTTCATATAAACTGAGGGATGGCGAGGTTGATCTTATCCCAACCGTACAGCACAGATCTGTTGTACAGTTCAGTGAGACCGGATGATCTCATTTTTGCTGCCATGTTTTGTGAGTATGCAAAACTACAACCAGATATCACATCCTCTAGAGAAACAACGTGGCCATGGTAAGGCACTCATCAACGCTGGCGGCGGAGATGAGCTGAGACGATAGGGAGCGCAGTGACAAGAGACAACGGAGGAGATGAGGTGGGCCGGAGGATATTTTCCCGAACCATAAACGTTTGTGTACGGCGAAATGGATGGATGTGTATCCGTTGCGTCCTTGATGGAGGAAGATAACAGGATGATCCTGCACACTCACTCAGTTTGTTGGGCTCTTGGACACGTACCTCCCTCAGGCACATCGACCACGTCACATCTAATCAGACTGAGCTGAGCTGACCCGCTCTATAAAAGGGACGCAGCTCCTCTGATCTCAAAGCTCCAAACACACAATTAAACCATCCTCAAGTAAGTAGACGCTCAATTACGAGTGTATCACAATGGTGCATCAATCTCAGGGACAGCTCGTGCAGGAGGTGGCCGCGGACGGCGCCCTCCGCGCGCCGCCGAGCCGCTACGTGCTGAAGAAGGAGCAGGACCGCCCGACCGCCATCGCCGCCGTCGCACAGCCGGCCGAGATGTCCATCCCCACCGTGGACGTGAGCCGCCTGGCAGCCGCCGACCCCGACGAGGCCGCGAAGCTCCGGGCGGCGCTCCAGTCCTGGGGCCTCTTCGCGGTGACCGGCCATGGCATGCCGGAGCCGTTCCTGGACGCGACCCTCGGCGCGTCGCGGACCTTCTTCCACCTGCCCACGGAGGCGAAGCAGGAGTACAGCAACGTGGTGGACGCCGACGACGGCGGCCGCAAGTTCCAGCCCGAGGGCTACGGCGTCGACCGCGTGGACACCGACGAGCAGGTCCTCGACTGGTGCGACCGCCTCTACCTCCAGGTCCTGCCGGAGGACGAGCGGCAGCTCCGCTTCTGGCCGACCCACCCGCCGGACCTCCGCGAGCTGCTGCAAGAGTTCAGCCTCGAGAGCGAGAAGGTGGCGAGGCTCGTGCTCGCGGCCATGGCGAGGATTCTGGGCTTCGAGGAGGGGTTCTTCACCGAGAAGGTCGGGGAGCGGATGCCGTCCTACGCGCGGTTCACCTACTACCCGCCCTGCCCGCGCCCGGACCTGGTCCACGGGCTCAAGCCCCACACCGACAACTCCGTCGTCACCGTGCTCCTCCTCGACGAGTGCGTCGGCGGCCTCCAGGTGCTGCTCGAAGGCAAAGGATGGGTCGACGTGCCGGTGCTCGGCGGCGGCCGGCACCAGTTGCTTGTCGTCGTGGGCGACGAGATGGAGATCATGAGCAACGCGGCGTTCAGGGCGCCGGTGCACCGCGTGGTGGCGCCGGGAGAGGCCGCGGAGAGGGTGTCGCTGGCGGTGTTCTACCAGCCGGAGCCGCACAGGGTGCTCGAGCCGTCGCCGGAGCTGGTCGGCGGGGAGCGGCCCGCGGCTATGTACAGGCGGCTGGAGGCCAAGGCTTTCGCAGACGGGTTCTGGGACGCGTTCGCGCTCGGCGAACGCACCATCGACTTCCTCAAGGTCAAAGTCGATCAGTCACCGGCGGCGGTTTCCGGCGCTTGAGCGTATCGATATGAAGAGCGCTCAGTAGTACTGTAGTACGCAGCAGCGTTGGTTGTATTCTGAGGCACCTGTGTGTAATTTCTGTGTTGCATCCCCATCCAGTTGAAATAAGTCCATATATGCCGAGATGGACAACACTCGTGCACACTAGCAAAAGCGGACTATGTTCAGAAAAATATATGCATACTAGCACAATATCCTTGTGTTGCTAAATAATTGTCAAAACACGTCCCAAATTGTTTGTCTTGGATTTGTAAAAATATGGATGTATAAATACACTAAAGTATGTCTTTATACATCCATATTTTAACAACTTCACCACAAATAATTCGGGACGGAGGGCAAGATTTGGTTGTAGTGGCAAGGTTACTTCTTATCTCACGTGGTGACACCAAAATGATCATCGATTAACCCGGATTCAATCCTCAATCAGGGGACATTTTATAGCTTGCCTTGTTTGCCTTGGAACAGGGCCACATCTTAGAATTTCTTTACACTTGCCTTGTTTGCCTTTTACACTGTTAGTATTCCACACGGTTTCTGTTGGACGCAGATATGGTTAAAATTGATTGTGTGATTTGTATGGCCAATGATTTTCAGATTAGAAAAAAGGATCTGCACTATTGTTTGACAGCTTCATTTAAAAAAAAAAGTTTGACAACTTCTATGAGAAAAAATAACTGAATGCTGGGAATTAAACTTGTGTGATGTAGAGAGGCATGTTTTTTTTTCCAAAATTTAAGAAAATGTAAACATTTAAGCTTATAATATGAAATAAACCTAAGTTAATGTCCATACTTCAGAGGTTTCGCTATTTGAACTTGTGTGTGCATGCCACTTCAGAGAGATCTAACCTCACTACTTCAGAGGGATCTATTTCTCGCTAAGCAACACGATGATTTTCTAATTTTGTTTTTACACTTCTAAATTGGGACGGACGAGCTTAAGATACTTAACCCTCTGCACTTGGCAATGATAAGAATTTATTACTTAGCCTGTTTGGGTGTTGTGTCATCTTTCTCCGAAACACCAAATGGTAGTAAGTTATACAATTGTGTTTTGCGGGCTTTTAACAAACACTATCTTAGCATATCACTACATAACATTTGGCCAGATTTCCACGATTAATTATGTGGATAGAGTTTTATTTTCAAAACTGTGATGAATTGTATTAGATAGATATCTTCCGTTGCCAGAGGAGCATCAAGCCACCTGCCGAGGCAGCAAGCAGCCCGCTGACGCCGACCTGGTGTGTTGCGCTTGTCAAGTCCGCCTTGCCATTTCCACCTGCTTTGCTCCGTGGGGGCTGGGTACCAGATTGACGCCCCGGATTATGGCACGGGCGCCGACGCGGGAGGAGGGTTCTTTCTGAAGTGCCGCATCGGCAGGAGCATTTTGTCGATGGAGTACACGGCGACATGGTCGGTGGCGTAGGCACTGCTGGAGATGTTTGGACCACGTGGACTTGACGGTGATGGTCCCCATGTTGCCGGTGATGTTGAGGTGAATTTTTACATAAATAACCTTTTTGGCGCAGAAAATTCAAACTCTAACCCCTGAAACAGAAAATTCGAAAAATAACTCTTTTTCTAAACGACCGCCACAAGGGTGTTATGCTCCATAGGTCAACGCCCCATATGTGAGGCGTTATTGACCGTGCCACCGTGGACAAGATCTCCTACGTGGCATCACGCTTAACGCCCCGAGCCAAAGCGTTATGCGCCTTAACGCCCTGCTCGGGGGCGTTATACTTCTTAACGCCCTGGTCGGATGCATTATGCGCATGAATAAGTCAAACGGCTCGTTCCGCGTCCCTCCCACTTCCAAAACGGTTCCTCCCCACACTACTCTTCTCTTCTCCCTATTCCCTTTCCAACCCACCCCCAAATCGAGTAGATCGGAGTAGATCGGAGGAGTTTGGCTAGGGATTTGGAGTTCTAAAGGTATGCCCCCCTCTTCTCTCTTCTTTTTTTGGTTGAAATCATGAATTTTGGTGATTCTAGTTGATTCCATCACCTTGTTCATCCGAGTTCATCTCCACCCTATTGTAGTTCATCCTATTCTCTTTTGTATTTGAAACCCTAGTTCAGCACACCCTAGTTCATCAAACCTTAGTTTACCAAATCTAGGAAATCCCCACCCTAGTTCATGTTAGGGTTTAATTTTGGTCACTTTAATATTTAAATAGTTTTAGGTTGTGTTTTGTGATTGTGTTTTGTCAAACCCTACTTCATCACCACCCCTAGTTCATAAAATCTAGGTATTAGCATGTAGGAAATCTTTGTTGTGGTTTAATTTCGTTGTAGGTTGAATTTTTAGTGTATTTGAAACTCTAGTTCATCTAGCAATGTTGGTTTATTGACTAGTGTATTTTGAAATCTTAGTGCATTTTCTTATAGGTATATTTGAAATCATATTGGTTTTTGTTATAGGTTGTATATCGTGAATATTTTGCACTAGTTATATTCAATTTTGTAATTTAAGATGTTTACACTAGTTATAGGTTGTAATTTAAGTAGTGATATGAACTAGTCAAATTTACTAAGATGTTTTCATTTTTGTATAGTAGTACTAGTAGTTTAAGATTATATTTTTTGATTTTTGCAACCTTAGATGTTAAGATTAACTAATTATATTAACTACTCCCTCCGTTCCATAATATAAGATGTTTTAGCTATTTCACATGTTGTCTAGATTCACACTAAAGTGAGTGTACATATACACTAAAATGTGTCTAGATACATGTGTATATATGTGAATGTGGAAAAAGTCAAAAACATCTTATATTGTGGAACGGAGGGAGTAGGTTGCAATTTTGTAATCTAGATTAACTAGTTAGTAAGATGTTTCTAAATTAGTTATAGTTCCACTTATGATGTTTGCAGTATAAATAACTAGTTATATTTATAACTTTTTATAGCCATGGCGAGAGCTCCCCGGCGACGCGGTGGGCGTGGGCGTGGTGGGCGTGGCGTACCCGCCGAAGATGACGCTATTGTACCATGTGGCCGTGGACGTGGAGTGCGCGCGCGTGGTGGTCGCGTAGCCATCAAGGAGGAGGCGGAGGCGGAAGCGGCTCCAGCGCGTGGACGTGGGCGTGGGCGTGGACGCGGAGGACGTGGGCATGGAGCACGTGGAGGGAGTGGGCGCGCCGCTGGTGCTACGGCGGAGCTGGAGGAGGATGATGAGGGTATCGTGATACCCGAGTTCTACGTCATGTTGTTCCAGCCAGTGCGGAACAGACTGCGTCTGCCACGGAGGATATCACAGCTACTCGACGGCAACGGGCCCTATAGGTTCCGCCTCGAGTTGGAGGGCTGCCGCAACGGGCCCATTGAGGTGCTCGTGCAGCGCCGCGACGAGGACCTCTACTTGCGCCAAGGGTGGGGCAGTTCAGGCGTATGCACAAGCTGGATGCGGGCAACATGCTCACCTTCAGGTGTATCAACAACGATGGGGTGGACGTGCTGGAGGTGAAGATACTCGGCGGCACTCTAGTCCGCCCCCCTTGCTGTCAGGATAGCTCGAATGAGAGCAGCTCCGATTCTGAGCTTGACGAGTCTAGCTCTGGCGAGGAGTAGTATGCCGAGCAGTGGGCCGCTCTCCATTTCCCGTGTGGTTTTCTTTTGTTAGCGATGTCGTCAGTGTCTGACTATGTTTTTAGTTGTGTCATACTATGTTTATGTCATCGTGTCAAACAATGTTTGTATCCGTGCTAAAGTATGTTTATGTTATTTTTCGTTTGCACCTATGTACGTTCATATATTTTTCCAAATTCACGGCGACAATACATTTATAAATACATCACAAATTCACGGCATAAATTTACAAGATCATAACATCAGTTCGACAACACCGCGACGACAGTTCACGTCATAAGTTCACTAAATACATCCCAAATTCATGAAACATGTTCATGAAAGAAGTTCAACCACAACGACATCATCGCGGCATAAGTTTATGACAAGGGGCACTAGGCATCATCAGCCGGGGGTTTAACCCTCTTGATAGCGAGCTCCGTGAGCTTCCTAGCTCTCTTGTAGACGACAGGAGCTTCCCCGTCCAACTCTGTCTCCCCTTCGTGCTCCTCGTGCTGCTGAGACTGAGTGGCTGGATTCTTGCCCTTAGCGTACATATCAGGAGTAAATCTTGCCTCCCTCCTTGGGCGATTGTGCTCCCTCAGCTCCAAAGGACCGCGGTACTGCTGACGAGGAGTTGGCCTTGGTCCATCTGGCATCTGCGAGGTGTTCATCTCTTCAGGGACATCCTCGTCTTCGCCGTCATCGTCCTCGTCCATGTAACGCTCACGGCTTGAAGAGGCACCATGGGGACGCCTTGAAGAGTCAGCCCTTCCCTGTGAGCCCTGTCCTCCGCTCGCTAATGAGTGATGCCCACTTGATCGAGAAGTAGACCTCGAGGGAACTACATTGTTTGTGAAACGACAACCTAATAGAGCACAAATGCCATGTGTAAAATCACGGGTTTTCTGTCAAACAACAAATAAAGTGATCTCAGCTAACATATTTGGAGAATTGAAACTAACAATCAGCAATGGATATTGCCACATCATACCTCAACCATGGTTCTAAGGGTAGACTCAGACTCTGGATGTCCAGGAGCGAAACAGAGCGCACGCTTAGTCTCGTCATGGTGTTGCCTCAACTGCGTTGTCTACGAAAACAAAAAATATAAGTTAGTTCACAACCGACCAATATATAAACTAAATTAAACATAATGGAATATGTCATGGCGCACAATTGTGTTGACCACCGGCGCCAACTCCTGGCGTTGACGGGTGTCCCTGATGCTCTTATTATACTCCAGCTTTGACAAATCGATGTTGTTAGGGTCTGCCGCAGCGTAGATATTTTCAGTGTTGAAAATAGGAGGGATAAGTTTTAGACGAGTCCTAGGTACTAGCCAACTTAGATAATTGACTACAATGATCACTAGTTAAGCAAAATGAGAATCACTTACTGGTGCAACGACACATCAGTGTCCTTATAAGGAGGAGGAGTCCTCTGCAACTGTCCAAATTGCCTCATTACCCTATTTGGGAGATGCCACTCCACTGCAAAGAAACACACCATCGGACATTCCATCCGCCAAAGATGATGATCATCTAGACACTTTGGATTCAAGACGAACGAGTCATCGACAACATATTGCTCCCAGGTAACCTATGCATAATAAAATTTAGATTGTTAGTCTGAGCCAAATGGGTGGTGGTCTAAAACTATTTAGGATACAAATCTTACCATGTCAGCGGTAATGGTGTCGAACTGATTGGTGTAATCAAGATATAGGTTCATAGTTGAACCCCAGTCACGGTATGTTGAGATCAGACACTGGTCTCCGAATTGAGAAACGCTCCCAACTCCATACGGACAGAAGCACCAAGCACCCACCCATATTGCAATCAACCTTGTTTGTACTCTGCTCGATCTTAACCTATGGGACTTTGCCCCTTCGGCACGCATCGTCCAACTGCATAAAGAATTAAGTAAGGTTCACATTTCATTACGTCAATTGAGAATGGACGGGATATGGAAAAGTGGTTACCTGACGATACAGATAAGCCAGTGCAGCAGAACCCCAGCTAAATGTGTAGTCCCAAACGGCTAACAACTGGAACCACATATATGGTGCAATCTAGCCACCGGCGTCTGGAAATATAGCTCGGGAAAGGACATACCACATGTAGGCCCTAGCATGCCGCTCCACAATTTCATAATTTGCGCCAGCTGGGCATCTCCCAAAATGTCGAGCAATCCAACCAAAGTTGGCACCATCGGCTCTTCCCGTAGTGCCCGGCTCCCTCCCGAGAAATTCGATCATTCTCGCCTTCCATCCCTTACTGTCAGTGCTCATACAAACAGGTTTCCCCCTGATGGGAAGTGTCGTGATCATCACAACTTCCTGCAATGTCACGGTCATCTCCCCACAGGGCAGGTGGAAGGTTTGCGTCTCCGGCCGCCACCGGTCTACCAGCGCGGTGATGGCACATGGGTTGAACTCGGGCATCCCACTGTTCAGCATGTTGACAAAAGGAAACATCCCGGTCATCCTGATATAGGGGGTATACCTCTCGTCGTAGTGCATGGACCATTTCCCTTTGGCGTCTTCCTGCGGACCTTCAACTTTTGCGGACCTCAAGTGCAGCGTGGGTAAAATATTATCCTCTCACATAAAGCGGCCAAGGTGGTCCGCATTGTATATATCTTTGAGAAACGACATAGCACTAGAAAATAAAGAAAAAACACGATTAAAACAACGATCCAAAAGATCACAAAATACTAAATAGTGATTAAAATGTTTCTATTCATAAGAAGTCTATCTAACTAGTTATAAAAAATCTATTTTAACTAGTTAATGAACACTATGCATAAAGAAACGAGAAAATAACATAATGGACTATCCAATACCTATCTACAATGAACTAAAATTCCCAAAATCACTAAATACCTCATAATCAATTTATGTATTTTGCTTGACTAGTACTAACAAATCTAATTTTACTTCATAATAGCACCCTACTAGAATCTAGGGCTAACACTAGAAATCTAGAACTACCACTAGAAATTTAGGACTAACACTAGAAATCTAGGGTTTACATCATAATAGCAACCTACAATATATTACTAACAAATCTAATTTTACAACTAAATCTAACACTACAATCTAGGGCTAACACTACAAATCTAGGGTTACTACCACTAGTTCTAGGGTTTCAACTAGTTCTAGGGTTACTACTACTAATAGCCACCACTAAATCATCACTAACAAGCTAGTACTAAGAAGCTAAATATTTAAGAAAACTAGATGAACTAGGGATCAGAAATTCATAGAAAAAATCAAATGTGGAGTATTGAACCAACCAAAAGAGGGAAAACATGGGGGAATACCTTCACAAGTCTTTTGGGAACAAAATCCCCCAAAGATTGCCTCCGATTTGGCCAAGACAGGAGGGATTTGAGGGGGAGAAGGGGGTGACGGCGGGATGTTCTTCACAGTTGAGAAAGAAGAAGAGAAGGGGGTGGGGAATTTAGGGGTCGGGAAGGGAATGCCCATGTTAAGTTCACCTGCATAACTCCTTCGACCAGGGTGTTCAGAAGTATAACGCCCCCGAGCAGGGCGTTAAGGCGCATAACGCCTTGGCTCTGGGCGTTAGGCGTTCTGCCACGTAGGAGTCCATGTCCATGGTGGCACGGTCAATAACGCCTTGCCCCTGGGGCGTTAACCTATGGAGCATAACACCCTCGTGGAGGGCGTTAAGAAAAAGGGTTATTTTTTGAATTTTCTGTTTTGGGGAGTTAGAGTGTAAATTTTCTGCTCAAAAAGGTTATTTATGTAAAAAAATCACGATGTTGAGTGTGCAGGGCTATGGTTTCTGAACGTGTAGTAATTCCTACTTGGGGACGGCTTAGTAAGGAGCAGCTGCTTGCCTACTTGGGGAAGGCGTAGTACAGGAGCAACTGCTTGAGCTGGTCACCGGTGAGGTTGTAGAAGGTGGACTTCCTGAGCGTAGAGAACGCTGTGTCCTTGTGCATGAAGATGGTGATGTCTTCATCGGTCTTGTTGATCTGGCTTGGAAGGTCATTGTTGTGGCACATGATGCTCATGGCCGCCACCATAGTCGCCAACCACGCGGCTGCCCTGCGAAAATGCGGCGCCGACGAGGAACTCCGGAGGGTAGGTCTGTGGGTGGCCGGCAAGGCTGCACCGGTGAGCGCCGATGCTGGGGTGGACGGCCATCAAGCGGCCATGCAAGAGGTCTCCCAAAGAAACGGGATCGAGGGATTGGGAGGAGATCGCATCCAGACCGCCTCATGAAGAAAGGGGTTGCAGGGATTGCGAGGCAAAACATGCCATTCCTTACATAGTTACGTGCCGATACGCATGGCCGATCTTGCGGCTTTTTACGATGTGCATAGGGAAACACTCAGGTTTTTTCTTACCATCAGCGTGACCTCCGGTCTTTTTACCGATAGCAAACGATGCACCGACTTTTTTGACGTACGACGTACCACACAGATGGACGAAGGAGAAACTTAAGGGCTATTATATAGTAGATATGAGCCATTGGATTGTGTCCCAACGGTTAATTTGTACGAGCCCATCTCTGTATTTTCCAATCCAAACCGTCTCATTCCTCTCCATCTACCACCACACAACTGCAGCCACCGTTGGACACATTCTACTCCTCGTGTCGCACCCCAGGCGACACCGGGGGCGACTCGGTGCCGCCAAAAAAAAACCACGCCGCCATTACGCTGGCCCTCTCCGCGGCGGCGGCAGGCCCAACCACGAGTGGAGGTTTAGGTAGGCGGGCGTCGGAGATGGCTGCTGGAGCTGCTGGGGCGGTGATGGCCGGCGTGTCGATGCACATCGACCAGGGCGGTGTACCTATGTCGGGGTGGCGGTGAAGACCATCTCTGGTGGCGCGCCATGACCGGAGGCGGAGGGGCAAGTTTTGGGACGGTCTGGAGTCGGAAGCCCTAGATCGATCGCCCCTACTCTTCCGCTCTCGTTGCTGGCCTAGCCCACGGGCCACTGGTTAGTTTGACCGGCTGATCCTGCAGGCTTGTGAGACATGGTGGAGGAAGCGAGGGCCGTGGTGCTGCAGGCTGAAGGCGGCGGCATGGCCAAGCCAAGCGACATCGACGTTGAAGCCGGGTGCTGTGTGGCTGGAGGTCAACCTGCTCGATCCGTTCGCCAGGAGTCGGACGACGGTGTGGGGACTGCTAAATCGACAAGAATAAAGGTGGTTTTGACCCTGCTATTCTTCAAGCGTCAAATCATCAATCTATCAAATCTGCCTCCTCGATTGGACTGCGGTCTTGTTCCATTCTTAGTCTTGGAGATTTTGTAGTATTGGCACAAGATGCTACTATGTATCTAGAGTGGAATCGATGCGGTCGTGCGCACACCTTTTGGGGCAAAGTTCCTATTCTGACACCTTGCCGGGACGGGGATTCGAGTGGGATCATCGCCATCATCATCGCCATCACCTCTCCATTAATCCTCCATGATTCCCCCTTCGATGTGTGAGTAGTTCCCTGTTGTAGACAGAGGGGATGGTAGGGATTGGATGAGATTCATCATGTCATAGATCACGAGATTGTTGGGGCTTGATGCCTAGTATCCACTATTGTCCTTTATTGTCTTTGTTGCAACTTGGAGTACTTAATGCTTGTCACTTAGGGCCTGATTGACATGATTTTAGATTTGAACATGTTATGTTTTCACAAGTATAATTGTTGTTTTGGATCATATCTAATGGTTGTATACACTTATTATTGTCCGGAAACCGAGAACCCGAGGTGACATGGTTGGGATATCGGAGGGGATGGACTCTAGTTTGAGGATTACAAGTTTCCACTGTATGTTAATACTTTGCTCCGGTGCTTGGTAGAACAAGTAGCTTAATTACCATTAGTTTCTTTTTGGCCCCGCATCAACGGGGTGGTAGGACAAAAGATGTCGTGCAAATTCTTATTGCAAGCACGCACGACAATTCTTGGGAAACATGCCTATGATAGTTTGTGACATGGATACTTTCTTATATATTTGTGCTACCCTTTGTTACCCCTGTTACATGGCCAATCTCATTCATGCAACACCCGTACAGTCATCCCTATGACTAGCACGACTACTTATTCCGTTCAAATTCGTTGTTACTATTGCTACTACTGTTTTCCTACTACTGTTACTGTTAAACTACTGTTGTTGTTAGATCACTGTTGCTACCAATAAATTGTGTGAAGCAAGACACTTTTCAGGTGCAATTGAATTGAAAAATCAATTCTTAAGGCTTATAAATATTCTTTGACTCCCCTTGTGTCGAATCAATAAATTGTGCTATATTTACCCTCGAAGACTGTTGCGATCCCCTACACTTGTGGGTCATCAGTACCATGGAACATTCTTCATATAGATTTCTAGGAAACTGACAAAGATGGATAAAGGCATGATCGCTGAGATCGAAGGTAGGTAATGGCAGAGAGATTTTTTATCGTGATGGAGACAATGCGACACATGTTCCCCCTATGTGTCGGGTGGTCGGCGACTTGCAGCAGCGGCCTTGGCAAGCGTGGATGGCAACACATGTGGAATGTATTTTCACAGTGCTCCTTGAGTACCGAGTCTTGATTTCGAGGGTGAAAAACCCAAGATCTGGCCTTCATTTGTTGTACCTGGTAATGTCCTTCCTGATGGCATTGTTTTGGAAACTCGATCTTTCTCCAGGGTGAAAATCCAAGATCTTCGATCAGGAGATGACAAAGCTTGTGCATTATTTCATTCCCAAAGGTGTGGCTTTTGGAGAGCCTAGTTTGTAGTACGAGTGTTGTATTTGGTGGTCGTTAGAGTGCTTCTGTTGCGAGTGGTTGATACGTCCATTTTGCATCACTATTTTATACGTTAATTTTTCCTTATTCATTGATATTTTCCATATTAGAGCACTATACTTATGTTATTTCGTTGTTTCCTCTCTGTTTTACAGTTTTACATAATTATTTATTAGTCAGAAATCAGCTGGAAAAAGCACCTGTCAAAGGGAATATCTTCCGGACGTCAGAAAAATCGGGAAAAATCATAAAACATTGTTTCATCAGAAATCACTGAGGGAGCCCGAAGACCTGCCAGAGGGGAGCCAGAGGCAGCGAAGTGAGTGCCAGATGCCCCCTGGGTGCCCCTGCCCCCCTCCACCTCTCCTCCAGGTTGCTTACCCCCTTGACCTAATTTTTTCGGGGAGACACTTCGTAGAATTTTTCTACCGCCTCTTCGTGACGAAAACGACAGAGAGCGGAAACACCTTCCCAGCGGGGAGATTCCATCGGAGAAATTCCCTCTCGGAGGGGGGAAACGTCAACACCATCACCGTCATCGCACTAGGCATCATCATCGTCATCGTCATCGTCATCACCATCATACTCACCATCCACCTCCGTCCCGATGTAACAATTATGGGTCTATATCGTTGTTTTCCACTAGATCTCTCTACTGGTGTGAATTAGTCGCTTGTAGTTGATACTTGTGAGATTTATCGGTGTTTGCACTTTATGAACAGATTGTTATTTATCCATTTATCACCTCTAATCATGTTCCACATGATGTGTTGTGAGTAGATTATTTAGTTCTTGAGGACATGGGATAAGTCTACCTATTAGCAGTCATGTTTCGTGGAGTAATATTTATCGGTTAGATATTTAAGTTATGTTGTTATTCCTCTAGTTGTGTTGTGTGAATGTCGACTACATAGCACTACACCTTTATGGGCCTAGAGTAATGCATTGTGTGTTGGATTGCTTATGGTGGGTTGCCAGAGTGACATAAACCTAAACCCTAGTTTGCAATATTTCACATAAGGGAGTAGTAGATACAACGAGTTTATTGCTACAGTTAGATTTATTTCTTAATTACTCTCTTGTATTTGCGGACGCTTGCAAATATTTTAATTGTAAGTGTGCATTAGTCTTGGATTGTATGGTGCAATATCATAGGTCTACCCACATAACACTTACCAAAATGATAAAGATTAATCAACGACGACGAAAATAAGTAGACGAAACCTCCCGTGTATCCTCATGAACGTTTTAGCCATTATAAGAAACACAACCGGTTTGTCCTTTGTGCTAAAAAGGATTGAGCCACTTGCAGCAACTATTTACATTCATCGTTATTTACTTGTTATCGCTTTATTACTATCACAAAAATCCCTAAATATTTGTTCTCTAGTGTTTACAGTGAAACCTTGCTCAAAACTATTTATCAATACCTTCTACTCCTTATTGGGTTCGACACTCTTATTTATCGAAAAAGCTACGATTCGATCCCTACACTTGTGGGTCACCAAGACTATTTCTCGCGCAGTTTCCGGGGAGTGTAGCACTATTGGTAAGTAGAATTGGTAAGGAAACTTTTTACTGTAAGTGCTGATTTTATTTCTTCCTATTTATTTTGCTAAATCATGGAATCCTTTACTGCTAGTTATATGTTTGGGAACGGCTACTCGACCACTCATGTGGTAGAGAGTTCCTTACCTATTGAAATTGTCCCTTTGAAATACCTATTGAAATTGTTAACCGTGTTATGGATAACCGTTATGCTGGTGATGGAACTATCCATACCTATGTAAGACACGCTGGCAGGGGAGTAAGACACGCGGTTCTCGCGATTTCGGCCAGCAGGGCCGATGTATATGCGAGTCGTTTTTTTTATCCAGGCAACACGGTCAATGGCGAGTCCGGTCATCTGGACCGGCAACTCGCGTGAAACTAGTTCTGTGCTCGGCGTGCGGCTTGGCGGCTAGGCCGACCTATGCAGCACATAACGAGCGACCCTACAACAGTCGATGCCTTCTTGTATGCCGGCAGCGAAAAGTATAATATACACAGGCTGGACGGCCGGGATATAATATACACAGGACACAACGCCCTGAAATCCCAGGTGGTCGTAGAATTCCTGAGCGAGTGGACGGAGCTGCAAACACCAGGACCCCCAGAATACACGAGCAACTGGATCATGTACTTCGATGGGTAAAAAAGAAACGAGGGAGCTGGAGCCGGAGTAATCCTCATATCGCCCATGGGAGACAAGCTCCAATATGTTCTGCGACTCGACTTCCCCCCTAACGATCCAGCATCCAACAACGACACAGAATACGAGGCGCTCCTACATGTCATGAAGATGGCGATTGCTTGCGGAGCCACTCGGTTAATGATATATGGGGACTCTAACCTAATCGTGCAGCAGACAATGAAGGAATGCGACGCTATCACGGATAACATGATCGCTTATCGCGACATGTACAACCTACTCGAAGGAAGTGTCAAGGGATACGAGCTGAAGCATATTGCGAGATCAAGCAATGAAGAAGCAGACAGACTGGCGAACATAGGGTCAACAAATGTCCCTGTTCCACCAGGAATCTACTTCGAGAGAATAAGCAAAGGATCAGTCAAAGTCAAAAAGCAAGCAGAAGCACGCGCAGCAACGGAAACGGAGGCCAGCCAGCAAATCGCCCTCATCGAGGTCACCCATAACATCTCAACGTAAGTCTTCCTGGTCGAGCCAACTTGGACACAGAAATATCTCGACTACCTGTCCAACAAGCAGCTCCCAGCAGACATTTGCGAGGCTAGACAGATAGTGCGACGCATCAAATATTTTCGGGTGATCAAAAAAGAACTATACAAGCAAAGCATATTAGGAGTACTCCAGAGGTGCATCATACCTGAGGATGGCAAGGAACTGCTCTGCGACATACACCAAGGCGACTGCGGGCATCACGCAAGCTGGAGAGCAATCGTGGAAAAGGCTTTTCGAGCAGGATTCTATTGGCTCACGGCAGAAATTCACGCCTCGTCGAGAGGTGCAACGCCTGCCAGAAATTCACGCCCAGGCCACACGCTCCAGCCACAGAGCTCCACATGATCCCCATCTCCTGGCCCTTTGCTCAATGGGGGCTCGACATGGTAGGACCACTACGGAAATCAACACCCGGAGGATACACTCACCTGCTAGTCGCTGTCGACAAATTCACCAAATGGATAGAGGCCATGCCAGTCACGTCGCAACACGCTGAGTGCGTCGTGAGATTCCTCGACTCCATCGTGTGCAGGTTCGGTGTCCCACACGACATCATCACAGATAATGGGACCAACTTCACAGCGAAGGAAACCCAAGACTTCTGCAAGGAAAAAGGAATAACTCTCAGCTTCGCCTCGGTGGATCACCCGCAAACTAACGGCCAAGTCGAACGATCCAACGAGTTAGTCTCGGCTGGCCTGAAGAAGCGGTTGCTCACTCAATTACATACAACAGCAGGGCATTGGGATGAAGAGCTACCTTGGGTGTTGTGGAGCCTCCGAACAACACCAAATCGATCGACAAACTACACGCCATTCTTCATGGTATACGGAGCTGAAGCCGTGCTACCCGAGGACGTCAAATTCAGCGCCCCACGAGTCGTCGCATACAACAAAGAAACCTCCAACAAGGCACTCGCAGAAGACATGGATGCGCTGGACGAGATCAGGGACATCGCACCTGCAAGATCTGCAGTCTATCAGCAATCGTTGCGCAATCACCATAGTTGCCGCATACGCCATAGATCCTTCGTGGTAGGTGACCTGGTACTACGACTCAAGTAGAAAGAGGGACACAAGCTAGAGACACCGTGGGAAGGACCGTTCATCATACACGAAGTCATCCCAGGAGGCGTCTACCGCTTGAAGAACCCAAAGACAGGCGTCATCTACTCCAACCCGTAGAGCGTGGCGCACCTCCGCAAGTTCTACCCTCAAGATTTACTCCCCTACTCGCAAGGAATAAGGTTGTACCAGCCACATTGTAGCCCGAGCAAATACATGGCTTTTCAGCCATCACAATAAAAATATGGTTTCTCAACCATAGCTACAAAGACTATACAATAGCAATTTTTATTGTTTCTTTACATGCTAAAGGTCACACCCCAACACACGGGGGCTACACCAAACTAGCATCAGCAAAAACTTCGAGTGCTCACACTCGATAAATATCTTACAAGGTAACAAGGTTCACACATTATAAACACCTTAACCGATCGAATTAATGTACAAGGTCACAAGGTACACACCTTAAACACACCTTAAACTAAAACATACAAGGTACATACACCTTAACAACTACAGCTATTGCCGAGCAGCCGCCTCTTGAAGCAGTCGCTCAGTCTCCACGGCGGTCAGTTGAATAATCCGCTCCGCTGCAGGTCGCACAACATCATAATGAGGGAAAAAATCTATAGGTGTCCCTCGGGTGTCAGGGAGTTGCGCCACAGAATTGAAATTGACTTCAGGATGCCACAGACGAACAAAGGCAAGCGCCACCTGAGCATCGCAAATGAGCTGCTGACGCACACACTCTCAAACATCCCCCACTCAACGAAACAGCCTCAGCAAGCCACTCAAGCTATCTGGAACAACGCCGAAGGGGTAAAACGTCCGATGGACGGAAGAGAGGGCCTCCCGACAGGATTCAACAAAAAGCTGCGACTGACTAGCCCGGTACTTCATGGTAGCCAAGACAAAACCTTGGTTGCGGTCAGACTAGAAATTGTTCGCGTGAGGCTTGGAGCTGCTTGACTCATGTACAATATGATTGTCCACCCAGTGACCCTAACACACCCATCAGGTTAAACAACTGCATGGACAACAAACACGTCAAAACAAAAGCAGGAATCAACAAAAAGTACTCGGGGGCTCGCGGGACTTACAGAGCATGCCCTTCGCAACGCTCGCCAGCTCCTCCATCACAAATTGTTCACGATCCATAGCGAGTTTCTGCTTCAACTTGGCAACATCCGACACGCCTCGCAGAGCCTTAAATTTACGCTTGCCATCCGCGACACGATCACGAAGTGAAGCAAGCATACTGGCAGCTACAACCAAAGTCTCAGTCGACGGAGTAGCTTCACTGGACGAACCTCCGCTGGAATCCAACACCTGGAAAGAACAATGAAGTTTCAGAGACAGAGTCATACCCCACTCGATGATGTATCAAACAAAATCTTCGAGTGCTCGGGGGCAACTCGCATCGGAAAAACACAAAGTAAGGCGCGATAACAAAACGCTGACACTTTCAAGACATCTCGATTGACAAAACAAAGTACGAGATGCATCCCAAGGTTCATTACACATAAAAACATACATAAACATCAATTGATCTACGAAACTACAGAGGTAGCTCCACTCGCAGTAGGCTGTCCACCACAGCCATGGGAAACTACCCCGGAGAGCGTCTTCGCAAGCCTCCCTGCACGATCGCCAAAAGGTCAACGCGCTACCTTTTTGCCCAACGAGTCTGGAGGAAGCTCCGAGTACACCTTCTCCAGGTCACCCGAGACGCCGTGCGCGAGGGCAAATTGGATAGCCGTCTTGGCTCCGCACTCGGTCTACGCAAGGGAGTACTCCTGGAGGGGATCATCCTCGCCTAGGAAAACTTGCAGGAGGCCACCAAGAGTCGGCAGAACCGGCGCATCCACAAGCAGGCGTTGGTGCAGTTTCGTCAGCACTTGAGCAACGTCGCGGATGAGGAAGCAGGCCTTGTTCCCGTGCTCCTGCAGCTGAGTGCACGCATCCGAGAAGGCGTCGAGTCGAATCCCTCCCGGTAGCTCCAGTCCAACTCCAATAGCACCTAAACAAAGACGGAACAGGTAAACATCATAAAAAGAAAAGGACGAGCCACAGTCGGAAGAAGTTCAAGCGTGACTCACTAGCCAAATTCTGGGCCAAGGGACGGAGGACGCCGACCAGATCACTGTCGTGCTTCACACTCGCCTCCTCCAGCTGCTTCAAGGCATCCTGGGCTCCCGCGAGACTATTAGCGAAGTGCTTGCGCATGGAATCCAACTCCTTTCGAGTAGACTCCATCTCCTTCTCAAGGTTTTTCACTTGAGAGGAAGCCTCTGCCTTCTCGGACTTCAAGCGATTAACCTCATCTGCAGTATAGAGGGCGTGATTAAAACAACAATCGCGACCAGGAAGAAACATAACTAAGGAAAAAGGCATGTGGCAGCTTACTTTGAAGGGTGACACCATCCTAGACGAGCTGGTCACGCTTTCCCCGTAGAGAAGCACAATCTGGCTCAGCCGAAAGAAGCCGACACCCAAAAGCAGCAAGGGAATCAAGAACGGCCTGCAAAAATTTCGAGCAGAGTTAGAGAGATATCACTTGAGCCTATACACGACTGTACACAGTCAAGTATAGCCTCGGGGGCTACTCCCATCGGGAGCACTTCCATACACCCGATGAAAACCAAAACCAAGAAACAGACTAGAATAAAAAATCTTAGGAGGAAGCAGCCCCTCCCTCTGCATCTCGACGATGCTCTTCCTCGTGGTGTTCGACGGGTGCCAATCGCCCGTCTTCTTCACCGGGGCCGCCGCAGAGGCGCTCGCCACATACTTGCCGGACACCGCAGTGACGCCGTGTTTCTTGGCTCCTGCCATGGAGGACTCGCTCGAGCTCGTGGAAGAGGAAGTGTGCACAGGGGAAGGAGAAGACGAATGAGGGCCGGGAAAGTTACTTTTCCCTAAGGCCCAATATTCATACCCGCGACAGGCTGATCTGAGCCGTTAATCCGCAAACGTGGCACACATCCCCGCCGCCACGTGTGAAGCGGAAATGAGGAGGTGGAGGGCGGTTACCCTCGCACGATCTTTTACGTGAGATCGTGCACAATTACTGCGCGGCCAGCGGATAAACCGGGCGCGACCGCTCGTTTCCGGTCAAAAAACTGACAAGATGGGCCCTGCATGCTCTGCCCAGTGCGTCACGTCTCGTCGGGAGCAGGTGAGTGCGCGCTGACGTCATCTCTGACATGACCTACACGAAAACTCTTTCGTACGGAAGACACCAAGACGAAATTTCTTTCGTATGGACCCCAAGACATGAAAATTCTTTCGTACAAAGATGCCAACATGAAATTTCTTTCGTATGGACCCCAAGACACGAAAATTCTTTTGTACAATAATACCAAACATGAAATTCCTTTCGTATGGACTTCAAGTACAACCATAGTGGCACTCTCTACTATTCAGGAACAGAACAAAGCACCTGCTGTGTATAAATCGCGAGTATACGGTTCCCGCAAGACTGACGTACTCACACGTCATTTTAATCCTGGATTGTTCGGCCGAGTAGGCACATGCGGATGCTGTATTCTTCGAGTACGAAGGTAAGACCCAAGGATCTCTCCTATGGGCCTGGAATCGCACTCGAGCTGCGTCCTCCAGTAAATTTTCCGTGTCAATAACACGAAGAAAAATCCTAGCGGACGCGCCGGGTACCCCACTAAGGTTAAGTTCGACTCGATAAGACCTCCACGACCTAGTTGCAACGATCACCTTGCCGGGTTCGAGTCAAAGGTCTCGAATTCGTGTAGGCCAGAACTGTTTTTTCCCTAGATGCAATTAATTGGCCCTGGTCTTTCGGGAGAGCCAAGCGACTGAGCTATACCCTTCTGCGAAAATAGCCAACACAAGGCGCATTTACCACTTGATATTCAAGTATTCGAATATGTCACATACAGGGTATACGCCCTTGAAGCCAGGCGAGTGAATGACTGCTCGCGAAAATCCAAGAACGAAATTTGAGTGCTCACTCGACTAATCTCAGTTGAATAAACACTCGGGGGCTACTGACGTGGGGATGACTCCTGGATCTGTCGGGTGAGCCTACCCGGTCCAAGGCCCAAGACCATGGCCCAAGGCAAGGCGTTGTCCCAATGTTCTAGAAGGCCCAGTAGAAGCCCACCCGCAAGACTTGCGGGTCAAGAAGGAAAACTCCTACCGACCTAGAGCTAGGGTTTGTAACCCCCTCGGACACGGTTTGAGACCTAGCCACCTATAAAAGGATGGGAGAACCACTGGGGGGATCCAATCTAGTTTTCACCACCATAGCCATAAGCTCGAGATCAATCTCTCGGCTTGCGCACCCACCTTTGTAATCGATCTACTGATAATACAGATATCAAGAGCAGTAGTAAGTGTTTTACCTCTACGAGGGCCCCGAACCTGGGTAAAATCGTGCCCCTGTTAGCCGACGATTGTCACCAGCGCCTATTTGTTCTCTTAATCGAAACCCTACCGGATCATTCGAGGGACTTGTCGAGATGACTAATCGACACCTGTTTTAGCTCATGAGGACATAAATAGAGAATCTTTATCTCACTTGTTGATTGGACTTTGACACCCTGGACTAGTGGCTTCATCCTCTATCCGATTGATAGAAGAGCTGGCAGCAAGGTGCCCAGCCCCAAAGTAATACAAAAAATTCTCTTCACTATTTTTGCCCCTAATTTATCAGTTAAAGCATAATTTTGTAAACAAAAGAGAAAGAGGGATGACCATCTACCTAGATGCGTCCTTCTATGGGAGCCGCTCTTGTGAAGTCTATTTGGCTTGTGACGTACTATATTTTTTGTTTACTATTTGTGGACATAAGCATACACCTCACTCAAAATTATACACTCCTCCATGGTATCTGATTGTTGGCAGGCACCCGAGGATTCAGTTAGCCATGGTTTGTGTAAGAAAGGTTGGGAGGAGTGTTAACCATTTTTTTCCTCTGTTTAACAAAATAGAAGCTCTAGCATATGAGTGATCCCTGCTTCCCTCTGCGAAGGGTTTTTCTTTTACTTTTATGTTGAGTCTCGATCTTCTAACTTTATGCACAATACAGAGAGCATGGTTGCCATTCTGAGTTTAATGTGCATTTGTCCCAGAAACATTATTAATTGATTCATGATGTGTTATTGTTTGTTCTCAAATTATTTGTTCTAGTCTTCCTCTTAAACTTTGAAGGTGTCCTCGCATTTATGTTTTTCCCCACTCTTAAGGACAAGCAAAATATCACTTTGCCATGTTATCTCTATGCTTCAAACAAACATATAGCTTTCGAGTGCATTATTATTCATGATCTTTTGTTTGTGTTACTTCTCATGATGCAAGGTGATTACTATGCTTAATTGTTAGAATTTTATTTATCATGCTTGTGCTAAAGTTCTATGATCTCAGCTATGCTTATGCTTTTACAATTTAGATGATCAAGTTTATGTTGGCAGCATGTCACCTCGGAAATTATCTGTTTTTATCGTTTACCTACTCGAGGACGAGTAGGAACTAAGCTTGGGGATGTTGATACGTCATAAACGTATCTATAATTTCTGATGTTCCATGTTGTTTTCATGCCATATGATACATGTTTTCCTTACACTTTATGTCATTTTTATCGATTTCCCGGACTAACCTATTGACAAGATGCCACAGAGCCAGTTACCTGTTTTCTGTTGTTTTTAGTTTCAGAAAAGTTGTTCTCGAAATATTCTAGGAATTGGAAAATTCGAAGCCCGGAAGTCTTGGAATTCCCGAAGGTTCCACGGAGTCCCAAAGAGGCCCGGAGGGTGTAACACCTGGGGTGTTACCTGTTTGTTTGCTTGCATCATATGCATCACATTGCATTGCACCATGTTTGCATCACAACTGAAAATTTCAAAACAATTTAAACTTCCACCCTTGCTCAAAACTTCTAATTCCAAACTTGCAAACTAAACCCCTCCATTGTTTTTTTCAATGGTTGAACTTGTTTTAATCAATTGCCTGTTAATAAAATTTCTTCCCTTTTGTTAAAAAAACCCTAGTGGCAAATTCAAAACTTCAAATCAAATCAATCTTAATTATCCTTTTTCAATATGGGTTTAAATATTGAAATTTTGCAAACCAATTAAATTCCATAATGTTTGTATAATTAATTGAACTTATTAAATACAATCTGTTTATTTCCCAAAATCCCAACCCAAACCCTATTTGAAAAATCCAACTAACCCTTTAAATTCAAACTAATATACCAATTTTGAAATCATTAACTAATCTTTGCTTTGCTTATTGTTTTGCAACCTAATAAAATTAATTATAAAAATGCAAACCTCAAACCCTATTTTGGAAATTTTCAACTAAACAACCTTAATTCAATTAAATTTTCCACCTTGTGAAAATAAAGCTAACATTGCTTTCTTTTTCCTGTTTTGGAAAAGTAATAAAATTATTTAATGAAACAAACCACCCCAAAATCCCCAAATCCTTTCTATCTTCCCCTTTCATTCCTTTGCAAAAAAAAAAAATCAAAAGAAAAAAAAAAAGAGCAAGGAGAGAACCAGCCCAACCCCTTTCTATCCTTCCCCCAAGCCCATCTCCTCTGGCCCACTACCCCTCTGCTTGTCGTCTTCCTCGCCAGTACGATCACGTTCAGAACCGCATGATCAACTCCATCCCCCTCCAGATCACTGCCGTACTAGATCAAGCTCACGTTATAAGCACCACCCCTCTGCCCCCTCCAAACCCTAGCCACCACTCCTTCCTCTTCTCCCTCCATCGCCGCCATCTTCCACCCCCTCCCTCTCTCTGAAGCTTTCTGTTCCTCTGAACATGTCTGAACATCTACACCGAAAAAACCACCATGGCCGCCACCTTCCTCCCCTAGCTCCGTTCACCCCCGTCCACCTCGAGGAGCACCGGGCGGGAATGGAGGGATGCAATCCTCGTCGACTTCCGTGAAGGCGCAGCGGCGAGAGGAGGCCCGAGGCGGCGCCGCCGTGGAGGTTTTTCCTCCGCCACCGAGCCTGTCGCCACCGCTTCCTCGTCGTCGACAGACAAACCGCAAGGTGAGCGCGTCGCCTGCCTTCCCTCTCTCCCTGTCCGCCTCCTTGCACCGCGTCGTGCGCCAACACCCCTTGCACCGCGCCGCGCGGGCACGGTCATCGCCGGCCGGTTTCTGTCCGTCGTTCGCTGATGTTCCTGTCGAGTTCAGTTAAACGACGTACGGTCGCCTTATATTCAGTCAACGAACCCTCCAAACACAACCACACGATCAGCCTAGTGGTGCCGTTCCTTGCTCGCACACTGCAGCTCGCGGGATCGACCCCTGGGGAAGGCAAAACCCCACCTTTTTGGGTCCTTTTTCCGCGCCCGCGGCTGGCCCCACCGGTCAGCGACCGTGGCGGCCAGCGTGGACTCCCCACGCCCCGTGGCGCCTGCGTGGCCCCCTGGCCCAGCTGTCAGCCATCGTGGGGGTAGTCCCCACGGTGCCGAAAGTTCAGGCCTTTTTCTGTTTTTTCCAAAATTCCAGAAAACGAGTGAAACTTCCATAAATCATAACTTTTAATTGGTAACTTCAAACTGCACAAAATTTATATGTATCCCAAACAAAATTTCATGAACTTTTCAAATATGCCATTTGTTTACTGTTTTGAAATTCCAAAATGCAATTTAAATTTGAATTCAAGTAATTAAATTACAAATTGCTAAAATTAATAAACAATTCATACTATTTCCAAATAAGGCCAATAAAATATGTTTTCCATACCATTTTGAATACCCTATTCAAATATAATTTTTGTTTCCTGGTTTGAATAATTTAAAATGCCTAAACAATTTAATCTTGTTTAAATTCAATTAAAACTTGTTTAATATTGTTTAATTCATTAAATAATCCAAAGCCCAATTTCAAAATGTGAAACATGTAATCCAACTAAAATTTGATAACCTTTTCAAATATCAACTTTGTTGTTTGGTTTGAACAACTTAACTTGATGATAACAACCACTACTTGTTCAACCTCATTAAGTACCAATAATTTCCAATTTGATAACTGTTTCCTAAAATTGTTAACCATCATTCCAATTGCATTTAATATTGTTACTTATTGTTTTCATCATGCATGCATCATGTTTAACTACTTACACTTGTTAATCCAATGTAGATCATTGCCTCAACCTAAACCATTTGCATCCATATGCAATTCACATTGCATATGGGTCCATTTAAATTGTTTATCTTGTCAACTAGTTTACCTTGATGCACCTTTAAACTTGTCATGCATCCATGTCTTGATCATGCTGGATCTTTTGCCGTAGTAGTAATTGTTGCATTCCGGTGTTTGTTCGAGGTTCGTTGCTTCTTCCCGGATAGGACGTTGAGATGATGTGAGCAACGACAAGTTCTGCTACCTTGCGGGATCTCAGGCAAGTATACTCACTTGCATGCCATATGGCTGCCTTTCATCACTTGTTACCGATTCTTTCCGTTGATTCTTTTCTGCTAGCCTTAGTGGTAGTTGTTTCTGTTACGAACCCATCACATGAATCCCTTAACCTTGATATTGCCTCACCTCCATACCTACAGCCTTTGTTTGTGCCTGTTCCTATCTAGCATGATTAGAGTTGCTTTTGCTCGAGCCTGTTGTCGGTTACTTATTTTACTATCGTACTATTATTGTTGTTACCGTTCCGGGGGCTCGAAATATTAATCAATCAATCCTGTTAATGCTACTGTTAATAATAAATTTGATGATAAGGCACCGGCGGGAGGCCCAGGGTGGTTTTGAGGCCCGCTAGTGTCGACCCCCCTAATTAGGAAAAGGGTCTTGTCTACTGATCCATGATGAGCGCACTACCCGCATTTGGGGAGTATGGGCTCCCCCTCAGTTTGACTCGATTCGCATATCGTCCAAATCGCCGTACTAGTTCGGGCTTTCCATTTGCTGCATGCATGATCTTGCGAGCCCTTGGCGCCCGGGTGGAACTTTCGTAGTCGGCATTTAGGGCGGCGTGGTCTTCCAGTGCTATGAGGGTCCCTTTTCTTCGCGGGGCTCGATTAGCCGCGCACGCACAGCACGCGGTGCTTTGGGCTTGATGCGAAGAAGGGTTGGATTGTGTTGAGTGCCCCGCTTGGTGGAGTGGCCGCTCCATCTGGCGGGATATTCATGAGTGTCGGTTACTTTGGTGCACCCCTGCAGGGTAAATCTTCTCGAGAAGCCGTGTTTTCCGCGGTTATGGACTACTTGGTGAAAGTACTGGCTAACAAGTACTCAGGACAACTTCAACTAATGATTAATCATGTTTCACCCAATGATTAATAACTTGACTAGTAATAGGTTATTCCCACAATAACTTGACTCATGTTTAATACCACGGTGTGAGTTATCCTCGGATTGCTTCTTCGGATAAGGGGCGAGATCCAGGATGGGTTTGTTTGAAGTTATCTTTCAGTTGGTTACTATCACTCGATCTTATCTCCTTTCTGATAGATGGAAGTAATAGAATCTCTGTAGTTGGTTAGTGCAGCCTGCTGCCACATATTTGCAATAACCCCTTCCTTTCTGTTGATCCTAAAGTATTTGTATCTTGTGATGACTGGCTACGCCGGTAACTTGTGAGTATGGGTTTTATCCCCCTTGCCAGTACTTAACCGTACTGACCCACGAATCTCTTTCGTGGCTGCAAATTCCAACTTGCAGTCAACAGGTTTGAAGTCTGACGACGTTAGCTTGGGAATCCCTTCGGCTTGGCCTGGGCAGGGGTTGGACGCTCTCGGTTATCTTCAGGACTTTTAGTCCAATTTGGATCTTGTCCGTAGACGGACGATGTTTTGTTTCTTCCGCTGTTATTTGGATCTTTGTAATGTATCAGTTGTAACCCTGGCTCGTTTGAGTCATCTTGTATCTATCTGTTTCTGTTGTAATTGTGGATTAATCGTGAACTATGGTAATGTTATCATAAATGGCAACCTGGAATCGGTTATTATGCGGATTTGGCGGGAATGCTGAAATCTGCATAGTGCCCGGTCCCGGGGCGTCACAGAGGGGGGCCACACCATAGGGCGGCGCGCCCCCTGGCCGTGCCCGGGGGTGGTGTGGGCCCCTCGGGCATCCACCGCCATTGCCCTTTCGCCTATTTATTCCCCCCGATACATCAACCCTAAAAATATACCACTTTTTTTCGAGAAACACCCGAGGCCTCCGTCATCGTCAACCCGAGATCGGGAGGGTTCTGGAGCTCTCCCCGGCACCCTGCCGGGAGGGGAATTCATCACCGGAGGGGTCTACACCACCATGCCCTCCTCCGGAGTGATGTGTGAGTAGTTCATCCTTGGACTATGGGTCCATAGGAGTAGCTAGATGGTTGTACTCTCCACCTTATGCATCATGTTTAGATCTCGTGAGGTGCCTCACATGATCGAGATCATATATTTGTAATGCTACATGATGTGTTTGCTGGGATCCGATGATTAACGAATGTTATGTCTGTTGATTATCAATCTATCATGTTATGTTCATGTGTATGTTATTTATTATCTTGCATGCTCTCCATTGTTAGTAGATGCACTCGCGAACTAGATGCTAGTGACTCCAAGAGGGATTATTTATGCTCGATATTGGGTTCATGCCTCCTTTGCATCTGTGCTCGAGTGACAGAAATGTGATGGATGGAGGATGTGTTGTTGCCATTTGGGAGAAAACAACGATGTTTACTTCGTTTACATTACAGACTTTGCTTAGTGCGATTATCCGTTGCTTGCAACTTAATACCCAATGTTTGTTCGGATGATATTCGAAGGGTGAATTTTTAGTCATAGATGTAGTTGGATGACGATCTATGTATTTTGTTGTAATGCCCGCATGAATCTCATAGTAATCTTTATGTCATGCATGTTCTTTATCTGTCAATTGCCCAACTATAATTTGTTCACCACACATGTTAGCTATCTGTTATGGAGATACACCTCTAGTGAACTGTGGACCCCGATCCATTTTCTCATACTGATAATACACACACTGCTTCCACTGCTTTCACACTGCTTCCACTGTTTTCACACTGCTGCTACTGTTTTCATATTGTTTTCCACACCATACATTTAACCTCTTTGTTATCAGCAAAACCAGTGATATTGACAACCTCACTGCTTCGTTGGGGCAAAGTGATTTGATTGTGTTGTGTAGGTTCCACGTTGCTGCTGAATAGGTAGTGCGCCCTGCCATCTCAGCTGCATCAACCTTCAGAGATTGCTTGTCCTCCTACTGGTCGATTCAATCTTGGTTTCTTTTCTGAGGGAAAACTTGCCACTGCACTCTTCACAACCTTTCTCTTGGGGTTTACCAATGAGAGTGTCAATCACTGCATCAGGCACACACCCACAACCAAATTGGGGGCTCCCAACAATCGCAAGAATCACCAAGAGTAGCAAGATGTCTAGGTTCCCCACAAGAGGAAACCCTAGACTAGTTCCACTCAAGAAAATGAGGGGGGAATGGAAAACGGGTTCGTGAAGACGTAGATCAGGGCCTTCTCCTTCAATTCTCCGAAGATCAACACTTTTGGGTGGAGGAATTGGGAGATCTAGCAAGGTGGGTGAGCTCTAGGAATGGTGAGATCAATTCTGGACGAGCTAACCCAAGGTAGGGGAAGGGGAGGGGTATTTATACCCCTCACAAAAAATCGAGCCGTTGGAGACTTTTCTGGAAATGTCACACCAGAGACTCCGGTGTAAAGTCCGGAGACCCCGGTCTGAGAAGATTCCGGATAGCTCCAGACCTAAGACTCCGACAAGTCTCCGGACAGAGTCCAGCGGGTGACACCAGATTCAGAATGCGATGAAAATCTGGCAGTCTGAAGACTTCGGTGAATCTCCGGACATTCTTCGGTGTGGCTTCTGCCGCTGACACCACCTGGGTGCGATGAAGAACTTCTAGGCCGGAGACTCCGGAGAGTCTTCGGACAATCTCTAGAGTGGCTTCTGTCGCTGACACCACATGGGTGCGATGAAGAACTCCTAGACTGGAGACTCCAGAGAGTCTTCGGACAATCTCCGGAGTGGCTTCTGTCGCTGACGCCATTTTTCCTTAGCCATATTCGCAGGGATAAACTTCACACCGGGGAGTCCGGTCTGGGAGACCAAAGACTCTCTTTGTCCTTTTTGTTTCTCACACCATTATTTGTAATATATTCAATAACCCTAAAAACATCAACATACTTAAGAGTATACGTGTGTTGTTAACAAACATCCAACACAAGATTTAGGTAAATTTGCACTTTCAACAATTTCATGCATGATTTCTCTATAGAACTCATAAGGCATAACACTTGAACTTGCACCAATATAACATAAACCATAATAGCAATGATCACCTATCCTGACAGAAAGCACATGAACACTACTTTTCCTAGATCTACTAGGATGTGAAACAATATTAGAAGCATCTTCACATAAGATAATGTGTCCATCTTCTACACTTTCAGTGACAAAGTCCTTTACTATTGCTACTGTAGGTTCAATAATTATTTGTTCATCAGGTTCTATAGATTTATTTGTACTTTTGTAAACCATACTAGCTATAATAGAATGTTCTTTTATCTTAGTAGGGAAAGGCATTTTCTCAATATAAGGTTCAGGCACAAAAGGATTAACAGTACGAACTTCTATATTTCTAGCAGGAACACAATTAACAGTATCTCCCTGCCGGAGAGCTTTTCTCTCTCTGTTGTTTCCCGCCTCATGGAGGCGGCGGAATATTTCCTCGACGATTCTGTATGTCTTAGGGTTTCGGGGGGGATGAAGTACGCGAATGGGGACTACCAGTGGTGGGCCAGGGTAGGGCATGGTGTGGGCCCCTGGTGACCCACCTCTAGCCCCTCTTTTGGCTGGCTCCGGCTTCTGGTGAAATAGGAACTCTCCGATGTTTTCCCTCTTTTTCTGATCTTCAGAAATATGGTATCTTGACGGTGTTTTTTCCAGCAGAATTCTGGTCCAGGCAAATTATTCTCCAATATTCATCAAACATGCAAAATAGATGAAATAACATAAGTATCATCTCTAAATATAAAATATATCAATGAATAACAGTAAATTATGATAAAATAGTGATGCAAAATGGACGTATCATGCTACCGGCGCTCCTCCCACAGCTTTTGTCCCAGATTCCTATGCTTAGTGGTCTTCCAGGTCTTCTGGTTCATATACTCCTTGGGCTAAGATCGAGGATGATCTTTGCGTCACAGACCCAACCGCTTCTTCCAGTGGTTGCGTTGTTGATGACGATGAGGAAAAAATTGAGGAGGGAGAGACCGAGGGTTCATCCGAGGAGTCCGACGCCTAGCTCCCATGGGATGTAGCATCACTGCTTTTCTCCTTTTTGGTGTTTCGATCCCAAAGGGGGCGAAGTAGCTTATTAGGTTTCCGAGGGATTTGCATGAGTTCGGGCACAAGCATGCTCTTTTATCATTCTTGTAGAGCCTGTGTTCCATCTTCTTTTGTTTCAAACAATATTTGTTTCTTCGTGAGTTAAACTATGTTATTGTGAGACTATGGTGCTTTATGATCTATTTGGTAATCTATATTGAGATTATCTTATATTGTGCGTTCATATTATCTACACATCTATTCTAGGCACAAGTTATGGTATTCAACTCATGTCTCAATATAGTTGCCATTGTCTCTGTCACATCCCAGTTTTTGGACTCTTGGACTGTGCTCAAAAAGACAACTATTAGGGCCAACAAATTATTTTTATAACCACATGATGGTGTGAACTAACTTGTGTTATGATCTTAAGCATATTTGCAACATAAGTTTTGTTTCATTATAAAACCAACACCATATGTTTCTGAAAAATATTCCTGATATTTTTCCTAATGTTTTCTTATTATTACTTGAGTGGATTTTTATTCCAAGACTTGGATCATTCTTGTTTGCATCTTAAAACAAACTTTTAACCTTTTTGGATCCAATAAAACAAGTTTCCAAAATGATCTATGAAAGTTTTCTTTTAACTTTCCTATAGAAAACAATTCCTGAAAATAAAGCCAAGTACCTGTTTTCTACCATTGTCTTCACCAAGCTATAAATTGTTATATTATGGTTTCTTGACTTTTAATTCATCCTTGATATATGTACTACAAACCCATAAGCTCACTTTTATTTTTGGATAAATAAAAACTATCTTTTGCTTGTTGTTTTTGTGGTATAAAATTAAGGCAGAATAAGGCAGTTTTGAGAAACAGATAAAAACAGAATGTAGGTCTTTTTCCACATTATTTTCATGGCCTTAAACTAGTTCAAAATTGTTTTCAAAAGTTGTTTCTGAAAGTGTATAACATGGTTAACACATCCATACTTTGAAAACCAATTTTGGAAAGCAATTGAACCCTGAAAACAAACTCAACTTTTTGAACCTTTGATCTGTTTTCCAACACTTAGAGAATTTTTGAATTATTCGAAACAGTCACAGATACGATTTTGGGCAGAAGATTTCATTGCCTTCCCTTGCAAGATTCGAAGTAAAATCTTGTCCCTTGTGTTTACCACAACTAGTACTCCACCTTGGATGCTTGACCTTGCTTCTAGAAGCCTTAGGCATGAAGATAAGAGAGGATAGATATGGTGACTAGGTAGGTATGGGCACACATGCATCTTAGATATTTTTGACTTTTCCACTTGTCCCTTGCCTCCCCTTGCCCCCAAAGGCCACCTTGCCCATGTCACATGTGTACTTGAATAGGACACCATGTGCACTCAAATGGAAAATACCAAAAAGTCCCTTGAACACCTCTTATGCCATCAAATGGTAGGGATCCAATGCCACACTTCCATTTTTGCCCTTGACCCTTGACCCATGCCATTGATCTTTCCTCACTCCAAAGGCCAACCTTGACTTGCCCCTTGGTGGTCTTGCCCCTTGGCCTCATTGCCTTATTATGAGGTGACCATCTTGCCCCTCCCCTCATTCCCTCTTCTATAAAGATCCCAAGGCCATCTCCTTGCACCTTGCCCCTCCTCCACAACCCCCCACTACCACACTTCATCCCCAAGCTTAGAGGAGCCTTGAGCCAGCCATGTGAGCTCCATGAGCTCCAAAATCGTCGCCGGCCATTTTTTTAAACCGATGTGAGGAATCTCAAATCCCTGCAGTGTCTGTCGTTTTGAGCTTGTGAAAAATAGTTTTCGTGCAGATTATTTTCTACAAAAATTCACAGCACTAGGATTATGTTTTCCTAACCATTTCCCGTTGGTAGATCCAAGTTTGCACTTTTATTTTTGTCACAATACCTGTTTTGCCACAGACTGTCTGTTTAGCCATTTTTGGCATAACTTTTTGGATCTGTATCCATTTTGGTCAAATTAAACTGTTTTGAGTAGCCTATGAGTAGATCTATCCATAGGACTTCGCCTTACATCAACGCCGTTTACCAAATGGAAATGAAATCCATTTTGGTAAAAGACCAGTAGGCTTTTCTAGACTTCTTATAAGGAGTTTAAAAATGTTTTTTGAAGCAAATCCAATTGGATGAGTTTGGTATTGAGTAGATCTATCATATCCTAGCTTAGATTAATTTTTTGAGCTCTAGATTATTTGTTGTGGACAGATCTAGAAACAGCAGCTTTTCTGTTTTGTTTTCTTTGTTTGTTTTTGTTTGAAATGAAATGTTTGGTTGTTTTAATCTTGCTTCCTAACTTGTATAGAGTTGCTAGGACTTGTTATTAAGTTGTTTTCTTGCAGTACATCTACCTTAGAAAGTGTGTGCATGTTTGGAAAGTCAAATAGAAATAGGAGTACCATTTGTTATTTCCTAGTTTTATTATTTGGATTGTTGTGTGGGCAAATCCTTGTAGCTTTGTTGTACCTAGATTTTGTTGTGGTTATGATAGATCAAGTACCACTTTGTACTGTTATTTCTCTGTTATTATCTCTATTAGCTTACACCTTATTTTATAGCAAAGCATGTGTAACATTTGTTGTTTGTTTTCTACTACTTATTTCACTAGTTGTGTGAGCAAATCTTTGTGTGCTTGTTACCTAAGTTTTTGCTATGATTGTGGTGATTCCAGTACCATTTTGGTACTGTGATTTATATGCTATTATCTTCATTAACTTGCATGTGATCTTATAGCAAAGCATGAGTAGCATTTGTTATTTTTCTAGTGTTTATTCTTTGGAATTATTGTGAGAGCTAGATCTTTGTGAATGCCTTGATAATTTTTGTGCTATGTTTGCTATAGATCCAGTACCATTTTGGTACTGTTATTTTGATGCTTTTGTCTCTGATAGCTTGCATGTATTTTATGGTGAAGCATGTGTAGGTTTTGTTATTCTTATGCACTAGTGTATGCACTAGAATAAATAGCCTTGTTTTATTTATTTTGTTATATTAATTTTTGTCATGAGTAACCAGAGGCTTAGTACCTCATTTACCTTGGTATTAATGGGCCCATAAACCCACTGGTCCCATTTCATCTTGGTTGTGGATGAAAATTCCCAACCATGCACATGTGAGAAAATAACATGTTTTTAATTATGTGGTTGATAGGATATTTTCCACCATGGGAAATATAATGGTTTGTTTTCACTTATGCAAGTGAGAAGTTTATTTCTTATAAGGATCTACTAGTATGTTAGGTGTGATTCATTTGTTAGCATAATATTCCTTAGGAGTATCTTGTTAAGAAATGATTCACTATTGAGTGTTAAATTAAATTGTTTGCAAATAAACTAAATTCCTTTTGATTGATAGATTGTTTGTGAATGATTTAAATTGAGTGTTTGGATTTTTGAAAAGGTTTAGATAAATTTTCTTTGATTGCATAGCTACTGGTTGTGTAAGTATACCTTGCTTGCTTGCTAGTAATTGTTAAGAAAAACATAAAATTGCTAGAATTAATTTATGCATGTTTAATAGTTGTTTCATGGATTGTTTGATGTTTGTGCTTACTAGCATGTGTAAGTTTTGTGTACTGTTATTAGGTACATTTTATGATCATGACTTTCTTGTTTAGAATTAAGCATCATAGTAACCTTGTTTGCTTCTCTAGTGATGAACTAGTGTCACCACTAGAAAATGGTGATTTTTGCTATAGTATTTTCATCTTTTATTTCATAAGTGTATGAGTTTATATAGCATATTTATGAATTTATTACTTCTGTTATGATGCCATGAATCATTTAGTTTCTTGTGCTATAGTTGTAGAATAAGTTTTTCTTATAACATGCTTGTGTAGATTTCCCACACTAGTGTGTTATCAGTGCAGTCCTGTTTCTATGCTTTTGATAGGGATATTACCTTGAGTGATGATTGTTTTAGATTATTTTTATGACTTGTTATCCTTGTTTTTAGGTACTGGTTGTTTGCTAATTTTTCATAATTGAGGGATTCCAAAACCTCTAGTAAACAATAACATAGTGAATAAATATCTATTCAATTGTGGTGTGTTTGCTTGTTTTTGGATTTTGTTGGGGTGTTTTACCTTAGCATGAGTTTATACTTGTGTTATTATTGTGCTTAAGAGTATCTTGTGAAACTAAAACATCCAACTAAAAATCATGAACACATAGAGTGATAGTTGCTTGTGGTGAGTAATACCCACTGCCATGGGTATTATTCTGTCTGTTTGTTTTACCTTAGCAACCTAAACTTTTTCACCCACACGCTATATTTTTAGCTTCTTGTATATCTTATTATGAGAGTGGTACACCACTCCATATATGGTATGTATGATGTGGGTTATGGTTTTCTAAACCATACATAGTGCATGACGATAGTTTTGGACCGTGAGAGTTATGTGAGATAGTTTTCGCGTTATCGTTTCGAGAGAACTCGAGAGTGAACATTTGTTGATGTATGTGTTTCTTAGCTTAGTTGTTTGTACTTTAGACCTGAGTGTGTGTCTTTTATTTCCTTTACGACGCTAGAACGCGAAGAAGAAGAAGAAGAAGCAGTTGTGGAGCTGTGCGTCAAGTTCAAGTTGCTTCAAGGCCAGGGACATTAAGAGACTTGAGGCAAGCCATCCTGATGCTTGCTGATACAATACTTATCATTATCTATCATGAATGTTTTACCTCTGAAGTTTTACCAAAGCTTTATTATCAAAACTATTTTTGATGTGGCTATTACTACTATACTAGTATATAGTTTACTATTATGCCAGTAGTTAAAACTTGGTAATACCAAGCCCATAAGCCACCATATGGTATTTATTACCATCAAATATACTAGTCCCTAAGTGGACACCCTAAAATTGTGATTCTACAAAACAAAGGCTTTACGGAAAAAACCGAGAAAAGGCGGATCCTTATTCTCCGGAGGAATGTGGAAGTGGTCATTTTTGAGAAATTGGTGTTTCAAAATGACACATAACCTAGTCTTCGCCGGACAACCTTTACTGTACTGCCACTCTACCCCTATATGGTATGGGGCCTATCTAGATGCATTGAACTTGTTAGTGTATGCTTTATTCCAAAGTGCTATAGAGAAGCGGATTCTCTGAACCGAAGTGTCGCCAGGAGAGGGGAAAACGGACATACACAGTGGGGATTAATTTTTCCCTCCGATGCGACAGCTGGGCCTCCCGGCTAGGCAGGGTGGGACCTGGTGCCGGGGAGAACAACCCATCTGAAGGAATGAGCATATACTAGCTTGTGTCAGAGTGGACAGTTAGGATCAACTTCTCTGGTGCTTGCATATCGCTGTGATGATCCATGGGTGGTCCATGGCAGAGTTTTGGATCTAGTGGATGTGTACACCTCTGCAGAGTACAACTTTTTCGAAGAAGCCGCGTCCTCGGATATGGACAGTTGAATGGCCATGTAGCTAGCATTGTGTCAATGTTTTCAAAAAGGATTTTTGGAAAGAAAGTGTTGAACTTGTGAAGTTCGGAAAGGAAATGGAAACTTATACCGTGGAGGTATCGTCGATGATGAAAAGCCAGATACTGTTATACAAAAACAAAAATGTTTTTGCAAAGAAAACCTTTTCTACTCTAAGCAAGAATTCTGGAAACTGATTCCAAGAAGTTTTGCAAAGAGAAAATATTCTTTAACAAAGTTTTACAAAAACTCTTGTACATGTGAGATCTACAAGAGAAATAAAACTATATTATTTTCTTCTGAAGTATCTCTCCAACGAAGATACAGATTAACCTGACTGCAACTGTGGTGTCATCATATATGAACACCATTGGTAGTGAACCCTATTTATAGCCTACCTATTCCACCATATAAGCATAGTTGCATGTTGGTAAGTGACATGATGGATGTCTTGCTGAGTACATTCAAATGTACTCATTATGGTTTCGCCCCTGGTATCTACTTATCAGATTTAGAGAAGGAGCCTCCAAAGGATATCTATGAAGAGAAGTACGGAGTTGACGGGCTTTGCAAACTAGGATCGTCTCCGGGTCAGCAGCCTGTAGGTTAAGGCGTGACTTGGGCTCAACTACGTTGTGTTTTATTTGTCTTCCGCTGTGTTTGATATGTTGCCTGCCCTTTTGGCAGTTGCTTTAAACTTGATCATGTGATCATTTGTGTAATACCTTTATGTATTCGTGTAATGGATGATGTATTTCTGTATGCCAACTGTGTATGTTGTTCACGACTGATCTTTCTGGGATCGTGAATGTATGCATACGTAGGGTTTCAGACTGCCGGTCTGGGGTCCTTACAGAGTTGGTATTAGAGCCATCCTGACCTTAGGAGACCTTAGTTAGCATGGACGTCAGATAGGAAAGAAAAGTATTTTTGAGTAAAAACCTATTTACAATCTACATTATTTTTTAGCTAAGGGAATTTTAGTATATTTTCCCTCCTTCTGATCTTTTCAAAAGATTCTAAATGCATATCAAGGGCGTCCTTGAACAGTGGTTCGAAGGGCGGGCCTTACCGAGTTGGTATCTCTCTCGGTTAAGAGTTTATTTCTTACTTGTTTGCAACTGCTCCGCTCTGTTTTTGAAACATCTCTCGTTTTTGAAGTTTTCTGTGAAAATAGTTGGGGTTTTAAAAACAGATTGTTGCATATTATTACCTCTCTCAGTTAAAAGTTTTATCAAAACTTTACTTCTAGTATTTTGTTTTTATCCAAAAACTTATATACTTGCCGATGTCCCGAGAAGACCAAAATAATTGCCTAGCTCTACAGTGGTGAGGGTCAGAAGTAGATATAGTTCTTCAGCCATTTCTAGGACTTTTGGATCAGTCTAGTTTGGAGTAATTTAGCGATTACCCATGAGTCGCCTCCCCCTACGTAGCTCAAATGGAGCCTTGTTTGTGTGTTTTGGCTTGCTTATGTGTGTCCGTAGGACTTTGTGCTGTTGTGTGGTGTAGAATTTGGTTCATCTAGGCTTCTATATGTTTGTGGGGTGCTCAAATTTTGCAAATTTGTGCTTGCCCTGCTCTTGTTTTTGAATCGCCTCGTGTTAGATTTTTGCAAGCACAAATGTTTGTATAGTATTCAAAAACAAGAATTTGTTGCTTAGACTTATACTTGTTTTCGCTTCATAATGCGACCCGTAGTGAACCACCACCATCTCCCCCACAATTAATGAAAGCACCGTTGGGCCTAAATAGAGGACCATCGAGCCACACGAGCTGATAGCGTTCCAGTGATGCACTCCAACAGATAAAGCTCCAACAACGACAACCCTCAAAGAAGAAAAGGCCTGAATGCACCAACCACTACTGACCAAAACCTCTATGTTTGTCTGTTTGCAAAAGACTCGTTTTGCCCTGTTGGCTAAACGTTGCACTTTCTATGTCCTCTTTTAAAAGACCAAACAAGATAAATAAGGATCTTAAAATTTTGCACACTGCTACCTAACTTAATCCCCTCTAAAATCTTGTGTAGATGGCAGTTGTCTTCTCCAAATCCTTCCGTCTGGGATCGCATGAACCTTGCTACCGCCGCTTTGAGGAGGATTTGATCAAGATGACTCGCCTGATCGGTCGTCCCCTACCTGAGTTAAAGGGAGCCCAGTTCCACATGGATGGACGAGAAATGTCCTGGTTGGTCGTCTGCACCATCCGTGCACCAGTGAGAGCACCATCAACCCCAGAGATCACTTGCGAAGTCATGGATAATAGTTGGGAAGATGGTATCCTTAGAGTGATGCAGCTGACCATTGCCAAACTCGCGAACTTCTTTCGCGGCACGTTTGAAGGCACCCCCTATAGATACTATGGGAGGCGCGATGAGGACAACATGCCAGTTGATGTCATCGAAGACTTTGTGTTTGCCCGTCATTTCCAGCACTTGGAGGGACAGCTGTACAACACTCAGTTTTCCCTTGATAGGCTCAGAGGAGAGTTCGATAATCAAGGAAGAGAGATCTTCCAGCTAACCAAAGACCTGAGAGTTTCCACTGCTACCGAGCGCCGTCTCGTGGCACAAGGAAAGACCATGAGGTTTGTTGGTTTCCATCTCCGTGCACAAGTGAGAGACCTTAAGTTCCAGCTTGAAGCTAGCAAGGCCCGAGTTGCAGAGTTGGAGGAACAGCTACGCGCTTCCTCGAGCACTTAGGATTGCCGCAGGATGTTAGGACTTATGTTGTTTTTCCACCCCAGACGCTTGTTTGTGTTTGTGTTCGTGTCGTGTGAGCTCCTCTGTTAGAGCGTTGTGTGTGCCAGTTGTGTTGTAAGCCTTATGTTGTAGCCATGTGAACCTTTAAGTTAAGTTATGCTTGTTAAGACTCGTTTTTCACATGCGTGTTAATCTTGGTTTGAGTTGGCTTTAGTTTCATCGATGTTTGCTTGTTGTCGTGTTATCTACCGTTCTCATATCCGCTATGAGCCGATACATGTCACGAGCCTTTAAAACCAAAACCACCTTTAGTTGCTATCGTCTTACACCGTTATTTTTCTTCAGCATGACCAGCGATCTACCTCCGTCACCTGAGCCGACAGTTGCTCAACTGTTTTCTCTGTTGAGGGGAAGAGAGTGAAGCCGCTCGTGCTGAGCACATCGCCACCCACGCTATCCTGGAGCATTTGACTCAGCTTGTCATCACCAATGCTGAGGATATTGTGTTCCTTATGAGAGGGTACCAGCAACTGCTTGCTGGAGAGAGCCGCAAACGGAAGATGGTGACGCCAGGAGAAACTAGTCTATGGGTGACTCGCAGCGTTTTGCCTGCGAGGCCACAATCTTCGAGGAGACGGGTGAAAGTCAAGCCTAAAACCATGGTTTGCTTTGCCTGTAGACAGGAAGGACACTTTGTTCGCGAATGTCACAAGAAGAACCGTATTCTAGCTCATCCTGAAGAACCCCAAGAAACCCAAGGTCCAGCCCAGAAGAAACGCAAGAATATGATGAGTGGACCTCGAGACCGAGATGATGTTGCAGGAGCATCTGCGACTCATGCCATAGCCAATGGTACGTTTCAAAACACCTGTGAACCCCCTTGTTTTGTTTGTGATCGCACCCTGAAAAAAACCCGACGTAAATGGAACACTAGAAGTGTCACGTCGGGCTAAATAAAATCTTAAATAGTTAACGATACTAACAAAAATCTCATCTAATGTTAGTATAACCCTACAGAGTAAATTAATTTTTTTTTTGCCACATAAAATTGGTGCCACCCTACAGAGTTAGTAAAATGGTTTCATCTAATTCTAGTTGGAGACCTTACAAACTAGGTAATACCTCATCTCTTGAGCATAAAACCCTACAGAGTTGGCTCACCAATTTTCTTTTTATGCTGCTGTCTAAACCAAATACCTTACAAAGTAACTTATAGATTTGATATGTTACAGAGTTTGTTATCACCATTTAAAAAGAAAACGGTAATAAACTTTTTCCAAAAACAAGAGAAAGGTGCCTTAGGATGATTCTATAGCTGTTTTGAAGTAGTGAAAGGTTGGAAAAAAATAGTAGATAGATAAAACTATGATCATTACTAGGCGACAATATCTCCGTATATATGTGTTGGAGGAACCAGATTTTTAGATTTATGAGATGGAGGAAAACTCATTGAGGTTTAGAAAGATTGGTGGATATAAATTGATGATGGTAGATTTTAGTAAATATCAATATTGAGCTTGGAGTTTTTGATAGGAACCTTATAGAGTTGATAGTACTCAGAGTTGCTATAACTTTTATGATCTTGTTAAACTACCATTGAGGAAAACAAATGTTTTGAGATTTTTATATATTAGTAAGAGGAAGATAGTGGATTTTCCTGGATTTTGGACAGTGAGCAATAGAAAGCTCATACTAAATAAACGTTGATGGATATCCATTTAAGGAGCAATATGTTCGAGGTTTAGACCATGGCACCCAACCTTTGTAAAGAAAACAAATTTACCGGTGAATTCTGGTAAGATAAATCAAAGGGGGGAAGCCCCTGTAAATAATGTTACAAAACACCCACATGTTTTGTAAACAAATCATATAACATTGTTGTTTTGACCATACCCTCTTTTCGCTTGCCTGCGAATCTCGGGACGAGATTCTTGTAAGGGGGGAAAGGTCTGTCACATCCCAGTTTTTGGACTCTTGGACTATGCTCAAAAAGACAACTTTAGGGCCAACAAATTATTTTTATAACCACATGATGGTGTGAACTAACTTGTGTTATGATCTTAAGCATATTTGCAACATAAGTTTTGTTTCATTATAAAACCAAACCATATGTTTCTGAAAATATTCCTGATATTTTTCCTAATGTTTTCTTATTATTACTTGAGTGGATTTTTATTCCAAGACTTGGAGCATTCTTGTTTGCATCTTAAAACAAACTTTTAACCTTTTTGGATCCAATAAAACAAGTTTCCAAAATGATCTATGAAAGTTTTCTTTTAACTTTCCTATAGAAAACAATTCCTGAAAATAAAGCCAAGTACCTGTTTTCTACCATTGTCTTCACCAAGCTATAAATTGTATATTATGGTTTCTTGACTTTTAATTCATCCTTGATATATGTACTACAAACCCATAAGCTCACTTTTATTTTTGGATAAATAAAAACTATCTTTTGCTTGTTGTTTTTGTGGTATAAAATTAAGGCAGAATAAGGCAGTTTTGAGAAACAGATAAAAACAGAATGTAGGTCTTTTTCCACATTATTTTCATGGCCTTAAACTAGTTCAAAATTGTTTTCAAAAGTTGTTTCTGAAAGTGTATAACATGGTTAACACATCCATACTTTGAAAACCAATTTTGGAAAGCAATTGAACCCTGAAAACAAACTCAACTTTTTGAACCTTTGATCTGTTTTCCAACACTTAGAGAATTTTCTGAATTATTCGAAACAGTCACAGATACGATTTTGGGCAGAAGATTTCATTGCCTTCCCTTGCAAGATTCGAAGTAAAAAATCTTGTCCCTTGTGTTTACCAACTAGTACTCCACCTTGGATGCTTGACCTTGCTTCTAGAAGCCTTAGGCATGAAGATAAGAGAGGATAGATATGGTGACTAGGATAGGTATGGGCACACTGCATCTTAGATTTTTGACTTTTCCACTTGTCCCTTGCCTCCCCTTGCCCCCAAAGGCCAACCTTGCCCATGTCACATGTACTTGAATAGGACACCATGTGCACTCAAATGGAAATACCAAAAAGTCCCTTGAACACCTCTTATGCCATCAAATGGTAGGGATCCAATGCCACACTTCTTTTGCCCTTGACCCTTGACCATGCCATTGATCTTTCCTCACTCCAAAGGCCAACCTTGACTTGCCCCTTGGTGGTCTTGCCCCTTGGCCTCATTGCCTTATTATGAGGTGACCATCTTGCCCCTCCCCTCATTCCCTTCTATAAAGATCCAAGGCCATCTCCTTGCCTTGCCCTCCTCCACAACCCCCCACTACCACACTTCATCCCCAAGCTTAGAGGAGCCTTGAGCCAGCCATGTGAGCTCCATGAGCTCCAAAATCGTCGCCGGCCATTTTTCTTAAACCGATGTGAGGAATCTCAAATCCCTGCAGATGTTTGTCTGTCGTTTTGAGCTTGTGAAAAATAGTTTTCGTGCAGATTATTTTCTACAAAAATTCACAGCACTAGGATTATGTTTTCCTAACCATTTCCCGTTGGTAGATCCAAGTTTGCACTTTTATTTTTGTCACAATACCTGTTTTGCCACAGACTGTCTGTTTAGCCATTTTTGGCATAACTTTTTGGATCTGTATCCATTTTGGTCAAATTAAACTGTTTTGAGTAGCCTATGAGTAGATCTATCCATAGGACTTCGCCTTACATCAACGCCGTTTACCAAATGGAAATTAAATCCATTTTGGTAAAAGACCAGTAGGCTTTTCTAGACTTCTTATAAGGAGTTTAAAAATGTTTTTTGAAGCAAATCCAATTGGATGAGTTTGGTATTGAGTAGATCTATCATATCCTAGCTTAGATTAATTTTTTGAGCTCTAGATTATTTTTTGTGGACAGATCTAGAAACAGCAGCTTTTCTGTTTTGTTTTCTTTGTTTGTTTTTGTTTGAAATGAAATGTTTGGTTGTTTTAATCTTCTTCCTAACTTGTATAGAGTTGCTAGGACTTGTTATTAAGTTGTTTTCTTGCAGTACATCTACCTTAGAAAGTGTGTGCATGTTTGGAAAGTCAAATAGAAATAGGAGTACCATTTGTTATTTTCCTAGTTTTATTATTTGGATTGTTGTGTGGGCAAATCCTTGTAGCTTTGTTGTACCTAGATTTTTGTTGTGGTTATGATAGATCAAGTACCACTTTGGTACTGTTATTTCTCTGTTATTATCTCTATTAGCTTACACCTTATTTTATAGCAAAGCATGTGTAACATTTGTTGTTTGTTTTCTACTACTTATTTCACTAGTTGTGTGAGCAAATCTTTGTGTGCTTGTTACCTAAGTTTTTGCTATGATTGTGGTGATTCCAGTACCATTTTGGTACTGTGATTTATATGCTATTATCTTCATTAACTTGCATGTGATCTTATAGCAAAGCATGAGTAGCATTTGTTATTTTTCTAGTGTTTATTCTTTGGAATTATTTGTGAGAGCTAGATCTTTGTGTGAATGCCTTGATAATTTTTGTGCTATGTTTGCTATAGATCCAGTACCATTTTGGTACTGTTATTTTGATGCTTTTGTCTTGATAGCTTGCATGTATTTTTATGGTGAAGCATGTGTAGGTTTGTTATTTTTATGCACTAGTCTTGTATGCACTAGAATAATAGCCTTGTTTTATTTATTTTGTTATATTAATTTTTGTCATGAGTAACCAGAGGCTTAGTACCTCATTTTACCTTGGTATTAATGGGCCCATAACCCACTGGTCCCATTTCATCTTGGTTGTGGATGAAAATTCCCAACCATGCACATGTGAGAAAATAACATGTTTTTAATTATGTGGTTGATAGGATATTTTCCACCATGGGAATATAATGGTTTGTTTTCACTTATGCAAGTGAGAAGTTTATTTCTTATAAGGATCTACTAGTATGTTAGGTGTGATTCATTTGTTAGCATAATATTCCTTAGGAGTATCTTGTTAAGAAATGATTCACTATTGAGTGTTAAATTAAATTGTTTGCAAATAAACTAAATTCCTTTTGATTGATAGATTGTTTGTGAATGATTTTAAATTGAGTGTTTGGATTTTTGAAAAGGTTTAGATAATTTTCTTTGATTGCATAGCTACTGGTTGTGTAAGTACCTTGCTTGCTTGCTAGTAATTGTTAAGAAAAACATAAATTGCTAGAATTAATTTATGCATGTTTAATAGTTGTTTCATGGGATTGTTTTGATGTTTGTGCTTACTAGCATGTGTAAGTTTTGTGTACTGTTATTAGGTACATTTTATGATCATGACTTTCTTGTTTAGAATTAAGCATCATAGTAACCTTGTTTGCTTCTCTAGTGATGAACTAGTGTCACCACTAGAAATGGTGATTTTTGCTATAGTATTTTCATCTTTTATTTCATAAGTGTATGAGTTTATTATAGCATATTTATGAATTTATTACTTCTGTTATGATGCCATGAATCATTTAGTTTCTTGTGCTATAGTTGTAGAATATAAGTTTTTCTTATAACATGCTTGTGTAGATTTCCCACACTAGTGTGTTATCAGTGCAGTCCTGTTTCTATGCTTTTGATAGGGATATTACCTTGAGTGATGATTGTGTTTTAGATTATTTTTATGACTTGTTATCCTTGTTTTTAGGTACTGGTTGTTTGCTAATTTTTCATAATTGAGGGATTCCAAAACCTCTAGTAAACAATAACATAGTGAATAAATAGTCTATTCAATTGTGGTGTGTTTGCTTGTTGTTTGGATTTTGTTGGGGTGTTTTACCTTAGCATGAGTTTATACTTGTGTTATTATTGTGCTTAAGAGTATCTTGTGAAACTAAAACATCCAACTAAAAATCATGAACACATAGAGTGATAGTTGCTTGTGGTGAGTAATACCCACTGCCATGGGTATTATTCTGTCTGTTTGTTTTACCTTAGCAACCTAAACTTTTTCACCCACACGCTATATTTTTAGCTTCTTGTATATCTTATTATGAGAGTGGTACACCACTCCATATATGGTATGTATGATGTGGGTTATGGTTTTCTAAACCATACATAGTGCATGACGATAGTTTTGGACCGTGAGAGTTATGTGAGATAGTTTTCGCGTTATCGTTTCGAGAGAACTCGAGAGTGAACATTTGTTGATGTATGTGTTTCTTAGCTTAGTTGTTTGTACTTTAGACCTGAGTGTGTGTCTTTTATTTCCTTTACGACGCTAGAACGCGAAGAAGAAGAAGAAGAAGCAGTTGTGGAGCTGTGCGTCAAGTTCAAGTTGCTTCAAGGCCAGGGACATTAAGAGACTTGAGGCAAGCCATCCTGATGCTTGCTGATACAATACTTATCATTATCTATCATGAATGTTTTACCTCTGAAGTTTTACCAAAGCTTTATTATCAAAACTATTTTTGATGTGGCTATTACTACTACTAGTATATAGTTTACTATTATGCCAGTAGTTAAAACTTGGTAATACCAAGCCCATAAGCCACCATATGGTATTTATTACCATCAAATATACTAGTCCCTAAGTGGACACCTAAAATTGTGATTCTACAAAACAAAGGCTTTACGGAAAAAACCGGAGAAAAGGCGGATCCTTATTCTCCGGAGGAATGTGGAAGTGGTCATTTTTGAGAAATTGGTGTTTTCAAAAATGACACATAACCTAGTCTTCGCCGGACAACCTTTACTGTACTGCCACTCTACCCCTATATGGGTATGGGGCCTATCTAGATGCTTGAACTTGTTTAGTGTATGCTTTATTCCAAAGTGCTATAGAGAAGCGGATTCTCTGAACCGAAGTGTCGCCAGGAGAGGGGAAACGGGACATACACAGTGTGGGATTAATTTTCCCTCCGGATGCGACAGCTGGGCCTCCCGGCTAGGCAGGGTGGGACCTGGTGGGGAGAACAACCCATCTGAAGGAATGAGCATATACTAGCTTGTGTCAGAGTGGACAGTTAGGATCAACTTCTCTGGTGCTTGCATATCGCTGTGATGATCCATGGGTGGTCCATGGCAGAGTTTTGGATCTAGTGGATGTGTACACCTCTGCAGAGTACAACTTTTTCGAAGAAGCCGCGTCCTCGGATATGGACAGTTGAATGGCCATGTAGCTAGCATTGTGTCAATGTTTTCAAAAAGGATTTTTGGAAAGAAAGTGTTGAACTTGTGAAGTTCGGAAAGGAAATGGAAACTTATACCGTGGAGGTATCGTCGATGATGAAAAGCCAGATGCTGTTATACAAAAACAAAAATGTTTTTGCAAAGAAAACCTTTTCTACTCTAAGCAAGAATTCTGGAAACTGATTCCAAGAAGTTTTGCAAAGAGAAAATATTCTTTAACAAAGTTTTACAAAAACTCTTGTACATGTGAGATCTACAAGAGAAATAAAACTATATTATTTTCTTCTGAAGTATCTTCTCCAACGAAGATACAGATTAACCTGACTGCAAACTGTGGTGTCATCATATATGAACCATTGGTAGTGAACCCTATTTATAGCCTACCTATTCCACCATATAAGCATAGTTGCATGTTGGTAAGTGACATGATGGATGTCTTGCTGAGTACATTCAAATGTACTCATTATGGTTTCGCCCCTGGTATCTACTTATCAGATTTAGAGAAGGAGCCTCCAAAGGAGATCTATGAAGAGAAGTACGGAGTTGACGGGCTTTGCAAACTAGGATCGTCTCCGGGTCAGCAGCCTGTAGGTTAAGGCGTGACTTGGGCTCAACTACGTTGTGTTTTATTTGTCTTCCGCTGTGTTTGATATGTTGCCTGCCCTTTTGGCAGTTGCTTTAAACTTGATCATGTGATCATTTGTGTAATACCTTTATGTATTCGTGTAATGGATGATGTATTTCTGTATGCCAACTGTGTATGTTGTTCACGACTGATCTTTCTGGGATCGTGAATGTATGCATACGTAGGGTTTCAGACTGCCGGTCTGGGGTCCTTACAGTCTCGTTTTGTACCATGTTGTTATTTTGTTGGAAATTATTCTCCTCATAAGTTTGTATTTGCATTCCAATGGCAACTAAATTATGTACACTTCTAGGGGGGGCAATTTCCATTTCTTTGACAACATGATCTTGTTATGGTTTCTTCGCAAATCATATTATTGTCATCTAACACCAAAAAGGAGGAGAATAAAAGGGCATATCTTAGACCCCTAGTGTTTTGTGCATTAGTTAACAATACTTGTGATACTTTTAATTAAGTGTTAAATAATGCAGGTTGTTAAATATTATTCATATGCATCAAACACCAAAAAGTGTGAAGATGGATCAGCCTACACAGATGCAGAAGGTACCAGAAATTTCCAGCCAGAAATTTTGGTTCAACCGGAATATCCGGTTCTGAAGTAAACTCGAGAAATTGTCTAAGGACCAGGGAATTTTTGGTACTGGTGGGTGCTTGAAATTCCAACCGGAAATTTCTAGGTCACCGGAAATTCCGATCAGAAGAAGAACTCGAGAAATCACCTAGGACCAGAACCTGTTGCGTACTGGTGGTCACTAGAAATTCCAACCGGAAATTTCCGGGCCACCTGAATTTCTAATCGATGAAGAAGAACTCGAAAAATGGCTAAGGTCCAAAACTCGTTTGTTACTGGTGGTCACCGAAAATTTCATCCGGAAATATCAGGGCAGTCGGAATTTCCAGTTGTGTCAGGCCACGAAGAACACAAATCTGAAGTTGACCAAGCAATCGGAATTTCCGGTTCAAGTTTGAACCGGAATTTCCGGTCCCAATTCTGCACTCCAACGACCCCATTTTTGAGGGGGTATAAATACCCCTCATTCTTCCCCAAGTGAGCTAGTTCATCCAAAGCATTAAAGACACGTTTATTGAGCTCATCAAAAGCTAGATGTCTCCTAATCCCTCTACCAAACTCATTGATCTACAGAGGATTGAAGAAGAAGGCCCTGATCTATATCTTCACCAAGCCGTTCTTCATTTCCCCCTTATCTTCTTGATGAATTTGAGTCTAGAGTTTCTTTGTGAAAAACTTAGATTCCATCGTTACTCACTTGTTGTTTGTAGCAGATTGTTGATGTTCTTCGGAGCCCCCAATTCAGTTGTGGTTTCGTGCCTCAAGCTCATTGTAAAGGCACCGGTTTTCGTCTCGAAGGGAATCAATGTTGGAAGGTGAACTAGGCCTTTATGGAAAAGTTCATCAAAGAATAAGGTGGACGTTTGTGGCGTTGAGTAGCCCTTTGTGGCGAAACTCACACCCCTCCAACGAGACGTACTCCTCTCAAATGGAGGAACTCGGGAATACATTCATGTCTCCGCGTGCTTCCGCTATCGGTTCCTTCTATGTTTTATCTTTACTTTATGTTTGTATCTTGCTTACTGTAGCTCTTGTCATATAGGTAAATTCACCATAGTTTTGCATATCTAGCGAATTTACCTCTGTGTCAAGTCGAAATAAAAAAGTTTTAAAATTTGGATGTAGAACCTATTCATCACCCTTTAGATGTCCATACTATCCGTTCAGCGTGGGACATCTCGTGCATCGCGGCTGTACCTTGATCGTTCGGATCACGTCCGTGTACCGACTCCCTATAGTGTAGTCAACAAGTCCCCCGTGTATCCGAGAATATCAACATTGGTCGGCGACAACGAGTCAGCTCGCTTCTCGGGAGGAAATGCACACCATAGGTACTAGAAAATTATGTAAACTCGTTGTTGCGATTGGATCTGGATTATACCTCCACGATGAACAATGAGAGCCTGCTTGAGGAAGGCTCGATGCAGATCAGTCAGTTGGCGGAGCAGTACGTGCTGATAACGTGTTTCAGAGCCTTTACCGGCAAGTCTGGTCCAAAAATGTGGAGCGGGAGTATAGTTGAAATAGTCGTACACGCGGCACAATTCGAAAAGTAAAGGAGACACAATATATAGATGTAACTGATCTTCATTAATCAATTGAGGCGATTCTACATACATTGACCGAGTATATAAAGGGAGAGGGGTGGGTGAAGATGACCAAAACCTAGACGAAACTTGCCGAAGAAAGGGTGGGGCCGGACCGTGCCGTACGGCCGGTTCATCTACTGGCTACGGTGCCGTGCGTGCATGACTCTAGACCACAACAAACTTAGGATTCAGATTCGTTTTCAACGGAAGGAAAGCTGAGATCTGGTAACCCCATTAGTCACAAACCCTAGCACGACGTTGCAGCGCGGTTGCAACATGGATCCAGAAGAGGGAACCGGCGGCGTCTGCAGGGACTTCCCGGCGGACGTGCTCGGGAATATCCTGACTCGCCTCCCGGCCAACACCCGCCGCCTACTCCGCCTCGTCTGCCAGCATTGGCGCGACGTCGTCGGCACGCGCACGGCCACGAACCTGCGGAGCCGCGCCAAGACGCTGGTGGCCGCCACGGGCTATGCGTACGTCGTCGACGACTTGTCTTCTCCAGCTCCAGTGAGGCAGCAAAGAAAGCTGTGGACCGGCATCGACGATGCACGCACCTACGAGGCCATGAACATCGTCGGCACCTGCAACGGCCTCGTCTGCCTCTGCGATAGTGGTGGCGCCATCACCGTGGCCAACCCCGTCACCGGCGAGGCGCTGTCTATCCCACCGCTACCGCTGCCAGCACCGAGTAGGCTCAACAGTCGCAGCTGGCACGAGGGTTACAGCTTCGCCTACCTCCCGACCACTCGGCGGTACAATGTCGTGCACGTCCCGTGCTGGGTGAACGGGACTATATTCGATACACTGCAAGTGATTACGCTGGGGGAGGCGTCGTGGCGGGATGTGCCGGCGTCCGAGCCGGCCGTGAAGTCTTACAATGGCTACGGCGTGGTCAGCGTCGACGGGTCGGTGTACTGGGCCGCGAAGTCGGAGCACGCCGAGAAGGTCATGTCCTTGAACCTCGGGGACGAAGTGGTCGCGCCCATTACGTCACTACCCTCCGTGCTGTCCAACCCGAAAGACTTCAACGGATGGCACCTGGCGGAGGTGCACGGGCGGCTGGGCATTGTCGTTGGCCCCATCTGGTCGACCCAGGTGTGGGTCATGGAGTGTGCGCCGGGACGAGGAGAAGAGATCAGCTGGAGCTGCTGGTATATCGTGCAGCTGTGCACGCCGCCGCACCGACACCTCGGGTGGCCGCTTGTCGTCCATGGCGAGCACGTCCTGGCATGGGAGCCGCGGTCGTATGGGGAAGGCTCTGTCTTGTACACGCACACGCTGATCCGAGACGACGACGGCGACGTGTGCAAAGCGAAGCGCGGCGTGGTGGATATCGGCGACATTGCTGAGTGGTACGTGGTCGCCACTTATCATAATATGACCTCCTACATGAGCTACCGCCGGACATTCGGTTATGTGGAGACCAAGGAACCGTTGAGTGCTTATATGTCAGCTGCGGCCTGATGACCTATGCGGCTATGCCTGGTTTGCGCCACCAGTTAATTTCTACTTGAGATTTTTGCTTATTACATTTTCTGGCACCGGTTTGTGTCAAATGATGACTTGTCCAACTATGCACTGAGTAACCTCGAATTATCTGTCTATTGGGTACTGCTGCTAGCTTAGGTGACCGTGTCCTGGGGTGAAATTCCGAAAACTCGGCAGGGGAGGAGAGGACGGGAAAAAGAAGTGGGAGTGGGAGGCCCCTTTTATGGCTGGACCAGTAGAGTTTTCCAATCTTGTTAAGATTTGCTAAGAATGGGAGGCCCTTTCTAAGTCGTTGCCTCCGCGGCTTAAAATGGGGACTTCAAATATCTCGTTCTGACGAACATTTATACTGGCTGAGGCCTCGGATTGGGAGTAGCTTCAGGGTTTACTCACCGAGACTCTTTCAGAGAGGTCAGATTAGGTCTCCTAGTTTTTGGCCTCCTCGGAGACCTTTTCGGTTAAATCTGCATATCGGGCCTGTTCTCAGGGCCTATTAGACCTTAGTCTGTTACCTTATGAAACGAAAATGCAATGCCGCCTGGGCACACGCGTCTCCGGCTTATCCTCAGCGTCAAACAAGAATCTTGTGGCAGCTTAAGATGACTTCCATTTTGCAGCAAAGTCCCTCAACTAAATTAAGTTCACATTACAATATCCCTCCCATTTGGCAACACACCTTATACTTTCCTTAGAATCTCAGTACAGAGAATATGTTATGTTCGGTTTGGATCAGTTACAAAATTACTAGCACATAATCAAATTAGTACAGTATTAGGCAATATCCAATCATAATATGGTTCATGATACAGATATGACTACATTAAGAAAATCCTAGATTATTACTAGATAATATGGTCCATGATCCTCTTTAGTGTATTTCGGTCATACATTTACCTCAAGTAGTCAAGCATCTGGTGCATATTTTCTCACCAGATTCGAAACATATTTCTCACGTTTCAGTTAGCTAAAACCGTTCTGATTAGAAATTACGCGCACATCGAACAAAATTGATGCATACGTCATGCACCTTTTACAGAAAATGCAACAGACTGTCACAGAAAATGGCAAGGAAAGAACAATGGCGAACAGACTTTCTTGCATTCTGAATCATCAAAAAATAAAATCTGAATCCTGGTTTAGATGGTAGTATAGCACAGTCGACCAAAACTCCTTTTCCCTCTTTGGTTTCAATTAGCTTACTTTTGGTTTTGGAACAAAATAAATAAAGTACAGAACAGAACCAAGTTCTTAGACAAGACGAACGGGTCTGTAATCTCTCCAATGGCCCCATATGGAATTGAAACCCAGATTTTGGAAACAAATTTGGGAGAAAAAGCAAATCAAGGTGGGGAAGGGAGGCAAATCAGATCCGACAAAAAAAACACTCGCCGGAGAAGTTGCTCATCCGATAGCCGAGCTAGCCTGAAGCGGCGGCGCACCCTCGCCGTCTTCGTCTTGGTTCCGGTCGGTCGGCCGGATCAAGCGGGGCTCAGCCTGGGGAGGCCGGACCTGGTGTGGTCGGGCGCCGGTGGAGGCCGGATTCGGCGAGGTCGACAAAACCATGCCACTAACTGCGGGGAGGTTCCCACCGTGTGAGCCCCCGGCGGTGCTGTTTTTTGGTGCCCATGAGGGGAGAAAGAGTGGCTTCAGGAGAGATAGACGAGCGAGACAACAAGATGTACCTTGTTCAGGTTGTGTTTCTATAGGGGCGGGAAAGTGTACAAGGTACAAGGTGTTGAATGTAAATGGTACCTTTTTTTATTTTTGAACGGGAACCCTGCCCCAACCTCTGCATCAAATTGATGCACACAGCCGGTTTTTCATTAATATAAGAAAAGAAGTACAAAGTAAACAAACCCGAGGCCGCATGCCTCGCACCAACACCTCCACTAGACTACCTCTAAACTAATGTCAAAAGATAAACGTAAAGATACATACACAACTTCTAGATGAAGCTTTCAAGAAGGAAAAGCCACACGTGCGCCAATGATGATGAGTCCATCAAAGACCGAGCTCGGGATTTTCATCCCCAAAATCAAGCTTCGAACCATCACCTTCAGCAAGGTAACGACGCAAGAGCGTGTCAACTTCGCCCGAGATGTTTCCACCGAAGTGTGTAGACTCGACACCAAATCTTCTACCATCACCACCTCTCCGGCCAACGAATAGCCAGATACCACTGGAGGAGAAACTGTAGGCCGATGACGTCCCATACCGCTCCGCCTCTAGCCGCTGTCACACCACCTTCTATCGAACAACAGCAGGCATGACTTGACACCGCGGAGAAACGTCGTGCGTAGCACCTGCCAGGATCAGGCAATCGCCACCGCCGGCCAGGCATGACTTGATAGCTCCTCTCATGTCGTCATGCGTAGCACCTGCTGCGTCGAATAGAACCCTGTCTCGAAATGAAGGGGGCGTCCCATACCGCCGCTAGCCTCGAAACTCTGCAACCACAGAGGAGAACGTCCCATACCGCCATCGACTGTGACTTTTGAAGCCAGAAACCATCACCATCTCGAAGAGCAGCCATCGCATCATCCACATGACCACGAAGACCACCACCGTCGAAGAAGCCGGGCCACCGCCCCATCTCCAAACTCCTGCGGTGTCAACGACACCGCAGCGAGCAAGTTGCGGCCAACGCGCCGCCGCTAGACCAGCTGCAAGCAACCACGCTGCCACACAGCATCAGCTGCCGACAACGACCTCCTCCCTGCTGCAAGCCATTGCAGATCCTGATCAAGCTGCCACGACCTCGGCCCCGCCGCCGCTGGCCCCTCCATCCGGTGAAGACTCCAAAGCGAGGCCCGCGAGAGGGAATACAACGGGGACGTTGCCATCGCTCAATCCCGATGGGATCAGAGGTTTCCCCCGGAGATGCATCAGATCCGGGCGTGAGAGCAGCCGCCGGCCGACAAGGAAGGGACCCTTGTCGCCGCCTCCACCATAGGCGCCGAGAACAGGGGCTGGACGGAGTAGATCCAGCCCGCCGCCGTCATACCGAACGCCGGCACCGCCACAATTCCAAGCATCCGGAGACCCCGGGTGCCCCGGCCCACGCCGATCTACAGCGAGGGTGTCAGGGATCCGCCCGAAGAGCTTGGCCGCCGTCGCCTCGACCGCAGAGGTGCCACCGTCGCGAAAGACAGGGCCGCCGCCGACGCCGCTGCGTGCGCCACCTCGCAGGTCCCCGCAGCACCTCGCTGCCGTTCACCCGCTGGATCGCGCACCGTGGCCGCCGAACCCGCTCCTCACCACCGCGCGACGGAGAGACTCCGCCGCCGCCGTCACGGGCGCAGTCCAGGCTTTGCCCGGCGAGGCCTCGGGCGACGAGGGAGGATGGGGATGGGTGGAGGGAGGCCTAGGGGAGGCGGCGGCGGTTTCCCCCGAAGTCGCCTAGGTTAGGCGACGCGAGGGTCGATCAGGGATTCTCCAATAACAATCAATCGACCGTGGAGATAAGCCCGAGACGCGCATACCCGGGAGGAATTTCCGCGTCCCTTATGGAAGCCTCCGCTACCCTTGAAGATTAAGATTTTTGTGTGGTAGTTACTCTGGAACCGCCTACCCTCTATGATTGAGGTTTTAAAACTCCATGACCTGGGAGATAGCTTATGCCCACTTTGTAGGATCCCCAAGTCAGGAATCAAAATTATGTCCGCGTGTCTTGCATCCCGGTTTCAGTGGAACTTCGTATATGTAGCGATGGGGCCTGTGTGATAGGCCTTAGACCTTGGCGAGTTCTTGGAAAGCCAAACGAACCATACTGGTAGGGGTAGTCCCATCTTTTGGCTGGTGTTTGCAGCGATGGCCTGGACTCTGTGGATTGTGCGCAATAAAATGGTTATCGAGAAGATTTTTCTGCGTCGTGCGTTTGACTCGGCCTGAAAATCTGACTTTCTTACATCATTTTCACCCATTGTGTAGACAACGGGACATGTGGCGGCTCGCCAACTTGCTCAACACACTTTTCACGGTGATGCGCCGTATCTCCTCTCCATCGAGCCGATGAGCTCCTAGACAATCGAGCGTCGAGGGGCTCTCTTTTCCACCCACACCATCCTTAGCCTGCATTTGTTGTTTTCTTTTTTTAGTTTGGGCTTATTTGTGTTTTTGTCTCATTGGACTTTTTTCCTTTCTTCCTTTGTTGTACCTAAGACTGTATAACTCGGTGGGGCAGTTTGTTTTATTTAAAAACCGGAGGGAAAGCCTATTACAAGAACCGCCACCCGCAGAGAGGAGGAAAAAGATAAGTGCCGCAGCCGCACTTGAGACCTGCGCGCTCCGATCCCTGGAGTCACCTCCGGTCGGACGGCATGCATGTGTTGGTTGCGTGACTTAAAATCCACCAACACTTTGTTCTTTTCCGACATCACTTTGCGCTTCCTTCTCTAAATCTACCGCTAGTAAGACTAGTCATAGCGGGAAATATCATACACAACTATCATGCATATGATACGTATATGATACCACCTCTATAATGCATTGTATCATATAGTAGTATCATAGCCGCATTCTATTTATTATTTTGTAGAATCTCAATGCAAATGAGTGTACAATATTTATTTGTCATTAATTTTTTTAGTTTTACGTGTCATGATACGGCATCTACCTATGATACTGTAATCTTCTCTGTCTTCTTTAATTACATGCCACTTCATCTTTTGTGTGCGACCAAGTTGCATGTTACTAGCTAAGATACCACCACTATGGCTAGTCTAAGGAAAAGTGTGCTAGTGGCGTGTTATTTTTGGACAGAGATCCCGTGCCTTGTTGTGACAAGAGAAGTGACAGCGGGTCTCGCCCCCTACCATGTCTACCGTCCAAACTCATTTGACGGTTAGCAACAGTTCACAACCATGTAACCTCACACAAGGGTCCAAACTCAGAAATGAGTGGAGCCAAGTCGGGAGAAGCCCTGCCGCTGGCACTCTGATGGGATCCTACGGGCAACGGCGATGGAGAAAACAGAACCCACAAGATCCTCTGTGATGGCAACCACGTGGGAGGAATTAACCTCCATTGGAAAAATATATCGAGGAGCATTAACTTTTGCAAAAAAACAAAAAAAGATAAAAAAGACGGATGCACATCATTGCGACGCGGTATTTTACGAGGCTCTTGCGCACGCCACCACCATTCATTTTTGTTGGGATTTGAGTCAGTTGTATGTTACATGGTCGCCACTTATCATACTATGACCTCGTTCATGAGCTACCGCCGGACATTTGGTTATGTGGAGACCAAGGAACCGTTGAGTGATTTGATGTCAGATGTGGCCTGATGACTGATACGTCCAAAACGTATCTCCTTTTCCGAACACGTTTCTTATTGTTTTCCTCTAAACTTGTGAGTTTTGGGTACCACTAACACGGGCTAAAACTGTTTTCAGCAGAATTACCTTGGTGTCTCATTTTTGTGCAGAAAAATAAACTTTTAGGAAATTGCCCAGAAAAGACCCCATTGATCTTATATCACCATAGGACCCCGGGAGCCAGAAGGACACCCGGAGGGGGCCAGGAGGGGCCCAGACCACCCCTGGGTGCCCCCCTAGGCCGCGCCGCCAGGTGGTGTGGGGGCCACCTCCACCCCCTCGGGCTCCCCTTTCGACTACATATGCCCCATAAACCTAAAACGCGAGGGGGTTTGTAATATTCCACAGAAACACAACAAAGCACCGCCGCCACCTCGAAACTCAATTCGCGTATCAGAAGTTCCTGTTTTGGTGCCCTGCCGGGACGGGGATTCGAAAGAGATCATTGCCACCTCTTCTCCATCAACCATCCATGATTGCCCCATCCATATGTGAGTAAACACCGTTGTAGGCTGAGAGGGATGGAAGTGATTGGATGAGATCGATCATGTAATAATGCCAGATTGTTAGGGCATAGTGCCTAGTATCCATGGTTAGTGTTTACTACCATTGTTGAAACTTGTTATGCTTAATGCTTGTCACTAGGGCCCGAGTGCCATGATCTCAGATCTGAACATGTTATTATTTCATGAGTATAATTATGTTTCTTGATCATATTGATGGCTGAAGTTGGTAAACCCCAAGAGAAAGGTTGTGAAGAGTGCAGCGGCAAGTTTTCCCTCAGAAAAGAAACCAAGGTTGAATCATCCAGTAGGAGGAAAAGCAATCTCTGAAGGTTGATGCAACTGAGGTGGCAGGGCACACTACCGGTTCAACAACAATATGGAACCTACACAACACAATCAAATCACTTTGCTCCAACGAAGCAGTGAGATTGTCAATCTCACCGGTTTTGCTGAACACAGAGAAGTTAAACATATGGTGTGGAAAACAGTGGGAAAACAGTATGAAAGCAGTAGCAGCAGTATGAAAGCAGTAGGTGTTTTATCAGTATGAGGAAAATGGACCGGGGTCCACAGTTCACTAGTGGTGTCTCTCCGTGAAAGATAAATAACATGTGTTGTGAACAAATTACAGCTGGGCAATTGACAGAAATGAAGGCTGCACCGTAGTGCATATGCAAGACATAAAGATTACTATGTGATTCATGCGGGCATTACAAAAAAATACATAAACCGTCATCCAACTGCATCTATGTCTAATAATCCACCCTCCGAATATCATTCAAACAAACGTTGGGTATTAAGTTGCAAGCAACAGATTATCACCGTAAGCAAAGTGTGTAATGTAAACAATGTAAACTAGGTAAACACCGTTGTTTTCTCCCTAATGGCAACAACACATCCTGCATCCTTCACGTTTCTGTCACTCGAGCACAGATGCAAAGGAGGCATGAACCCACTATCGAGCATAAATACTCTCTCTTGGAGTTACTAGCATCTACTTGGCTGGAGCATCTACTAATAACGGAGAGCATGCAAGATCATAAATAACATATGCATGAAGATAACATGATAGATTGATAATCAGAAGACATATCATTCAACATTCATCAGATTTCAGCAAACACATCATGTAGCATTACATAAAGATGATCTTGATCATGAAAGGCAGCTCACAAGATCTAAACATGAGGTACAAAGTGGAGAGAACAACCATCTAGCTACTGCTATGGACCCGTAGTTCAGGGATGAGCTACTCACGCATCACTTCGGAGGAGGGCATGGTGGTGTAGACCCCTCCGGTGATGAATTCCCCTCCCGACAGGGTGCCGGGGAGAGGTCCGGAACCCTCCCAATCTCGGGATGACGATGATGGCGGCCTCGGGTGGTTTTCAGGACAAAGTGGAATATATTTAGGGTTTACGCCTCGCGGGGTATAAATAGGCGAAAGGGCAAAGGCGGTGGAAGCCGGGGGGAGGGGGGCACACCACCCCATGGTGCGGCGAGGGGCGCACCGCTATATGGTGTGGGCCCCCCTGAGTCCCCCCTCCGGGTCTCTTCGGGACTCCATGGAACCTTCGGGAATTCTACGACTTCCGCGCTTCGAATTTTCCAATTCCGAGAATATTTCCAGAACAACTTTTTTGAAACTAAAAACAACATAAAATAGGGAACTAGCTCTATGGCATCTTGTCAATAGGTTTGTCCAGAAAAAAATGACATAAAGTGTATAGCAAACATGTGGGAAACAATAAGAAAACAACATGGAACATCACAAATTAAGGATACGTTTATGACGTATCACATATCTGCAAGTTGTTTACACATGTCATTGTCCGGTACCCGAGGCCCCAAAGTGACAGAAATTGGGACAACCAGAGGGGATGGTTTTGATGTGAGGATCATGTGTGTTCATGGAGTGTTAATGCTTTGCTCCGGTGCTTTGTTAAAAGGAGAACCTTAATTACCAGTAGTTTCCCTTGAGGCCCCGCTGCAACGGGCTGGTAGGACAAAAGATGTTGTGCAAGTTTCTCATTGCGAGCACGTATGACTATATTGGAACACATGACTATGGTTTTCCTAGAACTTGGATGCTTTATTATTATTATTATCTGCAATGCCCATGTTTAGATTATTACATGACCTTGTTTATCCATGCAAGACCCGTTCATCCATTCTCCCTATGCGTACGGTACCGCCATCCTGCTGTTTTCCGCGATTGCTACTGATGTTACTATTTTATTCCTGCTGTTATTTTACTACCACTGCTGCTATAAAACTGTTACCACTGATAAATTTTTGCGAGCAAGTCTACTTTCAGGTGCAGCTGAATCGACAACTAAGTTGTTAAGGCTTATAAATATTCTTTGGATCCCCTTGTGTCGAATCAATAAATTTGGGTTTTACTTCCCTCGAAGACTGTTGCGATCCCCTATACTTGTGGGTCATCAAGACTATTTTCTGGCGCCGTTGCCAGGGAGCATAGCTTTATGTCTTTGCTCACTTGACCGTGATATTCTTCGCTGGAATCTTTTCATCATGCGCAAGACTCGTGATGGAAAAGTTCCTATATTACCATCCACTAGAAGGAGAGATGCAACTCTGAACACCTCTGTTGCTCTTGATTCACCGTCTGTTATGAGTAAGCTTCTTACACCACCACATGCTACATGTACTGTTACTTCTGCCGAGTCTGAAAATGCCTCTAATACTTTTGATGATGCTTCTACTATGCTTGATGATACTGGTTCACTAGGTCCTCTCCTAGATGCTACCATTGCTAAATCCAAACAAATTGAAAATGCTGAAATTCTTGTTGAATATATTGGTACACATGTTAATTCACCTGATTTTATTGATGATCTTGATGAAACTTATATTGATCTTGATGAAACTTATATTGAACCCTTTTGTGGAATGGAAAGTAAAAGTGATATGGAACACATGAATGAACTTTCATCTTTGAGTAGTTTATTTTCTGATGATACTAAGTTGCGTACTTATTTTGTTACCTGGATCTTCCCTTTCTCATTGAAAGATGAAGCTAAAACTTGGTTTAACAATCTGTCACCTGGATCTATTACTAATCCTATGGATTTGGTTAATGCTTTCTTTCAAAAATATTTTCCTGCTGGTGCCCAACATGCTGCTGTGCAGGACATCTTTAACTTTGAGCAAATTGAAGGAGATAAATTGCCTGAATCTTGGACAAGGTTTTGTTCTTTGATAAGAGCTAGCTCTGGATATCCATTACCTAAAAATGATCTCCTAGATATATTTTATAATGGACTAACTTTTGAATCTAGGACATACCTGGATAGTTGTGCTGGTTGTGTTTTCAGGAAAAGAACTCCAGAACAAGTTGATGAATTAATGGCTAAAATAGCCAAAAATAATGATGATTGGAATATACCTGAGCCTACACCTACACCAGAGCCAAAACCAATACCAGCACCCAAGAAGAGAGGGATGATTGAATTAAATGATGAAGTGATGAAGGAAGCCAAGAAATCTCTTAAAGAGGGGGGGGGTATTAAATCTGAAGATATGAAGAATTTACCTCCTATAAAAGAATTATGTAAACCTATTCCTCATCCATCAACAGTTGAGGTACACTCTCTCCAATACTTTGATAATAGAGATATTCCCTATTCTAAACCACATGATCAATTCTTAGATGAATTTGATAATTATGTTGTTAAGCAAGGCAACTTTAATAAGAGAGTGCAAAATCACCTTATGGAAAACTCTAGAGATATTGATAATTTGCATGGTATTATTGAGAGAACCTCTAATGATGTTAAAATACTTGTTAAAAAATTTCATATGGTTCAAACTCAAATTGACCAACTTACTAAAGTGAAAAAAGATATGCTAGCTAATGCTTCTAGAGAGAAACATGTTTGTGAAATAATTACTAGAAGTGGTGTTTCTACTCAGGAGCCCTTGTATCCCGAAGGACATCCTAAAAGAATTGAACAAGATTCTCAACAACCTAAAAACAATAGTTCTCCTTCTAAGAAAAATAAGAAGAGACATAAAAATGTTGTAGATTTTCCTGAACCTGCTAAAGATCCGAACATTATATCTATTTCTGATGCTGAAACTGAAAGTGGTAATGATAAAAGTGATGCTTCTGATAAAGAAGAAACTATAGATGAACCTGAAAAGCAAACTAAAACTGTGAAGTATACTAAGGAGGATTTCATTATTAATAAACATGGTAATGAAAGAGAGCCTTGGGTACAAAAAGCAATGCCTTTTCCTAATAAGAAACACAAACCAAAGGAAGAAGAACGTTATAACAAGTTTTCTGAGTGGATGAACCTCTGTTTTTGCAAATCTCTTTGAGTGATTCTATTAAATTGCCTCCTTATTCTAAATATATGAAAGATATTGTCTCTAACAAAAGGAAAATTCCTAATGAGGAAATTTCCACTATGCTTGCTAATTACTCTTTTAATGACAAGGATCCAAAGAAGCTTGGAGATCCTGGTATTCCTACCATCCCTTGTTCTATTAAAAAATAATTATGTTAGAACTGCTTTGTGTGACTTGGTAGCTGGAGTTAGTGTTATGCCTTTTTCTCTCTACAAGAGGCTCTCTCTTGAAAAATCGATACACACTGATATATCTTTGCAAATGGCTGATAAATCTGCTGCTATCTATGTTGGTATATGTGAGAATGTTCCTATTCAATTTGCTACTAGTTGTTTGATATTAACTGACTTTGTTGTGTTGGAAATGCCCGAAGATGATAATATGTCTATTATTCTTGGGAGAACTTTTCTTAACACTGTATGGGATGTTATTGATTGCAATCAAGGAAAGGTAACTTTTAATGTTAATGATAAAGTGCATACTGTTTATTTTCCCAAGAAGATTGATAGAAGATATGGTTTAAATGCAACAGAAAATATTGGGAGCATCAAGATTGGAGAATTTTATTGTCCCATTCCAATGCCACCAAAAGAATATGAAATTATTATGATTGGGACTATGTCTATCAAGGTTGAGGTAACATAATTATTTAGTCATATGCAAAGTTTTTCTTCATATGAAAATTGTTCTGGTAACAAGACTTGATCACCCTTGTTAACAAAATGATTTTGAATGAAGAAGACAATGTTTTCACTATGTTTTCACCTTCCCCATAATGTTTTCACCATTTTTACTTCTGTCATCACCTTGCTACTTTAGCATGATCATGTTTTCCATCATCCATAGTCATGTTTTCCTCATGTTTTCACACTGATTACTGTGGTTATGCATGTTTTCACCATCCACACTTTTGTTTTCACCACTTCCACCTTTGTTTTCTTTGGTTATTTTTCCATTGGAGTGTCTTAGAACCTCTGTAGTTCTGGTTTTGGTTTTGTTTTCCACCTTTTCACTTTTGATTTTCTGGATTTTTATTAATTATGAAATTATGGAAATACCTCAAAAATAAAGTTTCTCGAAAAATTACAGAATAATAATAATAATTTTTGACGTCAAAAATGAGGCAGAGAACCACCAGGGAGACCCCAGGGGGACCCATCCCGTCAGGCACACCATTTGGGGGGCGCAGCCTGCCCCTGGTGGCGCCAGCACATTTTGTGGGGCCCCCTGGCCCTCCAGTAACTCTCTCCTCTGCCAAAGATTCCTCTCTCACCCCACAAACTCAAAACATTTCCTGGAACCCAAGTTCTTGATGTTCTTCCTCGAGATTTTTTGATATGTTTGCTCATCCCACCATTGTTGCTGAAATTTGGTGCATTTGCACTCCGGTATGTGACTCCTCCGATTATCCAAGTAGAATTTTGTTTGGTGGAGTATTTCTTGAGTATTTTTGTACTATAGGTGACAACTTATGTGAGGTTGCATGCTTGATTTGAGTAGAAATAATATAGTTTTGATGCATGTTTAGCTCTCCTATAAGTCTCTATGGTAGTTTCCACTTTATAGTTGCTTGAAATCAGTTTTTATGATGATTGTTGAAAAATTTCAGAAATGGACAGCCATATCTTTGGAGAAATATTTAGGAGTGATGCTCCTAGAAGAACAAGTCCCTCATGTTCATCCACCTTAGTGAGGCAATCTTATAACGAAGACCTTATTGCACCGAACATCGATGATGCGGGAGGTGATGGAATTGCTAATCCTTCTAGCTTCCCATGTTTTACATTTCTGAGAAGTGCAGTTCTAATGGATGACTTCTTGATTCTTATTGAAAGAGTTGGTTAAACAACTACATTGAGGATGAAAGTCTCCAGTATGGTACTCTCACAAAAAAAATTGTTGAGAGCTTTAAATTTCATAACTCACATTATGGCCCCACTGTTGCTTTTAAGATATATGGTATTTCTTTTTCTTTGCCCTTGGAGACTTTTTCTAACATTATAGGTATCAACGCTTCCGGGATAGCGTGCAGGATTCAGGAGAGACCCGCTGATCTCATGGAGCTCTATCGAGGAATCACTAATGATGATGGTCGCTCGCCCTAGAGCGGGAAGATAAGAAACATCCAACTTCCTGCCATCAGATATTTCACTTATTATCTTGCTACTAGTATCCTTGGTAGGGAGAACACTAGCAAAATTTCTAGCTATCACCTTGCTTTTATTGATTCTGCACTTAACCGTAGCAAGACATATAACCTTGGTTCTCTCATTGCTCGCTGCTAAAGGACCCATTTATGGGGGCATTATTGCTACACGTATAGCAACTTCTCTAGGCCTTTCTGTTGCTCCTGATGATGAATTGATTGCGCCTTATAGACTTAACCTTTCTGCCATAAAGGCTCATCATTTTATCACTACTAACTCTACTGCTGATCATTTATTATATAGAGTTTTATTTATTGACGAAGATGAGCACGAAGTTATTTTTTCGCGGCCTGTTTTGTTCAAAATTGACAGGACACCATGGTCGCGCCTGATGCATGTAAAATGCATACATGAACTTTGCATGTTATTACTTGTTTTTCCTACATATTAGCAACTTATATTCATGTTTTATAATGATTTGGTGGATTTTCTGAACAATCCCCCTTCTTTTGGTTCTAACCCTGTTTTTCCAGAAAACGTACTTTTTAGTGTTTCAGACTTTCCGGGAGCTTCGGGACTCCAAAAAGGGCAAGGCCAAAGAGCACGGTTCAGAATTTTTGAGACGAAGACCATGGGCCAAAGTAGACGGCCAAAAGGCCAACCAGGTGGAAAAGAGGACACTCCACGCGGCCAGATTCCTTGGCCGCGTGTGGGGCCCCCTTTTTTCCCCCGTGGCTCCGATGTCGTCGATCTTTCTTCTCCCGAGTGTCTCGTGACCTAAAAACGACTATATAAAGGGTCCCCTGGCCTTTTCGAGGAGGAGGCGGCACCGAGAGACGAAACCACGAAACAGAGAGACAGAAGGCTGCTGCCGGAGAAGATCGGAGGGGGGAAACGCCGCCGGGATCACCCCCGGAGGGATCCACCCCCTCCGGCGTGTTCATCATCAACATCTACAGCAAGATCAGCTCCATCTCTCCACTGTAATCTCTTGGCAAACACGATGTATGATGCAATACTATATTCCCTTGATGTATTGTGTCTCCCCGTCTATGTTTGAGTAGTGAATTGTTCTTGGCAATGGTGAAATAGTTTGTTGATTGGTTGCATACAAGTTTGTTATGATTGTCTTTTATGTACAATATATGAGTGCACGCATATGTTGGGGAATGCATGTAAGGTCACCGGTAGCATAATGGAGTGGTGGTGACTTGGGAGTGACAGTAACCTGAGACCGAGCCACAAAGTTAAGTTATTGGGGGATATATATAGGGGACCTTAGAACGTAAGGCTATGGTGGGACTTTATGTCTTAATCAATCTTGTGCAATTATTTACTTGGCCACATGATCCATCATAAGGGGTTGTAGATCATTTACTTGACTATACCTATTCATGGCTCCTTCCTAAGAAACAACTAAGACTAAAACATGTGCTTCCCTAATTGTGACAACCACACGAACGAAACACCTATTGCTAGAACACTTGCTCCCTTGAGATACTTGAGATATTTGGTGCTTGCTACTTGTGAAAAACTTGCTTTAGAAACTTGCTTAGGATTACTTGCATTTTAAACTTGCTTCACTAGTTACTAGACAAACCACACTCCACGTCACTTGCTTTTAATTAGTTAGTTCCTTTTAGTCAAACTTATTGCTTTGCATAAACAGCCATATAAGAGGGTTATAGGGCTTTAGAGAATAGATAGCTTACCTTCAGCTCCTCGTGGGTTCGACACTCAAATACTTATCGAAAGGTACTACAATTGATCTCCTGCACTTGGGAGTCATCAAGCACTTTTCTGGCGCCGTTGGCGGGAGCGTTGTGCTAAGCTTTTATTCTTGTTTGCATTGCATACTAACATATAAACCTAAAACACAAAAAAATTATAAAATGGAAAATCAACCAAACAATTTTAGAACTGTAATATCTACCTTGAATTAGGACATGAAGTGTTTGAGGAGAAATTGAAAAATTATTTGCACAACAATCATATTTGTGGTAGTACTAATTCTTTGAACACCTTTATTGCTAAGGAAAACCTTGAGCTTGGGGTTTGTCTTGATGAATATGATATTTTTAGTCCCCCTACTATTGAGGATAAAAATGATATACTTGCTAATTCTATGGAAAGTTTTAAGCTTGGGGAAGTTGGTTTTGATGAGCATGATATTTCTAGTTCCCCAAGCTTGGAGGAGAAAATTCACTTTGATGATACTGCCTATATATGATGATTGCAATGAAAATTATGAATGTTTAACTCCCACTATCACTAATGAGTATTTTACTTATGTGGAGAGTAGTGATTTTTATGCATGTGGCTCATGATAAGAATGTTTTATGTGATATTTCATATTGTTGAATCTATTCATGATGCTACTGAAAATTATTATGAGATAGGGAAAAATGGTTACACATATTTCAACAATATTAAGTTTCCCCTCTTTATGCTGAAAGTATTGAAGTTGCACTTGATCTACCTTTCTATGCTTGCTATTATGTGCTTCTTTTATTTGTTTCATTACAAAATGCCAATGCATAGGAAATGGGTTAGACTTAAAAATAAATTGTTTAATATATTTTGGTGTGTTCCTTATGCTTTAATTTCCTATTCGGTTTGAGCACACATTTATGTCTTTACAACATGTAAAATGCCTTTACCTACTGTTATGTATCATTTAGTTAAATATTTTCATTTTATAAAAAATTTGGGAAAGTAAATGAGAAGGATGAGTAATGGAGAAGTTGGGGTCGACCTTGAACATGTGTTGTTCATGCCAATGAAACCATTGCAAAGTCTCTATCATTAAAACTTGTTCCAAAGCTAAAAAAAATAAAATATTAGTTCACTATTGTAACATCACATTTCTGTCTTATTTCTCATCTTAAATGGCAAGAATAATCTTATATGAGAGATAGGATTAAACAATAGTAATTAGCTGTCAAGAAAACAGATTCCTGAACTTCACTGCAAAAAATGTTTAAAATCACAGAAGTGGAATTTTGACCTGGTAATTTACGACAGCAATATTTAGTTATCACATATTTCATTAGTTTTAAGTTTTCTGATTTGAGCAACTTAAGTGCCTCTAAAAATTCACTCTTTACGGGCTGTTCAGTTTTTGGCAGATTATGTCTTTATTTTGCATTGCTCACATTACTTGTGTTTTGTGTGGTTCTTTTGATCAAGGAGCAATGAAAAACTGTAGTAACAGTAGTTAATATTTAGAATGAACTCATTATGTGTCTTTGCTGTACCTATGTGGATTTTATTTATGGAGGCACTAACCCCTCTAATCAAGTTTTATGTTGAAATTTGTGTAAGAAGAAATTTTCAGGAGGAAGAGTTGAGTGAGATGAACAAAGCTCAAGAGGGACAACCAATCAAGATTGGGGATGTACCCCTGGGCTCACCCTACATGTATCAAATAAGTACAAGAATCCAAGCTTGGGGATGCCGAGCCACCTCACTCCAACCATCATGATGTTAAGTAAGTAAAGCCTAGCTATATGGCTATAAAGAAAGCGCTTTACGGGAGGCAACCCGGTTGTTTTTGTTTGGATTTTCCTAGTGTCCTATTGCTGTCTCAAGAGATTAGTTTTTTTTGTTTTAATTCTGGAGTTTTCAATAAAGAGTCAAGTCAAACCCATTTGGACTTATAAGTTGCTATCCTAGTGCACGAAATTTCTGTTTCAGCACGAGTCTGCTCACCGTATGATTTTAAGTTTTTTATTGGTATGTCGGATTGAGCTAATTTTTTAGTATGTTCTGCAACTTTTCGTCCTCTGTAAGCACAAAATTTGGCTTAATTTTTTGACGGGTATAGCTTAGGGAAAAACGTTCGTTTTTCTGCTGTTGCTTTTCTGGACAGATTCTGCCTTCTTTTGTTTTATGCACTCTTTGGGCCTGGGAATCGAATTTCCATGATTCTTTCAAGCAAGAGAGTGAACATACAACATAATGAACCTTATTTTATATCTACTGGATCATTTGATTTGGAATTTTGCACAGCAAGCATGTGATTTGTTTGTCCTTGCTAATCTCACCCCACAGAAAAAGAATGGGAGAAACATGTTTTGTGAAGTTTTTTCACAGGGAATAGAGGAACTGCGCCTCAAGAAATCCAAGAATGGTGAAATCCATAAGCTTGGGTATGTGATGAACACCCCACTGGAGCTACACTCTTTTGGTTAGCACACGTCTACTTTCTGTTTTTCTAAGCAAAGCATTTATCGTAGGGACTTGAAGCGTCTAGTTTTTATTTTTATTTTTGTTTTGATAAGACCACACCCATCATTTTATATGAGATTGAGATACTGGAGTTTGGGTTGGAATGTATTGGATGCTAGTATTATGACTTGGAATAGGGATGCCATGGTTGATTTGAAGAGCTACATATGTTTGCATGATTTATAGGCTTTTTATGTGTAGAAATTTGCAATAATGTTGTCTTGAGCTATCTCTTATTCATGTCCTTGATGTTAATTGCTGGTTTATTTAGTTTGTCATGAAATGAGTAGTTCTATGGACATATGCATTCATAGTAGCTGGTCAACTATCCTCTTGCTAGCCAAAAATTTAAAAATTCCAACAAGTAAAAACTTGTTTCCAACACTCCTTAGCCAAGTATTTCCAGTGAGTCCACCATATCTTCCCATTAGCTTCATTGCTATTCCGAGTATGTTCACCATGTTATTGTGTTATTTATGTTCTAAATTAATATATTCACTTTATTAATTGTCATGGTTTGAACTTGGGATAGGACTCTCACGAACTTTTGAAGGCACACTTTACTTTTTATGCATCTAATAAACATGACCCAATAATGGGAGCCAAAAGTTTTGCATTTGACAACTGTGTGGTTGGGAGCTAGCTATAAACGTGTATCACCGGAAAGCTTTCAACATTGCACAAAAATTTACATTTGGTTGATATCATGTACTTTTGTTTTTGGACTCCTGCCATGCCGAAATGAAATAGAGGAATAGTAAGTTTTGATGAGTAAGTATCTATATGACTAGAGAAACGCATTGGGCCGCTAACCCAAGCCATGCTTTATCATGGTGGAAATTTACTTACAGCTTGAGTGACTCTACAACACATCCTACAATAAAATAATAAGCTATGCATAATAGTGAATGAAAATAAAAAGGATGATGAGTCTACTCCGTTTGTTTGTCTTGTCATTGTGACATGGGCTTGTTTCCATGTCATGGGGCAAGAGGTACCTCTTTGCGGTTCTCTATGATGTCATTAATACTTATTATGATTGTACAAAGCTTATTAGGAATCTTAAGTTGAGTAATCATGGAGTAGGTTTTCACACTCACGGGGCATGAGGCTTTCAACCACCTTGTCATTCCCATTACTTCAACATTCACCATTTAAGATGCTAGTGATAAAGGGGAAATGAGAGTCCTAGATCAATGGATACCACATTTCGATTAGTAATTTTAGTTGAATAATTTAGAGGCTAAATAAGACTTGATCATGTTTTACCTCTACTCAATTTTCTCCAAAGTGTCCACCATATTTTCTATTTTCCATTATGCTATTCTTTGACCAATATAAGATTTTATTTTTCATTTTGTGTATGCATTTGGTCCATAGTGCTTTTATTTCATTATACACTTTGTGAACTTTCATGAAGCATCTTTGCTTGCATATTTGATATTTCTTACAACATGAATTGTATATTGCTACTCATTTCTAGTATTAATCATTTGATTATATGTAGCATGAATAATCCTCTTTGATATTCCATGATTGTTTTAAAATGCAAAGTCCATGTTAGTTTTATCACCTTCATACTCGAGGACGAGTATGGGTTAAGCTTGGGGATGTTGATGCATGTAAAATGCATACATGAAATTTGCATGTTATTACTTGTTTTTCCTAAATATTAGAAACTTATATTCATGTTTTATAATGATTTGGGGGATTTTCTGAACAATCCCCCTTCTTTTGGTTCTAACCCTGTTTTTCCAGAAAACGCACTTTTTAGTGTTTCAGACTTTCCGGGAGCTTCGGGACTCCAAAAAGGGCAAGGCCAAAGAGCACGGTTCAGAATTTTCGAGACGAAGACCATGGGCCAAAGTAGAGGGCCAAAAGGCCAACCAGGTGGAAAATAGGACCCTCCACGCGGCCAGATTCCTTGGCCGCGTGTGGGGCCCTCTTTTTTCCCCCGTGGCTCCGATGCCGTCGATCTTTCTTCTCCCGAGTGTCTCTTGACCTAAAAACGACTATATAAAGGGTCCCCTGGCCTTTTCAAGGAGGAGGCAGCGCTGAGAGACAAAACCACGAAACAGAGAGACAGAAGGCTGCCGCCGGAGAAGATCGGAGGGGGGGAAACGCCGCCGGGATCACCCCCGGAGGGCTCCACCCCCCTCCGGCGTGTTCATCATCAACATCTACAGCAAGATCAGCTCCATCTCTACACTGTAATCTCTTAGCAAACACGATGTATGATGCAATACTATATTCCCTTGATGTATTGTGTCTCCCCGTCTATGTTTGAGTAGTGAATTGTTCTTGGAAATGGTGAAATAGTTTGTTGATTGGTTGCATACAAGTTTGTTATCTTCTATGATTGTCTTTATGTACAATATATGAGTGCACGCATATGTTGGAGAATGCATGTAAGGTGATCACCGGTAGCATAATGGAGTGGTGGTGACTTGGGAGTGACAGTAACCTGAGACCGAGCCACAAAGTTAAGTTATTGGGGGATATATATAGGGGACCTTAGAACGTAAGGCTATGGTGGGACTTTATGTCTTAATCTTGTGCAGTCATTTACTTGGCCACATGATCCATCATAAGGGGTTGTAGATCATTTACTTGACTATACCTATTCATGGCTTCCTAGAAGAAACAACTAAGACTAAACATGTGCTTCACTAATTGTGACAACCACACGAACGAAACACCTATTGCTAGAACACTTGCTCCCTTGAGATACTTGAGATATTTGCTGCTTGCTACTTGTGAAACTTTCTTAGAAACTTGCTTTAGAAACTTGCTTTAGGATTACTTGCATTTTAAACTTGCTTCACTAGTTACTAGACAAACCACACTCCACGTCACTTGCTTTTAATTAGTTAGTTCCTTTTAGTCAAACTTATTGCTTTGCATAAACAGCCATATAAGAGGGTTATAGGGATTTAGAGAATAGATAGCTTACCTTCAGCTCCTCGTGGGTTCGACACTCAAATACTTATCGAAAGGTACTACAATTGATCTCCTGCACTTGGGAGTCATCAGCGCCCCAAGGGAGAGATAGATGAGCAGCTGAGCTTGATGGAGTTCCACAGGCAGCAGGCGAGGCGAGACGCGCCTTCCGAGGACTACACCATGCAGTACACCGGGGCATCCTCGAACTGATATCACGAGGAGGGCTCCTCCTCAGCACACTATGGGGGTGCCACCTCCTAGTCCCTTTGGGGATGATCTCCACTTAGGCCAAAGGCCTATGGTTTGGGGGAGGTATACCGACATCACACTCGTCTCTATATCATGTTTCCGTCGGTTCATTGTATATCCATGTGTTCATTTCTTTGGTTTGTTTTTCTTCTCTTTCACTTCTTTTGTTTCTCTTTGTTTTTGTTGTTTTATTCTTGCTTTCCAAAACACAAAAAGACCAAAAATATCTCTGTTGTTTCTCTTTATTCTTGTTTCGGTTTAATATTTGAAAACACAAATTTTTTTTTGTTCTTCTTTGGTTTTCTAAAGTTTCTTGCAGAGTTCACCGGACTTCCGTGTCTCCTTTGGAGCTTGGTTATCATTTTATATTATTCAATCGACAAGTGAAGAGCAATAATGACGATTTACGACAATCCAAGTTGTGGTGAGAGGCTGGTATGAATGATATTTGTTTTATTTTTCTACATATACTCATCCATGTGAACATGCTTAGTTTGTTCGTGTAAGGTGTATGTTATTTAATTGATGCTTAGTAGTTTGTGCTCTCACGTGTTTAGTTCCAACTTATTAATATAAGATAGCATGTCGTATAAATGTTTGCTTGCATTGTTTTATTCATACAAGGGTATGGCATCGTGGTATCTCCCTCTGATTGTTTCGCTTGAATCGACTTGGCACATGCTCACGCATGCATATGACTGAAAACAAAAAGACAATTAAGCCTTGATGATTTATTTTGCCTCGGAGTATTTGTATCACTTTTATGCCCTTGTTAATTTTGTTTTGTCGCAAGAATGATTATGATAGTTGTTGCTCTCTTGATTGTCGCTCCCCGTCTATTGCTAGCCTTCACCTATACTGAGTATGAGCTCTACTCGTGCATCAAACTTACAAAAACCAAAGTTTTGTCACCCTAGATATGTGGTATTTAACCGCCACTCCAAGTAAATTTCTCGTGTGCTACCTTTAAAACCTACGAAAATTTATTCCTGTTTTGTAGCAGAATTACCTTGGTGTCTCGTTTTTGTGCAGAAAAATCAACTTTAGGCAAATTTCCCAGAAAAACCCCATTGAGCGTATATCACCAGAGGACCCCGAGAGCCAGAAGGACACCTGGAGGAAGGGGGCAGGATGGGCCCAGACCACCCCTGGGCGCCCCCTAGGCTGCGCCGCCAGGTGGTGTGGGGGCCAACTCCACCCCCTCGGGCTCCCCTTTCGACTACATATGCCCCGTAAACATAAAACGCGAGGGGGTTCGTCATATTCCACAGAAACACAACAGAGCGCCGCTGCCACCTCGAAACTCAATTCGAGGATCAGAAGTTCCTATTCTGGGGCCCTGCCGGGACGGGGATTTGAAGGAGATCATCTCCATCGACACCGCCACGTCTTCTCCATCAACCATCCATGATTCCCCTGTCCATGTGTGAGTAAACATTTTTTAGGCTGAGAGGGATGTAAGGTATTTGATGAGATCGATCATGTAATAATGCTAGATTGTTAGGGCATAGTGCCTAGTATCCATTGTTAGTGTTTTCTACCGTTGTTGCAACTTGTTAAGCTTAATGCTTGTCACTAGGGCCCGAGTGCCATGATCTCATGTCTGAACATGTTATTGTTTCATGAGTATAATTATGTGTTTTGATCATATCTGCAAGTTGTTTACACATGTGATTGTACGGAACCCGAGGCCCCAAAGTGACAGAAATTGGGACAACCGGAGGGGATAGTTTTGATGCGAGGATCACGTGTGTTCACGGAGTGTTAATGCTTTGCTCCGGTGCTTTATTAAAAGGAGCACCTTAATTACCAGTAGTTTATCTTGAGGCCCCGCTGCAACGGGCTGGTAGGACAAAAGATGTTGTGCAAGTTTCTCATTGCGAGCACGTATGACTATATTGGAACACATGCCTATGGTTTTCCTAGAACTTGGATGTTTTATTATTATTATCTGCAATGCCCATGTTTAGATTATTACATGACTTTTGGTATCCATGCAACGCCCGTTCATCCATCCCCTCTATGCCTACAGTACTCCCATCCCGCTGTTTTCCACGATTGCTACTGCTGGTACTATTTTATTCTTGCTGTTATTTTACTACTACTGCTGCTATAAAACTATTACCAGTGATAAATTGTTGCGAGCAAGTCTACTTTCAGGTGCATCTGAATTGACATCTCAGTTGTTAAGCCTTATAAATGGTTCCCCTTATGTCGAATCAATAAATTTAGGTTTTAATTCACTCGAAGACTGTTGTGATACACTATACTTGTGGGTCATCAATGACCTATGCGGCTATGCCTGGTTTGCACCACCAGTTAATTTCTACTTAAGATATTTTTTCTTATTAGACGTTGTGGCACCAGTTTGTGTCAAATGATGACTTGTCCAACTATGCACTGACTAACCTCGAATTATCTGTATATTGGGCGCTACTGCTAGCTTAGGTGACCGTGTGCAAAATTCCGAAAACTCGGCATGGGAGGAGAGGACAGGAAAAAAGAAGAGGTAATGCAATTCCACATGTAAATTGGCACCCCGACACTATGTCCATTGTCCGTTTGTTGGAGATTCGTGGTGGAAACATTCCTATATGGCCCTCCCACCTCCGTCCAAACTTATTCTTAAGTCCATTTCAATTTTGCACAACACCCCTCATCCTTCCATACTTTTATATATTCAGCCCCTCCCAGTTCTCAGTTCATCGAACAAACATTTTTTTTCACACTTTCCATATGAAAAATATCATATAAGTTTTAAAAATAATTCACCCATTTCCACCTTTTTTATTTCAACTTGTTTTAAACAAGATTTTGAATCTAGATAGAACAAACATTTTGTTACACTTCCTTAAAAAAATTGTCATTATATTCATAGATAGATAGTTCATGATTTTTGCTAGAATATTTTTCTTGCAGATTCATACATTTTTTGAATACAAGATAAGTGCCACATCCGCACTTGAGACCTGCTCCGATCCCCGGAGTCACCGCCGGTCGGGCGGCATGCATGTGTTGGTCGCCTGACTTAAAATGCACCAACATTTTGTTCTTTTCCGACATCACTCCGCACTTCCTTCTATAAATCTAGCGCTAGTAAGGAAAAGCGTGCTAGTGGCGTGTTACTTTTGGACAGAGATCACGTGCCTTGCTGTGAGAAGAGAAGTGACAACGTGCCTCGCCGCCTACCATATCTACCGTCAAATGACTAGCAACAGTTCACAACCATTGAACCTCACACAAGGGTCCAAACTCACAAATGAGTGCAGCCAAGTCGGGAGAAGTCCTGCCGCTGGCACTCTAACGGGCTCCTCCGGGCAACGGCGATGGAGAAAACAAACCGCAGCCACGTGGGAGGGATATATCGAGGAGCATTAGCTTTTGCAAAAAAGAAACAAGTTAAAAAAAGGATGGATGCATATAATTGCGACGCGGTTTTTTACGAGGCTCTTGCGCACACCACCATCGTTCATTTTTATTGGGATTTGAGTCAGTTGTGTCCACCTGAAAAAGGAATCTATGGCTGTCGTGCTACAAATTGAACAATTTAATTACTAGATTCCAACTGAAAACATTGAAGAACTTTTCATACAACTCGATTACACTTTTTATATCTCATCTACGCTAATTATAAAAGAGCAAATATGATTGGATACATTAAATCTCCACCACATATCACGTTAAATCAAATTGTCTGTGTCGCTCCAATGTTGAGTTGACCAGGATAATAACGGTTCACGTATCTATCCCCGCAACATCAATCCATTAAAAAAGGGCACGATGTGACCAGTAAAAGAGACGAACCAAGAAAGTACCGAGGGCAGTATTAACCACGGTTGACCTCAAAATCTTTGTTTGGAGGGCTCTACATGGAATAGTACCGGGCATGTCAATATTAGCGAACCGTCATATTCCTGTCTCAGGACAGTGTCCGGTTAGTAAGGTTGGGGCGGAAGACATTGCTCATCTGATTTTTAAATGCAAAAGAGCACATGAGGTTTGGAAAGAATTAGGTCTGACGGACATTATTAAAGAATTCCTCCAACTGAATAGATCAGGATCGGTAGTACTAGAAGATTTACTGAGGGCTCATCTACATAATCCAGCTAGTTTAAAAATTGGTATAAAATAAACCATCGCTGTTGGGGCATGGTACATATGGTGGCAGCGTAGAGGAATGGTGAAAGGCGAACAAGTGGCCTCTTCGACACGCACAAGCTTTGCTATCCAACCCCATACTCTAAACTATATGGGAGCTGCGAAGACTCAGAGGCTGAAAGAGGTTAAATGGTCTAAACCTAGTCATGGTTTTAATAAGATAAATGTTGATGCTTGTTTTTTCCCTAATGGGGTAGGAGCTTCAGGTGCCATCCTTCGAAATGAGAAAGGTGAAGCGTTGGCGGGCGCTGGTGCCCCCCCTTAAGAATATTCTGGATGTGGCAATGGCTGAGGCTTTGGCTCTCCAAAATGGAATGTCACTCATTGAGTCCTTGGGTTGTAGACCGGTTATCTTGGAGTCGGATTCTCAGGAACTCGTGGAGGCTTTTAACGGAAAGATCGAAATATGGAACCCTTACACAACTATTCTGTTGGACTGTTTCCAGATCGCTCAGAGAGTGGGCCATATAACAGTCCAGCACTATCCTCGGGAGGCAAACAAAGCGGGGCATATGCTTGCTAGATTTGTGTTTGATTCCGATTCTCCTCTGTCTTGGGATGGAGACCCGCCTAGTTTTATTTTGCAAACTATTCTTGATGATGTAACTTTATTTGACTCGTAAAGCAGCAAGTTTCAGACGCACTCTTTTCCTTACCAGGGTACCTAAGGGGACGGGAAGATTTTTAATGAGGTAGCTTGCTTAATATAGTGTGTTTTATTTCAAAAACCCACGGTTGAACTCTCGTTTTACGGCCGCACCGGACTTCACGCGTTGAGTCCTCCATGTCACGGTCTCCCATCGCCTCCTCTTCGTCGGATTTGGATCCACTCAAGACGAAATAGGAAAATCTATTTTTTCTCTACAATCAGCACCTCCATCGATTATGTTTTATTTGTGCAGCAAAGATGGAGCCTTCACGTGTTCTAGATTCATTATTTATCAGTGCTATCAAGATACCTAGGACTAGTTGAGTATTTTTCCGCTCTTTAGAGCAAGTACAATAAGGTGGCGTAAGCAGACTATAATGATTAAAATAACATTTTTGTGATGATATGGAGGAGAGAGAAGGTGGGTAGGCTCTCATGCAAGAGCCAGCTGCAGCACGTGCTCCTAGGCACCTTGTGAGAGTGGAATGTGGGTCATGTCTTAATAAAAGAACATACTTTTTGTCTAACTATTGTACATGTTGGCTCTATGGTTGGCTATAGATGACGTGGCAAGTCCTTATAGCCAACTGTTGGCTATACTATTGAACTTGCTCTTAAATGTTGTGTGCATGTTGTCGACAAGGATCTTCGGACAGAGCACGCCGCCACGGACAAGCCCGGCAGGGCGGCATGGCGCGCTCGCACGGTCCGAGGCACATATTACAACTTGTGATGTGTCATGCCCGGCGGCGCGAGCACCACGATTCTCGCGCGAAAATACGTCAACAGCTCTATTGCGCGAAGAGCCTTCACCACGGACGAGCCTGGCGGGGCCGCATGGCGCGCTCGCATGGTCCGAGGTACATATTAGAGCTTGTGATGCGTCATGCCCGGCGGAGCGAGCACCACGATCCTCACGCGACAACACATCAACGGCTCTGTTGCGAGAAGAGCCACTACGAGAGATCCTCATACATCTAGGCGGTGCCGATGCCGGCGACCCAGAGTTGGCAGTGCTGCAAACGGGACTGGAGGTAGAATCCATGTAGAAGCAGTTTTGGGCACATGGGGTGGACATGGTGGCCTACTCCATCAACGTCCACGCTGCTGTTTGTGGAGATCGAAACGACAAAGTCCACGCAAGTGGTGCATCTCGCGTTCGGGGCAAGGACATGCCGAGCCTGCTCGATGTGACTTAATTGCATTCACCTTGTATTATTATTTTGTGTTCCTTGCATTTTTCATTTTGGCTGGTAGAAATTATTGTGCCTAGAGAATCAAACATATTGTTCAATAGATTTTATAGGTTACTTGACAATCGGTCTGATAGGAACGATATGCACCAACCATTTAGAAGTGCATCTCGGTAAGCACTCCACCTCTTCAGATGGGCGACGCGCCTGGCGATGCGCTCGGGGAGACGTCGGGCAAAGCGCATGGAGAGGCCCGGGGCGTTGCACAAGGTGTTGCACAGGGCCATGGGCGCGAGGACGCGGGGGTGGTCAGTGCCGGGTGCGACGTGGGGGTCGCCGGTGCTAATGTAGGGTATGGGAAAACCAATCGGTTCTGGGCGCTAAATGCCGAAGATGATGACTGATGACCCACAAGTATAGGGGATTGCAACAGTCTTCGAGGGAAGTAAAACCCAAATTTATTGATTCGACACAAGGGGAGCCGAAGAATATTTGTGAGCCTGAACAAGTGAGTTGTCAATTCACCTGCACCTGAAAGTATTTTTGTTCGTAGTGGTTTATCAGTAGTAACAATTTTGTAGTAGCAGCAGTAGTGAAATAATAGCAGAAGTGGAATGAAAAGAGCAGCAGAAGTAGTGTTTGAAGTAAACAACGGATTAAATACTATAGGCATAGGGGATGGATGAACGGGCGTTGCATGGATAAGAAAGTTCAAATAATGATCATGTCAGGGGCATTATAGATAAATAAGATAAAGCATCCAAGAACTAAGTAACCATAGGCATGCGTTCCGTAAATATTCGTACATGCTCGCAATGAGAACTTGCACAACATCTTTTGTCCTACTAGCCCGTGGCAGCGGGGCCTCAAGGGAACTATTTGTAATTAAGGTGTTCCTTTTAATAGAGCACCGGAGCAAAGCATTAACACTCTGGGAACACATGTGATCCTCACATCGCAGCCATCCCCTCCGGTTGTCCCAAATTCTGTCACTTCGGGGCCTCTGGTTCCGGACAACAATATATGTAAACAACTTGCAGGTATGATCAAGAAACAATAATTATCATCGTGATTTAATAACATGTTCAGATCTGAGATCATGGCACTCGGTCCCAAAGTGGCAAGAATTAAGCATAACAAGTTGCAACAATGTCAATAGCACTAATAGAGGATACTAGGCACTATGCCCTAACAATCACGACATTATTACATGAACGATCTAATCCAATCCCTACCATCCCCTTCATCCTACAGCGGGGGAATTACTCACACATGGATGGGGGAAACATGGATGGTCGATGGAGAGACGTTGGTGATGACGATGGCGATGATCTCCTCCAATTCCCCGTCCCGGTAGGGTGCCTGAACAGGAACTTCTGATCCCCGAATCAAGGTTCGGGATGGCGGCGGTGCTCTGTTTTATTTCTGTGGAGTATGACGAACCCACTCGGGTTTGAGGGTTGGAGGCTACTTGTAGTCGAAAGGGGAGTCTGAGGGGGGCTCTAGGGGGGCCCACACCCTATGCTGACCCGGCCGGGGGGGACCCGCACCAGGGGGTGTGGCCACCCTGTGGTTCCTCTCCTGGCCCCCTTCTGGCTCCCGGAGTCTTCCGGGGTGAAAACATCAATGGGCTCTTTTCTGGGCATTTTCCGAAAAGTTGATTTTTCTGCACAAAAACAAGACACCAAAGTAATTCCACTGAAAACAACGTTAGTCCGTGTTAGTTGTATCCAAAACACACAAGTTTAGAGGAAAACAATAAGAAAAGTGTTCGGCAAAGGAGATACGTTTTCGACGTATCAACTCCCCCAAGCTTAGCTTATTGCTTGTCCTCAAGCAATTCAGTGACAACTGAGTGCGATAAAAGACTTTTACGAATACGTTTCTTTCATATGGTGTAAATATATTCACTATGTGATCAAATACTTAATTATGCTCATGATAAGATACATGCAAGATACTTCACTTAATGGCTATGCAAACCATGAAGAGATAACAACATATTAATAATAAACAACATGAAGCATAACTATTTGCAAGATTGAAGTAATCATAAAAAGGATCTAATAAAGTGGTATCTCGCTTGCCCTTAAGTGTGGGGCAAAACATAAATGCCAGGTCACCTCTGAAGTTCAAGGGAAGACTAGAAGTAAAGATATCAAAGATACAAGTATCAAAGTTTGATCACAATCAATCGTACTTTGGGGAAAACACATCACACTAAGAATGACCATTGTGCTCTCAAGAAAGTGCTCAAAGAATATGGCGGAGACTCAACATAAAAGTAAAAGGAAGGCCCTTCACAGAGGGAAGCATGGATCACTCATGTGCTAGAGCTTTTTATTTTATTAAACAAAGGTATTGAAAACATTTTGAGAGAGGTGTATGCTTATGGCAACGAATGGTAAACAGACAATACAGTACGTCACAAGTCAACTGGATTCATAAGAGCGGCTCCCATGCGAAGGACGCATCTGGGTAGAAGGTCATCCATCTTTCTCTTTTCTTTACACAATTATGCTTTGACTAATAAATTAGGGGAAAAAGAGTGAAGAGAATTTGTGTGTATTAATTTGGGGCTGGGCACCCCGCTGCCAGCTCTTCTATCATTTGGATAAGCGGATGAAGCCACTAGTCCAGGGTGTGAAATCCAATCAACAAGTGAGATAAAGATTCTCTATTTATGTCCTCATGAGCTAAAACAGGGGCACAAAACACGAGTAATTTTTAGCAGGTTTTAAAGGTAGCACATGAGCAATTTACTTGGAGTGGCGGTTAAATACCACATATAGGTATGTATGGTGGACACATTTGGAAAAATTTGGTTTTCAGGGATTTGGATGCACGAGTAGAGCTCATACTCAGTACAGGTGAAGGCTAGAAATAGACAGGGAGCGCCAATCAAGAGAGCAACAACTATCATAATCATGTTTGCGACAAAGTAAAATAACTGAGGCATAAAATTGATACTAGAACTCTGAGGCAAAATAAATCATCCTGGCTTATTGACCTTTTGTTTTTAGTCTTAGCATGCGCGAGCATGTGCGAAGTCGATTCAAATGAAACAGTCAGAGGAGGCTACCACAATATCATACCCATCTATGAATAAACAATGCAAACAAATATTAATATGACAGGTCATTTACTATCAATAAATTGAAACAAAACATCAGAGAGCACGAACTATTAAGCAGCCATTAAGTCACATATATCTTATACAAACAAACTAAGCATGCTCACATAGATGGATATATATGTACAAAAATGAAAGCAAATAGAGTCCATACCAGTCTCTCACCACAACTTGAATTGTCGTATATCGTCATTATTGCTCTTCACTTGTGGCTCGAATAATATATAATGAAAACCAAGCTCTAATGGAATCACGGACGACTGTTGAACACTACAACAAACTTTACAAAACCAAAGAAGAACAACAAATATTTTTGGGTTTTTCAATTAAAGCACGAACAAAAGAGAACAAGCAAACAAAGCAAAATCTTTTTGGGTTTTCGAAATGAAACAAGAACAAAACAAAGCAAACAAATAAACCAAACAAAATATTTTTGGGGTTTTGAATATTAAACTGCAACTAAAAGATAAAGCAAACCAACTAAAGAAACAAATAGAGAGAGACAACATAAATCATTTTTTTTTGTGTTTTAAAAAGCGAAAAAAACAAAAAGAAATGAAAGAAACGAAAACAACTGAAAGAAACAAAGAGAAACGAAAAAACGGAAAGAAACAAAAAGAAGCGAAAGAAACAAAAAGATGGATATACAAAGAACCGACCTAACATGATATATAAATGAGTGTGATGTCGGTATACCTCCCCCCAAGCTTAGGCTTTTGGCCTAAGTGGAGATCAATCAAAGCGCGGGAAATTATCCCACTGCGGTGGGTCATCCCTCGCGTGGTCGTACTCGGGCGCGTAAGAAGAAGATGAAGCAGCCGACGCATAGTCATAACCGGGGTGCTGGTGTGGAATCCCTTTAGCGTCGTAGGGCTGGACAAAATCACCATCGTCCCCCTCGTTGGAATCCTCCCCTTGCTGGGGGTGATGCTCAAGGTATGTGTCCAGCTTACTCTCAGAAAGCTCCCATCCTTGCCTATTATTAAGATCGAACAAAAGAGGTGCAGGCAAAAGTACTTCTCTAATAGTTTTAACTACTCTCCACCCGGATCGTTTGAAGAAAGTTAATTCAAAAGATAAATTATGCAAGTGAGCATGAGTAGAAAGAAACTTATGTTGAACCGTGGAAACAAGATTAAGCCTCTCTATAGGAAACTGAAAGCCTCGAGGGTGTGGCTCAAAACCATGCAAAGCTAACAAGCGCGAGGCAATAAGACCTCTACAAACTCCTCCCTTCTCACGGTTATGTGAGAGACGGTAAGCAATCAAAGCGCCAAAGTTATAAGACCTATCATGTCTCAAAGAACCAGCAATAAAGGCCAAATCATAAACAGATAACTTGCTGGCAGTTTTCCTAGCTAATACACATTTAGAAATGAAGTAGGCAAAGTATTGAATGTTAGGGAGTTGAATTGCACGAATTTTACCCTTCTCCCCTGTGAAGCTTCTGCCTTGGCAAATCTCTCCATATAAATCCAGTAGTGGTTTGGGCTGCCCACTTATTTTATCACAAGACCCCCACTCAGGTACCTTAATAGGTGCACAGAAAACACTAAAAGGGAGGCTCACAACTTTATTATAAATATTATAGTGGACCATTGGGTTAGTTGGAGACCAGTTAAAACAAAAATCCTGCACCATAGACATAGTTAGTTTCACATATTGGATAGGCTCATCCTCAATGAAACGCTCCAAACCTGCATTATGCACCAGAGTGTTAAAATCCTGCAGAATTCCTGTAACTTGCATAAATTCCCGACACAGATAGATAGACGGTAACACCCTCTCTTCACGGTGCACGAGCATGACGTCATGCACCTCCAACTCATGCCAGTTTAGTTGATAAGCATTATGCTCCATCTCTGAAATTTTTCAACAATCATCATAAAAATTAATTTCAAGCAACTATAAGATGGAAACTACCATAGGGACTTATATGAGAGATAAACATACATCAGAAATACATTATTTCTACTCAAATCAAGCATGCAAACTCACATAAGCTGTCACCTACTGTGGAAAAATACTCAAGAAATACTTCACTAAACAAAATTCTGCTTGGATCATCAGAGGAGTCACATACCGGAGATCAAACACACCAAATATCAGCAGAAAAGATGGGCTGAAAAAGGAGATCGAAAATCCAGAGGAAGAACAACAAGAACACGGGTTCCAGGAAATGTTTTCAGCTTTGGGGGTGAGAGAGAAGACTTGGGCAGTGGAGAGAGTAAGTGGAGGGCCAGGGGCCCCCACAATGTGCTGGTGCCACTAGGGGCTGGCCGCGCCACCCTGGGGTGTGCCTGCCTGGTGGGTCCTCCTGGGGTCTCCCAGGTGGCTTTCTGTCTCATTTTTGACGTAAAAATGTATTATAATTTTTCTGGAATTTTTCGAGAAATTTATTTTTGAGGTATTTCCAAAATTTTAATAATTAATAAAAACCGGTAAAACGAAAGTGAAAACGTGGAAAACAAAACCAAAAACAGAACTACAGAGGTTCTATGACACTCCAATGAAAGAATAACCAAAGAAAACAAGAGTGGTAGTGGTGAAAACAAAAGTATGGGTGGTGAAAACATGCATAACCTCAGTAATCAGAGTGAAAACATCAGGAAAACATGCATAAGGATGGTGGAAAACATGATTGTACTCAAGTAATAATGTGAAAACATAAGTAAACATGGTGAAAACATAACAGGGAAGGTGAAAACATAGTGAAAACACTGCCCATTTCATTTAAAATTATTTTGTCAACAAGGGTGATCAAGTCTTGCTACCAAAATAGTTTTTTATGAAACAAAACTTTGTTTCTCACTAAATACTCATGTTACCTCAACCCTCATAGGCATAGTCCCATTCATAATAATTTTATATTCTTTTAGTGGCTTTGGAATAGGACAATAAAATTCTCCAATCTTGTTGGTCTCAATATTTTCAATGGAATTTAGACCATATTTTCTATCAATCTTCTTGGGAAAATAAACAATGTGCTCTTTATTATTAACATTAAAAGTAACTATTCCTTGATTGCAATCAATAACAGCCCCTGCAGTATTAAGAAAAGGTCTTCCAAGAATAATAAACATATTATCATCTTCAGGCATTTCCAACACAACAAAGTCAGTTAATATCAGACAATTATTTGCAACTTGAACAGGAACATTCTCGCATATACCCACAGGAATAGCAGTAGACTTATCAGCCATTTGCAAAGATATATCAGTTGGTATCAATTTTTCTAGGAGGAGTCTTTTATAGAGAGTAAAAGGCATGACACTAACTCCAGCTCCCAAATCAAACAAAGCAGTTCTAACAAAATTATTTTTAATAGAACAGGGAATAGTAGGTATACCAGGATCTCCAAGGTTCTCAGGAACCTTGCCATTAAAAGAGTAATTATCAAGCATAGTGGAAATTTCCTTATTAGGAATCTTCCTTTTGTTAGAAACAATATCTTTCATATATTTTGCATAAGGAGGCAATTTAATAGAATCAGTTAAAGGAATTTGCAAGAACAAAGGTTTCATCCATTCACAAAACTTGTTATAGTGTTTTTCTTCCTTAGATTTGTGTTTCTTATTAGGAAAAGGCATTGGTTTTTGTACCCAAGGTTCTCTTTCATTACCATGTTTATTAGCAATAAAATCTTCATTAGTGTACTTTGGAGTTTTAGCTTGCTTTTCACGTTCAGCTATGGGTTCTTCTTTATCAGAGGCATCATTGTTTTCATTACCACTTCCAGTTTCAGCATCAGAGATAGATATACTATTAGGATCTTTAGCAAGTTCAGAGGATTCTACAACAGTCTTATGTTTCTTCTTCTTTTTCTTCTTACTATGAATAATATTATCATTAGTTTGCTGAGAATCTTGTTCAATTATTTTAGTATGTCCCTCAGGATATAAAGGATCTTGTGTAGCAATACCACTTCTAATTCTTATCTCATAAGCATGTTTTTGTTTAGAAGCATTAACTAGCAAATCTTTTTGCACTTTAGCAAGTTGATCTATTCGAGTTTAAACCATTTGAAAATGTTTAACAAGCATTTTAACATCATTAGAGGTTCTTTCTATAATACCATGCAAATTATCAATAGCTCTAGAGCTTTCCATTAGGTGATTTTGCACTCTCTTATTAAAATTATCTTGCTTAATGACATAATTATCAAATTCATCTAAGCATTGACCAGGAGGTTTTCTATAGGGAATATCTCTACTATGAAAATATTAGAGAGAGTGTACCTCAATGGGTGACGAGTGAGGGATTGGCTTACATAAATCTTCTATAGGTGGAAGATTCTTCACATCTTTAGATTTAATACCCCTCTCTTTAAGAGATTTCTTGGCTTCTCTCATCACTTCATCACTTAATTCAATCATTCCCCTCTTCTTGGGTGTTTTAGCTTCATCCTTTAATGAGAAAGGTAATATTTTAGCAACAAAGTAGCTATGTTTCTTAAGATCATGAGAGAATAAACTACTCAACGAGGAGAGCTCATTCATATGTTTCATAGCACTTTCATTTTCAGTTCCACAAAAAGGTTTTTTCTCAACAATAGATATATATAAGATAAATCGAGAGAGAAATCATAATCCTTATCCCTAATATTAATTGGAGAAGTGGCAAACTTAGCATCAGGAGATAATTTATATTTAGCAGCACGACTTTCCATAAGACGTATAGCAGCATCTTTATCCTTCATAGCATGTATTTCATCAATAAGATCATCACTAAGTTCAATATAGGCATCATCAAAATCATCACTAGGATTCTCTCTAAACTCATGTGAAAAAGAAGGAGTAACCGGATTTTTATCAGGAGTTTCAGTGTTTGCAATATTTTTAGCTTTAGCAATAGTAATCTAAGAAAGGACCGAGAGAACCACTCTCATCAAGCATAGTAGAAGCATCATCAAAAGTATCAGAAGTATTTTCAGATTCAGCAGAAGTAGCATGTGTAGCATGTGTATGTGGTGGTGTAAGCAGCTTACTCATAACAGACGGTGAATCGAGAGCAACAGAGGTGTTCATAGTTGTACCTCTTCTTGTAGTGGATGGTAATATAGGAACTCTTCCATCACGAGACTTGACCATGATGAATGATTGGCAGTAGATAATAATACTCTCCGGTGAGCTCGCAAATAAAGCTATGCTCCCCGGCAACGGAGCCAGATAATAGTCTTGATGACCCACAAGTATAGGGGATCGCAATAGTCTTCGAGGGAAGTAAAACCCAAATTTATTGATTCGACACAAGGGGAGCCAAAGAATATTTGTGAGCCTTAACAAGTGAGTTGTCAATTCACCTTGTCGAGACATCGTAGTAGAATTCATAGACGGGGGTGCCATAAGTCTACGGGTAGAGACGTGGGAGGACGTAGTAGTACGACAACCAGGAACACCAAATTTACCTAGGTTCGGTACGTCGCAACTAGGCGGAGTTCCTACTCCTGCAATCTCACCAAATCAGGGCTAAAGCCCGAAGTATACAAAGTACAATGTGAGTAGGGTTTCGCTAACTCGACGGGGATCAACTTCCCGGCGAGTTGGCTTCTAGCTAATTGTCTCTATCTCTTCTCTCCCGTCCGGCTTTATATAAATAGCCGGGTTAGGGCTTACAGAAAGGAAACCTAGAAGACTACGATAAGTATCTAACTTGGAAAGCAGGAATCCGCCTTCTACTCCAAGCCGCACCACTTAGGACGTGGTCCGGGTTCTTCTAGAATCCGGCTTCTGCGCGTCAGCTTACTGGGGCCACCTAATGGACTGTGATCCATTCCCAATCAGGCCACCCTGGTAATCCGGCTCTTTAGGACAATGCCGGATATACCCCTAATCGGTATATATCCGACAGTAGCCCCCAAGAAGGATTGATACTTCATTCTGCCACCTTTCGTCAATTTGTATTCCTTTCCGAGAAATGTTGGCGCTTTGTCTCGATTCTTCTTTTTCCCAAATCATTCTTAACGCAAAACTCGGATTTCGCCATAATCCGGCTTTTTCCTTCCACGAGCCTTCATGGAGAAGGAACTTCATGATGTCAGCGATGAAATCGTGCTGACATCACGGACGTTTGGGTTCAGTGTGAAACCCTGAAACGTATCTCTGACAGATTCTCGCGGGAAACGAGGAGATAGCACTTATCACCCCGCCTCCTCATTTCCCGGATTTTCTGGGCGTGACACGAATCAAAGATCTAACGGTCAAAATAGCCGTTGTAGCCTATCTTAACGCATTTTCGGCTATAAATAGCCACCTCGGGCTCTCTGGTTTGCCCTTCTGCTCTCTCTTCCTCTTCCATCCCCCAAGCGCCATTGCCTTTGAGCTCGATCTTGCAAGAGTGAGCAGAGTTCGTGCGTCCGCACCGTCCCCGTAAAACGTCATCGGATGGTCCAGATCCTCATCGCGCCGCCCAAACATGACCACTGGAGAATCGCCGCACGCCACGGAGGAGAGCTCCGTCGCCCTCGACATCGATAGTATCATTAAGGAGATGGACCCGCAGCTGGATTCTCCCGACCGCGCCACCGCGAGCGCGTCGGAGGGAAACGCCGGCAACCCTGCCCGCGGGGATCTTCCTCCCGCAGCCGAGAATGCGCCATCGTCATCTGCCGTTTCCTCTACGCCTCTCACCACCGAGCCAACGGAAGAACTCACTCGCGGTGGTGAAGGGCGGCACCGGAGCGGAAGAAGACACGGAGGAAATCTCCGGGAACTGGAGCCACTGCAATGTGGTTCCGTCCCTCCTTTCGACAATGGAGAAGGAAGGGCTCATCGTGATGGCAAAATGGCGGTGCGAGGAGGACGACTTCGAGCCATCGCTGAAAGCCGGAGAAAGGGTTCTCCTCACCTCTCATGTTAGTAGAGGTATGGATTTCCACCTTCTACCTTCTTCCTCCAAGTCCTGAACCACTACAACATCCAACCTCATAACCTTCCTCCCAACTCCATACTTTATCTAGCGAGGTTCCAGGCCCTCTTTTAAGGGTATCTAGGATTAGAACCTAGGTTAGATTTCTGGCAGTATTGCTTCAGGGTGAAGCGCAACCCCTCTGAGGGTGCTCTCCCCACCTACGGGACCATATCCTTCACCCTTCGTAGGTTTAGGGAGGATTGGTTTCCGAAAATCAAAACCTAGGAATCCATCAGAATTTGGATGGGTTCCTTCTTCTATCACAAAGATGTCCTGTTTCCTGGAAAGGAAATGGGAATTCCACCTTTCGTCAACTCCGCTGCCACTCCCCAAGACAATTGGGCAGTGGACGCAGTTCAAACCCTGCCGCTGGATCTGCTAAGGATCAAACGTCGCATCGCCAAGATCGTTTCCGCGTCTCCTCCAATTACTGGCATTGACACAGTCCTATGTTGGCTAGAAAGGCGGATTCATCCTCTGGCCCACCGCGGTCCTCGGCTCATGTGCGAGTACACGGGACCCGGAGACGCAATGTGGGTAACGACAAAAGATTTGAGGAAACGCGTTAACCAGTTGGTCGCAACACGTGGCCAATATGAGGAAAGCCGGCCGATGTACACGGCGACAAACCCGGCTCCAAAGATATGGTTCTCTATTTTGGGCTTTGGTCCTGCGTTTCTTCTTTCTCGGATATTCGTTTTAACTCGGACTTTGTCTTTTTTGACAGATTGTTGATCCTCCTGAGGTGGATCTTGCGACCGATGCCGAGTTGGATGCAATGCGTGCTAACTTTTCAAGCGCAAGGAAATGCAAGAACCCTTCTGCTACTCAAGAAATAATCGATCTCGACAGAGTTCCCATCGCTACTTCCAGGTAAATCACCCGGGTTTCTCTTTTCTCGGAATTCCAACTTCTCGGATTTTCTCTTTCTAGCTTGGCTCCAACAACATTGAAGCCAAAAGGCCGAAAGAAAATTAAGTCTGTTGCCCGGAGAGGGACACAACCTTCTCCTGATGCTGCTCCCGACACTCCTGTCGCAGTTGCGGAGGAAAGCGTAGCTGCTAGGGAGGAGGAACCCCTGCAGACCAACCAGCCTATTGCGCCGGAAACGGATGCGAGGGAAAGGGCGGTGGAGCCGGAAGTTGGGGGTACGTCCAGTGTTCCACAGGAGGAGCCAATCCCCAACTATGACCCGCAATTCAAGGTAAAAGAAGAACACTTTGACAAACATGGACGTATTCATCCATGGGCGACAAAGTATTTTGCCCCAGCTCCTTTAATCTGTCCTTGGCCGCAAATCGGACTTATTGTTAGGAATAACTTCGTGTTTTCGCCTCGGCAGATTATACAAGATGGGCTTTTCCACGTTGGAATTCTTTTTGCCGAGTATGCAAAAGAATTCAACGAGAACTTGTCGAGTCTTCAACGGATGAGCCATGTAATATCTCTAGCCCCCAAGCATTTTTTCAAAAGCATACTTTTTTGACTTAATGCTTTTATCGTTACCTTGCTTGATTTTTGACTTAAGCGCTTTGCTTCTTTTCCGTGTTTCAGCAAACTGCTGAAAACATTAACATGGAAATTTTCACCAAGCTTACCATCAAGAATAAGGAGGTGTAACCCTTCTTAATATTCTTGAGGATAAGGAGTCGGAGCTGGCCTCCGTTCAGCAAAAGCTGGCTGAATCAGCAGGTAAGTTTTTCCTCTGCTTTTGTTTGGAAAAAAATTCTAAGTATTTTTCCGAGTTTTTAACTCTTCATTTTACTTGCTTTTCAGCTTCTTTGGCGAAAGCCAAGCAAATTGCTGAAGATGCCGGCAATGCCGAGAACCTCCGGAAGGAAAACCTGGATCTTCACAAACTCACTGTGAAGCTCCAGAAGGACCTGGAGGCCAGCCAACTGGCTGTCGGTATTGCCGAGTCCAAGGCCTCCAACCAGGCCGAGAAGGACAAAGCCACCATCAGGGACCTGGAGAATGCCCCGAACCAGCGCCTGGAGGAAGGCATGGGGATGGATCAGATTCTCGGTAAGTTTTTTGACTTTGACCGGATTTTTCCTTTTTCCCTTCTTATGTTTTCCTTAACTTTGTTTTGTTGATTGAAACATAAGATAGCCCCCAACTAACCCGGATCGAAAGAATCCGGGCTTTCGAGAAGATCTTCATCGCGCTTAAAGCTGCGGGGATGTTACTTATTAATAAGTACATTCCCGACAAAGCAGAAGAGTTCTCGGAAGTCAATAAGCTTCTGGAGGCGATCGTCGAGGTGGCGAACCGCAAGGAGTCTTGGTTCCGCTCCGGGGCTCGCGGTGGTGCGCGCATGGCCCTTGGGATCATGCGTATGCATTATACCACCGCCAAGTCTTGGCGCGTGGCATCATTTATCCCTCAGGGATACACGGACGCTCAGCGGGCCAGCATCTTTGATGCTATCAAAGGCCACGCCACCAAGATTGCCAACATGGTGAACATCTCCACCTTCTACCCCGAGGAGGAGATTCCGACAACTCTGGAGGAATCCAACAGCGATGACGAAGACACGGATCCCGAAGAAGCTGCTTAAGTAATGGGTAGAAGGAAGGCAAAAAAATAGAAGCATTACCATTCTCACAATGTAATATTCATTGTAATGCTATCTTTCATTTGTATAAACAAGTACTCCGCTTTTGCAGTTTAATTTATAAGTCTTTGCAAGTTTTCCGGGTTTCAATTCCTTTATGTTCTAAGTTCTCTGGTTTATATGTCTTAACTGTCCTTAGTGTTTGAAATGGCTCGATAGTACATAATCTTCACGCCAAGTGACTGGGTATAACCGATCAGTCAAAACTCGGAAACGTGGATCATACTAAAGGCGATTTTAATTACTAACTTCAGTGACCCAACATAAAAACAATCAGATAATACTTAGAGAAAAATAAAGAATTGTAAAATTGTATGAAACTCAGGCACAATCTGGGTTTCCTTAAGCCTCCTTAGGCTGAAAATCATTCAGTTTTATAACTCCGAGCACACAGGCACAATTCGGGTTAACATTGAGTATTTTGAAAGATCATTGGGAAATAGATAAGACGGACTTATGCTTTGTATGAAAACAGAGAAAACATGAATGCATGAATTCCGACAAATTTATTTCATGATCTCAAAGGTGTTTACATAGAAATTGAACTAAGTGCAAAAGGGACGTAACTGTTGGATGCTCCAGGGTCTTTTTGTCTCTCCTAGTTCGACATCTATCTTCCTCTTTCTTTTGCGATTCAGACGCTTGGGATCATCTTCCGTGTCTTGAATATCTACAAGATAATAAGATCCATTTTTCATATCCTTGATAATGACAAATGGTCCCTCCCAGACTGGGGCTAACTTGTGCTTCCTTTCTTGCACCAATCTTAGCACTAGGTCACCTTCTTTGAAAGATCGATGCCTGATTTTCCGACTATGGTAGCGTCGTAATCCTTGTTGATAAATGGCGGATCTTTGGAGAACGAGGTTTCGTTATTCTTCTAAAAGATCGACGACATCCTGTCGTGCGTTTTCGGCATCCGAGTCATCGTAATCCTGCACTCTTGGGCTATCATGGAGCATGTCCGTTGGAAGCATTGCTTCTGTGCCATAGAACAAGAAAAACGGGGTTTTCCCTGTTGATCTATTTGGCGTCGTTCGAATACTCCAAGGCACGGAAGGCAGTTCTTCTACCCATGCTCCAGCTGCTCTATGAAGAGGAGATTCGAGTCTTGGACGTATTCCCTGCAGGATTGAGCTATTCATTCTTTTCAACCTGTCCATTGGATTGTGGGTGAACCACAGATGCAAGATCTAGGCGTATTCCCGTTTGTCGGCAATATTTTGCCAACTCTCCAATTGAGAAATTTATCCCGTTGTCTGTGATTATGCTGTGTGGAATGCCGTATCTCATGACTACGTCAATGATGAAGTTTCTGGTAGTCACACCGTCAAGCTTCTTGATGGGTTTCGCCTCCACACACTTGGTATACTTATCCACTGCAACAAGTAGATGTGTAAGTCTACCTCTTGCAGTTTTGAATGGTCCCATCATATCTATCCCCCATATCGCGAACGGCCATGTTATAGGGATAGTTTTGAGTGCTTGGGCTGGCATATTCGTCTGCTTGGCATAATAATGGCATCTAGCACATGTGTTTACTATGTGTTCGGCATCTGTCTTAGCTGTGAGTGAGAAAACCCTGCACGGAATGCTTTTTTGACTATGCTTTTTGACTGAGCATGATGTCCGCAATCTCCTGCGTGGATTTATTGCCTTATTTCTCGTCCTTCCTCTGACGAAATACATCGCTGAAAATTCCGATAGTGCTGCATTTATACAGGCAACCATTGATTACCGTGTATCCTTTGCATCGGCGCTGTATCTTCCTTTTCAAGACCTCGTCTGCTCCATCCGGAAAGTTTTGATAACCTAAGAAGTTTAAGTATGGAATCGTCCAATCCGGGTTAACGAGCAGAACTTCAATTGACTAAAAAACAAGAGGATAATCAACATCTCCACCTTTGATTGATGGTTCGTGCAAGTGTTGGAAAAACACACCAGGTGGTAGGGTTCTCACTCTTTCCGACCCCATGCGGGCTAATGCATCCGCGTTCCAATTTTCTTCTCTTTTGATGTGAAGTACTTCAAATCCAAGGAAGAAAATGGCAAACTCATCCACCGTTCTCCGATATTCGGCCATGATGGGGCTTTTGGCGTCCCATGTTTGGTTAACCTGATGCATCCGAGTCACCATAACATAGTATGCGTTTGACACCTATTTCTTTTGCAATATGCAAGCCATGAAGCAATGCTTCGTATTCTGCCATGTTGTTACTGGCGTTGAAGTGTATCTGTAATACATACTCCATAATGTCACCTTTTGGGGATTTTAGCACTACACCAGCTCCAGCGCCTTCTTTCATCTTGGATCCATCAAAGTTCATGATCCAGTATTCCGACTCCGGCATTGGTGTGTACTCCATTGCTTCTGTCCAATCGGCAACAAAATCTGCCAACACCTAGGATTTCATTGCTGTCCGGGGTTGGTACTTAATGTCGAACGCAACTAGCTCAATGCCCCATTTGGCTACTCGGCATGTTGCGTCCGCATTGTTAATGATATCCCCTAGTGGTGCTTTGCTTACCACTATTATAGAATGTCCTTGGAAGTAATGGCGGAGTTTTCTAGATGCGAAAAACACGCCATATGCCAGCTTTTGATAATGTGGGCACCTTTGCTTTGACTCGGAGAAAACTTCGCTAACATAGTATACGGGATGCTGATCCGGTATACTTCGTTCTTCTTTCCTCCTTTCCACAATTATCATAGCGCTGATAACCCTGTTTGTTGCTGTAAGATACAGTAACATAGGTTCTTCGTCTTTTGGTGATGCCAAAATCGGTGCTTTCATCAAGGTTTCTTTCAACTGGGTTAATGCTTTGTCCGCCTCTTCTGTCCATTCAAATTTGTCAGATTTCTTCAACAATTTTTATAATGGGAGAGCTTTATCTCCTAGCCGGCTTATAAACCTGCTGACTGCGGCTGCAGAACTCGTCAATCTTTGTACATCTTTTAAACACGTAGGCTTTGTGATGTTCAAGATTGCCTTGATCTTTTCCGGGTTTACTTCTATTCCTCTATGAGAAACGATAAAACCCAGAGGATTTTCTGAGGGAACCCCAAATACGCACTTTAATGGATTCAACTTCATTTTGTAAGTGCGCAAATTTTCGAAGGTTTCTTGCATATCTTCAAGGAGTGTGTCCTTTTACTTGGAAACTACAGCAATGTCATCCACGTAAACATGAACATTTTTGCCGATTTGACTATGCAAGCAACATTGCATGCAATGCTGGTATGTAGCACCTGCGTTCTTCAGGCCAAAAGGCATGGTTATGTAATAGTATGTTCCATACGGGGTTATGAAGAAAGTTTTGATTTGATCTTCCTCCTTCATACGTATTTGATGGTACCCGGAATAAGCATCCAAAAAGCATAAAAGCTCAGAGCCAGCAGTGGCATCTATTATTTGATCGATTCGCTGTAACACAAACCTATCCTTTGGACACAATTTTTGCAAGCTGGTGTAATCTATACACATCCTAAGAACAATACTATCTTTCTTCGGGACTAATACTGGGTTCACAGACCAATCAGTATGTACAACTTCCCGGATAAAATCAGCTGCTAAAAGCCGGATAATTTCCTTGCCTATAGCCTTTCGTCTTCTTCCATCAAAACAACGGCGACCTTGTTTGACGGGTTTTGATCCTGGAATTACCTTCAATTGATGCTTAGAAAGTTCCCTGGGTACTCCTGGCATGTCCGCAGGACACCAGGCAAAAATATCCCAGTTCTCACGGAGGAGCTCGATGAGCGCTCTTTCCTATTTGTCGGTCATCCCTGTCCCCACTACGACAAATTTTGTCGGATCTTTGGGTTCTAGGATAGCATGTCTTGTATTCTCGGAAGCTTTGAAGCTATCTGCTGGCTTCCGACTTTCTTTTCCTGCCGGCATCTCCATCGGCGATACTTCTTATGCCAGATCTTTCAATTCTTCCTTTGTTATTACTTTTTCGGCGCAAAGGGCATTTCCTTTTTCCAGCTCGTTTGCCAATTTGATGTCTCCCGATATGGTGATTACTCCTCCCTTTGGCCCTGGCATCTTCAGCTTGTTATAAATATAACATGACCTTGCCATGAATTTGGCGAAAGCTGGACGTCCGGGTATTGCGTGGTATACACTTTCGAACAGTACTACCTCGAATGAGATTTTTTCCTGTCGGAAATGTTCTCTTTCTCCAAAGGTTACATCTAGGGAAATTTCTCCTAGGGAATGTGCTTGTCTGCCAGGGAAACGTCTGTTGCTATGTTTGAGCGGGGTCTCGGAGATTCGCAGATGCTTCTGTGTATCCAGATACAAAATATTGATACTGGATCCTCCAACCATCAGCACTCTCTTTACCCTAGTGTTTTGAACAATAGGGCTTACAATTAGATCTTGTGTGCCTGGTTCTGGGATATTTCCGGGATGGTCTGACTGATCCCAGGTGATTGGCGTATTGGAATACTTCAAGAATTTGGGCGTTGGTGGAACAACCGCGTTAATTTCCTGAAGTGATTTATTTGCCTATTTTGCTGAGGGAGTTCCAAGGAAAGTTAGATTGCATTATCCATCAACTCTCGGGCATTTTGGTTTGCCTTTTCGCTGCTGTTCTTGGATTTTTTCTTCAGTGTCCGATTCACTGTCTTCTTTTTCAGCTTCTGGCTTTTTCTTGGAGAATTTCCTCTTGGAGTTCTTTCCTTTGTTCCCGGATCCTGCAGTGCCCTTCATATTCTTATTAAGCCGGCATGGCGCATTGGTATGGGTAGGCTTCCCGAATTGCGAATGGTGGACACAGTTTTCCGACTTAATCTTTTCCCACTCTTCTTTAGAGTAGGAGATAGGTTCTGTGCTTCTTCCTTTCCATTTGCCGCCAGTATCCTTTCCAAAGGTTAAATTTACTTCTTTGGGCTTTGTCTACGTTTCTGGAGTAGTCTTCTTTTCAGAACGAGGCGTCTTTTTGGCTTGGACCAAAGCATCAATATTTCCACCTCTCGCTCTGATATCGTCTTCGGCTGCTGTGTGCTCATTGGCGGTGGTAAGCATAGATCCGAGATCGTTGTGCTCCTTTGAACCAACCATGAACGGTACAAGGTCGGGTTTTAGTCCATTGATGAAAGCATGCATTGCTTGTACATCACTTACTCCAGAGAAGCTGTTTTTCATTGCTGTCCATCTTGAAATAAAGTCGACATATGACTCGTCTTCAAATTGGACGCAGCGGTTTAGCTGGTTGATGCTCTTAGGGCGTTTGTACGTACCCCGGAAGTGCTGAGCGAATACTCTGGCCATATCATCCCAGCTATCCACTGTTCTTGACGGAAGCCCGTTAATCCAATATCTGGCTTCATCCAGCAACATTAGGGGGAGAAAGTTTACTGCTTCCAGGTCTGTCCCTTTTCTTGATCTGAACGGCAATATAGTAATCTGAGAGCCATGTATCCGGGTTTGTACTTCCGGTATACTTTTGATAAGTTGGACCAACTTTGGCAAAGCCAGAATGTAGAGTTATTCTTAGGATCCTGTCAGTAAAACACTTAGGTCCAAAGTATAGATCATATCTTTCCGCCTTATCGATGTGTGCGGAATATCTGCCGGCTGAATGCACAGAAGGGGATCTGCTCCTTTCTGGCCCATTGTTGCGAGGATGCGTTCTTCTGGGATTATCCCTATTTCTTCCATTATCGTGTCCCTTGGAATGAGGCGGAGTTCTACTCCTTGGCCTTTCTTTATTCCTAGGAGGAGTACGGGATCTCTCACGTCTGTGAGAATTCTCGGAGGCAGTATCATTTTTCCGTCTTTCTGGTTTTGTTCCTCCCGATCTTTATGATCAGGGGGTATATTTCCTCCTTTCGGCATATGGGATCCCATTCTGGAAACTTCATCCCTATTGTACGGGATTTTCTTGTCGTTCTTAGGGTCTCCTTTGTTGTCCTTAGAATCGCCTGAATCTCCAGGTTCTCCGGGTCCAGGTGCTCCAGCGGCGCAAGTGGCAGTTTTGCATAAGGCTGAGTCGTCATGCAACTTCCCTGATCTTGCCTGACCTCGCTGTTGCTGTTGTAGTGCTTTACCCCGGAAAGCATACACTCCTTGGAGCTTTTCGTCTTTGGAATACAAATCGTCATTAAGGATGGCGAATGCGGCTTCCGCGTATTCGGCTGCGGTCTTATAGATGAGTTCTCCCTTAGCGTTTACGCTGTCAACCTGTGATTTCCAGGAAGGGTTTTGCAACCGTTCTTTTGCTGGCAGTACATCCGGCCTTGCGATTCCGGGTAATCTCATGGGTTTTATCCCGGACATATGCCATCTTTCGAATTCTTCAATTTCCTCCTGCTTTGCTTTTACAGTAGTTTGAGCTTTGAGGAGATTTTCTTGCGATCAGAATAGTTGTTGTTGTTGCCACATAATGGCTTGCCTTCTGGCTTCCAGCACTTCCGGTGGCTCGTATGGTCCGACCGGGGTTTGGATCAGATTGATCTCGTCCTATTCCGACAGTTCAGGAACAGGGATTTCTTTCTTTTTCTTCTCCACAGGTGTGCCCCGCTTACTCCTCCCGCTTCCAGGTTTTGGTTAGCATTATCTGCCAACTTTTTCTTCTGGAGTTTGTACTGGAGTTTCTAGCCAGTCTTCTTTTTCTTCTTGGAAGAGGGAGGCTTTTTGCCAGGTTCTTCCTTTGTCAATTCCTTGACATCGGGTAGGTAGGACTGGTTTCGCCATCCTCTCTTTCCTCATCTGGTGGAGGTGTTTGGGGGTCTTCATTGTCTTCGGCATCCGAGTTATCAGTCGGTTTTTCCATAAGTACTTCATGGAAGCCCATGCATAGATTTAACCTTTCTTTCGAAAGCATCTTCATCTTCATCTTCTGAATCTATGTCTTCAGATCCAGGTTCCGACTCCAATCTTGCCTCTATGGCAGCTAGTACGGAGTCTGCTTCCGAGTTCACCGTTTCATTGGCGGGTGTCGGATCAACCACTGGCTCTGTGGGTTTGTTATTTTCTTCTCCTTCCATGGGATTACTTACTTACGTGTTTTCGGCGACCTCAAGATTGCGCCATGCCAATGAAGTGAGATCTGATTGCAGGCATCTCCGAAGAGGCAGCAAATTCAGGGTTTTGGCGATTTGAGCAAAATCCGGTATCATAGTTTTCTTTAACTGGGTATAGGGCGGGTGGGATAAATTTACTTCCGTGCTGGCACTTACCAGATGATTCCGATAAAGATGTTTGCAGATCCAATCGGTAAAACGCAGGCACTTACCAGATGATTCCGTGCTGGCATGTACGATCCATTGTTGAGGAAGCGCCCAACATCGTTGTCGAATTCCAAGCCTCTGACAGTTATGGTACTGCCGATTCCGCCGAGTATCCCCGATGGAAACATAACGCCTGACGTTGCTGGCCCCACGCTGGGCGCCAACTGTCGAGACATCGTAGTAGAATTCATAGACGGGGGTGCCATGAGTCTACGGGTAGAGGCGTAGGGGACGTGGTAGTACGACAACCAGGAACACCAAATTTACCCAGCTTCGGTATGTCGCAACTAGGCGGCGTTCCTACTCCTGCAATCTCACTAAATCAGGGCTGAAGCCTGAAGTATGCAAAGTACAATGTGAGTAGGATTTCGCTAACTCGACGAGGATCAACTTCCCGGCGAGTTGGCTTCTAGCTAATTGTCTCTATCTTTTCTCTCCCGTCCGGCTTTATATAAATAGTGGGTTAGGGCTTACAGAAAGGAAACCTAGAAGATTACGGTAAGTATCTAACTTGGAAAGCAGGAATCCGCCTTCTACTCTAAGCCGCACCACTTGGGCCGTGGTCCGGGTTCTTCTAGAATCCGGCTTCTACGCGTCAGCTTACTCGGCCGCCTAATGGACTGCGATCCATTACCAATCAGGCCACCCTGGTAATCCGGCTATGTAGGACAATGCCGGATATACCCCTAATCGGTATATATCCGACACACCTGCACCTGAAAGTACTTTTGTTCGTAGTGGTTTATCAGCAGTAACAGTTTTCTAGTAGCAGCAGTAGTGAAATAATAGCAGCAGTGGAATCAAAACAGCAGCAGCAGTAGTGTTTGACGTAAACAACAGATTAAATACTGTAGGCATAGGGATGGATGAACGGGCGTTGCATGGATAATAAAGTTCAAATAATGATCATGTCAGGGGCATTGCAGATAAATAAGATAAAGCATCCAAGCACTAAGTAACCATAGGCATGCGTACCATAAATAGTCGTACGTGCTCGCAATGAGAACTTGCACAACATCTTTTGTCCTACCAGCCCGTGGCAGCGGGGCCACGAGGGAACTACTGGTAATTAAGGTGTTCCTTTTAATAGAACACCTGAGCAAAGCATTAACACTCCGTGAACACATGTGATCCTCACATCGCAGCCATCCCCTCCGGTTGTCCCAATTTCTGTTACTTCAGGGCCTCGGGTTCCGGACAACAATATGTGTAAACAACTTGCAGGTATGATCAAGAAACAATTATTATCATCGTGATTCAATAACATGTTCAGATCTGAGATCATGGCACTCAGGCCCAAAGTGGCAAGCATTAAGCATAACAAGTTGCAACAATGTCAATAGCACTAATAGAGGATACTATGCACTATGTCCTAACAATCACGGCATTATTACATGAACGATCTCATCCAATCCCTACCATCCCTGTCAGCCTACAGTGGGGGAATTACTCACACATGGATGGGGGAAACATGGATGGTCGATGGAGAGGCGTTGGTGATGATGATGGCGATGATCTCCTCAAATTCCCCGCCCGGCAGGGTGCCAGAACAGGAACTTCTGATCCCCGAATCGAGGTTCGGGTTGGCGGCGGCACTCTATTGTGTTTCTGTGGAATATGACGAACCCCCTCGGGTTTTAGGGTTGGAGGCTACTTGTAGTCAAAAGGGGTGTCCGAGGGGGGCTCTGGGGGCCCACACCCTATGCTGGCGCGTCCAGGGGGACCCGCGCCGGGGGTGTGTGGCCACCCTGTGGCTCCTCTTCTGGCCCCGTTCTGGCTCCCGTGGTCTTCCGGGGTGAAAACATCAATGGGCTCTTTTCTGGGCATTTTCCCGAAAGTTGATTTTTCTGAACAAAAACAAGACACCAAAGTAATTCTGCTGAAAACAGCGTTAGTCCGTGTTAGTTGTATCCAAAACACACAAGTTTAGAGGAAAACAATAAGAAAAGTGTTCGGAAAAGGAGATACGTTTTCGACGTATCAATGACTCGGATGATTCCGATTCTGATGGATCTGCATCGTTCAAATCAGAGCCCGGACCTTGCAGATACATGGAGTCCAACATGAGGTCACCTTCCCCGGAGATTGACATCGCATTACGATCTGATGAAACAAGGGGAGAGAAGTGGATTCGGAAGCAGGTCGCCTAGAGGTATGCTTCTCTAACTCCGAGTTCATCGTTTTCCAGTTAGTGATTTCCCATTTGAGATCGCTGTTTTTGAACGCGAGAGATTATCGTCTGAAGCTTCCGATATTGGAACCGTCGGTGTTCACTTTGCCGGAGAGTGATGATGAAGCTACATGGACATTGGTTCATGGTCGGCCTCGGAGCTTGATAGATTCACCGCACCGCAGATCTGGTGATACCGGATCATGCGGTTTGCGGGGTTCAAATTTTCGTCGGTCTCGATTGTCGGATCGAGATACTACTGCTCATGCTGTGGGCCCCGGACAACCGAAGGATGACATGGGCCATCGGATTTTGGGCCGTACATGCATGCATCACGCATGTATACCGAAAGGCTGTGGACCTAGACGTGTTCTAGGGTTCACTTGGGAACGAGCCACCGAGAGCCTAGCTAATCGCGCCCAGAGGAGATTGATGGTGGAGGACTTGCACTCGTTGGGAAACCCCAAGAGGAATGTTTGATGAGCACATCAGCAAGTTTCCCTTAGTAAGAAACCAAGGTTGAATCGACCAGTAGGAGGAAGGAGTAACTTCAGAAGGTTGATGCAGCTGAGGTGGCAAGGCGCACTACCGGTTCAGCAGCAACTTAGAACCTACACAACACAAACAACTCACTTTGCCCCCAACGAAGTAGTTAGGTTGTCAATCTCACCGGTTTTGCTGATAACAGAGAGGTTGAATATATGGTGTGGAAAAAAATTTGAAAACATGAGCAGTAGTGTGAAACAGTGGAAGCAGTGGTTGTATTATCAGTATGAGAAAATGGATCGGGGTCCACAGTTCACTAGAGGTGTCTCTCCATAAAAGATAGCTAACACGCGTGGTGAACAGATTACAGCTGGGCAATTGGCAGATAAATAAAATGCATGATATAAACATTACTATGAGATTCATGCATGCATTACAACAAAATACATAGATCGTCATCCAACTGCATCTATGACTAATAATCTACCCTTCAAATATCATTCGAACAAACATTGGGTATTAAGTTGCAAGCAACGGATAATCACAGTAAGAAAGATGTGTAAAGTAAACAATGTAAACTAAGTAAACATCATTGTGTTCTCCCTAATGGAAACAACACATCCTCCATCCATCACGTTTCTGTCACTTGGGCACAGATGCAAAGGAGGCATGAACCCACTATCGAGCATAAATACTTCCTCTTGGAGTCACTAGCATCTACTTGGCCAGAGAATCTACTAACAACGGAGAGCATGCAAGATCATAAATAACATACACATGAAGATAATATGATAGATTGATAATCAGAAGACATAGCATTCAATATTCATCGGATCCCAGCAAACACAACATGTAGCATTACAATAAGATGATCTCGATCATGTGAGACAGCTCAAGAGATCTAAACATGAGGCATAAGGTGGAGAGTACAACCATCTAGCTACTGCTATGGACCTGTAGTCCAAGGATGAACTACTCACGCATCACTCCGGAGGCAGGCATGGTGGTGTAGACCCTTCCGGTGATGATTTCCCCTCCCGGCAGGGTGCCGGGGAGAGCTCCAGAACCCTCCCGATCTTGGGTTGATGATGACGGAGGCCTTGGGTGTTTGTCTGGAAAAAGTGGTATATTTCTTGGGTAGATGTATCGGGGGAATAAATAGGCGAAAGGGCGATGGTGGTGGATGCCCGAGGGGCCCACACCAGCCCCCAGGCGCGGCCAGGAGGCGCGTCGCACTATGGTGTGCCCCCCTGTAGCCCCCCTCCGGGTCTCTTCGGGACTCCGTGGAACCTTCGGGAATTCGAAGACTTCCGAGCTTCGAATTTTCCCATTCCGAGAATATTTCCAGAACAACTTTTCTGAAACTAAAAACAACGGAAAACAGGGAACTAGCTCTGTGGCATCTTGTCAATAGGTTAGTCCGGGAAATCAATAAAAAGTGGCATAAAGTATAAGGAAAAAATGTAGCATATGGCATGAAACAACATGGAACATTAGAAATTAAGGATACGTTTATGACGTATAAATATCCTCAAGCTTAGTTCCTACTCGTCCTCGAGTAGGTACACGATAAAAACACATGAATTTTTAGGTGACATGCTACCAACATGAACTTGAACATCTAAATTATAAAAGCATAAGCATAGATGAGATCGTAGAATTTTAACACAAGCATGATAAATAAAATTCTAACAATAAAGCATAGCAATCACTTTGCATTATGAGAAGTAACACAAACAAAAGATCATGAATAATAATGCAATCGAAAGATATACGTTTGTTTCAAGCATAGAGATAACATAGCAACGTGATATTTCGCTTGTCCTTAAGAGTGGGGCAAAAATAAATGCCAGGACACCTTCAAAGTTCATGAGGAAGACTAGAACAAATAATTTGAGAACAAACAATAACACATCATTAATCAATTAATAATGTTTCTGGGATAAATGGACATTAAACTCAAAATGGAAACCATGCTCTCTCAACTCTTCATAAAGTTAGAAGATGGAGACTCAACATAAAAGTAAAAGAAAGGCCCTTCGCATAGGGAAGCATGGATCACTCATGTGCTATAGCTTTTATTTTGTTAAAAAGAGGTATAAAATGGTTGACACTCCTCCAAACCTTTCTTACACAAACCACGGCTAACCGAATCCTCAGGTGCCTGCCAACAATCACATACCATGGAGGAGTGTCTAATTTCTAGAGAGGTGTGTATGCGTATGTCAACGAATAGTAAACAGAAAATACAGTACGTCACAAGCCAACTAGACTTCACAAGAGCGGATCCCATAGAAGGACGCATCTTGGTAGAAGGTCATCCCTCTTTCTGTTTTGTTTACACAATTATGCTTTGACTGATAAATCAGGGGCAAAAATAGTGAAGAGAATGTGTTGTATTATTTTGGGGCTGGGCACACCGCTGCCATCTCTTCTATCAATTGGATGAGCGGATGATGCCACTAGTCCAGGGTGTGAAAGTCTAATCAACAAGTGAGATAAAGATTCTCTATTTACGTCCTCATGAGCTAAAACAGGAGCACAAAATAGGAGTAATTTTGAAGATTTTAAGGTAACACATGAGCAATTTACTTTGAGTGGCAGTTAAATACCACATGTAGGTAGTTATGGTGGACAACACTTGGCAAACTTTGGTGTTTGGGAGTTGGATGCATGAGTAGAGCTCATACTGAGTACATGTGCAGGCTAGCAAAACACTGGGAACGACAAATCAAGAGAGCAATAGTCATACATAGCGACAAAAACATCATTAATCAAAGCATAAGTGGTACTACAAGTTCAAAAAGTAAATGATCATAGAGGCTATAAGTGACTGGTTCATAGTCATAAACATGGTGTGAGCATGCGCCAAGTCAACCAAATAACAACATTCAAAGGAGAACACCACAAATTTATGCTTCAAAATGATAAGAATAACTCATGATTCTTTCTAAGGCTCATTAAACACTCTCAGCTATTTGAGACAAATCATGCTACAAAAATAACCACTAGGCTTTATAATTAAAATAACATCTAGCATGACATGAAAAAGTCTAGCCACAGTCTATACAAGCTTCGATTGCACCGTTATAAGCACGAAAACTGTACTACTGCTTTCCAACACCAAGCATTTTATAATAAACAAAAAACTCTCCAAGAGATACAACAATGAAACAAGAGAGTACTAACACAACTCTAATAAAATTAATAGCTCTAAATAAGAGATGCAAGAAAAACATGAGCTAAACAGGAATTTTGCAGCAGCTAGAAGAAAAACTAAGAATATTAGCATAACGAGTATTCAAACAAAAAATTGGAGCGTGTCTCTCTCCAACACAAAGAATGCTAGGGTTCAAATATATTATTGCAGCAAGGAAAACAAAATAAAACAAAGGAAAACAAAAGAATAACAAACATACTCTCCAACTAAACTTCATATGATGTGCCCGAATAAAAATATAGTTTTACTAGAAGTGACCTGATAAATTGTTGATGAAGAAGGGGATACCTTGGGAATCCCCAAGCTTAGATGCTTGAGTCTTCTTAGAATTTTCTGGTATGAACCACGGGGCATCCCCAAGCTTTGCCTTTGCACTCTTCTTTATCACATTATATCACCCTCTTTTCTTGATCCTTGAAAACTTCCTTCACACCACACTCAAAGAGTAATTCGCATTAGAGGGCTAGTGCAACAAACAAAAATTCATGGGTTCTGCATGGGCACAAGTGCTATTGATACTTTTAAACATTAGCTACAGCCACTGATGTTTCGTGAAGCAAAGAAATCCACTTGACATCGTAAAAGAGCAAATGCAAGAAAAATGGCGGAATCTGCCAAAACCAGAACTGTATGTAAAGATGAATTTTTTCGTAGCACTTATGTTGCTCAGATAAAAAAACTTAAAGAACAAAAAAGTTTCGGAATTAGCTAAGGAATAATAAAAAAATTCAGATCATTCTGATCTTTCTGGATTTTATATGATTGTTTACAGTGGACATCAGAAATCTGTTTCCTACGCAGAAATCCAAAACCAACTCCAACTTTCGCCAGAAACTTTACTTGGCACAACTAAAACATGAAAATAAAGATACAAAGGAGTTGCTACATAAGTATACAACCCCATGACTCAAAGAGAACAGAGAAAAACAAAGCAAAAAATAAAACCATGGGTTATCTCCCAAGAAGTACTTTTCTTTAACGCCTTTTAGCTCTAGTCAAGTGTGATTAGAGCTATATGATTCTGGAAGTTTCTCAACACATGAGAGAGAATAGAAATTATACCTAGGTCTAATCAGTAGAAAACAACTCAAAAACCCAATTAGAAGACGCTCTAATCCAATTAGAGGGGATCTAATTAGAAACTCTAACTCTACGAGAGAGAGGCTTCAGAGCCAATTGATATGATTTGACTCAAGGTCTTGGGGACTTTTTATAGATGGAGGAAGGTGGGGGGGGGGACACTTTCCTTATGGAAAGGTATTCCAACTCCCAATCCACCAAGGAGGTGTCCGCACCCCCTCCGAGGGGATTTTGGATTGTACTCCCTATGGGAGTCCAAATTCCCCTTCCTTTCCCTTTTCCCTCCATTTTTCCTTTGGTCTTTTTATTTTCTTTTTAAAAACAAATAAATAGAAACCAATTGGGGAGATGTGCACCCAGTGTGGTGCCCTGGGGCCCACCTGATAGTCCCCCAAAATAGGGGTGCGGCCATGGGTCCATTTTTGCCCCCTATCGGCACCCCCTTCTCGGTTTCTGCCCGAAACTCTTCCAGAACCCTGCGAACTTCATATATAAAATTCCCAACCTTATATAATGATGTTAGAAACATATTTCTAATGGGACATCTCATGCACTCCGTTTTCTCTCATATAATTTTTTTCGTACCACCGGCATTAGTTCTTTCATGTAGTAACTTCCCCAAAACCCCTCCGATTGATACCAGACTTGTTTTTGTGACATCGTATCAACATCTAACATTCATAAAACCATTATCAAATTTTTTATTATCTTAATTAAAGGTTGGCACGGTTTAAGCATGTGACCCATAAAGGCTCGATAACACACAAACATGTTCGGCAAATTACCGAACAATAACCAACATCGGGACCGTGGACGCCCATGATGGCTAATGTGTGTTCACGAAGAACGATGGAACCTTACAAGTTACTCATTGCACTTATTGTCTTAACTTCACGATACCAACGATATCACGAGGTGAGACTATGTCCGCTAATTTGATCAAACTCGTTGATCATAACACATATAGAACTCGTTACCGATACCGTCCTATTTTCTCATCCATAACCACGACGTCCTTGTGATAAATCAGACTGTGTTTGGCCAGACGATCAGTTGACATCAGTGATACTGAGAGGGCCCAGAGCATGTATCTTTCCATCGTCTGGAGGATTTAAGTACTAATCTTGAACGATCTCGGTTCCTTTACATGCTCTAGATTATACCCATATGTCAACGCTATGATCCCCTATTATGGTGGATGGTTGAAGATATCCAAAGCATAACTATTGATTATGTAGTCACTAAATATTCTTATAGTATAGGAATTATAGTCAATGACAAATTCATATTTATTTGCTAAATACATTATATTTGTTTAATCTCTTCTAGGAAGATCATATACTTGGGTCGATTCGGTACCATTGTTACCCTAACTATAAAATTTTATGTTTTTCTTGACTTTAACTAAGTCCATGATCAGGAAAACATGATCATCTCACAAACCATAAGCTAATCTTAGAGATAATATTATGAACTCTTGCTTGTTTATGTCTTCACACCCGCATAAAGATTTTCCTTTAAAAACTTATTTTCCAAGTGCTATAGCGGTTGTAGCATGATGACAAAAACTTAAATCAGATCTTGGAGATAGAATAATAACGGAATATTATTGTCTCTGGGCATATCTCCAACAAATACAACATCCGACAGTAGTTTTTGGCGCATGCTACTGGGGGCGCCGGCTTGGGTTGCCGCCCTATGGGAACGTCGCGTCCCACTGGCGCGTCCCATAGACGCTGCCAAAACCATTTGCCATTTTTTCTTCCCCATTGCTAAAATTGTACCAAATTATTACATAGTTTTAAACACACATAGAATAGTTTCATCGTATGAATTTCAATCAAAAGAAATCAAATAGTATCAAACAACTCAAATTAAATTTAACTAAAACTCAAATTGGAGCGTCGGCTGCTGCTTGTCCTTTGTGTCCCCACATATACACAACTAGAAAATTTTGTTGTTGTTCATGAGTGTCTTGGTCTCGTATTTCTGTATGCATATGTAGGAAAGCACCAAACACTCCTCTCTAGGAAGATCAACAAGATGGAAAAGAGGGCCCTGATAATAATACAGCTGATCATCAACCTCGTCAGGTTTAGCATGCTCACTCTCAATGATCATGTTGTATAGGATAACCCAAGTCACCATCACCTTCCAAATCTGCTCTTCGGACCAGGTTTGAGCAGGTAATCTGACAATAGCAAAGCGAGATTGGAGCACGCCAAATGTCCACTCGCTATCCATCCTTGCACTACTATTCTCCTGCAAAATAAGATTGATCGTGACCTTGAGGGTCTGATATTGTCTTCACAAATGTGGGCCATCTTGGATAGATGTCATCTGCTAGGTAGTAACCCTTGTTGTACGGATTGCTATTGATCTCAAAGTTGCATGGTGGAGCATGTCCTTCACCAAGTCTTACAAACACGGGAGAGCACTGCAACACGTTGATGTCATTGTGAGATCCCGCCATACCAAAGAAAGCGTGCCAGATCCACAAATTCTTATCTGCCACATCTTCTTGTACGACATTGCAAGCTCCAGCATAACCTTTGCAAATCCCTTATCAAACGAAAAGACATTTCTTGCATCACCAATGCATGCAATTAATGCTTCCTAGCATCCTAGGCCATCCTCTAGTTTTATTTTGTGCTATGATCCGAGTTGTGTCTGTTTCATTCGGCTCTCTCATATAGTTTTGTCCAAACAATACCACCACCGTCCTGCAAAACTGGTACATGGTTTCGATGCATGTAGACTCAGACGTGCGTAGATAGTCTTCCACTGTATTTGCAGGAGCTCCATATGGAAGACATCTCAACGCAGTTGTGCACTTCTGAATGGATGAGAAACCAACCAAACCGATGCAGTCTACCTTGCACTTAAAGTAGTCATCGTACTCCCGCACGGCCATGACAATGTGCAGGAACAAGTCTTTCTTCATCCGAAAGCGTCGTCGAAATTCCTTCGGTCCATGTGTTGGATCGTCGTTGAAATAATCAGCCATTAGCATCACATGACATTCCATCTGTTAACGATCTTTGTTCTTCCTCCTCCCTGGCCTCGAACCTCCAATCCGAGGAGCAGAATTGCTCCCTTCGGCGAGTAAACCAACAAGATACGTCAAGATCGACAAGTGCTCGTCTAGTATGGTGGTTGCGTTGTCATGGGCTTGCAGCATTGCGCCGGCCATCATTAGGCCGTCATGCTATCCATAATCTGCTGTAATGGACGACGAAAAGACGGAAATTAAACAACGACACAAGCTCAAAAGCAAAGACATAGTGAAAAAAAACACACTTGTGCAAAGCGCCGAACACCTTGCGCGTGCGGAGGTCCAGCCAAAGTTTTATGAGGTGAGGAACGGAGACGGCTTCGAGAAGAGCTGCGACGGAGGAAGAGGTGATAGTAGATGACAAAGATGGGGACATCCGAGGGAGAGGGCGGAGATGGGGACGATGGCTAGTGGCGGCGGTGCAACTGCGTAGTAGTGGCGGCGGTGTTGTGGCTGGTTAGTGGAGATGGGAGTAGAGATGTGTACGACCGCGGCGGATAGGGAGAAAATGTGTCTGCGTTATTTACTAGGCGGCCCCGTCCGTCAAGATACGAAGTGGCACATGTTGCCACGGTTGCCGGTACGCCAAGTAACGTCCCAATAAAAATGGACATGCCAGATGCATGATTGGGTTCATCCGGTAACTTTGCCATTATTACATGGCCCCATATGGGGCATTTTGTATCGGCGCATCCTATAGTCCTACTAGAGTCGCTATATCGTGGATGTCGGTGCTCTTAGTGCGGTTCAATTTAGAAGAAAAAGAAGTAGACGAAAAGAGTTGCTCTTATCGGCGGACCAAGGCAGCCGCGCGCAACGACGTCCCGAACTAACGGTACAGCCGGTGCCCGCCGGACGAACAAAGACAGCGCGCTCGCGCCGTGAGCAACTTTAATTGCTCCCTTCGATGTTCCCGACTCGATAAGAGACCGCGAAACGGAGAACGGCGTCTTTTTTTTGCGGGTAAGACAGAGTTTTATTCAACTAAAACAGCTTCCGATTGTTCAGCTTGAATGCTAACAACCAAGAAGTCTGGGATACAATCAAGCCAGCTTTTCGTTTCATTCCCTGTGCAAGCAAGCTTAGCACATAAATGGGCTGAATGATTAGCTGATCTTGAAACATGCTGAATAGAAAAGGAAGAAAAAACACGAGCTATCTCTCCTATGTCATGTAGAACAGGTGCCACAATCGAGCGATCACCGTGACTAGTTTTCCAGAGTTCGACAACCTCCAAACAGTCAGTCTCCAAAACCACTTTTGGGAATCCTCTTAGACTAGCAAAGATTGCGCCTTCACGAAGAGCCATTGCTTCAGTAATGAGGGGATCCGTTATGCCAAACAGTGGTTTACACCAGGCGCCGAGGAAGCAATTCTTCGACCGCGCCACACCTCCTGCTCCTCCATTGCGGAGATCCATTGACACACCACCATCTGTATTGATCTTTACTGTATCTTCTCCCGGTGGCCGCCATCCATGGTCTGGCAGAATCATTGTGTGCTTCTTGAGAATAGTAAGAACAGCAAGTGATTCCTTAGCCATCTTGACAGACTGAACAGGGTCAAAACTGCCCTTGTCATGGGTCCAGCTGTTTCTTGAACTCCAGATCGCCCACATAGTAGTAATTATTTTGGCCCGATCTGAATTCGAAAATCTCTGATCACACATAATATCACGTGACCACGTACGTGGATGAAGCCTAGGCAAGGTGAAATCAAGCCAATGTTGTGCTTCCTCCCAGAATTTCTTTGCATGCACACATAATAGCAAGGCATGCATAAGATCTTCCTCCGATGCTAAGCATATTTTGCATCTGCCAATTGGAGCAATGTGCCTTCGATTCAACTCCTTTTCAGTCGGAAGGATCCCACGTAGCACCCTCCACCAAAATATCCGAACTTTAGGCATAACACTCAGCTTCCAAAGGGTAGCCCAAATCTGTTTATCAGTAGTTGAAGTTTCCGTGATCGTCCCTTCGTCTAGAGCTAAAAGCTCGTTGCGACTCATTAGAGCCCGATACGCCGATTTTACAGAATATATACATGTCCTCTCTAGTGACCAGGCCAAGAAGTCGTCACCTCCATCACGCCGTAACGGAATATTCAGTATAGCATCAGCCTCTGGCGCAATGAAGTTTCTTCTTACCAAACCAATTCTCCAGCACCCAATATCCTTATCAATCAAGTCTGAGACACTAGTAATCTGCTCGTGGCCAATCTCGGGATCACCAGTCTGTAGAGATGGTCTCATTAATCTTAATCCTGGTATCCACTTGTCATTCCAAACAGAAACAGAGACGCCATCTCCGATCCTTTTCAGCAAACCTTGCTGCAATGCTTCTCTCCCTGCCACTATTGCTCTCCAAGTGGCTGAGGATTGACGCGGTATGCCTGACTGCAAGAAGTCTGTCTCCGGGTAATACTTACCCTTCAACACTCGAGCACACAAAGACTCGGGATTAGTCAACAAGCGCCAGCCATGTTTGCCAAGCATGGCTAAATTAAAGTTTTCAAATTCCCTGAATCCCATTCCTCCTTTAATCTTCGGCGATGCAAGAACTTCCCAAGACACCCAATGTAAAGAGTTTCTGTCAAGGGAACTACTCCACCAATATTTAGTTAAGAGTGACTGAAGATACTTGCAAACCTTCTTTGTCAACTTAAAACAAGACATGCTGAACGTAGGAATTGCCTGGATAACTGTTTTCAAGAAAATTTCCTTACCCGTGCAAGATAGCGTACGCTCACATCCTTGCACCCTGGAACGAATACGTTCTGCAATATGATCAAATGATCCACTGGTTATGCGTCCAACCACTGTTGGCAAACCCAGGTATCGTTCAGAGAACTCCTCGACCTGAATTCCCAAAGTGTGTTTCACATTCTGCCGAACGATCTGAGGAGTGTTTGGACTGAAAAAAACTGAGCTTTTGTCGCGATTAACACATTGCCCAGAACAATTCCCATAGATCCGCAATATCTCATTTAGCCTTTCTCCACTTTGGACTGAAGCACTCATAAATATCAGACTATCGTCAGCAAACAAAAGGTGATTAATCCAAGGAGATCGAAAACTTACTCTAATTTCTCTATCCACATAGTTGCCACCAAAAGAATTCAACAGAGCCGTGAAACCTTCGGCACAACACAAGAACAAGTACGGGGAAATCGGGTCACCTTGCCGTAGACCACGAGTGGGTGTGAAATAGGGTAGCAGCTCACCATTTACCCGAACAGTAAATCTGACTGATGACACGCATTTCATAATTAATCTCACTGAATTCTCACTGAAACCCATTTTCCTCATGATTGCTTCCAAAAAGTGCCATTCAACCCTGTCGTATGCCTTCATCATGTCGAGCTTGACTGCACAATTGAAATTTTTGCCCTTCTTTTTTCTCCTCATCGAGTGTACACTTTCATATGCGATGAGAACATTATCGGTAATGAGACGTCCTGGCACGAACGCGCTTTGTTCCTCTCCAATAACTTCATGTAAAAATACACGCAGTCTATTGGCAATGCATTTTGCTCCAATCTTGTACAAGACTGAGCATAAAGATATGGGTCTGTATTGGGAAATTTTCTGTGGGCATCGTACCTTTGGTATCAGTGTAATTGCAGTATCGTTTAGTCCATCAGGTAGTGACCCCCCTATTCAAAAAATCCAATACAGCCGGTACCACGTCTTTTCAGCAGGTCCCAGTGTCTTTGAAAGAAACTAGCTGTATATCCATCGACCCCGGGTGCTTTAGACGGAGCCATTTGGAAAAGAGCAATTTTAACCTCCTCCTCTGTATATACTGTATCCAATCCGGCATTCATGTGTTCAGAGACTTTTGGTTGAACGAACTGTAACAATTCATCCATGGACCTGAACCCCTGTGATTGGTATAGTGCTTGGTAGAAACCTTGCACTTCCTCATGTAAGTCCTCCAACGACTCACACCAAGATCCGTCGCTCTTCTCAAGCAGTTCTATTTTATTTGTACGTTTTCGGCCATCTGCTTGTCTCTGAAAATACGACGTATTCCTATCCCCCTCGCGTAACCATAATACACGGGAACGTTGCTTCATCCAAATTTCCTCCCGATGAAGTGCTCGTTTGAGTTGCTTCACAATAGCCTTCTCTTCATCAGTTGGGCCACGGCCCATGGAATTTGATCGTAATCTGTCTAGTCTTTGCCGGAGCTTCCGAATTGTACGAGCTAAACAGCCAAATTCCTCTGCACCCCAAGTACTGAGTTTCGTTTGGAGTCTCTGTAAAGCACCGACAACACCATGTAGGCCTTGATTACCAACACCTTGCGTCCAGTTATCTGACACCAATTTATCATAATCGATATGGGTTTGCCAGACGTTTTCATACCGAAACTGTCTTGCTCCCCTTGGTCGATCAGCCAAACCTTCTCGAAGTTCAGTCAAAAGGAAACAATGATCTGACTCCGTCGAGACGATATGCCGAACTCTAGTATGCTCAAAGCGCGCAAGGAATTCAACATTACCAAAGGCCCTGTCTAATCTTGCTTTGACATTATTGATACCGACTTGACGATTGTCCCAAGTATAAGCGGTTCCTGACCATCCCAGGTCGTGAAGGCCACAATCATCAATTACCTCCCGAAAATTCCTCATTCGCCACTCCGGTCGTGCTGTCCTAGAGAAGTGCTCATTAGCATATAAAGTTTCGTTGAAATCTCCTAGACACAGCCAGGCTGACTGGCGTCCAGAGGACAAAGTTCGCAAGAAACGCCAGCTATGATGTCTATTTTCAGCTCGCGGCGCTCCATAAAATCCAGTAAATCTCCATTCCAAAGAATTTTGATTTCTTTTCCGCACCATAACATCTATATGGTCAGAACTACAGCTCTGTAGATCAACTTCATAATCTACGGACCAGAACAAACCCAGTCCTCCACTTAAGCCCTCGCTATCTACTGCCAAACAACCTGCAAAGCCCAAATAGCTTTGTAAAGCCTCTACCCTTTTTCCACTGATCTTAGTTTCCATCACAAAAACCAGTGCAGGACCTTCCTGCCTCACAATACTACGAAGCTCACGAACAGTTTCGGGGTTCCCAAGCCCCTGACTGTTCCATCCTATGCAACTCATTGCGGCGGGCAGGGCTGGTGACCAGCCTCTGCCGAATTTTCCGAATTGCTAGGGGTCTTCCTTTTCTTGTTCGAGTCATACTCATTTTTTGAACCATCAAGCTGGGTAACTGCCTTGCTTGCACTTGATTTAGCAGGCACCACTGCTAGCAGTAAGTTTGCATTAGGATTTTCCTTTTCAGACTCAGAAGACTGAAACAGCCCCACTTGACGGTAACCTTTCTTAAAACCCTCCCCTTTACGTTTCTTAGGAGTATCTTTCTTAACAGGGGAATTGACCTCCACATTCCCTGCCTCTCCAGCAGTACTTGAGAATTTAGATTCTCTTTTACTATTCTGACCGGCATAATGATCTCGAGACGAATTTTCATTCGACCCGCTCTTTTTCTTTTCATCAAGAGCTCTGAGTCCTGCACCAAAAGGCCAATTGCCATTCTCATCTCTTACCCCAGGCATTGAACAGAAGAGCTCTGAATGTCCCACTCGGCCGCACGAGAAACAAAAGTGTGGCACCTGTTCGTACTGTAACTCGTACCAATCTCTGCTCTTCCTTGCCGCCGAATCAATCAAAATACCCCTCCTCAAAGGCTTGGTGACATCCACTGTCATTCTCACCCTCAGGTAACCACCCACAGGGTCAAAACCATACTGGGTTGCAGATTTATCAAGTTCCTTTGCAATGCGTTTCCCCCAGTTTGGATTCCTCAGATTGAAGGGTAGGTTCAGTACCCTAGCCCACAGTTGCAGTCTGTCAAACTTGAGTTCAGAGGGTTTCATCCACTCAACGAACTCCTCAAGGATCACGGCATTTTTGCTGACATGCCATGGTGATCCGTCTCTGACCCAATCTCTATCTCTCTGGGATTCAAAATCAGCTACAAAGGTATTCTCACCAACAGAGTGAAATTTGAGACCTCTTGGATTCCCCCACGCCGGCCGGAGTGCGCTCGAGATCGTGTTGATATGAAAAGTGTTCCGGTACAGCACTTTCCCCGCCAGCATCCACTTTGGTTTTGCACCATCTTCAGCGTCGTCGACGATCAGCGGAGTTGCTTCATCCTCCGTGAGATCCAGTTTTCCCATCGCCTCTTCCATCCGATCGCGCGCTGTCTTCAAAGGGGCAGTTTCCCCTACCTTTCGTTTGCCTTCTGCAGCCGAGGAAGCCATCCTCGACCAGAGTAATCACCTGCGCCCCGTCGAGTGATCAACGTGCGCCGCCAAGACTCCCCTGGAACCCTAATCGCCTAACAGGAGGCTCCTAGTTTTCCGGAAAAAAAACATTCCCCCTCCTGAGAAGGCTACGGAGAACGGCGTCTGACCACCCGGACATAGCATGTGGCTGTGTGTGTGGGTATGCCGAAACCGCAACTTTTGTCCCTACCGAAAGATATTCAGCGGTGGCCCGTCAGAGGGGCGCTGCTACGGAAACACCACACGACAGATGCTGGTGGTCCGAGCGCAGCTATGGAGAGCACGGGAGGAGCGAGATCGACACTGGCCACGGTGCAGGAGCTTGCCAAGGCCCTCGCCGCACCCAGCGTGCCGGCTCAGTACGTCGCGCGCGTGGACCACAGCCTGCAGCCCACCGCGGCGACGGTTCCTGTCGTTGACCTCGGCCGCCTTCTCCAGCAGGACAGCACCGCCGCCGCCGTCGACGAGGCAGCGAAGCTCCGGTTTGCGTTCGAGGCCTGGGGCCTCTTCCTGGTAATCAACAATCTTGCTTGCCACACTGCTCCACCATCTTGGAGCAACATGAACTGAAGTACTACACTGATTAAACACGCATATAATCTTCTTCGCTCGGCTGAAAAAGAAATTATCCTTCGCCTGCAGGTAAATAACCACGGCGTCGAAGCCGCCGTGATGGACGGCATGATGGCCGCGTCGAGAGAGTTCTTCCGGCGGCCACCTGAAGAGAAGCAGATATACAGCAACCTGGTCGGCGGTGAGCGGTTCCAGCTCGAGGGTTACGGGACCGACCGGGTGAACTCGCCGGATCAGATCCTCGACTGGTGCGATCGCCTGTATCTCAAGGTGGAGCCGGAGGACGAGCGGAGCCTCGCACTCTGGCCAGCGCACCCCCAAACCTTCAGGCAATGATCCGTCGAGTGGTTTTGAATTTTTGTTCCGGAAACATCTCGGCCAGAATTTCAGTTTGCATCCCCCCAACATTCAGCAGGCAAAAACACAATTCACCTGGAATTGATTTAAAGACCAGCCGAAGAGTGAGGAATGTTGACAGAGAGATTGAAATTTGTTTAAATTTGCGTTTATAACCGAGAAGCAAATCTTTCCGTATCTATCTACTGAAATGACTGAAATTTATAACTAATCGATGAAATTCCAATGAAATGTTAGAGCCACTCTGCATGGCTTGAGTGAGGATGTGTTGAAGGATCAACAACCCATATACTGTTCGATGATTTGCAGGGATCTTCTCCACAAGTTCACCACAAAGTGCAGGGGAGTGAAGGACGGTCTGCTCCGGGCAATGGCTAAGCTGCTGGAGCTCGACGATCTACTACCCGGAGTGTCCGAGGCCCGAGCTGGTGTTCGGCCTCAAGCCCCACTCTGACGGGACCGTTCTTTCCGTTCTCATGGTCGATGAGAGCGTCGGCGGGCTACAAGTCCTCAAAGACGGCGTCTGGTTCGATGTCCCGATCGTACCTCGCACCCTGCTGGTCAACATAGGGGATCAAACTGAGGTAATGTCATATGTTTTCCTGTCAAAAACATAATCATATACGTTAATTCTGGAGCATAAAGTGAGTTAAAGATTTTTTTTTAAACAAAATCCCAAGTTCTTTGTTGATCCAATTGAAAGGATTTTGACAGATAATAAGCAATGGAATCTTTAGGAGCCCTGTGCATAGGGTCGTGAGTCGTGACAAATGCGGATAGAGAGAGGCTATCAGTGGCCCTGTTCTACTCCGTTGATCCTGAGAGAGAAATCGAGCCAGCAGCTCAGCTGGTAGATGAGAAAAGACCAGCCTTGTATAGGAAAGTCAAGGTCAAGGATTACATTGCTGGGTTCTACGGCCGCTTTTCTGAAGGGGCAATGGCTATCGCACGGTGAAGATGTAACTCAGTCAGTGTACATGTTGAGTATTAGCTTTGTATTTATATAATACAGAGTAGTAACTAAATAAATACATGACCATGAGTTCTTTGAAATAGTTTTGGTCCGAGCCATCGCAGTCCTTATTCTACACCGTCATGATCAAATGGTTGTGGACAAATATCATGCCTCTTCTAATCAAGGAAAGCTGCAGAATATGTTATTTGGCGTGGCCTTAAACTCTCCTAAACTCTCACGATGACAAAGTTTATTTTTAGAAACGTATTACAAACGCAAGCGTTCAAATATACGCGCATACATTCACCCCTATGTCCCTATGGCGCACACACGCACACCGTACCCCTCTCAGCAACTCCCAAGCAACTCCTAAAAACTGAGCCAGCGGGTCTTGAGATTGACGAAGTCACCGCAGACGACTCGCTATCGATAGGAACGTCGCCTCCCACTAAACATCCTAAAAACCTGGTGTTTGAACTATGATGGGCTAGGGGTACAACTACCCTCCTAACCATCCAATCACGGGTTGGTTCGCCTCGTGATGACAAACCTGTGTAGAAAAAAAGAAAAAACTTGAAAAAAATCAGTGTAAAATCAATGTATAAGAGAATCTCGAATCGGGCTCTCTATACCGACTGTATGTTCGAAGGAACAGCCTGGACATGGTCTGGACAAAAAACCTGTACCCAACCTCACACCCAGCCCACCTGTCCGGGCTGTCCGGCACCCCTCATGCCCAACCCATATGTGAGGCGGCCTAGACACGTTCGCCACGTAGGAAAGGTCCAGTTGGCATAGCCTGTCCCTGCATATATCCCACCCCGTCCCGGCGTCCCCATTACCGGACCAAACCCTAGACCCTCTCACTCTGACTGTCCACTCCTCTCCCTGTCCCCTCACCTCCCGTCCCATCCGCTCCCCATTCCATCCAATGGCCAGCGACGACTGGGATGCCATCTCTGTGTTGGATCATGTGGCTCCATTGGAGTAGACCCCATCATCTACAGCGAAGAGGATCTCTCCCTACGCGTCGCTCTCGAGCGGTTAGACACACAGGGGGGAAGGGGTCAGGGTCGGTGACGGCGGCTAGCCAGGGGAAAATGCAACCGCTAGTCCACATCGTCGGGGCCATGCATATCTACCCACCGTCTTCGCGCCATCGCATATGCGGAGGTACGTGTCATCTAACTCCACTTTGTCAGCCCTAGTTGACCCGCTCGTCGGCCACGTTGGTACAAGCTCCACCTGGCTGGAGGATGATGTCGGATGGGGCCGGCGACTAGCGGATGCTTCCTATGATCCTTGACAAAAGGTGGAGTCCGAGGTGTGTAAACGGATAGTATGGCCATCTAGAGGGGGGGGGTGAATAGGTGCTACTTCAAAATTTCAATAATTTTTCGGTTTAGTGTTGACACAAAGGTAAATTCTCTAGATATGCAACTACGGTGAATTCACCTATATGGCCAGGGCTACACTAATAAAGATACAAACATGAAGTAAAGGTAAAGGATAGAAGGAAACAATATCGGAAGCACGTATCCGCCAGCGCCTATTTTGTTCCTCTACTCGAAACACTACCGGATCACCCGAGAGATTTGTCGATATGAGTCATCGACAATTGGCGCCGTCTGTGGGAACGGCAGGCGCTGGATCCACGACATCCCCGGCCTCATCTTCACTGAGGTTCAACTGGAGCATGGGATCCTCAGCTCCTTCGGAGCCAATCTGCTTCGGATCGTTCGTCTACATGCCCCACTCGCCGGAATCTCACCCGACGTTCGGCGGTCTCCAGGAGAGTGTCAACATGACGTTCAGCAACCTCCACTTCCGCGCCAGCAAGGAGGGAATCCTACGCTTCACAGAGAAACACCAAGAACCAGCCTAGCTTCACGGAGAAAGACCGGTGTTTCGGGGGGGGGGGAGAGAATCCGGTCTAGCACACCGGAGTCTCCGGTCAGGGAGACCAGAGTATCCGACCTAGAAACTCCAATTGGCTTAGAAATTTGCTCTTCTTTGCTATTTGTAAGCCATGCTTTCATGTTGGTATAACCTAACCATCTGTAGAAGTTGACACAAGGTTAAGTGATTAGCAGTGTTGTTATCTAACACTCAAAACAAAATAGGGAGAACACAAAATGTTCTTTCCGTTTGGGCATACAAACACCTACGAAATAGGGACAACTTTGTGGGTGTAACATCCCTGTTTTGCTAACAAAGGGTTGTGGTGTTGTGTTCATGGCATATCATGCATATAAAATTTAAATCAAGTTTGAATTGAATTTAATAAGATTTGACCAAAAACCACTTAAAGTGGTCACCCAAAATTTGAATTAAAAACATTTTCAAATTTGGCAAACCAAGTTATGGTTTTGTAGGAAATTATGTGAGCTTCCCAAAAATGATTTTTGCCAATTTTTATGTTTGCAAAAAGGCCCCCAAAACCTCTGTTTTCTGTTCTGTTCTAAAGGGAAAAGGACCTTGTTGTAATTTCCCAAAACTTTAGGGGGTTATTGTATTTCCGTTTTATTTCTTTCTGTTTCTTCTAGCTCTGGCCAGAAGGCAGAGCAGCTGCGTGGCCAAGCTTCCATGGCTGATTGCCACCTCCTGCTTCCACGGCTCCTCTGCGGATCGAGACGTCTAGGAGACGTCTGAATCAACCCTCCTCCCCGCAGAACCCCCTCCTCGCGTGGCCCTCCCTCTCTCTGCTCCTCTGCGTGAACCCGAAACCCTAACCTCCTGTGTCCGCCGGCCGCCGCTTGCCCCGCCGTCTCCGGCCATCTCCGTCCGAATTGAATCCACCACGAGGACCTCCGGAATCCCCTCTATCACCTCGAGCAAGCACACGACCCGGGATGCCCTGTACCGCGCAAATCGGGTGGTCTTCCCGAGCTCCGGCCGCCGCGGATTTCTCGACGCCGGCAACGATTCCGGCACCCTCCAGCGTCACCGACCGCTTCCCCGCCTTCCTGGTAATCTCGGGAGCACGTAGGTGCCCCCTCCTTCCTCCCTAGCCCTCCGAATCACCTTGCCGCCGTCATCCGTCTTCCGCCGCCGCGGTATGGTCGCCGCCGGCCAAGTCCGGCGACCTTTTGGTCACCCACCACCATCTACAAGTTCCCCTGGGCCTCGTGCAGCTCCCCTTTGCCGCCAATTTGGGTTTCCATCGCCGAATCGAGCGAATTGCAATCGATCTGTGAGATCGAGTTCATGTGACGTCACGGTTACGTCAGCATGACGTCACCGTGTTCTTTTAATTTTATTTAGGAATTGAATTAAATCCTGACACGTGGACCCCTCTGTTATCCAAAATTACAGAAAATTGTCTAATTTTAATAATTCAATAACTATTGTTTTATAATTCAGAAAAATATAAATAAGGTACCAAAATGTTGAGAAAATTATTCTCTACCCAAATATGTCATTCTCAGTCATGTTTGACAAAGTTCAAAAATGACCATTATTTAATGTTCTTTATTCATTTAAAAATAGAAAATAAGTTTTTATTCACTAAAATTAGAAAATTAAAAGTTATATACCAAAATGCTCAAAATGACAAATGCAACCTATTTATGATGTTTTTAACCTTATTTGAGCTTTTAAATTGCACTCACTTCCAGAATCGCCCGAAACCCCCCTCCGGGTCCATTTCGGGATAATAATTTCAGTAAAACTGCCTAACTGTCATACGAACCCTAGCAACCCATCGAACGTGTCTAGGGCTTTATTTCAATGCATTAATTTGCTCATGCATACATGTTTTGCATTGCATCGATGCCATGGTTGATTGTTCTCCTTTTCGGTGTTGTTTCCCCCTCGGTAGAACGTGACTCCGAAGAGAAGGCCAGCAGTCCAATGGCGAATACTTGGTCCTAACCGACAAGTCAAGCACTTATTCCTGAAGACTTTATCTGGTTTTCTTATAACCAAGGCAAGCATAACCTCTTATCTTCTCATATATGATTTCAAAGTGATTTGAATCTCGTACTTTGGATTCGGTTCCAAACTATTTGATGTCAGTAGATAGAGTTCTCCTATATACTGCATAACCTAGATATCCTGATCCACTTCACCTAGCAGCTATAGGTTTGTTTGTGCGCGCTCCGCTAAACCTTGTGAGTCTTGCTTAGCCATGCCTAGTTGATGATTCTGGTCAATGCGTGAATCTTCTATGTCAGGTGTTTATGGTTTGAATTACCTTTGATAACTTGACTAATCACGGCATGGATGTGAGGCCACAATGGGTTGTGGCGTTTTGTCCTGTTCATGCCCCTAGGAGCGAGTTCTCGCCTTCGAGCCAAGACTGAGCGTACAGCCACACGTGGGCCGGTGAACCCCGCCCGGCTGACTAACTTGTTTAACCTTATCCATGAGCCACGTAGTTTGAGATTTCCATCTGCGTGTGAGTCGGAAAATGTTTTGGAGAAAACTAGGTCGTGACAGGGACAAGTGATGGACGTACACGGATCTTGTTCCCGACTCACAGAACAGGTGCCGTCAGGAGGTGGCCAACTCCCTGTTGACGGGGTGGCCCTGTTTGGGTTGACTCATGGATAGGGTTCGACAAGGTAAAGGCCGGGAATCGACCACCCTCTGCCGGCACTTCCCGGACTAGTGCCAACCCGGTGGCACTAAGAGTCGGTTGGTACGTGTGGGTAAAGTTGTACACCCCTGCAGGGTTAAATCTTTTCGAAAAGCCATGTCTGCGGTTAAAGACGACTTGGTGACGGATTCTGTGATCATAGACCACTTAAACGGAATGATTAAAACTTGTTGATAATGAATGAAGGATGCCTCCTCGGAGATGCCGAGAGGGGTTACCTTGTAGCTTGAGATAGTGGAACAACTGGAGGAGGTGATCTTTGAAGCACGAGGTACTGAAATGATTTGGTGGACTAAAAGATGATGATATCAGTAGTTGAGTAGGTTTCTCATCTGTTTTCAAAATACTCTATGAGACGTGCTATTCCTTCCTCAACTTGGAAAACAAAGATGGCTTTACGCAAAATGACCTTCATAAAACCTTTCTGAAGATAGCAGATATATAATAGGTTAACTAAGTCTTGTTGAGTACCTCCCGTACTCAGGTTTGCTTAATTTTGGTTCAGGAGAAGATCTCACATCGGTGGTGATTCAACGTGGACATCGACGAGTAGTTTGGGGTTCCCAGGTAGCAGCCTGGAATCTATGGGCTGGGACGTCGCCTTATGTTGCGGCCTCTTAGGCCTTTTTGGTTCTTGTTGATTAGCAACATAATTTGCCTTCCGTTGTCTGATGTAATGTTGGGTCGTGTGACCTCTGCTTGTAAGCTATACTCTAGTAACACCTGTTTAATAAAGCTTCATGTTTAGAGTACTGCTTTGATCGGTTGTTGGTTTCGAGCTCATTGTTATACAGTTTTGGCTATGCCTGCATAGTTGTCGCAGTCGAGGGGTTGTGGAGCCGATGATCCATGTCCGAGCCCGCCTGTCGATTTGATCGGCCTGGGGCGAGGTAACCCCAGTAACCCTCGATTGTTGTTGCACTTTCTGGACACATAGCAGCTCTGTATAACTTTGGTCCCGTTCCTTCAGTTTCATCCGACTCGTGGACGCTTGGGTATGCATGATTGGTTATGACTAGCGTGGATACAAGGAGTAGTAGACCGGGGATCCGGACTACATGCCGATGAATCCGGTCTGCCTGCCGTTGTGTTGCGGCCGGGCTGGTAACCCTGAAGCCCTTGTGAGTCCATGGCTAGGAGCACATAACAGTATGTATATCTCTGGGTCCGGGGTCTGACAAGTCTTGGTATCAGAGCAGGACTGCGTGTAGGAAAACCTTACTGCTTGGTCGATGTTGAGTCTAGTGTTTGTGAAAACTATTTTGAAACTTCAAATGATTGTGAAAAACCTTCTTAGGATTCTTTTTACTCCTTACCTGGTATCACTCTAACTCTGGGTCACCTTACCTGTTTTGATTTGAAAAGGTTTTGTTATCTCTTCTAGTCATTCAAAACCTAGGTGCCTTCTCTGGCAAGGACGTCTTTTACCCAAGTTGACCTAGTTATGAGTTTCTAGAGTCGTGTGTGTTCTTTACTCCGTTGATTTATGTTCAACTGGGAGATTCCTTTCCATCCTACTCTCGCAAAGTTGTATAGATTCCACATTCTTACATGTTTCAAAGTTCTAAATCATGAACCTCGAGATCTGCTTTCCATCTCGAATGTATCTATTATCCTCTGCTCAAGTTCTTCCGGAGCTATCGTTGTCTTTTGAAAGATACCTCGTGATTGCTAACTGTGGTGTCCTTTGTGGCACTCCTATAGTAGTTACTCCTTTCATTGTGTTTTTACCTTGGACTTGAACCGAAGGTCCCGGAATGTGCTGAATTGCGGTGGGTTCGATCGTGTGGTTTCTTAACCATGTGATGCTCACGCTATCAGTACAGGATGCTGACCTTTAACCCAAGTTCTGTTCCTTTGGATCCTGAGGAATCCGTTCTACCTCAGGATGGCTAGGTAATCTCAGCTCCCATAGCCATAGGTTTTCTCTAGGAATCAAAAGGATCACGACAAGAGTGTTCTAATGATTCTCATATCTTTGTTCGTGGTTCAGCTATGCTAACCTTTTGGCATGGGTTCTACACGTGAGTATCACCCTGTGCATTCCACATGATCTCTGGATTCTCCGGAGCATGTTCCTACCTTCCAGTTGCACTCAAATATCCATCTGTTGTTTTGAAACCAAGTTATATAGGAGTGTTGGATTCTTCCAATGCAATTGCTCCTATTATCCGTTAGAACGTTCCACTTTGGGATGTCAGGAGAAACAAACTCCAGTACCTTGTTCATCTTAAGAACCAGGTCAAAGTTTTGTAATCCACAGAATAAAGAAGTTTCATTAGCTTCTGTTCTGTTCTACCTTCGAGTATCACACTCTTTGGCATCAAGAGGTCGTGTTAAGTTTCATGGCCTTAATGATGAAGTGATGCTCCTACACATCCTCACCCCTTCCTCCAAGCTTGAGTGCTTGAGAATGATGGGTGTGCATTGATGTGTGTATCAGGTATTCCTAGCAATTTCTAGTGCTTCGAAAAATCTAAGAAACATCTGTATCCTCCTTAGCACTATTGGTCACCCGGTCTCTGTTGAAGTAGTCCGTGTTATCAAATCCGTTTGTTCTGATGCACCTTATTGATCAGAGAGTTAGGTTTATGCCAAAGCTCTCCAGACCATATCGGTTGCTTTGAAAAGCATGCCTCCTTTCGATTTCTAAGACATACCGGTGAGTTGTGATATTCTGGTTGTCTCTCTAGAAGTATCACCAGGTGGTTACCTGACCGGGATGTCTAAACAAGGGGTAGTTTGAACTACTCTTTTCTCCAAGAAAACTCCGCTGGACACCCTGGACAAGTAGGTTGAGCTTAAACAACAACTTGGAGAGTTGAAAGACAAGAGCTCCGCCTAACTTGATCCTCTGTTAAGGGATGTCTAGTTTCCTTTGTGTTGAAGCAAGATAGTATCTCCGTAGTGGACATGCTATAATTTCCACCTTGGTTTGAATTGGGCTATCGTCAAATCGAGAAAAGATCCAAGGACTATCTCGATGGTGTTTCCACTCATGGTATTTTACCCGAGTACACCTCATGTCCTTTGGTCTGACCAATGTATTGCCTTGTTCATATATCATATGAATCCCTCCTCTTGGAGTGTTTTGATAAGGGTGTTGTCAAGCCCATCGATGACATTCCTATTTTCTCAAGTTGCAAGAGGTTCATGTGGAACAAACGGCAACAATATTGGAAACTTTCGAGAACCATCTTTGTGTCATCACGAAGTTGGGTTCTAGATGTTCGAAGTAACCTACTCCGGTTAATGTGCATATGGTGAAAGTTGTCGCCAGGGATCCGAGTAAAGTTTTCTTGTTCCCTCGGGAATATCTCAAGTCAGTTATGCATGTGTGGACTATTCCCGAGATGGTTGGTTGTTACCTCCATTTACTTGAACAAGTTTGCATCCACACTAAGCCACTGACTGATTGTTCGTGAAAGAGAAGAAGTCTATGATCTTCGATATCTTTGTAATCATCTTTCTCACAAGGACTCCGATGTGTTTTGTTGCAACTAAACCATGTAGGTGCAACCGTCTTTCGCAAGTTGCTAATACATGAGTTTTGCAATCTCGCTCATCTTCTTGAGCGTGGCATCATAGTCCATATCTTGAGAATCCAGCATATGTACCTCAATTGTAACCGATGCAATCTCTTAGATCAAACATACCGAGTCTAAGTTACCAACCCTCTAACCAGAGCTGAATCTCAAGCAGCAATGATGGTTGGTGTTTTCTCAAGGGTATTGAATTAGGTCCTTCTGAAAACCCGGCATGGTTGATGTGGTGGCTGACACAATTAGCCGGAAGACCTAATGTCATATCTCTTCGAATCCGTAAGAACAACCACTTTCCGTGAGAATTCTTGTGTGGCTCATTCTCACAAGTTTCCCTCCCCTTTCTTCCGAACCGAAGTTCAAATTTCACTTGTTCACCTATATAAGGCTTGTGTAAGCCTGATATTGGTATCCAGAACATCCAGGAGAACCTGGAAGTTGATTCTTCCAATATCTCTCTGTTGAACCTCCAAAACCTTCGTCTTAATGGAAACAAGTTCATCGTGAGAACCATCTCGTGGTGTTTCGTAACCGCCGTTGACCAGTTTCCTTTTTCAAGTGGTTTATACTTGAAGTTCCGTTCATCTCACACATTGTGTGAATTTGTCAGTTACTTCAGCCATGGGATCTTAACCATGTGGTAAACGTATTGCTACGTCCAATCCACAATAGGAAAACGATTCCTTATCCCTTCCGGTATTCTAATCCCCGTTGGCCAACCATCCTTATGGTGTGACCAAGAATTATCCTTCACTACGGTGTTCCATCATCCTTTGGTTACTCATCCTCCGTTGAGAAGTAACATCATGATCTTTGACAAAGATCTCGACAAAACTTGACGGAATGAAAGTTCCTTCATCTTCCGTGTCCATTCCGAAAAGTGAACATGATTTCGTATCAAACCTTTATCCTGAATGCATGATTCCAGCGTGTATCATGTTCTTCCTCGTCCATGGGTATTACTTGGTGATATTCAAGACCATCCTTCCTCTTCCGGTATTCTGTTTGAAGAATCCTTCATGTCAAAAGTTGTTCAACTTTTCTTTTCCAAAAGGATTTAAAGTCTTGTGCAAAGCTCATATTCCAAATCCTTTCAAGAACCATCGTCTGTAAACTTGAAACCATCTTTTATTCACTCCGTTACCTTGATGTGTTTCATGCCTGTTAACTCAACAGTTCTTTGTGAACATTTATGTCTTGAGTTAGCCATAAAATACTCGATCTTCGTGAAGATCATTTCCTAAGAGTTTTCCCTCTTACCTAAGGTGTAGCCGCTGGATATCCTTGCAAGTGCTACGGATCAACATCTTCGAGAAGAGAACCGTAAGGTTCGAGAAGATCGTACAAAACCGGTGTTCCTCCTTTCTTCTCCTTCGGGAATCTCGGGACGAGATTCTTGTAAGGGGGGTAGATTTGTAACATCCCTGTTTTGCTAACAAAGGGTTGTGGTGTTGTGTTCATGGCATATCATGCATATAAAATTTAAATCAAGTTTGAATTGAATTTAATAAGATTTGACCAAAAACCACTTAAAGTGGTTACCCAAAATTTGAATTAAAAACATTTTCAAATTTGGCAAACCAAGTTATGGTTTTGTTGGAAATTATGTGAGCTTCCCAAAAATGATTTTTGCCAATTTTTATGTTTGCAAAAAGGCCCCCAAAACCTCTGTTTTCTGTTCTGTTCTAAAGGGAAAAGGACCTTGTTGTAATTTCCCAAAACTTTAGGGGGTTATTGTATTTCCGTTTTATTCCTTTCTGTTTCTTCTAGCTCTGGCCAGAAGGCAGAGCAGCTGCGTGGCCAAGCTTCCATGGCTGATTGCCACCTCCTGCTTCCACGGCTCCTCTGCGGATCGAGACGTCTAGGAGACGTCTGAATCAACCCTCCTCCCCGCAGAACCCCCTCCTCGCGTGGCCCTCCCTCTCTCTGCTCCTCTGCGTGAACCCGAAACCCTAACCTCCTGTGTCCGCCGGCCGCCGCTTGCCCCGCCGTCTCCGGCCATCTCCGTCCGAATTGAATCCACCACGAGGACCTCCGGAATCCCCTCTATCACCTCGAGCAAGCACACGACCCGGGATGCCCTGTACCGCGCAAATCGGGTGGTCTTCCCGAGCTCCGGCCGCCGCGGATTTCTCGACGCCGGCAACGATTCCGGCACCCTCCAGCGTCACCGACCGCTTCCCCGCCTTCTTGGTAATCTCGGGAGCACGTAGGTGCCCCCTCCTTCCTCCCTAGCCCTCCGAATCACCTTGCCGCCGTCATCCGTCTTCCGCCGCCGAGGTATGGTCGCCGCCGGCCAAGTCCGGCGACCTTTTGGTCACCCACCACCATCTACAAGTTCCCCTGGACCTCGTGCAGCTCCCCTTTGCCGCCAATTTGGGTTTCCATCGCCGAATCGAGCGAATTGCAATCGATCTGTGAGATCGAGTTCATGTGACGTCACGGTTACGTCAGCATGACGTCACCGTGTTCTTTTAATTTTATTTAGGAATTGAATTAAATCCTGACACGTGGACCCCTCTATTATTCAAAATTACAGAAAATTGTCTAATTTTAATAATTCAATAACTATTGTTTTATAATTCAGAAAAATATAAATAAGGTACCAAAATGTTGAGAAAATTATTCTCTACCCAAATATGTCATTTTCAGTCATGTTTGACAAAGTTCAAAAATGACCATTATTTAATGTTCTTTATTCATTTAAAAATAGAAAATAAGTTTTTATTCACTAAAATTAGAAAATTAAAAGTTATATACCAAAATGCTCAAAATGACAAATGCAACCTATTTATGATGTTTTTAACCTTATTTGAGCTTTTAAAATTGCACTCACTTCCAGAATCGCCCGAAACCCCCTCCGGGGTCCATTTCGGGATAATTTCAGTAAAACTGCCTAACTGTCATACGAACCCTAGCAACCCATCGAACGTGTCTAGGGCTTTATTTCAATGCATTAATTTGCTCATGCATACATGTTGTGCATTGCATCGATGCCATGGTTGATTGTTCTCCTTTTCGGTGTTGTTTCCCCCTCGGTAGAACGTGACTCCGAAGAGAAGGCCAGCAGACAATGGCGAATACTTGATCCTAACCGACAAGTCAAGCACTTATTCCTGAAGACTTTATCTGGTTTTCTTATAACCAAGGCAAGAATAATCTCTTATCTGCTCATATATGATTTCAAAGTGATTTGAATCTCGTACTTTGCATTCGGTTCCAAACTATTTGATGTCAGTAGATAGAGTTCTCCTATATACTGCATAACCTAGATATCCTGATCCACTTCACCTAGCAGCTATAGGTTTGTTTGTGCGTGCTCTGGTAAACCTTGTGAGTCTTGCTTAGCCATGCCTAGTTGATGATTCTGGTCAATGCGTGAATCTTCTATGTCAGGTGTTTATGGTTTGAATTACCTTTGATAACTTGACTAATCACGGCATGGATGTGAGGCCACAATGGGTTGTGGCGTTTTGTCCTGTTCATGCCCCTAGGAGCGAGTTCTCGCCTTCGAGCCAAGACTGAGCGTACAGCCACACGTGGGCCGATGAACCCCGGCTGACTAACTTGTTTAACCTTATCCATGAGCCACGTAGTTTGAGATTTCCATCTGCGTGTGAGTCGGAAAATGTTTTGGAGAAAACTAGGTCGTGACAGGGACAAGTGATGGACGTACACGGATCTTGTTCCCGACTCACAGAACAGGTGCCGTCAGGAGGTGGCCAACTCCCTGTTGACGGGGTGGCCCTGTTTGGGTTGACTCATGGATAGGGTTCGACAAGGTAAAGGCCGGGAATCGACCACCCTCTGCCGGCACTTCCCGGACTAGTGCCAACCCGGTGGCACTAAGAGTCGGTTGGTACGTGTGGGTAAAGTTGTACACCCCTGCAGGGTTAAATCTTTTCGAAAAGCCGTGTCTGCGGTTAAAGACGACTTGGTGACGGATTCTGTGATCATAGACAACTTAAACGGAATGATTAAAACTTGTTGATAATGAATGAAGGATGCCTCCTCGGAGATGCCGAGAGGGGTTACCTTGTAGCTTGAGATAGTGGAACAACTGGAGGAGGTGATCTTTGAAGCACGAGGTACTGAAATGATTTGGTGGATTAAAAGATGATGATATCAGTAGTTGAGTAGGTTTCTCATCTGTTTTCAAAATACTCTATGAGACGTGCTATTCCTTCCTCAACTTGGAAAACAAAGATGGCTTTACGCAAAATGACCTTCATAAAACCTTTCTGAAGATAGCAGATATATAATAGGTTAACTAAGTCTTGTTGAGTATCTCCCGTACTCAGGTTTGCTTAATTTTGGTTCAGGAGAAGATCTCACATCGGTGGTGATTCAACGTGGACATCGACGAGTAGTTTGGGGTTCCCAGGTAGCAGCCTGGAATCTATGGGTTGGGACGTCGCCTTATGTTGTGGCCTCTTAGGCCTTTTCGGTTCTTGTTGATTAGCAACATAATTTGCCTTCCGTTGTCTGATGTAATGTTGGGTCGTGTGACCTCTGCTTGTAAGCTATACTCTAGTAACACCTGTTTAATAAAGCTTCATGTTTAGAGTACTGCTTTGATCGGTTGTTGGTTTCGAGCTCATTGTTATACAGTTTTGGCTATGCCTGCATAGTTGTCGCAGTCGAGGGGTTATGGAGCCGATGATCCATGTCCGAGCCCGCCTGTCGATTTGATCGGCCTGGGGCGAGGTAACCCCAGTAACCCTCGATTGTTGTTGCACTTTCTGGACACATAGCAGCTCTGTATAACTTTGGTCCCGTTCCTTCAGTTTCATCCGACTCGTGGACGCTTGGGTATGCATGATTGGTTATGACTAGCGTGGATACAAGGAGTAGTAGACCGGGGATCCGGACTACGTGCCGATGAATCCGGTCTGCCTGCCGTTTTTTGTTGCGGCCGGGGCTGGTAACCCTGAAGCCCTTGTGAGTCCATGGCTAGGAGCACATAACAGTATGTATATCTCTGGGTCCAGGGTCTGACAGTGGGGGCGCATGAACTTTTGGCTAGCCCCAAACCGATACCGCCGAAGGTTCTCAACAAGTCTATGGCTTCCGTCGGGATGGAATTCCGGCGCCACTGCTGTGAAAATGGGTACCCTCGCCATGTTTAAGTGGGATACAAAGAATAATGCAGCTGTGGCAAGCCTCGCCAATGAGCAGCCCATGTCATTATTATCCTCGCAGCTCCGCGCTCCTCCAGCGATGACGGCATCTTCGACGACAATGGCAGCTCCTCCTGTGATATGTAAGCATTCTTCGAGAAGTGTTACGACCCGCTAGACATGCCAGGGGAAGGGCAAGGCTCGACAGTGAGATACTCTCAGGTCTGTCTATGTTAATATTTTCTTTATTCTAGCTGAACATGTCTGTGTCTTTTGCTGAACTTATCTGCATGTTTAATCTGCTTTGTCTGGTTCTTAACAACCATATGGAAAAAATCCCCACGCGTCATCCCCCGTGTGGACGTTTTGGGCGAAAAAAAACCTAGCCGCCGCAGTCCCACCCTTCCTTCCCCCTTCCCTCCCATCGTCGTTGGCGTTCACCACCGGACAAGGCCTGTGTTGGTGCCAACAGCGGTGGGGGGATCTCCTCCCTCTCGTGGATCGCGGTGGACGCGGGCTTCTTCAGTGCACGTGGGAGCGGCCTTCGCTCCGGGCTGCGATGGCGAGGCGGCTGGCCTCCCGACGGTGGTGTCTTGTGTAGTGTGGCAGTGGGAATCGCCGGTGGGAGGTGGTAGTTTGGCCGGGCCTCTGGGCACAAAGGTGCGGATTGGGTCTTCATCCAGCAGATTGAAGGCACGGGATCATCCTGGAGGTCCTTCTCTTGGGCAGACCGGCTACCTGGGGCTGCGGTCTAGGCCGCTGGGCTGCTACACTGGTGGTGTGGTGGCATGGGCTCGATCCCGGCAAGGTGCTGCTGGGGTTGGCTTCGGCTGTCCCAGGGTCCCTTGAACGGATAGTAAGGGCACCTAGAGGGGGGTGAATAGGTGCTACGACCAATTTTAATTTTTTTTCAAGATTAGGCTTGACACAAAGGTAAATTCTCTAGATAATGCAACTACGGTGAATTTACCTATATGACAAGAACAACAATAAATGCAATACAAACACAAGTAAAGGATAAGGGAACGAGATAACCGATAGGAAGCACGCGGAGACACGATTTATTCCCAAGTTCCTCCTTGTTAAGGGAGTACGTCTCGTTGAAGGGGTGTGAGCTTCGCCACAAAGGCCTACTCAACGCAACAAAGGCCTCACCCTATTCTCCGATGAACCCCTCCACAAAGGCCTAGTCCTCCTTCCACTATTGATCCCCTTTTGAGGCGGGAATCGAGTCCTTTACAAAAGATTTTGAGGCACACACCCACAACCAAATTGGGGGGCTCCCAACAATCACAAGAATCGCCAAGAGAGACAAGATGTCTAGGTTCTCCACAAGAGGAACCCCTAGACTAGTTTCCCTCAAGCAAATGAGGGGGGAAATGAAATCGTGTTGGTGAAGACGTAGATCGGGGCCTTCTCCTTCAATCCTTCGAGGATCAACACTTTTGGATGTAGGGATTGGGAGATCTAGCAAGGTTGGTGAGCTCTAGCAATGGTGAGATCTATTCTCGACGAGCTAGATGGAGGTAGGTGGTGGAGAGGGGGTATTTATACCCCTCATAACTTTTAGAGCCGTTGGAGACCTTTTCTGCCAAAGTCACACCACAGACTCCGGTGTAAGTCCGGAGACTCCGGTCTGAGAAATTCGTGCAGCCTCTATACCAGAGACTCTGAAAAAAATCCGGCCTGTCTCCGGTGTGGCTCCAGCGGGTGACACCACACCTCCAACACTGCTTTTTTCTTGGGAAACCATAATTCCGGAGACTCCGGTGCGCCATACCGGAGACTCCGGTCTACACTTTGATTGGCCTTCTCTCCATCGCGCAGACCCTGTCTGTGGTTCATCAAACGACACAAGTGCAAGTAGGTCCGGAGACTTCGGTGTATCTCCGGCAAATCTCCAGACAGAGTCCAGCGGGGTGACACCAGAAGTGCAGCACGATTTCTTCTCATAAATACACCCACACTAGAGACTCCGGCGTATCTCTGGTAAGTCTCTGGAGTGATTCCAGCGGGTGACACCAGACTCACATCACAGGATTGATCCACGAGAAAGCTCCATACCGGAGACTCCGGTCTAGGAGACCGGAGACTCCGTCTTGGAATTAAATTCCAGCAGAAGTATCACATTTGATCTTTGTCCTTTTTGATACTCACTACCACCATATCAAATATTATCATTAGACCCTGAAAAACATCAACACACTTAAGATAATGGTGTTAACAAATATCCAAAACAAGATGATTTAAGTGCATTTTCACTTTCAATCTCCCCCTTTTTGGTGTTTGATGACACCACACATATTTGCAATGAGTATCACAACTGGGCTATGTTTATAAAAAATAGACGGGCTCTCGAACAACTAAGTCGTGAGCTCCCCCTATGTTTTACAAACAATGCCCTCTAGCACAACTAATAAATACATGCATAAGTGAGAAATGTAAAGCAACAATAAGCACAATAATAAGATAGATAGCTTCACCACTTAGTCTCACCACACATAGATTTAAGGTCCACTAGGAAATGGAATGAAATCAACTATGATAACGGGAACACAAGCCATAAAAGCAAATCAAGTCCAAAGACTTGTGTTCCGAAGCAAATAAACTCAAACCAAAGCAACCCTTGCAAATCCCCGAGAAGTCTATAGCTACTTCTCCCCCTTTGGCATCGAGACACCAAAAAGGGCAAAGAGAAACTACACGCAACCCAAAGAATCAGTCATCCTCATTGTAGTCCTCGTCATCTCCATCATCATTCTTGTTCGTGCCTTCTACCTCCTCATCCTCATCTTCTTCTTCATACTCCTCTTCATCCTATTATTCCTCAGTATGGTCCTCTTCCTCAGTCATAGGAGCCTTTCCACGGTTGGTAGAAGAGGAAGGAGCCGAAGTGACCTCCTCAAAATCACCCCACAGGAAGTTGTGGGTGTTCCAGTTCTCATAGGACTGGGTCAAAGACTCGGTAGGAGGGTCACTAAGAGGAGGAGTAGCCCCAATACCAGTATGGTCCTAGAGCTTAGAGACCATCTTCCTCAAATGACGCCTATCCTTATAGGCCTCATGGTTCTCCTTGTGGACAGCTATCGTCATGCAAAGAATGTTACGCTGAAACCAAGAAAGCTTCATCATATCATCTTGAGCTTCTTCCTTGCTAGAGCGGCGAGAGGGAGGATCCGCATTCTTCCTCTTAGACCTTGGAGAAGCACCCTCAGCACCATCGATGGGAGTGTCCTCATCAGATAAGTGAGATGTGACCACCTGAAGAGAGAAAACTGAATGCACAGTCTCACAGTCCAGACCCGGGCACTCATAAAGAATGAGCCTCACCACATAGGGAGCATAAACAGGTGAAAGTGCACTAGGGTCAACTAGAGGGGGGTGAATAGGTGACCTAAAATTTTAATTATTTTTCACTTTTAGTGGGGGCTTTGGGAAAGTAAAAGCTTGGTTATCTAGATGTGCAACTAAGTGAACACCCTAAGTGACAAGCAACGAGTAGCAACGGAAATAAAGGTACGGCACAAGATAACAACAAGTGAAAAACACGGAGACAAGGATATGTTTCCCGTAGTTCCTTCTCGAAAGAAGTACGTCTACGTTGGAGAGGTGGGGAGCCACCTAGGCGCTCCTCAATAGCACGGATGTGCACACCTTATTCTCCTTGAGCTTCTCCGGTGAGGGAGATTCTCGTTTCCACTATGAGGTCGACTTGAAGGCGTTGACCAAACCTTTACAAGGGGTCGAGGCTACTCCACAAGTGAGATGGAGGCTCTCAACAATCGGAAGCTTCTTGCTACAAGGTGGAAGCTACAAGCACTAGGGTTTCCCTTGGATGACAAGGCAACCAAGAGATTACAAGATCCCAAGAGTTATGGTGTGGGAACACACTTTTTGGCTTGGTGGAAAGGTAGATCTAGTCCTCCTCCATGAGATCCTTGAAGGGCATCGAGTTTGGTTGGAGGAGGAGGGAGATCGGGGCGTTTTGAGCTCTACAACAATGGAGGAGAGAGAGGAATGGACGAGCTTCCTATCTAGAGGAAGAAGACAGCTATTTATAGGCTCCACCAAATTCTGACCATTGCAGTCTGCCAGGGCCGGAATATTCCGGTGTTAGCACCGGAAATTTCCGGTCTGACCTGGCCGGAATTTTGAATAGTCCGGGGGGCGGATCTTTGAAATATCCGGGGGCGGAAATTTACGCCCCAACATTCCGCCCCCATCTTTGCGCGCGGGCACCAGTACATGATGAAAAACTGCTAAGGACCAGAGGCCGGATTTTTGAATAATCCGGGCCCGGAATTTTCCGGGCAATATTCCGCCACCATCTCTGTGCGCGGGCATCTGAGGAAACTCCAATTTCTGCTAAGTACCAGAGGGACGGATATTTGCACCGGAAATTTCCGGGGCAAATTTCCGCCCCAGCTTCTGTGCGCGGGCAGTGGGAGAAAAACTTGATCGTTTTGAAGATGCCAGAAAGGCCGGAATATTCCGGTGCCAGAGCCGGATATTCCGCCCCATAAGCACCGGAATTTCCGGTGTAGTCACTGAAAAATCCGGTGGCAATAATTCAAGAATGCAGAACTCCTCTTTGATCTTTTTATAAGAGTATATCAATAATCATCTGAGAGATCAGCTGCATAGACTAAAACAACATTGTTAGATAGTTGATACCCGCGTTGTTATCATCACCAAAATCATTAGAGGGATCATGAGCTTTCAATCTCCCCCTTTTTGGTGAGTGATGACAACATGGGTATTTGCAAGGGAAAAAAACTAACAATGCATGATATGAAAAGTAGAACACCACAGATAGCATATATAGGAGACATGCCTCCTAATAATAATAGTTCACACAAGCAAACCAACGAAGTTCGAAAAGACGCACGAAACGATAAAAGGGGCAACAAAGAATGAAACCCACCCTAGCAAATCCCCGCGATCATCTAGATCTTCTCCCCCTTTGGCATCAGGACACCAAAAAGAGAAAAGAGAATGCTACGTCCCATAGAGCAAACTATAGGCATGTGTGTCGTCTTCTTCTTCCTCCTCCTCACTAGCAGATGCAATGTCCTCATCATCATCCACTCCGAGATCCCAGTCAACGTCGCGATTGTTCCAATTCTTGTATGGAATCCTGTCAGGAGGAGGAGTTGGCACATTGGGAACCTTGAGGGCACTCATGATGGTGCGCTGGTTCTCCAGGATGTTGCGGCGCTCAACATAGGCATTATAGTTCTCCTTGTGGATGCACACATTCATGCACATCACCTTCTCAATAGCACGAACAAGCCATGAGCGCTTCTTGGTGCCAGGGGGAGGAGGACGCATGCGAGGATCACGGTGACCCTGACCTGTGGCACCAACATCATGTGCAGCCTGCTGAGTGTGGGCGGCCTTCTTGTACAGAGTGACATCCTTGTGCTCCTCACAGTCCAGCTCTAGGTCCTCACGGAGTTCAGAGGGATAACGAGACTTGATGAGCTTCATGATGTAATCAGCATACGGGGGCACTTTGCGGTGGAAGAGAGCAAAGTGGATCTCATTGAAGATGAAATCCATCACATCAATTTTGTGGGCCTCCGTGTCAGTCATGTCACCCTTAGTGAAAGTCAGGTAGGCGTGGTACGTGAGGTTGACCAAGCCACCACGAATAGCATCATTATTGCCCGCACTCGGGGCAATAGTCTCCCTGAACATACGCAGCAGGATGTCATAGATGGGAAAGAGTCCTTTTGCCGAGCCAATCACACCAGTAGAACCATACAGCTCAGCCAGTCTGTTCTTCTCATACTCCGTCCCGTGAACATGCATGCGATGACCCTGAGGAGTGTTAAGACCAGCAAAGGGGATACCCGAGCTCGCAGCAAATCATGAAAGTTGGCGGTGAGCAAATGAGGGCCAGACATCCAAGACATCCCAATATCCTCAGACTCATCAAAGACCAGTGTGGAGAAGAACTGCTGGATGAAAGTGACATTGTAGGAGCATTTGGTCTCCATGAGGTGACGCAGACCAAGAAGTTCAGCCAGCTGGACGGAGTTGTTGAAGTAGGCCGGATTGGCAGCCAGATGAGCAAAGTTAATAAACTTCATGGGACACACTTGCTTGCTCATCATAGTGTACACTTTCTTGAATAGGGTCTCCTGATCTACGTGCCAGAAGAAAGAATCGATGGTGGGGTCTTGAGGACCCTCTGTGTACCAGGCCTTGGCCCTCCATGCCTTAAACTCAGTGATGGACATGGTGGCCAAGTTCAGAGCTGACTTCCCTTGCTGCTTGCCAGCTTTGCGAGCAGCCCTGGACGCGTCACGTTGACGCTCATATTCTCTCTCAGCATCCCTCGCACGCCGGCGAGTCTCATTCTCATCAACAAGAGTCCCCTCAGCATCTTCCCTCAGGTGACGGAGTCGCTTGCGTGAGCTAGTCAACTTGGCAGGCCTAGAGCTTGAACCATCTGCGAGAAAAGCAGGGAAAAAATGCAAAGAAAAACAAACAAAAAGAGCATCAACAACGGGGGCTCACGACTCGTAGAAATGGAAACAATAGATCTCAGTTCGAGATTCAGTGCAGGCCGGAAATTCCGGCATCTGGTGCGGAAATTCCGGGGGCCGGATATTCCGGCCACAGGTGAAATTTTCGGGGGGGGGGGGCGGAAATTCCGGTCCTGGGCGGAAATTTCCGGCCTTCGGAATTTTCGAAACCAGATCTAAATCTGGGGCCTGAAGTGAATCTAAAACAACGAAAGTGTGCAATGAGAAGAATCCTAGGGGATAGATGACACTAGTATGTGATGTTCTTCTCAAAAACACAAGGAATATCAACGAACATGAGACCAAATCAACTAATAACCCGAGATTGCGGAGAAAACGAAGCACATACCGGGATCCATGAGGGAGGAAAGGATGTGCGGTCTCTTGATCCGCAAAGGGAAATTAGAGGATGAGGAGGGGAGGCAAAAGGGCCTCCCGGAGGTCTCGGAGGCGGCGGCTCCGTCTGGAGGCGGAGTGGAGGCGAAGGGAGGGAGAGCAATCTAGAACTGTCCCCTCCCGTCGCGTTTATATAGCCCCAGCCAAGCACACCAGATTATTCCGGTATTAAGGCCAGAATATTCCGGGGGCCGGAGATTTAGGCCGGAATATTCCGCCCAAATATCCGGTGTGCCTTCTGTGAGCGGGCATGCTGGATATTTGGGTGAATATTCGAGTCAATCTCGAACCCCGGAAATTTCCGGGGCTTAAGGCACAGAATATTCCAGGCCGCCGGATATTTGCCCCGGAAATTTCCGCTCAAATTTCTAGGGTGCCTTCTGTGAGCGGGCACTCTGGAATTGAGGAAAATTTCTGGGGAAAATGTCTGGGGGCCGGAATTTTCCGGGGCCTAGACCGGAATTTCCGGGGTTCCCATGCCTTCCGAGAATTTGTGGAAGATGGAACAAGACGTGAGCCTCCAAAATTAGAACCAAAGACAACAAACACACAAACACGAACGAAAAATCAAGCAACACAATTACAAGGAAAAGTTGGTGGCCGAAGCCACCGTGTTTGAGTGATACCAAGGAGTCGCGAAGATGTATCTTGGACTCAAAAGTATGACTCGTGTTTTAAGCACAGTAAGTCACGAAATGACTAGATATGCATGACGCTTTGGTTGTTTTGTGCATGATAGGTGGAGTGTTGGTTCATGAGTTTGTGTGTAAGCCAAGATAACTCGAACGAGAATGTTGACTTATTTCCTTTGTGAACCGAATTCCCCGAGTCTACAAACAAGGGGACATGATCGGATCCTGTCCTGGCCAAAGCCTGAACCGAAACAAGCGGAAATTTCTGTTCCCATTCAACACTTGCTAATACACGATCTAACTTCTCATAAGTAGTTACTTCTCGTCTAATAACCCAAGTGTATTGTCTTCCATACATCTCTAACTCTTTGAGATCTAGGCTCTCGATAATGGCATTAAAAATAGATGGCGAACGTGTATTAAAATTATCACTACTCTCTTCAGTTGGTCTCCTCATAATGTTAAAATCTCCACTTACCAAAATAGGACGAGTCTCACTATCACAAATACGTACCAGTTCAGACAGAAAAACTGGTTTTTTGTCATCTTGAGCAGCCACATAGACTACTACCAAATCCCAAAGGAAACTATCATCCTTCGTGCGTAGATGGAATTTAACAGAAAAAACCCCCGCAACAACATTCTGAACAGTCAGAATGGCATTGTTGAACCCAACTAGTATCCCTCCTGATCTCCCCTGAGGTGGTAGACAATACCAACAAAAATCACGCCCCCCCGCCAAATGAGATAATAATCGTTGTTCGAAACTAGACCTACCAGTTTCCAAGATAGCAACGAAATCCAGCTGCAGCTCTCTAACCATCTCATTGACAGTTAAATGCTTAGCAGTATCCCCAAACCCATCAGAGTTCCAAAAAACCCCTTTCATTGCTCTTAATTACTGTGACTAATAGGCTTTAATCTAGTACTCCTTCTTTTAGGTTTCGAGGATGCACTGCGCTTCTTTCTACGGGATCGTGTGGCCTTCACATAATGTGACAAAGTCTCCAAATCCCCCAAGCCCTCATCCTCTACTTCATGAGCTTCCTCATCCAGTGATGAAGGCATCCGCTCCAATAACCCATTAGACTCATTATTAAGATTATTTTCTAGAAAGACCAATTGTCTAGATGTTTCTAAATTTTTAATAGAAGTGACATTATCATGAATTTCCGATTTATTAGAGCCCAAAGACACCCCTAGTCTAGATGCGAAATCAACAATATGATCATTAGGCATTAACGTAAAGGAGCGCGGTAAAGTACCTGAGAAATTGACATCTCGTTGCGCCGCAAGCCGTGCAGCTCCCTCCGAGATGGGCATATCGGTGTCAGGTTGAGCTCGCAGCCTCGCACTTGATCGAAGACCCGCACTCCCTGGTTCCATGATCCCACCAAACGCCACGACCTCCTCCTTCGAAGGTGCCACTTGCTTAGGCCTCAGTGTACTCACAGTGACATCTCCATGCGTCACACCCCCATCAGGCACCATCATCACAGCTGACTCGCTCTGCACACATGCTACAGCCAGCATTCGTTTAGTCTCAGACACCGGAATAGTGGGTATCCGCACAGATAATGTTGGCGCCGAGCTGATCACCCTAGCTGATCCAAACTCTTCATGATTCACATCCCCCTGCTTCACTTGCATGATAGGATCACACGGCATCGACCCCTCCATCCCATCTACGTGAGAAGACCCAGCACTTGCACACGGCAGCGACGGCAGGGAGCTGGCCGATTTTGGCGTCACGGCAGACGCATCGCGCGGCACCGCAGCGGCCCACGGCAGAGAAACAGGCGAAACATGCTGCCGGGCAGCTGAATCGCTAGCAGAACAAGCCCCCGGCAGAGATTTCGCTGCTGCCGGTGTCAATGGTGAACCCGACAGCAAAGGAACAGACGGTTGTCGATTCGCGGACGGTAAACATGTTGCAGCTCTCACTTCCGTGTCCATCATACCACGGTCGGACTCAGACTGACCGACAAATGAACCATCTACAGACCCCTCTGTTGCATTGTCCTTCGTTTGCACAAAAATTGCCCACAACTCATCACGAGCACGTTGAAAAGATTTCAGGACCAAGGGGGAAAACATCACCCCGGTTTTTCTTGCAGCAGCACCACCTGGGCCATGAGAACTAGTGTTCTGAGTGTCCATCATAGGCTCATCAGCCTTACTCTCATTAGCATTCGAATTATTAAGTGAAGTTTTGGCTAATGCATCGGTGAAATCATCAAGAATTCCATCATCGTCGTCTTTCTCCACGTTAGGCTCAGTCATCTCCACATCCTCCTCTACCGAGATATCTTCTCCCTCCACTTCAAAGGTGAGCTCATAGATACCATCATGGATGAACATGGGATAACTGTGAGGGATCTTCGTTTAGTCTAGGTAGCCCACCCTAATTCGTAGGACACCATGTGTCCTAGTATAGGCCATGTCTACCTTGGATGTCTTACCAAGCATAAACCCAATCGACCAGAGAGCCAAAAAATCCTCCATACGATCTTCAGGGATACCGGAAACACGAACCCAAAACTCCGGGATTGTCTCAATGGGCTCTATCCTCCGTGTCCAAGAATCAAATAGCATCTCACAAGTGCTTCTCGGCACACGAAAAGCACCAAAGATTTTTAATCTATCTAGCTCCACTTTGGACGGAAATTGCACTTTGAAAATATTCTGTCCCTCCTGAGACACCCTCCAAATGAAATTCTCCGTAGGCACCAACCTCTGCAGCTGGGTAATAATCTGTGGGATAGTCATCTCCCCCTTTGACACCACAATTGACGCCATTTTCGCATTAACCACCTTTGGTTTGTAGTGTTCCGACAAAGGCAAGCCAAAGAATGTCAACTCATCATGTGCGTATCCGTACATTATTGGGTGCGGTTTTGGAGCTAACAGAAGTGGACAATTATTAGTAACATGCTCCACTGACTTACAGATCTCACAAATAGGAGCTGGACAGTCATTCAGCAGATGACCTGCTACCCCACACCTGAAGCACTTCATCCTGTCCACCTTGTTCTTCTTCGGAGCTGCACTCGCAACTGCCGTAGCCACCTGCTGAGCCGTCACACGCTGCACATTTTGCTGCTGTAAGACTCCATTACCCGCGCCCAAAGCACCGTTGGTACCCACACCAGAAGCTTGTGCTGCCACGGTATCAACCACAGAAGGTTGCCTCGCCTGCACTTGATCTTGTACCCCTTGCTGAATGTTCCCTGCTCCTTGCGCAGCAACCACCGGAACATATCGCGGTGGCACCTGTCTCGGATATTGACTCGGTCCCTGACCACCACGCCCACATCAAAACGGACCTCTACCCTGGTGCTCATACCGCTGCCTCCCTCGGTATCCCCCTTGGTGATGGTTCCCTCTGAAAGCATTGTTGCCTCGACCCGCGTTGAATGCAAACACTCCCTGCCGCTGACCGGCAGCTGCGGCAACATCCATCACCGGTCCTCCAATTATGGTGCCGACAGGGATTGAAGGAACCCCCGCCGTCCCACTAGCTTCACCAGCTTCGAGGACCCTCGGTTGAGCTCCACCGCGGCCAGCGGCGGCGAAATCCCCCCCGGTTCGGCCTCCTCCTCTGTTCGCCATGGTAATCGCAGCACTCACGGCGGCTGATCTCTTCCAGGCGAACCCTAGAAGCCTACGTAACCTGGAGTCGGATGGGATCTTTGCCCTCGTACACACCCGACCGCCTCGTGCATGGCCCATGCAGCCAACCCGATCGGTGTTTGGGCTTTTCTATGAACCCGGACCACAGTGGTCCAGATCACGGCGCCGATATCGTCTGTCGACATTCAAACTCCCGCTCGCAGCCGAGGTTCGCCGCCGGCGAACTTCCACCCACGGGAAGGGACTCTCCTCAAGAGGAAAACATGACGGGGGGAATGGAGGCAGCTTCATTACCTTGGTATGCGCAGTCTTCGTCGGAGTCGCAACCACCGGCGAGATCGGCGACGAACAGTCCAAGGCGCACCATCGTTGAAGCCTCCGCTTCGCCATCTTCTTCTCGTACCTGCGCTGATCAGAGCAAAGCACCGAGCCAGACTCCTGATCCGGCGTTAGGTAGTCAATTAGATAGGACGAACTCACCGGTGCCGCGTCAATCTCATCGCCCGCGTCAGAGGCCTCAGGATCAAGATCCTCCAATGCCCAGAACTTGCCTCCGACGCGCGGTGATCTACCACCTGAGACCCTAGAAGCCGTAGCCTCCGCGATCTCGCCCTCCTCGAGAGCATCGTCGCCGCGCCGTGCGTTGACTGGTGCCCCATCTGATGTCCCCGGCGGGGGAGATGCCGTAGTTGCCGCCGCGATCTCCCCCTCTTCGAGCCCCTCGTCACCACCCCGTGTGAAGCCCCGCGATCCGCCTGGTTCCCCCGGCAGGGGAGACGCCGTAGTCGCCCCAACGGATATGAAGATTATCTCACTGCGAGCAGCAAGGACCGGCGGTAGTACAGCAGCATGAAGTAGTGAAATGCATCAACAGGGGATCAAAATTAGTGGAGTGGACATGTTTCCTGAAGACCTGAACTCGTAGAAGGTCTCACTTTTATAGTGGCGATCTCACAATTATCATGTTCGCAATATTCCCTCACTGTAGGTAGGAGCATCAGTCGAAGCTCACACCAGAGATGCTTGATGCGAAAAAGACCGTAACTGCTGCCACTATTGCTTGCTTTAGCTGGTTGTTGCACGACTCAACTCATTGTTTAACAGGACTCTCGAAGTGGTCCTGAATTGTTTGTTTCATCTAACTCGTAAGTTGTACCTTTCTTGTCAATTCTAATGTTCGCTCTGTTGTCTACACTCCCAAATAAGTACTCGCAAATGCCTGTTTCTTCACACCATCGACGCTTAACGTAGCAGTTGTTTACCTTAGCAGCAGGACAAGTTATGTATACAATACTTTTACGACGACAAGTTCCATTGTCGTATTAGGCGACAACTGAAAAAGATACTTTAGATAAGAAGCATATATTAATATTAATATCAAGGAGATATCAATTACACCCAGTCTCTGCAACAACGCAAAGCCCTAGCGGCTCACGAATGCACATAGCCCAGAAAAAGAAAGAATTACAAAAAGAAAACAAAAGTCCCTTCTCTGGCGTCACTGCCTCCCGGCTGACGCCCAGGGAGATGCCGACGTTTGGCTCTCCTTCAGGAACACCCCTCCCCCCCCCCTTTTTTTTTACATACCATGTGTATGCGATCACCCCCTTGGCCTCTTTTGGCCCAAAGATCAATTGAAAATTCAGGTGGGGATTACTCCCCCCGTTGAAAAATAGAAAAACAAAAAAGTCTTGCTAAACTGATCAATTCCTTGTAGCAGTAGAACTAACACCACCAAAACGGCACCAGAAGTCCAGCTTCTCCAAAAGCGACGCCTCCAAGAAGCGAACATCGCACAAGCGCTATCATCGCTCTGATCAAAGACCGTAGGTTTTCACCTTGGATAACGTCCACACTCTCAAAATAATGCCTTCAACAAAGCCGTTGCCAGACACAACCAACTAAGCCAGACCTTGTGTTTTCACCCTGAAAGATTAGACACTAAACTTCTCATGTGCTGTCGCCCTCCACTTGCCGATGCCGCTGCTCCAAGTCACGAATCACCAAGCCAATTCGTCATCGCCACCAGGACTCGAACCACCAGTACTAGTCCTCAAATCTCAGCTCTCAAGTCCTTCTCTGCCACTGACTTCACCATGGAACTAAAGACATGTCCCACGATGGCAACAGACTGCAGAGCTTCGTATCGCTCCCTCTGAAACCAAACGGTCAGAAAAAACATGGGTGCGCACGACCGAATCCCATCCGGTCGATCCAGAAATCTCCAGGCATGAGTCGCCCAATGGAGTTCGCCAGCGGAGCCTTCTGGAACTTAACACTCTAGCCAAATCAATGAGGGCCGACATCGAGTAGATCATCATCTTGACGCGTGAAGAACCCTAGGACCGCCACCATTATTCTGGTGCCTCGCAGCCCCGACGCTACGAAACAAACTCCCGGCAGAAAACTCTACACAGTACTAAATTTTGAACAGCCACCCAACACGATGGTCCAACACAAGTCTAGGCTTTTCTAATGGTACTTTCTTAGATCACTTTGAGTGTAAGCAATGGATGGTAATGACTATTGGGTTGAACAATGTCGGTGCCGCATATTAGAGATCAATGAATTAATTGATATTTTGTGATATCCTTGAGGTCGTCTACATTGACGACAAGGTTGCGAAGCCGGATGCCGAGTCATCTCGTTTGATTGAATTGTGTTTAAAGTTCAAAGGGATGAGAAAGTACGGATCAAGATGAAGCACAAAGTGAGTTAAAGTTTAATTGTAATAAAGCTCTCGGTTGATCCAATTGAAAGGTTTTGCGGTGTAGATAATAACAACCAGTAAGGAATGGAATCTTAAAGAGCCCTTTTCATAGGGTCATGAATGTAACCATTGGTGTATCCTACTAACATGAACAAAATCAATTTCAAATACTCTGTATTCTAAACTATATAATATGACAAGACGTGTGGATCTAAATATGTATGTTTTCAAATCTCAAAATTTATCATATTTTGTCAATTTTGTGTAGCACATATTATTTTTATTTGAAATTAGAATTTTGTATGTTTACGGGATACACCATTGACTAGGTTAGGGTCTTTTTTCATAATTTTTTTAAACTCGTAAATGATTTTTTAAATGGCAGGAGCACCAGTTCTCGGGAGCCAAAAACACTTTTTGTTGTGGCCCTGCTCTACTCCATTGATCCTGATAGAAAAATCGAGCCAGCAGCTCTGCTGGTAGATGAGAAAATACCAACACTGTATAGGAATGTCAAGGTCAAGGATTACAGCGCTGGATTCTACGGGCGCTTTTCTGAAGTGAACATCGACACGGTGAAGATGTAACTCAGTGTACACATTGGTTCTATACATAAACATGGTTTATTTTGACACCACAATGACTTTGTACCAAGTTTGCTTCATCTATTGTTATATATTGAGTTTGCTCCACAAGTCAAATCTACGTTTTGACATAGTCTCGGCGCCCTTGAAATCTACGTTTTGAAATATGCTACATCAGCTGAGGCTCATGGAGGCTACGACCGATACCTCCTTTTTTGTCTTCTGGCAGCGGGACGTCACCATCTACATGCACATTTATGTCGACGATATTGTTGAGGCTAACTCCTGTCGTGATGCTTCGGCTCGCCTCATTCAGAGGTTGGGCTCTGTTTTTCCACATAAGGTTCTTGCCCCCACTTCATTTCCTTCTTGGTAATAAAACATGCATCTCGCAAATCAGAAGGAATGTCTATCTGGCAAAACAAGTATGTTATGGATTTACTTTGCCGGACCAAATTGGCCAACTATAAGTCTATAGCCACGCCTGTGGTATATGAACGTGCAGGTAAAAGCTTTCGGCAGATTTGGGTGATATACTAGGCGCGGATGACACATTTGCATATAGGAGAAATGTCGGTGTCTACCATTTTGTTGGGACTGAAATTGTAGAGTGTTGCAGCAGACAACTTCTTCATCGCATAAATTACTCAAAATTTCATCTCACAATACTTTAATTTTGAAACTCAATCAAATCCAGCATGGAACTTTCTTCCAGCCTATTGTGCTACCTTTCATCACATGTTTTAATTGAGATAAATTTATTTGAATAGATGACAAGACTATTAGTGTAACATATTAGAACGAATATTTCGTCATTACTATATAGGAAAACATATCCTTTAGCATTTCTAGAAAATGGCATAAGGATCTCCTTGTCTAATCATCATAGGAATTATCCTGTTATAACATTTTATAGCACAGGATTCATCAGGTTGTGTACATAGCATGGAACACATGACTTAGAAATCTCAATTTCAACGATGCTCATCATGTGTCAAAACACTTGAATATTGCTCAATTCTTTTCCATGTGACAAGAACTCCTTTTTGTCATTTCGATATTGATTTACTTCAATACTTCATCTACGTAATTTGGCTCAACCATATCAGGCGCTTCAATCCATGTTTTATAGATATCGATGCATAATATCTTCTAAGTCTTTCATCAATATGAAAATCTTAACCGTGTTAATTTAAAATACATATTTTCCAATCAACCATATGTCATCTACATAAAGCATTGGAAATATGTCTTAGCGCTCCCACTTAATTTCTTGTAACTATACAAGCATTTATCGTTCATGATGGAATCAAACTCATTTGATAACTTCATTAAGGTAAAGATTCCAACTTCGTTATGCTCACTTCAACCATTGAAGTGTGCAGACCTTTCCAGCAACCTTTTGAATTTTACAAAACTCTCAGACTGTGTCAAGTACACATCCTAAATCAAACTTCATTGAGAGGAAAGTTGGTTTTTGTTATTCAACTTCCATATCATAATATGCAACTTTTGCTAGAACTATCCGCAAATACTAAAGCATCACTACGGAATATCAAGATCTTGTAGTAGTCAACTCTTTGAACTTCGTCGAAAACATCTTTTCGACAAGTACAAATTTCAAAGGATGTAAAATCCATGTCTTTGTTTCTATATAGACCCATTTGCTATTGTTAGTCATCATGCCTATCGAAAGGACTACCAAGTCACCTACTTGATATTCATACAGGGATACTATCGCGGATATAATGACTCATAGCCAATTTTGCGAAGTCAGGGCCCATCATTTGCTTCCTTTATAAGTTCTAGGTCCTTTGTTGTCAAAACAACACTTTACTCTTAAACCACAAGTTGGTCTAAGTACAAAGTTTTAGGTCTTTTGTGGTTCAGTTTCTAAACTTACTCGAAGTATCTACAACACATATAGTGTCTTCTACTTGGTCAAAATAGGAAACCCCGGAACAACTTCCAGTGTTGCGCTACTCTTGACATGATAACAAAGATTCTCTAATCTTGTTGAGTTCGTACTGTCCTCCCGCTCACTTGTTTCGTAAGAACTACTTTCTCGAGAAATCAACCTTTTTTGACAAACAATATTTGTCTTTTGGTTTGGTGATAGGAGAAATACCCAATGGATTCATTGGGATAACCTTATAAACATATATCTATCCTATTTTGGTTGTAAACATTTTACACATACTATGCATACCAAAATTTAAGAAAAAGACAATTCAGGTCACTACCCAAACAATAACTTATATGGTGTCAATTTCAACGGATCATGATGGCGTTCTTTTCAGTGTAAAAGCGGTTGTCTCTAATGTATAAACTACAAAATTATAATGGCAATTTTATTAATTTTACCATGCCCAACAAGGTTTGATTTTGTCTCTTGAATACTCCAAACTAATGTGGGGTATTCGAGAAGTATAAGTTGTAGAATAATTCTGCAACTCCTCAAATGTTTTTATAAACTTGTAACTCAAACTTTATCCTTTATTAATCATAAATACTTTATTATCTTGTTACAATTATTTTTTACTTCATACTAACAATAATTTGAACCAATTCAAAAAATGTCAAACTCCGTTCTCTTTAAATAGATATACTCATATATCTACTCAAATCATCGACGGAATTTTATGAAGGCAAAATAATCCACCACACATGACTACACATAATGAACTATATACATTAATATGTATAATCTCCACTAAATTACTTGTCCATTCTATTTTGGCCTATGAAGGGAATTCTAGTCATCTTTTGGAAGAGGTCTCACAAGCTTCAACTTATTCAAAAATAAAATGACTCCAGAAGTCCATTAACATGGAGTTCCTTCATGTTTTCCTTTTCGATATGAAATAAAATGATGGTGTCATAATTTAAGTGAAATTCTTGTGCGTCTTGCAATGTTTAGCATTTAGTCTTATAGATGTTTACTTTACCAACATGATTTATATTAACTCATCCATCAATTATGGAATATGGTCATAGTTTGAATAGTCTTATTTGTTCTCACAAAAGACCGGAACAAAATAACAAATTATTAAGTTCTTAAAATAAATCTTGAATGTTTGGTTCGATACGATGATGACCACAATAACACTTTATTTCTGTTCTTGTCATGATCGATTTCACATCTACTACTAGTTCCTTTTAGGACCTTGTATTTCTTGCATTGTGTTGCTTTGTATGACAGGTAATACCAACCAATCTAGTATCAAAATACCCCCAAAAAATACTTGGTTAACTAGTAATACATCTATAACTTTTATATCAAGCATATACACCTGAGCTGGACTTTTCCAGTTATCTTGTTTTCAGCCATATACCCTTTTGTAATTCTATTTTCAATATTCCCTTTTCTTTAAAAAAAATTCATTCAACATCAAACAATGCCAGTCGTACTAGCTCATTTTCCTTGGCGTGTTAGTCATATACTATCACCCATTGAGTCATACTTTGAGTTTGATTGTTCTACTAATATCACCATATTAATAGCATTCTTCCAGATTTCACTCTTAGCAATCTCCAAGCAATGTAAACGATTTTTACCCATACTTTTAATCCATCCCATCATAACAATTTTGTGATTAAGCTACTATAGCTCGAAGGAAGGAATTTAGAGGATAAATTTCAGCGCACAACTTCTTGGAAGATTCAAACGCCTAGCGTCTTCAATCATTGCATATATTCAAATAATATAAGCACACATTGTCACGCTAAATTATACTCTGTTATGTTGCCACAAATAATTTTCTAGATATCAATATGTATTTCACTTGATTGTTTCTGAAAATAATTTTTTTCAGTTCCTAAAATACCTTGATCAACAAAACATTCTTTTGAAGATAAAGTATTATGAAAGCAAGCATGACACTAGATTCTAAGTAGGAATAATTTTCTCTATAGATCAATCAATCATTAAGCATATGGAGCTAGGTAGGAAAGACCGAAAATCTACAATGGGACTCAATATTAAATTTCATTAATACGGTACCAATCTTAAATGGTCTTACCAGATCATAACAGTTATATCTCAATTCACAATCTAAGTGTAAGATAGTTTGTGGATGCCAATGAATGCTACAATTTATGCAAATTCACTTTGATTGGTTGTTCATGATAAAATGAGTTCAAGTTAATTCAAAATTACTACGTGAACTCCCACTCAAAAACAACATCCCTCTAGTCGTTTTAGTGATTACACGAACCAAATTCACTACACCAAAACTGATCATCACGTGAGATGATGTAGCTGCAAAGGCGAACATCGACATGTTCATCATATCATCCATATGACTCATGCTTTACCTTTCGGTTACGTGTTCCGAGGCCATGTATGTACATGCTAGGCTCGCCAAGTAGAATCGCGTGTGTTCCGAGGCCATGTATATACATGCTAGGCTCGTCAGCACCCGTTGTATGCGAACGTTGAGTCTGTCACACCCGATCATCACGTGGTGTCTCGAAACGACGAACTTTCTTAACGGTGCATACTAAGGAAGAACACATTATTATCTTGATGTTAAGTGAGAGGGATCATCTTATAATGCTACCGTCGCGATCTAAGAAAAATAAGATGCATAAAAGGATTAACATCACATGCATCGATAATGTGATATGATATGGTCCTTCTTCCACTTGATCTCCATCATGTGCATCATGGTATGATCTCCATCATTCGTCCGGTGTGGCACCAAGGTCCATGGTACCTCCATCTTGATTGTCCATCAATAATAAGACAACCATATGGCTCCCTACGGTATATCAATAATTTACAAAAGAGATCATCTCATAATCAAATTTGTAACATTGACCATATCACATCACATGTCCGACAAAAACTAGTTAGACATATCTAATTTATTTTTGCATATTTAACGTGGCTTAGGGCTTTCGAGGATAGAACCGTTCATACCTACGAACATCAACCACAACGTTGATAAACATATTTTTAACAACCCTTCGTAGATTAGATCTTAACTATAGTAGGAGAAACAGACACCCCCTCAGCCACAAGTGAGACAGGTCTCGTGTACAAAGTACACGTAAAGTTTGTCTAGGGAAGATTCATCCTACAATGCCACTAAGATCATAAAATACTCAAGGAGGCAATAACATGATCATCAACGCCCACATACAACTATATGTTCTACCCGTACAAATCATCTACGCATAGATCCGGCTCTGATACCACTGAAGGGTACGTTGCATAGAAAACAAAAAATTTCCTACACGAGAGATACCCAAAGGGTCAAGATCTAATCTAGGAGATGAAGAGAAACGAGGAGAAGGAGTATTAAGAAACACACCCTTGAAAACTCTAAGCCTTACGAGATTGAATCTCGTTGTTGGTGTAGTCGTACTCACACCGATCCCGAGAGCGAGAAGATGTGCACCGCAATCCGGCGGTGCCTCCGTGATCGGTCACACATACATCTTGATGATGACCTCCGTTCCCTCGATCCAGCGGGGCAGTGGAACTAGAGGATCCCTCGGAACTCCAGCAACGGCGTGGTGGTGGTGAATAAAACCACGGTCAGGGTTTCTCCAAGCCGGAGACCATGGAATGGAGTAGCGGGTGGAGGGACAAGGAGGTGAGACAAGTGTGTGAGGAGGAGGATCCCTCACCCTCCTTTTATAGGGGAGGGGGAGGCAGCCCAAGGGGGTGCGGCCATCCATGTGGTGCCCCCACCTCTTCCCCTCTTCATGTGAGTGGACACTCCACTCACGCCCACTCATGCTCCCATAATTTTTCAATTGGAAAATCCAAAGGTTTTTCTTTAATAAATAAAGAAAACATTTTTATTTCTTTATTTCAGCATTTCTTAATTCTATTAACAAACATTTGCATATAGCACCTCGAATCATTTGTTAATTCCATTAACAACCATTCGACAAAAACCCCTTGAACTATTTCAATTTTCCTCGAAACAATTTTGGTGTTGTCCAAAACATTCTTCGATATTCCGTATCCTCTCAAATGCTTCATCAAACCTTAAGCGTGTCACCCTACGGTTCACGAATAACATAGACATGATCGAGACACCTCTCCGATCAATAATCAACAACGGGATCTGAAGATCCGTGAGGACTCCTATATATTCAACGATGACTCTCATGATCGTGTGAACCATCAACGTCATAACTATTCCCTTTGTCTCGCGATATTTTACTTGTCCGAGATCTGATCATTGGTATCAACCATACCTAGTACGATCTTGTTACCGACAAGTACTTTTTTACTCATTCCGTGATATGACATCCTTGTGACCTAGTCACGTGCTTGCAAGCGGTGTCGATGTGATATCATCGAGAGGACCCAGCGTATATCTCTCCGTCATTTGGATGGACAAATCCCACTCTTGACCCATGAGCCTCAACTAACACTTTCCAAATATCCAACGACACCTTTATAGTCACCCTGTTACGGCGTGACGTTTGATGACATCAAAGAACCCTTCAAGTATTAGTGATTGACATGATCTCATGGTCTAAGGAATGAGGTTACTTCATATGTAAGACATAACAACATAAATTAAACGACTTGATCGTATTGTTATACTTAGTTTGGGTTTATGTTCATCACATCATTCTCCTAATGACATGACCTCGTTATTAACAACATCCAATGTTCATGATTAGGAAACCTTGATCATCGGTTAATCAACGAGCTAGTTGAAAGAGAGGATGTACTAGAACGATTGTTTGTTTATTAAACACACATGTATCAACGTTTCCGGTTACTACAATTCTAGCATGAGAAATAAACATTCATCATAAACGAGGAATAAGATAATAACCACTTTATTATTGCCTCTCGGGCATATTCCTTTCAGTTCATGATTTGTGAATTGCCCATATGTAATTTGTTCACCCAGCATGTTTGTTTTCTTTGGAGAGACACCATTAGTGAACCAATGGCCCCCGGTCCTATTTTCCTCATATTGAAAACCTTCTTATAAGCACTTTTAACACCACCAAATTTCACGCGATCTCGGACGTTTCAATAACGTTGCGGATGAGCTCCAAATCGCCGCTAAGGGCAATCTGCGACGGTTTACGCGACGGAGTGAGAACATGCCTGATCGACTGTCACGGACGATTCTGCGACGATTAAGTTAACACTAAACCGTCGCGAGCCACTGGCCGGCCCAGCACAAGGCCCAACAAGGAGCGACGTTTTTTTCGGCGCAGCGTGTGTACACGTGGCATCGTATTTTCCGTTACCCGTTACGGGCACCACTGATGTCACTTCTACCGTTCCTGACGTCATCATCGTCTTGAAATTTTTAAAAATGTCGCGATTGGAAATATTGATGACCCACAAGTATAGGGGGTGTATCTTAGTACTTTCAATAAATAAGAGTGTCGAACGCAATGAGGAGCAGAATGTGTTGACAAGCAGTTTCGATGAAGAAATAACTGTAAATACTAAAAGATAGATTTATAGGGGTTTTAGATATTGCAGATAAATAAAGTACGAGTAAATAAAATGCAGTAATAATAATTGCAGCAAGTGGCCCTGTAACATCCCAATTCTGCTAAACTAGGGTGTATGGTGTGTGTTCATCTCATACATGCATGAAAGAACAATTTAAATCATGTTTGAAACCAATTTAAATTATGAATTCAAATGGTTTCAGAAAATCTTACAAATGGTACCTATTTTGGTTCTCCAAATCCTGTTCTGAAAATTATTTCAAACACATCAAAGCAAAACATGGTTTTGTTGGAAACTTCATGAGCTTTCCAAAATGTATTTTTGGCAATTTTTCTGTTTCCAAAAAGGTCCTCAAAAGGTTGTTTTCTGTTCTGTTTTATAATGGAAAAGGACTTCACTGCAATTTCTGGAAATCTTTAGGGGGGTTTTGTGGAATGTTGCTTTGTCTTCTTCCTCAGACCAGAACAAGCACCTGCGTGGCCTCCATGCCCCGTCGATGCCACCTCCTCCTCCCTGCCTCTCTCTTCGAGTGGATAGGGGCAAATAGACGCCCTGGCCTTTTCACTCTCTCTCACGCAGCATCCCCTTCCTCTCTGTATTCCTTGCTGTGAACAACCCTAACCCTACTGTGTGTGCGTCCGGCCGCCGTCGAGCGCCGCCAACTCCGGCCTTCCCCGCAGAAATTGGAGCCCCCACCAGCCTCGCCGTGCTCTCCTCTACTCCCTCGCTCACTCGCGTTCGCGGGGACGCCCCGGAACGGCCGAATCGGGCCATTCTTCTCCGAACTCGGCCGCCGGTTGCCGCGCTCGCCGCCGGCGTTTCCAACACCATCCCGCCTCCCCGTCTAGCACGGCGTGACCACGGTGAGCCACTGCACCTGCTGGTGCCCTTGCCTTGCCCCCTCCCGCTCTGCGTTATTCCGGCACCGAGCGCCGCCAACCGCCGCTGCCATTGATAGCCGCCGGCAAGCTCCGGTGACCATATGGTCTGTCCTCCGCCACCATACGGTTCCCCTCGGTCTCCTCCATCTCGTGAGACTCTCCGTTCCAACCAATTCCCTATGGATCGATCAATTGCATGTTCAACAGAGGGATTTGCCTCCGCGTGATGTCACAGTGACATCATGCTGATGTCATATATTCCCTGTTATTTAATTTCAGAAAATGAACAAATTTGATTAATTAATATCTTCCAAAATATTGCTCAGAAAAATAAAGTAAAAATATGGTTGTGTTCATAAAAATGTAATCTTTCCAAATATGTTATTTTCACACATTTTTGAGAAAGTTAAAAAATGACCTTTATTTAATATTATTTAATCATTTAAAATAGAAAAATAAGTTTTTATTCACCAAATTTAGAAAATTAAAAGTTATATACCAAAATGCTCAAAATGACAAATGCAATCTATTTATGATGTTTTCAACCTTATTTGAGCTTCTAAAATGGTACTCACTTTTCAGAATCGCCCGAAACCCCCTCCGGGGTCTATTTCGGGAAAATTTCAGTAAAACTTCTTAACTGACATACGAACCCTAGCAACCCAACGAACATGTTTAGGGCTTTATTTCAGTGCATTAATATGCTCATGCATACATGTTGCGCATTGCATTGATGCCATGTGTTGATTGTTATTTCTTCTTTCGGTGTTTGTCCCCCTAGGTAGAACGTGACTCCGAAGAGAAGGCCAGCAATCCAAATGGCGAATACTTGATCTTAAACCGACAAGTCAAGCACAGAAGATCTTCATCTGGTTTTCTTATAACCAAGGCAAGCATAACCTCTTATCTGCTCATATATGCAACAACATTTGAATCTCGTATTTTGCATTCGATTCCAAAGTATTTGATGCTAGTAGACATAGTCCACCTATATGCTGCATTGCCTCTATACCCTGATCACTGCTCCTAGCCGCCATAGAATTGCTTGTGCGCATCGCCAGAGCCTCATATCTGCTTCGCTTAGTCATGTTTGTTTACCTCTGCTCCATCCGGTTGATGAACCAGAGCTGCGACCTAGTATGATATGATGACGTGGTGAGATGAGGACTGTGTGGTTAACTTGACTAAGGCTTGGACGGGAGGCCACTTGGGAAGTGGTTGTTCGTTCCGTACTTGCCAACCTTAGGAGTAAGGTCTCGCCGCGGAAACCAAGACTGAGCGTGCAACCACACGCGGGGCCTAACAGACCGCGCTCGACTAACTAACTTGTTTGGATCTATCCGTGAGTCACGTAGTTGGGATTTCCATCTGCGTGTGAGTCAAAAACCTTTTGGAGGTGTTTAGGGCGTGACCGGGACAAGGATGGACGTACACGGATCTTGTTCCCGACTCACAGAACAGGTGCCGTCAGGAGGTGGCCAACTCCCTGTTGACGGGGTGGCCCTGTTTGGGTTGACTCATGGATAGGTCTCGACAAGGTAAAGGTCGTGGCCAACCACACTCTGCCGGCACATCGTCGGAATTGTGCCAATAGCTTGGCATTAAGAGTCGGATGGTAGTGTGGGTAAAGTGTACCACCCTGCAGGGATAAATCTTTCGGAAAGCCGTGTCCACGGTTATGGACGACTTGGTGAAAGTCACGGGGTCATAGATAACTTGAACGTGGCGTAAAAGATGTTGGCAATGTTTGAAGGGTGTCTCCCCGGAGATGCCGGGAGGGGTGATCCTTGTAGCATGTGAGGTGTTGGAAATGATGTTGGTGGATGAAAAGATGATGATTTCAGTAGTGAGTTTCTCATCTGTTTTGAAAACCTTCTATGAGACGTGCCATTCTTCCTCGACTTGGAAAACAAAGATTGCTATACGCAAAACAGCCTTCATAAAACCCTTTCTGAAACCAGCAGACATATAATAGGTTAACTAAGTCTTGTTGAGTACCTCCCGTACTCAGGTTTGCTTAATTTTGGTTCAGGTGGAGTTTGGCACATCGGTGGTGTTTCAACGTGGACATCGACGAGTAGTTTGGGGTTCCAAGGTAGCAGCCTGGAATCTATGGGTTGGGACGTCGCCTTATGTTGTGGCCTCTTAGGCCTTTTTGGTTCTTGTTGATTAGCAACATAATTTGCCTTCCGTTGTCTGATGTAATGTTGGGTCATGTGACCTCTGCTTGTAAGCTATACTCTAGTAACACCTGCTTAATAAAGCTTCATGTTTAGAGTACTGCTTTGATCGGTTGTTGGTTTCGAGCTCATTGTTATACAGTTTTGGCTATGCCTGCATAGTTGTCGCAGTCGAGGGGTTGTGGAGCCGATGATCCATGTCCGAGCCCGCCTGTCGATTTGATCGGCCTGGGGCGAGGTAACCCCAGTAACCCTCGATTGTTGTTGCACTTTCTGGACACATAGCATCTCTGTATAGCTTTGGTCCCGTTTCCTTCAGTTTCATTCGATTCGTGGACGCTTTGATATGCATAGTTGGTTATGACTAGCATGGATACAAGGAGTAGTAGACTGGGGATCCGGACTACGTGCCGATGAATCCAGTCTGCCTGCCGTTGTTTGTTGCGGCCGGGGCTGGTAACCCTGAACCCCTTGTGGGTCCATGTCTAGGAGCACATAACAGTATGTATATCTCTAGGTCCGGGGTCGTGACAAGTCCTGGTATCAGAGCAGGACTGCCTGTAGGAAAACCTTACTGCTTGGTCGATGTTGAGTCTAGTGATTGTGAAAACTACTTTGAAACTTCAAATGGTTGTGAAAAACCTTCTTAGGATTCTTTTTACTCCGTATCTGGTATCGCTCTAAACTCTGGGTCATCTTACCTGTTTTGATTTTGAAAAGGTTTTGCTATCTCCTCGAGTCATTCAAAACCTAGGTGCCTTCTCTGGCAAGGACGTCTTTCACCCAAGTTGACCTAGTGTTAAAGTTTCTAGAGTCGCGTGTGTTCCATCCTCTGTTACCTCTTAAACTGGGAGATTTCCTTTCCATTCTAATCCCTCAGAGCTGTGCGGATTCCACATTCCTACATGTTTCCTAGTTCTAAATCCTGAACCTCGAGATCTGCTTTCCATCTCGAATGTATCCGTCATCTTCTGCTCAAACTTTTCCGGAGCTATCGTTGTCTTTTGAAAGATACCTCGTGATTGCTAACTGTGGTGTCCTTTGTGGCACTCTTATAGTAGTTACTCCTTTCGTTGTGTTTTTACCTTGGACTTGAACCGAAGGTCCCGGAATGTGCTGAATCGCGGTGGGTTGGATCGTGTGGTTTCTCAACTATCTGATGCTCATGCTATCAGTACAGGATGCTGACCTTTAACCCAAGTTCTGTTTCCTTTGGATCTTGAGGAATCTGTTCTACCTCAGGATGGCTAGGTAAACTCAGCTCCAATAGTCATAGGTTTTATCTAAGAATCAAAAGGATCACGACAAGAGTGTTCTTTATGATTCCGATATCTTTGTTCTTGGTTCAGCTATACCAACCTTTTTGCATGGGTTCTACACATGAGTATTACCCTGTGCATCCAACGTGATCTCAGTATTTTTCAAGAGCACGTTCCTATTCTTTGCTTTCTTCCAAACCTCATCTATTGTTTCAAATACAGGTTGCATATGTGTGTTGGATTCTTCCAATACATTTGCTCTTGTGATCCGTCAGAACATTCCACCTTGGAATGTCCGGAGAAACAAACTCCAGTACCTCGTTCACCTCCAGGACCAGGTTAAAGTTTTGTAATTCGCAGATTAAGGAAGTTTCATAAGCTTCTGTTCTGTTCTACCTTTGAGTATCACACTCTTTAATATCAAGAGGTTGTGTTGAGTTTCATGTCCTTCTTGATGAAGTGATGCTCCTACACGTCTCCACTCCCCCTTCTCCAAGCTTGTGTTCTCGAGAATGCTAGTTGTGCATTGATGTGTACCAGGTATTCTTAGCAATTCGTATTGCTTCGAAAAATCTAAGAACCATCTGTATCCTTCTTAGCACTACTGGTCACCCAGCCTCTTTTTGAAGTTAACTGTGTTACCAAACCCGTCCATTCCGGTGCATATCCTCGGTCAGAGAGTTAGGTTCATGCCGAAGCTCTCATGTTCATATCAGTTGCTTTGAAAAGCAAGAATTTCTTCCAAACTCCGAGACATACCGGTAGGTTGTGATGTTCTGGTTGTCTTTCTAGAAGTATCACCAGGTTTTACCTGACCGTGATGTCTAAACGAGGGGTAGTTTGAACTACTCTTTTCTCCAAGAAACAGCGCTGGATACCCCAGATTAGTTAGTTGAGCTTAAACAACAACTTGGAGAGTTGAAAGACAAAAGCTCATCCTAACTCGATCCTTCGTTAAGGGATGTCTAGTTTCCTTCGTGTTGAAGCTAAATAGTATCTCCTTCGTGGACATGCTATCATTCTACCCTTGATTTGGTTTGGGCTATCGCCAAATCAAGATCAGGTCCAAGGATTATCTTGATGGTGCTTCTATTCATGGTGTTTTGCGGAGTACATCTTCATGTCCTATGGTCTGACCAATATTCTGCCTTGTTCATATAGCATATGAATCCCTCTTCTTGGAGTGTTTTGATGAGTGTGTTTGCGAGCCCATCGATGACATTCCTATTTTCTCCAAGTTGCGAGAGGCTCATGTTGAACAATCGGCACTAATGTTGGAAACTCTCGAGAACCATCTTTGTGTCATCACGAAGTTGTGTTCTCAATGTTCGAAGTGACTTTCTCGGGTTCGTGTGCTTTTGGTGAAAGTTGTCGCCATGGACGCGAGTAGAGTTCTCTTGTTCCCTCGGGAATAATCCCAGTCGGTCATGCACGTGTGGGGGTGTTCTTGAGATGGTTGGTTGTTACCTCCATTTACTTGAATAAGTTTGCATCCACACCAAGCCACTGACTGATCTTTCGTAAAAGAGAAGAAGTTTAAGAACTTCGTTATCTTTGTATCGTTTCCCCAACAAGGATTTCGATGTGTTTCTTTGCAAGTAAGTCATGTAGGTGCAACCGTCTTCCACAAGTTGCTAATACATGTGTTCTGCAATCTCACTCATCCTTGAGTGTGACATTGTAGTCCGTATCTTGAGAATCCAGTAAATGTATCTCAATTGTAACCGGCAATCTCCTAGATCAAACATACCGAGTCTAAGTTATCAACCCTCTAACCAGAGCTGAATCTCAAGCAGCAATGATGGTTGGTGTTTTCTCCAGGGTATCGAATTAGGTCCTTCCGAAAACCCGGCATGGTTGATGTGGTGGTTGACCCAATTATCTGGAAGACCTAATGTCATATCTTTTTGAATCTGTAAGAACAACCACTCTCTGTGAGAATTCTTGTGTGGTTAATTCTAACAAGTTTTCCTCACCGTTCTTCCAAACCGGAGTTTTACATTGACTTGATGACCTACAGAAGGCTTGTCGTGAGCCTGTTGTCTGTATCTAAAACATCAAGGAGAACTTGGAAGTTGATATTTCCAATATCTCTCCGTTGAACCTCCAAACCTTCGTTTCAGTGGAAACAAGTTCATCAGGAGAACATCTCTTGGTGTTCTGCCGCCATCGATCAGTTTCCTTCTCAAGTCGTTGGTACCTGAAGTTTTGTTAATCTCACACATTGTGTGAATTTGTCAGTCACTTCAGCCATGGGATCTTAACCATGTGGCGGATGTATTGCTACGTCCAAACCACAACAGGAAAGAGAATCCCTATTCCTTCCGGTGTTCCAATCCTCGTTGGTTATCCATTCTTATGGTGTGACCAAGAGTTCCTCTTCCACTACGGTGTTCCAACATTCCGTGGTTATTCATCTTCCGTCATGAGGTAACCTTCCGATCTTTGACAAAGTTACCGACAAACTTTAACGGAATGAAAGTTCCCTCATCTTTCGTGTCCACTCCGAAGAGTGAACATGATCATGTATCAACTTCTCTCTGAATCACGATTACAGTGTTTTCTCGTGTTTTCCCTCGTTTGTGGATATTATGTTTTGGTATCCAAGACAATCCTCTCCATCTTGGTATCCTGTTTGAAGAAACCTTTTTGTCACAAGTTGTCCAACCTTTCTTTTCCAAAAGGATTTAAAGTCTTGTGCAAAGCTCATATTCTAAACCTTTCAAGAACCATCGTCCATAAACTTGAAACCATCTTTTTATTCCCTCCGATATCTTGAGGTGTTTCATGCTTGTTAACTCAACAGTTCTTTATGAACATTCCTTTCATGAGTTAGCCATGAGATACTCGATCTTTGTAAAGATCAGTTCCTAAGAGTTTTCCCTTCCACCTAAGGTGTAGCCGCTGAAGAATCTTCGCAATTGCTACGGATCAACCTCTTCGAGAAAAGAACCGTAAGGTTCAAGAAGATCGTTCAAAATCGGTGTTTCTTCTTTCTTCTCCTTCAGGAATCTCGGGACGAGATTCTTGTAAGGGGGGTAGATTTGTAACATCCCAATTCTGCTAAACTAGGGTGTATGGTGTGTGTTCATCTCATACATGCATGAAAGAACAATTTAAATCATGTTTGAAACCAATTTAAATTATGAATTCAAATGGTTTCAGAAAATCTTACAAATGGTACCTATTTTGGTTCTCCAAATCCTGTTCTGAAAATTATTTCAAACACATCAAAGCAAAACATGGTTTTGTTGGAAACTTCATGAGCTTTCCAAAATGTATTTTTGGCAATTTTTCTGTTTCCAAAAAGGTCCTCAAAAGGTTGTTTTCTGTTCTGTTTTATAATGGAAAAGGACTTCACTGCAATTTCTGGAAATCTTTAGGGGGGTTTTGTGGAATGTTGCTTTGTCTTCTTCCTCAGACCAGAACAAGCACCTGCGTGGCCTCCATGCCCCGTCGATGCCACCTCCTCCTCCCTGCCTCTCTCTTCGAGTGGATAGGGGCAAATAGACGCCCTGGCCTTTTCACTCTCTCTCACGCAGCATCCCCTTCCTCTCTGTATTCCTTGCTGTGAAAACCCTAAACCCTACTGTGTGTGCGTCCGGCCGCCGTCGAGCGCCGCCAACTCCGGCCTTCCCCGCAGAAATTGGAGCCCCCACCAGCCTCGCCGTGCTCTCCTCTACTCCCTCGCTCACTCGCGTTCGCGGGGACGCCCCGGAACGGCCGAATCGGGCCATTCTTCTCCGAACTCGGCCGCCGGTTGCCGCGCTCGCCGCCGGCGTTTCCAACACCATCCCGCCCCTCTAGCACGGCGTGACCACGGTGAGCCACTGCACCTGCTGGTGCCCTTGCCTTGCCCCTCCCGCTCTGCGTTATTCCGGCACCGAGCGCCGCCAACCGCCGCTGCCATTGATAGCCGCCGGCAAGCTCCGGTGACCATATGGTCTGTCCTCCGCCACCATACGGTTCCCCTCGGTCTCCTCCTCTCGTGAGACTCTCCGTTCCAACCAATTCCCTATGGATCGATCAATTGCATGTTCAACAGAGGGATTTGCCTCCGCGTGATGTCACAGTGACATCATGCTGATGTCATATATTCCCTGTTATTTAATTTCAGAAAATGAACAAATTTGATTAATTAATATCTTCCAAAATATTGCTCAGAAAAATAAAGTAAAAATATGGTTGTGTTCATAAAAATGTAATCTTTCCAAATATGTTATTTTCACACATTTTTGAGAAAGTTAAAAAATGACCTTTATTTAATATTATTTAATCATTTAAAATAGAAAAATAAGTTTTTATTCACCAAATTTAGAAAATTAAAAGTTATATACCAAAATGCTCAAAATGACAAATGCAATCTATTTATGATGTTTTCAACCTTATTTGAGCTTCTAAAATGGTACTCACTTTCAGAATCGCCCGAAACCCCCTCCGGGGTCTATTTCGGGAAAATTTCAGTAAAACTTCTTAACTGACATACGAACCCTAGCAACCCAACGAACATGTTTAGGGATTTATTTCAGTGCATTAATATGCTCATGCATACATGTTGCGCATTGCATTGATGCCATGTGTTGATTGTTATTTCTTCTTTTCGGTGTTTGTCCCCCTAGGTAGAACGTGACTCCGAAGAGAAGGCCAGCAATCCAAATGGCGAATACTTGATCTTAACCGACAAGTCAAGCACTTATTCCAGAAGATCTTCATCTGGTTTTCTTATAACCAAGGCAAGCATAACCTCTTATCTGCTCATATATGCTTTCGAACAACATTTGAATCTCGTATTTTGCATTCGATTCCAAAGTATTTGATGCTAGTAGACATAGTCCACCTATATGCTGCATTGCCTCTATACCCTGATCCACTGCTCCTAGCCGCCATAGAATTGCTTGTGCGCATCGCCAGAGCCTCATATCTGCTTCGCTTAGTCATACATGTTTGTTTACCTCTGCTCCATCCGGTTGATGAACCAGAGCTGCGATAACCTAGTATGATATGATGACGTGGTGAGATGAGGACTGTGTGGTTAACTTGACTAAGGCTTGGACGGGAGGCCACTTGGGAAGTGGTTGTTCGTTCCGTACTTGCCAACCTTAGGAGTAAGGTCTCGCCGCGGAAACCAAGACTGAGCGTGCAACCACACGCGGGGCCTAACAGACCGCGCTCGACTAACTAACTTGTTTGGATCTATCCGTGAGTCACGTAGTTTGGGATTTCCATCTGCGTGTGAGTCAAAAACCTTTTGGAGGTGTTTAGGGCGTGACCGGGACAAGTGATGGACGTACACGGATCTTGTTCCCGACTCACAGAACAGGTGCCGTCAGGAGGTGGCCAACTCCCTGTTGACGGGGTGGCCCTGTTTGGGTTGACTCATGGATAGGTCTCGACAAGGTAAAGGTCGTGGCCAACCACACTCTGCCGGCACATCGTCGGAATTGTGCCAATAGCTTGGCATTAAGTCGGATGGTACGTGTGGGTAAAGTGTACCACCCTGCAGGGATAAATCTTTCGGAAAGCCGTGTCCACGGTTATGGACGACTTGGTGAAAGTCACGGGGTCATAGATAACTTGAACGTGGCGTAAAAGATGTTGGCAATGTTTGAAGGGTGTCTCCCGGAGATGCCGGGAGGGGTGATCCTTGTAGCATGTGAGGTGTTGGAAATGATGTTGGTGGATGAAAATGATGATTTCAGTAGTGAGTTTCTCATCTGTTTTGAAAACCTTCTATGAGACGTGCCATTCTTCCTCGACTTGGAAAACAAAGATTGCTATACGCAAAACAGCCTTCATAAAACCCTTTCTGAAACCAGCAGACATATAATAGGTTAACTAAGTCTTGTTGAGTACCTCCCGTACTCAGGTTTGCTTAATTTTGGTTCAGGTGGAGTTTGGCACATCGGTGGTGTTTCAACGTGGACATCGACGAGTAGTTTGGGGTTCCAAGGTAGCAGCCTGGAATCTATGGGTTGGGACGTCGCCTTATGTTGTGGCCTCTTAGGCCTTTTTGGTTCTTGTTGATTAGCAACATAATTTGCCTTCCGTTGTCTGATGTAATGTTGGGTCATGTGACCTCTGCTTGTAAGCTATACTCTAGTAACACCTGCTTAATAAAGCTTCATGTTTAGAGTACTGCTTTGATCGGTTGTTGGTTTCGAGCTCATTGTTATACAGTTTTGGCTATGCCTGCATAGTTGTCGCAGTCGAGGGGTTGTGGAGCCGATGATCCATGTCCGAGCCCGCCTGTCGATTTGATCGGCCTGGGGCGAGGTAACCCCAGTAACCCTCGATTGTTGTTGCACTTTCTGGACACATAGCATCTCTGTATAGCTTTGGTCCCGTTTCCTTCAGTTTCATTCGATTCGTGGACGCTTTGATATGCATAGTTGGTTATGACTAGCATGGATACAAGGAGTAGTAGACTGGGGATCCGGACTACGTGCCGATGAATCCAGTCTGCCTGCCGTTGTTTGTTGCGGCCGGGGCTGGTAACCCTGAAGCCCTTGTGGGTCCATGTCTAGGAGCACATAACAGTATGTATATCTCTGGGTCCGGGGTCGTGACAGGCCCAATCATTTCTTCAGCAAAGGACAAGACGGTTGGTTTACTTATGATTAACAAACGTTCTCGAGGACACACGGGAGGTTTCTGTCAAGTGCTTTTGTTCCATGCCGTTGAATAATATTTATGTTTTGATAAGTGTTGTGTGGGTGAACCTATGATAATGTACCGTCCCATCCAAGACTAACACATACTTGTGATTATACCCCTTGCAAGCATCCGCAACTACAATAAAGTAATTAAGAAATAAATCTAACCACAGTTTTAAACTCCGGGATCCTACGCTCCCTCGTGTAATGGTTTCCTAACGGGGGTTTAGGTTTTTGTCACTCCGGCAACCCCACAATTAGTAGCCAAATACACGATGCATTTCCCTAGGCCCATAAATGGTGAAGTATCATGTAGTCGACGTTCACATGACACCACTAGAAGAATAACACCACAACTTAAATATCAAACCATTAAATATTACTCAACATTACTTCACTACTAACAACTTGACTTCTCCCATGTCCTCAAGAACAAAACGAACTACTCACAAGACATAATATGGATCATAATCAGAGGTGATATAATGGATCCTAACAATCTAGTCATAAAGTGCAAACACCGATAAATCTCACAAGCATCAACTACTAACAAGTAATCCACATCGGGAGAGAGATCTAATGTAAAACAACGATAGAGGCCCCTAATTGTTACAGCGGGATGACGGTGGATGATGAGGGTGATGGTGCTGATGATGATGATGATGATGACGATCTTGGTGATGCCTGGAGTGATGACGGTGACGATGGCGATGATTTCCCCTCTCTGGAGAGGAATTTCCCCGACAGATTTCTCCCTGTCAGAGAGGTTTTCTCTCTCGGGTGTTTTCCGCCCCGAGGCGGCGGCGGAACAATTCTTGGATGATGCTATGGGGCTTAGGGTTCCCTGGGGGTCAAGTACGCGAAAGACCTCGACCAGAGGTGGGCCAGGGTGGCCACACCACCTGGTGGCGCAGCCAGGGGCTCGCCACCTCATGGTGTGGGCCCCTAGTGGCCCCCCTCTGGCCCCCTTCTGGCTGGACTTCTTATCTGAACTTCTAAGACACCTCTGGTGTCCCTCTTCTTCTTCTGATCTTATGAAATATGGTATCTCGATGGTGCTTTTTCCATCAGATTTCTGGCCCCGGTGTTTATTCTCCAAAAATTATGAAACATGCAAAATAAGATAAAATAACATAAGGGATGCATCATAGCATGAAATATATCGATGAATAAAACCAAATTATGATATAAAATAGTGATGCAAAATGGACGTATCAACTCCCCCCAAGCTTAGACCTTGCTTGTCCCCAAGCGAAACTGAACTCAGTAAACATGACCACAGGTTTATGGAGTGAAGAGTCGATAAGTAAAATACGGATAAGAAGCATCACATTTATCTATGCACCAATCATTATAGACAACAACTTCTTCTCTTATAACTTAACTTGAAACGAGTGATGGGAGTCACAAACAAAGATGCAAAAGAGAGAATAAAAATTAGTGATGGCAAACTTTGTTCTTGGTCAGAGAACATTTAATTATATCATACTTATCTTAGGTGAAGTCTTTATAACAAGGCTTATATTGTAGAGCTTAACATGTTTAATTATAACAATACTTTTACAGTGATTCATAGCTTTCAAAGTAATATTCATTCAGATAATAAAGCATGAGCTAAACAAAGAAGGATAGAAAACATGATTGAATAAATCAACACATAAATGGTGAGATCACAACAACTCAAATGCTTGCTGGAGACAGAAGGAAGTAGGTTTACTGACTCAACATAAACGTAAAAGATAGGCCCTTCGCAGAGGGAAGCATGGATCACTCATGTGCTAGAGCTTTTAATTTAATAAACAGAGTGCATGACACTCCTCCCATCCATCTTACACAAACCATGGCTAAACGAATCCTTGGGTGCCTCCCAACAATCAAAAACCATGGAGGAGTGTCTAAATTTTGAGAGAGGTGTATATTTATGTCAACGAATGGCACACAGAAAATACAGTACGTCACAAGCCAACTAGACTTCACAACAGCGGCTCCCATAGAAGGACGCAATTGGTATAGAAGGTCATTCCTCTTTCTCTTTTGTTTACACAATTATGCTTTGACTGATAAATCAGGGGCAAAAAGAGTGAAGAGAATTTGTATTATTATTTGGGGCTGGGAACCCCGCTGCCAGCTCTTCTAGCATTCGGATAAGCGGATGAAGCCACTAGTCCAGGTGTGTGAGTCCAATCAACAAGTGAGATAAAGATTCTCTATTTGCGTCCTCATGAGCTAAAACAGGAACACAAAACAAGGATATTTTTAAAGGTTTAAAGGTATCACATGAGCAATTTACTTGGAGTGGCGGTGAAATACCACATGTAGGAAGGTATGGTGGACACAAATGGCAAGGTTTTGGGGCTCAAGGTTTGGATGCACGAGAAGCATTCCCTCTCAGTACAGGGTTTTTGGCTTGCAAGGCTGGGTAGCAAGCATAAGAGTTGAGGGAAAACAAACAAATATACATATGATGAAACCAATCATGCAATCTTCATTGAAAGCACAAACGATCTTAACTTGTGAATACTAATTTTATGAGCTAATAGGAAAATTCCTCTTTCTTATACTAGCATCTCAAAATATTATTTCTACTGACCCAAGCTAAGTTTGCCAAAACCAACTAGATTAACTTAATGATCTCCAGAGTGACACCAAATACTAACAACAAGCCCAACCATATGACAGAAATTGAAAACTAAAATAAGGTGTACAGAAAGTAAATGATGAAACTTCTCATTAATATTTCAAACCGGCAACTCACACCAACGGATACAACGATAACCAACTAAGGAGAGAAACTTCCATACTGCAAACCATCATATATGATAACTTCTCTACTCATGATATGACTCTACTAAAAAGCTAAAAAGATGAAAGATAGTGATGTGATACCGCGACACTCCCCCCAAGCTTGGAACAAGCCAAGGGGGATGCCAATACCAATGCTGAATCAATTCTTCGGTGGTGGTGGTGAATCCTTCTCGATGAGCTTATCAATTGATTTCTTCAGATCTTCAATTGCGAACATGAGCATACGCATCACCTCCATATTGCGATCAATACGGTTTGCATGCCTGTCGGACTGTGAATCCCAGCCACCAAAATTTTTCCCCCACTCTACATTATGTTGAGAGCTTCCTTCATCTGCATGGTTAGAACGATCCATATCCCAGCAAGGAGGCAAATCTGCCTCGGGTACCCTCATAGATTGATACTCATGAATTAAAGTACGGAAAGGTTTCTTTATGCCTGAAAGGGGCGTCCTTGAAGCTAAGTAGTGACGTGGGGCCTTCCCTCCGGTGCTCATCCTTGTCGTTTCCTTGCGAGGTTTTGCAACCACTCCAATGCTTGCGATGGTGGCGCGTGGATGCACTCATGGGTCTTCTTCTACATCTCCTTCAGCTCCACTCTCGATCTCCTCCTACGGCTCCGGGTCTCGGCGATCATCTTCCTTTGTTCCCTTCCCCTTGTTGTTGTTGGCGGAGACCATGATGCTTCTAAAACTGAAAACGGATCCTGGCAGAAACAGCTCGAAACAGAAACACGACGAGAAAATGATGTACGGACCTCGGGGGGCCCGGCGGATTATATAGCAAAAAGTTTCATAACAAAAGGAAAGTCCAGGTTGAAAACGAGTCGGAGAAGGGCTCCGGGGGGCCCACACCATAGGCTAGCGCGGCCAGGGGTGGGCCCGCGCCACCCCATGGTGTGGAGCCTTCGAGCTTCGTCTCCGCCTCATTTCCGGCTCATAATTTTTCATATTTTACAAAAACAGTAAAAATAAAAGTTGGAAGATGTTTTGTGAACGTTTTCTTACCAAAACTGATACCTATTCGAAAACCGACTCTACAGTTTCTTAAATATGCTTCTTAATAAATTCCTCCGGGGTCGTGGCTCGAATACAATCAACATTTTCATTATAAAGATCTCCAGAAATATAATGCTTGAGTCTTTGACCATTCACCACTTGTGAAGTGTTGTCTTCAAGAGAAACAATTTTAATTTCCCCCGAACGATATACCTCTTCTATAACAAAAGGTCCTTCCCATCTCGAGAGTAATTTTCCTCCAAAAAATCTGAGACGAGACCTATACAATAGCACTTTCTCACCAACATGAAATTCTCTTTTAATAATTCTCTTATCGTGCCACCTTTTAACTTTCTCTTTAAAGAGCTTAGCATTTTCATATGCTTCACTCCTCCATTCATCTAAAGAACTTAAGTCAAGCAACCTTTTCTCACCAGCAAGTTTAAAATCTCTATTTAGGTCTCTCACTGCCCAATAAGCCTTGTGTTCTAATTGTAGGGGCAAGTGACCAGCTTTTCCATAAACCATTTTATAAGGAGACATGCCCATGGGATTTTTATAAGCAGTTCTATAAGCCCACAGAGCATCATTTAATTTCTTAGCCCAATTTTTTCTAGATTTGTTAACAGTCTTTTGCAAGATTGATTTGATTTCCCTATTTGATAATTCTACTTTCCCACTAGTTTGAGGATGATAGGGTGAGGCAATTCTATGATTAACATCATATTTAGCAAGAGTCTTTCTAAAACCACCATGAATAAAATGAGAACCCCCATCAGTCATAAGATATCTAGGCACACCAAACCTAGGGAAAATAATGTCTTTAAGCATTTTTAATGAGGTTTCACCATCAGCACTTTTAGTAGGTGATACGTCGGAAACGTATCTCCTTTTCTGAATACTTTTCTTATTATTTTCCTCTAAACTTGTGTGTTTTGAATACAACTAACATGGACTAACGCTGTTTTCAGCAGAATTACCTTGGTGTCTTGTTTTTATGCAGAAAAATCAACTTTCGGGAAATTGCCCAGAAAAGGCCTCATTGGTGTTTTCACACCGGAAGACCCCGGGAGCCAGAAGGGGGCCAGGAGAGGAGCCACAGGGTGGCCACACCCCCCCCCCGGCGCGGGTCCCTCCTTGGCCGCGCCAACATAGGGTGTGGGCCCCCTCAGATTCCCCTTTCGACTACTAGTAGCCTTCAACCCTAAAACCCGAGGGGGTTCGTCATATTACACAGAAACACAATAGAGCGCCACCGACATCCCGAACCTCGATTCGGGGATCAGAAACTCCGTTCTGGCACCCTGCCGGGACGGGGAATTGGAGGAGATCATCGGCGTCGTCATCACCAACACCTCTCCATCGACCATCCATGTTTTCCCCATCCATGTGTGAGTAATTGCCCGTTGTAGGCTGAAGGGGGTGGTAGGGATTGGATGAGATCGTTCATGTAATAATGTCGTGATTGTTAGGGCATAGTGCCTAGTATCCTCTGTTAGTGCTATTAACTTTGTTGCAACCTGTTATGCTTAATGCTTGCCACTTTGGGTCCGAGTGCCATGATCTCAGATCTGAACATGCTATTGAATCATGATGATAATTATTGTTTCTTGATCATACCTGCAAGTTGTTTACACACATTGTTGTCCGGAACCCGAGGCCCCGAACTGGCAAAAATTGGAACAACCAGAGGGGATGGTTGTGATGTGAGGATCACATGTGTTCACGGAGTGTTAATGCTTTGCTCCGGTGTTCTATTAAAAGGAACACCTTAATTACCAGTAGTTCTCTTGAGGCCCCGCTAAAAACGGGCTGGTAGGACAAAAGATGTTGTGCAAGTTCTCATTGCGAGCATGTACGACTATTTACGGAACACATGCCTATGGTTACTTAGTGCTTGGATGCTTTATCATATTTATCTGCAATGCCCATGACTTGATCATTATTTGAACTATCTTATCCATGCAACGCTCGTTCATCCATCCCTATGCCTACAGTATTTAATCCCGTTGTTTACTTCAAACACTATTGATGCTGCTGTTTTCATTCCACTACTCCTATTATTTCACTAATGCTGCTACTATAAAACTGTTACTACTGATAAACCACTGCGAACAAAAGTACTTTCAGGTGCAGGTGAATTGAAAACTCACTAGTTAAGGCTCACAAATATTCTGTGGCTCCCCTTGTGTCGAATCAATAAATTTGGGTTTTACTTCCCTCGAAGACTGTTGCGATCCCCTATACTTGTGTGTCATCAGCTGGGAACCTCGCTGCCAGCTCTTCTATCATTTGGATAAGCGGATGAATCCACTAGTCCAGGGCGTGAAATCCAATCAACAAGTGAGATAAAGATTTTCTATTGACGTCCTCATGAGGAAAAACAGGAACATAAAGCAGAAGTAATTTTGAAAGTTTCAAAGGTAACACATGAGCAATTTACTTGGAGTGGCAGTTAAATACCACAAGTAGGTAGGTATGGTGGACACAATGGGAATCTTGGTTTAAGGGAGTTGGATGCACGAGTAGAGCTCATACTCAGTACAGGTGGAGGCTAGCAAAAGACTGGGAGCGACAAATCAAGAGAGCATAAGAGCCATAATCATGCATAGCGACATAAACATCATTAATTAAAGCATAAGCGGTATCATAGTTCAAAAACTAAGTGGTCATGGAGGCTATTCGTGACTGGTTTGTAGTCATAAAAATGGTGTGAGCATTCGCCAAGTCAACCAAAATAAAACATTCGAAGGAGAATACCAAAAAAATTATGCTTCCTTATGACAAGAACAACTCATGAATCTTTCAATGACATATTAAACACTCTCAGCTATTTGAGGCTATTCATGCTACTCAACATAACAAATCTTTAGAACTAAAATAACATTTAGAATGGCATGAAAAAGTTGTAGCAACAGTCTATACAAGCTTCTACTTGCACCAGTATAAATTCTACTTTAAACAGCAGTTTCTTTCTCCCAACAAGCACCATACAAGATATGTCGTGGGATAATCACGGCAGACGTTACCGGGGGTAACTGATCTTGGGGCAAGACGACACAGGCGTTTGGGAGAGGGTTTAGCTCAGAGGAAAACATGATGGTAATCGATCTGGTAGCTGGCAATCAAAGTCGCCGAGTCTCCGATCTTAATATAATAACTCAACTCTCGGGTTACACGGGATGCTCGATATCAAACGATATTGCTAGGGTTCTTGGATCTTAATCAACTACTCCTAGGGGTCGGTTTATAAAGCACCCGTACCCCCTGGCTTACCCTCCAAGGCGCACCCTGGATCCTACCCGGACACGGCGCACAAACCCTAACTTTCCTTCACCGTAACCCACAATCCGGGTTACTGGGCCTACGAACTTGGGCCTTCCGAAAGTTTCTTTATCCTTAGCCAGATCCTGCGCAGCGTCCTTTGGGCCGGGTTATTCCTTGGAGTTGGCCTACCGGGTTATTATCCCTCCATCAGTAGTCCCCATAATAGCTTGGGCTTCACGGATCCTTCCTTGAAGCGCTCGCTATTCCCTGCAAGGATATCAAACACACAAGCATATGGAGGCCGGGTTAAGATGCTTTGATAGACAGCTAGGCCTTACTCCATGGTGGCCATATAGTAACCCGGCTTTTCCCCCAAATACTTTGGTTTAATTTTCCAGGTCTAAACCCTAATAAAAATGCCAAGATTCCATACTCGATAATTGACCCTGATATCACGGGGTGGATCTCCTTCTCTTTTTTGTCCAGATACTTTGCTCAATACTTGGAGCATATCTCGCAGAATCCTCGTAGATAGCCACTACCCCACAACTTCCGGCTTCCGGCCGTTGAGATAGACTCACCCTCATCTTATAAATAGTGCTCAGAGGGTGACGTAAACCCATCGCTCCACTTCAGTTTCCCCTTTCCTTTCTTGCTCCTTACGCCCTCGTAACACCACCGCAAGAAGTTCGCGCTCGCCATCGAAGCAAAGCCGCCGCCGGCCGCGCTCGCTCTCGAGCCATCTCGCGCCGCCGTCAAGCTTCTCCGCCGCGCCCTCGTTCCACTCTCCAAGAATCGCAGAAGGACGCTCGAACCACGCCGTCCACCGTCGTCGCAATAAACTCCAAGATCTCCCAGTAAGTTCCTTGTATTTTTTTTAATTTAGCCTCGCAATTTCTCGATTCATCCCGGATTGAATCTAGGTCAACCTGTGGGCCGTTTTCTCCGTCACACCAAATTTAGACGGCTTAGATGCTCGCTAACAACCTGTTTGATGATCACACATCGCCCTCCTACCATTATTAATCACCAATCTCTTCGAAAAATCGTTCGCAAGTTTTCCAATCTAGATCTATTTCGCCTCAATCTTCCGCTCTTAATATTGACACCCGGAAAATCCTCCCTTTCCGGTTATTTTGCTTGCAGTAGATACATGGGCAACCATCCGTCTTCCCAAAACACTTTTCCATACGTAAGTGACCAATAACCTCCATGGTTATACTTAATACCCGGATACCTCGCAATCTCCACTTCATGGTGTGATACCCGGATAGTTCTTAGTTTTCACGCTTTCCTGATACCTCAATACTTCCGAGTCTTATTTCATGTACCTCTTTTTCTTGTGTTTTGCAGGTCGATCCCATGGCTCCCAAAAGGCAAGGGAAGCAGCCGGCCCAGGCGAGGACAACCCAATCCATATCCGCCAATTGGGGGCGATCTACCGTCACCAAGGCCAAACTGGAAGAATTGGCTGAGTTAGGGGTTCTTCCCCCTCAGAAGGACATTCACTGGAGAGCGCCGGGTGACGAGACCCGGCCTACTCCCACCGACGGCGAGGTAATCTGCTTTGTAGAGCACGTGACCCGGGGATTCCGCCCTCCGGGTCACCCTTTCTTTCGCGAAGTCCTGAGCCACTACGGCCTCCGGGTGTTCGACATAGGGCCTAACTCTATGTTGAATATCACCCACTTCATTGTCCTATCCGATTCATACTTGTGCACTCCGCCGAGTTTGACTCTCTTCATTGAACTGTTCCAGTGCAAGCCGTGCCGCGAAAGCGGCGACGGAGCACTTCTCACATGCGGCGGGGTATCCATCCAACGCCGTAAAAACTCCCCAATTCCAACCCTCAATCTGAACTCTCATGTCAAGCACTGGCAATTATCCTTCTTCTACTGCCATGACACCTCTCCACCCGGTGAGAACAGACTGCCGGGTTACTCGGAGGGCCCCCTCGAGCCTTCCGAGTCTTTCAATGCCTTTGCCCCTGACTCAGACAGGGAGGTGATCCTTCCCATGTTAGCCAAGATAGCCATCCTCTCAGCCCAAGGCCTCCTTGGGCTCAATTTAGTGAAAACATGGGTTGATTTTCGAATCCAACCCAATTCCATCCGCACCAAATTAATGTGCGAGTACTCGGGGCATACCACGGATGCACTCCGATATTCCACCAAGAGCTTCGCGACCGGCGACACCAACAAGACCATCAAGGGCTTCTTGACAGAGAAGCTAGAGGTGATAAAGAACATCGCCGGGTTGCCCCCATTTACCCGGGAAAACCCGGCCCCAGCGGTAATATCCGATATTCATAACTTATTTTCACGCTTTGACTTGATACAGCTTCTAATCCTTAATTCCATCCTTTTGTCTTAGGCTGATGAGCCCTTCTGGAGAGTGGAACCCTCCCCCCTTCCAGAAACCCGGAAGAAGAGGACGAGTCGGCCGACGATAGTGAAGGTACTTACCCGGAACTTGTATTATTTTCACTTGCATCATTTTCCTCCCATTTAACTTTTTCCCACGGACGCACACTCGTTTCGCAGGGCTGGAGGACGAAGGTGAGAACAAGGAGGATGACCCGGAGGCTACCGACTCTGACCAAGAGGCAACAGTTGGAGCCAAGAGGAAGACCAGAGGGGCAGTGTCCAAGGTTCCTTTCTCCTCGTTATCCTCTGAACCTTACTCCTTTGACGTCATGCGACAACTTAACCATCAATTATCGAACTCGTCGTACTTGAAGGATTCTCTTCCAGCCAAGCGCAGAATAACTCGGAGCTCCCCGGGTGAAGGTCCCCTTAACCCGGGCATCTCTACCTCCTCCGTCCCTCGTGCCAGTGCTCCTCCGTCTCGTCCTTCCGACTCTCCTCAACGCCACCCTTCTCCTAACCATCCACGTGCCGGGCAATTCCGGGTTCCGCTAGTGGTCCCTGTGGCGACTTCGTCTGCTTCTAGCGGCGAGCTCCCGCCAGACTACACCGTGAATGCCGGGTAAGCTTTTGCTATATGACTTCTTTTGATGCTTGACAATTTTCAATCACCACTGCTAACTGCCTCCTCTCATCTTTCTTTTAGCACTCAAGCCACCGTCAGTGACCCGGAGAATGTAGAGACGGATAACCGTCGGACAGAGGAGCCGACTGAGAACGTAGATGCCGCGACTGGTGGTGACACTGAAAATAACCAGGAACAAGGCCCCTTGGGCGATCCACTTCACCGAGCCACCGGGTCTCCTTCCTCGTCGGAACCAGTGGACGAGGAGATCGAGGTTCTGGATACGAGGATGGGTTCTCCCAACCCGGATACTCAAACCGTCCGGGTCTCGACCCCACGGGCGGGGAGAGTTCCCCCACCAGGCGATCAGGCTGCCGGCTCTTCCGGTGCCCAGCCTGAGGACCTGACATTTGCCCAGATGCTCGAAACCCTGCGCACCTTGAGGGCTAATGAAGAAAACATCTTGGGGGCTTTAATAGCCAAACACGAGGTAAATCCCACTAACACTGCTTGTGTCCTTATCCAGTCCCCAAGTTCCGAGTGAATTGATTCATAATTTGCTTGGGACTTTATGATACAAGCGACTGATAACTTGCCCCTTTACCCGGCTAATCCTTCGTTGCGTCCATGCAGTCCTTCGTGACTCAATCTGAGGAGAAACTGGCAGATGCCACCAAGCTCATTGAAAAGGAGGTGGTTCTGCGTGAAGCAGCCGAGGCCGAGGCCAGGAGGAATAGGATGATAATGAGGAAGTACAGGAAAAGGGCTCACAAAGCAGAAGATGATTTAACAAGCCTTTCTGTCCAAATTGCTGACACGTATCGTGCTTTGCTTGATACGTTTCTTCTTCCGGGTTATCCTTTTGATAAATAGCCAGAATTTTCCCGACTCATGTTTCCATTCCTTCAGGCCCGGACGAATTGATGCCGGATGAGGATGACATTGCCAGGCTGAAAACTATCAAGAGCGTTATCCGGCAGCTATGCGCCAGAACCAAATGGATTCTTCAGGAATTACGGTGGCCGGGTAAGGGGCATGTCGATCTGAAGAGAATGCTGGATGCCTTCTCCACTATCCCCGAGTGGATTTGGCACTGGAAACGCTCGTCTTGCTCGGTTGGAGTAACCCGGGGGCTCGCGCTTGCTAAGGCTTATTTCCCTAAGCTCGAGCTAGTGAAGCTGATGGGCGGCTTTCCAGAGTTCAAGCTTGATGGATCCAAGTTCTCAGTGAAGGATTTTCAGGCTGTCCAGAAGGAGGTCCGCTACCCGGCCAACGTGATTGCTGACGACCTGGATGTTGATTCCCTCGTTCCTGCATATGATGTTGCTGGTGAAGCGGTTAAGTCAGATCTTCCCGAGCCGTATGATATGCTGGCTCGGTGGAGGAAGCTGCTAAGTTGAGGGGCGGAGGCTGCCAAAAAGCAAGCTGAAGCCGGTTCTGCACCTGCTACCTCAACACCAGTCGTTCCACCTCCTGCGCGGGCTGGTACTACTGATCCGGGTGCTGCTGCTACCACCAATGATGGCAAGGGCAAGGCCAAGATGGACGCCGAGTGATATCTGATATTTAATGCCTCTTCTTATGCGTCAGTCGGCCAATGTGCTGTTTAAACAATTATATTTTGGGTGGTGCGCCTGTGCACCTTTGATATCTTTTCACCGGGATTTAGTAATGTACGCTAAGGTCTTGATATACTCTATGCCTCTTCTGTCCTTTTTAAATTTATCCATTTTTGAACTCATCTGCTCTCGATATCCGGCTTTCTTTATTGCTCCTTTTATGAAACTCGGTTTCCGGGTCTCATGGGTGTTGACAAGCGGGCTTGCTGCTAAGTCCCCAAGCCCCCAAGACTCGGATTTCTGGATTTTTGAGCTTTAACAATCAAACAATTTTTCTCGTTTTCGAGATCCCGAGCCCCCAAGACCCGGATTCCGAGTCTGGGAAACGTGATCTTTCAAGGAGAACACATTTGTTTGCTGTTAGGTCCGAAAAGCCCAGAGCCGTTTCACATAGGTTTTGAAGTTATGCTTAATAATCGTTGAGTTTCCGGCTATCAGCCCTGTACTCTGCATAACTTGTGGTTTAGATGACCCTTTTGACTCTCTGATACTATAAGCCGGCTTTCGCATGGATATCATGTTGTTACATCTGTACGAAACAGGGTCAACCAAGTCCCATTGGGCTTCATTGCTGATTGTAATCGTAAGCGAGCAAATCATGCCATTTTAGTGCGAGTCACATCGAGCTTAAGTAAGAAAAGTCAAGAAAATTTGGCTCCTTTGTCCGGTTATAAGATTGTAGCCGTACTCGTTTGCGAGTAACCGGCCCTTATAACTCATAGGCATCAAGGCCGGGTCTTTGAGTTTGCAACTGTGCTATTCAATCAATCAGCCCCCAAGACCTATATATGTACGCGACGTGCTGAGAGTGAAGAACATGATAATAACCACCTCTTTACTTGATATGAAAAATTTAGGTCAGCAAGCCGCCTCATTAAAAACCCATCCAGTCCCCAAGGGTACCCTGGATAGGAAAAGAGTACGTCTGAAACCTGCTGCCTGTTACACCGTGCAATTCCACTTGCCACTATAATCTTTACTAAGTATAATACGGACGTAGCTGCGCCACGTTCCATGGTCTGTCTATTTCTTGCATAGATGAAGTGGTATGAGCGGTGTCATTAACTGTAGCCGACTCTTCCCTTGCATCTACCAAGTAATATGATCCGTTATGCAGATTACGGCTTATGATAAACGGTCCTTCCCATGGCGGTGATAATTTGTGTTTTCCTTCGTTTGACTGTACCAGGCGCAGAACCAGGTCTCCTTCCTGGAAGACTCGGGTTTTCACACGCCGGCTATGATACCTCCGTAAACCTTGCTGATAAATGGGCTGATCTCTCCAGGGCTTGTTCCCTTTGTTCTTCTAACATATCTACGGCATCCTGCCGGGTCTTTTCGTTCTCCACTTCGACGTAAGCTGATATTCGTGGTGAATCATGAATAATATCACTCGGTAGTACTGCCTCCGCGCCATAGACCATGAAGAAGGTGTCATTTGAGTGGACCTGTTAGGTGTAGTGTTGATGCCCCAAACCACAGAAGGAAGTTCTTCGACCCATGCGCCAGCGGCCCTGATACAAGGGACTCGCAATCGTGGTTTTAATCCGCGAAGCAATTCTTGGTTTGCCCTCTCCACTTGTCCATTGGCCTGCGGATGAGCCACTGATGCAACATCAAGCCGGATTCCATTGTTGCCACAGAACTTCTCCATCTCACCAAGGGACATGTTGGTTCCATTGTCGGTAATTATGCTGTGGGGATACCCGAACCGGTAGATAATCTTTTTCAAGAACTTGACTGCTGTAGCTGCTTCACAATTAGTAACTGGCATAACCTCAACCCACTTGGTGAACTTATCAATAGCCACCAAAAGATGTGTCTTCTTGCATGGTGACATATGAAAGGGGCCAACCTATCCATCCCCAGACAGCGAACGGCCAAGTTAACGGGATGGTCCGTAATTCCCATAGCCGGCACATGGGTTTGGCGAGCGTACCTTTGACATCCGTCACACCTTGCTACTAATCTTTCCGCATCCTCTAGAGCCGTCAGCCAGAAAAATCCGTGTCGGTAAGCCTTTGCCACAAGGGATCTTGTGGATGCATGATGCCCGCAATCGCCTTCATGGATTTCCTTGAGAATCTGTCGGCCTTCTTCTGGTGCTACGCAGCGCAAAAAGACTCCTGCTGCACTTCTCTTGTACAACTCCCATTAATGATAGAATACCCCTTTGCTCTCCGCAAAATTTGCCTTGCTAACACCTCCTGTTGTGGTAACTCGCCTCGTGACAGGTAGGCTAAACGGTTCTGTCCACTCGGGAATAGCGCGTATAGTGGCCACGAGCTCCGTACCCGGGGTCTTTACTTGCCAGTTCCTCCTCAGACTCGATTTTAACCGATGGTCGCCATAACTCGTCCAGGAACACGTTAGGTGGAACCGGCTCTCTGCGCGAGGAGTCTAGCAAGGGCGTCTGCTGCTTCATTCTTTCTTCTGTCTATATGCTCCACCTCATACCCGGAAAAGCATCCTGCAACCCTATCAACCTCCCTGCGGTATGCTGCCATGGTTGCATCCTTCTATCCCAAGTTCCTGACACCTGCTGTACCACAAGGTCCGAATCTCCGAAGCATCGTATCCTCTTGATGTTCATCTCCTTGGCTACCTTCAAGCCATGCAATAGGGCCTCATACTCGGCCACGTTGTTGGAACAGTCAAAGTGAATTTGTAGTACGTAACTTAATTTATCTCCTTTGGGTGACGTTAGCACCACCCCAGCTCCTGATCCCTCGTATTGCTTAGATCCATCGAAGTGCATGATCCATGATTCGGAGCTTGGAACCGTCGTAGTCATGCCTGTATGTGTCCAGTCGTTAATGAAATCAACTAAAGCCTGAGATTTGATTGCTGACCTGGGCTCGTAACTGATGTGATAATCCCCCATTTCTATCGCCCATTTGGCTATTCTTCCAGTCGCATCCGAGTTCCTGATGATATCCGACATTGGTATTGAGCTAACCACCGTTATGGGGTGTTCCTGGAAATATGGCTTCAACTTCCGGCTGGCCATAAAGACCCCGAAAACCAGCTTTTGCCAATGCGGATAGCGCTGCTTTGCTTCCGACAATACCTCACTGACATAATAAACCGGCCTCTGAACTGGATAACCTTTCCCATCTTCTTTACGCTCCACAACCACTACTGCACTGACGGCTCGGGGGCCTGCTGCCACGTACAGCAACATAGGCTCTTTAGGACCCGGGGCCGCTAGTACTGGTGCTTCAGATAACTGCTTTTTTAGTGCCTCGAACGCCTCATCCGCCTCCTGATCCCATACGAATTTGTCTGACTTTCTCAAGAGCCGGTACAAGGGTATTGCCTTTTCTCCGAGTCTTGATATGAATCGGCTCAAGGCTGCCACGCAGCCGTGAGTTTTTGAACGTGCTTCAAATTTTCCGGCTTTTTCAAATTTTGGATAGCTTTGATTTTATCCGGGTTTGCTTCAATTCTCTCTCGGAGACGATAAAGCCGAGTAATTTCCCGGCTGGAACTCCAAACACGCACTTTGTCGGGTTAAGCTTCATCTGGTACCTTCTCAAGTTCTTGAACGTTTCCTTTAGATCATCGATAAACGTCTCTGCCTTCCTAGTTTTGATAACCAATCATCCACATAAGCATGGACATTACGTCCGATTTGGTCCTCGAAGCACTTCTGAATACACCGTTGATAAGTTGCGTCAGCGTTCTTCAATCCAAATGTCATGGTTTTATAGCAAAAGGCCCCAAAAGGGGTTATAAACGATGTTTTTCTCCCAATCCTCCCTCTTGAGCTTAATCTGATGATACCCGGAATATGCGTCCAGAAAGCATAATAGGTCACTTCCAGCTACTGCGTCTATAATCTGATCTATCCTTGGTAGTGCGAACGGATCCTTTGGGCAATGTTTGTTGAGACTCGTAAAATCAATGCACATCCTCCACTCATTGGTTTTTTTCATCACTAGAACTGGGTTTGCTAACCAATCCGGGTGAAATACTTCCATGATAAAGCCGGCTGCCAATAGCCGAGCGATCTCTTCACCTATAGCCTTCCTTCTTTCCTCATTCATTTTCCTCAAGCCCTGCTTCACGGGCCTGGACTTGGGATCTACATGCAAACTGTGCTCGGCCAGCTCTGTCGGGATACCCGGCATGTCGCTAGGTGTCCAGGCGAACACGTCTGCATTCGAACGAATAAACTCCACAAGTGCCTTCTCCCGTTCTTTTCCCAAATTAGACCCTATGGTAAATTTCTTAGTGGAATCACCTTCAACAAAATCTATCTTCTTGGTGTCTTGTGCTGCCTTGAATTTTGCTCTCTCGTCCTCAGTATTCGGCTTTTTCAAAGCTGTTCTATCATCCGGATTTACTTGAGACCGGTAATACTCTAGTTCTTCCTTTCTGCACGCTTGCTCGGCCATTACTGAATCTCCTTCATCACACTCAGCCGCTATATCCCGGTTCCCGTGCATGGTGATGGTCCGTTTAGGACCCGGGATCTTTAGCTGCAAATATACATAACACGACCTAGCCATGAATTTAGCATAAGCCGGTCTTCCGAACAGCGCGTGGTAAGGACTGCGCAATTCGACCACCTCGAACGTGAGCCACTCAACTCGATAATTATCCTTCGATTCTCCGAAAGCAACCTCCAAGGTGATCTTTCCCTCGGGGCTCGCCGAGTGACCCGGCACGATCCCATGAAAGACTGTCGAACTCTTCTGTAGCTGGGACTCTTTGAGACTCATGCGCAAGAAGGTTTCCCAATACAGGATGTTAATGCTACTTCCACCGTCCATCAGGACCCTTTTCAGTTCGTAACCATTGACCTGTGGTGCAACCACCAATGCCAAGACTCCTGGGCGCTCTATTCTTTCCGGGTGATCTCTTCTGCTCCACGTTACTTCTTGTTCCGCCCATCTCAGGTATCCCGGCACGGCTGATGAAACCGAGTTTACCGTTTGCTTTAACGTCTCTTTGTCCCTGCTAGAAGTTCCAGTAGTATGCACATGATATTGTCCCTTTAAATCAGGCGTACGTACCGTACCGATGAAGATGTTGATCTGGCCGATCGTCACAGTAGATCCGGACTCGAGGTGATCCGACTCTGGCCCCCAGCCGGAATCGTCCACCATCCTTTCTCCTTTGTGGTCGATGTAGATCTCGCCGATGACAAGATTCCCCATGTTCTTTCGAGCTTCTCCCGTGATGTAAACACCTTTGGACGCAGGCCCCACGGTGGGCGCCAACTGTCGTGGGATAATCACGGCAGACGTTGCAGGGGGTAACTGATCTTGGGGCAAGACGACACAGGCGTTTGGGAGAGGGTTTAGCTCAGAGGAAAACATGATGGTAATCGATCTGGTAGCTGGCAATCAAAGTCGCCGAGTCTCCGATCTTAATATAATAACTCAACTCTCGGGTTACACGGGATGCTCGATATCAAACGATATTGCTAGGGTTCTTGGATCTTAATCAACTACTCCTAGGGGTCGGTTTATAAAGCACCCGTACCCCCTGGCTTACCCTCCAAGGCGCACCCTGGATCCTACCCGGACACGGCGCACAAACCCTAACTTTCCTTCACCGTAACCCACAATCCGGGTTACTGGGCCTACGAACTTGGGCCTTCCGAAAGTTTCTTTATCCTTAGCCAGATCCTGCGCAGCGTCCTTTGGGCCGGGTTATTCCTTGGAGTTGGCCTACCGAGTTATTATCCCTCCATCAAGATATGTTTTAACAAAAACTCTCTAAATGCTACAGCAAGCAAACATGAGAGTAATCAAATAATACTACTAAAACTAACAGCTCCAATAAGAGATGCATGCAAAACAGGAGCTAAATAAATGCAACAGCCAGACAAAGATTAAGAATACAAAGTATTCCCATGAAAAAGCGGAGCGTGTCACTCTCCAATAAAAGAATGCTGGGGTCCAACCAAGTTTATTGAAAAAGTAAAAACAAACTGAAAGCAAAAAGAAGCTGAAAAAAAAAAGAAGACGCTCCAAGTAAAGCACATAAGATGTGACCGAATAAAAATATAGTTTCACTAGAAGTGACCTGATAATTTGTTGATGAAGAAGGGGATGCCTTGGGCATCCCCAAGCTTAGACGCTTGAGTCTTCTTGGAATTTTCTAGGATATACCACCGGGGCATCCCCAATCTTAGGCTTTTCAATCTTCTGGATCACATCATATCATCCTCTTCTCTTGACCCTTGAAAACTTCCTTCACACCAAACTTCTCACAATCTTCATTAGCAACGTTAGTGCAATCAAAATAATAAATCCACATGATTCAGTTTCAACACATGTCTAACACTAAAAAAACACATTAGCTACTGTCACAAATTATTTTAAAACTCTTTTTCTCAAAAGAATACCAAAAGAAAGTGATTAAGATGCAAATGTAATTATTGGCAGAAATCTGTCAAAACAGGATAGCAGGTAAAGATGAGTTTTTTCGAAAATCATCTGTTGCTCAAATCAAAAAGTGGTCAACTAAGAAAAGTTGCGTATACAGCCCAGGATTACGCACAAAAAACTCAGGTCATTTTGAATTTTCTGTGATTTTATACGGAATAAACAGTGGACAGCTGAAATCTGTTTCCTGCGCAAAAATCCGAAATATAGCCTCAACTTTCCACTAGAGGCTTTACTTGGCTCAACAAAAACTCAAAAGAAAATATACAGCAGGGTTGCTAAGGGAATAGACAACACCCAGGTGCAAAGCACACCAAAGAAAACAAAGGAAAACGGGTTGAAAACAGCGAAATAAAACGGGTTGTCTCCCGATAGCGCTTTTATTTAACGCCTTTCAGCTAGGCATAAAAGGACAACTCAAGTATTTTCAAGTGAAGAAGCAGCAACATTGTTACGAAGCTTGCGTTTACCTTTCTTACCCTTATTCTTTTTAGGGAACTGATGGTCCAAGCATGACTTGGAGATGAAAGTCATGGTACCTTTTCCCATATCAATGGTTGCTCCTAAGAGCTTCAGCAGAGATCTTCCAAGGGTAATTTGTCCTCCTTTTGCACATTCAATAACAAGATAATCAGTGGAGACTGTTTTTCCTATGATTTTTGTAAACACTCCCTCAGCTATCCCAATGGGAAATATAGTGGTGTTATTAATGAGAGGAATTTCTTCTCCTCCTTCAGCTAGCCCCCAAAGGTTCAAAGATTCATAAATTTCCTTAGGCATAAGACAAGATTCAGACATGATATAACAACGAGCATGAAATGTTTCACCATTTATAACAACTTTAACCAAAGGAATTATATTTGAGGATTCAAAACTTATTGGGACATGATCAAGATGTTCACGAATTTGGCTATATCCCTCTTTTAAGATAGAAATATGTGACTCAAGAGTGTTTAATCTAGCATAAATATTTGCAAAAGCTTTATCAGAACTACTGGGTAAGCTGTAGGTTGAAATTAATTTTCTTATAGCATTGAAAGCTTGATCTTTATCACAATGAAGGAAACCATCTCCTACCACAGTATCCAAAGAATACCTATAACAAAGAACAACACCAAAGTAAAAGATACGAAGAAACAGACTTAGAGTCATTTTAGGTTCAATTTTGCAATAGGAATCAAGAGCTCTAGACCAAGCTTCTTTGAAATTCTCATCATTCCCTTGTTTGAAAGTAAAGATTGTTTCTTCTGGTGACATAGTGACAGGAACAAAACTAGACATAAAAGCAAGCAAATAAATAACAGCTATGAAGTAAACTATTTTTTGTGTGTTTTTGATAAATATAAGCAAAACAAGACAAAAACTAAAAACAAGACAATAAGAAAAATAAAGAGGTTGAGAGTGAGAGACTCCCCTTGCCAGAAGACTTCCTTCTCTCCGGCAACAGCGCCAGAAAAAGTCCTTGATGGTGCAGATCTTCCACTCGTTGGGATACCCCAAGAGGAGGGTGTGATGAGCACATCGGTAGGAGTTTTCTCCTTAGTTAAGAACCAAGGTTATCAATCCAGTAGGAGAAAGAGGACATTCGGAAGGTTGATGCCACTGACGGTGGTGATGGCTCACCGGTGTCAGCAACAACGTGGAACCTGCACACAACACAACCAAAATACTTTGTCCCAACGGTACAGTGAGGTTGTCAATCTCACCGGTCTTGCTGAAAACAAAGATTAGACGTATAGTGTAGAAAATAATGTATGCTTGCAGTAAGTAAAGAAAGCAGGAAATTGTGGTGGTTTGTTTTAATAGTGTAGGAAAATGGACCGGGGTTCATAGGTTCACTAGTGGTGTCTCTCCATAAAAGATAGCATGCTGGGTGAACAAATTACAGCTGGGCAATTGACAAATAAAGGTTGCACCGTAGTGCACATTCATGACATGGTGACTACTATGATATTTAGTGCGGGCATTACAACAATATACATAGACCGTAATCCAACTGCATGTATGACTAATAATCCACCCTCAGGTTATCATCCGAACCCCCTTAGGTATTAAGTTGCAAGGAACAGATAACTGCATTAAACAAAGTGTGTAATGTAAGAAATGATTATACACGTGGGCACTCTCACCGCTGTTTTCTCCCTAGTGGCAACAGAACATCCTCCCCCTTCATGTTTCTGTCACTCGAGCAAGGCGAAAAGGAGGCATGAACCCACTATCGAGCATAAATACTCCCTCTTGGAGTCACTAGCAACTACTTGGCCAGAGCAATCACTAGCATCGGAAAGCATGCAAGATCAAAAATAACATATGAAATAAAGACTATAATCAACTTGTCATAAGTACAATATTCATCGGATCCCAGCAAACACAGCACATAGAATTACATAAGATCAATCTCGATCATGTTAGGCAACTCACGAGATCTAAACATGGAGGCATATGAGGATAAGACAACCATCTAGCTACTGCTATGGACACGTAGTCCAAGGATGAACTACTCACGCATCACTCTGGAGGCGGCATGGTGATGGAGAGGCCTCCGGTGATGATCTCCTCTCCGGCAGGGTGCCGGAGACAGCTTCAGAACCCCACCTGATCTAGGGTTGACGGTGACGGCGGCTGCGGAACTTTTCGGGGATATTTAATCATATGTTTAGGGTTTTCCATCCGGGAGGAATAAATAGGCGAAAGAGCAGAGGCGGTGGAGCACTGGGGGTCCCACACCACCCCCTGGCGCGGCCAAGGGGGCGCGCCACCCCATGGTGTGGGCCCCCTGATGCCCCTCTTTGTCTCCTCTCCGGTCTTCTGGATGCTTTCGAGGAAAATAGGCACTTCGGGCTTTGTGGGGTCCAATTCCGAGAATATTTCCAGAACAACTTTTTTGAAATAAAAACAACAAAAAACAGGGAACTGGCACTTGGCATCTTGTTAATAGGTTAGTCCCAGAAAACTTGTAAAAATGACATAAAGAAGGGAGAAAACATGTAGCAATTGGCATAATAAAAATGACGTATCATTAGTCAATAAAAACATCCAAAAAAACGAAGGAAAACGATAGAAAACATGTGGAAAACAATAGGTATTGGGTAGAAAACAACCATGGGACATCAAAAATTATAGATATGTTTGCAACGTATCAATACACTTCACACTGCCAAATTTTACAAACACTTTCTCTTTTCTAAAGTCAATACCAGCACTGCAAGTATTAAGGAAAGGTCTACCAAATATAATAGGACAAGATTTATCTTGAACTGAACCAAGTATTAAGAAATCAGTGGGATATTTTACCTTGCCACATAAGACTTCAACATTTCTAACAATTCCCACTTGAGAAATAGTTTCTCTATCAGCAAGCTAGATAGTAACATCAATATCTTTGATCTTGGAAGGTGTAATTTCATTCATGACTTCTTGATAGAGATAAAAAGTAATGGCACTTGCACTTGATCACAAATCAAAAAGTCCATAATAATTATGATCACCTATTTTAATAGAGAAAACAAGAGTGCCAACAACAGTTCTAGTTTGCTTAATTGGTGACACAATATTAGAAGTAGACGCAGAAAAATTTATAGAACTTCCGTCAATATTTTCAGCAACAAGGTCTTTAACCAAATCTACTTGAGGCTCAACTTTTATTTGATCTTGAGGTTCATTAACTTTCCTAATACTTTTGTTAACAATACTGGTGGAGAAGGAATGTTGTTTTACTCTAACGGAAAAGGTGGTTCTTCAAAGCGAACAGTGGGTAAAATAGATTCAACAGTGTGGACATGCATCTCTTTATTAGAGAGAGACACCTCTGTCTCAACATCTTTAAAAGTTTCATGATACTTGTCCCACTTTTCTTTAGGAATATTAACATGAGAGGCAAAGATTTTGCAAAAATCCACGATGATTTGATAATCAAGCCCATATTTAGAGCTAAGCTAATTAAAACTTTTAGTTTTAACAAATACTTAATACAATCAAATTCATCATTTATACTTGCTTCTTTAACTTTATCAATCTCACAATCTTAAATATTGCGTTGAATCGTTTCAATAAGATCCTATTTAACATCAATTTTCTTGTTTGTAAAAAACCATAAAAGAAGCATCAATCATGTCTTTTTCATAACGTGAAAGCCTTGCATAATTTTTTTTAATGATAATATCCTTGGAAAGCTCATAATTGGGACATTTTAGCATTAATGATTTTTAGTCTCCCCCATGATTGAGCAATTCTCTCTCCGTCACGAGGATGAGAGATATAGATATAATTCTAGTCTTGATGTCTTCCATGAAGAGGATAAAATTTAGAGTAAAAGAGAGACATAACCTCTTTCCAATCCAATAAGTGAGAATTGTCAAGTAGCATATACCAATGTCAAGCTTCTTCCTTCCGTGATAAGGAAAATAATTTCCTCATGATTACTTCTCTTGGTACACCTGCAATCTTAAACAACTCACATAATTCTTTAATATAAAGCATATGAACACCGGGATGGAAAGCTCCATATCCTGCATATCGATTTCATAATACGATCAATACACCTATAGGTATTCTAAAAGGGGAAATTTCAGTGGGTGGAGAAACTATCTCTGCCACATGGGTGGTTGAGGGGTCGTTCCTAAAAAGCCAATTAAGAGTAGAGGTTTCAATAATAAAGCTAAGTAACAAACATAAATAAAAACAACACTTAAGGTAAAAGATCAATTTACCAATTACACTTACCAATAGCGCTACACTCCCCATAAACGGCACTAGAAAAGAGTCTTGATGACCCACAAGTATATGACATCTACGGTAGTCCTTTCGATTAGTAAGAGTGTCGAACCCAGCAAGGAGCAGAAGGTGTTAACAAGTGGTTTTGAGCAAGGTTTCACTGGAAGTGCTAAGAGACAAATTTATAGGAGTTTTTGTGAGTATAAATAAATAAAGAGAAATTAAATAAATGCAAGAAAGTAAAGTTGATGCAAGTGGCCGAATCCTTTTTAGCACAAAGGACAAGCTGGTGGTGTTTCTTTTGATGACTAAAATGTTCCTGAGGACACACGGGAGGATTCATCAAGTTAATTTCATCTGCCATTGATTAATATTCATCGTTTTGATAAGTGTTGTGTGGGTAGACCTATGATATTACACCGTACTATCGAATAAAAATGCACACTTGCGATTACACTACTTGCAAGACTCCACAGCTACAAGATAGTAGTTAATAAATAAATCTAAACGTACTAATAAACTCTGGGTATCCTACACTCCCTTGTGCAAACACTTGCAAACTGTATTCAGATTTCTGTCACTCCGACAACCCTTCATAATCAAACCAATATACACTACATTTTTCTAGGACCATAAAGGTGAAGTGCAATGTACTCGACGTTCACACATCACCACTAGAGAAATAACGACATAATTTAAATGTCAAACCGTTAAATATTACTCGACGAAACATGGTACTTACAACAAGACTCCTCCCATATCCTCAAAACCTAAACGAACTACTCATAAGATATCATATGGATCATAATCAGAAGTGATGTAATGATGAATAAAAATCTGGTCATAACAAGTATTCGCCGATAAAACTCACGAGCATCAACTACATCAATGCATTTAACATCGGTAAAGAGAACCAGACGAATAACGCATAGTACAACTCTAATTGTTACAACAACATGATATGGGAAGGAGAGGATGACGGTGCTGCTGGTGGAGATGATGATAACGATGATCCTGATGATGCTCGGTGGGATGACAATCACGACGATGATGATTTCCCCCTTCGGGAGGGAATTTCCTCGGCAGGATCTGCCTGTGAGGAAGCTCTTTTCCTCTTTGTCTTGATTCTGTCATGAGATGGTGCTGGAAAAATTCTACGAAGTGACTCCCAATAATTGTAGGTCAAATGGGGGTAAGTACACCGAGGGAGAGCTGGGGGTGGGTCCCACAGCTCCCAGGAGATGCCTAGGAGCGGCCAGGGGTGGGCCTGTGCCTAGGGGTCACCTGGTGGCCCCCTGGGTCCCCTTTTGGCTCCCCAGGTGATTTCTCATAAAAGCTTCTTTTCTGAATTTTCTTTAATTTTCCGAGCTCCGGAAGATGTTCCACTTGACACATGTTTTTTCCTCCTGTTTTCCGACTCGTAAATAATTCTGAGAAACTAGGAAATATGTAGGAAACGGAAAAATAACATATATCAATTAATAAGGACAAATTGTTATATAAAATAGTGATGCAAAATAGATGTACCAACTGTCCTTTGGGATAGACGAATGAATGTACTATTTTAGTTTCATGTAGCTGAGAATTTTGTTTGAAATTTTCGTGCGGATTTCATTTGGGGTCGACCGTTGGGACTTCATCTCCACGAGCTTGGGGAGCCCTTCGTCGTTGTCGACGTACGGCAAGTCATCTTCTGACAACTCCGACTCCTCCGCGAGCATGCGTAACACCGTCGATGGCGAGCGCGGGCGGACCACGCCGCGCGAGTCGCCGGCCTTGTGGTCACTGGCGCCGGGCCCGAGGCCACCCCAACCACAAAGTAGCCCGCGGCCATCGTTGTCGGCCACCTCTCCGTGGATGCGGGGCTGCTCGTGGCAACCACGAAGAAGCTTGTGGCCGTCGTCGTGGGCCACCTCTCTGTGGATGCGGAGCTGCTCGTGGACGCAGACGGACCGCTCGGCTTTCGATGGGGTCGCCGGCGGTGGTGGGGTGGGGGGGGGGGGGTTGAGGCGGAGAGTTTATCCGAGCCCGTTCGGAGCCGACGTGATTGTTCAGCGGCGGGAGCAAAGCCGTCGAAACAGATTCTGTGGGGATCTAGTTTAATCGCCCAAAATTGGCGCCGAGCCTCCAGAACATTTCAGTTTTGCGCGGTTTACAGGCTCCGCTAGAGTTGCTCTAAAATGAGCTCGTAACATCTGCGTGCACTGGTAGTCTGGTACCTATACCGTTTTGTAATCACCGTGTGTAGGTGCATAATATCATAAGAAATAAATACAGTACCAAATATCTTCTAATCATCATATCAAGCAAAAGCATTAACATCCAGTGGCTTCAACTTTCTCAATAATCTCATTTGAAGTAGACTCAATAAACTTATCTATAATCTTTCATTGACAGCACTCCAGCTAATTGCTGGAGCTAACTGCAATATATTTGTGATTTTTCATTCTACTGTCACTTATGTAGTAAGTGTGTTATAAAACTTCCTTTTGTTCCTTTTTAGACAATTTATTTGTCAAAACGAGCCACTGAATTGATCAATCCAGGAACCAGCAAAAGATGCCCAGTTCACACCGGTTTCCACAAGAAGCTCCCAGAACCAAAGATCCACGGCAAGAACTGAAGAAAAGATTAGCAGAGCCAGCGTTTGGTATCTATTCAAAGGCCACCCTGAAACCTCAGCCATCGTCTTCAAGAATGGAAGGGATTTTTTATCTAGCTCCCGGCTTCTTATTGACCATGCTGTGACCCATTGCACATCTGATGGGACCATATTTAGCTCTTCTTGGAGACGTCTTCCAAGATCTGGCATATGCCCACCTCCATACAGGACGGCTATTCTCTTGTACCCTCGGTTTATCGCACCCTTTATCTTGCTAGTGGCAACTATGTTCCTCTCCCCGATTATAACCGACGTATCCTCAGCAGGAGCAGTGATAGCTGCAAAACTATTTACAAAATAAAAGAATAAATTAATTAACGTAGATTCATAAGTGGCTTCAAAGTTTTGAATCTACTCACTCAGAAGTCAATTGCTTAGCCAGGAAAATCTTAAGAGCAGACCCTAAATCTAGTTTGGACAATGCTTCGAGCTCAGGATATCCATCTTGATTTTCCACCGGCAAACAAAGCCCGGTGATAACAAATAGTCCAACAAGTGGCATGGGTAGAACACGTGAAGCCCATAGCAACTTAGATCTCCAGAAATCAAGACCATCGGGTAAACTAGGTTGTATCAAGGCTTTAGTAGATTTCAGTGTCATGTCCACTGCAAATGTGAGAAAGCTTTCACCTCTTTCAGTCTGTAAAACATAAAAGGTAGTGTTAACATTAAATCCACTATGTTTAGAAGGCCTTGGAAAGTACAGAACATTGAACACATGAGTTTAAAAGCTGTTTGCTATTTGAAGTTTGAAACAAAGAAATTACAAGCATCATCCTCCAACAGTAACAAAACAAGCTTACCCAATGAGCATGTGAAACTTATGGTGTAGGTAGTATTACAAAGCAAAACTGCAAGCAGCAAAAGACATAATGTAACTAAACTTATTACCTGAAGCTGCTTGAATGTCTCGTAGTCAAGGTCCGCATGCTGCCATTTCTTATCGCAATAATTAAGGCAATCTAGCTGGTAATCCAGTGAAAGGATATGAGCCATTTGTTTCTGTATGAAACCAATAATACTGAAACCTCTACGGGAAGATTTAAGCTTCTTTGCGAACGTTGGGTCCTTTTGATTGTTCAAATTATCCCGGCTAGTCACCATTTCATACAGAACACAATCATAGTCTTCAAGTGCTTGTTGGAGTTTATCGAAGTACCTGAAGAAACAAAATATATCTTAGCTGATTCACTTAGTTGGTAGCTCGCATCCATGAATCAAATGTGCCAATAGACAACCAGCGCAGGGGGATCTTGTGATAAGAAAATGATGGTAGAGATAGTCAAGTGTGAAAATTCATAGAACTGGAAATTCCAGCAGTAAACATGAAACGGAGCCTAAAGCACATACTCTTTGTCAGCAATGTGTACAGTTGAAACCAAGTCAACCTGCACGAAATAGAAACACAATAAATCAAGAGATCAGTAAACAATCGTGTAACACACTTCTAACTCATCAACCTGAAGAAAGATTGTTGGAACCATTTAACAGAATACTAGATCTCTATTCCCAGATTACACGGCCAGCGATCATGAATCACACAAAGTAACGGTTACAATTCAAGCACTTCCGGAAAACTTTATCCGATTCGCCTACAACTAGAGCAAGCAGCGCGCAGCACAAGAGAGATCCACCAGGCCATACTTACGCGGAGGAAAGGGTGTAGGAGCGACCACGGGAGCCGCTTCTCGTACCGCACCACTGCCGTCTGCAGCTCGCCGCCGTCCCCTGCTCCAGAGACGTCCCCGTACCCCGGGCGGCGGTACCGGAGAAAATCCGCGATGGAGCTGCTGGCGGCGAACCGCTCGGCCCCGTCGGCCGCCGCGGCGACGGGCCGCAGGACGCAGTGGTGGCGACGCCGCGCGCGTGTGGGGAAGGCGACGAGGGAGGTGGAGGACGCCACAGCTCCTGTGAAGAGCATGGCAAGCGTCGAGGATAGCTTTTTTTTTTTTTTTTTTGGAGATAGCTCGGTCGGAAGCGAGCGTGTGTGGTGATTCCCCTTTTGTTTTAGTCTCTTTTTATATTTTTCACTCATTCTATCTTTCACTCTTTCAGCTAGCTGAAATTGGATAGGGATATACGGTGTGAAACAGAAACTAGAGGCAGAACTCTCCCTCTCCCGTCCCTCCCGTGGCGGACGGGGGAGGGCTCCCAGCTCCACGCCGCCGGTTCCCCTCGCTATTCCTGCTCTCTCCTTGCTGCCGTCGGTCTACGTCATCGGGCTGACCCGGGACGTTGGCGGCGGCGGGGTTCTCCTTTCCCCCTCCCGGCGGCTGCGGCACGGGCTGTGGTGGTCTCGGGCACTGTGCTTGCCTAGGGCACGACCGGTGACGGCGTGGTGGCCCGGTGGTATCGTCTGCGCGCGCGGTGACGACGGCGTCTGGTGGCGACGTCTTCTACGGTGCGGGTTGCGATTTCTTCCCTATGGACCACCAGCAAGGGTCTTGGCGACAGATATTTGGACAACAACCATGGTGGTGGTGGCTCGGCTTCTTCGGTGGTGATCTGGGTTTTGTAGGTGTAGCTCGGCCAAGATCTGGGCCCGATCTGGGTTTTACGGCCTCGGCCGGTGCGACTACCTGGGAGCTTTCTACATGGTGACAATGGTGCCTTACGCTGCAGCACGGCGACGGGGCTAGTCGGGCCTGCAAGGCTGATCTAGGCCTGACCGTCCCTGCTGCTGCGCTCGGTCGGCGACCGCCTCGGGAGATGGAGGACGACGATCTCCTCCTATAGGTTTATGTTGTTGCCTCTGCAAGCCTGGTTCTATCACCGGCCTCACTCTACCGACACGTTGATCCTGCGGCTTGTTAGTCCCTCGGTTTGCAGTTGCGGACGCCGGGGCGGTGGCCCTGGAAGGTGGACTGCACGGACGGCTCTAAGGCGAGCGACGTGGCGGTGGTGATGGCCTTGTTATTTGGCCATGTGGATGGCGAAGAGTAGGCAGTAGAGGTTCCTGGCGTTGGTAGAAGCAACTCTCAGATCGTGGGCTGGAGATCATTCTCGGAGTTCGTGGGCGGTCCAGCTGTGTGGACGTTGTGCGGAGGTTTTTCCGGGCGAAAGCTCCGCGCTCTGGCGCCAATGACGGCGATGCCTGCGGGTATCATTGCCCTCTTGAGGGAGCTGTTCTGGATATCTTCGCCGCGTTAGGGCTCCGGGTGAAAGCCCTAGACCACTTTGTCCTCGACGTCGGCGATGTGTTACGCCGTTACCCTCTTGGAGGTCTCGTCGAGGAGCCTCGCCTCTCGGGCTCGTCCTAGTGGCTTCGGTGGCAAGTTTGGTTCTCCTTTTTCTTTGTTTTTTTCTATTTTTGATCTACTTTGTAAGAGGTTCCCCTCAACACTCTGTATCAGTTCAGTCGTTGAGCTTTATTCATAAAGCAGGGCGAAAGCCTATTTCGAGAGCTAGCTGAAATTGGAATTCACTGTGAGTAAGATTCGATGGACGTTCGCTTTGGAATCGCGGCACGAATCTTGACGCTTTCCTGCGTGCAGGTCTTGTTTTCTCGGTTTACTCGGTTTTCTTCTTCAATCTGATTATTTTTTAGCTGGGACGGTTTTTTGTCTCTTCACGTTCCCCATTTCTGTATGCTAGAGAGAGAACCTTGGTCTTCCGCACAATTGCGGAGCCTCGGTTTGTCTCACAGGCGAGCTACGACCAAGTGGAGGCCACCGGAGGGAGGAGGTGTGTTGGATTAGCGTGGAGCCTGTTCACTCCCACGAGTTCTCTCGTTGCGAGGGAGAGGAAGGTCATGAGAGGAGTTGTAGGGGACAGACTCTTCCATGGTGAAGCTCCCACCGGAGAGAAGATACGAGAGGAGCTGGCGTCGTCCGCTGTTGGGGATACGTGTTTTGATACGTGTCCTTCTATTCTCTGTAGCGCTCAACTTTGCGTAGCTACCGATTTGTCATCTCATTTTCACGCAGATTTAGTTCATTGGGGGATTAGTTTGTCGATACGTCGATCCATCGTGACAGATTTTAGTGGACTGCAGTGAATTTCTCTATTCTATTGTTGCTCTAGTTCATTCGTCGGCCAAGAAAATTATTGTGGATAGTTTGATGGAGTAATTAGATGTAGTACATATCCGGTTGTGCAGCTTGGGATAGCAACAGTGGATGGATTACCCACAATAGTTCTCCACGGCACATACATGTCTAGATCAACCTGCAGCTACCTCTTCGATCAGCTCTCGCTGCTGCGTGTTTTCATGGTCGATGTGCATCGCGCTCTCTCTAGGTTGAAATTTTTATCAACGACTCCTTGACACACGAAAATAAACAGAAACACTTACACTCAGTCTATGTTTATGTCCCTTAAACTGAACCGGGTGGGGAAACCGCCGCAGGCCCATGTAGGGGAACCGGTTGAGATTATAGGTATCATAGTAGTGTAGGCAGCACACAAGATCATAGCATGGAGGCACCAGGATGAGAGACCACCATCTAGCTACCTCTATGGACTCGTATTCCAAGGATTAAGTACTCACACATCTGCCGGAGGCAATCATGGCGATGTAGATGCCTCCGGTGACGTTTCCATCTTCCGGCAGTATACCGGAGCAGGGGTCCAGAAGGCCTAGATAGGAATTTTGAGGTGACAACAGCTCCGGATGGGCTTCGTGCAAAATAATCGCCGCCACAAAAAATTTAGGTTAGAAGGCACTTTATAGACGAGAGGAGGTGCCGACAGGTGGCCCCAATCAAGCCACCAGAGGGCGCAACCACGAGTGGACCCCCCTCATGTCGCCTGATGGTTGTGGGCCATCCCTAGGGCTCTCCTCCGGGATCCGTCTTCATTCCGGAAAAAAGTTCCTTTCATGGATTTTAAGAACTTTTCGCTAATATTTGTAGAACAACTTTTATGAAACAAAAAGGGGTAGAAAACAGAAACTGGTACTGGCCATCTTATCAATAGTTTAGTCAATGAAAATGTCCAAAAATGACATAAAACTATAGTAGAAGCTTGTAGCAATAATATAAAACAAGCATGGAACAACCAAAACTTATAGATACATTTGGGACGTATCAGTTGACTCCGTCGATCTCGTGCAGGCGGCTGGTAGAAGAGGCGGTTATCGTGGAAGGCTAATAGAAGAGTCGGAGGTGTCCGGTTACCTTGGAGGGCTAGGAGGGACGCCTGCGTCCAGCGAGGCCCACATGGAGTGTAGCAATGTCGTCCTCACATCGGCATGCAACTTAGCATCTAGCTTAGGATAGAGCGACGCCTCGTGGAGAAGGACGCGGGGAGGTAGGGCATCGGGAGGGAATCATCCAGGAACAAGAGGAGAACCCGTGGGTGGAAAAAGGAAGAGGACTGCTTGCGAGGGAAGGGGCAGCTTGGCGGCATCATACTGAGAACGAAACTGGATGGGAGGACGGTGGGGGAAGAGATAGGATGCACAACCAAGAAAGTGGCGGTAGCCCTTTGCTTGTCCCCGTTCGGTTTCTTTAGCCACGATAGGAATGTGTGCCACATGCACAAAGCTCGGGTTGCATCGCGTGTGATCCCTCAGATGTTTCGATGATTTTTCGATTTTTTAATTTTCAGTCGCCTAATAATTAGCTAAATCTCAGTCAACTAGGAAGTTGTGTGATAAGGGGTGTTACTATGTTAGGATTTGTGCATAAGCTGTTGTGATTTGTTTGGGTTCTAGGCGTGGTCATACGCCACGATTGGTGTATGAAAAGAGTACATAAGTCCAACCTGAAAAATACATATTCCCCTTAACTTCAAATACGAACGATTTCAACTTTTAAATTAACAAAAACGGTTTAATGCATAGTTTAAAAACCAAACCGGTAATTGAATCGGCGAGGTTGTTGGTTTAGGTTTTCACCGGTCAGACCGTCGGTTCATCGGTTCATTGGCTACAAAAAATCAGAATATTTAAGCTAAATTTTCAAAATTTAGACCTCAGGACAAATAAATACACATAATATTTGATGCAATGCACTAAAAAACCAGAAAGTGTTGCTAGCATAGATGATTATTGCCCTTGTAGTCTGCCTTGCGTAAAGGTCAAGGGTTCAATTCCCATTTTATAAACCATTTTCTATTTATTCTAGGTTTTTTTTACGAAAGAACAATGCATCTTTAAAAACCAGACAAGGCTCCGATCGGACTGTCGAAGAACTTGGGTTTAATGACCCCCCTAGAGTTCTTTTTGTCACATCAATAGTGTCCCTTAGGCTAATTAGTCGCTAAGTTTGAGCAAAGTTGTCAGTGTCTATCTCCATTGTCGGTGTGGGTCCTAGCAGTAAGTTTGCCTTATTGCTGAATCTCTCCTGTTTTGTTTTCCCGTCGCCCTCAGCTCCATGAACCCACCTCCACCGCTAAGGCTTCGTCGACATCTCCATCGACATCCGTCATCAGTACCGTTTGTCATCTCTTTGTCGGAATGTTTAAGGACCCCCAAACCACTGTTCAAGGACCTCTGACATGCATACATTCACGATCCCAGATCACACCAGTCGTGAACAACATATCAACTTGGCATTCAGATACATCATCCATTACACGATTACAGAAAGGTCTTACAAAAGAGACATGGTCACATGACCAAGTCTAGCACAACTGCCACGGATGACAAACACACAACACACACACCGGAAGACAAACAACACACAACATAGTAGATCCCAAGTCATGCCTTAACCTATAGGATGCTGACCGGGAGACGATCCTAGTTCGCAAGTCCATCAGTGCAGTACTCCTCCTCGTAGATCTCCTCCTGAGGCTCCTCCTCGAAGTCTGGCAAGTAAATAGCAGGGACGAAACCAATATGAGTACGTTTGAATGTACTCACCAAGACACCCGTCATGAAGCTTATAGAATGCAAGTATGCTTATATGGTGGAGTGGGTTGGCTATACATAGGGTTCACTACCCATGATATATGAAAGATACATCATAGTTGATTTTGAAAATCTCTGTATCTTTGTTGAAGAAGATACTTCAAAAGAAAATAATATAGTTTTCTTTCTCTTGTAAATATTGCATGTCCAAGAGTTTTTGTAAAACTTTATTTTAGAAAATAAAGTTTTTCTTTGCAAAACTTCTTGTAAAAACAACTTTTAGCATTTCTTCGTTCGTACATCATTGGTACAAAGTTACTCCTTTCAATACTTCCCAAGTTTAAACTCCTTTTTCAAAACATCCTTTTTGAAAACATTGACACAATGCTAGCTACATGGCCATTCAATTGTCCATACCCGAGGACGCGGCTATTCAGAATAGTTTGACTCTGCAGAGGTGTACACATTCCACAAGATCCAGAAATCCGTCGTGAACAATCACGGACTATATCAACAATATGTGAATATCAGATAACGGATCCTAACCATCCACTATGTTCAAGCTAGAATATGACTATCTCTTCAGTTGAGTTAAATCTCCCCGGCACCTGGTCAAACCCTACCATGATAGGAGATTATTTGTTCTCCACGACACCTGGTCTAACCCTGCCATGACAGGAGACTCAACTGCTGCGGCCGAAGGCGAAATTAATCCCACACTTTGTATGCCACATGTTTCATAACTTGGGGACATTTCGGTTCGAGGGAGTATGTCCCCTTATAGCAAATTGAGATAGAGCACACACTAACAAGAACAAGTTTCAAATTAAGCCTCGTGCCCATGTTGGGGTAGAGTGGCAGTACGATAAAGTTTGTCCGGCGAAGACTAGGTTATGTGTCATTTTTTAAAACACCTTTTTTCCCAAAAATGACCACTTCAATAATTCTTCGGGGGATAAGGCTTTGCCTTTCCACCGGGTTTTCCACAAAGTCTTTGTGTTGCATAAGTCATATTTTTAGAGTGTCCACTTAGGAACTTATACTATTGGTGGTAATAAATAGCATGTGGTGGCTATGGGCTTGGTAACACCAAGTTTCAACTACTGGCATAAAAATAACTTATATAATAGTAATAGTAGTAATAGTCACTCAAAAATAGTTTTTAATAATCAAATTTTTGTAAAACTTTCAGAAGTAAAACATGCATGATAGATAATGATAAGTGTAGTAGCAAGTATCAGGATGGCTTTCCTTAAAACTCTTTGTGTCCCTGGCCTGGAAGTAGCTTGAACTTGACACACAGCTCTACAACTCCTCCTCCTTCTTCTTCTTTCTTCTTCTTCGTTTTCTAACGCCGTAAAAGAATAAAATACACACACTCAGAACCAAACAAAGGGAACCAATAAGACAAAGCAACACATACAACAACAAACGTATGCTAGCGCAATCACTCAAAAAGTCATCGAGAAAATTTCTTCACAAACACTCACGGTACAAAAGCCACTGCTAAAAAACTTATGGTTGGGAAACCATACTCCACATCCTAAATATCATAGGTTGAGTGGGTGTACCACTCTCATACCAAGACATTTAAGAAGCTAAAAATATCTTGTGGTCACAAAGGTGAGACTACTAAGGTAATAACAAACATTCATAGCAATACCCATGGCAGTGGGTATTAACAACAACACAAGCAAGCATCACCAAACAAGTTTACCACTAACCTAATGCATAGATAACAAGATAACACTAAACACAACAATAACACTAGTACCATTCTCATGTTAAGGTAATCACTCAGACAATTCCAATCAGCAAAGCAAACCACAGATGAAACAAGCTAGTTACTGTCTATGCTTGTATCTACACAAAGATTAAAGAATCACTCAATAATAAATATAAACAAACAAACCAGTGGCTCAATCAATTGTAACAAGTCATAAGACACACTCTATAACACAATAACCACAAGAGACAATATATCTAGAAAACAACATAAAAACAGAAGTTCACTAATAGCATACTAGTATGACAGATTACTACACAAGCATGCTATAAGGACTAATGTATTCCACAACCAATAACATCTAGAAACTCAAGAATTCATGTAAAAATAACAGAAGTGAAAACATTCTAAACATGCTAAGATAATCATACACTCATAAAATAGAAAGACAACAATACTAGAGCAACTCATAATATCTAGTGGTGACACTAATTCAATACTAGAGAAGCAATCAACACTACAAGAATGCATTTCCCTAGACAAGCAATACATGATTATAAATACCCACTAACAGCACAAACACCTTACACATGCTAGTAAACAATTATATTAAAATAATTCTATGCAAACCACTACTTAGCAAGAATCAACCAAGTCTAATAAAACATGCTTTTCTAACAATCAAATAACAAGCATCAGAATAACATGCCATACAATCAGTAGCTATGCACTCAAGTCATTCTCAAACAAACACTTTCTAAAATTAAAACACTGAAGTGAAAATTCTATCCACACATAATCCTCAATACTAGGAAATATTTCTATTTGCAAACAACACTCAAAATAACCAAAACAATAGTCAACCACTTCTTAACATGATATTCACAAGGGAACATCATATCAACAAATGTACCTCAACTAAACATACAAGGAGTCACAAAGAATCACTAAACACTTCAATCAACCAAGTAGAGCGATCATCTATTTTCCTTGGTGGAAAATACTAAACAAACATATAGTAATCTATGCAACTAACAAACAAGTGTATGGTAGGGAATTTGTATCCCTAACCAAAATGCAATGGGACCAGTGGGTGTTCCACTAATATACCAAGGCATTAAGAGGTCACAATGCCTCTGGTCGCACTTGAGAAAATTAATCTATCAAAGCAATCATCACCCAACTACTCATACCAGTGAAAACAACAAAGTGAAGCAAACAAACAATGCTACACATGATTGCCTATAAAGTAATGTGCAAGATAATAGAGGTGATACCATCACCACATCAGTACCAAAATGGTACTGGACTCAACATAAAAACACCAAAAGCCTAGGTAATAACATACAAAGACTTGCTCACAACATCTATTCAATAAAATACTAGAAAACAATACTAGACTATTTATTTGATTTCCAAACATGCACAAACTTCCTAACATACTAGTACTTCAAGGAAACATCCTAATAACAGAGAGAAAATCATCTACACATGTTAGAAAAAAAGTTTCTAACATACAAACATTTATTCACAAACAAATACACAAGATTTAAAAATAACAGAAAAGGTGTTGTATTTAGAAATGCACACCAAAAATAATATATGGCTCTAAAAATTATGCCAAGCTAGGATTACATAGATCTAATAACATACAAGCTCATCCAATTGGATCCACAACAAAAATCATTTTTAAACACCCTCTAAAAATCCTAGAAATGCCTACTGGTCTTTTATCAAAATGGATGGAATTTCCAAATGGTAACTCTCCTTGATGCAACGTCAAGCCCTAATGATAGATCTACTCAAGGGATACTCAAAACAATTTGATTTGACCAATGGATACATACACAAAAAGTTATGCACCAAAAGGTCTAAAAGATAGTCTGTGGCATTTTTTTAACCAACGCAAAAATAAAGTGGCAAACCTAGATCTACCACTTGGAGGTCGTTAAGAAAAGGTCTAGCTACTGCCACAAATTTTTGTGGAATATAATTTGCACAAAAACTATTTTTCATAGGCCAAAAGAAAACAACTTGTATCTGCTTAATTCTAAAAAGAAAAACAACAAACAGGAACGGGCTGGATTCCTAGCGTGCGGCCCATCTAACGCGCGTAACGGGCCCAGCACAAGAGTGCGCGCGTGCGCTGCGCGGGAAAAGACAGGGTTCAACGGGGCCTGTTGATCAAAGGTTCAACGGGGCCCGTTGATCAAAGGATCAACGGCTCACGAGCGCCGTCCTCCTCTCACTCTCTCTCACGCGACGGAAACACGCCGACAGCGCGGGAAGGCATGGTTCCTCACCGTGGGGCGACGATAGGCGGTAGCGCGGTGTCCTGGGTGTTGCAGGGTGTCCAGACGGGGGAGGGGCGCGGACTTGGCAGCTGGCGCGGCTCCAGTAGACGGCGCAGAGGCAGTGAGGCCGCGGCGGCGAGGTCGGCGGCGGGGGCTCACCTGCAAGCGTGAGATCCAACGGGGCTCTCTGGTGGGTGGGTGCGGCTACGGGGAGCTCGTAGGAGGCGAAAAGAAGAGGTGGGGTGGGCTGGTCCGAGTAGCACCACCTCGGGGTGGTTGCGGTGGCCGGCGGCTATGATTTCGGGCGCGGCTCTCACAGAGACTTCACGGGGGCGATCTAGCGGGTGGAGGGTGGGGGAAGTGTGGGGCACAGTGGCGAAGTGGGGACATGGGAGGTGCTCTTATCTCATGGCGTCGAGGTCAAAGGCATGGGGGCACGCTTAGGGGTGTCGGGTTCCGCATGGGCTCGCGCTCTCTGCCGCCTCCGTGACATGCAAAGGTGGGGCACCGTGTCTGGGGGCATGGGGGTGGTCTAGGTCATCTACAAGGCGGCGTTGAGGCGTGGACACGACCACGGAATGGCCACAGTGGCCATGCACTGTGCGCCCTGTCCCTGACCTACACCTCTCTGTCTCCTCCACTTTCTCACACGTGTTCTCTCTCACTGAACCTTCTAGGAGCCAACCAAAGCATCCAAATTGAAGTTCAAATATAAGTGAATAAATTTGGCAAAGTCCCATTTCCAATCTTGCAAGAAACACGAATGAAAACAACTATCAAACTTTTGTAGAAGTACTGTTTCAGAAAAATTCAGAAAAGTTCAGTTAAGTACTTAGCAAATGTTTTTAAGTGTTGGAAATAGTTAAAAACATCAAAAAGTCCATCTTGTTTTCAAGGATCAAATGGAATTCAAATTTTGTTTTCAAAGTGGGAGATTTTTAAGCATGGTTTAAACTTTCAGAAACATATTTTGAAAACAAAATTGGAATAGTGGAAGGCTATGGAAACAAAGTGGAAAAAGGGCTACTTTTTGTTTTTCTCAGTTTTTCTAAAAATGCATTTTATGTCTTATTTTTCTTCCATAAAAACAAACATGAAAATGATTGTTTTCAAAGTCCATAAATCAGACCAATCTTGTAGTTTTGTAGTCCACATATCAGAGAACAAATACAAGTCAACAAAACACAAAATGGAATAATATAGCCTATTGAAAACAAGTGTGGAAAACATGTACTTGGCTATATTTTCAGGAAATAGTTTCAATAGAAAACTTAGAAGAAAACTTCCATAAATCATTTTGTACTTTTGTTTTCTTGGATCCCAGAAATTTAAAAGTTTAAATAAAGATGCAAACAAGCATGATCCAAGTCTTGGAATAAAAATCACTCAAGTCACATCAGGGAAAACATGAGAGAAAACATAAAAGTGTTTTCAGGAAAAAATTGTATTGTTTTTTAAATGAAACAACCCTTGTATTGCATATATGAATATTGTCACATACACATGTTGGTTCAAACAAAAAAATTGTTAGAAAAAAATTGTTGTCCCACATTTTTGTCTCCTTGAACTACAGTACAAAGATCCAAAAACTGGGGTGTGACAGAATGAAGCCATGATCACAGGTTAGTGTGGCCCGCTCATGCCTCTATATTTTTCGACATTGTTTGTGTTCAAGGGAAAGGGATATTTGATATTTGTGATGGTTTTGTTTTTGATTTAGGGTAAACTATCGCCCTGGATGATTGGGTATGTGGTATAGGGTTAGGAATAATAAGGAGTGGCAATTTCGTGATGGTTGTAGTAAAAACTGCACTTATATGTGTGGGTTCTTCCATGCATTTTCCCGATCCTCTTGTTTATTTATATTGGAGATATCATTTCTTATGATTGTTGGAGACTGCGGTTCGAGGAGTTGATTACACACGATGGATGGAGTATTTAGGTTTTCCTTCAAAGCGATAAAATTCGTCATGCATAAGTGATGAATTTTTCCACAGATTTGTACCAAATGGAAAGAGGAAATTGCAGAGACAAGTTTGGTTATAAACCACACTAGTTAGTTCCAGAAAAGGTGTCTGAAGGCCTTATGTTTGTGACTGATGATGCGTCGGTTGAAAGGATGGATAGCGGCATGTTGGATAGGGCTTTTGCTCACAATTTTAAGCTGGCAAAATTTTTGCCTTTTATATTGATATAGAAGAAGCAAACAATAGTGGCCTAATCCGTCGTAAATAGGAAAAAACAGCATAAACGAAAGGGGGAAGAGATCTCCCTTCCCCCTCCACCCCACACATCAAAGTGTAGCTTCTGTCAAGTGCTTCGCGCCTGCCAAAATCCAAATTTTACTCTCGTCCTTAATCTTTTGGAATAGCACCGCAGGCATAGATGCCACGTTGTTGAAAACCCTAGCATTCCTTTCTTTCAAAAAAAAATCTAAGGTCGGAGTTGTAGCCGTCATTTGACCGTTGGGGATGTTGGACGACACCTTGGAAATAGTGTGCCAATATTGAAGAACAGTTGGGCGGCCCGAACCCACATCCTGCATATGAGAGGGGCAAGACAACCATGAAGCCGCAGCTTGCCAAATGCGCAGGGAGTACCGGCACTCGAATAGAATATGCCTAGTTTTCTCGTTTTGGCTTTTGCAAAGCTCACACAAAGGGTTGTGCGGCTAACCCATGACAGTGAGCATATCTAAAGTCCAAAGTCTGTTGTGAACCACAAGCCAGGCAAAGTAGCTACACTTAGGAGGCGCCCAAGCCTTCTAGACCACCCGTTGAAAGGAGCAAGGGGTGCAGCCATTGAATTGAGCCTCATAGGTCGATCTTATTGTGTAACATCCGCTGGGGGTTAGGGTAATAGGGTCCACACAATAGAGTCGTCGACATCCAGGACTAGATTGATGTTCTGCAGAAGCTCCCAAAGGGTGACAAACTGAGAAAATGCTCAACAATGAAGTTATTGACAGAGATGTCTGCAATCTAGCCATGATTCACAAGAGCATCCTCAACACATTTCCGCTTCTTCTTGTAGTCCTCAATTTTTTGGCGCAATGTGCTTGGGAGGAGTCCCATTGAGCCAAGACGATGACCAGAAAGACATTTTTTCCGCTGTCGATGGTGACCTTTGTTGCAGCATTGAAGAGTTCCCTATCAGATCTATCATTTGGCATTTCAAGCCCAATCTATGGTTTATTCGGGGACACCCACTCGAACCATAGCCATCTTAGCCGCAAGGCCCTAGCCAACTTCTCGAGGTCCAGAATCCCTAGACCACCAAAGGTCTTTGGACAACAAACTTTTGCCCAATTGACTTTCACTTGCCGCCTCTAACCGTGTCGATGCCGGCCCATAGCATGTCCCTCCGCAATTTGCCAAAGGCCTTGAGGGCTGCCTTGTGCGCTTTGATTGTTGTAAGGAGGAAGATAAGCATTGATGAGAGCACTGACTTTACCAAGGCGGTGCAGCCAACACAGTTGAGAAACTTGGCCTCCCAAGGATTAAGGGTTGACACAGATTTTGTCGACTTACGGTTGAAGATCCACCCTCCTTAGCCTCCCGAGGGAAAGTGGCAGACCCAGGTACTTGATAGGGAATTGCGATAGAGTTGCTAGGAAGTTTTTGCAAAAGGCCTGGGATATCGATAATGGAGCAGCGAATGGGGCCATGGAGCTTTTTCCCACAGTTGTCACCAAACATGTGACCTCACCAAAATTCTGAAGAAGAACAACCAGGTTCGAGATATCATGCCGGAGCGGCCGCATGAAAATTACCGCATCATCGGCATAGAGAGAAATTCAAGACTTGATGAAATTTCCCAGTAGCGGCTGAAGAAGCCCAAAAGAAGTAGCAACCTCGAGGATACACAGAAGAGGGTCAATGGTGATGTCTAAAAGCACGGAGAGAGGGGGTCGCCATGCCTTAGCCAACGACCATGAAGGATATCTTTTCCTAGGACGTTGTTAAGCAACACCTTGGAAGATGCCGTCCTGAAAATAAGAGCAGTCCAAGCATGCCATCGGGATGGAAAACCACGCCGCTTCATGAGATCTAGAATGTATTCCCAACGCATAGAGTCGATGGCCTTGGCGATGTCAAGCTTGACTACCAAGGCAGGGGTGTTGTTTTGGTGCAACCTGTGACCAACGTTGCGGACATACATGAAATTGTCGTGGATGCTTCGACTCTTGATGAAGACACTTAGGCAGCTGAAAATAATATCATTCATCTTTGGGCGTAAGAGGGAGGCCATGGCTTTGGCAATAATCTTGGAGATTATGTGGATCAAACTAATGATTCGAAAGTCAGTGACGTTGTCTGCCCCATCTTTCTTTGGCAGGAGGGCAATGTTGGCAGTGTTAATGATCCCGAAGTTGTTGATCAAGAGCTCAGAAAAGGCATTGATTACCCTCATAAGGTCCTCCTTGACGATAAGACAACATGATCGGAACAAGTTGGTTGTAAAGCCATCAGGCCCAGGAGCTTTGTCAGGCGGCAAATCCATAATAGCAGATTTAATCTCGTCCTCAGTGAATGGCAGCCCAGATCATCTAAATCTTCAAAAGGTGGGTCGATAGCATAGCATCCCAGTTGAAATCCAATAGTCGAGTGGGTGGGGTGCCCAAGGAGGAAGATAAGTGGTCATGGATCAACTACTCCTTCTCAACGTGGTTGACAACCCACCCACCATTCTTGCGAAGCCTCTAAAATATTTTTTCCCTGGCGAGAATTAACTCTCATGTGGCTTAGTGTTCGCATCTCCCTCGTGGAGGTAGGAGATTCTAGAGTCTTGTCTTTTGGGAGTGTGTTCCAGGATGGATAACCCCATGACATGGCACTTGAGAGCATCCCAAATATTGAATTCATCATCAGAGAGAGAGATCTAGTGTCGAATCTCTGACTCCACAAATCCCTTAGGTGACCCTATCGAGTTTCGACTAGGAGAAGTCATGAGCGCTGGTGGAATCGTCGGCTAGACAGGGGGCGAGATTTACCCAGGTTCGGGGCCCTCGAAGAGGTAAAACCCTTACTCCTGCCTTCTGTCGATCTGTATTAGATGATTGGATCGGTTACAGGTTGCTCGAATCGAGAGTAGATCTCGAGTTTCAAGGCTTTTTGGTCGTGCGGTATTACTTGGTCCTCTCCTAGGGGGGCTCTCCTGGCCTTATATAGATGGCCAGGTCTCGAGTTCTACCCGGAGAGGACTCCAACCCTAGCTAGGTCGGTTACATGTTTTCTAACTTAACCCGCAAGTTTAGTGCAGGTGGGCTTCACGCGGACCTTCTAGAGAACTTCGAAGGCGCCTCTTCTTGGGATTTGTCCCTGGGCCTGAGAGGGGGTGTCATTACCCGCAGGGTCCAGGATCCATATCTTCGTCAGTAGCCCCCGAGCGTTTGCTCGATTGGGATTTTTCCAGTCGAGTAGACGGTCAAACCTTTCTTGATCTTTTCTGGAGCACCAGCTCGACAGTTATTGTTTAAAGGGTGTGTTCCCTGTATCATAAGTCATCGTGCTCGAGCATTGAGCAAAATAAGCGCCTGTTTGTACGGCTTTTTTCACAGAAGGATGTGGCTCAGTAGCTTGGCTCTCCCGAGAGATCAGGGCCAATTAATTGCAACTAGGGAAAAAACATTCCTGGCCTACACAGATTCGAGACCTCCGACTCGAACCCGATGAGGTGATTGTTGCGACTGAGCCGTTGTGGACTTATCAAATCGAACTTAACCTATGGGGGTACCCGGCGTGTCCGCTAGGATTTTTCTTCGTGTTGTTGACACGGAATTACACCGGAGGACGCAGCTTTCGAGTGCGATTCCAGGCCCAAAAGAGAGATCTTTTCGGGTCTTACCTTCATATTCGAAGAATATGGCATCCGGATGTGCCTAGTCGGCTGAACAATCCAGGTTTTTATGATGTAAATTTATCATGTGTAAGAGAGGTAGGTTCTTCCTACCCGATCGATTTGTTTGAGTTCTATACGAAAGAAATTTCGTGCTGGAAGAAAAGCTAAGCCCATATGAAAGAGTTTTCATGTTCGGGATGCTGTGCCCATACGAAAGAGTTTTCGTGTATAGGGTATTTTTCTCTTGTTCGAAGAGGTTTTGCTTCATGAATTGTTCATGGAAAAGTTGCTTTTATCCGAAGGAATTGATATTCGTACGAAGATACTTTCGCGTTTGAACTTCCAATCGAAAAGATCTTGGTTTTGAATGACGAATGCCATGACGTCATGGCGCACTCCTCTTCTCCCGATGGGACGTGAAGGAGTGGCAGCAGATGGTGGCCCACCTGGTCAGCTTTTTGACCGGGAAACGAGACGTCGTTCCCGGTTTTTACGCGAGACGCGCAGTAAATGCGCACGATCTTCTGTTAAGATCGTGGCACGAAACAGTGCTGGCCGCCGCTTCGTTTCATCTTCACGCGTGGAGGCCGTGATAAGCGCCACGTAGCGCATCGTACGGCTGAGATCGTCTCGCTCCGTGTATAAGTACGGGTGTTAGCGCTACGGTAAAACTTTCCCAGCTCTCTGTCTTCATCTTCTTCCTCGCGCCCACCTTCGTCTTCCTCGCGCTCGAGCTCGTGCTGCAAGCAATGGCTGGCGGAAAAAGACGCGGTGCTGCCGGCTCTGCATCCGGTGAACCTTCTGCGCAACCCGCGCCCCGCGCCGGCGACTGGCGCTCCCCCAACACCACCGCGAAAAGCATCAAGGAGATGCAGCGGGAAGGGTTGCTGCCGGCGGAGACCGAGAAGCGAGTCCGTCTCGGAAAAAAGGAAGAGGTACCCAATCCTCAATCGAACGAGCGCGTGGTCTTTGTGGACCACGTGACTCGGGGCCTTTCCTTTCCTCTTCATCCCTTCTTCCTCGGGTTGCTGTGTGTCTATGGCATACAGCTTCACGATCTTCCCCCAAACGCGGTGCAGCACATTTCGTGCTTCATCGTGTTCTGCGAATGCTATCTCGGCATTCGCCCGCACTGGGCGCTTTGGAAGGCGCTCTTCAAAGTCCGGATCTTCCGCGAGAGATCGCTGGTGGATTCCGAGCTCGGCGAACCGCTTCGCACGGGCGGCTTCGGGATCCAAGCTCGACAAGAAGGCAGCTACTTCAACATGCATTTTGTCGACTCCGCTCAAAGCTGGCGGAAGAGGTGGTTCTACGTCACCGACAACAGCTCGGGTGGGATTGTGGAGTTCCACCCGTTCGCTGTTCTGACAAGGCGAAAGTCCTGGGGGCACAAGATGTCAGCCGAGGAGACTCAAACCGTTGCGCCCTTACTCGCAAGAGTAGCTGCTCTCCGGGATCAGACTGCGGGAGTCGTGCTCGACGGGATGCATCTGGCGAGCATCTTTTTGAAGCGCAGGATCCAGCCACTTCAACAAAGGCCCTCCGCTATGTGGGAGTATCAAGGCTCAGAGGACCCCAGCCGAGTAAGCCGCGAGGACTTTCGAATGTAGAATTCGATAAGAAAATCGCGGGTATCACTCGACTGAAGGTGGGGGAGAAATTCCCCGATTGTTCAGTTGAAGCCTTTGCCGCTTCAAATCCTCCCCCAGCCGAGGTTAGTTTCTTCCTTCTCGTCTTTGAGTTGTTCCCTTTTTTTTCTGAGTCCTAGTCGATAAGATTTTTCTCGTCTTCTTCTTGTCTTTGTAGAGCCTAGCTATGGCGGACTGCTACCCGCCAGCTGCGGGGGAGGCTGCCTCAGAGCAAGTGTCGAGTCATCAAGACGGCGCGATTGACACCAGCGTCGCCAACGCCTCTTCGAGTTCAGAACACGATTCTTCGGATGACGTTGAAGACTCGAATGGCGCCCCTACGAAACGTCGTCGGGTAGATGAGGACGAAGCTACTTCCAAAGATAAATCCTTGGAAGCATCGCCCAGTCAAGCCCCTATCCATGCGACTCCACTTCGCTCCCTTGCTCCTTCGCCTTCGTTCCCAGTGATGACGCCCGCTTGGAACGCGGACTTGCTGGATGACGACGAGGATGACGAGTAAGTGCTTCTTCCTTATTCTTGGTCGACATTTTCCGTGCTTCAATATTGATGGTTTCTATCTTTCGCTGCAGACTGCAGACGATCAGTCCTCGCAGGTACGCCGCTGCCGTTCCTCCCGAAAAGAGGAATAAGGCAAAGGATGCGGGTGAAACTCCCACCCGCGGGCACCGTCCAAAATTCCCCCAGAGCAGCCCCGAAGCTGCGACTGTGGGACGTGAAGCCCCAGCTTTGCCGCCAGGACTTCTGCTTCTAAGGAAGTGACGGATAGCTCCGCGGATCCGCTCTCTCGTGCCACCGGCCAGGTAAACTTCATCTTCTATCTTCAAATATTTATCGGGTGCACGACAGTGCTCCCGATGGGAGTAGCCCCCGAGGCTGTAGTCGATCGCATGCGATCGGCCACAGGCTCAAAGTCTGGTTTAATTCTTCTTCATGATTTCATTTTTATCGGGTGCACGGCAGTGCTCCCGATGGGAGTAGCTCCCGAGGCTGTAGTCGATTGTAAATAATCGGGTACAGACTCCAATTTAATCCTTTTAACTCTTCCGTCTTCGTGCTTTTGCAGTCGCTTATTGATTCTCTTGCGGCGATTGGTCGCCGCGTCGTTCTCGCCGAGTCGGATTGCGAGTCACTTCGAACGGACCGTAGCCGACTTCAAACTGAAAACGTCCTTCTCAAGGGTAAGCTTTATCATCTCCCAGTCTTCAGTATTCCGTACATTCTTGAGTTTTGATAAGCATCTCTTTGCAGCTCGACTTGAATTTGCAGAATCCGAAAAGGTCAAACTCTCTGAGCAGGTAACTGCTCGGGAGGCTGACCTGACGGCCATTCGACAAGAGCTGGAGGCTTCCCGCATGCAATCGGAAGATTTTGGTCGACAGCTTGCGGATGCACGGAAGTCCTTGAAGGAGTTAGAGGAAGCTGGCAGTAAGGCCGATAACGACGTTGCCGGGTTCCTCCGTCCCCTCGCTGAGCGTTTCGCGGGTAAGTGTGTTGGACTTTTGCGACTTTGATTCTTCATTTCGCTGAACTTTGCTAAGTATTATTTTCTTCTTTTGCAGGTCTTCTGGATGTTCCTCTAGAGATCCCTGGACTCCAGCGGGTGGATGTGGTAACTGACACACTTGCCCAGCTTAAAAGGCACGCTGATGGAGTTCTCTCCTTGATTAATGGTGCTACTCAAGTGCTGGTGCAACTGCACGGTCGCCTCATCGCCAACGCCACTCCTGCACCCGCGCTAGATGATCTGTTGAAGGTCTTCTCAGAACGCAAACTTCTGGATGCCTTCGCGATCGCACAGGCGGAGTCTGGTGCGAAGACCGCGATACAATTTGCTTTGGCGCACGGAGTCGAAGGTTTGGAGGAGGCGTACTCATCTCTTCCAGTCGAGCCCTCCACGGGCAAAAAGGTACGGCTCTCTCGTTTTGGCGAGCAAGCCGCTATTCTTGCTCGGAAGCTGTCTGAGATTTTTGCTCGACTGCGGGGAGGGGCGACTGCTGCTAGCGGGAGCACCAATGTAGCTTCATAGTTTTTCTTTTTTCTCCTTGAATGTAATGAACCTTGGGATGTATTCATGTACCTTTGTTGTCTTTAATCGAAGAATTCATCTTGCAATTTATTCCCCTTGTTTGTGCGTTGTCTCCCGATGGGAGTAGCCCCCGAGCGTTTGTCAGATATGCGACTAGAAATGACTCGAGTAGGGCATCTTACTTCTTTCGTTGTATTCTTCCAGGCTACTGGGTTTGCCGCGGAAACTTCGGGTGGACGTGGTACTCCAGTAAATCCACTTGTTGCCGCTGTTGGCACTTTTGCGGGCCTTCGTGATAAGGTCCAGGAGGGTGAGCGCAAGCTAAAAGCTATGCGCGGGATAGCCGATGTGGCGAAGTCCAAGCAGAAATTGGCGGCTGAACGCGAACAATTTCTGATGGATGAGTTGGCTGTAGTCGCAAGGGACTTGCTTTGTAAGTAGTGCAGCCCCCGTGCCTTTTTCTTCCTTGTTTCCTTATCTGACTGAGTGTGTTTTTGCTCTTCAGTCGTTAATCCGGATGACAGGGAAGAAAAGCAGTGGGTAGAAAATCACATCCTTCAAGAGGCTAGTAGCTCCAAACCTCATGCAAACAATTTTTGGTCTGATTGCAGTCGGGGTTTTGTGATGGCCACCTTGAAATTACGAGTCCTCCAGGCGAGAATTCTCGTGAGTTCATTTCACGAGGTCCTGGTTGCGATGAATGCTGCATTTTACCCACTCGAAAAAGGTCCCGAAGACTGGAGCTATCTTCTCAGGTTGTTTGGACGTGAAGGAGAAGTTCGCGCGTGTGTGCGCAATCAGATGACGTGCGGCGCGGTTGTAGCTCTCTCTTTTGTCCGAATATTGCACCCTGAGATAGACGTTAACTCTATTGCTCGGCGCCCGGATTATGCAATCGAGGATATCTCTCCGTACTATGATGCTGTACGTCCTGCAGCGGAGAAGATTATCCGAATGACCTCTGAAGAGGTAGATAGAGTTTTGGCGACTGAAAACGCTCAGCGCTTTGACTGATTGTCGGATGTAAATATCCTGTAATCTGTTTATAGTTTGTAAAAAACTGTTGTAAGGTGTATAACCTTGTATTTGATGATGTTTCTTTGTGATGCTTAGTTGTAGGGTAGCCCCCGTGTGTTTTATGGGGTGTGTACCTGTAACTTGTAGCATGTAAAGAACTAGAAGCTTCGAGTGATTATGATGAGAAAATCATGTCTTTTATTGCAATGACTGAGAAGCCATGTATTCGAGCTACAGTAGTGGCTAGTATAGCCTTATTTTGTTGTCATAACAAGTAAATCTAGGGATAGAATTTGCGGAGGTGTGCAATATGGATTGGAATAGATTCCTCCAGTCTCTGGATTTTTTAGCCTGTAGGCTCCTCCTGGGATGACTTCGTGTATGATGAAGGGTACTTCCCAAGGTGGTTCGAGCTTGTGTCCTTCCTTCTGTTTGAGCCGCAGCACCAGGTCCCCAACCGCGAATGCTCTATGGCGTATGCGGCGACTGTGATAGTTGCGCAAGGATTGCTGATATACTGCGGATCTTGCGAGTGCGATGTCTCGCATTTCGTCGAGTGCATCCATATCTTCTGCGAGTGCTTTGTTGGAAGTCTCTTCGATGTAGGCTACAACTCGTGGGGCGCTGAATCGAACGTCCTCGGGAAGGACTGCTTCTGCCCCGTATACCATGAAGAATGGCGTGTACTTCGTCGATCAATTAGGAGTGGTGCGGAGGCTCCAGAGTACAGAGGGTAGCTCTTCTGCCCAATGTCCTGCCGCGGGGTGTAGGCGATCGAGTAATCGCTTCTTGATGCCAGCTGAAACTAAGCCGTTGGATCTTTCGACTTGTCCGTTCGTTTGCGGGTGAGCAACGAAAGCAAACTTGAAATTGATGCCTTTTTCCTCGCAGAACTGTTGTGTTTCCTTTGCTGTGAAGTTTGTACCATTGTCTGTAATGATGTCATGTGGCACACCAAATCTGCATACAATGGATTCGAGAAACTTGACGGCACATTGGGCGCTAGCCGAAGTTACTGGCATAGCCTCGATCCATTTGGTAAACTTGTCGACTGCGACCAGCAAGTGTGTGTATCCACCTGGTGTGGACTTGCGTAGTGGTCCAACCATGTCTAGCCCCCATTGTGCAAAAGGCCAGGCTATTGGTATCATGTGTAATTCCGTAGCAGGTGCGTGTGGCCTTGGTGCGAATCGCTGACAGGCGTCGCATCGTTCGACCAGGCTTTTGGCATCGTTGGCTGCTGTTAGCCAGTAATCCTGCTCGGAAAGCTTTTCCCATTATTGTTTTCCAGCTAGCATGATGTCCGCAATCTCCTTGGTGTATGTCCTGGAGCAATTCCTTGCCATCTTCGGGTGCGATGCATCGCTGAAGTATTCCCGAGATGCTTTGCTTGTATAATTCTCCATTGACTACTCGAAAGGACTTGCTACGCCTGATTATCTGTCGAGCCTCACGTGGATCGGTCGGGAGCTGTCTGTTGAGCAGGTAGTCGAGATATTTCTGCGTCCAGACTGGCTCGACCAGGAAAACCTGTCGTGATATATTATGATAAGCTCGATAAGCGCGACCTGGGGCTGACCTCTGTTTCTGGCGCTGCTGCAGTTTTCTTCACTTTGACCGATCGCTTGATCATGTTCGAAGTATATTCCTGGCGGTATGGGTGTATTCGTGAACCCATGTTTGCCAGTCTATCTGCTTCTTCGCTGCTAGATCTTGCAATGTGCTTCAGCTCGCAACCTTTAAAGCTTCCTTCGAGGAGATTGTACATGTCACGATATGCGACCATGTTTTCAGCAATGGCGTCACATTCTTTCATCGTCTGCTGCACTATGAGATTGGAATCACCGTAGATCATTAATCGGGTAGCTCCACAGGCGATTGCCATCTTCATCCCGTGCAACAGGGCTTCATATTCTGCGTCGTTGTTCGAGGCTGGATCGTCTGGTGGAAAGTCCAGTCGCATGACGTATTGCAGCTTGTCTCCCCGAGGTGAAATAAGAACGATTCCAGCTCTGCTCCTTAGTTTCTCTTGGATCCATCGAAGTACATTATCCAGTTGCTCGTGTACTCAGGTGGTCCGGGCGTTTGTAGCTCGTCCATTCGCTGAGGAATTCCACGAGTACTTGAGATTTGACTGCGTTTCGTCCTGTATAGTGATGTCCCAGGCGCCCAACTCGATGCTCCATTTTGCTATTCTTCCGGATGCCATAGGGTTGTTCATGATTGTCCGAGTGACGCATCATTAACCACTGTGATGGCGTGTTCCTGGAAATAATGTTTGAGCTTTCGGGCCGTGAGAACAACTCCATATGCCAGCTTCTGATAATGAGGGTATCGTTGCTTGCATGGCGAGAGCACTTCGCTGATGTAATATATTGGTCGTTGGACTCCGTACGCTTTTGCCGTCTTCAGGTCGTTCGACCACGATTGCCGTGTGATGACCTGGTTTGTAGCGGCTAGGTATAGTAGAAGTGGCTCCCTTTCTTGCGGTGTTGCAAGGACGCCTGCTTTGCAACGATCGCTTCAGATCTGCGAACGCTTGTTTAGCTTCGGGTGTCCACTCGAATTTGTCCGTCTTCTTCAGTAATTTGTAGAAGGGTAGCGCTTGCTCTCCCAATCGTGCGATGAACCTGCTTAGGGCGGCTAGTCGTCCCGCGAGCTGCTGGACTCCGCGTAGATTGGTTGGCTCCTTCATAGTCAAGATAGCTTGTATTTTCTCCGGGTTGGCTTCAATGCCTCTGGCGGATACCAGGTACCCGAGTAGTTTTCCTGCAGGGACGCCAAAAACGCATTTGGTCGGATGAGCTTGATCCGATATGCATTAAGGGCGTCGAATGTTTCTCTGATGTCCTCGAGGAGTGTGTCCTCTACTCGAGTTTTGATGACAATGTCGTCGACGTACACCTGTACGTTTTTGCCAATGAGATTGGCGAGCATCTTGCATGCAGCGCTGATATGTTGCGCCTGCGTTCTTCAGCCCGAAAGGCATTGTCGTGTAGCAGTAGACACCGTGGGGTGTGATGAATGCCGTCTTCTCTTCGTTCCCTTTTTATCGGATCTGATTATATCCCGAATAGGCGTCCAGAAGGAGAGGCGTTGGCAGCCTGCCGTAGAGTCCACGATCTGGTCGATTCGTGGTAGAGGAAAATTATCCTTGGGGCAGTGCTTATTTAACGACGTGTAGTCGATGCACACCCAAAGGATATCCGTGTTCTTCTTGGGGACCAATACCGGGTTTGCTAACCAGGTGGATATCTTGATCTCCCTGATGAAATTTGCAGCTAGCAATCTGTTTACTTCTTCTCCAAGCGCCTTCTGTTTGGGTTCTGAAAATCGTCGAGTCGTCTGTTGATGGTTGGCATTAGGAAAGACTTCGAGTGAGTGCTCGGCAAACTCCCTGGGTATTCTGGCATATCTGAGGGTTGCCAGGCGAAAATCTCCCAGTACTCACGAGGAGTTTGACGAGCGCGCCTTCCTATGCTGGCGAGAGGGTTGTTGAGACCATTGCTGTCTTCGCAGAATCCGTCGGGTGCACTTGATGCTTGCGAGTGTCGCTGTTGGCGCTGAATTCTAGTTCAGGCGCGTTTTTCTTCGTGAGGGGCAAACGAGTGATCCATGGTTTTTGCCACTCTTGGAGTTCTTCTTGCATCCCGAAAGATTTTGCGATCTCATTAAATTCTATGTCGCACTTGTCCGATTTCTGGAAGTCTCCGTCGATGGTGATCACACCGTATCGTCGGGTAGCTTGAGCTTCAAATACGCGTAGTGTGGTACGGCCATGAATCTGCGAACGCTGTTCGACCAAGAATGGCGTGTACTGTGAGGGCCAGTCGACGACTTCGAAGTCCAGGAATCCCTTCTGTAGTTGCTTGGAGAGCCCAATACTACTTCTAGGTTGATTGTTCCGAGTGGACGGATTGCCTTGCCCGGAACTATCCCGTGGAAAGATTTTCTGATTCCGATGGCCGTCCATTCTTGTTCATTCACGGAGTGTATCCGCGTAGATGATGTTGATGCCACTGCCACCGTCCATGAATACGGGCCAGGTCATAATTACCAATTTGAGCTTGGATGACGAGGGCGGCGTGTCCTGGTCGATAGACTCGTGGCGGATGGTCTTTCATTGAGAACGATTGGCTGATCCGCCATTTTCAGGTACTCGGTTTTTGTCGGTGGTGTCTGCACTGCCATGCACAATTGCCTCGTGTTAGTCTTTTGAGCTCTGCGAGAGGGGCATACCTTCTGTATCATCGCGTTGTCCTGCCGGGTTCGAGTATGCATTGGCTCCATTGTTTGCGGTGGTGGCGCAGGTAGTGCGGCTAGCGCCATGTTGGAATTTGCTGGTGGAGGTGGTGGGGAGGCGGCTGGAATTGTTGTCCTCCTCCTGGCAGCGGCGGGTAGTTTGGTGGATGCAAATCTTTTCCTCGCGAGCATCTGAGATGTCAAGAAACTTTCGGCAATCTTGAGAAGGTGTGTTGCCTTCGTTTTGCCGTGCGCTTATCTGTAAACAGGTGTAGCGAGCAGTATGCATCGAGACCTCCTCGGGGGATTTTCTTCTGCTTTTGGTTTCCACTCGCGACTTCCACGGCGACCAGAGTCGCGGTTTCGCGTGAATTCTGCCGCCACTAATTCATCCCTGTCCTCGTGGTTGTAGTATTTCCTTCTCTTTCTTCGTCATGGCGGTCGCCTCGTGTGCGGGCGACGATGCTCTTTCATTGCACCGCGTCTTCTCCGTTGGCCCATTTTTCGGCTATGATCATTAGCTCCCCAATGGTTTTTGGGCGCGACTCTGCCTAACTCTTCTCGAAACGCGGTTCTTCCTCGCCCTTGGCGAAGGCCTCAATCGCCACCTCCGATATGGTTCCTGCGTGTTCCTGAGTGTGGTCCACCGCTGGATATATTCTCGTGTGGATTCGCCACTCTTCTGTTTGCATGCTCGTAACTTCGATTGTGGCTGGCTCTTGTAAGTCGACTGGAAATTTTTGCAGAAATCGCGGTGTAGGTCGTCCACGATGCGTAGCAAGATTTTGGGTCTTCTCTCCAGCCAACTACGGGCCGCGCCTGTAAGATCAAATTGAGGTATTGCATGGCTGTGTTCTTGTTCCCACGTTGGCATTTTACTGCCGTGAGGTAGTCGCTTAACCACTGGGAGGGCTCGAGTGAGCCGTCGTTTTTTGTCACCTCCGTGCTGAGCTTGAACCTCTTGGGTAGAGGTGCTTCACGGATGCTGAGCGAAAACAGACTGCTCCACAGTTTCGTCGTTCGAGGACCTGGATGAGGAGCGCTCGCGATATCGTGAAGCTCTCTCTGTCCACCTTCTTTGGGCGAGATCTGAATCGGCGTCCGTATTCGGACCGGTCGCGGTCGTTATCTTTCCTTGGTTCTTTGCTTCGTTTTCTCGAGCGGCTGCTGTGGTGCCGCGAGCTTTTGTCTCTCGGGCTGTCGTCGCTGCTGCTTCGACTATCGCCGCGGCGGCGGGCCTCTTTTCCTCGACCATGTCGTGGCGATTTGTCTTTTCTTGGGGATGAACTTTTGTGCCTGCGGGGCGTTTCTTTATCCTTGTCCTTCTCCTGTCGCTCCTTCTCCAATTGTTCTTCGGTCTTCTTGCGATCGTGAGAAGCGAGCCTTGCGGCCGCCATCCTAGTCCACGGCGCTTTCGTTCGGTTGGTTCGCGCTTTCCGTCGGTTGGTTCATCTGCATGTAAGTTGCTGCGGCTAGGATCGCGGCAGCTGGGGTTTGCGGGTAGACGTTGCCGTCATCGTCGACCCTCACGAAGGAAGACGTGGTCGACCTGCCGGTCGCAGTCATGGATTCGTGGCCCCTTGACGATGTTGCGTGTCCCTTCCTCGCGGGTCGGGTACCAACCGAGGGTGCAAGGGACTGTTCGACTCGTCGCAGGCTTGATTCGTCCGCCGCTCTTCTGCGACGGGCTAGATCTGCCCGGGCTTCTTTGATGTTTGAGGCCGCTCTTACTAGGTGGTAGTGGTAGGCGGTTAGGTCCTCTTGTGAGGCTCCTGCCGCGGGTGGCTGACTCCGCCGCATGGCCTCCTTGGCCCTTTTCCAGGCCTCCCGCAAAACGCCGATTATATCGCGCTCGGTTGCGCTGAATTCGGTTTCTGAGGGCTGTTCTGATCCCGCCATGCAGACTTGGGCCAGTCGTGGCTCGTGCGTCCTAGGCGTAGATCGGAAAGCTTCCCGTACCCGAGATGGTTCCTCTGTCGAGAGGGCGTGATAGTCGACTGTGTTGAAGCGGATGGACTCGCCACTTTTCTCCATAGGAAAGCGCGAGTTGACGGCTCCAGATTCAGGTTCAGATTCATCCGAGAAGTGGAGGATTCCGTCTCTGTTCGCCATGAAGTTGAAGCTCCCGAACGTCAGGGTGACGCTCTTCTCCAGATCCTCGAACACCGGGCGTGATTCCGGCGAGTGAGGCGTGACTATGACGGATCCGATCCGTATAGGATTGTTCGGAGCCGTAGTCGATGGTTTCCAACGGGAGTTGGATGTCGATGAAGCCGAAGATGCCGGTGATCCAGCGCCCGCGCTCCCCACGGTCGGCGCCAATTGTCTAATCTCTGACTCCACAAATCCCTTAGGTGACCCTATCGGGTTTCGACTAGGAGAAGTCATGAGCGCTGGTGGAATCGTCGGCTAGACAGGGGGCGAGATTTACCCAGGTTCGGGGCCCTCGAAGAGGTAAAACCCTTACTCCTGCCTTCTGTCGATCTGCATTAGATGATTGGATCGGTTACAGGTTGCTCGAATCGAGAATAGATCTCGAGTTTCAAGGCTTTTTGGTCATGCGGTATTACTTGGTCCTCTCCTAGGGGGGCTCTCCTGGCCTTATATAGATGGCCAGGCCTCGAGTTCTACCCGGAGAGGACTCCAACCCTAGCTAGGTCGGTTACATGTTTTCTAACTTAACCCGCAAGTTTAGTGCAGGTGGGCTTCATGCGGGCCTTCTAGAGTACTTCGAAGGCGCCTCTTCTTGGGCTTTGTCCCTGGGCCTGAGAGGGGGTGTCATTACCCGCAGGGTCCAGGATCCATATCTTCGTCATCTAGACTCTTGCGCAGTGTCGAGCTAGAGAATAACATCCAGGGCCATGATGAGCTATTGCTTGTGGTTAAAAAAAAGCTTTATGTTCCAGGCCCGTAGCTTCTTCGCGGTTTTCATAAGCTTGTGGTTGAGGATGTGCACAAGTTGCATATGCGAAGTTGGCTCAGTCCAAGTGGAGGTGACTAATTTGGCAAATCCTGGTATCTTGGTCCAGAAATTCCCAAAATGCGATGAGGGGGGGCTTGTAAGGAACCAATATGGTTAGAAAGCATATGCGGGCAGTGAACCGACAAGGCCAAAGATAGCGCCATCATAACATGGTTGTCGAAGGCTAAGATCCCAATTTGCATTGCAAAAAGCCCGGTCGAGTCTGACCAAAGTCGGGTCCCTTCTCTCATTGCTCAAGGTGAATTTTCTATTCTGAAGCTTGATTTCCTTTAACTGAAAAGTGTTAAGGGCCTGACGAAACAGCCCCCATCAAGCGCAGATTTAAGTTTCCATTGCTTTTGTTCGTGGATTGATAGTCGTCGAGGATCAACCACTTGGAGTTGGCCGCAAGAGTAGCATCAATGGCTTCATCCAAGAAGCTTCTTTTATCTGTGTGTGCAGTTGGGCCATAGACCGTAGTGATCTTGAAGGTGGTTCCACAAGCGCGGATGATGATGTTGGCCGACATGAGGTTAGTGCCAATATGGATGTTGGAGATGTTGTTGTGGGGGTACCCGAGAGACCCTCCCTTTGGAGGGTTTCCGGTGCGGTCCATTAAGGGGTGTTGTAAGACACCTCAAGCAACATATACAGAAGCCCACGAAGATCCAGGCCGCAATAGAAGTAAAGTCTACAACAACATGATTAGGAAAGAATAGTTACCAACTTAGAGTCGAAGTAAAGTATATGTACGACCCTTGAGAGCCTTGCTACCTATATAAAGCACGAGAGGGGGTCATGACAGAGGTAGACAACCCTAGATTTAGAGCTGGCCGAGATCTAATCCCCGGAGAGCACCCCCTATAGCCGACACCTTTTTACACCATTGAAATAATTCTGGCGGGCAGTCACCTGTCAAATCGAGTAGTCCACCAGCGCCCGCCCTCTGATACGTCATAAACGTATCCTTAATTTCTAATGTTCCATGTTGCTTTCATGGTTTTTCCTACACATTTGCTATACACTTTATGTCATTTTTATCGATTTTTCGAACTAACCTATTGACAAGATGCCACAGAGCCAGTTCCCTGTTTTCTGTTGTTTTTAGTTTCATAAAAGTTGTTCTGGAAATATTCTCGAAATTGGAAAATTCAAAGTCTAGAGGTCCTAGAATTCTCGAAGGTTCCACGGAGTCTCTAAGAGGCCTGGAGGGGGGCCACAGGAGGGCCACACCATAAGGTGGCGTCCCTGGCCGCGCCATGGGATGGTGTGGGGCCCGTAGGCCTCCATCGCCTTTGTCCTTTCGCCTATTTATACCCCCCGACATATTAACCCTACAAATATACCACTTCGTCCCGAGAAACCCCCGAGGCCGCCGTCATCGTCATCCCGAGATCGGGAGGGTTTTGGAGCTCTCCCCGGCACCCTGCCGGGAGAGGAATCCATCACCGGAGGGGTCTACACCACCATGCCCTCCTCCGAAGTGATGTGTGAGTAGTTTATCCCTAGACTACGGGTCCATAGCAGTAGCTAGATGGTTGTTCTCTCCACTTTGTACCTCATCTTTAGATCTCGTGAGCTGCCTCACATGATCGAGATCATCTTTATGTAATGCTACATGTTGTGTTTGTTGGGATCTGATGAATGTTGAATGCTATGTCTTCTAATTATCAATATATCAAGTTATTTTCATGCTTATGTTAATTATGATCTTGCATGCCCTCTGTTATTAGTAGATGCTTTGGCAGGGTAGATTCTAGTAACTCCAAGAGGGAGTATTTATGCTCGATAGTGGGTTCATGCCTCCTTTGCATTCTGTGCTCGAGTGACAGAAATGTAACAGATGGAGGATGTGATGTTGCCATTAGGGAGAAAACAACGGTGTTACCTAGTTTACATTGTTTACATTACACACTTTGCTTACTGCGATAATATGTTGCTAGCAACTTAATACCCGGCGTTTGTTCGGATGATATTCGGAGGGTGGATTATTAGACATAGATGCAGTTGGATGACGGTCTATGTATTTTGTTGTAATGCCCGCATGAATCACATAGTAATATTTATGTCTTGCATATGCACTACGGTGCAGCCTTCATTTATGTCAATTGCCCAGCTGTAATTTGTTCACCACTCATGTTATTTATCTTTCACGAAGAGACACCACTAGTGAACTGTGGACCTCGGTCCATTTTGTCATGCTGATAATATGCACATGAAACAGATTCTACCATTTTTCTTGCATTTTCTCTTTTGCGATGTGATGCATGTAAAATGCATAGATGAATTTTGCATATTTTCACATGGTTTTCTATTACATATTGCATCATATAAGGGTATAATTCAATGTTTTATAATATTTTGGGGTTAAATTACAAAGTCCCCCAAGTTTTATGGAATTAACCCTGCCTGTCAGAAACCCTGTTTTCTATATTTTTGACGTTTCAGGGGGCAAACTTCCGCGAAATCACCTGAAAATCTGCGCGGTTCATTTTCTTGGAAGGAGAAGACTTGCGGGCGAAGGATCCACGAGAATTGGGCAAGGAGGCCCAAAAGAGGACCCTCCACGCGGCCAGATTCCTTGGCCGCGTGAGAGGCCCCCTTTTGGCCCCTGTGGCCCCAATTCATTCCATCTTCGACTTACCGACTCCGTCTTGACCTAAAACCGACTATAAAAAGGGTCTCTTGTACCCTTACGGAGAAGAGCGCCGCCGAAACACCGAACAGAGACCTGGAGTTCCAGATTGGAGGGGGAAAACTCCGGCGGGGCGCCGCCGGTGTGATCTCCTACCCCTCCAACGTCATCTCCATCGACATCTCCATGAAGAGGGAGTAGTCCACCCCAGGGCTATGGGTTTGTGGAAGTAGCACTTGTATCTCTCTCTCTATGTGCTTCACTAATTAGATCCGTTATGAGCTGCCTCACATGATTAGGGCACAGTTGTAATTCCTATGTGGTGGATCTTTTCTTATGAGTTATTGAATCTGAGATTGCAATTGTTTCTCTTGAGTTATTTGAGTAGATGTATCTTATGTACCCCGTTCTTATTTGCTAGCTTTGATCAATCTAGTTCTTGAGAGCGTGTGTGGGTGATGGGTGCATTAGTTGGAGTAACGGGGGGTGGCTAGTGCTGTGAAAGTGACAGAAGTTCAGCGATCACTTAGGTTTTGTTTAAACCTTTCTTAGTTACCTCACTAGGGATAAAAAGGAGTACCTTGTTATCGGGATTTGAAGTGACACTAATCAATCTCCATGACTAGATCTAGCAAGTTCTTACTTCAACTTCATGTCACATTTCTTAAAGCTATACTCTGGTTTTTTCCTTAATTATCGAGGTGTTATGATTTATTTCGCATCTTGGTGGAGTATAAGAGGGATCAATATGACCGTAGAGATCTCTAGCTAGGACGTGATGACCATATGAAAGTACTCAATGTTAAACATGTTATTGTAATCTCACATGTAATTCTTTATGTCCACGTCTACCACTTTTATTTGAGAGAATGCAAGTGTGAAACCATGAACCCCGGTCCTATTTTAATTATAAGAAACACTCTGTTACTTTGCTGCAATTTACTTTACTTGCACTTTACTTTACTTGCATCTCCAATTCGAATTTACATTATCTCCATCACCACTTGCATCACAAAAATACAAAAACAATCCATTGATATTTATTTTCTCATTTCCATTTAGTAGTAGATTTAATTATTGCACATTTACTTTCAGTTTTGCATTGCAATTTAGAAGTCTCACACTTGTGCTTGACAACCACTTGGTGAGGTTGAGGGCACAAAATTCTCTACTTGTTTGCAGGATCCTGGAGGAAGCTGGAAGACAACTGCTGAAATACTGGCTCCCCAAGAGTTCGATATAAACCCTCGAGTCACCCTCGTGGGGAAGAAGGCTTGCCACTAGCTACACACTTGCACTTGGAGTCTCAACCTAACATCAAGCGTTTTTCTGGCGCCGTTGCCGGGGAGCCATAGGTGAAGGAGTTGTCCAAGGGAGCTCACAAGAAGTCTTCATCACCAACAAGGTGTGCAAACACCTAAGCTTGGGGAGGTTGCACTTACGTGAGTACCGTCCTTTCTATCTCCACCTTCTTTCAAGTATATTGTTTTGTTTCTTGTCTTGTTTTTGTTTTTGTTCTTGTTTTTTTTGTCTTGCATATTTTATTTTAGTTTGCATTAGTTTTGCATTTAGTTATCTAGTTTATTTTAGTATTTCGAATTTGCTTAGTTATTTTACTTTTGTTTTGCATAAAAAATTAAAAACTACATAAAAACTTGGAAAATAGAGCAGAGAACTTATTGGCCATTCAATGTTAGGAATTTCCCTCAAGGGCTAAATATTCCCGTTGAAAAATTAGAGGTAGATCCTAGTGTTATTAAAATGATTTATGAATCTAGTTTCTATAGAAATCCTAAAGAAGACCCTTTGTTCCATCTTAAGAAATTTGATGAAAGATGTAAAACTTTGAACTTGAATCATGCAAACATCAACACTACTAAAGTTAAACTCTTTCCCTACTCACTAGGAGGCAAAGCATTAGATTGGATATTAAGATGGCCTCCTAGCAATTTACTTCTTGGTTCAACTTAAGGGCTGCATTTTATTGAAAGGTATTGTCATGCTGAAAAGAATTACAATGTTAAACAATTGCTCATTACCTTTAAACAAGAAAAAGATGAATCAATGATACAAGCATGGAGAGATTTAGAAGTAGAGCATATGGAACAGGGCATGGCTTTAGAGATTGGATACTTATGCATATGTTTTATAAGGGACTTCTGAAACTTCTAGAGCCTTTTAGATAATGAATGTGGGGGATCTTTTACTAGTACATGCTGCAAATACCCATGTTTTGCTTGAAAGTTTGCTCTTAGAGGTTAAAATTAAAGAGAGCTTAAAAAAGGCTGAAGTACCCGAGGATTTTTGATGATCGCTATGAGATTTTTAATATGCATAATAGAAAAGGAAAAGTAGAGTAAATTATGTTGCTTACTGAAATTAAGGATCCATTGCTTGATTTAGAAAAAAGTAGCTTGCAAGAACTTATTGCTACTCTACAAAAATTTGCTAGTGATCCACTATAAATGTTAATCAACCTGGCTTTGGATCTTATATTGCTAATATGTCTTGCAAGAAAAAAATTGCTAGGTACAAGAATGAGGCCATGATACCTCCTAAGCTTGGGGATGCATGGATCCCAAGGTGCTAGTTTCATTTGGAAAAGAAATTCACCATGCTATGTTAGATCTAGGTTCTAGTGTATCGTTACTCTCTAAAGAATTATATGAATTGCTAGAACTAGAAAATTTAGAAAAGTGCTCAAGTGAATTTTTCCTTGATGGGACAAGTAAAAGATGTTATGATTGAATTGCACATGACTTTCGTACCCGTTGATTATTATTATGGATATGGGGGATAAATCCCTAGTCCTATTATTTTGGGTAGACCTTTTATCGTACTACAGGTGCAATCATAGACTCCAAGGAAGGGATGTCAAGTTTCAGTTCCCTCACAAGAAAAGCATGTAGCACTTCCCAAGGAAGAGGGGCACGCTGAAGAACAAGCTCCCTCATGAGCTTTATCCCTCTTGATTATCAAGTAAGTAAAGCCTAGCTATATGGCTATAAAGAAAGCGCTTTACGGGAAGCAACCCGGTTGTTTTTGTTTGGATTTTACTAGTTTCCTCTTGCTGTCTCAAGAGATTAGTTTTTTTTTTAATTCTGGAGTTTTCAATAAAGAGTCAAGTCAAACCCATTTGGACTTATAAGTTGCTATCCTAGTGCATGAAATTTCTGTTTCAGCACGAGTCTACTCACCGTATGATTTTACGTTTTTTATTGGTATGTCAGATTGAGCTAATTTTTTAGTATGTTCTGCAACTTTTCGTCCTATGTAAGCAAAAAAATGGGCTTAATTTTTTGACGAGTCTAGCTTAGGGAAAAACATTCGTTTTGCTGCTGCTGCTTTTCTGGACAGATTCTGCCTTCTTTTGTTTTATGCATTCTTTGGGCTTGGGAATCGAATTTCCATGATTCTTTCAAGCAATAGAGTGAACATACAACATAATGAACCTTATTGTCTATCTACTGGAGTATTTTATTTGGAATTTTGCACAGCAAGCATGTGATTTGTTTGTCCTTGCTAATGTCACCCCACCGAAAAATAATGGGAGAAACATGTTTTGTGAAGTTTTTTTCACAGGGAATAGAGGAGCTGCGCCTCAAGACATCCAAGAATGGTGAAAGCCATAATCTTGGGGATGTTATGAACACCCCACTGGAGCTACACTCTTTTGGTTAGCACATGTCTACTTTCTGTTTTTCTAAGCAAAGCATTTATCGTAGACACTTGAAGCGTCTAGTTTTTGTTTTTATTTTTGTTTTGATAAGGACCACCTCATTTTATATGAGATTGAGCTACTGAGTTTGGGGTTGGAATGTATTGGATGCTAGTATTATGACTTTGAATAGGGATGCCATGTTGATTTGAAGAGCTACATATGTTTGCATGATTTATAGGCTTTTTATGTGTAGAAATTTGCAATAATGTTGTCTTGAGCTATCTCTTATTCATGACTTGATGTTAATTGCTGATTTATTTAGTTTGTCATGAAATGAGTAGTTCTATGGACATATGCATGCATAGTAGCTGGTCAACTATCTCCCTCTTGCTAGCCCAAAAATTTAAAAATTCCAACAAGTAAAAACTTGTTTCCAACACTCCTTAGCCAAGTATTTCCAGTGAGTCCACCATATCTTCCCATTAGCTTCATTGCTACTCCGAGTATGTTCACCATGTTATTGTGTTATTTATGTTCTAAATTAATATATTCACTTTATTAATTGTCATGGGTTGAACTTGCGATAGGACTCTCACGAACTTTTGAAGGCACACTTTACTTTTTATGCATCTAATAAACATGACCCAATAATGGGAGCCACAAGTTTTGCGTTTGACAAGTGTGTGGTTGGGAGCTAGCTATAAACGTGTATCACCGGAAAGCTTTCAACATTGCACAAAAAATTTACATTTGGTTGATGTCATGTACTTTTGTTTTTGAACTCCTGCCATGCCAAAATGAAATAGAGGAATAGTAAGTTTTGATGAGTAAGTATCTATATGACTAGAGAAACACATTGGGCCGCTAACCCAAGCCATGCTTTATCATGGTGGAAATTTACTTACAGCTTGAGTGACTCTACAACACATCCTATAATAAAATAAGAAGCTATGCATAATAGTGAATGAAAATAAAAAGGATGATGAGTCTACTCCGTTTGTTCATCTTGTCATTGTAACATGGGCTTGTTTCCATGTCATGGGGCAAGAGGTACCTCTTTGCGTTCCTCTATGATGTCATTAATACTTATTATGATTGTACAAAGCTTATTAGGAATCTTAAGTTGAGTAATCATGGAGTAGGTTTTCACACTCACGGGGCATGAGGCTTTCAACCACCTTGTCATTCTCATTACTTCAATACTCACAATTTTAAGATGCTAGTGATAAAGGGGCAATGAGAGTCCTAGATCAATGGATACCACATTTCAATTAGTAATTTTAGTTGAATAATTTAGAGTCTAAATAAGACTTGATCATGTTTTACCTCTACTCAATTTTCTCCAAAGTGTCCACTATATTTTCTATTCTCCATTATGCTATTCTTTGACCAATATAGGATTTTATTTTTCATTTTGTGTATGCATTTGGTCCATAGTGCTTTTATTTCATTATACACTTTGTGAACTTTCATGAAGCATCTTTGCTTGCATATTTGATATTTCTTACAACATGAATTGTATATTGCTACTCATTTCTAGTATTAATCATTTGATTATATGTAGCATGAATAATCCTCCTTGATATCCCATGATTGTTTCAATATGCAAAACCCATCTTAGTTTTATCACATTCATACTCGAGGACGAGCATGGGTTAAGCTTGGGGATGTTGATGCATGTAAAATGCATAGATGAATTTTGCATATTTTCACATGGTTTTCTATTACATATTGCATCATATAAGGGTATAATTCAATGTTTTATAGTATTTTGGGGTTAAGTTACAAAGTACCCCAACTTTTATGGAATTAACCCTGCCTGTCAGAAACCCCGTTTTCTATATTTTGGACGTTTCAGGGGGCAAACTTCCGCGAAATCACCTGAAAATCTGCGGGGGTCATTTTCTTGGAAGGAGAAGACTTGCGGGCGAAGGATCCACGAGAGGCAAGGAGGCCCAAAAGAGGACCCTCCACGCGGCCAGATTCCTTAGCCGCGTGAGAGGCCCCCTTTTGGCCCCTGTGGCCCCAATTCATTCCATCTTCGACTTACCGACTCCGTCTTGACCTAAAACCGACTATAAAAAGGGTCCCCCGTACCCTTACGGAGAAGAGCGCCGCCGAAACACCGAAACACCAAAACAGAGACATGGAGTTCCAGATTGGAGGGGAAAACTCTAGCGGGGCGCCGCCGGTGTGATCTCCTACCCCTCCAACGTCATCTCCATCGACATCTCCATGAAGAGGGAGTAGTCCACCCCAGGGCTATGGGTTTGTGGAAGTAGCACTTGTATCTCTCTCTCTATGTGCTTCACTAATCAGATCCGTATGAGATGCCTCACATGATTACGGGAACCGTTGTAATTCCTATGTGGTGGATCTTTTCTATGAGTTATTGAATCTGAGATTGCAATTGTTTCTCTTGAGTTATTTGAGTAGATGTATCTTATGTACCCCGTTCTTATTTGCTAGCTTTGATCAATCTAGTTCTTGAGAGCGTGTGTGGGGTGATGGGTGCATTAGTTGGAGTAACGGGGGGGTGGCTAGTGCTGTGAAAGTGACAGAAGTTCAGCGATCCACTTAGGTTTTGTTAAACCTTTCTTAGTTACCTCACTAGGGATAAAAAGGAGTACCTTGTTACCGGGGATTTGAAGTGACACTAATCAATCTCCATGACTAGATCTAGCAAGTTCTTACTTCAACTTCATGTCACATTGCTTAAAGCTATACTCTGGTTTTTCCTTAATTATCGAGGTGTTATGATTTATTTCGCATCTTGGTGGAGTATAAGAGGGATCAATATGACCGTAGAGATCTCTATGCTAGGATGTGATGCCCATATGAAAGTACTCAATGTTAAATATGTTATTGTAATCTCACATGTAATTCTTTATGTCCGCCGTCTACCACTTTATTTGAGAGAATGCAAGTGTGAAACCATGAACCCCGGTCCTATTTTAATTATAAGAAAACACTCTAGTTACTTTGCTGCAATTTACTTTACTTGCACTTTACTTTACTTGCATCTCCAATTCGAATTTACATTATCTCCATCACCACTTGCATCACAAAAATACAAAAACAATCCATTGCATATTTATTTTCTCATTTGCATTTAGTAGTAGATTTAATTATTGCACATTTACTTTCAGTTTTGCATTGCAATTAGAAGTCTCATACCTTGTGCTTGACAACCACTTGGTGAGGTTGAGGGCACAAAATTATCTACTTGTTTGCAAGATCCTGGAGGAAGCTTGGAAGACAACTGCTGAAATACTGGCTCCCCAAGAGTTCGATATAAACCCTCGAGTCACCCTCGTGGGGAAGAAGGCTTGCCACTAGCTACACACTCTGCACTTGGAGTCTCAACCTAGCCATCACGATGCCAAGTGGGTTTCTTTGCTTCATGAAACATCAGTGGTTGTAGCTAATGTTTAAAAGTATCAATAGCACTTGTGCCCTTACAGAACCCATGGATTTTTTTATTGTTGCACTAACCCTCTAATGTGAATTACTCTTTGTGTGTGTTGTGAAGGAAGTTTTCAAGGGTCAACAGAAGTGGGTGATATATGTGATCAAGAAGAGTGCAAGGTCAAAGCGTGGGGATGCCCCCGTGGTTCATCCAGGAATATATTTAGAAGACTCAAGAATCCAAGCTTGGATATTCCCAAGGCATACCGTTCTTCATCAACAATCTATCATGTCACTTCTAGTGAAACTATATTTTTATTCGGTCACATCATATGAAGTTTACTTGGAGCGTCTGTTTTTCTTTTGTTTTCTTTTGTTTTCCTTTGTTTTATTTTGTTTTCCTTGCTGGAAATAATATAGTTGGACCCTAGCATTCCTTGTTTGGGAGAGAGACACGCTTCGCTTTTTCGTTTGAATACATGCAATGCTAGTATTCTTAGTTTTCCTTCTAGCTGCTGCAAAATTCCTGTTTAGCTCTTGTTTTCATTGCATCTATTGTTTAGAGATGGTAGTTTTAGTAGTGTTATGTGATTACTCTCATGTTTTCTTGCTGTAGCATTTAGAGAGTTTTTGTTAAAGCATGTTTTGTATGGTGCTTGTTGGAAAAAGAAACTACTGCTTGTGGTACAATTTATAACGGTACAAGTAGAAGCTTGTATAGACTGTGGCTAGACTTTTTCATATCATGCTAGATGTTATTTTAATTCTAAAGCCTTGTGGTTATTTAGTATAATGATTAACCTCAAATAGCTGAGAGTGTTTAATGTGACATTGAAAGAATCATGAGTTGTTCTTGTCATATTGAAGCATAAATTTGTGGTGTTCTCCTTTGAATGTTTTATTTGGTTGACTTGGCGCATGCTCACACCATGTTTATGACTATAAATCAGTCACTTATAGCCTCCATGATCATTTCTTTTTGAACTTGTGGTACCACTTATGCTTTGATTAATGATGTTTATGTCGTTGTGCATGATTATGGATCTTATGCTCTCTTGATTTGTCACTCCTAGTCTTTTGCTAGCCTCCACATGTACTGAGTATGAGCTCTACTCCTGCATCCAACTCCCAAAAACCAAATTATTCCAAATGTGTCCACCATACCTACCTACGTGTGGTATTTAACTGCCAATCCAAAGTAAATTTCTCATGTGTTACCTTTAAAACTTTCAAAATTACTCCTGTTTTGTGCTCCTGATTTAGCTCATGAGGAAGTAAATAAAGAATCTTTATCTCACTTGTTGATTGGACTTTCACACCCTGGACTAGTGGCTTCATCGGCTTATCCAATGATAGAAGAGCTGGCAGCGGGGTGCCCAGCCCCAAATTAATAACAACAAATTCTCTTCACTATTTTTTTCCCTGATTTATGAGTCAAGGCATAATTCTGTAAACAAAAGAGAAAAAGGGATGACCTTCAACCCAGATGCGTCCTTCTATGGGAGCCGCTCTTGTGAAGTCTAGTTGGCTTGTGACGTACTGTATTTTCTGTTTACCATTCGTTGACATAAGCATACACCTCTCTAAAAAAAATAGACACTCCTCCACGGTATGTGATTGTTGGCAGGCACCCGAGGATTCGGTTAGCCATGGTTTGTGTAAGATGGATGGGAGGAGTGTCAAGCTTCTTATATCTCTGTTTAATAAAATAAAAGCTCTAGCACATTAGTTGATTCATGCTTCCCTCTACGAAGGGCCTTTCTTTTACTTTTATGTTGAGTCTCCATCTTCTAACTTTATGCATAGTTGAGAGAGCATAGTCGTCATTCTGAGTTTTATGTGCATTTGTCCCAGAAACATTATAAATTGATTCATGATGTGTTATTCCTTGTTCTCTAATTATTTTTCTAGTCTTCCTCGTGAACTTTGAAGGTGTCATGGCATTTATGTTTTATCCCACTCTTAAGGACTAGCGAAATTTCACTTTGCCATGTTTTCTCTATACTTGAAACAAACGTATATCTTTTGTTGCATTGTTATTCATGATCTTTTATTTGTGTTACTTCTCATGATGCAAGGTGATTGCTATGCTTTATTGTTAAAATTCTATTTATCATGCTTGTGTTGAAGTTCTATGATCTCAACTTACTTATGCTTTTACATTATTGATGATCAAGTTTATGTTGGTAGCATGTCACCTCAGAAATTTTGTGTTTTTATCGTTTACCTACTCGAGGACGAGTAGGAACTAAGCTTGGGGATGTTGATATGTCATAAACGTATCCTTAATTTCTGATGTTCCATGTTGTTTTCATGTTGTTTCCTACATGTTTGCTATACACTTTATGTCATTTTTATCGATTTTCCGGACTAACCTATTGACAAGATGCCACAGAGCCAATTCCCTGTTTCAGCTGTTTTTAGTTTCAGAAAAGTTGTTCTGGAAATATTCTCGGAATTGGAAAATTCGAAGTCCGGAGGTCCTAGAATTCCCGAAGGTTCCACGGAGTCCAGAAGATGCCCATAGGGGGGCCACACCATAGGGCGGCGCGTCCCCTGGCCGGGCCATGGGGTGGTGTGGGGCCCCCAGGCCTCCACCGCCTTTGCTCTTTTGCCTACTTATACCCCCCTCCGACATATTAACCCTAAAAATATAACACTTCGTCCCGAGAAACACCCTAGGCCGCCGTCATCATCATCCCAAGACCAGGAGGGTTCTGGAGCTCTCCCCGACACCCTTCCGGGAGGGGAATTCATCACCGGAGGGGTCTACACCACCATGCCCTCCTCCGAAGTGATGCGTGAGTAGTTCATCCCTGGACTAAGGTTCCATAGCAGTAGCTAGATGGTTTTTCTCTCCACTTTGTACCTCATGTTTAGATCTCGTGAGCTGCCTCACATGATCGATATCATCTTTATGTAATGCTACATGTTGTGTTTGCTGGGATCTGATGAATGTTGAATGCTATGTCTTCTGATTATCAATCTATCATGTTATCTTCATTCTTATGTTATTTATGATCTTGCATGCTCTCCGTTATTAGTAGATGCTCTGGCCAAGTAGATGCTAGTAACTCCAAGAGGGAGTATTTATGCTCGATAGGGTTCATGCCTCCTTTGCATCTGTGCTCGAGTGCTAGAAACATGACGGATGGAGGATGTGTTGTTGCCTACCTAGTTTACATTGTTTACATTACACACTTTGCTTACCGCGATAATCTGTTGCTAGCAACTTAATACCCAACATTTGTTCGGATGATATTCGGAGGGTGGATTATTAGACATAGATGCAGTTGGATGACGGTCTATGTATTTTGTTGTAATGCCCGCATGAATCACATAGTAATCTTTAGGTCTTGCATATGCACTACGGTGCGGCCTTCATTTCTGTCAATTGCCCAGCTGTAATTTGTTCACCATGCATGTCATTTATCTTTCACAGAGAGACACCACTAGTGAACCGTGGACCCCGGTCCATTTTCTCATACTGATCATACACACACTACTTTCATACTGCTGCTACTGCTTTCATACTGTTTTCCACACCATATATTTAACCTCTTTGTGTTCAGCAAAACCGGCGAGATGGACAACCTCACTGCTTCATTGGGGCAAAGTGATTTGATTGTGTCGTGTAGGTTCCACGTTGGCGCTGAACCGGTTGTACGCCCTGCCACCTCCGCTGCATCAACCTTCAGAGATTGCTTGTCCTCCTACTGGTCTATTCAACCTTGGTTTTTTTCTGAGGGAAAACTTGCTGCTACACTCTTCACACCTGGCTCTTGGGGTATCCCAACGAGCGTGTGTCCACACTCCATCACCCTCTTCCTTTACAAAACCCTATGTCCCTAAGTATGGGGATTGTTGAGTTCACATCCTCGAGATTGGCGCCGTATGTGGGAAATTCGGGCGTTGGATCCATGGCTCCATCGATTCCATCATTGATCTACAACTCGGCGATCTGGGTGGATTCAATCCGTTTCGGGTCAATCGACTTCACCAGGTACTCGCCGGCTTCATGTTTGGCATTAGACTACCTCGACAAGAGCATCAATCTGAAGATTGGAAGCCTAAACTTCCGCGCGGGGTGCGCGGGAGTAATACGTCTGGAGGACTTCAACCCATATAAATCAGAAGAGACAATCATGCCAGAATTCTCGCAACTGTCACTCAACAAGGAGAGCTTCGAGTACTCCTACCCGGCTAACCCTCACGTGCACTTCGTCGCAATGGCCAGGCGTGTTGAACTGTCATCTTCCGAGAGCTAGGATAGCGGCGAGAAGGCTGACCCACCCAAACCGATGATGTAACACACAACGAAAGAGGACAGAGGAAACGACAAAGAAATTGAAGACAACGGTGATGTGGACCCAGAAAAATCCCCGCCACTAGAAACTCAAACTTCAACAGATAATGACGGCGAACTCGGAGCCAACTCCGGGTCCACGATTAAAAGCAAAAAGGGTAGAGCCGAAAGGCCTAAGGTATATGTGACAGAGGAGACAATGGAGCTAGTCGCCTTGCTAGTCGAGCAAGGCCTTCCTCTCGCACCATATGCTACTCAAAAAGAACGCATGGCCTACAAGTGGAAGTTATCCCACCACAGGAAGAAGTTGAACAAAATATAAAGGGAGTTAGGCGACACGACTGTCCCGAAGTGTACTCAACATAAGCCTCGGGTGACGGAGCGCAAAACCAGATGCTGCCAAGCGGTGTTCAAGACTCAAAGATATGCCGAGTGACCGTATGCAGGGCACTCGAAAGATGCTTGACCACGAACAGGACTTCGAAGAACCCGAATCTATGGAAAAACTGGTGCCCAGAACGCCTCAGGAAAGGCATCTGCAGGTCCAGACATACTTAATGTCCTTCAAACCATCACCAGGTGACCCTCGTGAAAAAGTGCACGACAACATGTTGCGAGTACTCAACATAGCAAGTGCGGAGTTAAAGCAGAAATCTGTTCCGCAAGCACAGACATTAGTCCCACGAGTAGAAGTACCTATAAAGCTGCCGAAAGAAAAATCTATAACTACCCCAGCAACACACAAGGAGGAATCCCCAAGGAACCTACGAGACAAGATCACACAAAATAAGGTAGACATGCGTAGAAGGGAAAGAGCGGTAGAAACACCACCCCCAAAGACAGGTAGAACCCGAGACAGAAGTCCAGAATCTGACTCGACTGACTCGGACGATGAGGAACTCTGCGGACCTCCCTGTTTTACTCAAGAGATCCGTCACGCCAGGAAGCCAAGATGATTCAAATTAACGGATGAAACACCCAAGTACGACGGTGACCAGGAACTCGAAGCATGGTTGGACGATTACCTGACAGCTGTAAGGTTCCAAAGGGGAAATGGAATAACAGCAATGCAGTACATACAACTACAGCTAGTCGAAGCAGCAAGAAACTGGTTGAAGAGTTGACCCAAGAACAAGTATAGGTGCTAGGAAGAGTTCGAGTATGATTTCGTCCGGAATTTCAGATCTACTTGCAAATGGACGATAACAGTCGGACAGCTAAAGGCTTGCAGGCAGAGATCGGATGAGAATATCCACGGATACATTCAGAGATGGACCACGTTGAAAAATAGCGCAGAAGAAATCTCAGATGAAACAACTATATAAAGCTCCAAAGAAGGACTCCGCCGAATGGACCTAAAAGAGTACATTGGCCGAACTCGAGTCAAAACAGTGAGTAAGCTCATGGAAGTAGCAAACAGTTGGGCGGAAGGAGAAGAGTCAGCTCGTAACACCCACCCACCCTCACCCGAGGAAGATCGTATGGAAACCTCCTACGCTCACGAGGGAAACAGAAGATACAACAATGACAGGAACATAAGGGTAAAGAGGAAGAATCAGGTGTTCGATGAGATAGAACCCGAGTTAGTTGCAGCTGAATTCCCGGGTACTCGCAGTAATGACTACCGCCGACAAGGGCACGACCAGCCGCGTGAGCAAGAACGCGACCACAGTCAAGATCAGAAACGTGAGTGGCAACCATAGAAGACCAGGGCGGATGGATTACCTCCCATGTCAATCGAGCAGCAATTCGTGGGACCATATCCAAACCACCTCTACGCAGATGATAATGGAATACCTAGATCCAACCACAAGCCGAAGGATTGTCGTAGATTCAACCTGCTCATGGAGGCATCCTATAGGAAGCACAGGGAGGCGCAGCAAGCAGGATTCCCAGCAGTCCTAGGAGCGCTAGCCATTGGAGCGCCACCAGCTCCCCCAGGACCAGTAGTCGTCCAACCCTAGCCGCAACCTTCAGCGCAAGGAGTACTAAGAGCACAACAAGTTGCAGCAATACATCAATAGTATAGAGTGGGTTACAAAGAGGAAGACAGGTACCCGGAACCTAAAGGGAAAATCTACATGATTCAGAAAGGCGCTCCGTCCAAACGAAGCCAAAATCTCATAACCATGAAGGTGAATCTAGCAGAAATTTCACCCCTTGCGACACCAGAGTTCTTAGACTGGTCCGACGAAAGCATCACCTGGTGGTGCGGCCAGGTGGACCCGCACCACCCTATGGTGTGGGCCCTCCAGGGCCCCACTCAGGGTCTCCTGTGGACTCCGTGTACGTGACAGAATTCTAAGGTACTGGGTTTTCATTTCGTCCAATTCCGAGAATATTTCCAAAACAACTTTTCTGAAACCAAAGACAGAAGAAACCAGGAACTGGCTCGGTGGCATCTTGTCAATAGGTTAGTCCCAGGAAATCCATAAAAATGACATAAAGTGTATAGAAAACATGTAGCAATTGGCATGAAAACAACATGGAACATCAGAAATTATAGATACGTTTGAGATGTATCAACATGTATCAACATTCCCAAGCTTAGTTCTACTCATCCTCGATATAATTCTAACAATGAAACTTCACAATCATGTTGCAACATGAAAACAAAATAATTTCTGAGGTGACATGCTACCAACATAATTTTGATCATCTTAATTGTAAAAGCATTTGTAAAGCTGAGATCATAGTACTCTAAACACATGCATGATAGATATAATTCTAACAATGAAACTTCGCAATCATGTTGCAACATGAAAAGTAACACAAACAAAAGATCATAAATAATAATGCATTTGAAAGTTATATGTTTGTTTCGAGCAATAAGAAAACATAGCAAAGTAGTATTCAGCTTGTCCTTAAGAGTGGAGAAAAACATAAATGCCAGGACACCTTCAAAGTCAAGTGGTGACTAGAAAAAAATAGTTTGAGAGCAAGTAATAACATGGCATGAATCAATCAATAATAATCTTGGGACAAATGCACATTCAAACTCAGAATGGCAACTACACTCTCTTAACTATGCATAAAGTTAGAAGATGAAGACTCAACATAAAAGTAAAAGAAAGGCCCTTCGCAGAGGGAAGTAGGGATTAACTCATGTGTTAGAGCTTTTTATTTTGTAAACAGAGTATTGAAAACATTTTTTTTAGAGAGGTGTATGTTTATATCAACGAATTGCAAACGTCACAAGTTAACTAGCCTTTACAAGAGCGACTCCTATTGAAGGACGTTCTTTCTACTGGGGTCATTAGATCATCCCTCTTCTCTTTTGTTTACACGGTTATGCTTTAACTGATAACTCAGGGAAAAAAGACTGAAGACAACTTATAGTCACATACACGGAGTCTGGAGGAGACCCGGAGGGGGACACAGAGCAGCCACACCATAGGGTGCCCCCCTTGGCCGCACCACCAGGTGGTGTTGGCCCCCTGGCCACCCACCGACATCGCCCTTTCGCCTAATTTTACTCCTCCTCCAGAAAACCCTAAATACCCGAGCCTCCATCCATGAAAAGTTCTGTAGCCGCCGTCATCGTCAACCCTAGTTCGGGATAGTTCTGAAGCTCTCCCGGGCACCCTGCCGGGAGGGGAAATCATCACCAGAGGGCTCCACATCACCATGCTTGCCTATGGAGTGATGTGTGAGTAGTTGTGAGCTGCCTAACATGATCAAGATCATCTATCTGTAATGCTACATGTTGTGTTTGCTGGGATCTGATGAATATTGAATGCTATGTCAAATTGATTATCAATCTATCATGTTTATGTTATTTATGATTTTCATGCTCTCCATTACTAGTTGATGCTCTGGCCAAGTTGATGCTTGTAACTCCAAGAGGGAGTATTTATACTCGATAGTGGGTTCATGCCTCCCTTTCATCTGTGCTCGAGTGACAGAAACGTGACGGATTGGGGATGTGCTGTTGTCATTAGGGAGAAAACAACAATGCTTCTATTGTTTACATTACGCACTTTACTTAATGCAGTAATCTGTTGCTTACAACTTAATACCCGAAGTCTGCTTGGATTACGTTCTGAGGGTGGATTATTAGTCATAGATGCAGTTGGATTACGGTCTATCAATTATGATGTAATGCCCGCATGAAACTCATAGTAATCATCATGTCTTGCATATGCACTATGGTGCAACCTTTATTTCTATCAATTGCCCAGCTGTAATTTTTTTACCCAGCATGTTATCTATCTTTTATAGAGAGGCACCACTAGTGAACGGTGGACCCCTGTCCATTCTTTTACACTGATAATACAACCACTGCAATCACTATTCTTTTTTACTACAAATACTGTTTTACTTTCATTTACTGCAATCATACATCATTTTCCATATTATACATCTAATCCTTTGTGTTAGCAAAATCGGTGAGATTGACAATCTCACTGTTTCGTTGGGGCAAAGTATCTTGGTTGTGTTGTGTGCAGATTCTACGTTGCTGCTGAGCCTGGTAGTGCTCCCTGCCAACATCAGCTGTCATCAACCTTCAGAAGTGATTTATTTCTTATACTGGTCCGATTAAACCTTGGTTTCTTACTGAGGGAAAACTTGCCGTTGTACTGTTCATACCTTCCTCTTGGGGTCTCCCAACGAACGTGTGTTTACACGCCATCATTGAGCTAAATTAATTCCTTTTGTGGATATGAATCTTTCGGTCAGCCCGTTTTCCTATGTTTGATCATGTTGGTGTCCGTAACGAGATATTAATTTATATATTATTGAATTATCTTGAACTTTAGCGGAAGCTTCGCAACCAAAGGAGGAAGGTCCTCAAGTCATCAAAGTTGAAATGTGATTATCATGTGTTCGACTTTTGAAGGTAACATGTTCATCTTCATTCAATTTTTACATCCATTAAGGAGCCGGACTGACCAGTTATTTCATTGAACTACAAGAAATATCTATGACAAGGAACATATATAGTACAAATTATCTAGAACAATGGCAGTCTAATATGAAATATTATAATCTATCCTCCATCTTAGCAAAAACCAAGTCATTGCAAAGCATGTCTAATATAGAATATACAATGTTTCAAGCAAGGAAACATTACGCTACGAAGATCCATAGCCACCAGCTAGCAAGAATTCATCAGCCTGCTTTCATGCTATTTAAAGAAGAAGTAGAAGCATGTGAGACAACTGATGCACTAGGATGGCAAAATAAATTTAAAAGCCAAGACATGACCAACAGTTGATGCATTATTCTCCAACCACCAAAAGGATCTAATCAGTAATGGACATGAAACCTAAGCGACATCGTGCATTTGATCATTTGGATGGGTAAACTCAAGCATTTTGGTATCCTCCTCATGTGAGTCGTGAAGATATGAACATTTAAAGCCTTTTCAGGCGGTCCAAACAGGTCTAGAGGCCACTACGCATTAAGGTTATGAATTAGTTCCATTTTAGATTTTGCACATGAGGAAGGGGGGTGTTAAGCCTACTATCCATCCACCACTAGGTAGAGTGAAAAAAATCTCAGGTTAGCCTCCATTAGAGAAGAAACAGAGAAAACCAAGAGAGAATGGAAGATGAAGAACTTGAAGGAAGAGCTTTAGATCCGCATCAGGTGTTCCTCACAAAGTTGTTAAGTGTAGATCCACTACCTTGTATATTTCAAGCTATGGTTCCACCATATTTGGTGAGATTTTTTCAATTCCTTCCTTTGTGCCCAAAATCTTCTTGTTGACATCCAAGATCTGTGATATCCTGATGTACAAGATTCTCTAATACTCTCTAGCGAAGAATTTGTTTTATTTCACACTGATAATGGTGGAAGAAGATTTGGTTGGTTTCGAATGTGGTTTATTCTCTCAAGTTGAGGTTTTTTTTATGTAAAATATGGTGTATCTGTGTTGACGCTTGCCACTAATTTTTTTGGCTGAGAGCAACTAGTACTTGTGCTACCTGTTTTCTGGAATCAGATACTACTTGTACTACATGACTGTTGTCAAGTCCTAGGTTTAGGCTGAACTTAGTATCTCCATATATATTGGACGCATAGTGGTATCAAAGCTCAAGGTTGCTCGGGAGGTTTCTTAACCCAGTTGCTTGATTGTTATGCTCCAGACATAAGTGTGAGTACTTTGATTTTTCTAGATGCTCTTTGTTTACATATAATTTTAGTTCGGATTGTGTCTATTTCACTGAAAGTTATTAAGTTTGTATACATTCATGTACCTTTGAGTTCGTCTATTAGCCCCCTGTTTCAGTCTCATATTTTTCACTTGCCAAAAATCCTAAGAATTATAATAGTCCCTTATAAATAATTTATGGTCTTATAGTAGTCTCTTCATAAGATTCCCAAATAGCATGAATATGTTTATCTTTTAGCTTCTCTGTTGCTTAGAATTGGTCAAAAGACACCTCAAAGTTCTACAGGTTCAAATTCAAAAGCGAAAATACACTCATGAAGTTTTTGTGTGGTACCATTTTAAATTAAACATACCATTTGTGGGTTCCAACATGGAAAGGATAAAGAAAAGAAACAAGAGATGGATGCTAAAATACAAGCAAATTTCTAGCACACTCAGCAACCAGGATCGGCATTATTTTCTTTGACCAAGAAAAATTGACAAACTGATGGGTGAAGGTGTTTATAACTTATAAGTGAATCAAACAAAGCACTATGATTCCTAAGATACCAGTTAATCAGATGCTTAGGAAGTGCTCCCTACATCTGAGCTACGTAGGACATTTAGTCCCTCTGAAGAACACAAAATGCAGTTTATCTCTCCAGTTTAATACCATAAAAATATAGGCCCATGAGCAAATCCAATGGCCATCTTACATGTAACGTGTAGCTGAAGCTAGTTTCCAACTAAGAATGAATGTCCACTTGAATATTTCTTGCTATTATTAGTTCGGATATAGTTTTTTTTATAATTTTTTCTGAAACTTACTCTGTAAATGAAAAAACTTTCTGAAATTTATAAGTAGACATCACATAATCCTTCCATTCCCGTGTCCATCCTTCCTATCCAATTTCTCTACTTTCCCTTGCAAAAACATAGCAAACTCAGTAGCAGTGTGGTCTTTGGTCTTCATGGGGCAGATAAACACCACAGAATTTAACCTCCTGGACATCGTATAGCCAGTTGCAGCTTTGCTTTCATGCTCCTCCTATTTTCATAAATATATAAGACCTCACACGAATATAAACAAACAAGTCGTTGTAGTATACGGGTAAGTATTCCCGCCTGTCACGCGGGTGACCCGGGTTCGATCCCCGGCAACGGCGTTCTTTTTATTCTGTCTCTTTGACGCGCCTCAGTTCAAAACAGAGATTTAGAAGAAACTCTCACAAAAACAGAAACTGAATCAATATAACAACAGCCCAGAAACTACATGATCTCTTCCAAGTTCTCGTTTTATAGATTCAGATTTCAACAAGTAGGATCGGCATTCCTGGATGGGGTTGATGTAATTTCCTTCCATGAACCTACTCCTGTTCCTGGTTCAGATACAGCTGGGCTTTTCTTTGGGTTACCCTGATCTCGCTATGTTTAGTTTTCTTTCTGAGATGAACCTTGTTGTTAGAATATCTTGTATTTTAGCGCAAGAGATATAGGTTTGTTGATCATTTCTATGTGAAACTTCAGTATTTTGGGGGCATTTCCTTGAAAATTTTACATGAGCATATCCGAGATACGCAGGATTTCACTTTAGTACTCTCCAATTGATAAAGTTTCACTTTATAAAAGAAATATGTATGCGCTGAAAATAATATTTTTCAATTGTGTTAAAATGATGATATTTCTCTAAAAAGGACCGACGGCATCTCTAGGTACTGAAAATGCCAACGAGCAAGCCGTTGTTTCATAATTGAGACAGTGACAAACGAGCATTGGGCCGAGACCATGTGTTTGACCCGTAGGCGCCCTGTGGCGACGGGCGACTCGCGCGGCGATTCCCGCGGTTCGCCGGCGGCGCGGGAGGAGTCGAGCTCTCGCCGTTCGTGGAAGAGGCGCGTGCGCAGGGGTCGGTCGCCGGTGTTCGTTCTTCGCGCGGAGGATCCCCTGCTGGGCTCGGGGTCGGCCTCAGAAACGGTGGAGGTTTCATCGGTTTCTCCCCGGAGGGGGGGCAGACACTAGGGGCCTTCCTGCCCGCCGGGTTGCCCGGGGCGCCGAGGAGCGGCCGCCTGCGTTGGAGGTGACGGCGGTCGCGGCGGCGGAGGTGGATGCTGGGGGTGCGAGCTAACGGTGGCGTCGGATTGGGTGCTGCAAATCGCGGAGTTCCCGGTGCTGTGGCGGCCGGCGTCTGGGCGCCAGGACATGGATCGCCCGCGGGGGCGGCCGATCTAGGGTTCCCTGGGGCTGAGAGGGAGGAGACGAGCGGGGGGCTGCTTGGGCCGTCCGGGCCGCGGCCCGGTCTGTCAGGGAGATGTGTTTTGCCCTGCGGTCTGGGGGGCGCGGGGGTTGTTGGGCTGGGCCTGCCCGGTGGGGCGCCGCATGTTCCCGACTTAGGTCTCGTCCTGGCTTGCGCGTCCCACCAAGCGTGCACGGGAGTGTCGTTACATAAGTGGCTCTGGTTGCCTCGTGTGGTGCTCGATCTAGAGTTAGGGTTTCCTGCCACTTCTCTCGATGTCCGCCGTCATAGCCATCGTGCCAAGGTCCTCTTCGCTCCCCCCTCTCTCCTCTCTAAGGCTTGCTCCGTCGCTCGTGGCAATGGACCGTGAGTGGCAGGCCTCGGGGCGACGCGGCAAGCGAAGCTACGATGAGGTGGATCGGGTGGAGGGCCATGTTCGTGAGGGGGATTTGAGGCTGTGTCTCTCCGGTGACCAGGAGGCGGGCCATCGGGCGCAACGGGACCGGGAGGTGCTTAAGACTCGGCGTCGGGAGGAGGCGCGCAAGGAGGAAGACCGGAGGGAGGAAGGGCGGCTTAAGGCGCGGGCTCAACTGTCGGTGCCTACGCGGGGGCGCAGCCGTGGCAGGGAGCAGGGGCGCCGCGAGCCGCGGGGGTCCACTTCCAATCCCAATCTCACTCCCTTGGGGAAGAGGGTGACGAGTGCGATGGATCCGGCTAAGGTGACATGTTTCAAGTGTGGCCTCACGGGCCACTTCCAGGCATCCTACACGGGGGTGCAGGCATGCATTTCCTGCGATGAGCTGGGCCACTTGGCTGTGGGTTGCCCGACGACGGAAAAAATCCAAGCGCCCAGTCTGGGATGGGTTTGGAGCTGAAGGCAAGGGCTTCTTCTACCTGCACGTACCGGGGAAGAGCTGGTGCGGCCCTCAGCGAATGCGGCGACGGTGAGGATCGAAAAAGGCAACTTCTCGGTGGTTGAAGTAGAAGAAGAATTCAAGGAGTTGGTCGACGAAGGATGGGATTGGAAGGTGAAGCGGCTGAGCGGAACAGAGTTCTCTCTGGTGTTCCCATCTAAGGAGCTCCTCCGCATGGCTATCACGGAGTTCCGGACGGTGGTGTCGGAGAGTGTTGGTGATCTCCGTGTCGTGGAGAAGCTGGAGGAGGTGTGGATCCGCCTGTTCGATGTCCCGGCTCCATACCGTGAAGAGAAGGTGATTTTGGGTGCGTCTGTGGAGCTGGGAGTTCCCCTGGAGGTGAATGCGTCTTCGTTGGCAGACGCCGAGGTGCCAATCCGGGTGAAGCTGGCGTGTCGCCCTCCAGTGGAGTTGAAGGCCCATCTGTTTCTCTTTGTTAACCTGGAGGGTTTCCTGGTTCGTGCGGAGCGGGAGGCGAGCGGGAAAGACAAGGGTGCCCTGCCTCCTCCTCCCTGTGACCCTCAGGACAAGGGGAAGGACCCGGCAGAGGACTCGTCGGATAGCTCGGAAGAGGACCCGGAGGACTGGGATAGCAGGAAGGCGTGGGAGAGGGAGTGGGCCAGGGCGGCTGCTGTTCCAGAGAAGGGAGCTGACGCGGGTTTGCGCCCGAAGACTGCGGCGGGGGCTGACGTGGTGGTGGTGTCGGCCGAGGCCTCGGGGCTGTCGCCGACGTCCGCCCAGGTCGTGCCTACATCGAGATCACTCCTCCCTCGCTCCATGTTCTCGAAGTATGGCTCCAATCTCACGGAGGAGGGGAACGTCTTCAAGGCGCTAGGAGCAGTGGTGGTTGTGGCTCAGGCGGAGGTCTCGCTGGAGGCTCCGCCTCGTTCGAACGTCAGCGAGGCGTTGCTCTCCTCTCCCGCGAGCCTGGGCAATGTGTCTTCTGGTGGTGTGGAGGTGGGGGGCTTCAGGGCGGCGGCCCCCACTCGCAAGAAGCGCAGCTTGGTGAAAGAACTGGAGGAGGAGGCGGTTATGGTGTGTGTGTGCCAGGGGCGAACTCGGGGGAGGCGCTGCATCTTCGTGAGCAGCGCAGCAAAAAGAACCATGACCGCGTGTCTCGGGTGGGTGGCTCCGCGGCGGTGGTGGAAGATTCTCACGAGATCGTGCGTCCCGCCCCATCACCGGCGTCGGCCCTTGGCGGCTTCCTGGAGGCGTCGATGATCCCGGCGCTCACTGCTCTGATGGCTAGAGGGGCGCGGTCGAAGGCCACCCCGGTGGAGATGATCAGGAAGAGCTCGCGGGAGGCGGGAGAACGGGAGGGTTCCATGGTGGACCGCGCGATCCATCTTGTTGCGGCCAAGGCCGGGTCGTCTGCGCCCAAGAAGACCGTCGCAGGTATGAATCTTGACGGGGGTAGAGACCGAGGCCGGTCACGTCCCACATGGCAACCTGACGGGCTTGGCGCGGGAGAGTCTGCTTTCAGCGGTGGAGGTGTACGGGAGTTTGGTGGAGCAGGTGCTGGTGCCCGAGTCTCCTATAGGGGTAGAGGCTGTGGCTGGCGATGCTTCACTTCTGCAGGAGGCGACCGTGGCTGGGGAGACCAGGACGCAGGAGGGCTTGCCGTCTGGGCCCCCTAGCTAGTGGGCTGGTAGTGGTAGTGTTGGAGAGTGGTGCCCCTTCTTCTGAGAGCCTGAGGGTGGTGTCCAGCAGGAGGGCTTCCACTTCTAAGTCTAGGAGAGATAAATCTGCGGCGCCGCAGAGGCGGCGCCCAGTAACCTGCCAAGCACGGGCTCAAGGCGCGGAGTTGTAATGCGGATCCTCTTCTGGAATATTAGAGGGTTCGGGCGCTCGGGTCGCCGGAAGTTGCTTAGAGATTTTCTGGGGAAACATCATATAGACATCATTTGCCTGCAAGAAACCATGAAGCCCGACTTCACGAACCAGGAACTGCAGAGTCTGGAAGTGGGTAAAAAATTCTACTGGTGTTGGTTACCAGCGGTTGGCCGCTCTGGTGGCATGCTAATCGGCCTTCGTGATAGCGCGTTTGAAGTGGAGTCGTTTGACGAGGGCCAATTCTTTCTTAGTGTGAACTGCTTACACCGGGCCCTAAAAAAAAGTTCACATTAGTTGGCATCTACGGCCCTGCGAATCATGCCTTGTCTCAGGACTTCCTGAGGGAAATCTCCAACAAGGTGGTTTCTAGCAGGTTCCCAATTATTATGGGAGGGGACTTTAACCTGCTGAGAGCGGCTCACAAAAAAAATAACGACAGCATAAACTGGCCACAGATAGAGTTGTTCAACAATGCAATTGCGGCGTGGGCGCTACAGGAGATACCTAGGTCGGGCGCTGGGTATACTTGGTCTAACAAGCAGCGATCGCCGGTGCGATTGCGTGTTGGATAGGGTGCTTTGGGATCCGGAGTTTGAGGCGTGATACGTCATAAACGTATCCTTAATTTCTGATGTTCCATGTTGTTTTCTTATTGTTTCCCACATGTTTGCTATACACTTTATGTCATTTTTATCGATTTTCCGGACTAACCTATTGACAAGATGTCACAGAGTCATTTCCCTGTTTTATGTTATTTTTAGTTTCAGAAAAGTTGTTCTGGAAATATTCTCAGAATTGGAAAATTCGAAGCTCGGAAGGCTTAGAATTCTTGAAGGTTCCACGGAGTCCCAAAGAGACACGGAGGGGGGCCTCAGGGGGCCCACACCATAGGGCGCGCCCCCTTGGTCGCGTTGGGGGTGGTGTGGGGCCCCCAGGCCTCCACCGCCTTTGCCCTTTCGGCTATTTAATCCCCCCGAGACATAAACCCTAAGGAGATACCACTTTTACCCGAGAAACACCCGAGGCCGCCGTCACCGTCATCCCGAGATCGGGAGGGTTCTGGATCTCTCCCCGGTACCCTGCCGGAGGGGGAAATCATCACCGGAGGGGTCTACACCACCATGCCCTCCTCCGAAGTGATGCGTGAGTAGTTCATCCCTGAACTACGGGTCCGTAGCAGTAGCTAGATGGTTGTTCTCTCCACTTTGTACCTCATGTTTAGATCTTGTAAGCTGCCAACAATAAAGTATACAAATCACTTTAAGATGTAATTGAAGGTAAAGATGGAAAGTTTCGCAATACTCTTCTTGGGAAACGGATCGATTACTCAGGGTGTTCTGTCATTGTTGTGGGTCCTGGTAATAGTGTATTTGACCGGTTATATCTCCACATTTTTTTCCAGAATTCCCAAAATCTATTGTATTTTTCTCAATATCCAATACATTTCCCCTTTCCTCGTGATTGTTGAGTCAAAGTAGGGTTTCACCCAGTCCTTGTGGGGATTATCCTCATTACCCCCACAAAAACCTTAGTACCAAAAAAAGTCTCACCGGGACAATTACCATGCTCTTAACCTAGTAGAACTTCCTCATGTGGAAGACTCGGGCCACACTGGCCCTTCGCGTGGCACATCTCTTTTGCTACGTCCACATGACCATCAAAGGGCCCACTGCTATACGATCAATCAGGGTAAGGGACCCGCCACCGTCACCGCCAACCCAAAGTTCCTCAAGTGGTTGCAACATACCAGAACGCGATGGTCGCTTTGCTAGCTTCCATATCCGAGGATGTCCTTGGGCAGATGACGCAAATAGACCTATGCTTAACAAGTCTAGGAGGCGTTTCACTTCATGTTATCCTCTCATATTCGAGCCTACGTCATGTAGCTACACTACCAGCTCTCGAACCTCAAAAGTAAGGACATGAGCGCATGTTAGTACTTCAACAATCGAACACCATAGCTTCCATTGAAAACACCATGTCCGATGAAGAGATCGTTGGCTATATGCTCACCGAGACATATCCCAAGTACTCGACTCCTCGCTCACCTCATGTGACGATGCGGTAAGCCTTAACATCTTATGTTCCTTCTTCCCAAGTGTCAAGGTCCGCGTCGAGCAGAAAAACGTGTCCATGGAGATCTACTCCCCTGCCAACTCCGTTCTTGGCAATGGCAAGGACAGGGACCCCAAGCCAACTTGTTAAGTGCGCCACAAGTGAGTAGACTGTTCGAATGTTTAGACTTAAGTAATAAACTAGAGTGTTACATTATGACAAATGACATGATGTTGAAAATTCTCATGTGCACAACAAGACCGCTATTTATATCACTAAGGAGTGCTTCTTTTCATCTATCCATAATAAGGTAGAAGCAAAACAAGAAAGGTAAAACATAGTTTCCCTAGTTTTTCTATCACTAAGTGGAGTTTGCTACTCGTTCTACTCCTTATGCATACTAATTTGATTAGAACAAACATATAAGAATTGGTACTAGAAAATACATCTACAAATACATCAACAACAAACATGAATACTTGCATTGCATAACTCATCTCGTAACGGACATATTTCTCATCAAGAGTAGGCAAATAAGACCATAATCATATAGGCCAGTTCATATAGTTAAAAAACGATGATAACACATATCATGGAGGCAATGAAGTTGTTAGAGAGATCGGAGATACAACTTGGAGAGGTTTCGTCGGCGGCCTTCTGTTTCTATGATTCTCTGTTTCACCTTATATCATCCCCTTTTTTGCGAGAAACAAACTACATAGATGGTTTTATGTCAAAACTCAAGATGGCTCATACATTACGTACTTTTAACGTTTAAGGGAAGTATGATATCATATAAATGTAATAATACTCTTCGTTACAAATTTTTTTATTATAAATCTAATGATATAATTTTGACCTTGGTTATCTTTTCTTTTGAATCTTTAAAACTTTAATATAATAAGCTAGTAAGCCGTCTCACAAAAAAACTTGCATTCCCCTTAGGTATAAGGAAAATGGTGCGTCTGAAATTTGTAGCCACAAGGTTACACAAGAGTTACATCGTCGGAGATTACACCTCTAATACATCTAGGAGGATCCCCATGCTAGACACCATGGTCTGGCATGGTGTGTTTTTTTTACCTCAGTTTATCTCAATGTTTTGTTATATGAATTTAGATGTGAATTTTGTTTTTTCCAAGCAGCGGCACTGCACCGGCCAAACCGGGCCTAATTTTTTTCTCGAGTGGCTTTCTGAGCCCACCCAGCCACGCCCCCACGGCCCCACCACAGTCCACACATCACAATTCACAAGTGCTTCCTGGGACGACGAGTCCACGGCGGCCGGAAAGCAGAAGATTCCCGTGGAGGCGGTTACGGCCGCAGCGCAGCGGTACCCGAGCACCGCTAGCTTGCCGGACTCGGCGAGGAACTGCTGCGGTGGGGGTCCAAAGGACACTCAACATCTCTGAGACTCTATCTCTCTACCTTGAGGTAAGACGCCCGATTAAGCCCATCATTGTCTCATCTACTTGGGGAAAATTTGGATCGAGAGATCACACTAGCTAGGATGGAGCATGGAAATCTTATGCTGGTGGTGAATTTGACAACGCAGTGACGGCACTACTTCCCTCGGGCCCTGATTGGGGATATGTATCAGTATATGTCTGTATGCAGTTTTTCAGGTTGAGTACCAGAGTTTGATTCAGTGCCTATGTAGATTGTTTGTGTGAATTCCTCGTTATGATATCCTTCGACTAGTTCCATTTTTCTGCCTAGAGGGACCAGTCAGATGGAATGTACTTTTTCTAATGATGACATGGCGCTATGTCAGATGGAATGTGGCTATGAAGCCCAACTTTGCATTTTAGCAAATAACGCTGGCATTATATACAATCAAAAACACAATTCAGAAGATACAAGTATTTCAACATTATAATTAGGGCATGCAGAGGTGTCCATATTAGGGCATCTCCAACAATGACCATGTCATCGTAAGATAGCATGACAACTCATCTAAAATCCTACGTGGCATAGTAATAATGATGTGAGAGAATATGACTTGTATGATATGCAACCAACAAGGTAGCACGCATGTCAAGATACTTTTTTCTTTGGTCCCACTAAATTGATTATATGATTGGATAGATTGTACTACTTTGCCAACAACTCTACCAACAAATCATTGAGATAGTTGTATGATATACTGTTGGTTGATGAGTTGGACTACTATCATACGGTTTTATCTTACAATCCATTAAAGATGCCCTTATGGGTAAACCGTACCAAACTTCAAAGCACAAATAGTACCAATAAGAAGGGAAAGATAAACTAGAGGAAATTCACATTCAGATCTTCACTGTGTCGATTGCTAGTGTCCCTCTTGCAAAAGTTCTGGAGATTTCTGCAATATAATCCTTGGTCTTGATCTTCCTGTACCGCCTCACATTCTTCTCATCCACCAGCTCCGACGCTGGCTCCATCTCCCTCTCAGGGTTCATCGAATAGAACATCACAAGCGACAACCGCTCTTTCTCCGTGTTGGTCACAACCTCGTGAACCGGACTCTTCAAGAACCCATTGCTCACTATCTGGATGCATCAGAGGAAATAGAGAGATTTACAACTTAGATTAACTATCCACAATACTAGATCATACAAACAATTTTTGTAACTTCCTGCACACAAGTACCTCCATTGCATCTCCCATGTTCACAAGTAACGCATTCGGAATGATCGGTACATTATACCAGATGCCCTCTTTTTGCAGCTGGAGCCCACTTACAGTGTTGTCGATGAGGACAATTGTGATCACCGTGGCATCGGAATGGGGCTTCAGGCCAAAGACCTGATCCGGCTTGGGACAGTGAGGGTAGTAGTTGAACCTGGCATAGGTCACGGCATTCTCGTCGAGCATGCTAACGAAGTAGCCCTCGTGTAAATTGAGAAGCTTGGCCAGGTTGTCAAGGATAAGGTTCGTTATCTCCCTGCAGAATTTCTCTGCAGAATTCAGAATGATCAGACTAGCTTAAGTCAATAGCTACTTATCCATCAAATTTTCTTCTACCATGCATGGGGAGTTTGGGGACTGATCTTAGTAAAATCCTAAAAGGTAGCACCTGAAAGAAGTAGGCTGTGTTGGCCACAGGGTATAGATTCTCCGGGACTCGGGTTCCGCTACGAGGTAGAACCGGTCACACCAATCCAAGGTCTGATTCTCTGATATGACCATGTCATTGCCATATCCTTCCATCCTGAACTCCTTGCCATTGACAAAGTTTGAGTACTTCTGCTTCTCTTCCAGTGGGAGCTTGTAAAATTCTCTTGTCACATTCATCACCTCACCAAGAAAAGTTGGCTCCATCCCATGTCCAACAGCCTGGAGAAAGACTGATCAGAAGTCTTAATTCGAATGATTAAAAAAATACAACGAAATTAAACATTACCAGGAAGAGGCCCCAGTTCTCCAAGGCGGCCTGGAGCTTGACAGTCTCATTGGCACCGTGGTAAGAGGCACACAGGAGGCTGAGATCAACGATGGGGATGGGCTCAGGCATCTCGGAGCCAGACACGGCAGGACGATCTTGCTCGGGAACAATGTACCGGCTTGGTGGCTCCTCCACTCTAGCCACCAGCTCTTGCACAATCGGAGGTAACTCGACTGTCTTCGATGGTTGACCATCAGCCATGGTTTTCTTTGTTAGTTGTTAGTGCTCTTGGTTTGGGCTCCCTTTGTTCCACTTCGGCAGTTTTATGGGCATATGTTTTGATGCTCCTTTGTGATTCTCTGGACTTCTTGTGGACATCATGATTATCACTTTGTTTTTTATCTTTTGTCTTCGTCCCACGCATCAATTAGTAAGTACAAACCGGTGAGTATCACGATGGGCACAGGAAGAGACGACCTGGGTACTGCATACACTATATGGATGTCTTCATGTTTCTCTTAGCTCAGATGGTTCCCCCTTCTTCTACCTTTTGCTTTGTTCTGTTAGGTTTATTTTATACGTCGCTGTTGTCCCAATAAAATAAATGTTTACACCTTAAAAAGGGCTACGAGCTGTTGAAACTCTGCTTGCACAGCTGGAGGCACTTCCGGGCGAGCTTGTTAGCTTTGTTCCTGAGCTTAGACCTTATTTTACTTTTGCATATTCGTTCCTTGATGGAGTACATGCATGATCACATGACCATGTGTCGTCCACCAGCCTTGCGTGTCCAGATAGATTACAACCATTGAACATAATTATCTCTGACAATATTGTCATGGGAAGCTTTTGGACCGTTTCGTGTTGTGCTTGCCGTCCTACTGAACCAAACGCCCACTCCCTCCACTAATTATTTGTCGACACTACAAAAATGTGATTCCCCAATAAGATGGGTGTGCGGTATTGTGGAGGGATGGCCAGGAGCCGTGACAAATGCAAGGCCAGCAGAGGTCACGTTCCTCTCTTTCGATCTGCCAAGAGCCTGTCAGACTCACCGAGATAGTGCAGCGAAGGTAGGGGTCTTGAGGTAAGAAGTGTGATTAACAGGCTTGTTCGCACTCTTATTTTGATGGAAGCTTCTGTATTGCTAGTCTGAAACATGATATTCCATCCTTCTGGTGAATATGAAAACTAAATGGTGTTATTTTCATGTACTACTGTACCATTCCTTCACCAAACACACCTTTTTTGTTTGAGAATCAGAGTTAGATTCCCACTGATAATTTAACTGAAAGCTTTGAGATCAATGTTCAGGTGGGCAAGATTTCTTTTATCGTCTGGTCAACTATACGGTCCTTGCAGGGTCATGTCTGTACCCTTCTATCTGAAAATGACTATTTTAGTCTGGTTTGTCTCGGTTGTTTTTCTCTCTTCAAATAAGCTGCTTTCTGAGGCTGTTAAAGTTTTAGTATTTGTTACTGAGGCAAATGCATTGTGCATCAAGATGAATAAATGTAGACCTAACTCTTAATTAGAAAGTTGATTTGTCTTAATCAGTATGGTAAAAAAGGGAGTATGCCATCCGTAACCACTAGCGATAACATTAGAACACACACACGAAAATAAATGGGATAGAAAGTACTTTCTTAATCGGAAACATAAAAGAGACTAGAACAAGGGGGCAACACTTGAGCTAGAAGACATATGAAGTTGTCCTTAGATGCCCTTCGATGATAAAAAAAACTGTCCATATATATGAGTAACTGTAGCACATTTATTCCATTGAGTTAACGGTAGACCAGTCCTATAAGAACAGAAAGATCGACTGAAGAAACTTCACCATGTAGCTAATCGATCTTCTGCACTTCAGAGTCATATTCAGATCTTCACTGTGTCGATTGCTAGTGTGCCTCTTGCAAAAGTTTCGAAGAGTTGTGCTATGTAATCTGTGGTCTTTATCTTTCTGTACCGCCTCGGTCTCTTCTCATCCACCAGCTCTGGCACTGGCTCAACCTCCCTCTCTGGGCTCATCGTGTAGAACATCACCAAAGACAGCCGCTCTTTCTCTGCATTGGTCACAACCCTGTGAACTGGACTCTTGAAGAACCCATTGCTCAGTATCTGCACGCATCAGATGAATAGCAGGATTTACAGGTCAGTTTAACTGTACAAAATACAAGATCCTGTAAACTTCTTACACACATGTACCTCCATCACATCTCCTACGTTCACAAGCAGTGCATTCGGAACGATGGGCACATCGTACCAGACGCCATTTTTCTGTAGCTGGAGGCCACTGACGTTATCATCGATGAAGACGATTGTGATCACTGAGGCATCAGTATGGGGCTTCATGCCGAGGACATCCTCTGGCTTGGGGCAGTGAGGGTAGTAGTTTAACCTGGCGAAGGTCACGGCACTCTCGTCGAGCATGTCGACGAAGTAGTCCTCGCGTAAATCAACCAGCTTGGCCAGGTTCTCCAGGAAAATATTGGCGATACTCCGGCACTTGACCGTGTACTCATTCAGAATATCTCTGCAGAATCTCAATGATCAGATGGCTGCGATGTTTTGCCTACTTATCAGTCGAGGTGCATATATACCCTAGTAATTAAAGCCTTAAAGGTAAAGGAACCTGAAAGAAGGAGGCTGTGTTGGCCACAAGCTATAGATTCTTCGAGACTCAGGTTCCACTATGACGTAGAGGCGGTCACACCAGTCAAGGGTCTGTTTCTCTGATACGACCATGTCGTTCCCGTAGCCTTCGATCCTGACTTCATTGCCATTCACCAAGTTTGAGTACTTCTGCTTCTCGTCCAGTGGGAGCTTGAAAAATTCTCTAGACACTTTCATCACCTCACCAAGAAAACCTGGCTCCATTCCATGTCCAACAGCCTGCAGGAAGATCGATCAGAAATCTTGTGTTGTACAAGAACACAAAGAAAATCTGCGAGAAAAGGTTTACCAGGAATAGGCCCCAATTCTCCAAGGCGGACCGAAGCTTGGAAACCTCATCAGAACTATCGGATAGCCGACTGAGATCAACGATGGGTATGGGAAGCATCTCAGAACCAGCCAGGGTTGTGCGTCTCTCCTCAGGAATCACATAGCGACTCGGTGGTTCCTGCACGCCAGTCACCAGCTCTTGCACAATTGGTGGTATCTTGACTGTTTTCCATGGTTCTAAATCAGCCATGGTTGCTGCCTACTGATGTTGCTCTCGAACACCCTATGCTGCTTTTATTGGCATGAGATGCAAAAGTCAGCCGTTGGTCACAAATGCTTATCTTAACTTTCAGGTGCATAATCTGCTCCTGTCCACCTCTATAGAAGATGACAATTTTTATGTGCACAGGTGTTGGTAGGTCAGCATGTGGAAATCAGTGTCCGGACTATGAGTACCACATGGTCCGCATGTGGACAACTTAACTTTTCGTATATAACTTGTTTATTAGGTTTCTTCTTGAGTCAGATTTTGTGTTTTGTGCTCTCTTTTCTGTCTTTTGGCCACCTGGCCTTGTGTACTCTCGTGCCTTCTTTGCCTTCCTTCGAATGCAAACAATTTGCATGGACGTGTGCATTATCTTGAGAAAGAGAAGTATTTCCCCATCATGTGCATTATCTTTCTGATTTTTTTTTGAGTTGGTTCTAGTGGTTGGTGGCTGGCTACTCACTGATGACTGTGCGGACAGAGGAAGGCAACTTCATCTTGCTCAGTGCATCCTCTCCTGCAAGATAGCACAACAACTAAAGAGACAGAGCAGACCAGGATAATCCAAGAACTCCGATGGCTGATGAGTCATGGAGGCTCCCAAATTCAGTGCAGCAGCTGGCTGCTACCGTGCAGCAGCCTCCAAGCCGGTACTTGCTCAAAGAGGAAGAACCGCTTGGTAGGAACCTGGCTGGTACCGAGATGCCGGAGCCCATCCCAACAATCAATCTCGGCCTGCTGTCAGCATCCAACGACGCGGAGGAAGCCGCCAAGCTGCGGACGGCGCTGCTGACCTGGGGATTCTTTCAGGTGAGATTTTACTTTGGTGTCTGCAATTTTGCTCATGAAGCACTTGCTCTTCTGTAACACACATCGGCCTGTGTGACCAGGTTTCCAACCATGGAATGGAGGCCTCTCTGATGGATTCTGTGATGACCGCATCAAGGGATTTTTTTCGCCTATCGCTCGAAGAGAAGAGGAAGTACAGTAACCTGATAGATGGGAAACATTTCCAGATGGAAGGGTATGGAAATGACCAGGTGAAAACACAAGATCAGAGACTGGACTGGTCCGACCGATTGCATCTTAAAGTTGAGCCAGAGGACGAGAGAAACCTTGCCCATTGGCCCATACATCCAAAATCTTTCAGGTAATCTATCAGTGGCACATGTTTTCAGATGGATCTATCTTTGTCCGCAATTTTTCAGTGCATATTCCATTTGCTTATTTATGTCATTTGTGATGTAGCCTTACCTCGACGAACTTCAAAAATAAATATACGAAAGGAACTGCTGTAGTGAACCAGCCTTGGTTTAAGTGAACTACCATGGTGCTAATTGCAGGGATGTTCTACACGAGTACACATTGAAGAGCAAGCGAATCAAGGACGACATCCTTCGAGCAATGGCTAAGCTACTGGATCTTGATGAAGATTGCCTTGTTAGCCAGTTCAGCGACAGGGCTCTAACTTATGCTAGATTCAATTACTATCCTCCATGCCCAAGGCCAGATCTTGTCTTGGGCATCAAGCCTCACTCTGATGTCTTCGCTCTTACGGTTCTTCTTATGGATAAAGATGTCGCTGGACTGCAAGTTCTTAGAGATGGGACGTGGTACAGTGTCCCAACTGTGTCTGACTACGCCTTGCTGATCAACGTTGGTGTTACAATGGAGGTAGCCATCGCTGAACCTCGAATAAATTTCTCCCCGTATTTACGTCGATACAGACACATATATACTCAAGTTTTTCTTCTGGTGCAGATAATGACCAACGGGATATTTAAAGGGCCGGTGCACAGGGTTGTGACAAATGCTGAAAAGGAGAGGATCTCCGTGGCCGTGTTCTATGGCACAGATCTTGAGAAAGAGATTGGACCGATAGCTCAGATGTTGAGTAAGGACGAACCAGCGCGATACAGGAAGATGAAGGCCAAGGACTTCCTAGTCGCGCACTATGAGCATTTCACTCGAGGAGAGAGAATTGTCGATTCGTTAAAGCTATAAGCCGACTTTGCTCTCATGCTAAAATAAAGAATCTCTGAACTTCAACGAGTGGGTGGTCAGTCTGGTGAATACAAAGAATTGATCCGGCTTATGTTCAATAGAACTATTTGGATAAATATGTAACAGGTGTGGCGCCCCTAGCATGTCTCAGGAACTGGAACGTCCCTTTCAAAGATTTGGAATGATGAAAAAATTGCTCAATTCTTGGACGTGGTGATTACAAAACTCGAACCTCCCCCAATGCTGGAGGCGGGCTGATTTGCAGCAACTTCGGGTTGATCTCTTCATGGGCAGTAGCAGCTGAAGAATCTCACGGAGACGGAGGCGGAGCATCTGTGTCATATCTGAAGGAACACCCAGAGGAAGATGCAGCGATTCATGTGGTGATGTGAAAAGCAAGCTGCCCCTCCAAGGGAAAGGAAAAGGAACCGGGGAGCATTAGAAAAAAATAAAAAAAATAAGCTAAGTAAAAAAGTAACGTCACGTCACTCATGGAGATAACAAAATGAGCGGTCCACAAGTCCGTAGTAAGAGCATCTCTAGTAGTCCCCTCAAACCCCCAAAACTGTAAAAATAACCGCTTTTTTACAGTTTTGGACCAAAAAATCGCAAAGAATAGAACCCCTAAATCCCTAAACCCGTAAAAAAAAATGCAGGCCGGACCCGGGAATCCCCTCCCAACCTGTAAACTTAGGGGTTGGAGGGGTCAACCCCTCCCAACCCGTATCTCTCCACCAAGCACACGCGGGAGGGAAAAATCCCAACCGCCCCGCCGCCGCCCGCCCGCCCCGCCGCCACGAACGCCGTTTCCGACGGCCCCTCCCGCACCGACGAGGAAGTGGAGTGGAGCAGGCGGTGAGGCGCGCGTACCTCCGCACCGACGAGGAGTTCTGCTCCGACGCGGAGGCCAGCGGCGGCGCGTGCTCCGTGACGGCGCTGCTCCGCGAGGAGGGCGACGGCCGGCGGCAGCTGGTGGTGTCGGGCGCCGGGGACTGCCGCGCCGTGCTGAGCCGCGGCGGCAGGGCGGAGTCGCTCACCGACGACCACCGCGCGTCGCGGCAGGACGAGCGGGACCGGATCGAGGCCCTGCGGGGCGGGCTGGTGCTCAACTGCCTCGAGCGCGCTTGCGTCCTCAACGCCCTCGCTTCAGCAGCCAGGAGCCCCGCCGCGCGCCGCCGAAGAGGATAAGGTGAGTTCGTCAGTCCGTTTAATGGAATTTGGTGTGTCTGGATGTTTCTTTGTGTCGTTCTTGCTCTGTTTCTTGTGCCCAGTTCGTGGGGGATGCGTTCTTGGCTGCAGGATCCTGCGCGGCCGTAGTTTAATTGTTAGTTTCTTGGCTGCAGAATCGGGAGCGGTTGTAGGTTCGTCGAATCGGTGTAATGGATGGATTGCTTTGATTCACGCGGACCCTTCTGCAAATTGTTCCTACCTCGTGTAGTTTCTGAATTTCTTTGTGGAGGGGGAAATGATGGGATGATCGTGGTCTGGTATAACCGCCTCACTTGGTAACATAAGAAGAATGTTCATGCCAACACAACCGAGAGAAGAATGTTAATTTCTTCATTGTGCTGCATTTCTCTCTCTAGTTCGGATCGGGTGTTCTGGTATTCATTGCACATTTTTTTCAGTGTTCATCGCAGCTGTTCGGGAAAGTTCTATGTTTTACAAGCTAATGTTCTGCCATTTTCTAGGATGGAGCATACAATTCACTGTTATTTGTGCTGCAAAGTATTCTTTACAAGAATGGGTCTTCAATTTAATAAGGATGCAGGTTCGATCATATGAGTTTGGAGTATAGGAGAAGCTCTTAAATTTGGCTCAAATAAGTTTTACTCCGAGAAAATATGAGTTTGGAGTATATGAATTCATGTGTGCACACCATAAAAGAGTCTGTTGTCAATTTTTTTCCCTGTGTTTCCTTACTTTGTGTGAGTCTCATATATCCCAACCGCCCGCGGGAGGTTGAGGTTGAGGCAAAGACTAGAACCCTCAAACCCAACCCTTAAAACGGAATATTCCGTTTTAAGGGTTGGGTTTGAGGGTTCTAGTCTTTGCCCCTGTTTTTCAACCCGTAAAAGTGCACAAAAAGTGCCATTCTCAACCCTTAAAACTGCTATAAGGGTTTAGGGGTTTAGGGGTACTACTAGAGATGCTCTAAGCAACTAGATGACTTCCACGACCTGGTACTACACCGCTGGAAAGATATCAGGATCACTGACCGGTGTCATTCTGACTTACACGGCTACACTTCCACTTTTAGGGCCCGCTTGGTATGCTGTTTTACTTTCCCTCCGTAAGATACAGACCGATTGCAGTGAAAATTTATGGACGTTCTCAGATCCGTATTTTTTTCCTGGCCGTTTCCGGCCGAAATCCAGCAATCCAAGCGCGCCCTTAGTGTCCTTCGTCACGATGAAGGGATAAACATGCGCTTTGCTGTTTTTGAATATGAAGCTTGGATTATGTTCCTGCGTTTCCCTATTGACTATGAGACGGAATACTACATTAATAAAGTTGTTTCTTGTTTCGGCAAAATGATTCTCTGGCATCTTCCGGGAGTGCGCAAAGCTAGGGTTTTGGTGAAGGGCTGACTCAATGATTTGGCTCTTGTTCCGTTCACTATGGGGATTAAACGGATTGACATGCTGGGGGTGTGGGTCGTTCGTGGTCTGTTCCGGTTTATGTTCTTAATGGCCGCCACTCGAGCCATGCCATGTTTTCTTCTGAAGATTCTCTCCCGCTTATGAATGTCACTCCACATGGCTGTTCAGAATTGGTTGCAATAGAATGCCCAGCCTCCACATGGTGATCACGCTCCCAATGACGCCCCTGCTCCCTTGGTGAACAATTGGGACCTGCCTGCTCCGGTGCCTGATGTGCTGCAAGCAAATGGATGGAGGGATTGGCCTGTTATTCCTCCTGCTCCTCCTGTCACCAGTAGCTTCATGAGTCTAAGCTGGCGGCGCTTCACGGGCTATCATGGCCCCTCCATGATGGATGGCATCCCTCCTGACGGTGCACTGCCTGACGATGGTTTTGATCTCTGGAATGCTCATGTTGCTGAGGTGGAGATGGCTACAGAGATGATCATTACCGGCACAGAAGATCCTTTCTCTTCTCTGGTGTTTGTTCATGCAGGTGGTGTCCCTCTCGCTCTCAACTTCCCCATATGGCCCACCTTTCTGCACTTCCTCGGAAGGATGATGTGCAGGGTGCACACTCGTGCCATCTTGGGTGTGGAACAGCAGTTTCAGATGAAGGACGCCATGTGTATGTTTCAAGATACTGTGGGTTGGTCCATTGAAGATCTGTCGCTTCACACCACCAACATCTTCTGCAACACTTCCGTAAGTTTCGACCTGGTGTTCTCCTTCTCTGCAGTTTGAAAGTGCATACACGCTTAAATCATCTTGTTTTGGTGTTTGTCAACAACACATGTACTACTAAAAGGTGTTGATGTATTTCAGGGGTTATTTCAACTTATTTACTATGGTGGTGTGTTAGTACAAAAAGGAGCAAGCCGTCAAAGTCACTGTTTGCTGGAGTTTTCTCCAGGCCGGAGTCTCCGGTCTCCCAAACCGGAGTCTCCGGTGTGGAGATTTCTCCCAGGTTTTCCCTCTGGAACAAATTGCCTCGCAAGACCCCAGACAGTCTCTGTGCATACCCACACCAGAGACTTACCGGATACTTACCGGAGTCTCCGGTGTGAATGGATTTTATTGTCTCGCAAGACCACAGACTGTCTCTGTGCTTTCCCGTGGCGCCAAGACCGGAGTCTCCGGTCCCCCGGACCGGAGTCTCCGGACTGATTTTTTCCTGAAGAATCTCAAGTGTGCCAAGGTGGTGTCCAGTACTGCATCCAGTCCGGAGGGACATCGGAGAGTGTCCGGAGTCTCCGGACCAGACCGGAGTCTCCGGTCTTTACACCGGAGTCTCCGGTGTGATTTCGCCAGATCTGCTCCAACGGCTCTTAGTCTTTATGAGGGGTATAAATACCCCCTCCCCTCCACCTACCTCCAGCTAGCTCGACCAGAGTTAAAGACACCATTGTTGGAGCTCACTCACCTTGCTAGATCTCCCAATCCCTCCACCCAAAAGCCTAGATCTTTGGAGGATTGAAGGAGAAGGCCCCGATCTACGTCTTCACCAACCGGATTTCATTTCCCCTCTCTTTTGCTTGAGGGATCTTTGCCTAGGGTTTCCTCTTGTGGAGAATCTAGGCTTCTTGCTACTCTTGGTGATTTGTGAGTGTTGGGAGCCCCCAATTAAGTTGTGGGTGTGTGCCCCAAACTTGTTTGTAAATGACTCGATCCCCGCCTCAAAGGGGTTCAATAGTGGAAGGTGAACTAGGCCTTTGTGGCGGAGTTCATCGGAGAATAGGGTGAGGCCTTTGTGGTGTTGAGTAGGCCTTCGTGGCGAGCTCACACCCCTCCAACGAGACGTACTCCCTTAACAATGAGGAACTCGGGAATACATCGTGTCTCCGTGTGCTTCCATCGGTTACCTCGTTCCCTTCTCCTTACTTACTCGTACTTGTTGCATTTATTGTTGTACTAGTTGTATTAAGTGTTGTACTAGTTGCATTAATTGCTTGCCTTGTCATAAAGGTAAATTCACCACTAGTTGCACTATCTAGAGAATTTACCTTCTTGTCAAGCCTAAACCTTAAGAAAAATTAAAATTGGTCGTAGCACCTATTCACCCCCTCTAGGTGCCCATACTTTACTTTCAATTGGTATCAGAGCCTCGGCTCTTCTATCGGGCTTAACCGCCTAAGAGTTTAAGTATGGGAGATGATTTGGTTGACGCTCCGTCCGATGGCAATGTGACCATGGATGATCTCAATGCTTTGAGAAATTCATTGACCTCATCCATAGACACCAAATTTGATGAGTTGCGCCAACTCATGGTACAACTCCTCAAAGCCAAAGGACCGGAGGTGGTCGAATCATCCCTTCCGGAAGAACCGGAGGGTGTCAATATTGGGGTAGATGGTGAACCACATAAAAATGCTTCCGCCGAACAATACGCTAAGTCGGGTACGGAAGGAAGTGGAGGATTTCATGCCGTTCCCGGAAGTTATTCTCCCGATCCTCCCGTCCCTCATCCCCATATAATCCCTAGAGGAGATCCACCTAAAATTGATGCCTTTTCTTTTCGTGAATGGCAATACTACATGGAAACTCACTTGAACTCTTCTTGTATAGATCTTTGGAGGATCACTCGTGAGGATACAAGCCATTTGATCCCAAGAATCTCACAAGAAGAGAGGCCGTAGATTGCCAACTCAACTACACCGCCTTGTCCATCCTTCAACAAGCCGTGGGTCCCAACCACATGCCACATCATCAACACTTCTCCACCGCCAAAGAAACATGGGATGCTCTTGTCATCATGTTCGTTGGGAATGAGAGCATGCAAAGAAATCGATATGATGCCTTGACCAATGAGGCCGAAGGATTTTTCATGCGTGATGGAGAAGATCATGTTGACATGTATCGAAGACTCAAAACACTTGCCACCGCCTTCTCTAGTGCGGGTGCCAAGTATATTGACGATGCTTGGATCAAGAGAAAGTACATGATTGCCATGATGCCATTTGAGGGCACGGACTTGAAGAGCATTCAAGGAAGACATGATTTCTCCTCCATGACCTCAACTCAAGTGATGCAAGAATTGTGCTCTTACAAAGTGCAAACCAAGAACGCTCTTGACAACCGTGCTAGGGCCATTGGAATGCATCAAGGAGCATCCGTTGCTTTGAAGGCCAAGGTTTTGTCAAGAGAGGTTGAGAATGACGAAGATGGAGATGAGGCATTGCCTCCTTTGAAGGAACAATACTATGATCCCGTTCTAAAGGATCTCATTGCTCTCACCGTGCAAAAGTTTTGGAGCAATCCTCCCAAGGGCAAGAAATTTGTTGAAGAAAAGACAAAGTCTCGCTATGGCAATGATGGAGCTCAAAAAGTGAGGTCTTGCTTCAATTGTCAAGATAAGCATCACTTCATTGCGGAGTGCCCGTATGAAAATAGAGAGATCCATAGTGGCAAGCTTATTCGCAAGGACAAGTCCAAGGTTGAGTACAAGAAACCGCATTTCAAGAAGAAACCGTTCAACAAGAAGTCTCCCACCAAGTTTGTGCTCTTGACTCAAGAGGAGTATGACACCGGGAGTGATGAAGAAGAAGAAACCACAAGTGAAGTGGCCGATCTAGCTATTGCTACTACTCCATCATCTTCATCCCTCTTCGAATCCCCCAATGACGATCTCCCTCAACGTAATGCCAAGTGCTTCATGGCTAAGGCCACGGAGGTATCTCTTTCCCCCAACTCTAAGACCCCTAGTGAACCAGAACATATTGCTAGTCTTAGAGAAGAATAAGAAAGGATCTCCTTGGACCACTTTATGTCTAACATGCAAGGGGAGACCAAGAAGTACGTTGAGTATCTCATGAGGCAATTGGGAGAGGCCCAAGATGCTCTTGAGAAGAAAGGTGAGGTTGAGAGAAGGGATGCGGATGAGCATGATGGTAGAGTTTCTCTAGAGGATGAACTTGAATCAATTGAATTGACTCATAATGAACTTGTCTCAAACATCACTAAGGAATGTGATCTTGCTATTGCTAAATATAAAAAGGCTAAAAAGGATAAGGTCGAGTTTGGGGTTGGTCATGGTAAACTAACCGAGGAGTTTGAAAAGCTAACCGAGGCTCAGAAAGCTTTGGAAAGCCAACACTCATCCCTCAAAGAGTTGCATGAACAACTTCAAACTCAACTTAATCAACTTAACAATGCTAGCACCACTACTTCTTCTTGTGATCATGCAAATATTATTGAGGAAAATGCTAGGTTGAAGAATGAGCTAGCAAGACTCAATGGTAAAGACCCACAAGTTGTGACATTTGTGACCCCTTCCCCACAAGTGGTTGCACCTAACTCTAATGCGGTCATTGCTAGACCACAATTGAGTGCCAAGGCAACAAGTGGGCAAGCAAGGTCTAGGCTATGTAGCCAAGAAGAAGAACAAGAAGAAGAAGAGCAAGAAGACCAACAATGGTGCTTCGAGTGGTGTTGTCATTAGGGATAACACTACTCCTAGCACACCCGCTCAAGCTAACAACATTGCCTCGAGTAGTAGTGTCATGAGGGACCCCACTACTCGTAGCACATCCGCGGGAACTAACAATCCACACTATTTCTTATATGTTTATTATTATGGTGTTGTGCAAGCTAAATATGTTGGTCCTATTGAGGGTTTCGTTGACTATACCATTTGGGTTCCAAAGACCCTTGTTGCTAATATGAAGGGACCCATCTCGGGTCCTAACTCTAGTCAATGACTCTTGCAGGGCTATGCTTCCGGTGGGACTAAATGGATTCTCGATAGTGGATGCACTAATCATATGACCGGAAGCAAAGAGCTTGTGACGGAGTTGCGACCAAATGACATCCAAGCAACCGTCACTTATGGAGACTCGTCCAAGTCTAAGGTATCCGGGTTCGGCAAGGTTGTGGTGGCTCCCGATATAACTATCGTGAACGTCATGCTTGTCGAATCCCTTGGTTACAATTTACTTTCCGTCCGCTCTCTTGGAAAGATGGGTTTTTCCGTCTTTTTCGATGGTGATATTGTGGTCCTTTTGAGGAGCAAGACTCTTGACGTCGCTCACGTGGGACATGTTGAAAATGAGTTGTTCGTGGTGGACTTTTTGAAGTCAACCAACTCTCAAGAAATGTGTCTTTTCGGGAAGGCGGACTTGGGATGGTTGTGGCATCGCCGCCTATCCCATGTCAACATGAGAACTTTGCAAAGTCTTCACAAAGGTGGCCTTATTGTTGGACTAAAAGAAAATGTTTCCTTTGCAAAGGATCGCGTTTGTAGGTCGTGTGTTGAAGGAAGATGCATGACATCGTGCACAAGGCCAAGACTTATCTCATCAAAGAGGATCTTGGAGCTTCTCCATGTTGATCTCTTTGGTGTCGTGCCCGAGGCAAGTCTTGGCGGCAAGAAGTATTGCTTGGTGATTGTCGATGATTATTCAAGATACACTTGGGTTTATTTCTTAAAGTGCAAAAGTGAAACTCAACAAACCATCATCGACTTCTCCAACGAAGTGCAATGTCAACACAATGTGCAAATCATGGCTATTAGGAGTGATAATGGCTCGGAGTTCAAGAACTATACATTGAATGAATTTCTTAGTGAAGAAGGCATTCGTCATCAATACTCCGCCACTTACTCTCCTCAACAAAATGGTGTTGCCGAAAGAAAGAATCGCACTCTCTTGGATATGGCAAGGACCATGTTGGCGGAGTACTCTTCTCCCCAATATTTATGGGCCGAAGCCATATCCACCGCATGCCACTCCTCCAACCGCCTCTACATCCGCAAAGGCTTGGAAAAGACCCCATATGAGATCCTCACCGGCAACAAGCCCAACGTCTCCTACTTCCGTGTATTTGGTTGTATGTGATTCTATTTGATCAAGGGTATTAGGTTGTCAAAATTTCAATACAAAACTTTTGAGGGTATCTTTGTTGGTTACGGTGCCGAATCCCACACTTATAGAGTCTATGACAAAGCCTCACGGATTGTCCTAGAATCTTGTAGTGTGTTTTTCGAGGAAAATGACGGCTCCCAAGTGGCGCAATTCCATGTTTCTAATGTAGATGTTGAAATGCCTCAAGAAGCCATGGGAAGGATGGGTGTGGGATTTTTCCGCCCCATCGAGGGACACCTTATGGCGACTCGAGAAGGACTATGCTCTACTCAAGTGGAGACCTCCTCTACAATAGAAGATCAAGCCAAGGAGCCAACTATTACACCTAACCAAGAACATGTTCAAGACCCTCCTCTCATTGATCAAGTGACTCCACAAGTCTTACCCACTCCTCTCACTAATGCGAGTCAAGATCAAGGCCAAGATCAACCATCTTCTTCATCCTCTCCTCAAGTTGAAGTTAGTATTGAAGATGTTGTTGATGATGATGATTATGATGATCAAGGCCAAGTTGGTCAAGATGGGGACCCAAATGATCAAGATGATCAAGTGATCCCTCGTCGCAATAATGAGGAGATCGAAGCCCGTCGTATCAAAAGGATAAGAAGAGCTTTGAAGCAAATTGATGCCCAAGACGACAAGGTTTTGGAGGATGTTCAAACTAGAAGATCTACAAGAAGGCAATTGACTCATTTTTGTGAGCATCAAGCTCATATCTCTATGGTGGAGCCTAAGAAAGTGTATGAAGCTCTTGAGGACTCCGATTGGGTTGAAGCTATGCATGATGAGCTCAACAACTTTGAGCGCAACAAAGTTTGGAGATTGGTTGAGAAGCCCAAGGATTGCCACAATGTTATTGGCACTAAGTGGATTTTCAAGAACAAGCAAGATGAGCATGGCATTGTCATTAGGAACAAGGCAAGATTGGTTGCTCAAGGTTACACCCAAGTTGAAGGCATCGACTTTGATGAAACCTACGCACCCGTGGCTCGCCTTGAGTCTATCTGTATCCCCCTTTCTTATGCATCCTCTCATAATTTCAAATTACAACAAATGGATGTGAAAAGTGCTTTCTTGAATGGTCCACTAAAAGAGGAGGTATATGTTAAGCAACCTCCGGGGTTCGAGAATCACAACTTTCCTAACCACGTTTACAAACTTGACAAGGCTCTCTATGGTCTCAAACAAGCACCTCGTGCTTGGTATGAGCACCTTAGGGAGTAGTTACATGATCGTGGTTTCGAAGTTGGGAAGATTGACCCCACTCTCTTCACCAAGAGAGTAAAGGGAGAGCTTTTCATATGCCAACTATATGTGGACGATATCATCTTTGGCTCAACTAACCAAGCTTTCAATAATGAGTTCTCTAAGCTTATGACTGACAGGTTCGAGATGTCTATGATGGGAGAGCTTAAATTCTTCCTTGGCTTTGAGATCAAGCAATTGGCCCGTGGGACTTTCATCTCTCAAGCCAAGTATACCCAAGACATGATCAAGAGGTTTAACTTCCAAGATGCAAATCAACCACTCCTATGCAAGTCAAGTGTCATCTATCTCGTAATCCAAAAGGGAGTAAGGATGTGGATCAAAAGCTTTATCGTTCTATGATTGGTTCTTTGCTCTATCTTTGTGCATCTCGGCTCGATATCGTTTTGAGTGTAGGTGTGTGTAAGGTATCAAGCGGCTCCTAAGGATTGCCATTTGATGGCGGTCCATAGGATCTTTCGTTATTTGGTTCATACCCCAAGATTTGGTTTGTGGTACCCAAAGGGGGCACAATTTTCTCTCAATGGATATACGGATTCCGATTGGGCGGGTGATCAAGATGATAGGAAGTCTACCTCCGGGGCTTGCCAATTTCTTGGTAGGTCCCTAGTGAGTTGGTCTTCCAAGAAGCAAAATTGCATATCCTCTCTCCGCCGAAGCCGAGTATGTTGCCGCCGCAAGTGCATGCACTCAATTGTTATGGATGAGGCAAACTCTCAAGGAGTATGGAGTTCATTTGGATAAGGTGCCTCTTTTGTGTAACAATGAAACTGCCATCAAAATTGCATACAATCCGGTGCAACATACAAGGACCAAACACATTGAGATCCGCCACCACTTCATCCGTGACCATGTGGAAAGAGGAGACATTTCACTATCTTATGTGCCCACCAAGGACAATCTCGCGGATATTTTCACGAAGCCACTTGATGATGCAAGATTCTTGTTCTTGAGGAATGAACTAAATGTGATTGATTCTAGGAGTTTGACTTGAAGATCTTGCACACACCCCTATAGTTGAAACGTGTTCGAGTTTAGATGTAGGCATGGACATAGGGGGAGTGTTATCCTAACACATTGGGTTCTCCCTCCCCCCATTATGCCCAAAGCAAAAAATTCATTGTGATCTCTCTTTTTCTAATGTTGAATTGTGAGCTTCAATGTTGAGTAATGGCAATGCCCCCAAGATATATCTTCGCGGTTGCATACCATTGACTCTTACATGGTGGCCTAGGCCACCAACCTCTTCCGTGAAGAGTTGGTTCTTATTTGCGTTTTTTTTGGGCATTTTTGTTAAGGGATGTACTCAATTTTTGATTTTTTGTTTTTCTCGGTGCTCTTGAGTACAAGTTCCCTTCCTGGTGTTGCTGCTCTCTCCGTTCCAAAAACCCATTTCCTAAAACAATTTCTAAGTTTTGTGCATTTCATGTCCTTCTTGGGGAAGTTTTCTGGCGAAAGACCGGAGACTCCGGTCCCCCATGCCGGAGACTCCGGTGCTAAGACCGGAGACTCCGGTGTGCAGCAAACTGTATAAAAGCTAGGGGCTGAGGGAAGTTAGGGTTCCATTCCCCACTTCCCCCACGCCCCCCATAGTCTTCCTGCGCCGCCGCCGTCGCCAGGAGCTCTCCCCGGCCGTTTTCCACCGCCGGAAACCGTCCCCCCGCCTCCCCTTGCATCTCCCATCCGTGGGAGGCACAATGGCCGGCCAAGGAGACAAGGGTACAACTTCTCCCCTCGTTTTTTGCTTATTTTCGATCTAGATCTAAAAATCTAGGTAGTTTTTGTTGGGAGAAGTTGCATTTGCTGTTGGTAGCATCTCCTTGGCTAGTTTATCTTGTGTAGGAACTGCTAGAAACTCCAGTAGACCATTTGTGTTAGATCCATGCTCGTTGCTGTCAACCAGTCCGGAGACTCCGGTGTACCAGACCGGAGACTCCGGTGTGTCGGTCCGGAGACTCCGGTCTGCCAGACCGGAGACTCCGGTGTGGATCTTCTAGAAATGGCTCCTGTTGCTTCTGTCTTGTACCTGCACCTTTTTTGGACATGATTGCTCATTATGCTTTCTCTGGTTTTGTGTTCTCTGTTTTGTGTATGCTTTCAGGAAAAAGGGTGAAGTCCTTGTCCAAGCGTGGTCCCCGTCCTCAGTCCCGCAACTCCATGGACACTGATGAAGAAACCGGTCGATATGATCAGAGGAGTGCTGTTGAGGGTGAGAGGCGTCAGAAGAAGCAGCATGAGAGCAGGATGAACGCTGAAGCATTAAAGAAGGCCAGATTTGATGATATCTCCTCTGTGGCCTCCATGACCAAGAAGGAGTACAGGATCATGCGTGCTCGTCCCTTCTTCACCATGGCTCGCACTGCTGATTCTGCTTATTATTGGAGGAGGGAGTCTGAGCTGATCATGGAGGAGATATACACCCGTTTCAGGCAGCCGGTGTGTCCACAGAAAGTCCTTGACTTAGAGGCTCTTGACCGCTCTCAGTACTTTGAGGGGGCTGTCTGGATCACGAGGAAACTGGGCCTTGAGCATCTTGTGGGCATTCAGCAGAACTACAACCCCCCTATCATTCAGCAGTTCTTTGCCACTGTCACCTTTGATGATAATGACGATGTCACTATGAGATGGATGTCTGGGACTGTTGAGTGTGAGTCTTCCATGAGACGGTTTGCTGAGCTTCTTGACTACCCTTGGGGAGAATGGAGTGGTGAGCGCATGCACGTTCACGGAGTGGCTTATGACAAGAAGCGCATTGCTCCTATGTATGAGAAGCTCTCCAGCTGCGGCACTGCCAAGGATCTGAGGATGGTATACAACATCTGTCTTCGCCTCTTTCGCTGCAACATTGCTCCCAAGGTTGGGAATGTAGATGCTATTCGTGGTGGACTAGTGAACCTTCTCTACCAGGCCTTCCAGTGTCACCTTGCTGGCCCTGATGGAGAGGGTTTCGAGATTGATGTTATGCACTTCATCAAGGAGGAGATTTACTCAACTATGATCGAGATCAAGAAAGTGCCTGTGTATGCTCCTTATGTGATGAACTCATTCTTGATCAGCTTCCTGGCTTGGCTACCGAGACCGTGCACCCTGTGGGCTCTCTCCAGATTCTGTCCTCCCACCTTCCTGACGACACTCCCATGGGGGACGCTGAGGCACCTCCTCGCTCTAGGAGGAAGAATGCCGATCCTCCCTCTCGCCGCTCTAGCAGGGAGGAGACTCAGGATGAGATGAAGAAGCTTACTTGGTTCCAGCGCAACATTTTGTGCATGACTATCGCAGTGCACAAGGAGAACCATGCGGCCTATAAGGAGAGACGCGAGCTGAAGAAGATGGTCGCCAAGCTGCATGACCATGCGGGTCTTGGAGCTACTCCTCCTATGGGTACTCCTCCCACTACTCCACCCACCCCTCCCACCGCTTCTGTGACTATGTCATATGAGGGGTGGAACACTGATCAGTTTCCGTGGGGCGACTTTGAGGATGTCACCTCGGCTCCTTCTTCCTCGACCCACCGTGCTAGGACTCCTGAGATTGAGGAAGAACATGTTGATGATCAGCCTGAGCATGGGGATGAGGATGAGGACCTTGAGTACTTCAACACTGGTTCTGGTGATGAGGATGATGATGAGGGAGCTGGTGATGATGATGATGAGAGTGACGCGGACACGGACCCGGTGGATGAGGACGACGATGACTACGAGGATGATGACTGAGCCCTTGGACCGTGTTGTGCTCTTTGCCCCTTTTTGGTGTCTCGATGCCAAAGGGGGAGAAGTGCTTTGTCTTCTCCACTTTGCATGGGTTGCTTTGCTTTATTTGCTTCGGAACACAAGTCTTTGAACTTGATTTGCCTTTTATGGCTTGTGTCCCCACTATCTTAGTCGCTTTGCTTGTTTAGTGAACAATGGTTGTGTTTTATGTGAGAGACCTCGTGGAGAAGCTATCCTTTATTATTATTATTCATTGTGCTTTATCTATTGTCTCTACATACTTGTACTATTGTTCACTAATGTTTGCTCTAGAAGGGCTTTGTTTGTAAAATATAGGGGGGCTCACTTTGTGAGTGCTCTATCTTTTAAAAACTTAGCTTAGCTGTGATTTAATTGCAAAAATATGTGTGTTGTCATCAAACACCAAAAAGGGGGAGACTGAAAGTGCATACGCGCTTAAATCATCTTGTTTTGGTGTTTGTTAACAACACATGTACTACTAAAAGGTGTTGATGTATTTCAGGGGTTATTTCAACTTATTTACTATGGTGGTGTGTTAGTACAAAAAGGAGCAAGCCGTCAAAGTCACTGTTTGCTGGAGTTTTCTCCAGGCCGGAGTCTCCGGTCTCCCAGACCGGAGTCTCCGGTGTGGAGATTTCTCCCAGGTTTTCCCTCTGGAACAAAGTGTCTCGCAAGACCCCAGACAGTCTCTATGCATACCCACACCGGAGACTTACCGGATACTTACCGGAGTCTCCGGTGTGAATGGATTTTATTGTCTTGCAAGACCACAGACTGTCTCTGTGCTTTCCCATGGCGCCAAGACCGGAGTCTCCGGTCCCCCGGACCGGAGTCTCCGGACTGATTTTTTCCTGAAGAATCTCAAGTGTGCCAAGGTGGTGTCCAGTACTGCATCCAGTCCAGAGGGACACCGGAGAGTGTCCGGAGTCTCCGGACCAGACCTCGACCAGAATTAAAGACACCATTGTTGGAGCTCACCCACCTTGCTAGATCTCCCAATCCCTCCACCCAAAAGCCTAGATCTTTGGAGGATTGAAGGAGAAGTCCCCGATCTATGTCTTCACCAACCGGATTTCATTTCCCCTCTCTTTTGCTTGAGGGATCTTTGCCTAGGGTTTCCTCTTGTGGAGAACCTAGGATTCTTGCTACTCTTGGTGATTTGTGAGTGTTGGGAGCCCCCAATTAAGTTGTGGGTGTGTGCCCCAAACTTGTTTGTAAAGGACTCGATCCCCGCCTCAAAGGGGTTCAATAGTGGAAGGTGAACTAGGCCTTTATGGCGGAGTTCATCGGAGAATAGGGTGAGGCCTTTGTGGCGTTGAGTAGGCCTTCGTGGCGAGCTCACACCCCTCCAACGAGACGTACTCCCTTAACAATGAGGAACTCGGGAATACATCGTGTCTCCGTGTGCTTCCATCGGTTACCTCGTTCCCTTCTCCTTACTTACTCGTACTTGTTGCATTTATTGTTGTACTAGTTGTATTAAGTGTTGTACTAGTTGCATTAATTGCTTGCCTTGTCATATAGGTAAATTCACCACTAGTTGCACTATCTAGAGAATTTACCTTCTTGTCAAGCCTAAACCTTAAGAAAAATTAAAATTGGTCGTAGCACCTATTCACCCCCCCTCTAGGTGCCCATACTTTACTTTCACTGTTGGTCTCAGTCTGGCTCTGGATCAAGCGGGTGCTCTTGTTTATGAAGATTTGGCCTCCACTATGCTCGTTGATCTACCTCTCCTGGAAGGGATGGATCTTAGTTCTGCAGAATCCTCTGGCCCTGTTTCCCCTGCTCCTAGCCCTCGTCGTCGTGGCCGCCCTCGCAAGACTGAAGCACCTTTGAAGGTGACAACTGAGCGTCGTTCGACTCGCCGCAATAAGGAGGGCTACAATTTTGAGGCTCTCCCTGTTGGTCCTTCGAGACGCAAGGGTACACAGGTGCCCAAGGCGCTCCCTTCTCCTGTCATTCAAGTGGCTGAATTACAGCGTATTGGTGCGGAGGAGTGCAGCATTGATCCTTCTGAACTTTCTTCAGAGAAGCTGCTACAACGCAAGGATGACTAAGCTCATGCATTTCCTGGTGTGTTGGTGACGATCTGTTCATGTTGCCATGCTGTGTCGGCACCTCTCTAGGGGTGCCGTTATCTCTTTGTTTTGCTTTCACTCAAACTATGTCGTGTCCTGCTACTCGCTTAAATCGTGCTAAGGTTGTGTGTCATATTCTGTGTTGGAACCTGTGTGGCATCAATGGTGCTGAAAAATGACCACATATTAGAGCTAAAATAGAAGAAAGCGCAACTTCTATCTTGTTATTCCAGGAAACGAAACGAGAGGCTTTCAATCTTGCGTTCATTAAGTCTTCCATGTCTAAACGATCTGATCAATTTGCGTACCTTCCTTCGTTGGTTTAGGGGGGGGGGGGGGGTTTGGAGCTGAAGGCAAGGGCTTCTTCTACCTGCACGTACCGGAGGAGGAGCTCGTGCGGCCCTCAGCGAATGCGGCGACAGTGAGGATCAAAAAAGGCAACTTCTCGCTGGTTGAAGTAGAAGAAGAATTCAAAGGAGCTGGTCGACGAAGGATGGGATTGGAAGGTGAAGCAGCTGAGCGGAACAGAGTTCTCTCTGGTGTTCCCATCTAAGGAGCTCCTCCGCAAGGCTACAAGAGGTGGGGGCCTCGTCCTATCGATCACGGAGTTCCGGGCGGTGGTGTCGGAGAGTGTTGGTGATCCCCGTGCCGTGGAGAAGCTGGAGGAGGTGTGGATCCGCCTGTTCGATGTCCCAGCTCCATACCGTGAAGAGAAGGCAATTTTGGGTGCGTTTGTGGAGCTGGGAGTTCCTCTAGAGGTGAATCCGTCTTTGTTGGCAGACACCGAGGCGCCAATCCTGGTGAGGCTGGCGTGTCGCCCTCCGGTGGAGAAGGCCCATCTGGTTCTCTTTGTTAACCTGGAGGGTTTCCTGGTTCGTGTGGAGCGGGAGGCGAGCAGGAAAGACAAGGATGCCCTGCCTCCTCCTCCCTCTAACCCTCATGACAAGGGGGAGGACCCGGTAGAGGACCCGTCGGATAGCTCAGAAGAGGACCCGTAGGAATGGGATAGCAGGAAGGCATGGGAGAGGGGGCGGGCCAGGGCGGCTGCTGTTCCAGAGAAGGAAGCTGACGCGGGCTTGTGCCCGAAGACTGCGGCGGGGGCTGACGCGGTGGTGGTGTCGGCCGAGGCCTCGGGGCTGTCGCCGACGACCGCCCAGGTCGTGCCTACACCGAGATCACTCCTCCCTCCCTCCATGTTCTTGGAGTATGGCTCCAATCTCACGGAGGAGGGGAGCGTCTTCAAGGCGCTGGGAGCAGTGGTGGTTGCGGCTGAGGCGGAGGTCTCGCTGGAGGCTCCGCCTCGTTCGAACGTCAGCGAGGCGTTGCTCTCCTCTCCCGCGGGCCTGGGCGATGTGTCTTCTGGTGGTGTGGAGGTGGGGGGTTTCAGGGCGGCGTCCCCCACTCGCAGGAAGCGCAGCTTGGAGAAAGAACTGGAGGAGGAGGCAGCTATGGTGTGTGTGTCGGGGGCGAACTCGGGGGAGGCGCTGCATCTTGGTGAGCGGGGCAGAAAAAAGAACCATGACCGCACGTCTCGGGTGGGTGGCTCCGCGGCGGTGGTGGCAGTGGTGGAAGATTCTCAGGAGGTCGTGCGTCCTGCCCCATCACCGGCGTCGGCCCTTGGCGGCTTCCTGGAGGCGCCGATGATCCCGACGCTCACTGCTCCGGTGGATAGAGGGGCGCGATCGAAGGCCACCCCGGTGGAGATGATCATGAAGAGCTCGCAGGAGGCGGGAGAACGGGAGGGTTCCATGGTGGACCGCACGATCCATCTTGCTGCAGCCAAGGCCGGGTCGTCTGCGCCCAAGAAGACCGTCGCATGTATGAATCTTGACGGGGGTAGAGACAGAGGCCGGTCACGTCCCACATGGCAACCTGACGGTCTTGGCGCGGGAGAGTTTGCTTTCAGCGGTGGAGGTGTGCGGGAGTTTGGTTGAGCAAGTGCTGGTGCGGTCTCCTATAGGGGTAGAGGTTGTGGCTGGCGATGCTTCGCTTCTACAGGAGGCGACCGTGGCTGGGGAGACCAGGACGCAGGAGGGCTTGCCGTCTGGCCCCCCTAGCTAGTGGGCTGGTAGTGTCAGTGTTGGAGAGTTGTGCCCCTTCTCCTGAGAGCCTGAGGGTGGTGTCCAGTAGGAGGGCTTCCACTTCTAAGTCTAGGAGAGATAAATCTGCGGCGCCGCAGGGGCGGCGCCCAGTAACCCGCCAAGCACAGGCTCAAGGCGCGGAGTTTTAATGCAGATCCTCTTCTGGAATATTAGAGGGTTCGGGCGCTCGGGTCACCGGAAGTTGCTTAGAGATTTTCTGGGGAAACATCATATAGACATCATTTGCCTGTAAGAAACCATGAAGCCCGACTTCACGAACCAGGAACTGCAGAGTCTGGAAGTGGGTGAAAAATTCTACTGGTGTTGGTTAAGAGCGGTTGGCCGCTCTGGTGGCATGCTAATCGGCCTTCGTGATAGCGCGTTTGAAGTGGAGTCGTTTGACGAGGGCCAATTCTTTCTTAGTGTGAACTGCTTACACCGGGCCCTAAATAAAAACTTCACATTAGTTGGCATCTACGGCCCTGCGAATCATGCCTTGTCTCAGGACTTCCTGAGGGAAATCTCCGACAAGGTGGTTTCTAGCAGGTTCCCAATTATTATGGGAGGGGACTTTAACCTGCTCAGAGCGGCTCACGAGAAAAATAACGAAAGAATAAACTGGCCACGGATAGAGCTGTTCAACAATGCAATTGCGGTGTGGGCGCTACAGGAGATACCTAGGTCAGGCGCTAGGTATACTTGGTCTAACAAGCAGCGATCGCCGGTACGATTGCGTGTTGGATAGGGTGCTTTGGGCACCGGAGTTTGAGGCGTGATACGTCATAAACATATCCTTAATTTCTGATGTTCCATGTTGTTTTCTTATTGTTTCCCACATGTTTGCTATACACTTTATGTCATTTTTATCGATTTTCCGGACTAACCTATTGACAAGATTCCACAGAGCCAGTTCCCTATTTCTGTTGTTTTTAGTTTCAGAAAAGTTGTTCTAGAAATATTCTTGGAATTGGAAAATTCGAAACTCGGAACGCTTAGAATTTCTGAAGGTTCCACGGAGTCCCAAAGAGACCCGGAGGGGGGCCTCAGGGGGCCCACGCCATAGGGCGGCGCCCCCTGGGCGCGTCGGGGGTGGTGTGGGCCCCCAGGCCTCCACCGCCTTTGCCCTTTCGCCTATTTGATCCCCCCGAGACATAAACCCTAAGGAGATACCACTTTTACCCGATAAACACCCGAGGCCGCCGTCACCGTCATCCCGAGATCGGGAGAGTTCTGGAGCTCTTCCCGGTACCCTGCCAGAGGGATCATCACCGGAGGGGTCTACACCACCATGCCCTCCTCCGAAGTGATGCGTGAGTAGTTCATCCTTGGACTACGGGTCCATAGCAGTAGCTAGATGGTTGTTCTCTCCACTTTGTACCTCATGTTTAGATCATGTAAGCTGCCAACAATAAAGTATACAAATCACTTTAAGATGTAATTGAAGGTAAAGATGGAAAGTTTCGCAAGACTCTTCTTGGGAAACGGGTCGATTACTCGGGGTGTTCTATCATTGTTGTGGGTCCTGGTAATAGTGTATTTGACGGGTTATATCTCCACTTTTTTTGCCAGAATTCCCAAAATCTATTGTATTTTCCTCAATATCCAATACATTGCCCCTTTCCTCGTGATTGTTGAGTCAAAGTAGGGTTTCACCCAGTCCTTGTGGGGATTATCCTCATTACCCCCACAAAAACCTTAGTACCAAAAAAAGTCTCACCGGGATAATTAACATGCTCTTAACCTAGTAGAACTTCCTCATGTGGAAGACTCGGGCCGCACTGGACCTTCGCGTGGCACATCTCTTTTGCTACGTCCACATGACCATCAAAGGGCCCATTGCTATACGATCAATCAGGGTAAGGGAACCGCCACCGTCACCGCCAACCCAAAGTTCCTCAAGTGGTTGCAACATACCAGAACGCGATGGTCGCTTTGCTAGCTTCCATATCTGAGGATGTCCTTGGGCAGATGACGCAGATAGACCTATGCTCAACAAGTCTAGGAGGTGTTTCACTTCATGTTATCCTCTCATATTCGAGCCCACGTCATGTAGCTATGCTACCAGCTCTCGAACCTCAAAATAAGGACATGAGGGCATGTTAGTACTTCAACAATCAAACACCATAGCTTCCATTGAAAACATCATGTCCGATGAAAAGATCGTTGTCTATATGCTCACCGAGACATATCCCAAGTACTCGACTCCTCGCTCACCTCATGTAACGATGCGGTAAGCCTTAACATCTTATATTCCTTGTTCCCAAGTGTCAAGGTCCACGTTGAGCAGAAAAACGTGTCCATGGAGATCTACTCCCTTGCAAACTCCTTTCTTGGCAATGGCAAGGACAGGGACCCCAAGCCAACTTGTTAAGTGCGCCACAAGTGAGTAGACTGTTCGAATGTTTAGACTTAAGTAATAAACTAGAGTGTTACATTATGACAAATGACATGATGTTTAAAATTCTCATGTGCACAACAAGACCGCTATTTATATCGCTAAGGAGTGCTTCTTTTCATTTATCCATAATAAGGTAGAAGCAAAACAAGAAAGGTAAAAAAAACATAGTTTCCCTAGTTTTTCTACCACTAAGTGGAGTTTGCTACTCGTTCTACTCCTTATGCATACTAATTTGATTAGAACAAACATATAAGAATTGGTACTAGAAAATACATCTACAAATACATCAACAACAAACATGAATACTTGCATTGCATAACTCATCTCGTAACGGACATATCTATCATCAAGAGTACGCAAATAAGACCATAATCATATATGCCAGTTCATATAGTTAAAAAACGATGATAACACATATCATGGAGGCAATGAAGTTGTTAGAGAGATCGGAGATACAACTTGGAGAGGTTTCGGCGGTGGCCTTCTGTTCTATGATTCTCTGTTCCACCTTATATCATTCCTTTTTTTGCGAGAAACAAACTACATAGATGGTTTTATGTCAAAACTCAAGACGGCTCATATATTACGTACTTTTAACGTTTAAGGGAAGCATGGTATCATATAAATGTATTAATACTCTTTGTTACAATTTTTTTTATTATAAATCTAATGATACAATTTTGACCTCAGTTATCTTTTCTTTTGAATCTTTAAAACTTTAATATAATAAGCTAGTAAGCCGCCTCACAAAAAAAATTGCATTCCCCTTAGGTATAAGGAAAATGGTGCGTCTGAAACTTGTAGCCACGAGGTTACACAATAGTTACATCGTCGGAGATTACACCTCTAATACATCTAGGAGGATCCCCATGCTAGACACCATGGTCTGGCATGGTGTGTTTTTTTTACCTCGGTTTATCTAAATTTTTTGTTATATGAATTTAGATGTGAATTTTGTTTTTCCAAGCGGCGGCACCGCACCGGCCAAACCGGGCCTAATTTTTTTCTCGAGTGTCTTTCTGAACCCACCCAGCCATGCCCCCACGGCCCCACCACAGTCCACACATCACAAGTGCTTCCTGGGACGACGAGTCCACGGCGGCCGGAAAGCAGAAGATTCCCGTGGAGGCGCTTACGGCCGCAGCGGAGCGGTACCCGACCACCGCTAGCTTGCCGGACTCGGCGAGGAACTGCTGCCGTGGGGGTCCAAAGGACACTCAACATCTCTGAGACTCTATCTCTCTACCTTGAGGTAAGACGCCCGATTAAGCTCATCATTGTCTCATCTACTTGGGGAAATTTTGGATCGAAAGATCACACTAGCTAGGATGGAGCATGGAGATCTTATGCTGGTGGTGAATTTGACAACGCAGTGACGGCACTACTTCCCTCGGGCCCTGATTGGGGATATGTATCAGTATATGTCTGTATGCAGTTTTTCAGGTTGAGTACCAGAGTTTGATTCAGTGCCTATGTAGATTGTTTGTGAGAATTCCTCGTTATGATATCCTTCGACGAGTTCCATTTTTCTGCCTATTTTCCTAATGAAGAGGGACCAGTCAGATGGAATGTACTTTTTCTAATGATGACATGGCTATGTCAGATAGAATGTGGCTATGAAGCCCAACTTTGCATTTTAGCAAATAACGCTGGCATTATATACAATCAGAAACACAATTCGGAAGATACAAGTATTTCAACATTATAATTAGGGCATGCAGAGGTGTCCATATTATGGGTAAACCGTACCAAACTTCAAAGCACAAATAGTACCAATAAGAAGGGAAAGATAAACTAGAGGAAATTCACATTCAGATCTTCACTGTGTCGATTGCTAGTGTCCCTCTTGCAAAAGTTCTGGAGATTTCTGCAATATAATCCTTGGTCTTGATCTTCCTGTACCGCCTCACATTCTTCTCATCCACCAGCTCCGACGCTGGCTCCATCTCCCTCTCAGGGTCCATCGAATAGAACATCACAAGCGACAACCGCTCTTTCTCCGTGTTGGTCACAACCCTGTGAACCGGACTCTTGAAGAACCCATTGCTCACTATCTGGATGCATCAGAGGAAATAGAGAGATTTACAACTTAGATTAACTATCCACAATACTAGATCATACAAACAATTTTTGTAACTTCATGCACACAAGTACCTCCATTGCATGTCCCATGTTCACAAGTAACGCATTCGGAATGATCGGTACATTATACCAGATGCCCTCTTTTTGCAGCCGGAGCCCACTTACAGTGTTGTCGATGAGGACAATTGTGATCACCGTGGCATTGGAATGGGGCTTCAGGCCAAAGACCTGATCCGGCTTGGGACAGTGAGGGTAGTAGTTGAACCTGGCATAGGTCACGGCATTCTCGTCGAGCATGCTAACGAAGTAGCCCTCGTGTAAATTGAGAAGCTTGGCCAGGTTCTCAAGGATAAGGTTCGTTATCTCCCTGCACCTGGCTGTGTACTCACAAAGAATATCTCTGGAGAATTCAGAATGATCAGACTAGCTTAAGTCAATAGCTATTTATCCATCAAATTTTCTTCTACCATGCATGGGGAGTTTGGGGACTGATCTTAGTAAAAGCCTAAAAGGTAGCACCTGAAGGCTGTGTTGGCCACAGTGTATAGATTCTCCGGGACTCGGGTTCCACTACGAGGTAGAACCGGTCACACCAGTCCAAGGTCTGCTTCTCTGATATGACCATGTCATTGCCATATCCTTCCATCCTGAACTCCTTGACATTGACAAAGTTTGAGTACTTCTGCTTCTCTTCCAGTGGGAGCTTGTAAAATTCTCTTGTCACATTCATCACCTCACCAAGAAAAGTTGGCTCCATCCCATGTCCAACAGCCTGGAGAAAGACTGATCAGAAGTCTTAATTCGAATGATTAAAAAAATACAACGAAATTAAACATTACCAGGAAGAGGCCTCAGTTCTCCAAGGCGGCCTGCAGCTTGGCAGTCTCATCGGCACCGTGGTAAGAGGCACACAGGAGGCTGAGATCAATGATGGGTATGGGCTCAGGCATCTCGGAGCCAGCCACGGCAGGACGATCTTGCTCGGGAACAATGTATCGGCTTGGTGGCTCCTCCACTCTAGCCACCAGCTCTTGCACAATCAGAGGTATCTCGACTGTCTTCGATGGTTTACCATCAGCCATGGTTTGCTTTGTTAGTTGTTAGTGCTCTTGGTTTGGGCTCCCTTTGTTCCACTTCGGCAGTTTTATGGGCATATGTTTTGATGCTCCTTTGTGATTCTCTGGACTCCTTGTGGACATCATGCTTATCACTTTGTTTTTTAATCTTTTGTCTTTGTCCCACGCATCAATTAGTAAGTACAAGCCGGTGAGTATCACGATGGGCACAGGAAGAGACGACCTGGGTACTGCATACACTATATGGATGTCTTCATGTTTCTCTTAGCTCAGATGGTTCCCCCTTCTTCTACCGTTTGCTTTGTTCTGTTAGGTTTATTTTATACATCGCTGTTGTCCCAATAAAATAAATATTTACACCTTAAAAAAGGTTACGAGCTGTTGAAACTCTGCTTGCACAGCTGGAGGCACTTCCGGGCGAGCTTGTTAGCTTTGTTCCTAAGCTTAGACCTTATTTTACTTTTGCATATTCTTTCCTTGATAGATTACATGACATGATCACATGACCATGTGTCGTCCACCAGCCTTGTGTGTCCAGATAGATTACAACCATTGAACATAATTATCTCTGACAATGTTGTCATGGGAAGCTTTTGGACCGTTTCGTGTTGTGCTTGCTGTCCTACTGAACCAAACGCCCACTCCCTCCACTAATTATTTGTCGACACTACAAAAATGTGATTCCCAATAAGACGGGTGTGCGGTATTGTGGAGGGATGGCCAGGAGCGGTGACAAATGCAAGGCCAGCAGAGGTCATGTTCCTCACTTTCGATCTGCCAAGAGCCTGTCAGACTCACCGAGATAGTGCAGCGAAGGTAGGGGTCTTGAGGTACGAAGTGTGATTATCAGGCTTGTTCGCACTCGTATTTTGATGGAAAGCTTCTGTATGCTAGTCTGAAACATGATATTCCATCCTTCTGGTGAATATGAAAACTAAATGGTGTTCTTTTCATGTACTACTGTATACCATTCCTTCACGAAACACACCTTTTTTTGTTTGAGAATCGGAGTTGAAGGTGGGTAAGATTTTTTTTATCGTCTGGTCAACTATACGGTCCTTGCAGGGTCATGTCTGTACGCTTCTATCTGAAAATGATTATTTTAGTCTGGTTTGTCTCGGTTGTTTTTCTCTCTTCAAATAAGCTGCTTGCTGAGGCTATTACAGTTTTAATATTTGTTACTGAGGCAAATGCATTGCACATCAAGATGAATAAATGTAGACCTAACTCTTAATTAGAAAGTTGATTTGTCTTAATCAGTATGGTAAAAGAGGGAGTATACAATCTGTAACCACTAGCGATAACATTAGAACACATGCATGAAAATAAATGGGATAGAAAGTACTTTCTTAATCGGAAACATAAAAGAGACTAGAACAAGGGGGCAACACTTGAGCTAGAAGACATATGAAGTTGTCCGTAGATGCCCTTCGATGATAAAAAACTGTCCATATATATGAGTAACTGTAGCACATTTATTCCATTGAGTTAACGTAGACCAGTCCTATAAGAACAGAAAGATTGACTGAAGAAACTTCACCATGTAGCTAATCTATCTTCTGCACTTCAGAGTCATATTCAGATCTTCACGGTGTCGATTGCTAGTGTGCCTCTTGCAAAAGTTTCGAAGAGTTGTGCTATGTAATCCGTGGTCTTTATCTTTCTGTACCGCCTCGGTCTCTTCTCATCCACCAGCTCTGGCACTGGCTCAACCTCCCTCTCTGGGCCCATCGTGTAGAACATCACCAAAGACAGCCGCTTTTTCTCTGCATTGGTCACAACCCTGTGAACTGGACTCTTGAAGAACCCATTGCTCAGTATCTGCACGCATCATCAGATGAATAGCAGGATTTACAGGTCAGTTTAACTGTACAAAATACAAGATCCTGTAAACTTCTTATACACATGTACCTCCATCACATCTCCTACGTTCACAAGCAGTGCATTCGGAACGATGGGCACGTCGTACCAGACGCCATTTTTCTGCAGCTGGAGGCCACTGACGTTATCATCGATGAAGACGATTGTGATCACTGAGGCATCAGTATGGGGCTTCATGCCGAGGACATCCTCTGGCTTGGGGCAGTGAGGGTAGTAGTTTAACCTGGCGAAGGTCACGGCACTCTCGTCGAGCATGTCGACGAAGTAGTCCTCGCGTAAATCAACCAGCTTGGCCAGGTTCTCCAGGAAAATATTGGCGATACTCCGGCACTTGACCGTGTACTCATTCAGAATATCTCTGCAGAATCTTAATGATCAGATGGCTGCGATGTGATGCCTACTTATCAGTCGAGGTGCATATATACCCTAGTAATTAAAGCCTGCAAGGTAAAGGAACCTGAAAGAAGGAGGCTGTGTTGGCCACAAGCTATAGATTCTTCGAGACTCAGGTTCCACTATGATGTAGAGGCGGTCACACCAGTCAAGGGTCTGTTTCTCTGATACGACCATGTCGTTCCCGTAGCCTTCGATCCTGACTTCATTGCCATTCACCAAGTTTGAGTACTTCTGCTTCTCGTCCAGTAGGAGCTTGAAAAATTCTCTAGACACTTTCATCACCTCACCAAGAAAACCTGGCTCCATTCCATGTCCAACAGCCTGCAGGAAGATCGATCAGAAATCTTGTGTTGTACAAGAACACAAAGAAAATTTGCGAGAAAAGGTTTACCAGGAATAGGCCCCAATTCTCCAAGGCGGACCGAAGCTTGGAAACCTCATCAGCACTATCGGATAGCCGACTGAGATCAACGATGGGTATGGGAAGCATCTCAGAACCAGCCAGGGCTGTGCGTCTCTCCTCAGGAATCACATAGCGACTCGGTGGTTCCTGCACGCCAGTCACCAGCTCTTGCACAATTGGTGGTATCTTGACTGTTTTCCATGGTTCTAAATCAGCCATGGTTGCTGCCTACTGATGTTGCTCTCGAACACCCTATATTGGCATGAGATGCAAAAGTCAGCCGTTGGTCACAAATGCATATCTTAACTTTCAGGTGCATAATCTGCTCCTGTCCACCTCTATAGAAGATGACAATTTTTATGTGCACAGGTGTTGGTAGGTCAGCATGTGGAAATCAGTGTCCGGACTATGAGTACCACATGGTCCGCATGTGGACAACTTAACTTTTCGTATATAACTTGTTTATTAGGTTTCTTCTTGAGTCAGATTTTGCGTTTTGTGCTCTCTTTTCTGTCTTTTGGCCACCTGGCCTTGTGTACTCTCGTGCCTTCTTTGCCTTCCTTCGAATGCAAACAATTTGCATGGACGTGTGCATTATCTTGAGAAAGAGAAGTATTTCCCCATCATGTGCATTATCTTTCTGTTTTTTTTTTTTGAGTTGGTTCTAGTGGTTGGTGGCTGGCTACACACTGATGACTGTGCGGACAGAGGAAGGCAACTTCATCTTGCTCAGTGCATCCTCTCCTGCAAGATAGCACAACAACTAAAGAGACAGAGCAGACCAGGATAATCCAAGAACTCCGATGGCTGATGACTCATGGAGGCTCCCAAATTCAGTGCAGCAGCTGGCTGCTACCGTGCAGCAGCCTCCAAGCCGGTACTTGCTCAAAGAGGAAGAACCGCTTGGTAGGAACCTGGCTGGTACCAAGATGCCGGAGCCCATCCCAACAATCAATCTCGGCCTGCTGTCAGCATCCAACGACGCGGAGGAAGCCGCCAAGCTGCGGACGGCGCTGCTGACCTGGGGATTCTTTCAGGTGAGATTTTACTTTGGTGTCAGCAATTTTGCTCATGAAGCACTTTGCTCTTCTGTAACACACATCGGCCTGTGTGACCAGGTTTCCAACCATGGAATGGAGGCCTCTCTGATGGATTCTGTGATGACCGCATCAAGGGAGTTTTTTCGCCTATCGCTCGAAGAGAAGAGGAAGTACAGTAACCTGATAGATGGGAAACATTTCCAGATGGAAGGGTATGGAAATGACCAGGTGAAAACACAAGATCAGAGACTGGACTGGTCCGACCGATTGCATCTTAAAGTTGAGCCAGAGGACGAGAGAAACCTTGCCCATTGGCCCATACATCCAAAATCTTTCAGGTAATCTATCAGTGGTACATGTGTTCAGATGGATCTATCTTTGTCCGCAGTTTTTCAGTGTATATTCCATTTGCTTATTTATGTCATTTGTAATGTAGCCTTACCTGGACGAACTTCATAAATAAATATATGAAAGGAACTGCTGTAGTGAACCAGCCTTGGTTTAACTGAACTACCATGGTGCTAATTGCAGGGATGTTCTACACGAGTACACATTGAAGAGCAAGCGAATCAAGGACGACATCCTTCGAGCAATGGCTAAGCTACTGGATCTTGATGGAGATTGTCTTGTTAGCCAGTTCAGCGACAGGGCTATAACTTATGCTAGATTCAATTACTATCCTCCATGCCCAAGGCCTGATCTTGTCTTGGGCATCAAACCTCACTCTGATGTCTTTGCTCTTACTGTTCTTCTCATGGATAAAGATGTCGCTGGACTGCAAGTTCTTAGAGATGGGACGTGGTACAGTGTCCCAACCGTGTCTGACTACACCTTACTGATCAACGTTGGTGTTACAATGGAGGTAGCCATCGTTGAACCTCAAATAAATTTCTTCCCATATTTACGTCGATACAGATACATATATCCTCAAGTTTTTCTTCTGGTGCAGATAATGACCAACGGGATCTTTAGAGGGCCAGTGCACAGGGTTGTGAACTTGTGACAAATGCTGAAAAGGAGAGGATCTCCGTGGCCGTGTTCTATGGCACGGATCCTGAGAAAGAGATTGGACCGATAGCTCAGATGTTGAGTAAGGACGAACCAGCGCGATACAGGAAGATGAAGGCCAAGGACTTCCTAGTCGCGTACTATGAGCACTTCACTCGAGGAGAGAGAATTGTCGATTCGTTAAAGATATAAGGTGACTTTGTTTTCATACCAAGATAAAGAATCGCTGAACTTCAGTGAGTGGGTGAATGAATCTGGTGAAACATGTTGTGATGCTAAGATCGACTAGGTCTAGATTGTCATCGGTATTATCCAATATGCTATGTCTCTGTGAATGTTAACGAGATAGAATTCGAGAGGGAGAGAGAGAACAGAGAGAGGAGGAGAGATGCAGTGAGAGAGAGTATCACCTTCTGTTACCTTCGAGCACGATCCCGCGGAGGTGGACATCGTGTAGTATCGAGTGCGACGGTGGTGAACGAGGGGTGGCGGCGCTTCCCGTTGGTCCTGCACTAACCCTAGATCGGATGGGTGTATCGGTGGGGTTTGGTGGCAAAGATGAACCTCGTACTTTGTGCCACCGACCCCCACCTGTCTTTATAGTGCAGGCAACAGGGGCCCACCAACCCGATGTGGTTGGGCGCCCCCGATCAGGGCGCATTGACCAAGGGGGGCACGAGGTGGCACGAGGTGGCCGTTGGGCCACTCGTGAGATGAGATCAATCTAACATTCTCCCCCTTGATCTCAACATTTACTTTTAACTTCATACCTTTTACTTTTACTTGTTTCATCACATATTGATACATAGAGCATGTTTCATCGTCACAGCTCAATTGCCGATAGAATCAGACAGCTACAACATACCTTTCTGTTTTGAAACAAAAAACTGTTCTTTTTTGGGCCTCTCTCAATCCAGGAATCATAGGCTTTCCATTAAACCCATACCGGCTATGTGTTCTTTGAACACACTGGGTGGTAAGCCTTTCGTTAGCGGATCCGCAAGCATATCCTTTGTCTTTATATGCTCGAGACTTATAATTTGATCCTAGATTTTATCCTTCACAACATAATACTTTATTTCTATTGGCTTTGTAGCATTACTCGACTTGTTGTTGTGAGCATAGAATACTGCGGGCTGGTTGTCACAGTACATCTTTAGTGGTTTGCTAATGCAATCTACCACTTTCAAGTCGGGTATGAATTTCTTTAGCCATATCGCCCGCCCCGTGGCCTCATAACATGCTATAAATTCTGCATACATCATGGATGATGCAACTATTGACTGTTTGGAGCTTCTCCACGAAATAGCTCCTCCTGTGAGAGTAAACACGTATCCTGACGTGGATTTCCTATCATCTTTGTCTCCCGCAAAATCAGCATCTGAATACCCTCTTATCTCTAGGGAATCAGACATTCTGTATGTTAGCATGAGGTCCTTGGTGCCTTGCGCATAACGCAATGCTTTCTTTACCATTTTCCAGTGCTCTGTGCCTGGATTCTTTTGATATCTACCGAGTACCTCGGTGATAAAAGCTAAGTCAGGGCGAGTGCACACTTGTGCATACTGTAAGCTTCCAACAGCCGAAGCATATGGTACTGATTTCATTTGATCGATCTCATATTGGTTCTTGGGACATTGGAGTTTCCCAAAACTATCGCCCTTGACTATAGGAGCAGGTGTGGCAGAACTCGCATGCATATTATACTTTTTGAGAACTTTCTCAAAATATGCCTTCTGCGATAGTCCTAAGACTCCATTCGTTCTATCTCGGTGAATCTCTACTCCCAAAACATATGAGGCTTCACCAAGATCCTTCATATCAAAGTTCGAGGATAAGAACTTCTTTGTTTCTCGTAGAAGAGTGACATCACTGCTAGCAAGCAAGATATCATCCACATACAAGATTAGGAAAATGTATTTCCCACTTTTGAACTTTGCATAAATGCAGCTATCCTCAACATTTTCTTTAAATCCAAAACTCTTTATTGTATCATTAAATTTTAGATACCACTGTCTAGAAGCCTGCTTTAATCCATAGATGGATTTCTTTAGACGACATCCTTTATCTTCCTTGCCTTCAATGATAAACCCCTTGGGTTATTTCATGTAGACTTTTTCTTTTAGATCTCCATTCAAAAATGCCGTCTTTACATCCATTTTATGTAGCTCCAAGTCAAAATGTGCAACTAGTGCCATTATGATTCTGAAGGAATCCTTACATGAGACCGGAGAAAATGTCTCATTGTAATCTACCCCTTCTCTTTGCGTAAAGCCTTTTGCCATAAGACGTGCTTTATACTTTTCTACATTCCCATTAGAGTCATACTTTATTTTGTAGACCCATTTACAGCCTACTGTTTTGGCTCCTTTAGGAATATCCTCTAAGTCCCAAACATCGTTGGAACTCATCGATTTCATTTCGTCTTCCATGGCCTCCACCCATTTAGATGAGTGACGGCTTCTCATGACTTCTTCATATGAGGTGGGATCACCTTCCTTATGAGCCGTTTCTGTGTTGTAAACTTTATAATCACTAGAAATAGCTGACTTTTTACGTATTGTAGACCTTCTAAGGCCTTCATTTTCTTGCTCATGTCGTGCCTCAACTTCTGGCACATCCTCTTGAGAAGACTGCTGCTCTCCCTTTCATGCTCAACTTCGGGTTCAGTCGGCTCCTGACGAGCAGGTTCCGAATCTTCACCTCTAGTTGTCATGGTTGGAGTCACAACAGGTGCTTGCACCGCAACCTCAGGGGTTGACGATGCAGGTATAACAGGTAGCGAGAAAAACGGCTCTTGAATCGTCGGATTAGGTGCACACACCCTCTTCTCCTCAAGATCAATTTTCCGAGTTACCATGCTCCCCCTCATCATTTCGTCCTCTAAGAAGACCGCATGTCTCGTTTCTACAAACTTTGTGTATCTGTTTGGACAGTAGAAACGATAACCTTTTGATCTATCAGGATAGCCAATGAAATGGCAACTCACTGTTTTGGTATCTAACTTTGCAATGTTTGGATTAAACACTTTTGCCTCAGCTGGGCTCCCCCACACCCTGAGGTGCTGTAGGGATGGAACTTTTCCTGTCCACAGCTCGTACGGTGTTTTGGGCACCGACTTGCTTGGTACTCTATTGAGAATGTGAATGGCGGTTTTAAGTGCCTTCATCCATAATCCCAATGGCAAAGTGGAATAACTCATCAATACTGCGTACCATATCCATAAGAGTACGGTTACGCCTTTCAGCTACTCCATTTTGCTGAGGTTCGCCCGGCATTGAATACTGGGCTACTATGCCATTCTCCTGTAAGAACCTTGCAAAAGGTCCAGGGACTTGGCCATATGGAGTGTGTCTGCCGTAGTACTCCCTCCCACGGTCTGATCTCACTATGTTTATTCTTTTATCATGTTGATTTTCAATTTCAGCCTTGAATATCTTAAATTTATCCAATGCTCGAGATCTTTCTTTAATTGGATATATGTATCCATATCGGGAGTAATCATATGTGACCGTTATAAACGAGTCATAACCATCCACACTTTTCACATGAAATGGTCCATAAATATCGGTGTGAATAATTTCCAGTGTAGCTGTACTTCGGTTTGCACCCTTTTTAATTTTCTTTACATACTTTCCTTTAATGCGATCTACGCATTTCTCTGTTTCTGAGAACTCTTGCGGAGGAAAAATATCATTTTTTACCAGTCTTTCTATTCTCCCCCTCGAAATGTGGCCCAAGCGACAGTGCCATAATTTCGATGAGACATGAGTTCTCTTTCTTTTCTTTTGTTCGTTATTCGAACTAGAAACATGTTCATTCACTTTACACACAGAATAAACTTTTTCACGCAAAGATAATAAATAAAGCTCATTATGGAGGAAAACTACCCCCATATGGCACACTTGCCATGTCCAAAATAACGCTCATGCGTACTTTCATGTTACCAGCTGTTTGATCAGCTGAGTAGCATATACCTTTAAAGAGCCAAAGAAATGACACTTTATCTTTTCTAGGTACTCCCTTACGGAAGCATACTCTGCAACTGAGTCCACAATGACGTTCTCAATTGTATCCTTTAGCATATACCTTTGAAGAGCCAAAGAAATGACACTTTATCTTTTCTAGATACTCCCTTACCAGCTGTTTGATCAGCTGAGTTTCATACACTTTTGTGTTGGCTGTTAGCCACTTTCTATTTTCAACGGAATATGATATCACTTCAACGGATCATAGTCCCTTTTCTTTCACTCCCATGCATCATCATCATCATCATCATATGCCTCTTTAACGGGCTCTTTTGGCTTGACAGGTTCATAACCCAGTCAACCTCAGCACACACGAAGGCTAAATCCACCTTGTTTCTCTATTCACTGTAATTGTCACCTTTGAGGGTTGGAACGTTCTTGATGCAACTCATCAAGTAGTACCCTCCTTAAAAACCACAGTGAAGTGAGAAAATAACAACAATTGCATGTAATAATCCAACGTTGGTTAAAATTACAACACACAACTGTTTATACAATTATAACTATATCACCGTTGGGCAGAAAATAGCAATAAAAGCATATATGACACTATAATAATTAGTCATGATAATGTTATTAACAACGTTGGTTATTTAATAACATAAATCATAACTATCACTTTAACATGCTCTTAAAATAATTCTCACTTTAATCCCATTTTCTTTATTTAAGAGCACTTTTATTCAATTTGCAGCGGAAAACATGATTACAAAATTCATACAGTTTATACTTTATACGAATATTTCATTCACTTTTGTATTTCCTAAACAATAATTTCGTTGGAAAAAATTAAATAGGAAAAAACTAGACTTAGTTTGCCCAAAAAAATGGACCAATTTCTATTAATTCTGCTTCTGTAAGAAATAAACAGGAAACAGAAAAAAAAATATTAGGCAGAAAAAACTGCCCAGCCATTTTCTTTGGCCCGGCCCACGGCCTGGCTAACGGTGTCGCGCGCCTGTGCGGCCATTCTCTATCCGTAGCTCGCAGCGCTCATGGGCAAACAGCCCAGCCCAGCGGCCACGGCCCGCTTGGGCGGCGCAGTACTAATCCTCGCTCCCGCGCGTCCCCGCCCTCATCTTTTCTGGACGAAAACGGCCCAAGTGGCCCGCTCGGCTCACTGCTTTCGGCCTGCTGGCCCATCCTTTCGCTAGGGTTTTGATCCTGAGCGTTCATTTCGATCGGACGGGTCACCATGCAAATCGGTGAAACAAAACGGGCAGGAGACCTGCTCCCGTCGAACCCTAGCCCCATTCGCCCCCGACCCTCCTCTGTCTCTTTTCTTTCGCGGCGAGAGAAAGAACCGCACCGGCTGCCGCCGTGCGCGCTCCGCCGCCGGAGACGGCGAGCGCCGCCACTCCGCGCGCCGATCACCTTTTTCTTTTCTTCCTTCCACGGCGCTACGGCCGCCTCTGTGCCAGAGACTGGGAGGGTCGCTTATCTGCGCCCTCCTCTGCCCCTCTTTCCCGCTGTGGAGAAGGTGCTCCACACCGGCCGTCCGGCCGTCGCCGCAGCTTCTCACGCGCTCGCGCCGTCGGAGACGACAGCGAGCGCCGTGGCTGCACGCCGGCCCCTTCTCTTCTGATCCCCTTTCTTCTCCCCCCATGTCCACTGTTACAGAGAAACGGAGAGGGAGGGCCACGGGAGAGCTTTCTTCGCTCCTCCCGGTGACGGTGCGACACTTGACGGGCGGCGCCCCCTTCTGTCCCTTTGCCGGTGTGTGCGTCCTCCCAAAAAGAGAGCGCACTGCCGTCAAACGGCACAGCCGGCAGCGCCTTGCTTTTCCGGTGGTTCTTCCTTCGGGTGCCTCGGCTTGCCGATGCGCACCCGAATGGAGAGGAACTGCGCGGCCATGGTGGCGGCGCCCGACCCCGGTGAGCCGATTTTCTTTTCCCCATCCCTTCTAATCTCTGTTAGGGATTAGGGTATTTCTTTTCTTTTCTTTCTGTTTATTTCTTTCACCGAAATCGATCTAGGAGTCTAGCCATGGCTCTGATACCATTGTTGTGATGCTAAGATCGACTAGGTCTAGATTGTCATCGGTATTATCCAATATGCTATGTCTCTGTGAATGTTAACGAGATAGAATTCGAGAGGGAGAGAGAGAACAGAGAGAGGAGGAGAGATGCAGTGAGAGAGAGTATCACCTTCTGTTACCTTCGAGCACGATCCCGCGGAGGTGGACATCGTGTAGTATCGAGTGCGACGGTGGTGAACGAGGGGTGGCGGCGCTTCCCGTTGGTCCTGCACTAACCCTAGATCGGATGGGTGTATCGGTGGGGTTTGGTGGCAGAGATGAACCTCGTACTTTGTGCCACCGACCCCCACCTGTCTTTATAGTGCAGGCAACAGGGGCCCACCAACCAGATGTGGTTGGGCGCCCCCGATCAGGGCGCATTGACCAAGGGGGGCACGAGGTGGCCGTTGGGCCACTTGTGAGATGAGATCAATCTAACAAAACAATAATTGATCTGGTTTTATGTTGAAGTTTGGGCTAACCTGTTCCTAGGACGGTATGGAAGGCGTTTGGGCGAGGGAGTAAAAATCCACAAATACATAAGGTTGAAGAAAATAGATCACCGAATCGACGTCACTGAACACACAGTTTAGTCCTTGATTGTTCAGAAAATGGAAAGAATATTACATGCTGTACCAAACGAAAGCTGCAACGTTGCATAAAAGCTCAAACGCATTACAAATAGAACCCTAGGATAGAGATGTAAGATCGTATTGTTCTAAGGAAAACCACACAACAAAACTTACAAAACCCGGGCTGATCAGATTAATCAGTTTTGCTATCCAGATTAGCTAGCCATATGGAATGTATTAATTTTAGCCCTCAATTTTGTCTGAAAAATTATAATCTCCTCTTCTCCTTCTTGTGCTCCTGATGCTGCTCCGTTGAGATGGAGCACTGCCCCTCTGGAGCAGAGACTGCTGGCGCCGGCATCATCGCCGACGACCCCGTTGCAGGCATCATCACCGCGTGGTAGTGCGCGTACGGAATGATGGCTCCGTACGGTACGGCGGGGTACGCTGCTGTGCTCATTGACTGGACTTGCTGCTGCAGTGACTTCATGTATTGGATCGTCTGCTCCAGGGTCGATGCTTGGTTAGACTGCAGAGATTAGTGTCCATCCATTTGTCGTCAGGAAAAAAAATCTCTGCAAATTGCAGAAAACTACTCATGTAAAATCAATTGCCAAAATTCGATTCTGAGCCAGCGCGGTCGATATGGTTATTGTTTCACGGAGCTGACCTTGCTACATCCTGGGACGAGCTGCTGCAATGTCCTGAGCCTGTCACTGATCTTGCACCGTCGCCTCTGCACAGACATTATGCAAACTGTCATGCCATGCACGATAGGCACACGCATGGGAATAAAAATGTGATATCAGGAGTTCAGGACCAATTTGAAAATCAAAATTCATTTTTCCCATATGTCCATTTACCAAGGGTTTTTATGAAATTTTTGAAAACTTGGGGATTTTTTGTCCGGCATGGCTATTTCTCGGGACATCCAGCTCAGGCGGTAACCGGATTTCCCGATCGGTAACCAAAACCTTGACCAGGACCAATTGAGTAAGCAGTAGGTACCTTCTCTGTAATGTTCTGTGTTTCTGAGTCGTGAGACGACCTGGTTGCCCTGCTTGGACCTCCTGCTGATGCGGCCTTCCTCATCTCATTGGTGTCAATTCTCGTGTTTGTGTTCTGACAGTAAATCGTGACTTGAGACTACAAACTAATGCAATAACAGTCTCTACATTATCTAAGAACCATAGAATTGATACAACGCAAGGGAAAAGTATTAATGCGAAAATGAGTCTTTGAGAGGAAATATGAAAAAATAATAATCCATGACTTGCTCCAGCGAGATGTTTTTTGGGTGTCGTTTATGGTCGCCCGGACGATTTGGGTCATCGGTTCATGTGCAGTGTGGCCTCCGAGCCAGGCGTAAGCTAGCCAAGTCTCTTCTCTTTTATCAATTAAAAGTTAAATCTTTTGCCCAATTTCAGAAAAAAAAGGTAATAAGACACATGTGGATTTGAAAGTAAAGAAACGTTACAAATCTAGGAATAGGCTTTGCATATGCATCACTTTGTTCTAAAATTCAAAAGGTGCATGGTTTCTTACCGCCTTGGCACCGCGGGATAAGTCCTCCGTTGCTGCAAGCTTGCACTTGCTCTCGGTGGTCATCGTCCCCCGACTCATCGTGGCCATCGTTGACGGCTGGGGATCTCTCTTCACATTGGCCGGTACTTTCGTACTGTCGCCGCCGGCTTGGTCGGTCTCGCCACTTACGATTGGATAGAGCCACGCCGCCATCACGTCATCGGAAGGAGGCGGCTCAAGGGACACGCGCGGCAGCTCTGGCGGCGGCGGCGACGAGAGGACGCTGGAAACGGCCGGCTGCCCGTGCCCGGCGGTGCCTCCTTCCCACACTAACTTGAAGAGATCTTCACTGCAAGAGAAGCACGTAAGCGAATTGATGGAGCATTGCGTCCCTGAGCCGATCGAATCTAACTCTAGCTACATACAGTACTACTCAAGTCCCAACAATACGGGGTGCTACACAGGATGACGATATATATATAATACTCCCTCCGACCCCATTTAATGGACGCGGATTTAGACTGGACATACTGCAAGCTGCGACCACTAATTCGGATCAGAGGAGTACTCTAACGCGAATTGATGGAGAGTATATAGGATGTCCTGACGACGTACGTGGAGTTGGCGAACATGTCGAGGAAGCTGTCGTGGGCATCTGCGGCGGGGTAGTAGTCGTTGGGGCAGCACCACTGGTCTTCGTCGGCTGGATCATGGCCGTCCATCGTTCAAGGGAAGAAGATGGTAGTATGGAAGTGGTTGTTTGTACGACCAGGTGTGTGTGTTTCATCACTGGGCACAGTGCCAACCCATTATATACACAAGGCGATTACTAAATGACGACATGTCCGTCCGAGTTGGAGAGAGATGTGGATAGCAGGCATTGGCGTTGAAATGCCCACGTACGTACGTAGTGTAGTACAGAGCACGGCTGGGCAGGAAAAACCGGGCTAGAAAGATGACCCATGCATGTAGTGTACCACTAGCTAGCTACGGAGTAGCTAGTAGAACAAAAGTAAGTGCATGCATGACCGGCGAATGCTACTGTAGCAATAACTATTCTACGTAGATACGTCCAGCTAGAAGACAAGCCATGGATGCACATTCTGAGCATGCGGCCCGCCGGCGCGTCGCCCCTGGTCTTTCTACGGTACGCAACAAAAGTTACCGTTGCTCGTTCCATTACGTAATAGCAAATTTGGTGTGTACTGCAGATGCAGGACTCATCGATCTTTTCTTTTTTATAAAAGGGAATGTATTAATATCACAGAGAAACCAGTTAGAGCATGTCTAACAGGCCCCTTATAACACGAGCGCCCCGTAAAATTCCGGCGGCATACGGGGTGCGGGCCAAAACGGCCGTCTAGCAGCCCCCGTATGCGGCCTGGCCCGTACTAAAATTTTACGGGGCCTGCGAAACCGCCCCCTCCGCCCCGTACTTATAGTGGGTGAGGGTTGGGGTCGGGGTCCAACCCCCCACCCGCAACCCTAGCTCCGCCGCGCGCCGCCGCAGCTCCGGTGAGAAATTCCCCGCGCGCCCCCGCCCCATTCCAAGCGAATCCACCGCGATGAGCTCCCCCGACGGTTCCGGCTCCTCCACCGCCCGCTCCAAGCGCCGCCGCGAGCCGGAGACGCTCGAGGAGGCGTGGCGGCTCCACTGCAAACATTCCGTTGCAGGGAGCCGCCGCGCCGCCTGCAAGTGCAAGCGCGGCGGCGACGGCGCAAGCGGCAGCGGAGGAGGAGGCGCGGCGGCAGCGCAGGAGGAGGAGGTACCCGCGACCGAGGAGGAGGAGGAGGCCGCCTTCGCCGCGGCGGTCGAGCTTTCGAAGAAGGAAGCAGAGGCCGCGGCGCGGGCGGAAGCGGAGGAGGAGGCGAAGGCCGTCGCCGACGTCGAGCAGTTCAAGGCGATGGAGGCTTCCGGCCCCGTCGTCTTCCTAGACTAGATTAGGTTATTAGGACGAGCTCGAGCTCGATTTCATGTAGCAATGGTGATCATCTGATGAATAAAATCGAGTTCAACTTTTCTCCCGCGAAGTTCAAATTCAAACATACGGGGCGGAGATAGGGGGTCTGCTAGACGAACTTGTAAATTTGAGCAAAGATTTTCCTAGATTTCCTGTACAGGGCCCTCTACACGCGATTTAGGGGGCGAAATTTTAAGGGTCCTGTTAGACATGCTCTTACACCCAGACTCCCCAACAATAAGGATGTCCACAACAAAGAACACTCTAACCACCACCAAAGACAACCCGGATCGCAAAACAAGTTCTCCAAAAAACGACGCCTCCAAGAAGGAAACAGTACAGAAACGTTGTCATCGCCCGATCAATGATCTTGAATTTTCACCTTGGAGAAAGATCGGGATCCCAAAATAATTCCTTCAGCGAGGCAATTGACAGCTACAACCAATGAAGGCCACACCTTGGGTTTCACTCTGAAAATCGCGGCTCGGTACTCGAGATACACCACCAGATTGTGGTCCACCTGTGTTGTTGCCCCCTCCTGCCAAGGCCGCTGCTGCAATTCCTCCACACCCGAAACATAGAAAAATTTGTGTCGCAAGTCTTCTTCGCAACTAAAACTCATATCCACCGATCGCAGCCACCATGACTGCCTTCACCACTGTCAATGTCATGGAAATTTATTTAGACATGTCCCATGACGCTGGCAAGACAGCGAAGCTTAGCGCCTCAACCTCATGAAGCCTCTCTGGCCAAAGATAAGGGCGTGCATGACCGGATCAATTCCAATCTAGATATCCAGGACGTCATGCGCCAATCATCAGCTATCTCCGAGGATAAGACTGGAACTCGTCAGGAGCCAGATCGTGGAGGTTGGCATGAAGCATATCGATGATTTGGCACTCGAAAAACGGCAGGGCCAGCCACCTTTATTCAATCCGAGCCAGTAGCCCCCACGCAACCAACCGGTTGCGGAGGAGAAGGCGAACCAGACCACTGTCATCCCTACTAGATCTAGCGGGATCAGGCTTGTGTCGCTGCCACCCGGGGATAGCAACCGGCTCGTGTCGCCGCCACCCGGCCATCTGGGCTTATGTCGAATAGAACTACTTGGATAAATATGTAACGGGTGGGGCGCCCTTGATTCTGCATATCTATGGAGCTGGAACGTCCCTTTCAAAGATTTGGAATGATGGAAAATTTCTCAATTCTTCGACCTGATGATCACAAGACTCGAAGCTCCCCCGATGCTGGAGGTGGGCTGATTTGCAGCAACTTCATGTTGATCTCTTCATGGGCAGTAGTAGCTGAAGAATCTCACGGAGACGGAGGCGGAGCAACTGTGTCGACTAGGGTTGCAATGCGGCGTCTCACATAGGCCCGCAAAATGATATGGCAACACAAATTGAACTAACACACAAGGTTTCAATTAGAATTGAACTCTCCGTGTTTAATTACAAGGGGGGGGGGGGATCGGGCACCCCATCGCAACCCTAGTTACGACATGTTGTGGCCATATCAATGACAACTTACTTGGTGAGCATCTATGACGCTGATTTTTCATCTCCCGTTGCAACGCATGGGTATTTTAGTAGTATAACTTAATGGAAAAAAAATATTGCATTTACCAAACGAAAGCCACAATATTGCATATATAAAAGCTCAAACGCATTACAAATACAATCCTAGGCTAGAGATGTAAGATCGTATTGTTCTAAGGAAACCACACAACAAAACCTAGAAAAGTCGGGCTGGTCAAATTAATCAGTTCTGCTATCTAGATTAGCCATATGAATGTATTAATTTTAGAGGTCAATTTTGTCTGAAAAACTCAGGATCTCCTCTTGTGCTTCCGCTGCTGCTCCGTGGAGATGAAGCTCTGCCCCTCTGGAGCAGCAGAGGTTGCTGGCGCCGGCACCATCGCCGGTAGCGCCGCCGACGCTGCTGCAGGCATCATCGCCGTGTGGTAGTGCACGTACGGAACCATGGCTCCGTATGGTGCGACGGGGTACGCTGCCGTGCTCATTGACTGGACTTGATTCTGTAGCGACTTCATGTATTGGATCGTCTGCTCCAGCGTCGATGCTTGGTTAGACTGCAGAGATTAGTGTCCACCCATTTGTTGTCAGAAAAAAAAATTGTATGGGCCATCGGCGACGGATGGGTTACTATTTCACTGAGCTGACCTTGTGGCATCCTGGGACGAGCTGCTGCAGTGTCCTGAGCCTGTCACAGAACTTGCACCGTCGCCTCTGCACAGACGTTTCAGCATGCTTTCAAATTGTCATTTTTTTTTCCCCAGTCGGGCTCTTTCTCCCCTTGCAAATTGCCATGGCATGCACGGTATGCCGGATGGGAATGAAAATGTGATATTAAGATCAAGTGAGCAAGCAGTACCTTCTCTGTAATGTTGTGTATTCTTGAGTTGTGAGTCGACCTTGTTGCCCTGCTTGAACCTTGTGATGCCGCCTTCCTCCTCTCGCTGGACTCGGTCCTCGTGTTTGTGTTCTGACAGAGTAAAATGAGACATGACAATACGAATTGATGCAATAACAGTCTCTTCATCTTCTAAGAATCACAGAATTGATACAAGGGAAAAGTGTAATGCGAAAATGATAGGGAAAAGTGTAATGCGAAAACGAGTCTTTGAGAGGAAATATGAAAAAAAAAATGCATGACTTGCGTACTGTCGCTGGCCAGGTCCCATTTCAAAACAAAACAAAAAAATGTGAAGAAACCTTACAATCTAAGCTGCATGTGTGGTTTCTTACCTTGGTACCGGACAAGTCCTCCGTTGCTGTAAGCTTGCTCTTGCTCCCGGTGATCATCGTCCCCAAACTCGTCGTCGCGCTCGTTGACAGCTCGGGTTCTCCCTTCATCTTGGTCGGCACTTCCGTACTGTCGCGGCTGGCTTGGTCGGTCCCGCCACTTACAATTGGATAGAGCCATGCCGCCATCACGTCATCGGAAGGTGGCGGCTCAACGGACGCACGTGGCAGCTCTGGTGGGGGTGGCGGTGACGAGGGAGCACTAGCAACAGCCGGCTGCCCGTGGCCGACGGTACTGCCTCCTTCCCACACTAACGTGAAGAGATCTTCACTGCAAGAGAGAAGAGTACATATATAAGCGTATTGATGGAGAATTGCTGAACCGATCGAATCTAGCTCTAGGCTCTAGCTACAATTTGATCATATATACGATATGAACACCCTACCCTGGTCCCAACAATAAAACAGGAGATGACGAAATATATCTGCCCTCACGAACGTACGTGGAGGTAGCGAACATGTCGAGGAAGCTGTCGTGGGCATCTGCGGCAGCGACGGCGGCGGCCTCGCCGGCGGGGTACCACCACAACTGGTCTTCATCAGCTGGATCATGGCCGTCCATTGTTCAAGGAAAGAAGAGGGGTAGGGGAGTGGGATTGTTTGTACGATCGATCAGATGTGTGTGTTTCATCACCGGGCACAGTGCAAGCCCAGCTATATAGCAACAGTACAAACCCAGCAGTAGACGACAAGCCCGATGGAGGCCACGCCTGGGTCCTGCCATCGCCTGCATGCGAGTTCGAGAGAGATGTGTAGTAGCAGGCGCCAGGTGGTACGTATAGTTTAGCAGCGCCGGCGTTGAAATGTCTACGCGCACGTATACGTTCAGAGTAAGGCTGACGGCGGGGCTAGAACTAGAAGATGACCCGTCCATGCATCATGCATGCAATGTACCGCTAGCTAGCTAGTTACAGTACAAGACAGACCGTGGAATGGTACTAGCAATAATTATATTCTAGATACGTCTAGCTAACTTGATCCGTACGTACGTCTACGCACACTCTGCCGAAACCGACGGTGGAACCATGCATGGATGCACAATCCGTCCATGCATGCGTCTCCCCCTGACCTTCTACGATAGGCAATACAACAAGTTATCGGCGCTCCTTCCAATCCGTAAGAGCAAATTTAATTTGGTGTACGTATACGGTGTACTGCGCATTCGTTACTCCATGGTAGACTCGATCATAGGTACTCCAATCCAGCCGTGCACTAGTAGAAAAAGGGTCCTTCGTCCAAACCCGGGGCGCGTTTGGTAGTCTGCATGCTTTCAGACCAAGCCCCAGAGAAGTGAGATGGGTTGTTTGGCTGGTTCAATGCAGGTGAATTGGGGCTCGCACGCTGCTCAAAGAAGGCAGCCCCGCTGGAATCGGCAGTTTCCGTGGGGGCAAGCCTAACAGCTGCAAAATTGGCATGGCGGGTTAGCGCGGGAGCCGCGTGGGGATGGTGGGAGATTTCGCCCCAATTTCGCGTCCGACATAGGTCACCTCCTTCCCCATTCGGTCATCTTCCTAATTTTCCAATCCCCACCGGCGGCTCCTCCTCCTTTCACCGGATCTGCGGTGGCGTACTCACCGGTGGCGGATCTACGCTGTCGAGACATCATAGTAAGGATCATACATGGGGGTGCCATGAGCCTACGGATAGAGACGTGGGGGACGTGATAGTATGACTATCGAGAACACCAGGTTTACCCAGGTTCGGTACGGCGCAACTAGGCGACGTTGCTACTCCTACAATCTCACTAAATCAGGGTTGAAGCCTGAAGTATACAAAGTACAATGTGAGTAGGGTTTCGCTAACTCGGCGAGTATCAACTTCTCGGAGAGTGGGCTTCTAGCTAGTTGTCTTTTATCTTTCGTCTCTCCCGTCCAGCTTTATGGAAAGTATGTAACTTGGAAAGTAAGGAATCTGTATTCTCCTCCAAACTGCACCACTTTGGGTCGTGGTCCGGGTTCTTCTAGAATCCGGCTTCCTGCGCATCAGCTCACTGGGCCGCCCATATGAACTGTGATCTATTACCAACAGGCTACCATGTTAATCCGGCTCTTCAGACCAATGCCGGATATACCCCTCTTCGGTACATATCCGACAATAGCCCCCAAGAAGGATTGAGACTTCATCCTGCCACCTTTCGTCATTCCGTTCCGAGAACTGTTGGCGCTTAGTCTTGATTCTTCTTTTTCCCAGAATTTGTTAACTCAAAACTCGGATTTTCTCAAAGTCCTGCTTTTCTTCCACGAGCCTTCGCGGAGAAGGAACTTTGTGATGTCAGCGATGAAATCGTGCTGACATCACAGACATTTGGGTTCAGTCAAAACCCTGCAACATATCTCCTGACAGATTCTCGTGGGAAATGAGGAGATAATAGTTATCACTCCGTCCCTTTATTTCCCGGAAATCTCGGGCGTGACACGTGTCGATGATCCAACGGCTAAAATAGCCGTTGCAACAAATCTCAGCGCACCTCCGGCTATAAATAGCCGCCTTGGGGCCTCCGGATGTCCTTCCGCTTCATCTCCTTCCTCAAGCCCCCAGCGCCATAGCCAGCACCAGAGCTCGAGCTAGCGAGAGCAGAGAGTAAGCTTTCCAGCCTTCCCCGGAGAAAATCATCGGAGGATCCGGCTCACAGCCGCGCCGCCCGAAAGTGGTCGATGGAGACTCTCCCCGCGCCACGGACACAACCAACGCCGCCATGGACATCGAGTCTATCATCAACGACCTAGACCCACAAATGGACTACCCCGTCCGTGCCACCGTAAGCACGCCGGAGGGAAACGCCGGCGAATCGGCCCGCGGGGATCTACCTCCCACGGACGAGAACGTGCTGGCGTCGTTAGCTGCTCCTCCTTAGCCTCTCGTCACTGAACCCGCGGAGGGTAACACCATTCTTGGCGGCGAGGAGGTTGCTGCATCCAGCGCCGCCGAAGACGAAGAGGAAATGGAGGAGAACTCCGGAAACTGGAGCCACTGCTACGTGGTTCCCTCCCTCCTTCGGGCAATGGAAAAGGAGGGGTTCATCCTAAAGGGAAAGTGGTGGTACGACGTGGACGAGACCGAGCCGTCGCCAAAAGCCGGTGAACGAGTCCTCCTCGCGGCACACATTAACAGAAGTATCGGACTTCCGCCATCTTCCTTCTTCCTTCAGGTCTTAGACCACTACAAAATCCAGCCACATAACCTCCCTCCAAACTCCATTCTTTACATTGCCGGGTTTCAGGCCCTGTTAGAAGGGTACTTAGGAATAGAGCCTAGGCTAGATTTCTGGCAGTACTGTTTTGGAGTAAAGCGCAACCCGTCTGAGGGCGCCCTCCCCACTTGTGGAACCATCTCCTTTACCTTACGTAGGTTTAGGGAAGACTGGTTCCCGAAAATAAAAACCCCGGAATCCGTCAAATTCTGGACGGGTTCCTTCTTTTATCATGAGGATGTTTCTACCTTTCGTCAATTCCACGGCCACTCCCCAGGACAACTGGGCAGTGGACGCGGCCCAAAATCCGCCGACAGATCTGATGAGGATCAAGCGGCGTATCGCCAAGCTTGTTTCCGCCTCCCCTCCTCTTACCGGCATGGACACTATTCTATGCTGGCTCGAAAGGCGGATTCAGCCCATAGCTCACCGCGGACCCCGGCTCATGTGCGAATACATAGGCCTAGAGGACGCGATGAGGGCGACGAACAAGTCTTTGTCGAAAAAAGATTTGAAGACACACGTCAATCAGCTGGTTTTGACTCGTGACCAATACGAGGAAAGCCGGCCAATGTACACCGCGGAAAACCCAGCTCCAAAGGTATGGTTCTCTCTTTGGGCATTTTTCTGAGTTTTCTTTTCTCGGATGTTTTTCTTACGCGGACTTTGTCTTTTTTGACAGATTCTAACTCTTCCTGAATCTGAGCTCGCCACTGATGCCGAGTTGTACGCGCTGCGTGCCAGCTTTGCAGGCGGACGGAAATGGAAGAAGTCCTCCGCCACTCAGGAGGTGATCGACCTTGACGGCGTCGCTGTCGCAGCATCCAGGTAAGAAATCCCAGGTTCTTTCTTTTTCTATGCTTTTTATTGTGAATTTTGTTTCTCGGAATCTTTCTTCTCGGAATTCCTTGATTCCCCTTTATAGCCTTGCTCCTATCACTCTGAAGCCAAAAAGCCGGAAAAAACATAAGGCTGTTGTTAGGAGAGGAGCGTAACCGTCTCCCGCTGCTGCACCCGATACTCCAACTGCAGCAGGGGAAGAAAACTCGGCTGCAAGGGAGGGAGAATACCCCTTGCAATCCAGCCGGCCCATTATGCCCGAGTCGGACGCGAGGGAAAGGGCGGAGCCAGAAATGGGAGGACCTTCGCACGTTCCAGAGGACGAGATCCTGAATTCAAGGTAAAACAAGAAGATCATTTTGACGAACACAGATACATTCATCCGTGGGCGACAAAATACTTCGCTCCAGCTCCCTTAATTCGTCCATGGCCGCAAGGCGGACTTATAATTAGGAATAATTACGTGTTCTTGCCTCGGCAGGTCATACAAGACGGACTTTGCCATGTCGGAATTCTATTTGCAAACTATGCAAAGGAGTTTTCCGAGAACTTGGCAAATCTTCAAAAAATGAGCTAGGTAATATCTCTAGCCCCAAGCATTTAGTCAATTGTATACTTTTTCACTGATAGCTTTTCTTTTTATCCTTGCTTGTTTTTTGACTTAAGCGATGTTTTTCCATGTTTCAGCATACCGCCGAGAATATTAACATGGAAGTGTTTAGTAAACTTACCATCAAGAATAAGGAGGTCAAAACTCTCCTTAATATTCTTGAAGAGAAAGACTCGGAGTTGGCCTCCGTTCAGCATGAGCTGAAATAATCAGCGGGTAAATTTATTTTTTTGCACCGCTGAACTTATGTGAAATTTTCTAAGTCATTTTCCAAGTTTTAATCTCTTCAATTTACTTGCTTTTCAGTTTCTTTGGCGAAAGCCAAGCAAATAGCTGAAGATGTCGGCAATGCCGAGAACCTCCGAAAGGAGAACATGGAACTTCACAAGATCAACGTGAAGCTCCAAAAAAATCTGGAGGCCAGCCAACTGGTTGTCGGTATTGCCGAGTCCAAGGCTTCTAACCAGGCCGAGAAGGACAAGGCCACCATACTGGACTTACAGAATACTCTAAATCAACGCCTTGAAGAAGGCATTGAAATGGACAGAATTCTCGGTAAGTTTTTAACACTTTTACCGTATTTTTTCCTTATACCTTTTGTCTGTATGTTTTCTTTTTCCTCCTCTATTTTTTCTAACTTTCCTTTGTTGATTTAAACAGAGGGAAACCCCTTGCTTACCCGGATTAACAGAATCCGGGCTTTCGGGAGAGTCTTCACCGCGCTGAAGTCTGCAGGGATGTTACTTGTTAACAAATACATTCCCGACAAAGAAGGAGAACTCTCGGAAGTTAGCAAACTTCCGGAAGCGATCGAGGAGGTGGCGAACCAGAAGGAGTCCTGGTTTCGCTCCACATCTCGTGGTGGTGCGCGCATGGCCCTTGGGTTAATGCGCATGCACTATACCACCGCTAAGTCTTGGCGTGTGGCGACTGGTATCCCCCAAGGATACACGGAAGCGCAGCGAGCCAGCATATTTGGTTCTGTCAAAGGGCACACTACCAAGATAGCGCAGATGGTGTCGATCTCCACCTTCTACCCGGATGAAGAGATTCCGGCAACTCCTGAAAACCCCAGCAGCGAAGGGGAGGACTCGGATTCTGAGGAGGCCGCCTATTTCCTGAGTAGTTTATCAGGAAAAATAGAAACATTACTATTCTCTCAATCTAATATCATTGTAATGCTATCTATCATTTGTATTAACAAGTATCCCTCTTTTGCAGTAAAATTTATGTCTTTGCAAGATTTTCGGGTTTTAATTCCTTTGCCTGCTAAGTTCTCTGTTTTCTATGTTTTGACTGTCCTTAGTGTTGAAATGGCTCAATAGCACTTAATCTTCATGCCGAGTGACTAGGTTTAACCTATCAGTCAAAACTCGGAAACATGGATTGTACTAAGGCATTTTTACTTACTAATTTCAGTGACCCAACACACAAACAACGAGATAATACTTAGGAAAGAGTAATAAATTTTTAAAATGTATGAAAATCAGGCACAATCTGGGTTTCCTTAAGCCTCCTTAGGCTGAAAAGCATTCGGGTTTATAACTCCGAGCACACAGGCACAATTCGGGTTAACATTGAGTATTTTGAAAGATCATTGGGAAATAGATAAAGATGGACTTATGCTTTGCATGAAAATGAATAGATAAAACAGTAATGCATGAATTCCGACAACTTTATTTCATGCTTTCAACGATGTTTACATAGAAATTGAAATAAGTGTAGAAGGGACGTAACTGTTGGATGCTCCAGATTCTCTTTGTCTCCCCTAGTTCGACATCTATCTTTCTCTTTCTTTTGCGGTTCGGTCTTTTAGGATTATCTTCCGTATCCCAAATATCTACAAGATAGTATGACCCGTTTTTCATAGCCTTGCTAATGACGAATAGTCTCTCCAAAACTGGGGCTAACTTGTGCTTCCTTTTCTGCACCAACCTTAGCACTAGGTCCCCTTCTTTGAAAGAACGGTGTTTGATTTTTCGACTATGATATCGTCGCAGACCCTGCTGATAAATGGCGGATCTTTGTAGAACAAGCTCTCGTTCTTATTCTAAGATATCGACAACATCTTGTCGTGCGTTTTCAACATCCAAGTCTTCGTATGCTAGCACTCTTGGGCTATCATGGAGCATGTCCGTAGGAAGCACTGCTTCCGCACCATAAACCAGAAAAAACGGGGTTTGTCCAGTTGATCTATTCGGCGTCGTTTGAATACTCCAAAGCATGGAAGGCAATTTGTCTACCCATGCTCCAGCTTCTCTATGAATAGGAGATTCGAGTCTTGGGCGTATTCCCTGCTGGATATAACTATTCATTCGTTCAACCTGTCCATTGGATTGTGGGTGTGCCACAGATGCTAGATCTAGGCGACTTCCCGTTTGTCGGCATAGAGAAATTTGTCCCGTTGTCAGTGATTATGCTGTGTGGGACGTCGTATCTCATGACTATGGCAATGATAAAATTTCTAGCAGTCACACCGTCAAGTTTTTTGATGGGTTTCGCCTCCACCCACTTGGTATACTTATCTACTGCAACGAGTAGACGTGTAAGTCCGCCTCTTGAAGTTTTGAATGGTCCCGCCATATCTAGCCCCCAGACCGCAAATGGCCATGTTATAGGGATAGTTTTGAGTTCTTGAGCTGGCATATTCGTCTGCTTGGTGTAATACTAGCATCCGGCACATGTGTTCACTATGTGCTCTGCATCTGTCTTGGTTGTGAGCCAGAAAAACAATACGCGGAATGCTTTTTTGACTATGCTTTTTGATTGAGCGTGATGTGCGCAATCTCCTGCATGGATTTCTTGCAATATTTCTAGTCCTTCTTCTGGTGAAATACACCGCTGAAAAATTCCGATAGTACTGCGTTTATACAGGCAACCATTAATTACCGTGTATCCTTTGCATCGACGTTGTATCTGCCTTTGCAAGACTTCGTCTGCTCCATCCGGGAACTTCTGGTCGACTAAGAAGTTTAAATATGGAATTGTCCAATCCGGGTTAACAAGCAGGACTTCAATTGACTCAGAAACGAAAGGATAATCAACATCCCCACCTTTAATTGATGGTTCATGCAAATGTTGGACAAACACACCAGGTGGTAGGGTTTTCACTCTTTCCGATCCCATGCGGGCTAATGCATCCGCGTTCCAATTTTCTTCCCTTTTGATATGAAGTACTTCAACTCCTAGGAAGCAAATGGAAAACTCGTCCACAGTTCTCCGATATTCATCCATAATGGGGCTTTTGGCATCCCATGTTTGGTTTAGCTGATGTTGTACCAAATCCGAGTCACCATAGCAAATTATGCGCTTGACGCCTATTTCCTTTGCAATATGCAAGCCATGAAGCAAAGCTTCATATTCTTGCACATTGTTGGTGGTGTTGAAGTGTATTTGTAGTACATACTCCATAATGTCACCTTTTGGAGATTTAAGCACTATACCAGCTCCGGCGCCTTCCTTCATCTTGGATCCGTCAAAATGGATGATCCAATATTCCGACTCCAGCACTGGTGTGTTTTCTATTGCTTCTGTCCAATCAGCGACAAAATCTACCAACACCTGGGATTTCATTGTCGTCCTGGGTTGGTGCTTAATATCGAACGCAGCGAGCTCAATGCCCTATTTGGCAACTCGGCATGTTGCGTCCGCATTGTTGATAGTATCCTCTAGTGGTGCTTTGCTTACCACTATTATGGAATGTCCTTGGAAATAACGGCGGAGTTTTTGAGATGCGAAAAACACGCCATATGTCAGATTTTGATAATGTGGGTACCTTTGCTTTGACTCGGAGAATACTTCACTAACATAGTACATTGGATGTTGATCTGGTATACTTAGTTCGTCTTTTCGCCTTTCCACAATTATCACTGCGCTGATAACTCTATTTGTTGCTGTAAGATACAGTAACATGGGTTCTTCGTCTTTTGGGGATGCCAAAATCGGAGCTTTCATCAAGGTTTCTTTTAGCTAGGTTAATGCTTTATCCGCCTCTTCTGCCCATTCAAATTTTTCGGATTTCTTCAACAATTTGTATAATGGCAGAGCCTTGCCTCCTAGCCGGTTTATGAACCTGCTGACTGCGGCTGCAGAACCCGTCAATCTTTGGACCTCTTTTAAGCACGTAGGCCTTGTGATATTCAAGATTGCCTTACTCTTTTCCGGGTTTAGTTCTATTCCTCTGTGAGAAACGATAAAACCAAGAAGCTTTCCTGAGGGAACCCCGAATACGCACTTTAATGAATTCAACTTCATTTTATAAGTGCGCAAATTTTCGAAAGTTTCTCGTAGATCTCCAAGGAGTCTATCCTTTTCCTTGGAAACTACGGCAATGTCATCCACGTAAACATGGACGTTTTTGCCGATTTGACTATGCAAGCATCTTTGCATGCAATGCTGGTAAGTTGCACCAGCGTTCTTCAAGCCAAAAGGCATGGTTATGTAATAGTATGTTCTATACAGAGTTATGAAGGAAGTTTTTATTTGATCCCCCTCCTTCATACGTATTTGATGGTACCCGGAATAAGCATCCAAAAAGAATAAAAGCTCAGAGCCAGCAGTGGAATCTATTATTTGATCGATTCACGGTAACGCGAACCTATCTTTTAGACACGATTTGTTCAAGCCGGTGTAATCTATACACATCCTAAGAACAATAATGTCTTTCTTCGAGACTAATACTGGGTTCGTAGACCAATCAGTATGTATGACTTCCCGGATAAAATCAGCTGCTAAAAGCCGGATAATTTCCTTGCCTATAGCCTTCCGTCTTCTTCCATCGAAACGACGGAGACCTTGCTTGACGGGTTTTGATCCTCGAATCACTTTCAGTTGATGCTCGGCAAGTTCCCTGGGTACTCCCGGCATGTCCGCAGAACACCATGCAAAAATATCCCTGTTCACACAGAGGAACTTGATGAGCACGTCTTCCTATTTGTCGGTCATCCCAGTTCCCACTACGACAAATTTTGCCGGATCTTTGGGATCTAGGATAACATGTCTTGTATTTTCCGAGGCCTTGAAGCTATCTACCGGCTTCCGACTTTCTTTTCCTGACGGCATTTCCATCAGCGAAACTTCCTTAGCTAGCTTCTTCAATTCCTCCGTTGCGATCACCTGCTCAACGCAAAGGGCATTTCCTTTCTCCAGCTCGTTCGCCAATTTGTAATCTCCAGTTATGGTATGGTAATTACTCCTCCTTTTGGCCCTAGCATCTTCAGCTTGTTATAAATATAACATGATCTTTCCATGAATTTGGCGAAAGCTGTACGTCCGAGTATTGCATGATATACACTTTCGAACGGCACCACCTCGAATGAGATTTTTTCCTGGCGGAGATGTTCTCTACTTCCAAAGGTTACATCTAGGGAAATTTATCCTAGGGATTGTGCTTTCCTGCCAGGAACAATACCATGAAACCGTATATTGGTGTGCCTGAGCTGAGTCTCGGAAATATGTAGCTGTTTCAATGTACTCAGGTACATGATGTTGATACTAGATCCTCCATCCATCAGCACTCTTTTGAGCCTAGTGTTTTGAACAATAGGACTTACGACCAAAGCATGCGTGCCGGGTTCTGGGATGTTTCTGGGATGATCTGACTGATCCCAGGTAATTGGCGTATTTGAATATTTCAAGTACTTTGGTGTTGGTGGAACAACCGCGTTGATTTCTCGAAGTGTCCTTTTTGCCTGCTTTGATGAGGGAGTTGCATGGAAAGTTAGGTTACATTATCCTTCAACTCTCGGGAATTTTGGCTCACCTTTTCGCTGCTGCTCCTAGATTTTATCGTCAATGTCCGATTCACTTTCTTCTTTCTCAGATTCTGGCTTTTTCTTGTTGAACTTCCTCTTGGAATTCTTTCCTTTGTTCTCGGATCCTGTAGTGACCTTCGTATGCTTGTTGAGATGACACTGTGTGTTTGTATGGGTAGGCTTCCCAAACTGCGAATGGTGGACACAGTTTTCCAACTTTATCTTTTCCCACTCTTCCTTAGAGTAGGAGATTGGTTATGTGCTTCTTCATTTCCATTTGCTGCAATTATCCTTTCCAAAGGTTGCGTTTACTTCTTTGGGTTTTGCCTGTGCCTATGGAGTAGCTTTCTTTTCAGATCGAGGTGTCTTTTTTGGCCTGAACCAAAGCGTCAATATTTCCACCTCTCGCTCTGATATCATCTCCGGCCGCTGCATGCTCATTGGCGGTGGTAATCATAGATCCGAGATATTTGTGCTCCCTTTATCCAACCATGAACATACGAGGCCGGGTTTTAATCCATTGATGAAGGCATGCATTGCTTGTACATCACTTACTCCACAACAGCTGTTCTTCATTGATGTCCATCTTAATATAAAGTCGACATACGACTCGTCTTCAAACTGGACGCGGCGGTTTAGCTGGTTGATACTCTTAGGGAGTTTGTAAATAGCCCGAAAGTGCTAAGCGAATACTCTAGCAATATCATCCCAGCTATCCACGGTTCTTGACGGAAGCCCGTTGATCCAATCTCTGGCTCCATCCAGCAACATTAGGGGGAGAAATTACACCGCTTCCAGGTCTGTCCTTTTGTTGATCTGAACGGCAGTATAGTAATCTAAGATCCATGTATCCGGGTTTGTACTTCCGGTATACTTTTGGTAAGTTGGACCAAATTTGGCAAAGCCACAATGTAGGGTTATTCTTCGGATCCTGTTAGTGAAACACTTAGGTCCAAATTATAGATCATCTCTTTCCGCCTTATCAACGTGTGCGGAATATCTGTCGGCTGAATGGACAGAAAGGGATCTACTCCTTTCTGGCCCATTGTTGCGCGAGTGCGCTCTTCCGGGATTATCCCTATTTTGCCCGTTGTCATGTCCTTTGGAATAAGGTGGACTTCTACTCCTTGGCCTTTCTTTGTTCCTAGGAGGAGTACAGGATCTCTCACGCCTGTGAGGATTTTCATATCTTCCAGCTTTTTCAGCTGGGCGTCTTGGAGGCGGCATTATTTTTCTGTCCTTCCGGGTTTGCTCCTCCTGTTCTTTATGATCACGGGGATTTCCACCTTTCGGTAGATGGGATCCTGTTCTGGACGCTTCATCCCTATTGTCCGGGATTTTCTTGTCCTTCTTAGGATCTCCCTTCTTTTCCTTAGAATCGCCTGAATCTCCAGGTTCGCCAGGTCCAGGTGCTCTAGCGGCGCAGGTGGCAGTTTTACATAGGGCCGAGTCGTCGTGCAACTTCCCTGATCTTGCATGTCCTTGCTGTTGCTGTTCTAATGCTTTTCCAAGGAAAACATACACTCCCTGAAGCTTTTCTTCTTTGGAGTACAGATCATCGTTAAGGATGGCGAACGCGGCTTCCGCGTTTTCTGCTGTGGTTTTGTAGATGCGTTCGCCCTTAGCGTTTACCACGTTAACATGTCTTTTCCAAGAGGGGTTTTGCAACCGTTCTTTTACTGGCAGCACATCCGGCCTTGCAATTCCGGGTAATCTTGTGGGTTTTATCCCGGACATATTCCGTATTTCGAATTCTTCAATTTCCTCCATTTTACAGTAGCTTGTTCTTTGAGGAGATTTTCTTGAGATCGTAATAGTTGTTGCTGCTGACGCATAATGGATTGCCTTCTAGCTTCCAGCACTTCTGGTGGTTCGTACGGTCCAACCGGGGTTTTGATCAGATCGATCTCGTCATGTTCCGACATTTGGGGAACAGGAATTTCTTTCTTTTTCTTCTCCACAGGTGTGACTCCGTTTCCTCCTTCTGCTTCCAGGTTTTGGTTAGCAGTATGTGCCAATTTTTTCTTCTGGAGTTTGTACTGGAGTTTCTTAGAAGTCTTCTTTTTTCATCTTGGAAGAGGGAGACTTTTTCCAGGTTCTTCTTCTGTCAACTCCTTGACATTAGGATAGATGGGACTGGTTTCGCCATCCTCTTTTTCCTCATCTGGTGGAGGTGTTTTGGGGTCTGCATCTTCTTTGACATTCGAGTTTTCGGTCGGTTTTGCCATAAGTACTTCATCGAAGCTCCCGTGCATATATTTGACCTTTCTTTCGAAAGCGTCTTCATCTTCGTTTTCTGAATCTACGTCCTCAGATCCAGGTTTCGACTCCAATCTTGCTTCTATAGCAGCTAATACGGAGTCGGCTTCCAAGTTCGTCGCTTCGCTGACGGGTATCGGGTATTCCACTTGTTCTGTGGGATTGTTGTTTTCTGTTTCTTCCACGGGATTTCTTACTTCCGTGTTTTTAGCGACCTCGGACTGCACCATGGCAATGAAGTGAGATCTAATTGCAGACATCTCCGAAGAGGCAGCAAATTCAGGGTTTTGGCGATCTGAGCAAAACCCGGTATCATAGCTTTCTTCAACTGGGAATAGGGCGGGTGGGATAAATTTGCTTCCACCACAGAATCCTATTGCTTCTGCAGTTAATCCAATAAAGATGTTTGGAGATCCAATCGGTAAAACACACGCACTTACCAGGTGATTTCGTGTTGGCATATACGATCCATTATCGAGGAAGCACCCGACGTCATTGTCGAATTCCAGGCTTCTGACGGTAATGGTACTGTCGATTCCGCCGAGTATCCCCGATGGAAACATAACGCTTAACGCCGCTGGCCCCACGGTGGGCGCCAACTGTCGATACATCGTAGTAAGGATCATAGACGGGGGTGCCATGAGCCTACGGATAGAGACGTGGGGGGACATGATAGTACGACTATCAAGAACACCAGGTTTACCCAGGTTCGGTACGGTGCAACTAGGCGACGTTCCTACTCCTGCAATCTCACTAAATCAGGGCTGAAGCCTGAAGTATACAAAGTACATTGTGAGTAGGGTTTAGCTAACTCGGCGAGGATCAACTTCTCGATGAGTTGGCTTCTAGCTAGTTGTCTCTTATATTTCGTCTCTCCCGTCCGGCTTTATATAGATAGCCGGTTTAGGGCTTACATAAAGGAAACCTAGAAGACTACGGAAAGTATCTAACTTGGAAAGTAAGGAATCCGTCTTCTCCTCCAAGCCGCACCACTTTGGGATGTGGTCCGGGTTCTTCTAGAATCTGGCTTCCTGCGCATCAGCTCACTGGGCCGCCCAATGGACTGTGATCCATTACAAACAGGCCACCCTGGTATTCCGGCTCTTCAAATCAATGCCGGATATACCCCTAATCGGTATATATCCGACATATGCGGTCCAACTCCTCGGCGAGAGCTCCTCTTCTTCCTCTCCTACAGCGTCCGAGAGGAGGTCGTATTCTTCGTCGGAGACTCCGGCTCGGGTTCTTCCTCCGCAATGACAGGACTTGAGTTCTGAACTACACGCAACGATATTGTCGATTTATGAAGTACTCATGTAAAATCGATGTTATTAGGAGAACACACTCGCTTTGGGTACGCAAACAGCAACACTCATTGCCATGATTCAAGCATGGATCCTTCTGATCCACAAGATCGTAGTTAGGCGCACTGCAGAACCTTTGGTCACATGGGGACCGATGTTCGTCAGAGCTCAGGAGAGGATGGCTAATCTGAACTAAATCTACAATAACAATGAAGTAGAGGCCATCCAAATGCTTCGGATGGGTAGAGCACCTTTTTATGAACTTGTGAAAAGGTTTAGAGAGTCGGGGATGTTGAGGGATAACATCCACGTCTCTATTGAAGAACAAGTTGCCATGTTTCTCCATACTCTTGGTCATAACCAGAGGTTCAGAGTGATGCATAGCACGTTTAAGAGATCCTGTGAGACATCTCTCGGTATTTCCATCAAGTCCTGTATGCAATTGGCGAGCTGAGCCCTGAGATGATCAAGGCACCAACAGGCCAAACGCATACCAAGATTAGAGAGAGCTTCAGATGATATCCATACTTCAAGGTAGGCATCACTCTGTCTTCTTATCAGATGTCCTCAATGTGTTGGCCTAAATCATGACTAGCTGTTCATCTTATGGCAGTATTCCATCGACGCTGTCGATGGTACTCATGTCACTACTAGAGTGCCTAAATCACAAAACAAGGCATATAGAGGGAGGAAGCACTACACCAGGCAGAATGTTCTAGCTGCTGTGGATTTTGATTTCAAGTTCACCTACGTGCTAGCTGATTGGGAGGGATCAACGCATGATGCAATCATCCTTGCTGACAACATGTCCAGACCTGATGGGATCAATATCCATGATGGTAAGTGCTACCTTGGAGATGCTGGTTATGCATGTCGTCCTGGAGTTCTTCCACCCTTCCAAAAGACAAGGTACCATCTCAACAAGTTCAGTTCAAGGTGTGGCCCAGCTAATGCCAAGGAATTGTTGAATCTCCAACACTCTAGCATTAGAGTTACGGTAGAGAGGGCATTTGCTGCATTGAAAAATAGGTTCAAAATCCTTGACGAGAAGCCATTTCACACTTCCCCACCCAAGTGAAGCTTGTTCTTGCATGTTGCATTCTTCATAACTGGATCCTTGGATTGGGATTAGATGAACATGTCCCTGATGAGGTAGAGATCGCTCCGGACAATGTCGATGAGCATGGTGTGAGCGCTGATGACAATGAAGCATGGAAGACCAAGAGGATGGACTGGGCCGAGGCAATGTGGGCGGACAGAGGTAACACAAGGCACTGAAGAAGAAGAAGACGAAGACGAAGAAGAAGAAGAAGAAGAACCAACAGACCGTTATGCTATGAACTTCAATTCGATTAATACTAGTTAGGGATGCACTGCTGAACTGTCATTCGTATTAGCTAGGGCATATTTAACCCTGTACTGGTTATGCATGAACTGCTATTCCATATTAGCTATGACATATTGATGGTGTGTGTTGTGGTGACGTGACCTCTTGGGAGAAGAGGTGATCACAAACAAAGCCGGATGCAACCAAAACCAAGGCAAGGCATCGGCGAAGCCTTTTCTGTTTGGCTGCAGTCTACCAAACGCAGTGCATGTTGTGTGCCTGCACTGCGATGCGGGCTACCTAACAAAGTGCACAATACGTATTAGGGGGTGACTCACTTTGGCTAGACCCTAGAGTGAAAGCCCCAGCGAGTCCCAAAAGGGCTACATGCTACCAAACGCGCCCCTTTAGTCTCGATCGTGTTTTGGGTCCAGACTAATTAGTCCTAGTTCCAATTGGGAGGGGCACGGACGGGTCTAATCGAGCTCTTGTCCTGATTCATACAGGACCTTAGTAGCAGTTGGTATCACCGGTCGGGATTAAAGGGTTTTTGGCAACCGTTCACCTGGTGTGAGCCCTTTTTTTACCGATCGTATCACCAACCGGGACTAAAAGGCTAAACCGTTCAGCTCCCGCGCCCTTTGGAGTTGTTCCGCACAATAAAATAAGAGGCGTTACAGTAAACACATATCAAAGCAACTGCTAATCCTGCACGCGGCCTTCTCCGTTCGTCTCCCTCTCCTTTCTTCTTCCCCATCACCATTATAACCATGAATCTAATAACTCGATAAGGTCCCGTGCTCGCACATGGGAATCTAAAAGTCGTCTACACGAACGACACGACCAAAGTGGCGGAAAAACTGCGCTTGCTCGAGGAATGGTTTCGTGACGAGGAACACAAGTTCATGGGCCTCGATTTGGAGTACACGGCCGATGGTCGCAATATCTTGCCGTCGTGCAACTTTGTTTCAAGAAACATGTCATGGTCTTCCTACACGAATACACACATTTGTAGTTGCATATTATAGTGTTGCCCATGGTGTATAGTAGTGTTCATATGCTCCTTACAATATAATATTAGATCTTATGTTAAATATATGGTGGTGTTATAGTGTTCTAAATTATATATCCATGAATTTAATTGTTGTTAATTTATCCCAATAGTTAGAGTTTTTCTCTTGTAGCTACATATTGCCCGTGATAGTGTGTTCAAAATTATAGTGTTCTAGCTAGCTATATTTCCCATGGTATATAGTGTTCATAACTATGCGACTTATAATTTAAGATTAGATATTATGTTAAGTGTTCAAGATTATTATATACAGTGTTCTAGAATATTGTCCATGGAATAGATGTATGTACTACTCCCTTTCTTATTTTTTTCGGCAGTGCACTGTTTTGAATTGTCTTATATAATTCTAGTCGTAATTTATAATTAAACAACAAACATGGAAATTTGTTATTGCAACACTATTTAACATTTCTTCCATTTTGTTGTTGCAGTAGTGACAAGCACTATCCAGAACTCATGGATTTTCTTCGCGGTAGCATATATTTTTCTAGAGTTCATATAACTAATGAGAAGGCCGTGATGAAGCGCACCTCGAGTATTGAGATACCAGCAGAATGCCACATTGATCTTCAGGACATGTTCAAGATTGACCGTGAAAAGACTGGAATGGCTGATATGGCAGCGCCCTGATCGACGAGGAGTACAAGATAATGAAGGTAAACTTCCCCAAGATACAGCCCAAATTCTGAGAGAAGGATCCACTTGACCATATCAACATTGAGTATGCGGCAAGAGATAGGTACGTTGCATACGAGTTGTACCACAAGATTGGTGTCTTCAATCATGAGCGAGGTCACATCGTACCGCTAGTACCACCACCAGTGCCCCGTGTGTCTCCAAAACGCAAGGTAGATGTCGTTTAGTGGTCTCCTGCTAAACCATGCGACAATGCCGAGTAGTGTTAGCAATGAAGAACATAACTTTTATTTCTGTTATTTCTGTAATGGACGATTCGAGTACTTTCTGTAATGAATATCTGAACTTTATTTCTATTATGTCCATGTTTAAGTACGGTTTGTGTGTAAGAATTTTTAGTATTATCTGAGCAAGCTTTTTGAAGCATTGTGATGTATGTGCGGAATTTCTTTCAAAACGTTTTCATGTCATTCTTTTATGGTTTTTCTCGCTTCTATTATAGTTTCATCCATACGGATGACTTTAAGCCAATTATTCGAAAGTAAATCAAAATATGTGTTGTTTTGAGTGGTCCAGCAAACTTGTGTTATTTTAGGTGTAAGCTCACTGGTATACTTATCATGTTTTCACTTGTTTCCCTTATATAAAAACATGTGAAAACATTTGAAAGAATGAAAACATTGTCGTTGTGGAGTCACGACAGATGCCATTTGATGGCTTAAGGTTAGGGCCGATGGACGCTGTAGGTATCCGGGGAGGGATTATGCGCTAAGAAGCTGTAACATCCCACTTTTGCTAAAGTAGGGTTTGTGGTCACCCAAAATTTGTTTTCAAACCAATTTCAATATTGGAAAGCTAAGACATGGTGAGCTTGGAAATTGTATAAGGTTTCCAAAAAGTATTTTTTTTGCCAAATTTAATGTTTGCAAAAAGTCCCTTGAAAACCTTGTTTCAGTTCTGTTTTTAAACAGAAAATGACCTCTTTGTAATTTATCAAACTTTGCGGGGGGGGGGGTCTTGGAGGTTTTGTTTTGTCTTCTTCCTTCCGCAGAGAAGCAGCTCGCTGCCGAGCTCTGGTTGTTCGCCGTTGACACATGCGGATGAGACCCCCACGAGGGTGTCTGTGTCCTCTTCTCTCTTCCTATCCTCCTCGTTCACCGCCCCTGCTCTCTGTACCTGAGGAAAACGAACCCTAAACCGAAACCCTAGCTTTTGCCGGCGAGCTCACCGCGCCCCGTTGAGCTTTGATACGTCTCCAACGTATCTATAATTTCTGATGCTCCATGATAATATTATGCCAATTGCTACATGTTTTCTCCCTTCTTTATGTCATTTTTACACGTTTTCCGGGACTAACCTATTAACAAGATGCCAAGTGCCTGTTCCTAGTTTTCTGCAGTTTTTTATTTCAGAAAATTTGTTGTGGAATATTCTTGGAATTGGACCCCACAAAGTCCGAAGTGCCTATTTTCCCCGGAAGCATCTAGAAGACCGAAGAGGATACAAACAGGGGCATCAGGGGGCCCACACCATGGGGTGGCGCCCCCCCTTGGCCGCGCCAGGGGGTGGTGTGGGGCCTCCAGGGCTCCACCGCCTCTGCCCTTTCGCCTATTTATTCCCCCCCCCCCCCGATGGAAAACCCTAGAGACCGGATAAAAAATCCCCGAAATGTTCAGCAGCCGCCATCACCGTCAACCTAGACCAGGGAGGTTCTGAAGCTGTCTTCGGCACCCTGCCGGAGAGGAAATCATCACCGAAGGCCTCTTCATCACCATACATGCCTCCAGAGTGATGCGTGAGTAGTTCATCCTTGGACTACGGGTCCATATCAGTAGCTAGATGGTTGTCTCCTCCTCATATGCCTCCATGTTTAGATCTCGTGAGCTGCCTAACATGATCGAGATTGATCTTATGTAATTCTCTGTGCTGTGTTTGCTGGGATCCGATGAATATTGAACTTATGCCAAGCTGATTATAGTCTTTATTTGCATATGTTACTTGCGATCTTGCATGCTTTCTGTTGCTAGTGGTTGCTCTGGCCAAGTAGTTGCTAGTGACTCCAAGAGGGAGTATTGAAGCTCTATAGTGGGTTCATGCCTCTTTTTTGCCTTGCTCGAGTGACAGAAACGTGAATGGGGAGGATGTGTTGTTGCCACTAGGGAGAAAACAGCGGTGAGAGTGCCGCGTGTACAATCATTACATTACACACATTGTTTAATGCAGTTATTTGTTGCTTGCAACTTAATACCCAAGGTGGTTCGGATGATAACCTGAGGGTGGATTATTAGTCATAGATGCAGTTGGATTACGGTATGTGTATATTGTTGTAATGCCTGCACTAAATACCATAGTAGTCATCATGTCATGAATGTGCACTACGGTGCAACCTTTATTTGTCAATTGCCCAGCTGTAATTTGTTCATCCAGCATGCTATCTTTTATGGAGAGACATCACTAGTGAACCTATGAACCCCGATCCATTTTCCTACACTGTTAAAACAAACCACCACAATTTCCTGCTTTCTTTACTTACTGCAAGCATACATTATTTTCCACACTATACGTCTAATCTTTGTTTTCAGCAAGGCCGGTGAGATTGAAAACCTCACTGTACCATTGGGACAAAGTATTTTGGTTGTGTTGTGTGCAGGTTCCACGTTGTTTTTTTGAAACATAGGTTCCACGTTGTTGCTGACACCGGTGAGCCATCACCACCGTCAGTGGCATCAACCTTCTGAAGGTCCTCTTTCTCCTACTGGATTGATAACCTTGGTTCTTAACTAAGGGGAAAACTCCTACCGCTGTTCTCATCACACCCTCCTCTTGGGGTATCCCAACGAGTGCAAGATCTGCACCATCAAGGACTTTTTCTGGCGCCGTTGCCGGGGAGAAGGAAGTCTTATGGCAAGGGGAGTCTCTCACTCTCAACCTCTTTATTTTTCTTATTGTCTTGTTTTTATTTTTTTGTCTTGTTTTGTTTCTCTATATCAAAAACACAAAAAAATTAGTTTACTTTATAGCATACAAAGAAACTCAAGTATTTTCAAGTGTTGTTATTTTTTATTTATCATGCTTGCTATCAATGTTTGATGTCTTTGAAACTAGATCTTTTAGGCAAGGTGGGTTCACGGATGAACAACAAAAACATTATAAGGAACACCGCTTGTCACAAAAGGGGGTACACTTATGGGAGAAAATTAATAAATTGCATGACTATGCTAAAAACTTGTGCTCTAATTATAATGTTACTTATTGCTCTGATAAATCTTGTTGCTGTAGGAGGTATAAACACCTCCCTTTTCAATGTGATTATAATAATGATGTTACCATATCTTCTTATGTTAAGGGAAATTATGAATTATATGATGTGGAACAAACTGAAGAATTTATTGCTTGGAAGGGTGCATTCGAAATTGCCTATTTGCTTGAAAGTATTGATGATGCACCTTACAAATATGAGATTTATGATATACTTGAATATTGCTTTGATAATTACAAGGATGGTAATTACTACATAATGGAATATCTTAATAAATTCTCTCAACCTAAGGAAGTAACTGATGCCTTGCAGGAGCCTATGGAAGAAGAAATTGCTGAATCTGGAAGCTCATTGGATGAAAAAGAGGAGGAGAGTGATGATCAAGTGGAGGAAGAATGGAGCTACCCATGTCAACCTTCCAATGATAGTAACTCTTTAACTCATACATTATTTGATGAAATTGATACTTGCTATACTTGTGATCTTGATACTACTATGAAAGAAACTTGTGAGAATGATATTGCTACTGTTATTTATGATAATCCATGCTACTTGGATAAATACTATGATAATCCTCTATTTATTCCAACTATTGATATGCATGATAATGAGTAATTTTGTTTAGAAAATTTATATGATAATGATCTAGATGATGGTCCTATGTTACTTGATGTTACAAATTATAATGCTACTGAAAATAGGATTGCTATAATGTGTCCTATACCTTTTAAGAGTGACCAATTATCTTGTTTTGATATTGCTAAAAGTGAAAAAGAAGAGGAGATGATTTTTAATTATGATCCCACTGTTTTGGAGCATGATATGAAATGTGTGCTTTTAGACCATGACAAACATGCTTTATGTGATAATTATGTTGTTGAGTTTGTTCATGATGCTACTGAAAACTATTATGAGAGAGGAAAATATGGTTGTGGTAATTTTCATGTTACTAAAACACCTCTTTTTTTGTTGAAAGTTTTGAAGTTTCTCTTGTTCTACCTTCCCATGATTTCTAGTTTAAGCTTCTTTAATTTATTTGTTTACAAGATTCATATGCATAGGAAGTGGGTTAGACTCAAATTTGTTTTATTATTGCTTTTTGATGCTTCAATTCATACTTTTTATGTGAGCATCTACTGACTCCCTTTTTCTATGCCTAGGTGAAAGGCGTTAAAGAAAAGCGGGGAGACAACCCGTTTTATTTCGCTGTTTTCAACCCGTTTTCCTTTGTTTTCTTTTGTGTGCTTTGCACCTGGGTGTTGTCTATTTTCTTAGCAACCCCGATGTATCTTTTCTGTAGTATCCCAGATTTTTGAAAAGTTCAAAAATCACTAAAAATTTAAATTTTTTGTTTTCATGTTATGCAAGTCACAAAAAAACCAAATTGGATGCAAGAAATAAAAGAAAACAAGTTAAATACTTTTACAAAACAATGTTTTCATTTGATAAAATCTCTCTGTTCCTACTCACCCCAATTCAAAATTTATTAATTAATTCTCTATTTTGATTATGTTAATAAGTTTCTATTACTGATTTGCTCACATGTTGAAATTATAAAATGTTTTAGAAGGTCCTAGAAAACAATACTTGAACCATGGAAATATTTATAAAATTATTCAAATCATCTATCTACTTTAAAATCTCGGTTTCCTATTAAGTTGCTATTAATGTTTTCTCATATTCTAAAACTATAAAAATATGAAAACAAGTTCAAATGTTTTTGAAAAACAATATTTGACAATAATAAGGTCTTTGTAAATTTTATAAAACCACATTTTCTTTTATTTACTAGTTTCTATTTAAAAATGTTTCTTTTTTTATATATACTATTAAGGCATTATTCATATTTCAAAACTCAAAATTTGAAATATGTTGAAAACAACAAAATTATGTTACGGTATGAAAGAGAATGTTTTTACAAAACCACTTGTTTTTGTTTGAGGTGATTTGGAGTTTTTATTCAAAAGTTATAAAAGGTTTATCAAAACAGAAATAGAAAAAAGAGAGAGAGAGAGAGAGAGAGAGAGAGAAAGCAGCCCGCAGCAGGCCCAACCCACTAAGCTCACTCTCCCTCTCCCCCTCGCACGTGAGCGGCCGCCAGCGGCCCAGGAAACGAGCCCAAGAGCAGCCCGCGGTCTCCCTCTCCCTCTGTCACTAACAGGCGTCGTCATCTTCCTCCTGCAGAAACGGAAGAAATCCGCGGGTTTCGGCCCATGAATTCGCGCTTGATTGTGGGCGATTAAGGCTATTAATCCCCAACCCGTGACCCGCTATTTGAAGCCCCTGAGTCCCTGCTCGTTTCCCCTCTCCTCCCCTCTCCATTCATGCCCCGATGCTGTCGTGATTGCTCGCTGGAGCCATAGCATTCCGCCGCCATAGATCCTCATATCCTGCTAGCCCAGTGAGTCCCCGAGTGCAAGACCGCTCCCTTTCCTTTGCCCTTGCCTTTGCGCATCGATTGACACCGGTGCTCGATATTTTTCTGCAGCGAAGCCACCGAAGCAACGACGACCGAAGCCACCGAAGCAACGGCTAGCACCAGTCGCGCGTCTTCGTCAACACGGGCATCTCCAAGGATCCTCGAGGTCTCCATCGTGCTCTCCATGTTGCGCTGAGCGACATCATGCCCTCTCCTTTCCCAGAGGACCATGGCAGCGTCGCCGCCGTCCGATTTCGAGCCACGGACCGCCGGGGCACCGCCATCCCTGCCATTTTTGGCCACCCTTCTGCCCGGTGAGCTCCTCTTTGATCCCTCGCCGTTAGATCTGATAGGTAGGGCCGTGATTAAATCAGTTAATCGAAGGGGTATCCGCCAATAGCAGAGCGCCGCGTGGCACCTAGTCAGCACAGCCCAGTCAGCGCTGCGTCAGCATGCCCATCCAATCACAGAGCCCCACGTGGCCATCCCCTTTCTGTTATTTTCTCCCGAATAGATTTAAAATGCCAGTTTTGCAGTAAACACCATGCATATTAGAATCATCATATATTTTCAACCACTTAGCCAAATTTAGCAAACTTGGAATTTTTGAAATCCCCTAGATCTGTAGAATCTTTTAGCACTATCCAAATTCAAATTTGACAAAATTAATTTGGTTCAAATTTAAATATGCTTGTTTGATGAATTTTGGAATAATTCAAATTCTAAAAATCCAAAAATTGCAAATAAAATATATTTCGAAACCTTAGGATGTGTAATTTCATATCATCTGTTCCAAAACAATTTTTGAACAAGATAAATTGGAATTTAGAATTAAGTTGTCTATTTGAGTATTTTTGACATAGTTCTAATTATATAAATAATTAGAATATGTTCTCATAAGAAAAATTGTTCCAATTGGTAACCTTGAACCAGAAACAACCTTTCCCAACCATTTTGGACACCCTTGGACCATGACGATGTGTTCTTGACCAAAAACCCAACATTGTGATTCATCCATCTTTACCATGTCTTAGAATTTGTTTTCAACTTTTTTTTTGAAAGAAGGCAAAAGCTTTGCCTTATTCATTAATTAAGAAGAAGGTGCCCAGTTAATTTGCGGAAAACCGGGCTAAAACCATACAACAGCAGCAACAACATAGGGCCAAGCCCACTCCAGACCCGAGAACGGGGCTAAACTCAACAAACTACTCCGCCAAGACCAGACGCCCTCCGAACACTGAAGGAGAGAAAAACGCCGTGAATGCTATGAGAGGAGCAGTCACGGGACGCTCCAGCAACGATGAAGAAACCACCCCTCCGAGGAGCTGCGCCATCTCGACGCCACAACCAGCATGGAGAACAACCCTGTCGTCCGCACGACACAGGGCCAACGCCCTCAACACTGCCGCATTCGGGGCCGCCGCCCCGATATCCGGCTGTTCTACCACGCCGAGCAGACCACCATCACCACCTTCCGGGACCGCCATCCCGACGTACCACCGCTCGCACTCGAGCCACGGCGCCGCACGACCCAGTCGCCCGCAGCCCAAGCTGCACAGGGAAAACTGCCCGCAGACCACGGCCGCCGCACCAACATCCGAGGCCGCCGCCCCGACGTAACGTCAACCGCCTCCTTGGAGAGGCGCCGACCGAGCCGACAAACTCGCCGCCCTAGCGACAGAAGAAAGTCGCCCAAACCACACAGACAACTGCCCCACCCCATGAAGCCGGTGCCCACCATGGATCCCGAGCCCGCCACCTCGACACACAACCACCTTCCGGGGCCGCTACCCCGACGCCCACTGACCACAATGGAAGAGAAGGCACACACAACCGCCATAAGCTAACTCTCCAAGGCGACGCCCTCAAGAGGGAGGCGACGCTGACGTCGTCATCGCCCACTCCGGCTAACCGAAGCTTGGGTTTTCACCCGGAGAGCCCAAGGCACACTCACCCCAAGAAGAAGTTCCACGACGATGCCTCCAAGGAGGGAAACGACGTCCATAGCCGCTGTCATCATCGGCACCGACACGAAGGTCGGAGCAAGCTTTCGCCTGGATCTTATCCTCTCCGTGAGAGGCTCGCTAGGCCCAGTGCCACCCATCTCCATTGCCGACCACCAAACACCTTTTCAACTGTTATTCTTTGTTGTTATGGCTATTTTGGAGCCAAGACCAAGTCCATAGTATATGTAAACCATATAGAACCAATTAGTGAACCTTATCTTTATATCTACCCCTTCACTTCCCTACTCTTGCTTCAAGAATTCATCAAGTTAGCAAAAATATAAAATAAGACTCAACCACAAGAAGGAACTCCATCTTCAACTTGGTGGCAACATGAAGAGCTACAAAGAAGATCATTGAATAATTTTAAGTAAGGGAATTGGACTTCACAACAACTAGAAGCAACTCGAGGAAGTACAAGTGTGAAGAAATTCAGAAGAAAACATCTCCCTCTATCTTTCTTCTTATTTTCTTTCTTTTCTATTTTGACTTAGTGGTATTTGTGACCATCCCATACCCAAACCAATTAGTGAAGTTAAAGCCGTGAAGAATTTATCAGGGCCAAGAGAAGAATCCATCCAAGGAATAATACTACAATAGAAGCATGAAGATGATCTTCAAGAAGACAAGCATATGGAGATTTGGAGCCATCCACACAAGTTGAAGAATAACAAGTTGTTTTTGTCCAACCATTGACCCAAATGGAAAAATACCAAGAATTTATCTTGTTATCTCCATTATTATGAAGTTAGTTGAACCTAGACCTACCTTTACCCCAAATGGAAAGACTAAACTTAGATCATTCAAATGTTTTGATGAAAGAAACTAAGTGATACACTTTGTTATGTGTTACCATAGTTGAGATACTGAGATCACCTTGGTGAACTCTTGGAACTTCCTCGACAAGTATGGTTATAATAAAATTTAATCATTATAAACTCAACCTAGTCCATCCCAAGTAAACCCTTGGAATTTCCTTAACAAGTATTTAATTCAAATCTTGACCTTGTCCTAGCCAACTTGGTACAACACTTTGTTATGTTATTTGCTCTGTTTGTTTTCTCCACTTATGTGTTTGATTGCTAGGATGCTTATTTATTTTGTTATTGTGTTTTCAATGAATAGATTATACGGAGAGCAACGATCTTTTGTGAAGAGTGTGTGATCTCTTCACCAACTTCAACAAGGCCAGTAACACACCATTCAAGTACCCATTATTTTCTATATGCATGAGTTGATTTTGAGTAGTATGCATGATAGGAAACTTTGCTAAGTTATATTATGCTATGCTATATCCTAGTAGTGTGTAGTCATCCTTAAAACCTTGTTATTTTGATGCCTTGGTACTTAGTAGATGCTTAGCATTGCTACAAAATTGGTTTTGCTTGATGTTGTGGAAAATTACTATGTATAAACTTCATTGAACCACCTGGGTGGATTTGGTTGTTTGGTTGATGAGAGTTGAGTGTCTCCCCAAGGGGTGTTCACTTGAAGGAATGCCACCCAGGAACAAAGTGATTATGATGTTCCCCAAGTTTAGATTGCTTCCAGTGCAACCTTTAGTCATATGGGCTCTATCTTGATTAACTAAGTTATGAGGGTTCAGCCTGGGCTTGACAAGCAGATGCAGCATAATTATAGGTGGAACGGGTCTTTCCATTAGGTTGAATTCTTGCTTCTGAAAGATCTCGTCTCAATCTTCTCCTTTCCTTAATGCACTCAGAGTGTATAGGATGTTTGGGATGATTTGATTCTGAAGGTGAAAGTGCACAAACTCTCCAGAGTCAACAAACTAAAGATCTTAGCCGTGTCCCCGGTTATGGACAACTATGAGCAGCTGGACAAGGAAGGACTAAAGAATCACATCACCATTTTCAATAATTAAAATTTTGACCAAGTGAACAGTATTGTGGTGCTTGAATTTTAGTCCAATGATCCCACCCTTTGGAAAAGAAAAGTTTTGTTTTACAAAAGAGATAGGAGAAAACTTTCTTTATGCAAATTTAGCCAAAAACTCCACCAAGGCAAATATGCATGTAGTATTAGTCTTGCCATTTATGTCCACCATAGTGTTACTTTCCAATACATTAAATTATATTGACTCCCTTGTGGCTGCATATTCCATCCTGCAGATGATTTTGAAGACGGGTGAAGATTTCGTTTAGGATCTCGAGGCTATCGCCAACATGTTTTGCATGTGGCACATGAAGAAGATGGTCTCAATGTTGTACCATGTTTTCTGTTGTATTTCTTTGTTTTCTGCTAGTCTTCTAAGACTATGCAAGTTGTAATACTATTTTGTAAAGACTGGATCATGCGATGTAATAGAATTTGATGCATTTGCATGATATTCATTTTGTACTGTGGTGCTAGCAATTGATCCAGGGACTAGTACAATAACATAGGTGTCCTTACATTATTTAAATGTGGGAACGCTACATTTTCTTTTGAGTTTTTGTTGAGCCAAGTAAAGCCTCTAGTGGAAAGTTGAGGCTATATTTCGGATTTCTGCGCAGGAAACATATTTCTGTTGTCCACTGTTTATTCCGTATAAAATCACAGAAAATTCAAAATGGCCTGAGTTTTTTTCTGCGTAATCCTGGTCTGTATGCGCAACTTTTATTAGTTGACTACTTTTTTATGTGAGCAACAGAAGATTTTCGAAAAAAATCATCTTTACCCATTGTCCTGTTTTGATAGATTTCTGCCAATAACTGCAGTTACATCTTAATCGCTTTCTTTTGGTGTTCTTTTGAGAAAAAGAGTTTAAAAAGAAGTTGTGACAGTAGCTAATGTGTTTTTGAGTGTTAGACATGTATTGAAACTGAACAATGTGAATTTATTATTTCGATTGCACTAACGTTGCTAATGAAGATTGTGAGAAGTTTGGTGTGAAGGAAGTTTTCAAGGGTCAAGAGAAGAGTATGATATGATGTGATCAAGAAGAGGGAAGAGCCCAAGCTTTGGGATGCTCCGGTGGTACATCCCAGCAAATTCAGACTCAAGCGTCTAAGCTTGGGGATGCCCAAGGCATCCCCTTCTTCATCGACAAATTATCAGGTCACTTCTAGTGAAACTATATTTTTATTCAGTCACATCTTATGTGCTTTACTTGGAGCGTCTTTTATTTTTGTTTCCAGATTGTTTTTGCTTTCAGTTTGTTTTTATTTTTGCAATAATTTTGGTTGGACCCCAGCATTCTTTTATTAGAGAGTGACACGTTCCGCTTTTCCATGGGAATACTTTGTATTCTTAATCTTTGTCTGGCTGGTGCATTTATTTAGCTTCTGTTTTGCATGCATCTCTTATTAGAGATGTTAGTTTTAGTAGTATTATGTGAGTACTCTCATGTTTTCTTGCTGTGGCATTTGGAGAGATTTTGTTAAAACATATTTTGTATGGTGCTTGTTGGAGAAAGAAGCTGATGTTTAAAGTAGAATTTATAATGGTGCAAGTAGAAGCTTGTATAGACTTTTGCTAGAACTTCTTCATGCCATGATAAATGTTATTTTAGTTCTAAAGCCTTGTGATGTTGAGTAGCATGAATAGGCTCAAATAGATGATAGTGTTTAATATGTCATTCAAAGATTCATGAGTTGTTCTTGTCATAAGGAAGCATAAATTTTTGGTATTCTCTTTCGAAAGTTTTATTTGGTTGACTTGGCGCATGCTCACACCATGTTTATGACTATGAACCAGTCACGAATAGCCTCCATGACCACTTAGTTTTTAAACTATGATACCACTTACGCTTTAATTAATGATGTTTATGTCGCTATGCATGATTATGTCTCTTATGCTCTCTTGATTTGTCGGTCCCAGTCTTTTGCTAGTCCACCTGTACTGAGTATGAGCTCTACTCGTGCATCCAACTCCCTTAAACCAAAGTTTTTCCCATTGTGTCCACCATACCTACCTACATGTGGTATTTAACTGCCACTCCATATAAATTGCTCATGTGTCACCTTTAAAACTTTCAAAATTACTCCTGCTTTATGTTCCTGCTTTTGCTCATGAGGACGTCAATGGAGAATCTTTATCTCACTTGTTGATTGGATTTCACACCCTAGACTAGTGGCTTCATCCGCTTATCCAAATGATAGAAGAGCTAGCAACGGGGTTCCCAGCCTCAAATTAATACACACAAAATCTCTTCACTATTTTGTCCCCTGATTTATCAGTCAAAGCATAATTGTGTAAACAAAAGAGAAAGAGGGATGACCTTCTACCGAGATGCGTCCTTCACATGGGAGCCGCTCTTGTGAATCAAGTTGGCTTGTAACGTATTGTAATTTCTGTTTACCATTCGTTGACATTGGCATACATCTCCCAAAATATAGACACTCCTCCACGGTATGTGATAGTTGGAAGGCACCCGAGGATTCGGTTAGCCATGGTTTGTGAAAGATGGATGGGAGGAGTGTCAAACTTTTAATACCCCTGTTTAATAAAATAAAAATATCTAGCACATGAGTTGATCCCTGCTTTCCTCCGCGAAGGGCCTTTCTTTTACTTTTATGTTGAGTCTCCATCTTCTAACTTTATGCACAGTTGAGAGAGCATTTTTGCCATTCTTAGTTCTATGTCCACTGTCCCATAAACATCAATAATTACTTCATGATGTGATATCATTTGTTCTTCAATTATTTTCTCTAGTCTTCCTCATGAACTTTGAAGGTGTCCTGGCATTTATGTTTTGCCCCACTCTTAAGGACTAGCAAAATATCACTTTGCCATGCTTTCTCTATACCTGAAACAAACGTTTATCTTTCTTTGCATTATTTCTCATGATCCTTTATTTGAGATACTCTTCATGATGAAAAGTGATTGCTTTGCTTTATTATTAAAGTTCTATTTATCAAGTTTGTGTTTGAAGTTCTATGATCTCAGCTTGCATATGCCTTAACATTTTTATGATCAAGATTATGTTAGTAGCATGTCACCTCAGAAATTATTGTTTTATCGTTTACCTACTCGAGGTCGAGTAGGAACTAAGCTTGGGGATGCTTGATACGTCTCCAACGTATCTATAATTTCTGATGCTCCATGATAATATTATGCCAATTGCTACATGTTTTCTCCCTTGTTTATGTCATTTTTACACGTTTTTCGGGACTAACCTATTAACAAGATGCCAAGTGTCAGTTCCCTGTTTTCTATTTTTTTCCAGAACAGTTGTTCTGGAAATATTCTCGTACTTGGACCCCACAAAACCCGAGGTGCCTATTTTCCTCGAAAGCATCCAGAAGATCGAAGAGGAGACGAAGAGGGGCATCAGGGGGCCCAAACCCTAAGGTGGTGCCCCCTTGGCCGCGCTAGGGGGTGGTGTGGTCCCCCAGTGCTCCACCGCCTCTGCCCTTTCGCCTATTTATTCCCGTCGGATGGAAAACCCTAGAGATCGGATAAAAAATCCCCGAAATGTTCAGCAGCCGCCGTCACCGTCAACCTAGATCAGGGAGGTTCTGAAGCTGTCTTCGGCACCCTGAAGGAGAGGAAATCATCACCGGAGGCCTCTTCATCACCATGCCTGCCTTCGGAGTGATGCGTGAGTAGTTCATCCTTGGACTACGGGTCCATAGGAGTAGCTAGATGGTTGTCTCCTCCTCATATGCCTCCATGTTTAGATCTTGTGAGTTGCCTAACATGATCGAGATTGATCTTATGTAATTCTATGTGCTGTGTTTGCTGGGATCCAATGAATATTGAACTTATGCCAAGTTGATTATAGTCTTTATTTGCATATGTTATTTGTGATCTTGCATGCTTTTTGTTGCTAGTGGTTGCTCTGGCCACGTAGTTGCTAGTGACTCCAAGAGGGAGTATTTATGCTCGGTAGTGGGTTCATGCATCCTTTTCGCCTTGCTTGATGATGTCTACGCACGCTTCTATTCTTGTAGACAGTCTTGGGCCTCAAAGTGCAGAGGTTTGTAGAACAACAACAAGTTTCCCTTAATTGGATCACCCAAGGTTTATCAAACTCTGGGTGGTAGAGGTCAAAGATATCCCTCTCAAGCAACCATGCAATTAAGATACAAGAAGTCTCTTGTGTCCCCAACACACCCAATATACTTGTCAGGTATATAGGTGCACTAGTTCAGCGAAGAGATAGTGAAATGAGAGTAATATGGATGGTTATAAGTAATAATAGCAATCTGAAATAAATATGGCAGCAAGCAAACATGTCGCAGAATAGGCGGAAAATGGTGTTTCAATGCTTGGAAACAAGGCCTAGGGATCCTACTTTCACTAGTGGACACTCTCAACAATGATCACATAATTGAATAACTAAATATCTTTTCTTCACTATGGTACTCTTAACCCTCTCCAGTTAGATAACGAACACTAATCATTGCGTAGGGCTGCAAAAAACATTCCTTAAAGTAAGCATTCCAATGTCTAGTTAACCCCACGTTGTCACTATGAGCGCCCTAGAAGGTACTAGACAAACACCACAATTCATAGAGGAGACACACACGGTGTGCACACTGTCACCTTCACACTGCGGGACAAGGTGACACCAAAGTTTATATTAATAAAACACTTTAGTAGCACAAGATGAAGAGTAACATCTACTTATTCAACTAGATTACAAAGCTCACGATCACATATAGATCACACCATGGGAGAGAGAGATGAACCACATAGCTACCGCTAGAGCCCTCAGCCTCGAGGGATAACTACTCCCTCCTCATCATAGGAGACAGCAATGGTGATGGAGATGGCGGTGGAGTCGATGGAGATGGATTCCGGGGGCACTTCCTCGTCCCGGAAGGGTGCCAGAACAGAGATCTGTCCCCGAAAACTTGTTGGTGGCGGCGGCGGAGCTACGGATGTATTTTGTGTAAAAGGTTGATTCTTCTAGGGTTTATGTATCGGGGAGTATGTGTAGGCGAAAGGGCGATGCCGGGGGATGGCCAGGGGGCCCACACCACCAGGTGGCGCGGCCAGGGGGTGGTGGAGCCACCCTATGGTGTGGCCACCCTGTGGCCCCCCTCCGGGGCTCTTCGGGACTTCTCGATGCTTCTGGGACTTCTAAGACTTTTGGCTTTCGAATCGTCCAATTCCGAGAATATTTCTAGAACAACTTTTCTGAAACTAAAAACAACAGAAAATGGGAACTAGCTCTATGGCATCTTGTCAATAGGTTAGTCCCGGGAAATCGATAAAAATGACATAAAGTCTAAGTAAAACATGTGGAAAACAACATGGAACATCAGAAATTAAGGATACATTTATGACGTATCAAGCATCCCACTGCTTAGTTCCTACTCGTCCTCGAGTAGGTAAACGATAAAACAATAATTTCTGAGGTGACATGCTACTAACATAAACTTGATCATGAAAATTAAAAAGCATATGTACGCTGAGATCATATAACTTTTAACACAAACATGATAAATAGAACTTTAATAATAAAGCATAGCAATCACTTTTCATCATGAAGAGTATTTCAAATAAAGGATCATGAATTATAATACAAAGAAAGATAAATGTTTGTTTCAAGCATAGAGAAAGCATGGCAAAGTGATATTTCGCTAGTCCTTAAGAGTGGAGCAGAACATAAATGCCAGGACACCTTCAAAGTTCATGAGGAAGACTAGAGCAAATAATTTAAGAACTAATAATATCACATCATGAAGTAATTATTGATGTTTATGGGACAATGCACATAGAACTAAAAATGGCAAAAATGCTCTCTCAACTATGCATAAAGTGGAAGATGGAGACTCAACATAAAATTAAAAGAAAGGCCCTTCTCGAAGGGAAGCAGGGATCACTCATGTGCTAGAGCTTTTTATTTTATTAAACAGAGGGATTAAAAGTTTGACACCCCTCCCATCCATATTTCACAAACCATGGCTAACCGAATCCTCGGGTGCCTGCCAACAATCACATAACGTGGAGGAGTGTCTATATTTTGTGAGATGTATACTAATGTCAACGAATGGTAAACAAAAAATACAGTACATCACAAGCCAACTGGATTATCTGATTGTCCTGAGAGTTTTGTTCATTTATCCAGCAGTCCTACCATGAAGCCTGTCATAGCAGGTGAAAACCATGTTTCTATTGTCTTTGTCCCCAATAAAAGGAAGAGAAGCAAGGTGAGCACCACTGCTACGGAATTCTCAATTAGAAGGAGCACAAGGCAGGCTGCACTTGCTAATGGGTTCAAGTTGGAATCCATGAAGGATAACCCTCTTCCCAAGAGAAGCCCATATCCACTAGGCCCATGCGAGATGAGGGCCCAGTAACCCCCACACTCCTTTAGTCATTTTTGCAATAGGTGCGAAGGGTGCTTCAGATTGCTGAAGAGGAGATTTCAGAGGAAAAGCTTGAGGCTGTTCTAGAGGATGGGAAGAAGAACAAGAAGTTATAATTATAGGAAAATCACTGATGATTTTTTGCCACTGTTTTGGCATCTTCTTATTTTGGATAATGTACTTAATGCTCATATTTGTACTAAGAATCCTAAGTCCTAGAATGTACCCTCATGAAGCTATCTTGTGCTATGTCATTTTGAGTGGTTATCTTAAGGATTTATTTTCCTTAATAGCTGGTTGGACTTGCTATTTTTTCTCTGCCTCTCAAGTTGGTTTTTACGGATAATACAACTTACTAGATGATTGATTGGAAATTTTTAGACTGGAATGTCAGAGGACTTAATGATCCAAATAAAAGACTGTTAGTATATAACAAAATTGAGGAAAGCCAATGTGCAATAATTTGTCTCCATGAAACCAAATGTTAATCTTTTCATCACTCTTTCATTAGATACTTCTGCCAAAGAGATTTGATCGTTTTGTGTTTTCCCCTTATGTGGGTGCATTGGTGGAATCATTGTGCTTTGGAACATTTAACTATTTGAAGGAAATATGTTGGAATGTCATAAATTTGCTATAAGTTTATCTTCACTTCCAAACACAACAATACCTCCTGGAATTTAGTTACTGTATATGGACCATGCAGAGGAATTGAGAGAGATAATTTTGTTCTTTGGCTTCATGATCTTATTATTCCTACCCATGAGAATTGGCTCCTTGTTGGTGATTCTAATTTTATTAGATAAGCGGACAACAGAAACAAGCCTGGTGCTGATATGAATGGTATTTTCATTTTCAAATGAAATCATTAGTCATTTGAGTCTTATTGAGTTGCCCTTGAAAGGTAGGGCTTTCACATGGTCAAATATGCAAGATCAACCCCTGCTTGAGCAATTGGATTGGTTTTTTACTAGTCATGTTTGGACTATTAATTATCCCAACACTTTAGTAATGCCTCTTGCTAAATCTACTTCAGATCATGTTCCTTGTGTTATTTCCATTTCCACTACAATTCCAAAGGAACAATTTTTTTTTTGGTTTGAGAACCATTGGATCCATCAGGAAGGTTTTAATGATCTTGTTAACACGGTTTGGCTTTGGCCTATTAAGGCTACTAATATTGCTTCCAGAATTTCAGCCAAATTTAAAAACCTCAGATATGAGCTGAAAAGATGGGGTAGAAACCTTTCACATATCAAATTACTAATTTCCAAGTGTAACAGAGTGATTTTGATTTTGGAAAACCTTGAAGAGGAAAGAAATTTAAGCAGACCAGAATCCAATTTAAGGACTATTGTGAAGTGTCATCTGCAAAAACTGCTGCTTTCTCAGTCTGCATGTTGAAAAAAGAGATGCACTATTAGATGGGTTCAGTTGGGAGGTGAAAATACTAAATTCTTTCATGCTAAGTCCACTGAAAGATATTGAACCAACACAATTGCAGAAATAAAAATGATGAGGGTGTTATTATGATTGATCATCATCATAAGGCTGCTGCTTTCTGGTCTTGTTTCAAAAATAGGATGGGGGTCTCAATGCCCATTGATCAAGATTTAGATATTCATAGTATATTACACCATGTGGATAATCTTTAGTGTCTTGTGGATCCTTTTTCTAAAGAGGAAATTGAGGGAGTCATGAAAAATCTAAAAAATGACAGAGCACCTGGTCCTGATGGGTTTAACGGTTTATTTGTTAAAAAATGCTGGGATTTTATCAAGGATGACTTTTCCAACTTTGCAATGAGTTTCATGATGGAACAGTATCACTATAGAGTATTAATGGGTCATATATTACTCTTATTCCAAAAATAATTCTCCAGAAACTGTTAATGATTTAGGCCAATCTCTCTCACAAATACCTGTCTTAAATTCCTTACAAAATTGATTGCCAACAGGATGCAGAACATTATCTGCAACACTATTGATGACAATTAATATGACTTCATCAAAGGGAGAACAATTCAAGATTGTCTTGCTTGGTCTTTTGAATTTCTGTTTCAATGTCAGCAGTCAAGAAAGAAAGTAGTGGTGCTCAAAATTGACTTTTAAAAGCATTTGACACTTTGGATCATGAAACCATCATTAAAATTCTGAGAGCTAAAGGATTCCCTGAATTATTTATTGTTTGGTAAAGAATATTCTTTCATCTGGTTCTTCCTCTATCCTCTTAAATGGGATTCCTGGAAAATATTTTGCTTGTAAAAGAGGGGTTAGACAAGGAGATCCCCTTTCTCCACTTTTATTTGTTCACGGTGCTGATCTATTGCAAAGCTTGGTGAATAAGGCATACAGAAATGGCCTTATATCTTCACCCATTCCTGTGAGGAAAGATTTCCCCATTATTCAATATGCTGATGACACATTGGTGGTTATGCCTGCTTGCAAGAAATATTTATTGGTTCTTAAGGAGATACTCAATATTTATGCAAGTTTTACTGGTTTAAAGATTAATTTTCACAAATCTTCTATGGTTCCCATTAATATTAATGATGATGAAGCTTCTGAGCTGGCTCAAGTGTTTGAATGTCAAATGGGATCCATGCCTTTCACCTATCTTGGTCTTCCAATGGGTACTACAAGACCAAGTATAAAAGATTTCTCTCCTTTAATTGACAGAGTGGAAAGGAGATTAACTGCTACAGCTTCTTTTTATCTTATGGTGACAGATCGGTCCTGGTTAATTCATTCCTCTCCTCCTTGCCAACTTACTACATGATATTTTTAGTCATCCCAGCTGGAGTTATTAATGTGATTGATAGAGCAAGAAGACACTGCTTGTGGAGCAAAAAAGGGAAAGAAAGAGCAAATTATCTTGCTGCTTGGCCAATGGTCTGTAGGCCAAAGAATAAGGGGGGACTATGAATTATTAACTTAAAAACTCAAAATTCAGCCTTACTGCTCAAGCATCTGCATAAGTTTTATAATCAGGAATCCATTCCTTGGATACAGTTAATTAAGATGCTTATTATCATAATGATGTCCCCCATGCTGTCATTTCTTTAGGATCTTTCTGGTGGAAAGGAGTGTTTAGCTTATCTGATGACTACAGTACATGCAAAATTGGTAATGGAATTACTGCTTTATTCTGGGAAGATATTTGCAACAATATGATTATGAGTCAACAATTTCCTAGACTTTTTTCTTTTGCTAAAGATAAACTGCAGTCGGTCAAGGATTTTATGATATTAGATGGTAGGCTCCAAAAAATTTCATTGCCATTGTCATCTTTAGCTCATCAGGAATACTTGGAGCTCTGTTCTATGACTCAACATCTGTTTTTATCCACTCAGCAGAATGACTTATGGACTAGCTCTATTTCAAAGAAGGGATTTTCACCCAGTTCCATTTATCAATTCAATTTTGCACACATCCCTACAGATATTGTCTCGGGTTGGTTATGGAAAAGTAAATGTCAGTCCAAGCATAAGTTTTTTGCTTGGTTAATTCTTCATGACATGATTAATACAAAAGATATGCTAATTAGGAGGAATTGGAACGTTTCTGATACACATGTATGTGTACTTTGTGATTCTTAGATTTTTGAGGATTGGAGACACCTCTTCTTCAATTGCCAATTCAGCACTAGAATTTGGATTTTTTTTTGCAAATTCCATGGCTTCCTGGGAACACTGCTGAAACTCTTAAATTTGCCAAGAAACAATTCTCAAGTCCTTGCTTTGTTGAGATTGTGATCTGGGCTTGTTGGGGCATTTGAAATCAAAGAAATGGTTGGATCTTCAATAATATTAAACCTACCTTCAGAGGTTGGAAAGCAATTTTTTGCATGAGATCACCCTACTTGAGTATAGGGTGAAGAAGGCTACACTTCCTTCTTTGACATCATGGATTAATTCCATTTCTTAGACTACTGTTCCTTTTGTACATATTGTAAATAACTGTCATTTTTATTATTAATAAAGAGGGGGGTTGTGGGGGTTTCCCCCACAGTAATGGTGACAAAAAAAACTGGATTCACAAGAGCGTCTCCCATGTGTAGGACGCATCTGGGTAGAAGGTCATCCCTCTTTCTCTTTTGTTTACACAATTATGCTTTTACTGATAAATGAGGGGCAAAAATAGTGAGGAGATTTTGTGTGTATTCATTTGGGGTTGGGAACCCCGCTACCGGCTCTTCTATCATTTGGATAAGCAGATGAAGCCACTAGTATAGGGTGTGAAATCCAATCAACAAGTGAGATAAATATTCTCCATTGACGTCCTCATGAGAAAAAACAAGAACATAAAGCATGATTAGTTTTGAAAGTTTTAAAGGTAACACATGAGCAATTTACTTTGGAGTGGCGGTTAAATACCACATGTAGGTAGGTATGGTGGACACAATGGGAAAAACTTTGGTTTAAGGAAGTTGGATGCACGATTAGAGATCATACTCAGTACAGGTGGAGGCTAGCAAAAGACTGGGAGCGACAAATCAAGAGAGCATAAGAGCCATAATCATGCATAGCGACATAAACATCATTAATTAAAGCATAAGCGGTATCATAGTTCAAAAACTAAGTGGTCATGGAGGCTATTCGTGGCTGGTTCATAGTCATAGACATGGTGTGAGCATGCACCAAGTCAACCAAATAAAACTTTCGAAAGAGAATACCGAAAATTTATGCTTCCTTATGACAAGAGCAACTCATGAATCTTTCAATGACATATTAAACACTTCAGCTATTTGAGGCTATTCATGCTACTCAACATCACAAGGCTTTAGAACTAAAATAGCATTTATCATGGCATGAAAAAGTTCTAGCAACAGTCTATACAAGCTTCTACTTGCACCATTATAAATTCTACTTTAAACAACAATTTCTTTCTCCCAACAAGCACCATACAAGATATGTTTTAACAAAAACTATCTAAATGCTACAGCAAGAAAACATGAGATTACTCACATAAAACTACTAAAACTAACATCTCTGAATAAGAGATGCATGAAAACAAAGGCTAAAAGCAGTACTAGCAAAAAGGGAACACTCACAGAACAATAAGAATGAAAACTATAGTGTTCTAAGCAATGAAAACGGAGCGTGTTTCTATCCCACACAAATATGATAAGAACCAAACATAAAATACATAAAATAAAACTAAACAAACTGAAAGCAAAAATAAAAGACGCTCCAAGTAAAGCACATAAGATGTGACCGAATAAAAATATAGTTTCACTAGAAGTGATCTGATAATTTGTCGATGAAGAAGGGGATGCCTTGGGCATCCCCAACATTAGATGCTTGAGTCTTATTGGAATTTGCTGGTATGTACCACCAGGTCATTCCCAAGCTTAGGCTCTTCACTCTTCTTGATCACATCATATCATCCTCTTTTCTTGACCCTTGAAAACTTCCTTCACACCAAACTTCTCACAATCTTCATTAGCAACGTTAGTGCAAATCGAAATAATAAATTCACATGGTTCAGTTTCAACACAAGACTAACACTCATAAACACATTAGATACTGTCACAACTTCTTTTAAAACTCTTTTTCTTAAAATAACAACAAAAGAAAGAGATTAAGAGGCAAATGCAATTATTAGCAGAAATCTGTCAAAACAGGAAGCCAGGTAAAGATGATTTTTTTATAAAATATTCTACTAATCAAATAAAAAAGTGGTAAGCTAAGAAAAGTTGCGTATACACACCAGGATTACACACAAAAAAAACTCAGGTCATTTTGGAATTTTCTGTGATTTTATACGAAATTAAAAGTGGACATCAGAAATCTGTTTCCTGCGGAGAAATCCGAAATATAGCCTCAACTTTCCACTAGAGGCTTTACTTGGCTCACCAAAAATACAAAAGAAAAGATACAGAGGGGTTTCTAAAGAAATATACAACACCCAGGTGCAAAGAAAACAAAAGAAAACGACGGAAAACGGGTTGAAAACGAAGAAATAAAACGGGTTGTCTCCCGGTAGCGCTTTTCTTTAACGCCTTTCAGCTAGGTACAATGATTTTTAAAATATGCTCACATAAGAATAAGAGTTGAAGCACAATAAGAGAGCATCAATAAGCAAATATAAAACACATTTACGTCTAACCAACTTCCTATGAAAAAGAATCTTGTAGAAAAACAAGTCAACGAAGCACAAAGTGACTAGCATAGGAAGACAAAATAAGTGCAACATCAAAAATTTCAACATAAAGAGGGGAAACTTAATATTGTTGAGATTCATAAAACCATGTTTCCCTCTCTCATAATAACTTTTAGTAGCATCATGAATAAAATTAACAATATAGCTATCACATAAAACATTCTTATCACGAGCCACATGCATAAAAGAATTAATACTCTCCGCATAAGCATAGTCAGTCTTATTAACAGCAGTGGGAGCAAATTCAACAAAATATCAAGCATTATTATTCTCATCACCATAATCATCAAACATAGGAGGCTTATTGTAATCATTATTAAATTTCTCGTCAATAGTAGGCGGACTGAAAATATCATATTTATCAATGCAATCATCATAAATAACTCCAACATGATAGACAAGTTGTATATTAGGGAGATGGTTTTGTGTAATCCCTCCATAACTATGACAACTTTCATAAGGATAATTGTAATAATAGCCTATTTTATAGCATATTTTATAATAGTTATCAAAGACTGGAGGCATAGTATCATCATAAGCAATATCATCATTTTTACGAGAAAGAGATGTATCATGCATATAATCATCAGTAGCAAAAGGATTTTCAAACACATCATGCACAAGTGTGACGCCCCGGGATCGGGCACTATGCAGATTTCGGCATTTCCACCCAAATCCGCATAATAACCGATTTAAGGTTGCCACTTGTGATAACATTACAACAGTTCACGAATAATCCACAACAACAACAGAGGAGGTATATACAAGACGACTCAAACGAGTCAAGGATACAACTGATACAATACAAAGATCCAAATAACAGCGGGAGAAACAACATAGCGTCCGACTACGGACAAGATACAAATTGGACTAAGAGTCCTGAAGATAACCGATGGCGTCCAATCCCTGCCCAGGCCAAGCCGGAGGGATTCCCAAGCTAACGTCGTCAGACTTCAAACCTGTTGACTGCAATGTGGAATATGCAGCCACAAAATGGATTCGTGGGTCAGTACTATTAAGTACTGGCAAGTGGATAAACCATACCACCACCCAGCGTAACCAATCATCACAAGATACAAAGACTTTGGGTACAACGGAAAGGAAGGGATTATTGCAAAGAAGCGGCAGCTGGCTGCACTAACTAACTACAGAGACGCGCTACAACATCCGGCTAAAAGAAAGGGATAAGATGGCGTATCAGAACCAACTACAACTACTCACCAAACAATACCCATCCAATGTTACCCCCTACTAAGGAAGCAACCCAAGGAAACTCACACTATTGATTAAGGTGACATTCATTTTTATGGTGGAGGTAATCTATATTACTAGTCAAGTTATCATCGTTAAGTGTAAGTTGTCTGAGTACTTGTTAGCCAGCACTTTCACCAAGTCATCCATAACCGCGGACAACACGGCTTCTCGAGAAGATTTAACCCTGCAGGGATGCACCAATTTGGCCGTACACGTAAGAATGACCCGCCAGATGGAAATGCACTTCCACCAAGCGAGGCACTCAACACAACCCAACTCTTCTTCGCATCAAGCCCAAAGAACCCCGTGCAATTGAGCGCACGGCTAATCAAGCCCCACGAAGAAAAGGGGACCCTCATAGCACTCTAAGAACGTGTCTCCCTAAATGCCGACTACAAAAGTTCCACCCTGGCGTCAAGGGTTCGCACCTGCATATGCATGTGGCAAATGGAAAACCCGAACTAAATGAGGCGATTTGGACGAGATGCGAATCGAATCAGAATTGCGGGGGGCGCCCATACTCGCTTCCCACATGCGGTTAGCGCGCTCATCATGGATCGGAGGACAAGACCCTTTTCCTAATTAAGGTCGACACTAGCAGGCCTCAAAACCACGCCGGGGCTCCTGCCGGTGCCTTATCATCAAATTGTTATTACCCCAAACATTAACATGAAGTTGATTGAATTGAAACCCAACTATCAAACTAAACAGGTGATAAGACGGACAACAAGACTTGAGCGCAAACAACACTAAGCATGCACACACGAGGGCCAACAAGGTAAACAAGCAACAGTTAATAGGAAGTGGAAGGAAAGGCTATATCATGGCTGCAAGGTAAACATATGATAGGATCGAGACACAAGCATCGAATCATAAGGCTAGCATAAGGACAACAGAAAGAATCGGTAACAAGTGATGAAAGGCAGCCATAGGTAGCAAGTGAGTATACTTGCCTGAGATCCAGCAAGTAGGGGTACATCCGCAGAACTTGTCGTTGCTCACATCATCTCAACGTCCTATCCGTGAAGAAGCAACAAACCAGAACAAACACCGGATGCAACAATTACTACTACGGCAAAAGATCCAGCATGATCAAGATATGGATGCATGACAAGTTTAAGGATGCATCAAAGATAAACTAGTTGACCTGGTAAACATATTTAAATGGGCCCATATGCAATTTGGATCGCATATGGAAAAACCCAGGAATTAATGTTGAATTAAATGATCTACAAATAACCATCAAGTGAAAGTTGATTAGAATGATGCATGGATGATGAAAACAATAAGAAAACAACAATAGCTTCAGTTTGATATGTTGTTTACCAAGTTTGGAATTTTATTTGTTAAGTTATGAACTTTGGCATTTTAAATGATTTAAACAAACATTTGTTGTTTTCACCAATTTTAAATGTTCAAAACAGATAACAAAATTTATATTTGGAAAGAACACAAAATTTTAGATGGAGTACATATTTCATTTGTTGAATTTGGATTTTAGATGAGCAAGTTATTAAATTGACAATTTTAAATGCATTAATTAAGAAATAGTTGTTTTCAGCAATTTAATTTATTCAAAATAGGAAATAAAGTTTATATTTGCAAAGTTCATGAAAAATGGGATGGAAAACATATTTTACATGTTGGAATTGGATTTGAATTGCCCAAGTTATGAATTTTGCAATTTAGAAGGTGTAATTGAAGCATTGAATTATTGCACCACTTTTAATTACGAAAAACAGTAAACAGATTGTATTGAAAAAGGTTGAAAAATGTATAAAATGTTTCACTGAACATTTTGAGCTATTAAACATAATTTTTGGATCATTATTGAATTTATTATGCATTTTTCCATAACCATTTTTATTCTGCCCATTTTAGTAAACAGAGGGAAACATGTCCAAAATTAATTCAATTGTGACCAAATAAAATACCAATGTGTAGAGTTTGTTAAGTAAAATTTTCAGAGCCCAAGTTTGCTCAATTTGGGTGAACAGAACTCAAGTTATGAAATTCCAAAGTTTCAACTTTTTATTGCATTTTCTGTATTTAATTATTTAGTGCACAAATTATTACATAAACATGTTGCAACTTTGTGACTAATGGAAAGAGCACAAGATTCTGAATCCACGAAAACTTGAATCATTGAAATTGGAGCAATATTCAATTTGTTATGGATTTTACAAATAAAGACTCAGATCTGTTTTTCTGGATTTCGGGAAATAAAAGAAAATGGCCGAAATAAAAAGGGGTGGCTTTTGCTTCCAGGGGGATTTGAACTCGGGGCCTTCAAGGTGCGGGACAGGGCTCCAAGCCACTGGGCTAGGCGATCGGTTGGTGATAGGTGTGGAGGCCGGCCCGATAAGTAGCAAATCCACCTTGTGTATAACTGACGAAACTGACGGAAACGGGGCTGCACACCCATGGTGACCAGCGGATACGGCCAGCGAGCTCGGGAGCGGTACGATGATGCGAACGATCGTAGAAATTGGAAAATGGAACCGGCTGCTCACCAGGGTGCTGTGGAGGTAGTCGTACGGGTCGGAGGAGAACGCCGGCGACGAATCCGGCGATGGAGTGCGACGGCCGATGTGGTCGCGTAGACGAAAATCCTCGCGTGTGGATCCGGCCATGATGATCCCTTGCACGAGGACGATCTTCGGAAGGAGGCGGAGCTCCAAGACGTCCTCGCTGAGCTTGGGGAGGCCGTCTGTGGAGGGGCGACAGCGAGCTGCTCCGAGCTCTCGCTCTCGGTTCCGAAAAAAATACAGAGAAGGAGGTAGCAGAGGAGGGAGAAGGAGGGCGGCGACGCAGGAGGAAGGAGAGGGAGGTGGTTGGGGCTAGGGTTTGGGGAGGGGAGAGGGGCTGGCTTGGTAGAAAAAGGAGGGGGAGAGGAGGGTGCGGTGGTGGTTGCTCGCTTTTCCTGTGTGCTGGCGTCACGTTCCGTACGGAGGTAGGAGAAGGAGGGGGGTGGGCCAGAACAGAGAGGGAGGTGGGCTGGCCGGCCCAAGTGGTTGGCCTGGCCTGCCTTCCCCATTTTTTTTCTCTTCTTTTTTTTTGTAAGAGAGAAAAAAAAAGAGAGAAGCAAAAATGAATTTTGGGGTAGTTTTATGTTTCAGAAAATTATGAAACAAGTTTCTATGCACTTGGCATCTAAAATGCCCAGTTGCACAAGTTTTGGTTTTTTGAAAATTTCAATTTCACAATTATTTGAATTTGAATTTGAAATTCACATTAGGGTTTTAATAAAAGATGATTTATTTAACCAAGCAAATATTAATTCCAAATCAACTTTTATTGAAAAACAATTTGAGTTTGAAAAACACAGGTGCATTGTTTGAAATTTTTAAATGGATTTGAATTTTTGTTTTGTGTTTGAACTGGTTTACAAACAAGGTGCAAATGATGCATGTGATGCAATGCCATGCAAAAAAAAGAGAAGCAACAACAACCAAAAACTAATTGGGGGAAATCCCCCGGGTGTTACAGACGACACCACTAACAAGGGATTGCGCCCTCGCAATCCACCCACTAACCCGGGAGGGGAAAGAAGTTCGACTATCGATTCTTCATGCTTCCGGTTGATCTCCTCGACACCACTAACAAGGGCTTCTCGACACCACTAACAAGAGATTCTTGCTCGGAGTGACGACGTTGTTCTTCCACTGAGAACCTTCCGAAGAACGAACCTATTAGGTTTAAAGGCTAAGAGAACGTCCACCCACGTAGGATCCTAAAAATTTGAAAGATTGAGAGGGAGAGAGAATCCAAAACAAATAAGGTAGGAGGAGAAATAGAATAGAGATAAGGAAAACAAGAATCCTATTGAGATGTTTCCAAAACAGGTTTTGCACAAATAGTTTTTGACACTCTAAGAACACGGCCGTTAGCGAGGTTATCCTACAGGCTTTGCGGACCCGTTGCTTCGATAACCATTCGTATCGAGACAACATCGGGAATCGGAAACCATGCTCTGATACCATTTGTGACGCCCCGGGATCGGGCACTATGCAGATTTCGGAATTTCCACCCAAATCCGCATAATAACCGATTTAAGGTTGCCACTTGTGATAACATTACAACAGTTCACGAATAATCCACAACAACAACAGAGGAGGTATATACAAGACGACTCAAACGAGTCAAGGATACAAATGATACAATACAAAGATCCAAATAACAGCGGGAGAAACAACATAGAGTCCGACTACGGACAAGATACAAATTGGACTAAGAGTCCTGAAGATAACCGATGGCGTCCAATCCCTGCCCAGGCCAAGCCGGAGGGATTCCCAAGCTAACGTCGTCAGACTTCAAACCTGTTGACTGCAATGTGGAATATGCAGCCACGAAATGGATTCGTGGGTCAGTACTATTAATTACTGGCAAGTGGATAAACCATACTCACAAGATACCAGTGTAACCAATCATCACAAGATACAAAGACTTTGGGTACAACGGAAAGGAAGGGATTATTGCAAAGAAGCGGCAGCTGGCTGCACTAACTAACTACAGAGACGCGCTACAACATCCGGCTAAAAGAAAGGGATAAGATGGCGTATCAGAACCAACTACAACTACTCACCAAACAATACCCATCCAATGTTAGCCCCTACTAAGGAAGCAACCCAAGGAAACTCACACTATTGGTTAAGGTGACATTCATTTTTATGGTGGAGGTAATCTATATTACTAGTCAAGTTATCATCGTTAAGTGTAAGTTGTCTGAGTACTTGTTAGCCAGCACTTTCACCAAGTCATCCATAACCGCGGACAATACGGCTTCTCGAGAAGATTTAACCCTGCAGGGATGCACCAATTTGGCCGTACACGTAAGAATGACCCGCCAGATGGAAATGCACTTCCACCAAGCGAGGCACTCAACACAACCCAACTCTTCTTCGCATCAAGCCCAAAGAACCCCGTGCAATTGAGCGCACGGCTAATCAAGCCCCACGAAGAAAAGGGGACCCTCATAGCACTCTAAGAACGTGTCTCCCTAAATGCCGACTACAAAAGTTCCACCCTGGCGCCAAGGGTTCGCACCTGCATATCCATGCGGCAAATGGAAAACCCGAACTAAATGAGGCGATTTGGACGAGATGCGAATCAAATCAGAATTGAGGGGGGCGCCCATACTCGCTTCCCACATGCGGTTAGCGCGCTCATCATGGATCGGAGGACAAGACCCTTTTCCTAATAAAGGTCGACACTAGCAGGCCTCAAAACCATGCCGGGCCTCCTGCCGGTGCCTTATCATCAAATTGATATTACCCCAAACATTAACATGAAGTTGATTGAATTGAAACCCAACTATCAAACTAAACAGGTGATAAGAAGGACAACAAGACTTGAGCGCAAACAACACTAAGCATGCAACTACGACACGAGGGCCAACAAGGTAAACGAGCAACAGTTAATAGGAAGTGGAAGGAAAGGCTATATCATGGCTGCAAGGTAAACATATGATAGGATCGAGACACAAGCATCGAATCATAAGGCTAGCATAAGGACAACAGAAAGAATCGGTAACAAGTGATGAAAGGCAGCCATAGGTAGCAAGTGAGTATACTTGCCTGAGATCCAGCAAGTAGGGGTACATCCGCAGAACTTGTCGTTGCTCACATCATCTCAACGTCCTATCCGTGAAGAAGCAACGAACTAGAACAAACACCGGATGCAACAATTACTACTACGGCAAAAGATCCAGCATGATCAAGATATGGATGCATGACAAGTTTAAGGATGCATCAAAGATAAACTAGTTGACCTGGTAAACATATTTAAATGGGCCCATATGCAATCAAGTTATGAACTTTGGCATTTTAAATGATTTAAAAAACATTTGTTGTTTTTACCAATTTTAAATGTTCAAAACAGATAACAAAATTTATATTTGGAAAGAACACAAAATTTTAGATGGAGTACATATTTCATTTGTTGAATTTGGATTTTAGATGAGCAAGTTATTAAATTGACAATTTTAAATGCATTAATTAAGAAATAGTTGTTTTCAGCAATTTAATTTATTCAAAATAGGAAACAAAGTTTATATTTGCAAAGTTCATGAAAAATGGGATGGAAAAATTTTACATGTTGGAATTGGATTTGAATTGCCCAAGTTATGAATTTTGCAATTTAGAAGGTGTAATTGAAGCATTGAATTATTGCACCACTTTTAATTAGGAAAAACAGTAAACAAATTGTATTGAAAAAGGTTGAAAACATGTATAAAATGTTTCACTGAACATTTTGAGCTATTAAACATAATTTTTGGATCATTATTGAATTTATTATGCATTTTTCCATAACCATTTTTATTCTGCCCTTTTTAGTAAACAGAGGGAAACATGTTCAAAATTAATTCAATTGTGACCAAATAAAATACCAATGTGTAGAGTTTGTTAAGACAAATTTTCAGAGCCCAAGTTTTCTCAATTTGGGTGAACCGAACTCAAGTTATGAAATTCCAAAGTTTCAACTTTTTATTGCATTTTCTGTATTTAATTATTTAGTGCAAAAATTATTACAGAAACATGTTGCAACTTTGTAACTAATGGAAAGAGCACAAGATTGTGAATCCACAGAAACTTGAATCATTGAAATTGGAGCAATATTCAATTTGTTATGGATTTTACAAATAAAGACTCAGATCTGTTTTTCTGGATTTCGGGAAATAAAAGAAAATGGCCGAAATAAAAAGGGGTGGCTTTTGCTTCCAGGGGGATTCGAACTCGGGGCCTTCAGGGTGCGGGACAGGGCTCCAAGACACTGGGCTAGGCGATCGGTTGGTGATAGGTGTGGAGGCCGGCCCGATAAGTAGCAAATCCACCTTGTGTATAACTGACGAAACTGACGGAAACGGGGCTGCACACCCATGGTGACCAGCGGATACGGCCAGCGAGCTCGGGAGCGGTACGATGATGCGAACGATCGTAGAAAGGGGAAAATGGAACCGGCTGCTCACCAGGGTGCTGTGGAGGTAGTCGTACGGGTCGGAGGAGAACGCCGGCGACGAATCCGGCGATGGAGTGCGACGGCCGATGTGGTCGCGTAGACAAAAATCCTCGCGTGTGGATCCGGCCATGATGATCCCTTGCACGAGGACGATCTTCGGAAGGAGGCGGAGCTCCAAGACGTCCTCGCTGAGCTTGGGGAGGCCGTCTGTGGAGGGGCGACAGCGAGCTGCTCCGAGCTCTCGCTCTCGATTCCGAAAAAAATACAGAGAAGGAGGTAGCAGAGGAGGGAGAAGGAGGGCGGCGGCGCAGGAGGAAGGAGAGGGAGGTGGTTGGGGCTAGGGTTTGGGGAGGGGAGAGGGGCTGGCTTGGTAGAAAAAGGAGGGGGAGAGGAGGGTGCGGTGGTGGTTGCTCGCTTTTCCTTTGTGCTGGCGTCACGTTCCGTACGGAGGTAGGAGAAGGAGGGGGTGGGCCAGAACAGAGAGGGAGGTGGGCTGGCCGGCCCAAGTGGTTGGCCTGGCCTGCCTTCCCCATTTTTTTTCTCTTCTTTTTTTTGTAAGAGGGAAAAAAAAAGAGAAGCAAAAATGAATTTTGGGGTAGTTTTACGTTTCAGAAAATTATGAAACAAGTTTCTATGCACTTGGCATCTAAAATGCCCAGTTGCACAAGTTTTGGTCTTTTGAAAATTTCAATTTCACAATTATTTGAATTTGAATTTTAAATTCACATTAGGGTTTTAATAAAAGATGATTTATTTAACCAAGCAAATATTAATTCCAAATCAACTTTTATTGAAAAACAATTTGAGTTTGAAAAACACTGGTGCATTGTTTGAAAATTTTAAATGGATTTGAATTTTTGTTTTGTGTTTGAACTGGTTTACAAACAAGGTGCAAATGATGCATGTGATGCAATGCCATGCAAAAAAAAAGAGAAGCAACAACAACCCAAAACTAATTGGGGGAAATCCCCCGGGTCTTACAACAAGCTCAGAGTTTTCTATATTATCATTGGAAGGAGCATGGATAGTACTAATAGTACAAAAATTATTAATATCATCGTTTTCAGATTTGGTACCAAACATATTTTCAATATCAAAAGTAGTGTGTTTCTCCTAATCATGATCACTTTCATAAATAACACATAGGCTCATCATGAAAGAAAATTTTCTCCTCCGTTCTTGGGGAACTAAAAAGGTCATTTTCATATAAAATAGCTTCCCCAAGCTTAGACTTTACATAGCATTAGCAATAATGGTGTTCAAAGAATTCATACTAATAACATTGCCACTAGCATGCAAGTAAAGTTCCATAGGTTTTCTAATTTTCTCTTCAAACACTTCATGTCCTATTCAAGATAAATATTATAAAGCTCTCTCATATTTTTGTTGTTTTCCATTAAGTCTAACTAGTAAATATAAAAACAATGAATAAGTAAAAATAAGCCTAACTAGTGAAAACAAGAAACAAAAAGATATAATTGCAGAATCTAAAGGAAATAACTTCGAGCACTCACACCCGAGGATGTGAGAACCTTTTACCTTACCTCCCCGGCAACGGCGCCAGAAAAGAGCTTGATTTGTATGCACGCTTATATACGTGTAGACAGTGTTGGGCCTCCAAGTTCAGAGGTTTGTAGAACAGCAGCAAGTTTCCCTTAGGTCGATCATCCAAGGTTTATCGAACTCAGGGAGGTAGAGGTCAAAGATATCCCTCTCAAGCAACCATGCAATTAAGATACAAGAAGTCTCTTGTGTCCCCAACACACCCAATATACTTCTCAGGTATAGAGGTGCACTAGTTCGGCGAAGAGATAGTGAAATGCGAGTAATATGGATGGTTATAAGTAATAATAGCAATCTGAAATAAATATGGTAGCAAGCAAACATGTAGCAGAACATGCGGAAAACGGTGTTTCAATGCTTGGACACTCTCAACAATGATCACATAATTGAATAACTAAATATATTCTCTACACTATGCTACTCTTAACCCTCTCCGATTGGACAACGAACACTAATCATTGCGTAGGGATGCAAAAAGCATTCCTTAAAGTAAGCATTCCCATGTCTAGTTAACCCCACGTTGTCACTATGAGCACCCTAGAAGGTACTAGACAAACACCAAAATTCATAGAGGAGACACACACGGTGTGCACACTGTCACCTTCACACCACGGGACAAGGTGACTCCAAAGTTCATATTAATAAAACACTTGAGTAGCACAAGATGAAGAGTAACATCTACTTATTCAACTAGATTACAAAGCTCATGATCACATATAGATCACACCATGGGAGAGAGAGATGAACCACATAGCTACCGGTAGAGCCCTCAGCCTCGGGGGAGAACTACTCTCTCCTCATCATAGGAGACAGCAACGACGATGGAGATGGCGGTGGCGTCGATGGAGATGGCTTCCGGGGGCACTTCCCCTTCCCAGTAGGGTGCCAGAAGAAAGATTTGTCCCCCGAAACTTGTTGGCGGCGGCGGCGGAGCTACGGATGTATTTTGTGGAAAAGGTCAATTATTCTAGGGTTTATGTATCGGGGAGTATATATAGGCGAAAGGGCGATACCGGGGGGGGTGGCCAGGGGGCCCACACCATCAGGTGGCGCAGCTAGGGGGTGGTGGTGTCACGCTATGGTGTGGCCACCCTGTGGCCCCCCTCCGGAGCTCTTTGGGACTTCTGGATGCTTCCGGGACTTCTAAGACTTTTGGGTTTTGAATCGTCCAATTCCGAGAATATTTCCAGAACAACTTTTCTGAAACTAAAAACAGCAGAAAACATGAACTGGCTCTCTGGCATCTTGTTAATAGGTTAGTCCCGGGAAATCGATAAAAATGACATAAAGTGTAAGGAAAACATGTGGAAAACAACATGGAACATCAGAAGTTAAGGATACATTTATGACGTATCACTCGAGTGACAGAAACATGAAGGGGGGATGTGCTGTTGCCACTAGGGAGAAAACAGCGGTGAGAGTGCCCGCGTGTACAATCAATGCTTACATTACACACATTGTTTAATGCAGTTATCTGTTGCTTGCAACTTAATACCTAAGGGGGTTCGGATGATAACTCGAGGGTGGATTATCAGTTATAGATGCAGTTGGATTACGGTCTATGTATATTGTTGTAATGCCCACACTAAATATCATAGTAGTCACCATGTCATGAATGTGCACTATGGTGCAACTTTTATTTGTCAATTGCACAACTGTAATTTGTTCACCCAGCATGCTATCTTTTATGGAGAGACACCACTAGTGAACCTATGAACCCCGGTCCATTTTCCTACACTGTTAAAACAAACCACCACAATTTCCTACTTTCTTTACTTACTGCAAGCATACATTATTTTCCATACTATACGTCTAATCTCTGTTTTCAGCAAGACCGGTGAGATTGAAAACATCACTGTACTGTTGGGACAAAGTATTTTGGTTGTGTTGTGTGAAGGTTCCACGTTGTTGCTGACACCGGTGAGCCATCACCACCGTCAGTGGCATCAACCTTCCAAAGGTACTCTTTCTCCTACTGGATTGATAACCTTGGTTCTTAACTAAGGGGAAAACTCCTACCGTTGTGCTCATCACACCCTCCTCTTGGGGTATCCCAACGAGTGCAAGATATGCACCATCAAGCTTCCCCTTGGATCCATCGTCCTCCTCTCTCCTTCCTCAACCACGCGCGCAAGCAGAGGAGGCCGTAACTGCCGGAATCGATCCCTTCGCCTCCGCGGCCGGCGAGGTTTCGCCGTCGTGATTCGCCGCCGTCCGGCACCGCCTCACCTCACCGACCCCTCCATCTCGTTCCTAGTGAGTTCCCAAGCACGTGGATGCCCTCCCCTTCCTCCCTCCCCCTCTGAGCATCGTTGCCGCCGTGCGTCCATTCCGGCCGCCGCGGTTTTGCACGCCCGCGAGGTTTCCTGTGAACATTTGGTCAACCGCCCCCACCCCTCGACTCCCCTTGTTCCCCTCTCTCTCTCGTGGTATCTTCTGATTTATGAATCGCGCACGCAATTGATGGATTGGAGATCCATGTGTGAAGAACAGGGCCAGGTGACGTCAACCGCTGATGTCATCCTGCCAATTCTTTTTCTTTGATTTAGTTAAATGGAAAATTCTGACGCATGGGCCCTATGTTATTTATTTTCCAGAAAATGAATTAAAATGGAAAATGGAATATCTCCCAAAATAATAATCAGAGAAATATAATAAAAATATAGAAATATTCAGAAAAATATAATCTACATGTTTATGTCATTCTCAAACATGTTTGAATAATTTGAATTTTGATCATTATTTAATATGCTTTAAATCCTTTAAAATGAAGAAAATAAGTTTTTATTCAATAAAATCAGAAAATTACAAGTTTTATACCAAAATGCTCAAAAAGACAAATGCAACTCATTTACGATGTTTTGAAACCCATTTGAGCAATTAAAATTGTACACACTTTTAGAATCGCCTGAAATACCCTCCGAGGTTCATTTCGGGCTAATTTCAGTGAAATTGCACAACTGCCATATGAATCCTAGCAACCCATCGAACATGTTTATTGCTTTATTTCAGTGCATTAACTTTCTCATGCATACATATTGAGCATTTCATCGATGCCGTGTGTTGATTGTTCCCTTTCCGGTATTTGCTTCTTCTCGGTAGACCCCGAAGAGAAGATAGACAATGATGTTGACGAATACATGATCTTAACCGACAAGTCAATCACTTATTCTAGAAGATCCATTCTTTGCTTTCCTTATAACCAAGACAAGCATAACCTCTTATCTGCTCATATATGTTTTCCAACGACTTTTGATTCTCGTACTTTGTATTCGGTTCCAAAGTATTTTGGTGTCACTAGTTAGAGTTAGCCTACATATCTTGATCCACTGCTCCTAGCAGCCATAATTTTGTTTGTGCGCGCTTCGCTAAACCCTGTGAGTCTTGCTTAGCCATGCCTAGTTGTGATCTGATCCATCTGGTTGATGAATCTGGTCAATGCGTGATTCTACTATGTCAGGTTGTTGTGTTTTGAATTATTTTTGATAAGTTGACTAATAGCGGCATGGATGTGAGGCCACAATGGGTTGTGGTGTTTTGTCCTGTTCATGTCCCTAGGAGCGAGTTCTCTCCTTCGAGCCAAGACTGAGCGTATAGCCACACGTGGGCCGATGAATCCCACACGGCTAACTAACTTGTTAAACCTTATCCATGAGCCACGTAGTTTGAGCTTTCCATCTGCGTGTGAGTCGGAAAATGTTTTGGAGAAAACTTAGGGCGTGACCGGGACAAGTGATGGACGTATATGGATCTTGATCCCGACTCACAGAACAAGTGCCGTCAGGAGGTGGCCAACTCCATGTTGATGGGTTGGCCCTGTTTGGATTGACTCATGGATATGGTTCGACAAGGTAAAGGCTGGGATTCGACCACCCTCTGTCGGCACTTCCCGAGCTAGTGCTAACCTAGTGGCACTAAGAGTCGGTTGGTACGTGTGGGTAAAGTTGTACACCCCTGTAGGGTTAAATCTTTTCAAAAAGTCGTGTCTGCGGTAAAATACGACTTGGTGACGGATTCTGTGATCATAGATAACTTAAAAAGAATGACTAAAACTTGTTGTTAACGAATGGAAGGATTCCTCCTCGACTAAGTCGAGAAGGGTGGTCCTTATAGCATGAGACATTCAGGGAATGCGAAGGTGTAACATCCCTGATTTTGGGAAAACTCAAAAATCACAAAAATTTGAAACTTTTTGTTTTCATGTTTAGTAAGTTACCAAAAACCAAATGAGATGCAAGAAACAAAAGAAAACAATGCATGTTTTAATGTTTTGGAAATGAAAATCCAATATACCTCTATTCCATAAACCCTAAAGTCATTTCAAAATAAATATTTCTACATAAATAAAATAATTCTTCTTAAGCAAGCCCTTACACCAAACATGTTTTCAACCCAATTATGATCTTGAAAATATTTTGATATATAAAAACTAGAGAATTGTTATCTCTAATATTTTTCTTCTTATCTCTAAAAAGGGTTTCACTATTATTGAAAACCCTAAAAATAGATATAAGTTGGATCCTTGTTTTCTAAGTGTTATGTCAATCAACAAAATAATATAGTGCTATAGAAATAAATTGTTTATGAAAACAAGTAATATTACTTTGAAAATAGTTTATGGCAACATTACTCAATTATTTATAACCCTTAATAAAGTTCTAGGCCTTAAAAGTATTTGAGGAGAATAAAATTATTAATAATAACCTTTAGTTGTTATTCCAAATTTTAAACATGAAGGGGTGAAAATGAAATGCATTTCTTTGATAATAACATAACAAAAGGTTTTGAAAACAATATTATGACATGTGGTTTTATCCTAAATTTATTGATCAACAATATTGATAATTGTTATGAACTAATTAAATAGCATTAAGTTACTATCAGTAAATCCTACATATCCTAAAATCATAAAATGTGAAAAAGGTTTAAAATGGATTTACAAAAATAATATATGACATGTAAAATGTCTCTGAAATTTTATTTGGATAATAACATCAATTTATTAATCTCTAAATTTTAAAATTGCCTTAAAGTATTATTAGTGTTTTAATTATTTTTCAAAATAATAAATTGTGAAAACAAGATGAATTGACTCTCATAATTTTGTTTTCAACATTTATAATGTCACTAAAAAATTTTAGTTGACCAATAACTATTTTATAAAAATTTAAATTAAAAATCACATCAAGTAACTATTAAGGAATTATTCAAATTTCCATAATTCAAAAATAAAATATGTTGAATTGTTTTCAAAAATTGTACTGTTAAAAAGTATTTGAAATTTTAAGAATTTAGAAATTTGTTTCATATCATTTGGATACTTAAAATAGAAGATATAATTAAAACAATTAAACAGAAATAAAAGAAAAGAAAAAGGCTGGATGACGTCATCACCATCAAGCTCAAGCCGTTGCTATTTCTTCCGTTTCTACTCCGATTTCAATCCGGCGATAACTCGCGATTTAAGCCACCTTAATTCCTCCCCGAGCACTCTCCTTAAAGCCCCCAATCCCCTCTCCATTTCCCCTCTCCCCCCCTCCATTTCGTGCTCCCTCTTGGCCGAATTTGCTCGTCGGAGTCCGTGCTGTCCGCCGTCGTGTTTTCACGATTCCGGCGAGGTGAGACCTTCCCCGTGCCCGAGACCACCTCTCCCTGGACCCCCGTGACCTTGCGCACGTTTTGATGCCCTTTCTCTTCTCCTTGGTGCAGTGTAGCAACGAGTGCGAACTCGCCGAAGCCGAAAACCGCACGGCCACCTCGGGACCTCCTCGCCATCATCATAGCAGAGCCCGTGGAACCGCCCCGTCGTCACCATCTTCCTCGCTGTACTGCCCCGAGTCTCCCCGTGGTCTCCTCGAGCCCTGAGGCACACCGGAACGCGTCGTCGACAACCTCCCGTGAGCAGCACCGCCGCCGTCGCCATTTTCCGGCGAGAAACCACCGGTGAGCTCCCCCTCCCTTCTCTGTACCGTTAGATCTAAATCTAGTGGCCTAGATTAGATCACTTAAGCGAAGGGGTACGTTACCCTCAGATCTGGATCCAACGGCCCCGATCAAATCACTTATCCACGTCAGCGTGTGCCACGCAGCAGCCCAGTCATCAGCCTCGCCCAATCAGGATCAGCCACGTGGCCCAGCCTTATTTGAATTTTTCTCCCGCTGGAATTAATTGGCAACTTTGCAGAACACCCCTGCACCTTTGAACCATCATAAACTTTTGATCCATGAAGCCAAATTTAGCAATCTTGGACTTTTTGAAAAGCCCTTGACAATTAGAAACTTTTGGCACTGACCAAATTCAAATTTGAGAAACTTAAATTTGTTCAAATTCAAATATGCTTGTTTGATGAAATTTGGCATAATTCAAATTCTACAAATCCAAAAATTGCAAATAAAATATATTTGGAAACCTTAGAATGTGTACTTTCATACCTCTGTCCCAAAATAATATTTGAACAAATTAAAATTGAATTTAGAATTAAGTTGACTATTTGAGTAATTTTGACATATTTAATTCTGTAAATAATTTCAATATAGTTTCCTTTGGCAAAATTGCTCCATTTGATAACCTTGAACCAGAGGCATTAGTGCCTAACCATTTTGAACACCCTTGGACCATGACCATGTGTTTTTGACCAAAAACCCAACATAGTGATACATCCATTTTCACCATGATTTAGGAATTGTTTTCAACTGTTTTTCCATGATGTTATGTCTAAGTGGAGCCAAGCCAAGTCCTTAGAATGTGTCAATCACATATAGTACCAAATAGTGAAATTTAGTTTGCTATCTACTTCTCCACTCCCCTTTCATGCTTCAAGATTTCATCAAATTGGGATTTGTGAGAACCATGAAGTGCAATGGAGGACTTAACCATCTAGAGATTTTTCAACATGAAGATAGAAGACCAATGAAGAACTTAGCAAATAAAACAAACTTTAGAAGCATCTCCAAGAAGTGGAAGCACTTAGAAGACTAAACCCCTTTCTCTCTAAGTCCTTTTCCTTCCCTTTCCTATTCTTCTCCTTTCAATCTGGTGGCAACATGAAGAGCTACAAGGAAGATCAATGAAGAAGTTTTGAAGAGAAGACTTAGACTCCACAACAACTAGAAGCAACTCAAGAAGTACAAGTGTGAAGAAATTCAGTACAAGCATCTACCTCTCTCTTTCTGTCTTTTCTATTTTCTTTCTTTTCAAATTGACTTAGTAATATTTTCACATTTGTTAAATAAAACACTTAGTTGTGACCACACCACTTGGGAAACAACTAGTGAGAAAACCATGAAGACTATCAAGACCAAGAGAAGCACCACACCAAGGAAGGAAACAACTTAGATGGCATGATGATGATCTTCAAGAAGGCAATCACATGAGGACTAGAAGCAATCCACCCAAGTTGAAGAATAACAAGTTATTTTTGTCCAACCATTGACCCAAATGGAAAACCCAAGACTTAGTAATATTTTCCCTTGGATGATGAAGTTAGTAGACCTACCCTAACCACAATGGAAAATACTAACATAGTCACTCAAATATTTTTGAAGGTGAATATGACCAAGTGTTTGCATGTATTACTTTAGTTGAAGAAGTAATATGTTTATTCTAAGTGAACTCTTGGAACTTCCTCGACAAGTATGGTTATAATAAAGTTAGTTTTATACATAACTCAACCTAGCCCTTCCCAAGTAAACCATTGGAATTTCCTTAACAAGTATGGAACCAAAAAAGAATAAATATTTCAACTCAAACCTAGACTTTGTCCTAACCAATTTGGTTAAGCCCCTTTTATTATGTTAGTTGCTTTTCTACACTTGTATGTTTGTTTGTTAGGATGCTTGTTTATTTTGTTATTGTGTTTTCAATGAATAGATTGTACGGAGAGCAACGATCTTTTGTGAAGAGAGTGTGATATCTTCACTAATTTCAACAAGGCAAGTAACACATCAACAACTACCCATTATTTTATATATGCATTAGTTGATTTTTGAGTAGTATGCATTGATAGGAAATTTTACTAAGTTATATTATGCTATGCTATTATCCTAGTAGGGTGTAGCCATATTTTTTATCCTTGTTATTTATAGCCTTAGAACTTGATAGATGCTATGCAATGTGACAAATGATTTTTACTTGATGTTGTGGGAAAATTCTAAGTAACAACTTCAATGAACCACCTGGGTGGATTTGGTTGTTTGGCTGATGAGAGTTGAGTGTCTCCCCGAGGGGTTGTTCACTTGAGGAATGCCACCCAGGAACAAAGTGATTATGATGTTCCCCAAGTTTAGATTGCTTCCAGTGCAGCCTTTGGTCATATGGGCTCTGTCTTGATCAACTAAGTTGTGAGGGTTCAGCCCGGGCTTGACAAGCAGATGTAGCATAATTATAGGTGGAACGGGTCTTGCCATTGGGTTGGATTCTTGCTTCTGAAAGATCTCGTCTTGATTCTTCTCCTTTCCTTAATGCACTCAGGGTGTATAGGATGTTTGGGTTGAGTTGAGTCTGAAGGTGAAAGTGCACAAGCTCTGCAGAGTCCACAAACTAAGATCTTAGCCGTGTCCCCGGTTATGGACAACTATGAGCAGCTGGACAAGGAAGGACGGAAGAATCACATCACCATTTTCAATAAGTAAAATTTTGACCAAGTGAACAGTAGTTGTGGTGCTTGGATCTTAATCCAATGTTGCCACCCCTTTGAAAAGAAAAGTTTCTTTTACAAAAGAGATAGGACAAAACTGGCTTTATGCAAACTTAGCCTAAACTCCACTCAGCCAAATAAGCATGTAGTATTAGTCTTGCCATTTATATCCACCATAGTGTTACTTGCCAATACATTAAATTGTATTGACTCCCTTGTGGCTGCATATTCCATATTGCAGATGTTTCTGAAGACGAGTGAGGATTTCGTTTAGGATCTCGAGACTATCGCCAACATGTTTTGCCTGTGGCACATGAAGAAGATGGGCTCAATGTTGTTCTATGTTTTCCGTTGTAATACTTTGTTTTCTGCTAGTCTTCTAAGACTATGCAAGTTGTAATACTATTTTGTAAAGACTTGATCATGCGATGTAATAGAATTTGATGCATTTGCATGATATTTCATTTTGTACTGTGGTGCTAGCAATTGATCCAGGGACTAGCACAATAACACAGGTATTCCATCTTTATTAAAAGTTGGGATGCTACAGAAGGTCTTGGTGGAATACAAGAAGATGATGATTTCAGTAGTTGAGTAGATTTCTCATCTGATCTGAAAACACTCCTTGAGACGTGTTATTCTTCCTCGATTTGGAAAACAGATATTGCTTTACGCAAATTAACCTTCATAAAACCCTTTTCTGAAACAGCAGATATATAATAGGTTAACTAAGTCTTGTTGAGTACCTCCCGTACTCGGGTTTGCTTAATTTTGGTTCAGGTTAAGTTACTCACATCGGTGGTGAGTCAACGTGGACATCGACGAGTAGTTTGGGGTTCCCAGGTAGCAGCCTGGAATCTATGGGCTTGGACGTCGCCTTATGTTGCAGCCTCTTAGGCCTTTTTGGTTCTTGTTGACTAGCAACATAATTTGCCTTTTGTTGTCTGATGTAATGTTGGGTCATGTGACCTATGCTTGTAAACCTATACTCTAGTAATACCTGTTTAATACAGCTTTCATATCTAGAGTGCTGGTTTGATCGGTTGTTGGTTTCAAGCTCATCGTTATACAATTTTGGCTATGCCTGCGTTGTTGTCTTAGTCGAGGGGTTGTGGAGCCGATGATCCATTTCCGAGCACGCCTGCCGACTTGACTTAGCCTGGGCTTGGTAACCCCAGTAACCATCGATTGTTGTTGCACTTCCTGGACACATAGCATATCTGTATATCTTTGGTCCCGTTCATTCAGTTTCATACTATTCATGGACGCTTTGATATGCATAGTTGGTTATGACTAGCATTGACACAAGGAGTAGTATACCGATGTTATCCGGCCTGCGTGCCGATGAATCCGGTCTACCTGCCGTTGTTTGTCGCGACCGGGGATGGTAACCCTGAAGCCCTTGTGGGTCCATGACTAGGAGCGCATAAAAGTATGTATACCTCTGGGTCCGGGGTCATGACAAGTCATGGCATCAGAGCAGGACTGCCTGTAGGAAAACCTTACTGTTTGGTCGATGTTGATTCTAGTGATTGTGAGAACTATTTTGAAACTTCAAATGAATTGTGAAAATCTTTTTAGGATTCTTTTTACTCCTTATCTGGTATCTCTCTAACTCTAGGTCACCTTACCTGTTTTGATTTTAAAAGGTTCTAATCATTCAAAACCTAGGTGCCTTCTTTGGCAAGGGCGTCTTTTACCCAAGTTGACCTAGTGTTAAGGTTTCTATAGTGTGTTCCATACTCCGTTGTCTCTTGATTCAATTGGGAGATTCCTTTCCATCATAATCTCTCATATTTGTGTGGATTCCACATTCTTCCATGTTCAAAAGTCTTAAATCCTGAATCTCGAGATTTCCTTTTCATCTTGATGTATCCCTTGCCTTTTGCTCAAATACTTCCGGAGCTATGTTTTTATTTTGAAAGATACTTCGTGATAGCTATTCGTAGTGTCCTTAAAAGCACTAAGATAGTAGTTACTCCTTTCTCTAGGTTTTTAACCCTTGGACTTCAACTGAAGGTCTCGGAATGTGCTGAAATGCGGTGGGTTGAACCATGCGATAACCATGTGATGCTCACTCCATTAGTACAGGATGCTGACCTTTAACCCAAGTTTTGTTCTGTTGACCTAAGGAACATCTTCTACCTAAGGATGGCTAGATATTCTCAACCCTAATAGCCATAGGGTTTTCTTTTGGAACAAAAAGGGATCACAACAAGAGTGCTCATTACCAATTCCACATCTTTGTTCTTAGTTCAGCTTTACCTCTCGTTTTGGCATGGGTTCTACAAATGAGTATGACCATGTGCATTCAACGTGATCTTAGGATTCTCTGGAGCACGTTCTGGACACCAAGTTGCATATGGGGGTTGGATTCTTCCAATGCATGTTGCTCTTGTGTTCTTTCAGAATGTTCCACTTTGGAATGTCAGGAGAAACAAACTCCAGTACCTTGTTCATCTCTAGGACCAGGTCAAAGGTTCATAATTCACGGACTAAGAGGCTTCATCAGCTTCTGTTCTGTTCCACCTCCGACTATCACATTCTTTTATATCCAGAGTTCATGCCTAGTTTCATGGACTTATTAATGAATTGATGCTCTTACACGTCTTCACTCACCCTTCCTCCAAGCTTGAATGCTCGAGAATGTTGGGTGTGCATTAATGTGTGTATCAGTTATTCTTAGAAATTCTTACTGCTTTAAAAAATTCTAAGAAACATTTGTATCCTTCTTAGCACTATTGGTCACCCGGTCTCTACCTAAAGTTGATCGTGTTACCAAATCCGTTCATTCTAGTGCACCTTCTTGGTCAGGGAGTTAGGTTCATGCTGAAACTACGAAGACCAACTCGGTTGATTTGAACAGCAAACTTCCTTCCAAACTTTGAGACATACCGGTAGGTTGTGATATTCTGGTTCTCTTTCTAGAAGTATCACACTACCAAATTCCGCGCGGTCTAGGATATTTCAATACCGTTGCGGATGGGCTCCAAACCGTCGCTAAGGGCCATCCGCGATGGCTTACGCGACGGAGTGAGAACGCCCCTGATCGACTGTCACAGACGATTCTGCGATGATTAAATGAACACTAAATCGCCGCGAGCTACTGGCCGGCCCAGCACAAGGCCCAACAAGGAGCGACGTTTTTTTTCGTCGCAGTGTCGGTACACGTGGCATCGTTTTTTCCGTTACCCTTTACGGGCGTCGCTGACGTCACCTCTACCGTTCGTCACGTCATCATCGTCTTGACATTTTAAAAACGTTGCGACTGGAACTACCGTTACGTCCGTTAATAACGTCATAACATGTGCGACGTTTATTTTCTCGTCGCGGGTTCAAGCAGTATAAGGTGCCACGTGTCCCTCTCATAATGTTCCATGTATACGCTTATTCTAGACGAATTTATAACGGTCTCCGACGGTGCGACGTTTTAGTTCGTCGTAAGTGGTTGCGAATCATGAGCCACCACCACTAGTAGGGAATGGCTTATAGCCACCACCATACCGCTGGCGAACTAGAATGGCTGTTGCCCAGCGCTAATAGTGCTGGCGAACAACTATGCCTGTTCGCCAGCACTACCGCTGGCGAACAACCACCCTTGTTCGCCAGCGGTACGCCTGGGCCCCACCTGCGCGCGATTTGAAATGGTAGCGCCGCTGCCTTATTTTACCGCTGGCGAACGGCCTGTATTGTTCGCCAGCGCTACTCCCACAACCGCTGGCGAACAGATGCTTCTGTTCGCCAGCGCTAAGATGTGGGCCCAGCACGCATCTTAACGCTGGCGAACAGAAGCATCTGTTCGCCAGCGGTAGTCCGCAGATATTGCCACAAAGTGGCACCCCCACCTACCCACTTTCCCCTCCACTCTCTCTTCTTCACCTTGTCCCCTCTTCTCTCTCTAGCTCGAAATTATGCCAATTTCTCCACCCTCCTACTCTATTTTGAACCAACTAAATTTATTTTAGTTGGTATATATATGTTTATCTCCCTCCTAACATCATTTCTATCCCAAATTTTCCCTCCCTAGCCATCTAGATCTAGAATTAACCCCTTTCTCTCCAAAGCTCCAAATTTCTCCGGATCATCGTGTGGCCATCTATTCATTTGAGGTGTGATGAATGATAATATAATTAAATGAGTTTGTATATAAATTTTGTCCGGATACACGCGATATGCAATATGTGTGAAATTTCACCGGATTCAACAATGGTCGTGTGATGGAGACGATAAATGCATGTGTGCGCAATTTGTTGTGGAATGAAATTGAGTAGCCAACTATCGCCGGAATGTTGATTCATTTCCGTCTCGGCATAGTTTGGCACTCCTCTAACCTCCAATTTGTAGGAAGGTCATGCCGATTTTTTTCCGTGAATATCGCAATATATATATATTATGTTTGGTTCTAATATTAATTATATCGGCGCGCGCTCTCGTGCAGGCGACATATAATGGTGGTCGTTAAGAGTGAACGTGTCGTGAATAGTTACTTGAGACACGCGACAGAAGACATGTTACAAAATGGCCGCAAGGAGATACGATGTCCATGTCGAAAGTGCAAACTAGGGGGCTTGCTCAATCCCTTTACCGGAGACTTGCTCAGTCACCTCCTAAGGTATGGTTTCATGGATGGGTATAACAGTCAGTGGGTAAGTGATGATGAAGATGATGAAGTCCATGGGGCGGCGGCGGTAGGAAATGATGTGCAACAGGACAATAGCAACGATCGAATAGAACTACAGCAGGACCAACTACAGCAGGACCAAGATCAGCCTTATGACCCAGCACATGATCATGGAGAAGATGTTGAACAAGACGTGGAAGAAGATCACGAGGACACAGGGACACCCCTAACGGAAGTTGTGCGTGACCCTCATCTGAAAGAACTGCTCTTGAGAAAGACGACTAACTCGATATCTGCTGCTAGAGAGCAATCGAAGCTGGCGCAACTAGAGATAGACTCGAAGACACCGTTGTATGCAGGCTGCGGTCCGGGAGAGTCCCGCCTGAGAGTGGCCCTCGATGTTCTGCAGATGAAGGCGAGATACAAATGGAGCGACATAAGCGTCGATGCAAGCCTGCAATACTGGCACGATGTCCTTCCAGAGGGCAACACTTGTCCTAAAAGTTGCGACGAGGCCAAGAAAGTCGTGTGCCCCTTTGATTTACCTCACGAAAAATACCATGTGTGCATCAACGATTGCTACATTTATCGGAAAGAGACGCGAACAAAACCATTTGTCCAGTTTGCAGCGCCGCTCGATACAAGAAAGGGAAGAAGAAAGCTCCTCGGAAAGTTGTGTGGTACTTTCCGCTCATTCCCCGTCTGCAACGGTATTTCGCGGACCGCAAGGAAGCAGAGCTCATGCGCTGGCACGCGAAAAGGAGGAATAAAGTTTTGAAAGATCCAAATCGAAGTGAAAAAGTAATTCTGACACATCCTTCAGATGCAAGTCAATGGAAAGCAATTGACTGTGAATATCCAACGTTCGGGGCGGAGGCAAGGAACATCAGGTTGGGTGTGAGCACCGACGGACTCAATCCGTTTGGAAACCAGAGCAGCACCCATAGCACCTGGCCCGTGTTTGTATGGATGTACAACATCCCTCCCTGGTTGTGCATGAAGAGGAAGTATATTCACATGAGTATGCTAATTCAAGGGCCGAAACAACCAGGCAACGACATAAATCTATACCTGAAGCTGCTTAAAGATGAGCTGGAAACGCTATGGGCCGAGGAAGGGTGAACACATGGGACGCCTTCGGTGAACAATATTTCCCAATGAGAGCTGTCTTACTCTGTACGGTTCACGACCTACTAGGCTACGGATATGTGGCGGGCCAGGTGTGCCACGGACATAACGGTTGCGTGAGGTGCATGGATGACCCCACGTTTATGCAACTTCCGAAAGATCCTGGGTCTTCGAAAACAGTTTTCGTTGGCCATCGAAGGTGGCTACCCAACAAAGACCCGTGGAGAAGGCGAGGAGACCTTTTTAACGGTGAGGATGAGCTCCGTGGACCTCCACGTAAGAGGTGCGGCGAAGAAATCTACAATTTGCTGAATGATTGGAAGGAATGCCCAGAGCCTGGAAAGAAGCAAAAGGCGCCAAAACCGCTTCTGGATGTATGGAAGACGAGGTCGGTGTTTTGGGACTTGCCATACTGGCCCTTTCTCGATACGCCTCACTGCCTTGATCTGATGCATATCACGAAGAATGTGTTTGAAAGTTTGTTTGGCACGCTGCTCAACATGCCGGAGAGGACCAAAGACGGGGTGAAAGCAAGAAACGACCTGAAATATTTTGTTATTAGGGTAGATCTTCAGGGGGACGCCCGATGACGACGGCGATCAATCGTGTGATGAGGAGACGGATGGTCGCAAGGCCAAAAGGGTTAAGAGGAATGACTATTACTGCCCCCCCCTGCTTCACTCTTAGTCCGGACGAGATCACAAAATTGATGATGTGCCTTCTCGGAGTCAAAGTCCCTAGCGGTTACTCAGGGCTAATAAGCAGATTCCTCGACGCGCAGAAACAAAAGTTTAGCGGGATGAAGTCTCATGACTGTTACGTGATGATGACGCAGATACTTCCGGTTGCGATCCGCGGAATAATGGACAAACACGTCCGGGAAACCCTGTTTGGCCTCTGTAACTTCTTCGACGTTATATCTCGAAAGTCGATCACGGGGAAGCAGATCTCAAGGCTGCAGGAAGAGATTGTCGTGATACTATGCGAGCTTGAGATGTACTTTCCACCATCATTCTTTGACATATGTGTTCATCTGTTGGTCCATATCGTGGACGATATCATCCATCTCGGGCCGTTGTTCCTGCACAACATGATGCCGTTTGAAAGGATGAATGGGGTCATCAAAGGATATGTTCGCAACAGAGCTCGTCCGGACGGAAGCATCGTTCAGGGCTTTCTCACCGAAGAGTGCATCTCTTTCTGCACGAATCATATGGACGTGGAGGACCCAGTTGGTCTGCCCAGAAACAAGCACATTGGCAAGCTCGATGGAGTAGGTCACAAAAATGGACGTAAGAAGTGCATGTGGATCGGGCTTGTCGACGCACCGACTTTAACAGGGCAAACTTAGTAGCTCTCCAACACATTGACATGGTCGATACTTGGGTGGAAAAACACAAGAGCTCGATTATGAAAAAGTACAGTGAACAAGGCAAGCGGAGGACCGAAGGAGAAATAATCAGAGAGCATAACTCCACTTTCTTGCGTTGGTTTAAAGATGTGATCGTCGCTAATCCACCGCCAAGGGATTGTGCGAAAAATAAACTATTGTACGCCTTGGCACATGGCCCAGCTCCCAACCTAGCGACGTTTCAAGCATATGATATCAACGGGTTCACTTTCTACACAGAGGAGAAAGACAAAACTTCCGATTATCAAAACTCAGGGGTAACGATGGAATCCTACACCGGTGACAAAAAGTTAAGATACTACGGAAGGATCGAGGAGATATGGGAGCTTAACTACTCTGGAGAGAAGGTGCCTATGTTCCGCGTCAGATGGGCTAGGATGTCGACCGTCAGGAAAGAAGACCAATACTTTACAACCATGGTTATTCCCGAAGCCGGAACCTCATCAAGCGCGAATGTCACAGCGCAAAATGAGCCATGGGTATTGGCTAAGCATGTGTCACAATGCTTCTTCATAACAGACCCCGCAAGGCCTAGCCGTGTTGTCGTGAGGAGAGGGAAAAGAAATATCATCGGAATGGATGGAGTCGTTGATGAGGACGAGTTCGACACGTTCGGCGACCCAAATATTGACGATGATCAAGAAGATGATGATGATAGTCATGCAACATACACAACAAGAAGAAGCAGAACTACGCTACCTAGGCATGGTCTTCCATTCATAAGAAGAAGTCATAATGTGGGGTTAAATTATGCAACTGCGACCAAAAAAGGCAAAAAAATCAAACACTGATGAGAAACTATGTATATATTTTTCTGCCAATTGTATGCGACGAAACTATGTATATGCATGGGGTCTGATATCGATGTGCACTTATTATAAATTTAATGTACCTTGTTTGTATTTCAAATGTGTGGACTTATATTTTTTGAAACATAAAGGAAACAAATAGAAATTAAATAAGAAGGAAACAACGGAAAACAATAGAACACATAAAGAAAAAACAATAGAAAACAACTAAAACCAAAATAATGAAAAGAGAAAACAAGAAGGAAATATTGGAAAACAATTGAAAACATAAAAGGGAATAATTGAAAACATAAAGGGAATAATGAAAAACAAAAAAACATTATTATTTGTAATGTGTTTGAAATAATTTGTAATGTGTTTGAATTAATGAAATGTGTCTTTGAATAATTTAAATGCATGTATTATTTAAATAAACATATTATTTAAATGCATGTATTATTCAAATAAACATATTATTTAAATGCATGTATAAACATAATAATTTAAATGCATGAAATTAATTTGTAATGTATTATTTAAATGCATTTATAAACATAATAATTGAAAACATAAAGGGAATAATGAAAAACAAAAAAACATTATTATTTGTAATGTGTTTGAAATAATTTGTAATGTGTTTGAATTAATGAAATGTGTCTTTGAATAATTTAAATGCATGTATTATTTAAATAAACATATTATTTAAATGCATGTATTATTCAAATAAACATATTATTTAAATGCATGTATAAACATAATAATTTAAATGCATGAAATTAATTTGTAATGTATTATTTAAATGCATTTATAAACATAATAATTGAAAACATAAAGGGAATAATGAAAAACAAAAAAACATTATTATTTGTAATGTGTTTGAAATAATTTGTAATGTGTTTGAATTAATGAAATGTGTCTTTGAATAATTTAAATGCATGTATTATTTAAATAAACATATTATTTAAAATGTATTATTCAAATAAACATATTATTTAAATGCATGTATAAACATAATAATTTAAATGCATGAAATTAATTTGTAATGTATAATTTAAATGCATTTATAAACATAATAATTTTAAAAAAAGTACCTCTGGCGAACAGCCATCCTTGTTCGCCAGCAGCATGTTACCGCTGGGCAACAGAGAGATGTTCGCCAGCGGTAAGGTACCGCTGGCGAACTACGCGGCTTGTTCGCCAGCGCTACACTGGCGCTGTGACACTTACGCGCGGGCCCCCCACCCTCCCCTCTCTCTAGCAGTACTGCGCGCCCAACACTTAGTCGATTTCGAAACCACCGCGCGCGCCTCCCTCTCTCTGTTAACTCCGGCGACTCTCCCTCTGTTAACTCCGGCGAGGACTAGGCCTCCGGCGAGCCCAATAGCACCACCGGCCGCGCCTCTCCCTCCCTCTCCTCACCCCTCCCTTCCCTCTCCACGCGCGCCCTCCCTCTCCCCACTGCCCCTGCGCGCGCGAACACCCCACCACTGCCCCGATCAGCCGTCGGCCACTTCCCCTCCCTCACCGGCGATCACCACCCCTGGCCACTCACTGCTCCTCCCTGCGGCTGCTGCGCTGCCTCGTACAGCGGCACCGCCCCTCCTGCCCACTGTTCTGCCACGCACACAAGGTGCTCGACCAAAGTTCCATAAGAAAATCAGGTAGCTTTTTTGTTCTGTTTTTGGTGGATCAGAAATATAGCATTAAGTGATTCTGTTTTGCAAAAAAAACGTAAATCATCAGAGGCTAGTTCAACTCTAGGCATTTTCTCATGTGATTGCTCAACTTGGGATCATGATCAGCCTAGTTTTTATTCTGTGCATTTTTTGTTCTGATGAGAACATCATTGCACTTGTTTTTATTCTGATTGCCTAGTTTTGGATTTCTGGCCAATGATGATAAATATGCACCAAATTATCCTTTGATTTTGTTGTTTTTGGCCACCTGATGCTCCTCCTTGCTGAGAATGTAATAATATATGTGACTGAAAATGCATGAATTAATGGCACTGCAAGGGACCCTTTTTTAATGAAAACAACCATTGATAACTTGCGGAATTAATCAGAAGCTGGAAAGTACTATCACTGCACCTGATGTGCATGAATTAATCAGAAGCTCATCGACGGATAGAGCTTATTGAAGCTTAAGATCTGAGGCCAGAGGTTATCCTGTTTTACTGTTTTTTTTTCTCTTTTTGGTTTGCTCAAGTGATGATACAGCTAGCATGCAACACAATGGTTTTTATTCACTTAAACATATTCAAGTGATGAATCTGGTTGGTGGTGATGGATGGTATATTTTTCAAACCTGTGAGTACTCCTAGCTTAATTTTTCAAACATAAATAGGAGCTAGAAACCGAGGAAAGTAGTCCATTGTCCCTTAAACAATTAAAAACTTTATGAAAATATGCAGTAAATTCTTATTTAACATAAAGAGATCGTGGTAAAATTTTGAGATCATTTGGATGAGTTTGGTAGAACAAACTTGTTCTAATTTCAATTCTGCCAAAATTTAAATTTAATTACTTTTGGCAGTTAACAAACTTCAATTGATATAAAATTTTGTGTGTCACTCTTATTTGGCAATAAAAGGCCATGGTACAAATTTCAATTCATTTTGATGATATTTTTAAAACACACTTGTTTTCATTTTATTTCTGCAATTAACTTCCAATAATTAATTGAGGCACTTAACTAGTTCAAAACCACATGAGATTTGGTGGAAAGTTATTATTTACCATAAGGAGGCACTGGTAGAAATTGGAGATCATTTTGATAAAGTTTGTAGAACAAACTTGTTAAATTTCTGATTTGTTGCTGTGGAGAAAACCATGATTTTTGGGGCCTTAAACAACTTAATTTTTGGTGCCACTCCTTGTGCTACTATCATTTGATATAAAGACCATGTGATTAATTTTACAAAGTATTTCCGCAAAGTTTGTAGAAGTAACTTGTTTGCGTTTTCACCTTATGGCAATTCTGCCATTTTCAAACAGAAAAGAATTCATTCTGTTTTGTGCCCATGTGCTTATATATCTTAACATAAATCATATTTTTGTGCCCATGTTATGTCACAATTGTTTTTGGTGGTTGGTGATGGTTGGTGGGTGGTGATGGATGTGGGGTGTGTATGGATGGTGGTGGTGATGGATGGTGTATGGATGGTGGAGATGGTGTGTGGTCGTATTGATATGTGCCCACCTTCGTGTGGATGACGATGATAATATGAGGGGTGGGATTATATGAGGGGTGGGTTTTTATGTGCAGGTACCCCACGTGAGTCCCTATTTGCCGGAATGTTGATTAATTTCCGTTCCGGCAAATTTGGGTACTCCATTTGTGATATTTTTAGCAAAGGTCATGCCGAAATTTTCCGTGAATTTTGGCATGATCTTTGCTAAAAATATCACAACTTAGAGTGTCCGAGAAATTTGGACTCATATGGGTACATCGTCTAAATTGTAGGATTTGTTGAACTTATTTCGGGTTTTCTCTCCTTCATTAGATATGGCTCACAACGACGAGGCGGGTGGTTGGTCTCGGACACGGCGGAGACAACGACGATGCGTGGCTTTCCATGCTAAGCGCGGGAGGCGGACCCGTATCCGCACCCGGATCTAGAGATGGAGGGCGACGATGCAGACGACGAGATGGACGAAACCGTTCGCCAGGAGCTAGAGCCACACAACGATACATCGGGCGCAGAAGGTGATCAAACCGGTAGTGGCACCGGGATACCGCCTCCGGTAGCGAGGCGGCGGCTAGGCGCAAAGAGAGGCGGCACAACATGCTCGCCACCATGCGGGAAGAGTTCACGGAAGTGGACCCCAGCGGTGCTCCCCTCGAGCCGGAGAGTTATGCCAAGGGCTATGGAAACCAGATAGGCTGCATAGCTCGAGACTTCGGCAACGTTAACATGGAGCACCTCAAAGCTAAAGAAAACACGGCTCATGCCGCCCTGCTGATTGAGAAGCTGCACACAAGGTATAAATTCCCGGATCCTTACGACAACCAGGACCTGAAGAAGAATCTGGTCAACTCCTTAGCACTGAACAAGTTCGCCAAAGCGTTTACGACTTGGAGATCCAGTTTGCGGCAGATGCTTGCGAAGGGAGCGGATTTTGATGAGATCCATAAGATGTGGCCCTCCATTTCCGAGGAAGACTTGGCCCAATTCAAGATCGACGAACTCAAACCGGAAAGGATTGCGCTGACTAAATGGGGAAAGAACAGCGAAAAAAGAACATTGGCCCTCACAATCTCGGAAGCCGGGGTTACCTTGGGAAGCAGAAAGTATGGGCCAAGGAGGATTCGAAGAGAGAAGGGCCGAACCCGTTTGACAAGATCACCGACCCGCAGGTGAGAAATTTTGTCAGGGCCCATTACAGGGAAGATCCCAAAAAGCCCGGCGATCTTGTGTTGAACGAGAAGGTCAAGCTGCTCGAGGATAAGTATATCGAGGAACAAGAAAAAGAACGCCTATCTCAATCTGACGGGGGGTCCTCGGCGACGACGAACAAGGACCCGTATGACACCCCTTTCATTAGGGCGCTTAACGCGATGAAGGGAGTGCCCCTTGACAAGAAGCCGAATCGTAGCCATGTGCATGGCCTCGGAAAGGGTCATCGGCATGCGCAATACTACCCCGACACCAGGGAAAAGCGCAAGGAGCGGAACAAGGGCCCGGAGAAGACGGTCGACGAGCTTGTGAACGAGAGGCTCAATGAGCTCCTCCCTACCATCTGTTCGACCGTCGCTCAGTCCTTAGCGCCGTGGATGCTAGGTGGAGGACAAGGGCCGCTCCCGCAGATAAACGTAGCCCAAATTGTGCAGCCAGCGCCGCAGAACGCGGCCCCGTCGTGGCGCCGCAGAACGCGGCCCCCGTCGTGGCGCCGCAGAACCCGGCCCCCGTCGTGGCGCCGCAGAACGCGGCCCCCGTCGTGGCGTCTGCTGCGCGGAACGAGCCGACCCCCAACCCTCAGCCGGAAGGTCGCAAAGATCCGTCGCCACCCCGCCACATCTCATCAACGCCGCCGCCGACACTTAGCGGTCCATCCCCCTTGTCCGAGCTCAATGCCCTCACGGTAATTCAACGTGCACTGCTTAATTATATATTATGACTTGATTCGTGACGGCATCAGTCTCTAACAACGATCGCGCGACGTTTCGCAGGCCGACGAGACGGGATGCACATTGCTCCTTAATGTGAACGGCGAGTTAAAGGACGTCGCCAAAGGAAAAATCATCACACCTCTGAACCGCGTATCCCACGGCGTTCGTATGCCCGAGGACGTGTTCAGAGTGACATTAAGTCGGGTGCTCCCTGGTTGCGGTGCTCTCGATCCTCCGAACCAACCACCCGCAGCCGACAGCGAGTTGAACCTGGAGCAATGCTTGGTTTGGCCATTGACCTGGCCGAAATCACTAATTCGTTTGGAAAGTACTCCTGCCAACACTCCAACACCGGTCCAGGGGTCGGGGCACCCGAGCCAACACAAGGATTTCTCACCTGCAAAGTCCGTGCAGCACGACGACGACGAAGATGAGAACCCGAATGACTACCTCGTCGACGATCCTTACGAGGGGGCGCCCGCTGGATGATCTTGATCAACTTCTCTTGCCAGCGGAGGAGGCGGATAAATATCGATGCACAAAGCGTCTTTTCTCTTCTCAAGAGCCGGCAGTCCCCGAGCAAGAAGTCATCAGCCAGGATGCCCTCAAAGAGGCGGTAGCTGATGTATTTCATAAGACTCAGCCTAACATCAAGTATGCACGGAAAAGAACTAAGAAGGCTCCTGCCGTTGCATCGATGAGCCAACCGGTGGAGGGGACCAAGTCTAAGCCGCAGACAGGACGTGTATTGGATAGGATACCCATAACCGACTGGCATCAGATCCATGAGTTGGGGAAACCGATGCTTCCGCCGAGGTTGGTCGCCTTGCTGACAGGTGATATGCGTAGCGTCCATGACGGTGTACTATATATGGAGGAGGTGCTTCTCAAAGAGAAAAATCCAACGCTGCCGGTTTTGGTCGCAAAGGTGCCATCTACGGCGGGATTTGTCACTGAAGGCAACGCAAACAAGATCATCATTAGATTTGACGACATTTTCCGGATGTTCCACATGAAAGCACTCCACTCGTCAATCGTCCGTCTGTTTACGCTCAGCTTGGCGCATCAGCTATCCGTAGAGAATGTCAGAAACATCGGGCTAGCAGACCCCTACTACATGCACGACATGTACTTGAACAACCCCAAGGGTAGGGCAAAAGCGACAAAGTACCTCGAACAAGTGTTGCTCACTAACCATATGCACAAGAGGATCACCCGTGCCCTACTTTCCTGAGTAAGTTATATTTCCCATCTTTACATAAGTTCGCGCATATACAATTTTTGAGGATTAATATATGGACTCTCCTGTTTTGCGCAGAAACAAATACGGCACCCTCATCATGCTCTACCCGAGAGACGCGCACGCAGTATATCTCGACTCCGGGAGTACGATGAAGGAGAAGAACTACACCCTCATCAAGTCTGTTCTCAATGATGCTATGGATGGCTACATCAGGGGGGAAGGATTCTGCGACAGGAAGAAACAAATTAAAGGAAAATATGTGTTCAGACACAGAACAGAGTTTCCCTGCCCCAAGCAGGCGCCAGGCGGCCAAATGGAGGCATGGTACCTCATCCAACACATGACGGAGATCGTGAAGGACCAACATAGTCTGCAATACATGTCTGCTGTGGACAAATGGTCTCGCAGCATCGTGGAATGGTCTGATGCTGAGTACAGACAAAACTTTGGTCGCATCCAGCGCAAGATCTGCACAATCATCTATAAGGATGTAGTAACTTCAGGATCTACCTTCCACTGGAACGGTACCCCACCATCTAACAATGAGTTGCGACAATATGTGCTAGAGCAGACTGACGAGAGACCATTCAACTCGTTAGAAGGTGCTCTTCCGTTCCCGCCGGAGAAGAAACAGAAGATCACAACATCGAGGAAGAAATGATCGACGGTATGTATTCGATTCGTTACGAATTGCTCCTAATAAGAACTTGTGATTTCCTTTGCCGGTCTAATGCTTTTATCTTGGTCTACAGAGAGATGAAGAAGTGGACGGCGCGCTAGCCCTAGCGAAAGATCGCAAGCGGAGGCGGAAGCTAAAGCGGAGGCGGACCGTATATCTAGCTAGTCTTCTTTGCGATTGATCTCTATATCGCGCGTACGTTGCATAGATATGTAGTAGTCATACCTTTGTAATCGTTGAACTAATTAGATGGCTATATTTTGGGTTCGAAATCTTCCGACATATTATTGAGATCAATGTGTTGTATTCGTACTTATGAGAATTGGATATGGATGCATATGTATAGATGTGTTAATATCGTTATCGATGTGTTAAATTCGTTATGGATGGATGCATATGTATCTATGATTTATCGATGTGCTATCAGTGATTTATATGTGTGAAAGTTTATAAATTATAGAATTTGAATGTATTTGGACCTGGGAATATATACAGAATCAGAATATATAAACTGTTATACAAAAAAAAAGAAAAAATACAAACCTGTGAAACTTACCACTGGCGAACACAGTACCTACCCCTGGCGAACTGTACCACTGGCGAACAACCTGACTACCGCTGGCGAACCAGTAGCGCTGGCGAACAGCGGAGCTACCGCTGGCGAACATAGCGCTGGCGAACAAGGCCTTGTTCGCCAGCGGTAACCTGCACTACCGCTGGCGAACTCTTGTTCGCCAGCGGTAACCTGCTACCACTGGCGTTGTACCGCTGGCGAACAAGAGTTCGCCAGCGGTAGCTGATATTTGTTCGTCACTGGTAGCCCTTTCCCTACTAGTGCACGTGTACCAACACGGCATGTCCACGTCGAAACGTTTCCGTGACGTGTTTTTTCGTCGCAATTTCTATCCAATAAGGTGTCGCCTCATGGACCTATCATATAGTATCAGGTGTCCTCGTATTCATAATCATGGAAAATACTATACTAGTTTTCACAGCAAAGCAAACACAACAAATACATAAATTCCGAATAAGGTCACAATATAGCTCGTCAGCAAAGGCAGTCTAATACAGTTCAACAAACAACAAGCGGTTTCAGAAAGGGCTACTCAGTTCCATATCTCGGATGAACTTGAGCCAACATGCCACCAATAAGGGTTTTGTACATTTCTTAACTCTTCTTCATACCTTTGTGTTCCTCCGTCATACGCAACAATTCTTGTCGATGCTTCATCTTATCTGCATCAGTTTGTTCCTTGGCCTGCTTCAACTCATCAACTACAGACTGCAGGTCCTGCCTCTGTTTTCTCTCATAATCAAGTTGAAGGTGAAGCTGACACTTTGTTGCTCTTGCACTAGTTGTGACCCCACCTATGGTATTCAGGAACGAAGACTTTAGACGGTTCTTGGTCAGCACGACAACGACAACTTCGGTGGCAGAAAGAGGTTCCTTGATAGCGCCATCTACTGAAGTAGGTTCTAGCATATGATATTGCATTTCCTCCTATAAAGCATGTAAAAGCTTTATATGAAATAAAAGCTGAACTAACTTGTAAGGAACATTGATATCATGACAAGCATGTAAGTAACATGTATGAAAAATAGCATGCAACAAGCTTGTACATAAAAAAGATGCAAATAGCAGATGACAAGCAATTAAGAACGCATGACAAGCTTGTAAGGAACATAAATGAAAAACATCACATGACAAGCATGTAAGTAAACATGGCTGAAAATAGCAGACGACAAGCATGTACAGAACATAGATGAACATAGCAGCTCACAAGGATAGATGAACTAGCAGATGACAAGCAAGCAGCATGCATGTGCATGAACTATGAGATGACAAGCATAGGTGAAATAGCTGACTACAGGAGTTTGCATCAGAATCCACAAAGGGAAGCTTCAGTTTGTATCTAGAAGAATCTATTGAGGTAATTGTTGATCCCAGAGGTAAACAGAATTCTGAGGGACTTACAATTGCTCTTTTCACGGGCGAAGAGAATCCACATGTCTTGTTGTTGTGCGTAGCTTTGAACAATTCAAAGGCATCTTCCCCCATGTCGCAGCAAACCTTGTAGCTACGAGAACCTGTGGCGCTACGGAACTGGATGGCATGTCTGCTTTGCCTAGATTTCATACAAGCCATCTACATAAAGGAAGTATGAACTGATTAGACACAGTCCAGGTTATGGAATAGAAACAGTGGCAAGGTAGAGTAACAAAGACAGTTGATGTTTCCTGACTGTGGACCAGTTATTGACTAGCCTGCACCATTCTGCTTCGCTCATGTGTCCAACTGCATCAGGAGGCGTTTGTACAATTCTACTCTTGTCTCTAACGCTGTTAAAAAATTCTTGCTTCAGAATATGGCATCTTTGTCTTGTACAGTTCTTGAGATGCATCAGAAGAGATTGACGAATAACAGGGTCTCTGGGGTTCATATGAAACTTTGACCGAAACAAAAGAAAGATCACTTTTCAGTTATATGAACAACAATGGAATGAACTAGAAGGTTGGGTTACAAAACTTACAGACACATGGCCGTGGCAGGACGAAAATATATCTTCCCTTCCCTTGTACTCTTTCCAATGGGGGAAAATAGGGATAGTGTGCTTCACAGCTAATGAACACGCAATAGCATACATGGAAGCAACTTTTGGGTCCACTGGCCTTGTCTTTCCTAGAGGAATAACAATTCTGATCATGTTTCCTTTGGACATGTTTCTTCTCCTCCCATCCGCACCACTCGAAACAATGTCTTCACATGGGTAATCTGCAGAAATTGTGGCATTGCTAGAGTTGGTATTCTGCATTTTGGATTTCCCTCCGCAGATGGCCCCTCGTAGAGCATGCAATCTCTGTGATATGTCATCTTGCTTTTCGTTGCAGGCACCTTGCTCCTCGACTTGGGAACCTTGCCCCTCGCCTAGGAATGGCGGTTGATCTCCTTGCACACCTGGCAGCTCACCGTAGGGAGGTACCTGCTTGCATTGGGCGGCTACCTCCTCGCGGTGGTCAGCCTCCTCCTTCTGTTGGGTAGCTTCCAGCTGGCCATGGGCAAGTGACTGCTCGCCTTGGGCAGCTTCCTGCTGGCCTTGGGGAGCTGCCTCCTTGTCTTGGACCACTAGTCGCTTGAGTGCGTCATCTTCATACGAATGGACATGGGCAACTGCATGCTTGCGATGGGCCTTGACGCGCTTGCGTTTACAACCATGTCCACCAGGAGGCATCTTTGTACTACCAGATGTACTCTTGACTTTAATGTTCCTAAGCTGCACGGTTTATATGTACCAAATCAACTAGGATAGTAGCACAAAATACATGGCAGAACAGTAATTAAGCCAGCAGTTCCACACAACATAAGTACCTTTATTGTTGAGCTATCATACAAGGCATGCCTTATCTAGATGGTGGACATGGTATAAATGGAAATAAATAGCTTACACTATAAGTCTAGAATTTATGATTTATGCGAATAAATGAAAAGAAATAGCGCATCCATGTTCTTTACAAATAGCCTTATGTTTCATTGGGATGTGACAACATAGAGTTAGAAAATCTTAGTGATGTAATTCGCTGTTTGACCATATCATATCAGTAATCTAATTTGTAGACCTAAGTACGATAGGATCACAGGAGAAGTGATCTTAAGCTTTATACAAGCTCGAAAATAAGCAAACTCTGACCAAAGGAACTTGACGGATACCAGGCAGGCGAGGTGGCAGATCTTGAGGACGACCTGGATGGCGAGGTGGCAGATCTTGAAGGCGACCTGGACGGCGAGGTATCAAATCTGGATGGCGAGGTGGAAGATATGGATGGCGTCCTGGACAGCAAGGTGGAAGCCTGGGAAGGCGAGCTAAGCGGCGGGTGGACGACCGGGGACGGCATGGTGGAAGCCCGGGAAGGCAAGCTTCACGACGAGGTGGAAAACCTGGGACAGCCAGGTGGAAGCCCGGGAAGGCGAGCTATAGGGATAGGTAGAAGGCCGGGGCGGAGTAGATGGGGTTTAGGAGGAAATGGGGATTTTGGACAACAAGAGGAGGGGAAATTTCAGCGAGGGGGCAGATAAGAGGGAGAGGTTCAAAATTTAGGGCGGCATAGGCGGTAAAGTTTTTGGTCGATAATTTGGGTGGGCGACGTGAAATTTTCTGTGCCCGCCAGATTTTGGTACATTGGCTGGAGAACATTGCTGGCCGTTGGATACATGATGGATGGCCTAAAAAGATAACCATTATTGAAATATGTTATTTAAGGATAATGGGAAGACATCTATAAATTACTCACATAAACTATTACTAATAAATAAATTACCCTACCATTGTCTTGGGTGTTCCTTGAGCCTAACCTAGCACAACCAAACAATTGGTTCCACTTTGCTACCCCTTTTCCGGCTCACGTAGAGGGGCCAAAACGCCAGTTCCATCTTTTTCCCCGGCGGGGCTATGGTTTCTCCGGAGAGGGGGCTCTGGAACGTATTAATGCCACCACAACACATGGTATGCCATAAAATGTGTGTTAGAGTGTGTCATGTGTCTTGGATGCCCAAGATTCCCTCGCTCTTTGTGCTAGGGTTTCACCGGCGTTGGATTCTCTCTCGCGGGTTCCATGACTGCTTAATGAGAGCCCGAAACTCCCGGATCTAACAGAACTGGGGAATCTTGACAACATGTGGGCCCTACCATTTGTATTGGGTATTCCTTGATCCTAACATAACACAACCAAGCAATTGGTTACACTTTGGTACCTCCTTTCGGCTCACGTAGAGGGGCCAGAACGACAGTTCCGTCTTTTTCCCCAGCGGGGCTATGGTTTCTCCGGAGTGGGGGCCTCCGGATCGTCTGAATGCCACCAAATCCCATGGTATGCCATACCATATGTGTTAGATTGTGGAATGGGTCTTGGATGCCCAAGATTCCCTCGCCATCTGTGTTAGGGCTTCAACGGCGTCAGATTCTCTCTAGCGGGTTCCAAGACTACTTAGAGCCCAAAACTCCCGGATTTGACGGAACTAGGGAATCTTGCCAAGAGGTGGACCCTAACGTTTTATTTAGTGTTCCTTGGTCCTAACCTAACACAACCAAACAATTTGTTCCACTTTGCTACCCCCTTCCGGCTCACGTAGAGGGGCCAGAACGGTCGGGGCTATGGTTTCTCCGGAAGGGGGCTCCGGATCGTATGAATGCCAGCAAATCCCATTTTATGACATAACATGTGTGTTATATTATGTCATGGTCTTGGATACCCGAAATTACCTTGCTCTCTTTGTTAGGGCTTCACCGGCGTCGGATTCTCTCTAGCGTGCTCCATGACTACTTAGAGCCCGAAACTCCGGGATCTGGCGGAACTGGGTGAATCTTGCCAAGAGGTGGGCCCTGCCATTTTCTTGGGTGTTTCTTGATCCTAACCTAACACAACCAAGCAGTTAGTTCAATTTTCCTACCCCTTCCGGCACACGTAGATGGGGCAGAACGACAGTTCCGTCTTTTTCCCCAGCGGGGCTATGGTTTATCCGGAGAGGGGGCTCCAGATCGTCTGAATGCCACCAAATCCCATTGCACGCCATACCATGTGTGCTAGAGTGTGTCATGGGTATTGGATTCCCACGATTCCCTCGCTCACTATGTTAGGGTTTCACCGGCGTCGAATTCTCTCTCGCGGGTTCCAGGACTAACTAATGAGAGCCCGAAACTCCCGGGTGTGACGGAACTGGGGGAATCTTGCCAAGAGGTGGGCCCTAGCATTCTCTTTGGTGTTACTTAGGCTAAACTAACACAAACAAGAAGTTAGTTCCACTTTGCTACCCCCTTCCGGCTCTCATAAATGGGGCAGAACGACAGTTCCGTCTTTTTTCCCATCGGGGCTATGGTTTCGCCGGAGGGGGCTCCGGATCTCGTCTGAATGCCACCAAATCGCATGTTATACCATAACATGTCTGTTAGTGTGTGTCATGGGTCTGGGATTCCCAAGATTCCCTCGCTCTCTGTGTTAGGTCTTCACCGGCGTCGGATTCTCTCTAGAGGGTTCCAGGACTACTTAGATCCAGAAACTCCCAGATTTGATGGAACTAGGGGAATCTTGCCAAGAGGTGGACCCTCAAATTTTATTTGGTGTTCCTTGGTACTAACCTAACACAAACAAACAGTTGGTTCGACTTTTCTACCCCCTTTCGGCTCACGTAGAGGGGCCAGAACGACAGTTCCGCCTTTTCCCCCAGCGGGGTTATGGTTTCTCCGGAGGGGGCTCCGAATCGTATGAATGACACCAAATCACATGGCATGACAAACCATGTGTGTTATAGTGTGCCATGGTCTTGGATACCCGATATTACCTCGCTCTCTGTGTTAGGGTTTCACCGGTGTCGGATTTCTCTCTCGCGGGTTCCAGGACTAATTAATGAGGGCCCGAAACTCCCGGGTGTGATAGAACTGGGGGAATCTTGCCAGGTGTGCCCTACAATTCTGTTGGGTGTTCCTTGGGCCCAACCTAACACAACCAAACAGTTAGTTCCACTTTGCTACCCCCTTCCGGCTCACGTAGATGGGGCAGAACGAGAGTTCCGTCTTTTTCCCCAGTGGAGCAAGAAAAATTGAGTGTTTCTTATCAGAACCGTTCTTTGTGGCGGAAGTTTTTACCGGTTCCCCAGGAAAGTATGTTGGTCTTGCAGAAACTATTAGTTGATTTCAACTAATCCTTTCCATAGAATTCGATAGCCTACCCGAACAGGCTTATGGTTTCTCCGGAGAGGTGGCTCCAGATCGTCTGAATGCCACCAAATCCCATGGTATACCATACCATGTGTCTTAGAGTGTGTCATGGGTCTTGGATGCCCAAGAGTCCCTCGCTCTCTATGTAAGGGTTTCACCGGCGTCGGATTCTCTCTAGCGGTTTCCAGGACTAATTAATGAGAGCCCGAAACTCCCGGATTGAACGGAACTAGGGGAATCTTGCCAAGAGGTGGACCCTAACATTTTCTTTGGTGTTCCTTGGGCCTAACCTAACATAAACAAACAGTTGGTTCCACTTTGCTACCCCTTTTCGGCTCACATAGAGGGGCCAGAACGGCAGTTCCAGCTTTTTCTCCAGCATTGCTATGCATGGTTTCTCCGGAGGGGGGATCTGGATCGTATGAATGCCACCAAATCCCATGGTATGCCATACCATGTGTGTTAGAGTGTGTCATCCTTGGATACCCGATATTACCTCGCTCTCTATGTTAGGGTTTCACCGGTGTCGTATTCTCTCTCGCGGGTTCCAGGACTAATTAATGAGAGCCCGAAACTCCCGGGTGTTGGGGAACTGGGGAAACCTTGCCAAGAGGTGTGCCCTACCATTATCTTGGGTGTTCCTTGGCCCTAACCTAACAGAACCAAATAGTTAGTTCCACTTTGCTACCCCCTTGTGGCTCACGTAGATGGGGCAGAAAGACAGTTCCTAGGACTAATTAATGACAGCCCAAAACTCCCGGGTGTGACGGAACTGGAGGAATCTTGCCAAGAGGAGGGCCCTATAGTTCTATTGGGTCTTCCTTTGGCCAAACCTAACACAACCAATAAGTTAGTTCTACTTGGCTACCCCCTTCCGACTCCCGTAGATGGGGTAGAATGACAGTTTCGTCTTTTCCCCATCGGGGCTATGGTTTCTCCGGAGGGGGCTCCGGATCGTCTGAATGCCACCAAATCCCAAGGTATACCATACCATGTGTGTTAGAGTGTGTCATGGGTCTGGGATGCCAAGAGTCCCTCGCTCCCTGTGTTAGGGCTTCACCGGCGTCAGATTCTCCCTAGCGGGTTCCAGGACTACTTAGAGCCCGAAACTCCCGGATTTGACGGAACTAGGGGAATATTTCCAAGAGGTGGACCCTAACATTTTTTTTGTTTTCCTTGTGCCTAACCTAACATAACCAAACAGTTGGTTCCACTTTGCTACCCCCTTCCGGCTCACGTAGAGGGGCCAGAACGGCAGTTCCGCCTTTTTCCCAGCGGGGCTATGGTTTCTCCGGAGGGGGGCTCCGGATCGTATGAATGCCACCAAATCCCATGGTATTACATACCATGTGTGTTAGAGTGTCTCATGGTCTTGTATACCCGAGACTACCTCGCCCTCTGTGTTAGAGCTTCACCGGTGTCAGATTCTCTCAGGCGTGTTCCATGACTACTTAGAGCCCGAAACTCCCGGATCTGACGGAGCTGGGGAATCTTTCCAAGAGGTGGGCCCTACAATTCTATTGGGTGTTCCTTCTTCCTAACCTAACACAAACAAGAAATTGATTCCACTTTGCTACCCCCTTCCGGCTCATGTAGATGGGGCAGAACGACAATTTCGTCTTTTTCCCAGCGGGGCTATGGTTTATCCGGAGAGGGGGCTCCGGATCGTCTAAATGCCACAAAATCCCATTACATGCCACACCACGTGTGATAGAGTGTGGCATGGGTCTTGGGTGCCCAAGATTCACTCGCTCTCTGTGTTATTGTTTCACCGGTGTCGGATTCTCTCTCGCGGGTTCCAGGACTAATTAATCAGAGCCCAAAACTCCTGGGTGTGACGGAACTGGGGGAATCTTGCCAAGAGGTGTGCCCTACCATTCTCTTGGGTGTTCCTTGGGCCTAACATAACAAAACCAAACAGTTAGTTCCACTTTGCTACCCCCTTCCGACTCTCGTAGATGGGGCAGAACGATAGTTCCGTCTTTTTCCCCATTGGGGCTATGGTTTCTTCGGAGGGGGCTCTGGATCGTCTGAATGCCACCAAATCCCATGGTATTACATACCATGTGTGTTAGAGTGTGTCATGGGTCTGGGAGGCCCAAGAGTCCCTCGCTCTCTAAGGGCTTCACCGGCGTCGGATTCTCTCTAGCGGGTTCGAGGACTACTTAGAGCCCGAAACTCCCGGATTTGACGAAACTAGGGTAATCTTGCTGAGAGGTGGACCCTAACACTTTCTTTGGTTTTCCTAGTTCCTAACCTAACACAACCAAACAGTTTGTTCCACTTTGCTACCCTTTCGGCTCGGGTAGAGGGGCCAGAGCGGCAGTTCCGCCGTTTTCCCCAACGGGGCTATGGTTTCTCCGGAGGCGGGCTCCGGATCGTATGAATGCCACCAAATCCCATGGTATGACATACCATGTGTGTTAGAGTGTGTCATGGTATTGTATACTCGATATTAACTTGCTCTCTGTGTTAGGGCTTTACCGGTGTCGGATTCTCTCTGGCGTGTTCTATGACTACTTAAAGCCCGAAACTCCGGGATCTGACGGAGTTGGGGGAATCTTTCCAATAGGTGGGATGTACCATTGTATTGGGTGTTCCTTCAGCCTAACCTAACACAACCAATAAATTGGTTCCACTCTGCTACCCCCTTCCGTCTCATGTAGATGGGCCAGAACGACAATTATGTCTTTTTCCCAGCAGGGCTATGGTTTATCCGGAGAAGGGGCTCCGGATAGTCTGAATGCCACCAAATCCCATTGCACGCCATACCATGTGTGATAGAGTATGGCATGTGTATTGTATTCCCAAGATTCCCTCACTCTTTGTGCTAAGGTTTCACCGGCGTCGAATTCTCTCTCGCGAGTTCCAGGACTAATTAATGAGAGCCCAAAACTCCCGGGTGTGACGGAACTGGGGGAATCTTTCCAAGAGGTGGGCCCTACCATTCTATTTGGTGTTACTTAGGCCTAACATAACACAAACAAGCAGTTAGTTCCACTTTGTTACCCCCTTCTGGCTCTCGTAGATGGGGCAGAACGACAGTTCCGTCATTTTCCCCATCGGGGCTATGGTTTCTCCGGAGGGGGCTCCGGATCTCGTCTTAATGCCACCAAATCGCATGTTATACCATACCATGTGTGGTAGAGTGTGGCATGGGTCTGGGATGCCCAAGATTCCCTCGCTCTCTAAGGGCTTCACCGGCGTCAGATTCACTCTAGCGGGTTCTAGGACTACTTGGAGCCCGAAACTCCCGGATTTGATGGAACTAGGGGAATCTTTCCAAGAGGTGGACCCTAACATTTTCTTTGGTTTTACTTGGGCCTAACCTAACACAGCCAAACATTTGGTTCCACTTTTCTACCACCTTTCGGCTCACGTAGAGGGGCCAAAACGGCAGTCCCACCTTTTTTCCTAACGGGGCTATGGTTTCTCCGGAGGGGGCTCTGGATCGTATGAATGCCACCAAATCCCATGGTATGACATACCATGTGTGTTAGAGTGTGTTATGGTTTTGGATACCCGAGATTACCTCGCTCTCTGTGTTAGGGTTTCACCGGTGTCGTATTCTCTCTCGAGGGTTCCAGGACTAATGAATGAGAGCCCGAAACTCCTGGGTGTGACGGAACTGGGGGAATCTTGATAAGAGGTGTGCCCTACCATTATCTTGGGTGTTCCTTGGTACTAACCTAACACAACAAAACAGTTAGTTTAACTTTGCTACCCCCTTCCGATTCTCGTAGATAGGGCAAAACGACAGTTCCGTCTTTTTCCCCATTGGGGCTATGGTTTCTCCGGAGGGGGCTCCGGATCGTCTGAATGCCACCAAATCCCATGGTATACCATACCATGTGTGTTAGAGTGTGTCATGTGTCTGGGAGTCCCAAGAGTCCCTCGCTCTCTAAGGGCTTCACCGGTGTCGCATTCTCTCTAGCGGGTTCGAGGACAACTTAGAGCCTGAAACAACCGGATTTGACGAAACTAGGGGAATCTTGCCGAGAGGTGGACCCTAACACTTTCTTTGGTATTCCTAGTTCCTAAACTAACACAACCAAACAGTTGGTTCCACTTCTCTACCCTTCCGGTTCACGTAGTGGGGCAAGAGCGGCAGTTCCGCCGTTTTCCCCAACGGGGCTATTGTTTCTCCGGAGGGGGCTCCGGATCGTATGAATGCCACCAAATCCCATGGTATGACATACCATGTGTGTTAGAGTGTGTCATGGTCTTGTATACTCGATATTAACTTTCTCTCTGTGTTAGGGCTTCACCGGTGTCGGATTCTCTCTGGCGTGTTCCATGACTACTTAAAGCCCGAAACTCCGGGATCTGACGGAGTTGTGGGAATCTTTCCAATAGGTGGGCCGTACCATTGTATTGGGCGTTCCTTCGGCCTAAACTAACACAACCAATAAATTGGTTCCACTTTGCTACCCCCTTCCGGCTCATGTAGATGGGCCAGAACGACAATTATGTCTTTTTCCCAGCGGGGCTATGGTTTATCCGGAGAAGGGGCTCCAGATAGTCTGAATGCCACCAAATCCCATTGCACGCCATACCATGTGTTATAGAGTGTGGCATGTGTCTTGTATGCCCAAGATTCCCTCACTCTTTGTGTCAAGGTTTCACCGGCGTCGAATTCTCTCTCGCGGGTTCCAGGACTAATTAATGCGAGCCCGAAACTCCCGGGTGTGATGGAACTGGGGGAATCTTTCCAAGAGGTGGGCCCTACCATTCTCTTTGGTGTTACTTAGTCCTAACCTAACACAAACGAGCAGTTAGTTCCACTTTGCTACCCCCTTCCGGCTCTCGTAGATGGGGTAGAACGATAGTTCCGTCATTTTCCCCATCGGGGCTATGGTTTCTCCGGAGGGGCTCCGGATCTCGTCTGAATGCCACCAAATCGCATGTTATACCATACCATATGTGGTAGAGTGTGGCATGGGTCTGGGATGCCCAAGATTCCCTCGCTCTCTAAGGGCTTCACCGGCGTCGGATTCTCTCTAGCGGGTTCTAGGACTACTTGGACCCTGAAACTCCCGGATTTGACGGAACTAGGGGAATCTTGCCAAGAGGTGGACCCTAACATTTTATTTGGTGTTCCTTGGGCCTAACATAATGCAACCAAACATTTGGTTCCACTTTGCTACCACCTTTCTGCTCATGTAGAGGGGCCAAAACGGCAGTCCCACCTTTTTCCCCAACGGGGCTATGGTTTCTTTGGAGGGGTTCTGGATCGTATGAATGCCAACAAATCCCATGGTATGACATACCATGTGTGTTAGAGTGTGTTATGGTTTTGGATACCCGAGATTACCTCGCTCTCTGAGTTAGGGTTTCACCGGTGTCGTATTCTCTCTCGAGGGTTCCAGGACTAATGAATGAGAGACCGAAACTCCTGGGTGTGACGAAACTGGGGAATCTTGACAAGAGGTGTGCCCTACCATTATCTTGGGTGTTCCTTGGTCCTAACCTAAAACAACCAAACAGTTAGTTCAACTTTGCTACCCTCTTCCGATTCTCGTAGATGGGACAGAACGACAATTCCGTCTTTTCCCCCATTGGGGCTATGGTTTCTCCGGAGGGGGCTCCGGATCGTCTGAATGCCACCAAATACGATGGTATACCATACCATGTGTGTTAGAGTATGTCATGGGTCTGGGATGCCCAAGAGTCCCTCGCTCTCTAAGGGCTTCACCGGCGTCGCATTCTCTCTAGCGGGTTCCAGGACTACTTAGAGCCTGAAACTCCCGGATTTGACGAAACTAGGGGAATCTTGCCGAGAGGTGGACCCTAACACTTTCTTTGGTGTTCCTAGTTCCTAACCTAACACAACCAAACAGTTGGTTCCACTTTGCTACCCTTCCGGCTCACATAGAGGGGCAAGAGCGGCAGTTCCGCCGTTTTCCCCAACGGGGCTATGGTTTCTCCGAAGGGGGGCTCCGAATCGTATGAATGCCACAAAATCCCATGGTATTACATACCATGTTTCTTAGAGTGTGTCATGGTCTTGTATACTCGATATTAACTCGCTCTCTGTGTTAGGGCTTCACCGGCGTCGGATTCTCTCTGGCGTGTTCCATGACTACTTAGAGCTCGAAACTCCGGGATCTGATGGAGCTGGGGGAATCTTTCCAATAGGTGGTCCGTACCATTGTATTGGGTGTTCCTTCAGCCTAACCTAACACAACCAAGAAATTGGTTCCACTTTTCTTCCCCTTCCGGCTCATGTAGATAGGGCAGAACGACAATTATATCTTTTTCCCAGCGGGGCTATGGTTTATCTGGAGAGGGGTCTGAATGCCACCAAATCCCATTTCACGCCATACCATGTGTGATAGAGTGTGTCATGTGTCTTTTATGCCCAAGATTCCCTCGCTCTTTGTGCTAAGGATTCACCGGCGTCGAATTCTCTCTTGCGGGTTCCAGGACTATTTAATGAGAGCCCGAAACTCCCGGGTGTGACGGAACTGGGGAAATCTTTCCAATAGGTGGGCCCTACCATTATCTTTGGTGTTCCTTAGGCGTAACCTAATACAAAAAAGCAGTTAGTTCCACTTTGCTACCCCCTTCCGGCTCTCGTAGATGGGGCAGAACGACAATTCCGTCTTTTTCCCCATCGGAGCTATGGTTTCTCCGGAGGGGGCTCCGGATCTCGTCTGAATGCCACCAAATCGCATGTTATACCATACCATGTGTGCTAGAGTGTGTCATGGGTCTGGGATGCCCAAAATTCCCTCGCTCTCTAAGGGCTTCACAGGCGTCGGATTCTCTCTAGCGTGTTCTAGGACTACTTAGAGCCCGAAACTCCCGAATTTGACGGAACTAGGGGAATGTTGCCAAGAGGTGGACCCTAACGTTTTCTTTGGTGTTCCTTGGGCCTAACCTTACACAACCAAACATTTGGTTCCACTTTTCTACCACCTTTCGGCTCACGTAGAGGGGCCAATACGGCGGTCCCGCCTTTTTCCCCAACGGGGCTAAGGTTTCTCCGGAGGGGGCTCCGGATCGTATGAATGCCACCAAATCCCATGGTATGACATACCATGTGTGTTAGAGTGTGTTATGGTTTTGGATACCCGAGATTACCTCGCTTTTTGTGCTAGGGTTTCACCGGTGTCGTATTCTCTCTCGTTGGATCCAGGACTAATTAATGAGAGCTCGAAACTCTCGGGTGTGACGGAACTGGGGGAATCTTTCCAATAGGTGGGCCGTACCATTGTATTGGGTGTTCCTTCAGCCTAACCTAACACAGCCAAGAATTTGGTTCCACTTTTCTTCCCCCTTCTGGCTCATGTAGATGGGGCAGAACGACAATTATGTCTTTTTCCCAGCGGGGCTATGGTTTATCTGGAGAGGGGTCTGAATGCCACCAAATCCCATTGCCCACCATACCATGTGTGATAGAGTGTGTCATGTGTCTTTTATGCCCAAGATTCCCTCGCTCTTTGTGCTAAGGTTTCACTAGAGTCGAATTCTCTCTTGCGGGTTCCAGGACTATTTAATGAGAGCCCGAAACTCCCGGGTGTGACGGAACTGGGGGAATCTTTCCAATAGGTGGGCCCTAACATTATATTGGGTGTTCCTTGGGCCTAACCTAACACAACCAAACAGTTAGTTCCACTTTTCTAAACCCTTCCGGCTCACGTAGATGGGGCAGAACGACAGTTCCGTCTTTTCCCCCAGCGGGGCTATGGTTTCTCCGGAGAGGTGGGCCCTACCATTATCTTTGGTGTTCCTTAGGCGTAACCTAATACAAACAAGCAGTTAGTTCCACTTTGCTACCCCCTTCCGGCTCTCGTTGATGGGGCAGAATGACAATTCTGTCTTTTTCCCCATCGGAGCTATGGTTTCTCCGGAGGGGGCTCCGGATCTCGTCTGAATGCCACCAAATCGCATGTTATACCATACCATGTGTGCTAGAGTGTGGCATGGGTCTGGGATGCCCAAAATTCCCTCGCTCTCTAAGGGCTTCACAGGCGTTGAATTCTCTCTAGCGGGTTCTAGGACTACTTAGAGCCCGAAACTCCCGGATTTGACGGAACTAGGGGAATGTTGCCAAGAGGTGGACCCTAATATTTTCTTTGGTGTTCCTTGGGCCTAACCTAACACAACCAAACATTTGGTTCCACTTTTCTACCACCTTTCGGCTCATGTAGAGGGGCCAAAACGGCAGTCCCGCCTTTATCCCCAACGGGGCTAAGGTTTCTCCGGAGGGGGCTCCGGATCGTATGAATGCCACCAAATCCCATGGTATGACATACCATGTGTGTTAGAGTGTGTTATGGTTTTGGATACCCGAGATTACCTCGCTTTCTGTGTTAGGGTTTCATCGGTTTCGTATTCTCTCTCGTTGGATCCAGGACTAATTAATGAGAGCTCGAAACTCTCGGGTGTGACGGAACTGGGGGATGTGACGCCCCGGGATCGGGCACTATGCAGATTTCAGCATTTCCGCCAAAATCCACATAATAACCGATTTCAGGTTGCCACTTGTGATAACATTACAACAGTTCACGAATAATCCACAACAACAACAGAGGAGGTATATACAAGACGACTCAAACGAGTCAAGGATACAACTGATACAATACAAAGATCCAAATAACAGCGGAAGAAACAACATAGTGTCTGATGGAGGGATGATAACCCGGTAGCCCAACGCCAAGGTGTAACTCGGCCCAAAGGACGCTGCACAAAGACCCGGCTAAGGATAAAGGAGCTTCTAAAAGGCCCAAGATCGTAGGCCTGGTAACCCGGATTGTGGGTTCCGATAAGGAAGTTTAGGGTTTTGTAAGAGGCGTCCGGGTAGGATTCAGAGCATACCTTGGAGCGCAGGCCAGGGGGTCCGGGTGCTTTATAAACCGGCCCCTAGGTTAGGTTTAGAGAGATCCAAGAGTTAGAGCAATATCGCTAGGTATCGAGCATCCAGTGTAACACGAAAGCTGAATTAATAGATCGAGATCGGAGACTCGGCGACTAGATCGCCGGCTACCAGATCGCATATCGCCATGTTTTCCCTTGAGCTAAACCCTCTCCCAAACACCAGAGTCGTCTTGCCCCAAGATAAGTTACCCCTGGTAACGTCTGTCGTGGTTATCCCACGACAGTTGGCGCCCACCGTGGGGCCTACGTCCAAGGGTGTTTACATCACGGGAGAACCTCGGAAGAATATGGAGAACTTCCTCGTCGGCAAGATCTACACCGACCGCGAAGGAGAGAAGATGGTGGACGATTCCGGCTGGGGGCCAGAATCGGATCTGCTTGAATCCGGATCCGTCGTGACGATCGGCCAGATCAACGTCTTCATCGGTATGGTACGTACATCCGGTTCGATCCCTGACGACTTTGGATTTGATTCTGTGTCAGGGGAGGCCACCTACGCACAATCAGATGGAGAAGAATCGGTTGGGACGGTGGATCCGACAGAAGAGCCCACCACGAAGAGGGAACAGCCGGAGGAGCCGGCATGGACCCCGCGTGGCCGGGTCGAGAGGGAAGAAGATACCGAGTCTATCCTGCATCTGCTGGAGAACCGGTATGAGGAAAATAGCAGCGAAGAGGAACAGCATGAATTGGCACCAAGCATTGTGCGTCGGGTTGCGGTTTACACGGCTCCTGCGACCAATCTTAACCAGGGGAACATGACCGCGGCCGCAGTTAGAGCAGCACAAACTGTGGCCCAGCAGCAAGTTCCGGTTGACGGAAACCCGGTCCTGGTCCGGGTTGAAGGAGAATCGGCATCGGTTACCAGTCAAGCAGCGGAGAACGAGTTGCACGCGAACACGTTCGGATTTCTAGCAAACCGGACGCCAGGGGCGGGTCCTTCCAATCCGCAACACCCGGCCCTGTTCAACAACAACTTGATTCTGGATCCAACCGTTTTAGCCACAGTTATTACTCCGGAAAACGCGGCGGAACGTGTCAGAGACCTGGACGTAGCCCGCCGTGCATTGGAGCAACAGAGAAGGCAAGTAGAAGCAGAAAAGCAGGGGATGGCCACCCGCCAACGTGAGCTGGACGCATTGGAAACCCGGCTCCGAGAAGAGACAATCAGGGTGCGTCAAAGGCATCAGACCATGTTACCAGCAACGGGTGGAGTCATAAATCCGACCAACCTATTCATCACGCCCCAGGATCAACTGATCCCCGCGGCAAACCAAGGAACCGTACAGCAACCTGCAACTGGAGGAGCACAGCCGGCAAACATACAGGCCGGGTTACCCACATTGCAGACTGGAGTCACTGTCGGCAATACATTACCACCACCACCATCACGATTTCGCACACCAGCGGGTCATTACAACAACCCCATGGATAACGTGTATGCAGCAACACTCGCGTTAAACCAAATCCCCGTGAGAGAGTCACCCCACGCAGAGGAGACCCGGCGGGCAATAGATCTATTGCGCACCACGGTGGCACAGCAAGTTAATTACCCGGATCATAGGAGTGGAATGCATGGGACGCCATATATCAGTCAGCAACGAGGCAATACCGGCAATATCCAGACAAATTCAGCGCGGCGGAGGGAAGAGCAGCAGCAAATGCCGCCTCCTCCCCGCGTTCAGGCAGTACCAGCAGCATCAGCAGCACAAGCTATCGTGGACAGTTCCAGAGCCAGGAGAGCCGCAGCCGGGTCTGCATTGCATGGGCCACCAGCAGTCCCGCGTCCGGCCGCACCCCCTGCAGGATCACACGTTTCTCGAGTAAGGCCGGTCCCGACTAATCTTGCTGGGCCTAAGTGCCTGTCGGATAACATCAGGGCTGAGCCATACCCGGATAAATTCAAGGAACCGGGTAAAGTAGTGAATTATGAGTCGACTATGGATCCGGAAACATGGTTGGGCAGTTATGAGATGGCAATGTCGATTCGCAACGCAACGGAAAATCTTCAAGCCAAGTTTATGTACCTAATGATGTCAGAAGGAGCAGCAAAATTATGGTTCAATACTCTACCAGAGGGATCTATCAAGTCGTGGGAGGAATTGAAAACTGCGTTTATCAAGCACTTTCATGGGACGTGCAGAAAGCTGTTTACTATTGACGACTTAGAACGATGCGTACAAAAGAAAGGAGAATCAGCGCGCAGCTGGGTGCGCCGAGTTATGGAGATACTTCACTCGTCTACGGATATCCAGCCCAAAGATGCGTTGCAAGCTATGGCAAAGACGTGCAAGTACACACCTCTAGTACAAAAGTTAACTCGCATGAAATCTAGTCGGAATGCTTCGGAGGTTACGATGGGAGAGCTGATGGACGCCTGCAACAAGCACGCCGCAACGGATACTACAGAAGAGGAAGTCGATGACAAGAAAGCAAAAGCGAACACAAATAACAGTGGAAGAACCGGCAATGGATCAACGCCGAGTCACAATGGAGGTAACAATGGGAACAACCAGAACAAGCGTCCGTTTGAGGGAGGCTCCGAGTTTGTTGCTAGCACAGAAGCCGGGTCTTCGAGACCTAGGGCAGAAGGAAATTTCAATACTGGAAATAACAATGGAGGAAATTATCAAGGGCCACCAAGGCCGAGTAACAATTGGGACATCTTCAGAATGGCGTGTCCAAAGCATAGCAGGAATGGTAGGCCGGCTAACCACTCATTGGAGCAGTGCGCGGACCTACAGAGATGAGAATGAGGAAGTGAACAGAACCATGCGAGGTGCAGGTCGGGGAGGAGGACCGGGTCCGGGTGGAAACCCAGGCAACGGCCCACCCCCAGCCGGTAACCCGGCAGCCGGAAATCCGGGTAACAACCAAGGGGGAGCTGGAGGTTTCCAGGCTAACCCCCAGTTGGGTCAATACCACGTGCATACTACAGGAACTTCTAATAAGGACAAAAAGATACTGAAACAAGCGGTAAACTCGGTTTCTTCGGCTCTTCCGAGATACCTGAGATGGTCAGAGCAGGATGTAACATGGAGCAGAAGAGATCACCCGGAAAGGATAGAACACCCGGGAGTCTTAGCATTGGTAGTCGCACCACAAGTTAATGGTTATGAGCTGAAAAAGGTACTGATGGACGGGGGAAGTAGCATCAATATCCTGTATTGGGAAACTTTCCTACGCATGGGACTCAAGGAGTCTCAGCTGTAGAAAAGTTCAACAATTTTTCATGGGATAGTGCCGGGTCACTCAGCGTGCCCCGAGGGAAAGATTGCATTGGAGGTAGCTTTTGGAGAATCAAAAGACAATTATCGAGTTGAGTGGCTCACTTTCGAGGTGGTCAAGTTGCGCAGTCCTTATCACGCGCTATTCGGAAGGCCGGCTTATGCTAAATTCATGGCTAGGCCGTGTTATGTGTATCTACAGCTAAAAATCCCGGGTCCTAAGCAGACCATCACAATACATGGAAGCCGGGACATAGCGGCCGAGTGCGATGAAGGAGATGCAGCAATGGCCGAGCAAGCTTGCAGAAAAGAGGAACTCAAGTATTACCGGTCTCAAGTGGACCCGGATGACAGAACAGCACTAAAAAGACCAAGTACTGAAGATGAAAGAGCAAAGTTCAAGGTAGCGCAAGACACCAAGATGGTGGCTTTCATCGAGGATGATCCTTCCAAACAATTTTCCATAGGGGAAGAAGTCGCGCGGCCGTTTACAGCCAGCCACGTCACGGAAACGCCTCACCCGGATTGGCTAGCAAACCCGGCACTCATAATAAAAAAGACCAACAAGTGGAGAATGTGTATCGATTACGTTGGTTCCGGACAGATTCCCAAGAAGAACTAAACAATGTAACGGGCAGCAGGTTTCAGACGCACTCTTTTCCTATCCAGGGTGCCTAAGGGGACTGGAAGGTTTTTAATGAGGCGGCCTGCTGACCCAAGCTTTCTCATATCAATAAAGAGATGGTTAAGCAATATATCTTCTTCACATGCGTTATCAAGTCTTATTTTGTTATGATCTTTGCTTCGCTTACAGGTAAGTATTGTTTATTGTTATCAGTACATCAGTTTCCTTAAGTATGTTGCATATATCTAGGTCTTGAGGGCTGATTGCTTGAATAGCACAGTTACAAACTCAAAGACCCGGCCTTGATGCCTATGAGTTATAAGGGCCGATTACCCGCAAACGAGTACGGCTGCAATCTTATAACCGGACAAAGGAGCCAAATTTTCTTGACTTTTCTTACTTAAGCTCGATGTGACTCGCACTAAAATGGCATGATTTGCTCGCTTACGATTACAATCAGCCATGAAGCCCAATGGGACTTGCCTGACCCTGTTTTCGTATAGATGTAACAACATGATATCCACGCGAAAGCTGGCTTATAGTACAAGATAGTCAAAAGGGTCATCTCAACCACAAGTTATACAGAGTATAGGGCTAATAGCCGGAAACTCAACGTTTATTAAGCATAACTTCAATACCTATGTGAAACGGCTCTAGGTTCGGGCTTAGCGCAAGACAACTTGTTCTCTCTGGAAGACCACGTATCCCAGACTCGGAATTTCGGGCTTTGGGGACTGGGGATTTCGCAAAAAGAAACAAAGTTGCTTAGTCACTAAGCCCAAAAAACCCAAACATCCGGGTCTTGGGGACTTGGGGACAGAGAAAAGTCCACCTGTCAAACCCACGAGACCCGGAAACCGAGTCTCACATACGGAACCATAAAGTAAGTCGGGAATAAGCGAGCTTAAAGGCAGACGTGCATCAAGTCCATCCAAAGGCCACAAAGGGCTTTGAAGCCGTTAAAAGTTTCGCAATGTGTCCACATAATGCGATGGTAATATCAAAATGGCACATACGCACTATCAAAAGAATATCTGCTTTTACAAAGGCATCGGGCAAACAAAGTATCAAGATGACATCAGATAATAATCTACTCGGCCTCCCGGGTGGGGTCCACATCTCCAACCTTGTCCTCCGGGTCTTGATCATGAGTTTGCTCATTAAAAGCATTCGCGGCATCATCATCCGGAATTTCAGCATCAGGACGAACAGGTGGACGAACGGTTGGCGTAGAAGTAGTTGGTGCTGATTCCAAATCGGTCCCCTTCTTCGCAGCTTCCTCCCTTCGCCTGGCCGAGCCAGCGTTCCATTTTTCCACAATATCGAATGGCACGGCCGTGTCTTCCATCACAGCCTTGCCCTTAGCATCGTATGGGGACATAAACTTATTCAAATCCATACTGTCGGCAAGAGTAGTCGCCGAGTGTCGTACCTCAGCTTGCACGGCCTTGAAGTCCTTGGCCCCAAACCTTGTGCCATCCGCTTTGAACTCCGGAAACCCGGCTATCACCTTTGCCGGCTCAAGTTTGGGAAAGTAAGCTTTAGCCAGCATAAAGGCCCGGGTCATGCCAATCCGGTATGACGAGCGCTTCCAGAGCTCAATCCATGCAGGAACAGTGGAGCATGCATGGATTAGGGTCTCCATAACCGGATACGATTCAGTCGGCCACTGAATGGCGTCCAGGATCCACTTAGTGTCGGCACAGAACCTCCGGAGGACATTCCTCAAGTTCATTATCTTTTGGATATCATTTTTTTTTTCGAGGGAGCAAGGTTGGAATCTGCAGGACACGACACAAAGGTTACTTCAAAGTATTCCGGGTGTCACGTATCAAGAAACAAAAAACCAAGACACGAACCGGTAAGAAGCAAAATCTCACCAACAAGGACACGATAAGTGTCGGAAATTTGAGCTGATAGCTCCTTCAGCGTAGCTTGCACGGCGGTGTATTTCTCTTTGTATTTTGTGACATCCTTTTTCAAGGTTGCCACCTCAGCTTCAAGCGCCTCTCTTAGCTTAACCTCAGTGTCCAGGAGTTGATTGGTCTTGGCCAAAATCTCCCCGGACCGAGATGCGTGCGCCTAGAGATATGGAAAGTTAAAAACTAATCGGATATCGCAGCCAGCCGAGTATTGAAAGAAGTACCGAGTGTAACTTTGACAAATTAGACTCGGAACTTGGGGTAGATGGATATTATTAGCTTTCAAGTAACGTTACCTGGTGCTCTACTGCCAGACGTTCTAACATACTGCTCTCTGAGGCCTTCATGGCAAGGAGAGCGCTCATCATTTGATCGAAGGTGTCGTTGCCTGAGTGGGAAGACCCGGGACCTTGGTAGCTCGGCGAGGGATTTTTCTCTGCGGTAGGGGAAGACGCCCGAGCTGTCCGAGTATCGGACTCTGGTGCGCCTCCCGTGCCCAAGGCGGCGGCCTCCTCCTCGCGTGTGTGCGAGGCTATTGGGTACTCAGCCTCTTGGTCAGCCGAGTTTGTTGGTGGCACTTGTTCTTCGCCGCCAGCTGCGGTAGTCGTATCATCAGTCGGGTTATCCTTACCCGGGTCATCGGTCTCCATATTTTCTTGGTCACTGATAGTGACCGTGGCTCTATGAACAGTATAGATAAGCAGTTAGCATACGACTGGGGAAATATTGTGGAAAGGCGATAGAGCATCAGGAGAAGAACCTTACCCGGGATTCACCACGTAATCCGAGGGGAGCTCACTGCTAGACCCAGACGAAGCTGAAAGTGTCAAAGCAAGTAAGACGTGGAGCTACTCTATTAAGGGGTAAACTGGAAAAACTTTGATATTCAAGAAAGGATCAGATGAGTACCGGCGCGTCGTGTTGAGGATGATGAAATACCCGGGTTAAGAGCGCCTTCACCCGGAAAATTCCGAGTCATTCTACGCTTGGTCAAGGGCGAATCCTTCAGGTACGGACAGTCGGATAACTCTTGGTTTAGCTTGTGCATGTTATCAAAGGAGAATGGTTTGGAAGTAAGGAGGCGGTATGGAACCTTAAAAACGACCCCTCGGGGTTTCCTCTTTGTTCCGACCTTGACTGTCGGCTCAGCTTCCTCTTCGTCGTTTGCCGGTTCCACCCGGTCTTCCACTTCTTCTTCTTCTTCTTCGCCCTTGTTCTCTGGTTCTGAAAGTTATCAAGACATATAGTCGGAAAATTACAGAGCGAGCAACAATGATCTTGTGGAAAGCGAGTGAGACTCGGAATGTACCTTCTTCAGAGTTAATCGCGTCTTATTCCTCCTCTGGGCTTTCTGAGCTAGGGGAAGTTTCGATCCTCCAAAAGTTGTTATCAGCCTGAAATAGGAATACGGAGACGAGAGTTAACAACTGTATCAGGAAGAAAAGCATGGAGGTAAAGTATGAAAGCCGGATCTGTACCTCAGGTGATGGGTTCTCGCGTGTAAAGGGTTCTAACCCGGCTATATTCCGGATTACCTCCAACTTCTCCGTCAAGAATCCCTTGATGGTCTTGTTGGTATCACCGGCCGGGTAATCTTTAGATGAGTATCGGAGGGAATCTGTGGTGTGCCCCGAGTACTCGCACATTAGCTTGGAGCGGATAGAGTTGGGTTGGATCCGGAAGTTGACCCAAGTTTTCACCAAATTGAGCCCAAGGAGACCTTGGGCCGAGAGGGAAGCTTATCTTAGCTAAGAGAGGTTGAATGGATTCCCTGTCCGAGTCAGGGGCGAAGGCGTTGAAAGACTCAGCGATATCAAGGAGCCCTTCCAAGTAACCCGGCAGTCGCCTCTCGCCGGGTGGAGAGGTGTCCCGGCAGTAGAAATAGGTGAGTTGCCAATGCTTAACGTGGGAATTCAAGTTAAGAGTCGGCATTGGGGAATTCTTACGGCGCTGGATAGAAACCCCGCCGCAAGCAAGAAGTGCCCCGTCCCCGCTTCCGCGGCACGGTTTGCACCGGAAAAGTTCAATAAAGAGAGCCAAATTTGGCGGGGTGCACAAATATGACTCGGAAAGAACGATGAAATGGGTTATGTTCAACATAGAGTTAGGCCCTATGTCGAACACCCGGAGGCCATAATGGCTCAGAACTTCGCGGAAGAAAGAATGACCCGGAGGGCGAAACCCCCGGGTCACGTGCTCAACGAAGCAAATTACCTCGTTGGCGGCAGGAGTGGGCCGGGTCTCATCACCCGGCACCCTCCAGAGGATGTCCTTCTGAGGGGGGAGAACCCCCAACTCGGCCAGCTCTTCTAGCTTGGCCTTTGTCACCGTGGATCGCGCCCAGTTGGCGGATATGGACTGGGTGGTCTTGGCCTTGGTTGGCTGCTTCCTTTGCTTCTTGGGGGCCATGGGATCAACCTACGAAGCACAAGACAAAGAGGTACAAGAAGTTAGATTCGGACATCATGAATTATCCGAGTACGTGCAAGCGGTATCGATAAGACATGGAAATAAGGAGTATCCGGGTATAGCTGGACGGAGCAAAAGATTACAAGTTATCCGGGTATCAAGTATCAGCATGAAAACTATTGGGTACTTACGCATTGAAAAGTGTTTGAGGAAGACGGATGATTTCCCATGTATCTACTGCAAGCGAAAGAACCGGAAGAAGAGGATTTTCCGGTTGTCAATGAGGAGTGCGGAAAATTTGGGCGAAATGGATCCAGATCGAAAAGTTTGCGGGCGATTCTACGGAGAAATTAATGATTAACGATGATAGGGGAGTAGTGGGTGATCATCTGTTGAGCTATTGGAGGAGCTAGCAAGCATTTAAGTGGCCTAATCCGGCGCGGCAGGAAAAAAACGACCCGCGGATTGACCTAGATCCAATCGGGAGTAAATCGAGAAATTGCAGAGATGAATCAACGGGAACAGAAGGCTTACTGGAGCAGATTGAAGTAAAGCTCGCCGGCGGCAAATAGCGCAGTGTTGGTGCCCCTTTGCGATTCCCGGCGGGCAGGTCGAGGGCGCGGCGGCGGATCTTGGTGGCGGCGCGGGACAAACCGTGGCGGAGCGTAGCCGGCGGCGGATTGGCTTCGGTGACGCGCGCGAGGTCTCCGTGACGGTGCTCTGCGAGCTTGAGCGCGGAAGTGAAGAGAAGGAGGAAGAAGGGGAAATGAACCGTTGGGGACTAGGTTATCCCCTGAGTACTTATTTATAAGGTGCGGGCGGATAAACCTAGTCCAATGGGCGGGAGCCAGAAATTTCGGGACAACGGATACCTGCCCGGATTTTTTGAGATATGCTTTAAGTGTTGGACGGGATATCCAGACAGAGATAAGAAGGAGATCCTCCTCGCAATATCGGGATCAATCATCGAGTAAAGTAAGCCGGATCTTTGACGTTCTTATTAGGACGTTGACCCGGAAAAAGTAAAGAAGGACCTAGAAAAAGCCGGGTTACTATATGGCCACCTTGGAGTTAGGCCTAGCTGTTTATCAAAGCACCATAACCCGGCCTCTATGGACTTGTACGTTTGATATTTTTGCAGGGAATAGCGAGCGCTTCAAGGAGGATGCCGTGAAGCCCAAGCTATTCTGGGGACTACTGATGGAGGGATGATAACCCGGTAGCCCAACGCCAAGGTGTAACTCGGCCCAAAGGACGCTGCGCAAAGACCCGGCTAAGGATAAAGGAGCTTCTAGAAGGCCCAAGATCGTAGGCCTGGTAACCCGGATTGTGGGTTCCGATAAGGAAGTTTAGGGTTTTGTAAGCGGCGTTCGGGTAGGATTCAGAGCATACCTTGGAGCGCAGGCCAGGGGGTCCGGGTGCTTTATAAACCGGCCCCTAGGTTAGGTTTAGAGAGATCCAAGAGTTAGAGCAATATCGCTAGGTATCGAGCATCCAGTGTAACACGAAAGCTGAATTAATAGATCGAGATCGGAGACTCGGCGACTAGATCGTCGGCTACCAGATCGCATATCGCCATGTTTTCCCTTGAGCTAAACCCTCTCCCAAACACCAGAGTCGTCTTGCCCCAAGATAAGTTACCCCTGGTAACGTCTGCCGTGGTTATCCCACGACAGTGTCCGACTACGGACAAGATACAAATTGGACTAAGAGTCCTGAAGATAACCGATGGCGTCCAATCCCTGCCCAGGCCAATCCGGAAGGATTCCCAAGCTAACGTCGTCAGACTTCAAACCTGTTGACTGCAATGTGGAATATGCAGCCACGAAATGGATTCGTGGGTCAGTACGGTTAAGTACTGGCAAGTGGATAATCCATACTCACAAGATACCAGCGTAACCAATTATCACAAGATACAAATACTTTGGGTACAACGGAAAGGAAGGGATTATTGCAAAGAAGCGACAGCGGGCTGCACTAACTAACTACAGAGACTCGCTACAACATCCGGCTAAAAGAAAGGGATAAGATAGCGTATCAGAACCAACTACAACTACTCACCAAACAATACCCATCCAATGTTACCCCCTACTAAGGAAGCAACCCAAGGAAACTCACACGGTTGATTAAGGTGACATTCATTTTTATGGTGGAGGTAATCTATATTACTAGTCAAGTTATCATCGTTAAGTGTAAGTTGTCTGAGTACTTGTTAGCCAGCACTTTCACCAAGTCATCCATAACCGCGGACAACACGGCTTCTCGAGAAGATTTAACCCTGCAGGGATGCACCAATTTGGCCGTACATGTAAGAATAACCCGCCAGACGGGGGATCAACCCACCAAGCGAGGTACTCAACACAACCCAACTCTTCTTCGCATCAAGCCCAAAGAACCCCGTGCAATTGAGCGCACGGCTAATCAAGCCCCACGAAGAAAAGGGGACCCTCATAGCACTCTAAAAACGTGTCTCCCTAAATGCCGACTACAAAAGTTCCACCCTGGCGCCAAGGGTTCGCACCTGCATATGCATGCGGCAAATGGAAAACCCGAACTAAATGAGGCGATTTGGACGAGATGCGAATCGAATCAGAATTGCGGGGGCGCCATACTCGCTTCCCACATGCGGTTAGTGCGCTCATCATGGATCAATGGAGAAGACCCTTTTCCTAATTAGGGTCGACACTAGCAGGCCTCAAAACCACGTCAGGCCTCCTGCCGGTGCCTTATCATCAAATTATTATTACCCGAAACATTAACATGTTGTTGATTGAATTGAAACCCAACTATCAAACTAAACAGGTGATAGAACAAAGGACAACAGGACTAGAGCGCAAACAACACTAAGCATGCAACTACGACACGAGGGCCAACAAGGTAAACAAACAACAGTTAATAGGAAGTGGAAGGAAGGCTATATCATGGCTGCAAGGTAAACATATGATAGGATCGAGACACAAGCATCGAATCATAAGGCTAGCATAAGAACAACGGAAAGAATCGGTAACAAGTGATGAAAGGCAGCCATTTGGCAGCAAGTGAGTATACTTGCCTGGAATCCAGCAAGTAGAGGTACATCCGCAGAACTTGTCGTTGCTCACATCATCTCAACGTCCTATCCGCGAAGAAGCAACAAACTAGAACAAACACCGGATGCAACAATTACTACTACGGCAAAAGATCCAGCATGATCGAGATATGGATGCATGACAAGTTTAAGGATGCATCAAAGATAAACTAGTTGACATGGTAATCATATTTAAATGGGTCCATATGCAATTTGGATTGCATATGGAAAAGCCCATGAATTAATGTTGAATTAAATGATCTACAAATAACCATCATGTGGAAGTTGATTAGAATGATGCATGGATGATGAAAACAATAAGAAAACAACAATAGCTTCAGTTTGATATGTTGTTTACCAAGTTTGGAATTTTATTTATTAAGTTATGAAATTTGGCTTCTTAAATGAGTTACACAAGCATTTGTTGTTTTCACCCATTTTAATTGTTCAAAATAGATAACAAAAATTATATTTGGAAAGAATACAAAATTTTAGTGGGAATACATATTTCATTTGTTGAAAAAGGAATTAAACTGAGCAAGTTATTAATTTGACAATTTTAAATGCATTAATTAAGAAACAGTTGTTTTCAGAAATTTAAATTGTTCAAAACAGAAAACAAAGTTGATATTCAGAAAGGTGGTTTCATTTTGAGTGGAAAACATATTTTATTTGTTGAAATTGGAATTAAAATGAATTAGTTATGATTTTCACAAAAATTGAATTAATTAATTAAAGTGCCAAAATTATATTGAATTTTATTTGTTCAAAATGTGCAACAAATGTGTTATACATGTAGAGCATGAAAATTGGAGTGGAAAACATATTAAAATTGTTGCATTTGGATTTACCATTTGAAAGTTATGCATTTTACAAGGTTTTAGCATTTTCTGCAATTTTATTTAAATGCCAGGGATTTTATGCACCGTGGGGTTGTTTACCCACAGTGGCTGACGTGCGGGCCACTGCCAGCGTGGCGCTGGCGTGGCGAGGGTGGAGGGCTGCGGGACACCCACGGCCCATGACGGGTGGGCCAGCACCCGTGGTTAATTCCTGAAAAAGAAATGCGCGAGGGGGGAATCGAACCCACGCCCTCACGGCTGTGCGCGGCGCTGCGCGTGCCACTGCGCTATCGCTGCGTTGTTGAAGGTATCCGTTACTGACAGAAGATGAGGATTGCAGTGTGCGTTAACTGAATTTTGCCAACAAAGTTTCAGACCTGGAAACGGGACGGAAACAGAGGGAGGTGACCGGCGGCGATCACGGTTCGCTCGACGGTGAGACCACGTAGAGCAAGAGGGGCAAGAGGAGGAGGGGATCCCCGAAGGCAGCTGCTCACCGGGGGGTTCGTGACGTCGCGGTACCTCTCGACGATGACGGAGTTGGCCGGAAGAGGACGTCGGCCTTGCGCTCCGTCAGAGGCGGCCGGCGGAGCAGCACGGAAGCGCATGGCCTCCCTAGGTCGCCTCGGGTCCGAAATTCCCGCGCAGAAGGCGAGGGCGGCCAGGGGATCCCATTCCCGCGGCCGGTTCAGCTCGAGGAGGACCGTGGCGACGGGGCGACGGCGAATTCTGACGGCGGCTGCTGCTCGGTGGGTGTGGAGGTTCAGAGAAAAAAGCAGAGAGGGAGGTGGAAGAAAAGGGGGACAGCGGCGGCAGAGAGAAGGGTAGAGGCTAGGGCGAGGGGGAGTGGAGGTTTTTATGGAGGGCCTAGGTGGTACGGCAGGGCATCGGAGGGGGGAGCGAGGATCATACGGTGGTGGAGTGGTTCGTACCACGGTGACGCCAGCAGGAGGAAGAAGATCTCCTCAAGCGAAGGGGTACCGGGCCAAAAAACAGAGGGGAGCTGGGCTGGGGTGGGAGAAGGCCCGTGGTGGGCTTTGGCTTGCCTCCCCAGCCCAAAGGGTTTTCTTTTTATTCTTTTGTTCTCTCTCTTTTCTTTTTTTTTAGGAAAGAAAAGGAGGGAAAAATAGAATTAGATGGTTAGGGTTTTAGTTTTATGAAATCATTTTTTTAGTGATTTACAAAACAGCAAGGTCAAAGCATGTTAACATTAGTTTCAAAAATTTGAAATGCCAATTTGATTTTAATTTGCTATTTGAACTTCAAATAGGGTTCATATAGGTTTTGATTTTTTTTTTGAAATAACCAATTTTTTTATGCAATAAGCTCAACCCATTATGGAAACTCATTGAAGTTAATTGTTTGCAAGATTTTAATTTTCAAACCCACATTTGGAACATGCCAAGTATGGATGAATTTGATTTAAATTTTGAATTTACCATTAGGGTGTTAATAGAAAGGGGTTTTATTAACAAGCATTTTAATTGATTCAAACTCAAAATTATTGAAAACATTTTGAGTTATTTAGTTTGCCATTTTTAATTGGAAACTTGAACATGTTTGAAAGTTTAAATGGGTTTGAACTTTTGAGTTGTTTTGAAAACAAGGTGCAATGCATATGATGCATGTGATGCAAAGCAAAAAGAAAAACAACCAACTTTCTAACTTGGGGAAAACACCCCAGGTGTTACAGGGGAATCTTGCCAAGAGGTGTTCCCTAACATTATATTGGGTGTTCCTTGGGCCTAACCTAACACAACCAAACAGTTAGTTCCACTTTTCTAACCCCTTCCGGCTCACGTAGATGGGGCAGAACGACAGTTCCGTCTTTTGAACGACGGTTTCTCCGGAGAGGTGGCTCCAGATCGTTTGAATTCCACCAAATCCCATTTGCACGCGATACCATGTGTGATAGAGTGTGGAATGGTTCTTGGATGCCAAAGATTCCCCCGCTCTCTGTGTTAGGGTTTCACCGGTGTCGTATTCTCTTTCGCGGATTCCAGGACTAATTAATGAGAGCCCGAAACTCCTAGGTGTGACGGAACTGGGGGAATCTTGCCAAGAGGTGGGCCCTACCATTCTCTTGGGTGTTCCTTGGGCGTAACTTAACACAACCAAGCAGTTAGTTCCACTTTTCTACCCCCTTTGGACTCTCGTAGATGGGGCAGAACGACAGTTCTGATGGAGGGATAATAACCCGGTAGGCCAACTCCAAGGCATAACCCGGCCCAAAGGACACATCGCAAGATCCGGCTAAGGATAAAGAAACTTCAGGAAGGCCCACCTTTGTAGTCATGTAACCCGGATTGTGGGTTACGATAAGGAAGGTTAGGGTTTGTACGCAGTGTCCGGGTAGGATTCAGGGGTACGCCTTGGAGGGCAAGCCAGGGGGTACGGGTGCTTTATAAACCGACCCCTAGGTCTAATTGAGGGAGATCTAAGAACCCTAGCAATATCGCTTGATATCGAGCATCCAGTGTAACCCGAGAGTTGAGTTGTTATATCGAGATCGGAGACTCGGCGACTTGATTGCCGGCTACCAGATCGAATACCATCATGTTTTCCTCTGAGCTAAACCCTCTCCCAAACGCCTGTGTCGTCTCGCCCCAAGGTCAGTTTCCCCCGGTAACGTCTGCCGTGATTATCCCATGACAGTTGGCGCCCACCGTGGGGCCTGCGTCCAAAGGTGTTTACATCACGGGAGAAGCTCGGAAGAACATGGAGAATCTTGTCGTCGGCGAGATCTACATCGACCACGAAGGGGAGAAGATGGTGGACGATTCCGGCTGGGGGCCAGAGTCGGATCACCTCGCATCCGGATCCATTGTGACGATCGGCCAGATCAGCATCTTCATCGGTATGGTACGTACGTCTGATTCAAAAGGACAATATCATGTGCATACTACAGGAACTTCTAATAGGGACAAAAAGATACTCAAGCAAGCTCTGAACTCGGTTTCCTCGGCTGTTCCGGGATACTTGAGATGGGCGGAACAAGAAATAACGTGGAGCAGAAGAGATCACCCGGAAAGAATAGAGCACCCAGGAGTCTTAGCATTGGTAGTCGCACCACAGGTTAATGGATACGAGTTAAAAAGGGTCCTGATGGACGGTGGAAGTAGCATCAATATCTTGTACTGGGAAACTTTTTCACGCATGGGTCTCAAAGAGTCCCAGCTACAGAAAAGCTCAACAATTTTTCATGGAATAGTGCCGGGTCACTCGGAATGTCCCGAGGGGAAAATCGCATTGGAGGTAGCTTTCGGAGAATCAGCGGATAATTATCGAGTCGAGTGGCTCACGTTCGAGGTGGTCAAATTGCGCAGTCCTTATCACGCACTATTTGGAAGACCGGCTTACGCCAAATTCATGGCCAGGCCGTGTTATGTGTATTTGCAGCTGAAGATTCCGGGTCCTAAGCAGACCATCACCATACATGGAAACCGGGATATAGCGGCCGAGTGCGACGAAGGAGATTCGGTAATGGCCGAGCAAGCTTGCAGAAAAGAAGAACTCAAGTATTATCGGTCTCAAGTAGATCCAGATGATGGAACCGCATTGAAAAGGCCGAATACTGAGGACGAAAGAGCAAAATTCAAGGCAGCACAAGACACCAAGATGGTAGATTTTGTCGAAGGTGATCCCACTAAGCAATTTACTATAGGGTCTAACTTGGACAGCGAGCAGGAGAAGGCACTTGTGGAGTTTATTCGTTCGAACACGGACGTATTCGCCTGGACACCTAGCGACATGCCGGGTATCCCTACAGAATTGGCAGAGCACAATTTGCACGTAGATCCCAAGTCCAGGCCTGTGAAGCAGGGCTTGAGGAAGATGAATGAGGAAAGAAGGAAAGCTATAGGTGAAGAAATTGCTCGGCTATTAACAGCCGGCTTCATCATGGAAGTATTTCACCCGGATTGGTTAGCAAATCCGGTGCTGGTGATGAAAAAGACCAATGAGTGGAGGATGTGCATTGATTTTACGAGTCTCAACAAGCATTGCCCAAAGGATCCGTTCGCATTACCAAGGATAGATCAGATCATAGATGCAGTAGCTGGGAGCGACCTATTATGCTTTCTGGACGCTTATTCCGGATATCATCAGATTAAACTCAAGAGGGAGGATTGGGAGAAAACATCGTTTATAACCCCTTTTGGGGCCTTTTGTTACAAAACCATGACATTTGGGCTGAAGAACGCTGGCGCAACTTATCAACGGTGTATTCAGAAGTGCTTCGAGGACCAAATTGGACGCAACGTCCATGCTTATGTGGATGATGTGGTTATCAAGACCAGGAAGGCAGAAACATTTATCGATGATCTAAAGGAGACATTCAAGAACTTAAGGAGGTACCAGATGAAGCTTAATCCGACAAAGTGCGTATTTGGAGTTCCAGCCGGGAAATTACTTGGTTTTATCGTTTCTGAGAGGGGAATTGAAGCAAACCCGGACAAAATCAAAGCTATCCAAAGTCTGAAAAACCGGAAAACTTGAAGCATGTTCAAAAGCTCACGGGCTGCGTAGCAGGCTTAAGCCGATTTATATCAAGACTCGGAGAAAAGGCAATACCCTTGTACCAGCTCTTGAGGAAATCCGACAAATTCATATGGGATCAAGAGGCGGATGAGGCGTTCGAGGCACTAAAGAAGCAGTTATCTGAAGCACCAGTACTAGCGGCCCCGGGTCCTAAAGAGCCTATGTTGCTATACGTGGCAGCTGGCCCCCGAGCCGTCAGTGCAGTAGTGGTTGTGGAGCGTAAAGAGGATGGGAAAGGTTATCCAGTCCATAGGCCGGTTTATTATGTCAGTGCGGTATTATCAGAGGCAAAGCAGCGCTATCCGCATTGGCAAAAGCTGGTTTTCGGGGTCTTTATGGCCAGCCGGAAACTGAAGCCGTATTTCCAGGAACACCCCATAACAGTGGTTAGCTCAATACCAATGTCGATCATCAGAAACTCGGAGAAAAATGGGAAAATGGGCCAGGTCAGCAATCAAATCTCAGGCTTTGGTTGTTATTGATTGGACACACAGGCATGACTACCATGGTTCCAAATTCCGAGTCATGGATCATGCACTTCGATGGATCAAGCAGTACGAGGGATCAGGAGCTGGAGTGGTGCTAAACATCACCCAAAGGACAAATTGAGTTACGTACTACAAATTCACTTCGACTGTTCCAACAACGTGGCCGAGTATGAGGCCCTATTGCATGGCTTAAAGGTAGCCAAGGAGATGAACATTAAAAGGATACGATGCTTCGGAGATTCGTACCTTGTGGTACAACAGGTGTCAGGAACTTGGGATAGAAAGGACGCAACTATGGCAGCATACCGCAGGGAAGTTGATAGGGTTGCAGGGTGTTTTTCCGGGTATGAGGTGGAGCATATAGACAGAATAAAGAATGAGGCAGCCGACGCACTCGCTAGACTCGGCTCGCGCAGAGAGCCGGTTCCACCTAACGTTTTCCTGGACGAATTATGGCGACCATCAGTTAAAACCGAGTCAGAGGAGGAATTGGCAAATCAAGACCCGGATTTAGGGCTTGTGGCCACTGTACGTGCTATTCCCGAGTGGACAGAACCGTTTTTGGCCTATCTATCACGAGGCGAGTTACCACAGCAAGAGGTGTTAGCAAGACAGATTCTGCGGCGAGCAAAGGGATATTCGATCATCAATGGGGAGTTATACAAGCGAAGTGCAGCAAGAGTCTTTCTGCGCTGTGTGGCACCAGAAGAAGGCCGATAGATTCTTAAGGAAATCCATGAAGGTGATTGTGGGCATCATGCATCCACGAGATCCCTTGTGGCCAAATCTTATCGACACGGATTTTTCTGGCTCACGGCTCTAGCAGATGTGGAGCGCTTAGTGGCAAGATGTGACGGATGTCAAAGGTACGCACGCCAAACCCACGTGCCGGCTATGGAATTACGGACTATTCCGTTAACTTGGCCGTTCGCGGTTTGGGGTATGGACATGGTTGGTCCCTTTTACATGTCACCTTGCAAGAAGACACATCTTTTGGTGGCTATTGATAAGTTTACCAAGTGGGTTGAGGTTATGCCAGTCACCAACTGTGAAGCAGTTACAGCAGTCAAGTTCCTGAAAAGAATTATCTATCGGTTCGGGTATCCCCACAGTATAATTACCGACAATGGAACCAACATGTCCCTTGGCGCAATGGAAAAGTTTTGTGGTAGCAATGGAATCCGGCTTGACGTAGCATCAGTGGCTCATCCGCAGGCCAATGGACAAGTGGAGAGGGCAAACCAAGAATTACTTCGTGGACTAAAACCACGACTGCGAGTCACTTGTATTAGGGCTGCGGGCGCATGGGTCGAAGAACTTCCTTCCGTGGTTTGGGGTATCAACACTACACCTAACAGATCCACTCAGATGACACCCTTCTTCATGGTCTATGGTGCGGAGGCAGTATTACCGAGTGACATTATTCACGATTCACCGCGAGTATCAGCTTACGTTGAAGTGGAGAACGAAAAGACCCGACAGGACGTCGTAGATATGTTAGAAGAACAAAGGGAACAAGCCCTGGAAAGATCAGCCATATATCAGCAAGATCTACGGAGGTATCATAGCCGGCGCGTGAAAACCCGGGTATTCCAGGAAGGAGACTTGGTTCTGCGCCTGGTACAGTCAAACGAAGGAAAACACAAATTATCACCACCATGGGAAGGACCGTTTATCATAAGCCGGAATCTGCATAATGGATCATATTACTTGGTAGATGCAAGGGAAGAGTCGGCTACAGTTAATGACACCGCTCATACCACTTCATCTATGCAAGAAAGAGACAGACCATGGAACGTGGCTCAGCTACGTCCATATTATACTTAGTAAAGACTATATTGGCAAGTGGAATTGCACGATGTAACAGGCAGCAGGTTTCAGACGTACTCTTTTCCTATCCAGGGTACCCTTGGGGACTGGATGGGTTTTTAATGAGGCGGCTTGCTGACCCAACATTCTCGTATCAAGAAAAGAAGTGGTTATTCTTATGTTCTTCAAGTTTCAGTACGTTGCATATATTTAAGTCTTGGGGGCTGATTGCTTGAATAGCACAGTTGCAAACTCAAAGACCCGGCCTTGATGCCTATGAGTTATGAGGGCCGATTACTCGCAAACGAGTACGGCTGCAATCTTATAACCGGACAAAGGAGCCAAATTTTCTTGCCTTTTCTTACTTAATCTCGATGTGACTCGCACTAAAATGGCATGATTTGCTCGCTTACGATTACAATCAGCCATGAAGCCCAATGGGACTTGGTTGACCCTGTCTTCGTACAGATGTAACAACATGATATCCATGCGAAAGCCGGCTTATAGTTCAAGATAGTAAAAAGGGTCATCTAAACCACAAGTTATGCAGAGTACAGGGCTAATAGCCGGACACTCAACGATTATTAAGCATAACTTCAGAACCTATGTGAAACGGCTCTGGGCTTTTTGGATTTAGCAGCAAACAATGCGTTCTCCTTGAAAAATCACGTACCCCAGACTCAGAAATCCGGGTCTTGGGGACTCGGGATCTTGAAAAAGAGAAAAATTGCTTAGTTGTTAAAGCTCAAAAAATCCAAACATCCGAGTCTTGGGGGCTTGGGGACTTAGAAGCAAGTCCGCTTGTCAACACCCATGAAACCCGGAAACTGAGTCTCACAAAAGGAACAACAAAGAAAGTCGGATATCTAGAGCAAATGAGTTCAAAAGTGAATAAATTTAAAAGCCCAGAAGAGTCATAGAGTATATCAAGACTTTAGCGTGCATTACAAAATCCCGCTAAATGATATCAAAGGTGCACAGGCGCACCATCCAAAAAATAATTGTTTAAACGGCACATCGGCCGACTGACGCATGAGAAGTGGCATTAAGGAGCAGGTATCACTCGGCATTCTAAGCCGTGGCGTCCATCTTCGCCTTACCCTTGCCATCACTTGGGGTAGCAGCAGCACCCGGATCAGCAGTGCCGGCTCGCGCAGGAGGAGGAACGCCTGGTGTGGAGGTAGCAGGTGCAGAATCGGCTTCAGCCTTCTTTTTGGCAGCCTCCTCCCTCAACTTAGCAGCTTCCTCCTTCCATCGGGCAAGCATGTCATACGGCTCGGGAAGATCCGATTTAACAACTTCACCAGCAGCATCATATGCAGGAACGAGGGAATCAACATCTAAACCGTCAGCAATCACGCTGGCCGGGTAACGGACCTCTTTCTGGACGGCTTGGAAATCCTTCACGGAGAACTTGGACCCATCAAGCTTGAATTCCGGGAAACCGCCCATAAGCTTAGCCAGCTCGAGCTTAGGGAAGTAAGCCTTGGCAAGTGCGAGCCCCCGGGTTACTCCAACTCGGCAGGACGAGCGTTTCCAGTGCCAAATCCATTCGGGGATAGTGGAGCAAGCGTCTAGCATTCTCTTCAGGTCGCCATGCCCTGTACCCGGCCACCGTATTTCTTGAAGGATCCATTTGGTTCCGGCGCATAGCTGCCGGATGACGCTCTTGATAGTTTTCAGCCTGGCAATGTCACCCTTGTCTGGCATCACTTCATCCGGACCTGCAGAAATGGAAACATGAGTCAGGAAACTCCGGCTATTTATCAAAAGGATAACCCGGATGAAGAAACGTACCAAGCAAAGCACGATACGTATCAGCAATTTGAACATAAAGGCTCGTTAGATCATCTTCTGCTGTGTGAGCCCTCCTCCTATACTTCTTCATTATCGTCCTACTCCTCCTGGCCTCAGCCTCGGCCGCCTCACGCAGAGCCACCTCCTTTTCAATGAGCTTGGTGGCCTTTGCCAGTTTCTCCTCAGATTGAGTCACGAAGGACTGCATGGATGCAAGGAAGGATTAGCCGGATAAAGGGGCAAGTTATCAGTCGTTTATATCGTAAAGTTCCAAGCAAATTGTGAATCAATTCACTCGGAACTTGGGGACTGGATAAGGACACAAGCAATATTAGTCGGGTTTACCTCGTGTTTGGCTACTAAAGCCTCCAAGATGTTTTCTTCATTAGCCCTCAAAGCGCGCAGGGTTTCAAGCATCTGGGCAAACGTCAGGTCCTCGGGTCGGACACCGGAAGAGCCGGCAGCCTGGTCGCCTGATGGGGGAGCTCTCCCCTCCCTTGGGGTCGAGACCCGGACAGTCTGAGTATCCGGGTTGGGAGAACCCATCCTCGTATCCGGAACCTCGATCTCCTCGTCCACTGGTTCGGGAAGCAGGAGACCCGGCGGCTTGGTGAAGTGAGTCGCCCAAGGGGCCTTGTTCCTGGTTGTTCGCAATATCACCGCCAGTCGCGGATTCTACGTTCTCAGTCGGCTCCTCTGTCTGACGGTTATCCGCCTCCGGTTATCCATCTCCGCATTCTCCGGGTCACTAACGGTGACTTGAGCGCTAAAAGAAAGATGAGAGGAGGCAGTTAGCAATGGTGATTGAAAATTGTCAGGTATCAAAAGGTGTCATATAGCCAAAAACTTACCCGGTGTTCACGGAGTAATCCGGCGGGAGCTCACCGCTGGAAGCAGACGAAGATGTCAAAGGACCGACAGCGGAACCCGGAATTGCCCGGCACGTGGATGGTTAGGAGAAGGATGGCGCTGAGGAGAATTGGAAGGACGAGGCGGAGGAGCACTGGCACGATGGACGGGGGAGGTGGAGATGCCCGGGTTAAGGGGATCCTCACCCGGGGAACTCCGAGTTACTCTGCGCTTGGCTGGAAGAGAATCCTTCAAGTACGACGAGTTCGATAATTGATGATTAAGTTGTCGCATGGTATCGAAGGAGTAAGGTTCAGAGGATAGAAGAAGAAAGGAACCTTGGACACTACCCCTCTGGCCTTCCTCTTGGCCCCAACTGTTGTTTCTTGATCAGATTCGGTAGCTTCCGGGTCGTCTTCGTCCTTCTCATCTTCGTCCTCCTGCCCTGCGAACCGAGTATGTATCCGTGGAAAAGTTAAATATGAGGAAAATGATGAAAGTAAAGATAATATAAGATCCGGGTGAATACCTTCATCACCGTCAACCGGCTCGTCTTCGTCTTCCGGGTCTCTGGAAGGGGGGAGGCCTCAACTGTCCAGAAAGGGTCACCGGCCTGAGATGGAAAGATGAAAATAAGAGTTGGGTGCAGTATCGAGTCGAGATGAAGAAATAAACTTATGAGTATCGGGTCTTACCGCTGGGGCTGGGTTTTCCCGAGTAAATGGAGGTAACCCGGCGATGTTTTTTATCACCTCCAGCTTCTCCGTCAAGAAACCCTTGATGGTTTTGTTGGTATCCCCGGCTGCAAAGCTCTTGGTGGAATATCGGAGTGCGTCTGTGGTGTGCCCCGAGTATTCGCACATCAATTTGGTGCGGATAGAATTAGGTTGGATACGGAAGTCAACCCAAGTTTTCACTAAGTTGAGCCCAAGAAGGCCTTGGGCTGAGAGAACGACTATCTTAGCTATCAAAGGTATGATTGCCTCCCTGTCCGAGTCAGGGGCGAAAGCACTGAAATTCTCGGAAGTGTTGAGGAGGCCCTCCGAGTAACCCGGCAATCTCTTCTCGCCGGGGGGAGAGGTGTCGTGGCAGTAGAAGGATAATTGCCAGTGTTTAACATGGGAGTTCAGATTAAGGGTTGGCATTGGGGAGTTTTTGCGGCGTTGGATAGATACCCCGCCGCATGTGAGAAGTGCTCCGTCGCCGCTTTCGCGGCACGGCTTGCACTGGAAAAGTTCAGTAAAAAGAGCCAAACTTGGCGGAGTTCACAAGTACGACTCGGATAGGACTATGAAGTGAGTAATATTCAACATAGAGTTAGGCCCTATGTCAAATATCCTGAGGCCATAATGGTTCAGGACCTCACGGAAGAAAGGGTGACCCGGAGGACGGAATCCCCGGGTCACGTGCTCTACGAAACAGATTACCTCGCCGTCGGCGGGTGTGGGTCGGGTCTCGTCACCCGGCACCCTCCAGTGAATGTCCTTCTGAGGGGGAAGAACCCCCAACTCGGCCAATTCTTCCAGCTTGGCCTTCGTGACAGTGGATCGCCCCCAATTGGCGGATATGGATTGGGTTGTCTTCGCCTGGGCCGGCTGTTTCCCTTGCCTTTTGGGAGCCATGGGATCAACCTGCAAAACACAAGGAAAAGAGGTACAGGAAATGAGACTCGGAAGTATTGGATTATCCGAGTTGGGGTATCAAGAAAGTATGAAGACTGAGAACTATCCGGGTATCACGCCATGGAGTGGAGATTGCGAAGTATCCGGGTATTAAGTATAACTATGGAGATTATTGGTCACTTACGTATGGAAAAGTATTTGGGGAAGACGGATGGTTGCCCATGTATCTACTGCAAGCAAAATAGCCGGAAAAGGAGGATTTTCCGGGTGTCAATATTATGCGCGGAAAATTGAGGTGAAATGGATCTAGATTGGAAAATTTGCGAATGATTCTACGAAGAAATTGGTGATTAATAATGGTAGGAGGATGAGGTGTAATCATCAAACATGTGGTTAAAGGAGTTAGCGAGCGTCAAATCGATCTAATCCGGTGCAACAGGAAGAACGACCCGCAGGTTGACCAAGATCCAATCTAGGGTGAATCGAAAAATTGCGGAGCTATTTTAACAAAAACTTACTGGGAGGAGCTTGAATCTGGCGTGACGGTGGCCGATGTCGCGGTCTGGATGTCCTCCTGCAACCCTTGATGAGTGGAATGAAGGCGCGGTGGCAGAGTCTGGCGGCGGCCCGGAACAGTTCAGGGATGAACGTGGCCGGCGGGGCCTTGCTGCGATGATGGGCTTGAGATTCTTGTGGGATTACGGAGCGCAGGAAATGAGGAGGCAAAGGAAGGGTTGGAGTGAAGCGTTGGGATCTAAGTTACCCTATGGGCTCTATTTATAAGATGCGGGTGGATAAACCTATCCTAGCGGGCGGAATCCGGAAATTTTGGGGATAACGGTCATCTGTGCGGATTTCTCGGGATATGCTTTAAGTGTTGAACGTGGTATCTAGGCAGAAATAAGCAGGAGATATTCTCCGCGATATCAGGGGTAATTATCGAGTGAAATAAGTCGGGCTTTTGGCATTTTTATCAGGGTTTAGACCTGGAAGGTTAAGACAAGTACTTGGAGAAAAGCCGGGTTACTATATGGCCACCATGGAGTTAGGCCTAGCTATTTATCAAAGCCCCTTAACCCGGCCTCCATACACTTGTGTGTTTGATATTTTTGCAGGGAATAGCAAGCACTTCAAGGAAGAATCCGTGAAGCCCAAGCTATTCTGGGGACTACTGATGGAGGGATAATAACCCGGTAGGCCAACTCCAAGGCATAACCCGGCCCAAAGGACACAACGCAAGATCCGGCTAAGGATAAAGAAACTTCAGGAAGGCCCACCTTTGTAGTCCTGTAACCCGGATTGTGGGTTACGATAAGGAAGGTTAGGGTTTGTACGCAGTGTCCGGGTAGGATTCAGGGGTACGCCTTGGAGGGCAAGCCAGGGGGTACGGGTGCTTTATAAACCGACCCCTAGGTCTAATTGAGGGAGATCTAAGAACCCTAGCAATATCGCTTGATATCGAGCATCCAGTGTAACCCGAGAGTTGAGTTGTTATATCGAGATCGGAGACTCGGCGACTTGATTGCCGGCTACCAGATCGAATACCATCATGTTTTCCTCTGAGCTAAACCCTCTCCCAAACGCCTGTGCCGTCTTGCCCCAAGATCAGTTACCCCCGGTAACGTCTGCCGTGATTATCCCACGACAAGTTCCGTCTTTTTCCCCAGTGGGGCTATGGTTTCTCCGGAGGGGGCTCCGGATCGTTTGAATGCTACCAAATCCCATGGTATACCATAACCTCTGTGTTAGAGTGTCTCATGGGTCTTGGATGCCCAAGAGTCCCTCTCTCTCTGTGTGTTAAGGCTTCACCGGCGTCAGATTCTTTCTAGCAGGTTCCATGACTACTTAGAGCCCGAAACTCCCGAATTTGACGGAACTAGGGGAATCTTGCCAAGAGGTGGACCCTAAAATTTTCTTGGGTGTTCCTTGGGCCTAACCTAACACAACCAAACAGTTGGTTCCACATTGCTACCCCCTTTCGTCTCACGTAGAGGGGCCAGAACGGCAGTTCCACCTTTTTCCCCAGCGGGGCTATGCATGGTTTCTCCGGAGGGGGCTCCGGATCGTATGAATGCCACCAAATCCCATGGTATGACATACCATGTGTGTTAGAGTTTCATGGTCTTGGATACCCGAGATTACCTCACTCTCTGTGTTAGGGTTTTGACCGGTGTTGGATTCTCTCTCGCGGGTTCCAGGACTAATTAACGAGAGCCCGAAACTCCCGGGTGTGACAGAACTGGGGGGATATTGCAAAGAGGTGTGCCCTGCCATTATCTTGGGTGTTCCTTGGGCATAAACTAACACAACCAAACAGTTAGTTCCACTTTTCTACCCCATCCGGCTCACGTAGATGGGGCAGAACGACAGTTCCATATTTTTCCCCAGCGGGGCTATGGTTTCTCCTTAGAGATGGCTCCAGATTGTTTGAATGCCACCAAATCCCATTTGCACGCCATACCATGTGTGCTCGAGTGTGGCATGGGTCTTGGATGGCCAAGATTCCCTCGCTCTCTGTGTTAGGGTTTCACCGGTGTCGTATTCTCTCTCGCGGGTTCTAGGACTAATTAATGAGAGCCCGAAACTTCCGGGTGTGACGGAACTGGGGGAATCTTGCCAAGAGGTGGGCCCTACAGTTCTCTTGGGTGTTCCTTGGGCCTAACCTAACACAACCAAGCAGTTAGTTCCACTTTTCTACCCCCTTTCGACTCTCGTAGATGGGGCAGAACGATAGTTCCATCTTTTACCCCATCGGGGCTATGGTTTCTCCGGAGGGGGCTCCGGATCATCTGAATGCCACAAAATCCCATGGTATACCATACCATCTGTGTTAGTGTGTCATGGGTCTGGGATGCCCCAAGAGTCCCTCGCTCTCTGTGTTAGGGCTTCATCAGCGGCAGATTCTCTCTAGTGGGTTCCATGACTACTTAGAGCTCAAAACTCCCGGATTTGAGGGAACTAGGGGAATCTTGCCAAGAGGTGGACCCTAAAATTTCTTTTTCTTCCTTGGTTCCACTTTTCTACCCCCTTCCGGCTCACGTAGAGGGGCCAGAATGGCAGTTCCGCCTTTTTCCCCAGCGGGGCTATGGTTTCTCCGGAGGGGGGCTCCGGATTGTATGAATGCCACCAAATACCATGGTATGACATAACATGTTTGTTATATTGTGTAATGTTCTTTTATACCCGAGATTACCTCTCTCTCCGTGTTAGGGCTTCACCGGCGTCGGATTCTCTCTAGCGTGTTCCAGGACTACTTAGAGCCCGAAACTCCCGGATCTGACGGAGCTGGGGGAATCTTTCCAAGAGGTGAGCCATACCATTGTATTGGGTGTTCCTTCGGCCTAACCTAACACAACCAAGAAATTTGTTCCACTTTGCTACCCCTTTCGGATCATGTAGATGGGGCAGAACGACAATTCCATCTTTTTCCCAGCGGGGCTATGGTTTATCCGAAGAGGGGGCTCCGGATCGTCAGAATGCCACCAAATCCCATTACGCACCACACCACGTGTGACAAAGTGTGGCATGGGTCTTCGATGCCCAAGATTCACTCGCTCTCTATGTTAGGGTTTCACCGGTGTCGGATTCTCTCTCGCGGGTTCCAGGACTAATTAATGAGAGCCCGAAACTCCTGGGTGTGACAGAACTGGGGGAATCGTGCCAAGAGGTGTGCCCTACCATTCTCTTGGGTGTTCCTTGGGCCTAACCTAACACAACTAAACAGTTAGTTCTATTTTTCTACCCCCTTCCGGCTCACGTAGATGGGGCAGAATGTCATTTCCATCTTTTCTCCAGCGGGGCTATGGTTTCTCCAGAGAGGTGGCTCCAGATCTCCTGAATGCCACCAAATCCCATTGCACGCCATACCATGTGTGATAGAGTGTGGCATGGGTCTGGGATGCCCAAGATTCCCTCGCTCTCTAAGGGCTTCACCGGCGTCAGATTCTCTCTAGCGGGTTCCAGGACTACTTAGAGCCTGAAACACCCGGATTTGACGGAACTAGGGGAATCTTGCCAAGAGGTGGACCCTAACATTATCTTGGGTGTTCCTTGGGCCTAAACTAACCCAACAGAACAGTTGGTTCCACTTTGCTACCCCCTTTCGGCTCACATAGAGGGGCCAGAACGACAGTTCCGCCTTTTTCCCCAGCGGGGCTAGCTATGCACGATTTTTCCGGAGGGGGGCTCTGGATCGTACGAATGCCACCAAATCCCATGGTATGACATACCATGTGTGTTAGAGTGTGTCATGTGTGTTAGGGCTCCACCGGCGTCATATTCTCTCTGGCGGGTTCCAGGACTATTTAGAGCCCGACTACTTTCTCCGTGTGTTTCTCTCTCGAATTAACATGCCCTATTGGCCCGAAACTTCCGGAACGGAGAAACGGGAGGGAATCTTGTGAAGAGTTGGGTCATACCATTGTCTTGGGACTTTCTAGTGTCCATCCTAACACATCCAAGCAAGTAGATAATTATTTATAAAAAAGGCACGATATCACTAAAAAATCAACACAATTCAGATAAGCTTGGTTTTCAAAAAACTGAATCTGCATTTTGTCTTTCAAAAAAATCACGGAAATTGTTTTTATTCTGTCAGATCAAACGGATGGAGTATTTTGTGGTTAAGTTATTATTATTCTGTATTAATTGTTTTTCTTTCCATTTAAAATTATTTTTCTTCTCTTTTGTGAAATGTTTTCAGCAATTGGCGCCACGCCGGCCATTTATTGCGCGGGAGACGTAGTGTCAACCCCTTCGGGAAGGCGCCTCCCCATCTCTCTCTCTCTCTCTCTTCTAGTCATATCACTCGCACTATCTCTCTCGCCGCCTTCCTGAGCTTCCCCTCTCTCCGTCGGTGGGTTTTCTTCCGCTGGGACATCGACAACACCGCGACGACCATGTTTGGCGGGAAACGAAGGCCAGGCCTCATCTTCCTCCCTGGGCAGGCAGGATCGTCATTGGCTTTTTTCCCAGATCACCGCGTGCGTCTTCCCGTCCTCTTTGAGGGATTTGGCAATGGCGGTAATATGATATCTAACCCTCTTATCCATTGTATGTATCGTAGATCTGTAGATTGAGCGCGATTTTTCGGCGTAGCACGACATGCACGGTAGATCTACATGTTTTTACCGTTCACTCTGCGTCTCTGCTTCGTATTTTCTCCCGTAGACGTGGTTTTGTTCTATGGCTTAAGTTTGGGATATCCGGCACTCTTAGTTCATCTATTTCCACCATGATTTCGATAGGTTATGGTCTGATTTCGTACCCGATTTGGGTGCTTCGGTTAGATTAGGCTTAGATTTGGGTTTTTTGGGGTTCATGGCTTAGATTTGGTATTTTTGCAAGGTTATTTCAATTTTGGCCAATTATTAACACTTTGGATAATGATTTACCGAGGTCAGGTGCTAGTAGTGACTATACTTGTTGTACTTAGAAATTCTGAGGTCAGATTCATTTTTTCTGTGCATTTTCCATTGTTCCACTTGTTTTTCTTTTGTGTATCCTAATTTATCAACATGATGAATGTCCTCCTAGTTATATGCCGATGGTTAAACTAGGCCATGGTAAAGGCAAAGAGAGTGTCTAAAATACCTTGTAGTGTATAGAATTTGAGTATTTGTATTCGTATATGCTATTTTAGGCACTCTCTTGGCCTTGGTTTGTATGGCAATTATATATGAGGCTTGTATTACATTTGTTTCTATTGTTCCATTTTTCTTTTCCTTGAATGTCCTCCTAGTTATATGCCGATGATTAAACTAGGCCATGGTAAAGGCAAAGAGAGTGTCTATAATACCTTGTAGTGTATACAATTTGAGTATTTGTATTCGTATATGCTATTATAGGCACTCGCCTGGACTTGGTTTGCATGGCAATGATATATGAGGCTCGTATTACATTTGTTTCTATTGTTCCACTTTTCTTTGCCATGAATGTCCTCCTTGTTATATGCCGATGATTTAAACTAGGCCATGGTAAAGGCAAACAGAGGGCTACAATGCCTTGTAGTGTATAGAATTTGAGTATTTGTATTTGTACATGCTATTGAAATTCTCTTCTTGCCTTCGTTTGCATGACAATGATATATGAGGATCGTATAACATTTGTTTCTATTGTTCCACTTTTCTTTGCCTTGAATGTGATCCTTGTTATATGTCGATGATTTAAACTAGGCCATGGTAAAGGGAAAGAGAGTGTCTATAATACCTTGTAGTGTATACAATTTGAGTATATGTATTCGTACATGTTATTATAAGCACTGCTTTTGCCCTTGGTTTGCATGGCAATGATATATGAGGCTCGTATTAGATTTGTTTCCATTGTTCCACTTTTTTTGCCTTGAATGTCCTGAGTATATGTCGATGATTTAAACTAGGCCATGGTAAAGGCAAAGAGAGTGTCTATAGTACCTTGTAGTATATAAAATTTGAGTATTTGTATTCGTACATGCTATTATAAGCACTCTTTTTTCCCTTGGTTTGCATGCCATGATAAATGCTAGGAGATCAGATACAATACGTGGCAGTGATACAAGGCCACGTCTTGTATTACTTCCTGGTATTGGGTTCGTTCTTCTAGCAAGTGTTGGCAATGTGTTTATGAGGCATGTTTTACATTTTTTTTTTGCATTGTTCCATATGTGTTTATTCTGACTGCATGTTACAATGAATTCTAGGGATGCCCTTTAGTGTTTATGAGGTTTGTTATCACTATGCACAATATATGAGATGATTTGGTCAATGATGATGACTTTGACACATGTATATTTGGCTAATGCCTCACTGTCTCCACCACATGGCCAGCAAAAGTAAGAACCACACACAAATATATGTGCGATGTCTTTGCTTTTGCTAGCCCACCTGGTGTAGCAAAGTTGTGTCTGCTTGTTGTGTCTCTATGTTCCCTGAGGTCAATGAGTACAAAGTTGTGGCTATAGATGTTGTTTTGAATGTGCATGATCCCTTTAAGTCGATGATTAAAATGTGTCACCATATCATTGCAATGAGGGTTCAATACTATCTTGTGCAATGTACAAGCACATTCATTGTGCATTGCTCTTGGTGATGTAGAACTACTTCTTGGATAAACATGGTTGTGCTTTTATTATGGGGCATTACCAGTTGTTCGTAGTTCGGCCCTAGTTTTACATAAATGTCTTCATTAAAGAATTGTTCCTTTTTAGAACCAATCTTCTTATATGCACATTTTGTAATTTCTGCTTCTTTTTTGCTTGATAAACAGGGTATTCCATGCCCTGTATGCAAGAATAATTTCCCAAATGTTGATCCTTCTGCATCCAAGTTCGGTGTTCTTGTACAAGAGTGTCACCTCAAGTCAGTGGTAAGAAAACAATTCTTCTTCATACACTTGTATTATGTTTTTTTTTATTACAATATCTAATTTCCACGTTTGTTTTATTTCTGATGCACAGATGGTACCATGCACTGCTCGGATAGCATTCAACAAGTTAGTAGGCGAGCGTGTGTTGTTTAGTTCCCATGGCAGGAAGTACACCTTTCGTGTGTCAAAAGAACATAGCAGGACCCGTTTGCATGGGACACAATGGGATCGGTTCATCGAGGAAAAGAACATCTCCGTGGGAGACATACTAGTGTTTTCCATGATACCAAGGCCCACTATCTACCTTGTTATTATTGGCGACTCCCAAGATGACTCACTTTGCATTTCAAGCGAAGATGACTCAGTTTCAATCGAAGATGACTCAATTTGCAGCGTAGATGGCAGTTCTGATGATGAGATGCATGATGAGGATTCTAGCAATTCTGATGATGAGGTCCATGATGGGGATTCTGACAATTCTGCTGATGAGAGGCATGATGATGCCAACATCGTATATGCCCAAAGAGCCAATCTCGACTATCACGAAAAGAACCGCCTGGCCAGGCTTCTACCCCTTGCAGCACTATATTATGGTATGTATCTATAAGACGCCCTCCTCTTTTTGCAAGTAAATTTTCAAGAACCATGAGAAGGTCTGCTAATATGGTATGTTATCTTTCATGCTTAGAAACTACCGAAGTTGATAGGGGAACACGCTGGCCTGGGGAATCATGGCAGGGTTGGCCTACAACTTAGAGCACAAGAGCATGTCACCACCGTTACTTACAACAAGAAAACCGACGGCCGCATTATCCTCGACAAGCTGGTGTGGATGGTTTTCGTCCAAGGCAGTAATTTTCATAATCGGCAACCTGTTTTGATCATTGTGAGGGAGACCGATGATTCCAGGTTGGAGGCGGTCATTGTGATGGTGGTGATATAGAACCGGAGCAAATGATAGGCCTTGGGGGTGAAGAGACTAGGCTACTGATGAGCTAGGCCTATGAACTTCTTATTTTGTCTGGTTGGATTGTAATTTCGTTTGTTTCCTGGACTTGTTAAGGTTTAGTTTGTTTCGTGAACTTCTAAGGTATATTATCACTGGTAGATCCCGCGTGCTAAAACCCGAGTAAAGATCAACTCGCTAATAGCTGCTAAAACCTCGAGTTTAGATCAAATCCCTCGTGCTGGTAGATCGTGCAACTCATCACTGCATAACTCAACAAAAGCCTGGCAAGCCAACGGTCACCGAACTTCTCGACCTCGTTGCTATCGCATAAATATGACCGAGCACGGACCACGCAACCTACCTTCTACGCCGCCGCCATAGGCCCCCTGACCTCCCCCCTCACTCTCGTCGCTGATCCACCCGATGGCGCCGCGTGTGAGAATCAGCACCGGCTTCCGAGGTGTGCAGTTGCGGCCGTCCGGGCGCTGGTCCGCGGAGATCACACACAACGGCATGCGGTTGTGTATGGGCACCTTCGACACGCCCGAGATTGCCGCCCGCGCGTTCGACGTGGCGGTGCGGCGGTTCGGCCCCCCGCGCGCCGAGCTCAACTTCCGGGACGTGGAGAGCAGGGAAGTTGCCGAGTTCCTCGCCCCGGATCTAAGGATTGTGACCCGCAAGGAGGAGCAGGAGAACCGCCGCGCGTTCATGCAGCTGCGCATCCGCCGGGACGACGAGGCCACGATGGAGAGGTTCCGCCGTGATCACCCAGATCTGGTACATGCGCAGTTGCGTCTCGACGCTCAGAGGGACGCGAAGATGCGAGCTCGTACATCCCGGGGGATGCTGGCCCCTCCACCATCGTCGTCTCATCGTCGGATGAGGATGTGGACGAAGCATTCTGGGAGAGCCTTATGCAGGACTCCGATGACGACGAACTTGACGACGCATTCTGGGATGATGTGTAGTGTTTTAGAGTGTGGAAGATGTTGAAACGTGTCAAAATAATCAAAATTTCGACGTTTTATGTGTTCGTTGAAGTTTCAACATTTCTTCCTTCTTATTTTGGGCTGCAACTGTAGTAGGATAATTATGGGCTACAGAGTGCTATAAGGCCCAATAAAAAGGGCCTGACAGGAGAGGCCCAAGAAAGTGCCATCATGGCCCAAGTCTGGAAACAACCGCTCTTCCACTCACCGTAGTAACCCTGGCATGCAGCACGCCACGCGTTCGTCACGATATTGTGAACGTGAAACATATCGCTTTAGTTCCGGCGGCCAGTTATTGCTCCGTCGTGCATGTGGTTCCTCCGTTCCACTCCCCCTCCCGGTGTATAAATAGATGCACTCTTCAGTTCATCCTCTATCTGCCTCACCGCCTCCCCTCAAGAGAAAACCCTTTGACGTAGTACCTGCTCGAGCGTTCCTCCAGGCGGCCATGGCTCCACCGACGAAGCGGTCTGTTGCCCTCATGTAGGTTCCATTTCCGTTCACGTACTTCTGATCCGTTTCTGGATTCCTCGTGATTTCGTATTTCTTAGATCCTTTTCAGAATTCCTCGTGGTTTCATCTTTCTTAGATCCGTTTCTGAATCCCTCGTGATTTCATCTTTCTCAGATCCATTTTTCCTTTTAGATTAACATCAAGTTCCTATCATGCAACTATCTACATGGCACATGAAGCCGAGCAGAGGGTCATCTTCACCAATCTGGCGGAGAGGATAACCATCCTAGAAGCTGAGCTTGAGAAGGCCTTGAAGCTCGCCTACGACAATCTCAAGAAGGCACGTGATGCCAGGTTGGAGCAGGTGGAGCAGCGCAAAGCTTCCCTCTTAGCGTATCGGAAGTTGATGGATGATATGTCCAAGATGATGGCCAACAACCTCGAACTGACCTTGCAGGTTGGGGAACTGAAGATCGGTTTAGCCCTGGCAGAGCAGAAAACTCTGATCGCTCTCCTCGCAGTTGTGAGGCCCCAGGCAAGGGGGATCCAGTGCCATCGGAGGATCCAGTGCCGTTGCAGGATCTAGTGCCATCGGAGGATCCAGTCCCGTCGGAGGATCCAGTGCCATCAGAGGATCTGTCGGCCCCCTACTGCTGCCCCCGTGCTTCTGATGTCTTGTTTAGATCGACAATCTCGTTGGTTGTATTGGGTAGTTTCTATTAATATGTAGTCTATGTTTATTTTCATAACATATATATAATTCGAGTTCACAATCTGAAGAAATAGATGAATGAAGTTTCGATGGATCTAAGTGACAGAAGTTAAAAGGGTTACATTAGACTAATGCCGATGCAAAATCATATACCAAACAGATAATTCGATTTCACAATATGGACAAATAAATGACAGAAATGAAAAGAGATATGTTCGACTAATCTACGATGTTCTCGTGGAACGAAACTCGCCTCCAACTAGGCCTATTGGGACGGGAACAAAAATCCTCGACGGAAAATATAAGAAACGTCGAGATGGACTGCAAAGTCCAGAGAAAATTCCACTTTTCAGCCATCCGCGAGGGAAACCACACGAAGTTATCAAAACAATCCGCTCAAAACGTTCCTGATCGCGCGGAATTTGGTAGTGTCATCAGGTGGTCACCTGACCGTGATATCTAAACAAGGGGTAAGTTTAACTACTCCTTTCTCCAAGAAACTGCGCTAGACACCCTCGACTAGTGGTTGAGCTTAAACAATAACTTGGAGAGTTGAAAGGCAAAAGCTCCTCCTAACTTGATCCTTCGTTAAGGGATGTCTAGTTCCTTTGCATTGAAGTAGCATATCATATCTGTAGTGGACATGCTATCATTCTACCCTTTATTTGATTTGGGCTATCGTCAAATCAAGCTCAGATTCAAGGACTATCCTTATGGTGTTTTCACTCATGGTGTTTTGCCCGAGTACAACATCATGTCCTTCATTTTGACCTTCCTTGTTCTTGTATCATATGAATCCCTCTCCTTGGAGTGTTTTTATAAGGGTGTTGTCGAACCCAACGATAACATCCTTGTTCGCTCCATGTTTAATGAGGTTCTTATGAGCAATTGGCATTAATGTTGGAAAATTTTGAGAACCATCTTAGTTTCATCACAAAGTTGTGCTCTGGATGTTCGAAGTGTCTTACTTTAGTCCATGTGCTTATGGTGAAAGTTGTCCCACAGATGTAAGTAGAGTTTTCTTGTTCCCTCGGCAATAATCCCAAGTCAGACATGCATGAGTGGACTATTATTGAGATGGAAGGTTGTTACCTCCATTTCTTGAAAAACTTATGTATGACCCCAAGCCACTGACTGATTGTTCAATAAAGAGAAGAAGTCCAAGAACTTCGTTAAATTTATAATCGTTTTCCCAACAAGGACTCTAATGTGTTCCGTTGCAAGTAATCCATGTAGGTGCAACCGTCTTTCACAAGTTGCTAATACATGAGTTCCGCAATCTCTCTCATCCTTTTGAGCTTGACATCGTAGTCCATATCTTCAGAATCTAGTAAATGCATCTCGCTGGTAACCGGTGCGACCTTGTTGATCAAACCTGTTGAGCCTAAAGTTCCATCTCAACCAACCAGAGTTGAATCTCAGGCAGCAACGCCGGTTGCTGTTCCCTCAAGAGTATTGAACTAGGTCCATTTGAAAATCCAGCATGGGATGTTGTGGTGGAAAGAATTAGCAGGAAGGCCTAACGTCATATGTCTTTGAATCTGTAAGGACAAGCACTCCCCGCGAGGATTCTTGTGTGACTCATTCTAGAAGTTTTCTCTCCCCGTTCTTCAAATCCGAAGATTGACTTTCACTTAATGACCTATAGAAGGATTGTCATGAGCCTATTGTCGGTATCTAGAACATCAAGGATAAATTGGAAGTGGGTCTTTCCAATGTCTCTATATCAATCCTACAAACCTTTGTTTTTGTGGAAACAAGTTCATCATGAGAAACATCTTGTGGTGATCTTTAACCATCATTGTTCAATCATCCTTTGTCGTTGATGGTACCTAAAGTTCTAATCAGCTCACACGTTGTGTGAATTTGTCAGTCACTTCATCATTGGAGTCTTAATCCTATCGTAAACGTATTGCTAATTAAAATCTACAACAGGAAAAAGATTCCTTCCTCTTTTCGATGCTCCAACCTTCGTTGGTTACTCAACCTTATGGTGTGACCAAGAATTCCTTCTTCATTATGGTGTCCCAATATCTTTTGGTTACCATCCTCGTGTTGTAAAGTAACATCACAATAATCGACAAGGATTTCAAGAAAACGATATGGAATGATTTAAAGTTTCTTTATCTTCTATGTCCACTCCGAAGATTGAACATGATTCCTTATCAAACATACGTCTTAGATGCATGATTTATGTGTGGGTTCATGTTCTTCCTCGTCTACGGATACTACTTTGTGGTACCCAAGACAACCCTTTCCATCTTGTTATTATGTTTCGAGTAAAGGGTGAAACCTCTATTTCACAAGTTGTTCAACCTTTCTTTTCCAAAAGGATTTAAAGTCTTGTGCAAAGTTCATATTCTAAATCCTTCCAAGACCAATCGTCTACCAACCTTGAAAACTTCCCCTATTCCCTTTGTTACCTTGATGTGTTCCGTGCTTGCTAGCTCAAGTGTTTCTGAACACCCCTCCCCTGAGTTGGCCATGAGATACTCGATCTTCGTGAAGATCAAACTTTTCCATAAATGTTCCCTCTTATCTAAGGTGTAGCCGATCAACACTCGATGCTCGGATCAACCTCTTCAAGAAGAGAACGGTAAGGTTCGAGAAGATCATTCAAACCGGTGTTCTTTCTTTCTCCTTCAGGAATCTCGGGACGAGATTCTTATAAGGGGGTAGATTTGTAACAACCCACTTTTGCTAAAGTAGGTTTTGTGGTGTTGTGTTCATGGCATTCATGAATGAAAATTTGAACAGGAAATGAATTTGAATTTTAATAATAACGGCCCAAAAACCACTTAAAGCGGTCACCCAAAATTTATTTTCAAACCAATTTCAATTTTGGAAAGACAAGACATGGTGAGCTTGGAAATTGTATAAGGTTTCCAAAAAGTATTTTTGCCAAAAAAATTGCAATCCAAAAAGGCCCTCAAAAACCTTGTTTCGGTTCTGTTTTTAAAGAGAAAAGGACCTCTTTGTAATTTATCAAACTTTGCAGGGGGTTCATGGAAGTTTCGTTTTGTCTTCTTCCTTCCGCAGAGAAGCAGCTCGCTGCCGTGCTCTGATTTGTCGCCGTTGACACCTCCTACCTACTGCCTTGCTCGTGCGGATGAGACCCCCACGAGGACGTATGTGTCCTATTCTCTCTTCCTATCCTCCTCGGTCACTGCCCCTACTCTGTGTACTCGAGGAAAACGAACCCTAAACCGAAACCCTAGCTTTTTCCGGCGAGCTCGCCGCCGTCGTTCTGGGCCTCGCTGCGCCCCGTTGAGCTTCCCCGTGGCTCCGCCGTCCTCTTCTCTCCGTACTCAAGCACACGCGCAAGCAGTGGAGGCCGCAACTTCCGGAATCGACCCCTCCGTCCCCGCGGCCGGCGAGGTTCCGTCGCCGCGATTCGCCGCCGTGTGGCACCGCCTCACCTCACCGACCCCTCCAGCTCGTTCCTGGTGAGCTCCCGAGCACGTGGGTACCCTCCCCTTCCTCCCTGCCACTCAAAGCATCGTTGCCGCCGAGCACCCTTTCCGGCCTCCGCGGTTTTGCACGCCAGCAAGGTTTCCGATGACCATTTGGTCAACCGCCGCCACCCCTCGACTCCCCGTGCTCCCCTCTCTCTCGTGGTATCTTCTGATTTACGAATCGAGCGCGCAATTGATGGATTGGAGATCCATCTGTGAAGAACAGGGTCGGGTGACATCAATCGCTGACGTCATTCTGCCAGTTGTTTTTCTTTATTTAGTTAAATGGAAAATTATGACATATGGGCCCTATGTTAGTTATTTTCCAGAAAATGAACTAAAATGGAAAATTGAATATCTCCCAAAATAATAATCTGAAAAATATTATAAAAATATAGAAATGTTCAGAAAAATATAATATACATGTTTATGTCATTCTCAAACATGTTTGAATAATTTGAATTTTGACCATTATTTAATATTGTTTAAATCATTTAAAAATGAAGAAAATAACTTTTTATTCTATAAAATCATAAAATTATAAGTTTTATACCAAGATGCTCAGAAAGACAAATGCAACTCATTTATGATATTTTCAAACCCACTTGAGAAATAAAAAATGTACACACTTTCAGAATCGCCTGAAATACCCTCTGAGGTCCATTTCGGGCTAATTTAAGTAAAATTGCACAACTGCCATATGAACCCTAGAAACCCATCGAACATGTTTAGAGCTTTATTTCAGTGCATTAACTTGCTCATGCATACATATTGTGCATTGCATCGATGCCATGTGTTGATTGTTCCCTTTCTGGTATTTGCTTCTTATCGGTAGACCCCGAAGAAAAGATCGACAACGCCGTTGACGAATACTTGATCTTAACCGATAAGTCAAGCATTTACTCCAAAAGATCCATTCTTTGGTTTTCTTATAACCAAGGCAAGCATAACCTCTTATCTGCTCATATATGTTTTCCAACGACTTTTGATTCTCGTACTTTGCATTCGGTTCCGAACTATTTTGGTGTCACTAGTTAGATTTCTCCTATATACTGCATAGCCTACATATCTTGATCCATAGCTCCTAGCAGACATAGGTTTGTTTGTGCGCGCTTTGCTAAACCCTGTGAGTCTTGCTTAGCCATGCCTAGTTGTGATCTGATACATCCAGTTGATAGATCTAGTCAATGCATGAATCTACTATGTCAGGTTGTTATGTTTTGAATTATATTTGATAACTTGACTAATAACGACATGGATGTGAGGTCACAATGGGTTGTGGCGTTTTCTCATGTTGATGCCCCTAGGAGCGAGTTCTCGCCTTCGATCCAAGACTGGGCGTACAACCACACGTGGGCCGATGAACCCCGCCCGGCTAACTAACTTGTTTAACCTTATCCATGAGCCACGTAGTTTGAGCTTTCCATCCGCGTGTGAGTCGGAAAATGTTTTGGAGAAAACTTAGGGCGTGACCGGGACAAGTGATGGACGTACACGCGGTAAGTGCGTAGAAAGGGGGTAGCAATATGGAACTAGTTTCTTGGTTGTGTTAGGGTAGGCCATAGGAAACCAAAACACATAAGTAGAACCCAACTTTTCGGAAGATTCCCGATGTTTCGTCCGATACGGGAGTTTCACCCTATAAGCACATGTAAATTCACTAGAGAGAAGCGGATGCCGGTGAAGCGGGTCACACCCCGGAGTTCAATCTTTGCCATACAAAGCACACAACACACCTATACTAACATGCTATGGCACCCCCTAGCTTATGTCAGGATCCGGACGCTGCGTAGCCCCCCTCCGGTGAAAACCTAGACCCGCTGGAGAAATACCGGACTTATACGGATACACGCGGTAACGGCGTTGAAAGGTGGTAGCAATGTGGAATTAGTTGCTTGTTTGTGTTAGGGTAGGCCATAGGAACACAAAACACATAGGTAGAACCCAACTCTTTGGAAGATTCCCGATGTTTCGTGCGATACATGAGTTTCACCCTATAAGCGCATGTAAACTCACTAGAGAGAAGCGGATGCCGGTGAAGCGGGTCACACCCCGGAGTGCAATCTTTGACATCAAAAGCACAAAACACACCTATACTAACATGGTATGGCACCCCCTAGCTTGTGTCAGGCTCCGGACGCTCCGTAGCCCCCCTCCGGTGAAAATCTAGACCCGCTGGAGAAATACCGGACTTATACAGATACACGCGGTAACGGCGTCGAAACGGGGTAGAAATGTGGAACTAGTTGCTTGGTTGTGTTAGGGTAGGCCATAGGAACCCAAAACACATAGGTAGAACCCAACTCTTCGGAAGATTCCCGATGTTTCGTGCGATACGGGAGTTTCACCCTATAAGCGCATGTAAACTCACTAGAGAGAAGCGGATGCCGGTGAAGCGGGTCACACCCCGGAGTGCAATGTTTGCCATCCAAAGCACACAACACACCTATAATAACATGGTATAGCACCCCCTAGCTTGTGTCAGGATCCGGACGCTCCGTAGCCCCCCTCCGGTGAAAACCTAGACCCGCTGGAGAAATACCGGAATCTTATGGAATGCTTGGTAAAAATTTGTCTTCACATATTTTTATTACCTAATTATGCATAAAATAAGTTTAGATTCTACTTCCACCCCTTTTGACATGTTTATATGACCTAACCATCCATAAAAAAAAAGAAGGTTCAACTGTTCTACCCCCTTTCGATGCCCGTCTAGGGTGGTACACGGTGTAGGCGTAATTTTTATGGTTATCCCAAAAGGGGGGCTTCACGGCCTCGTGGATCCGTAGAAATTGAGCAATAATTTTTTTATGTTCTAAAATTATAATATACATGTATGTTGTTTTTTTATTAATTTCACATTTATGTGTTGTACGGCTGGGTTCCGGAAGATTCACGCTGTTATATATTCCATGCGCGAGGGTGGCGGGATACCGACTTATATACTAACCACTCTTAATTATTAATATCTTATAACTACAATAAAATTATATAGGGAAATAAATAAATCAGTTAAATAAATAAATGAACTTAATTACATAGGTAAAAAATAAAAATTATGGAGGCTAGGCCGACGGCAAGCTATCGGCTTATATGGAGAAGTTGCCGGTCGGCGTATTAGAAATCATAACGGGCTCCGTTCCAACGGGCCCACTTGTCAGGGTAACGCCGACGGGAAGGGTACGCCGACGGTTGCCGTCGGCGGGAAAACGCGTACGCCGACAGGCTTCCTATAGACCGACGGCTTCGTTGTTGCGCTGGGGGCATACGAGAATACGCCGACGGCACCGACATTTCCCCGTCGGCGTATTTATCCTCTCCCGTAGTGATTTCTTTGGGAGGATCATAACAACACGCAGACGAGGGGCCACCACCGTATGACATACGGCTAATGCCTGCTGACCGAGATATAGCTTATTGCTCGGAAATAGACACACCCTTAAACTATGATTGGAATTGAACTCTCCTCTATTTAATTACGAAGCGGGCGGGGCCGATCATGCGCCCCTTCGTAACCCTAGTTACGACATGTTGTGGCTGTACCAATGACCACTTACATAGTGAGCATCTAGGACGCCGATTTTTCATCTCCCGTTGTGACACATGGGTATTTAGTAGTATAGCTTAATGAAAAAAAAATTACATGTACCAAACAAAAGCCGCAACATTTCATATATAAAAGCTCAAACGCATTACAAATACAATCCTAGAGAAGAGATGTAATAAGATCGTATTGTTCTAAGGAAACCACATACAACAAATCCTAGAAAAGCCGGCCTGATCAAATCAATTAGTTCTGCTATCTAGATTAGCCATATGGAATGTATTAATTTTAGCGCTCAACTCTGTCTGAAAAAATCACGATCTCCTCTTCTCCTTGTGCTTCCGCTGCTGCTCCGTGGAGATGGAGCACTGTCCCTCTGGAGCAGCCGAGGTTGCTGGCGCCGGCATCATCGCCGGTAGCGCCGACGACGCCGCTGCAGGCATCATCACCGCGTGCGCGTGGTAGTGCACGTACGGAATCATGGCTCCGTACGGTACGACGGGGTACACTGCCGTGCTCATTGACTGGACTTGCTCCTGTAGCGACTTCATGTATTGGATCGTCTGCTCCAGCGTCGATGCTTGGTTAGACTGCAGAGATTAGCGTCCACCCATTTGTTGTCAGGAAACAATCTGTATGGGCCAGCGGCGACGGATGGTTACTATTTCACGGAGCTGACCTTGTGGCATCCTGGGACGAGCTGCTGCAGTGTCCTGAGCCTGTCACTGAACTTGCACCGTCGCCTCTGCACAGACATTTGAGCTTGCAAATTGTCAATTTTTCTTTCCAACCGGACTCTTTCTCAACTTGCAAATTGCCACGGCATGCACAATAGGCCGCATGGGAATGAAAATGCAGATTTTGCCGATCCGCTAAGATTGGCCACGGACCAAGGCCGTCGGTCAATGGCCAATCTCGTCCGTTGGACAGAAACGGACGGCCTGGATTGCACCTCCGCGCCGTCGAACAAATCGTATTAGGATCAAGTGAGCAAGCAGTACCTTCTCCGTAATGTTGTGTATTCGTGAGCGGTGAGACGACCTTGTTGCCCTATTTGAACCTTCTGATGCCGCCTTCCTCCTCTCGCTGGACTCGGTCCTCGTGTTTGTGTCCTGACAGAGTTAAGTGAGGCTTGAGAACACAAGAGTTTCTTCATTCTGTAAGAACCACAGAACTGATACAGCGCAAGGGAATAGTGTAATGCGAAAATGAGTCTTGAGAGGAAATATGAAAAAAAAAATCCTGGCTTGCATTGGTCTCATTTAAAAAAACTCTCCATGCAATCCATAAAAAGTGACGCCCAATTTATACGAAGTTAGTATAAACTTTGTAGTAAGTAAATGACACTTTTTATGGATCGGAGGGAGTAGTAAAGAAAAATTACAGCCTAAATTCAAAAGGTGCATGGTTTCATACCTTGGTGCCAGACAAGTCCTCCGTTGTTGCAAGCTTGCACTTGCCCTCAGCGGCCATCCCCAAAGTCGTCGTCGCCCTCGTTGACAGGTCGGGATCTCCCTTCATCTTGGTCGGCACTTCCGTACTGTCGCTGGCATGGTCAGTCCCGCCACTCGCGATTGGGTAGAGCCACGCCGCCATCACGTCATCGGAAGGTGGCGGCTCAAGGGACACACGTGGCAGCTCTGGTGGTGGCGGCGATGAGGGGACGCTGGAAATAGCCGGCTGCCCATGCCCGGCGGCGGTGTTTCCTTCCCACACTAACGTGAAGAGATCTTCGCTACAAGAGACAAGAGCACATATATAAGCGTATTAATGGAGCATTGCCGAACCCATCGAATCTAGCTCTAGCTACATTTTGATCGCCCGGCCTGGCCCGAGTCCTAACAATAGCACAGCAGGATGAAGAGAATATATACGTACGTGGAGGTAGCGAACATGTCGAGGAAGCTGTCGTGGACATCTGCGGCGGCGACGGCGGCGGCGGCCTCGCCGGGGTGCCACCACTGGTGTTCGTCAGCTGGATCATAGCCGTCCATTGTTCAAGGAAAGAAGATGGTAGCTAGGGGCGCGGTTGTGTGTACTACGGTCAGATGTGTGTGTGTTTCGTCAGCGGGCACAGTGCAAACCCATTACGTATATACTAGCAGGCGATTTACTAAACGACAAGTCCGAGGTCACGCTGGATCCTGGGTGTGTGCTGGTTGGGCGACTTCGAGAGAGATGTATCTGTTAAGAATCAATTAGTGTACAAGCACAGCATAAACGTCCGTACGGACGCCTTCTCACGCCAATAGGCGTCTCTTGTAAACAGACGCCTCTCTAGAGACGTCCCGATCCTTGTATAAAAGGGTTTTGCCCAACATCAATAGACACAAGTTTCAGATCATTTTCTTTACATCATTCTGAGCTTCAACAGTATCGCTAGCTAGCTACAAGACAGACCGTGGTGTGGTGCCGGTGAAATTAGCTAGCAATAATTATTCTACGTCTAGCTAACTTGGTCCGCACGTCTAGGCACTCTGCCGACACCAACGGTGGAACCATGCATGGATGCACGTTCTGTGCATGCGGCCGGCCGGCCTCGCCCTGATCTTCTACGGTACACAACAAAAGTTACCGTTGCTCGTTCCAAATCCGTAGGAGCAAACTTGTGTACTGCACATGCGTTCATCGTAGTTCTCAAGCGAAATGCCAAGAGCTATGCAGGCGAAATGCCAAGAGCTATGCCGACGGCCCACTAGGAGCCCACGGCACAAAAATGACCGTCGGCGTAGAAACCCCGTCGGCATAGACGGAGCTAAGCCGACGGCCACCATCGGAGCACCTCTAACGCCGCGTTTTACTGGGCTACGTATACATAGGCACACCTCAGCAGTCGCCACGTGGCTGCCCCCATGTGTCGATGGCGAGTCCACATCATATGGTAGGTCGACGGCGTCACACATGCACCGGCGGTCTAACAGGGAGCCAACGGCATAGCTATCGCGGGGTTATACCCGCGGCAATACCGTCGGCATAGCTCCTCCCACATTTTACTCATTTCTTGTACTATTTGATTATGTCTTTATTTTTTGCATGATAATTTTTGCATGTGCACATGTTTAGGGTTTCGTTGGAAATCGAGTACCAGGTTGCCGGAATCACCCGAAAACTTGCGTGTGTCCCTATGGTATCTAAACTTTGATTTTAACCAAGTAAGAACAGGACAAAGGTAACTGTGACCCGACGGAGAGATGTTGTGATTTTTGTACACGTGGACTTGCCGGCAGCCAGCGGACGTGGTCTCGGACCGATCGAAGCTGATTGGCGGCGGTAGTGCGGCGCACTCTTCGGAGCTAGCCTGCGACGTGGGCGCACATGGGCCTGTCGATGCGCGCGGGCCACCACTACGTAAGCGCTTGTGTCTTCTAGTGTGCATGCTCGCGACGCCGTCCGTCCGGAGGTGACGTCGACACATGAGCGCATACTGATCACCTGCCGGCGACCGCCGTCGTCGTACCTTGCCGTTTGTATTCTCCTCCTAGCTAAGTTTCTGCCCACTCCGTACATCCTTGGGACATCACTACGTGGCCTATTCTTCTGGCAAACTATTTTGGAGGTCCGTAAAACTGCAGATCAGCGATGGAGCCGCGTCGAGCTCGGATGAAGAGGTGATTTGTCTTCTCTCTCTTGGTGGTCACTTTGGTGGTGCTCAAGGAGATGGACAAGCGCTGGTCTTTTGCATAGGATTATACTATCCTTTCAGTACTGTAATGTCGGTGTTTACGTGTCTTGTAACCGGATATTTATCTTATGGATGAGAACGTATTACCTTGCAAAAAAAACACGTACTTCAATCCAATTCGAAAAGAAAACATCGCACTACATCGTTTTGTCCACTTCATCAAAAAGAAAAAGAAAAAAAAACACGATATTCTATAGCAGGTCAAGAATAAATAAGACCACATCTTTGTGGCTCTAAAACATAATTCGTCGATGTTAGTTTACGAGAATGTTTTGCATAATTACTTTCATGCTACATTTTAAAAACAAAATATTTGGAGGAGTTACTTATCGTCATTCTTTGCATGATACAATTCTAAAGAGTTGCATTATTAGTTTAGTTCACCACACCATCATACGAACGTTTCCGGACGAAACATTTTTACCGGTCAAATAATCTTAAAAAATGACTTAGATATTTTTGACCCATAGGTACATTTTGTATGGCGTATGTGAATACTTTTCACAAGAGTTGAAGTGAATATAAGTTTGTAGAAATTTATTTCGTCCTTCCAAATAACATCTAGAAGTTGTGTGAACATTTAATTTGATACACATGTACTCCCTCCGTTCAACAATACTTGACTTCCATTTGTGTTTTGGTTATAAATATTAAAAGATTGTAAAAAATTGTTTGCGCATGGATTTTAATATCATAAATATTCACAAAGTCGCTTCACAAAAAACCGATATTTTTTGTGCCTTATGTAAAGGATACAAATTTGGTGCTAAAATAATCCTTTTCACGAGACTTTTTTTTTTCTTTTTACACTGGCCACAAAAAAATCGTTTTTTCGCGAAATCACTTTGTGACCATGTAGGATATGAATACGTATACATGAAATTTTATTTTTTCGACTTTTAAAATATGATTTTTAAACTGAATTTCCCGCATATCATTATTTTGATATGATGACCATTTATGTTTGGAAATAGTTTTGTTGGCTTCAATTCAATATCTTATTTTAAAATTTACAATATTTAATATTGGCTCTTTTCCTGCAAGTTATTGTATCTTGAGCCGGTGAATCACCGGTCCCCAGCTAACATGATACTCCCTCCGTTCCAATACCTAAGACGTTTTACATACTTCACAATGATGACTAGGTGTGGATACAAATAAGTGAACCTACACTAATACATGTCTACATACATGTAAATACATATATATTTTTTTAGAAATGGGAGACTCTGCCTCGGCCTCTGCATCAAAGTGTTGCTCACAGCCGTTTTTTTATTAAAAGAACCAAACATCCAGAAATATAGCAAATTATATTTCACGGATCACTCAAGGTGGCCACAAAGATTAGCCACTCAAAAATAAGAAGAACAAGTCTAAGCATCAAGCCGTCTTGCATTAAGCCACCCACCCACGCTGTAGATAGCCCGGACGGCCGCCAGCAGCCGGGCACAGCCTGAATCCATAAGTCCTCGATGATCGGCAATAAGGAGAAAAGACCAAGTCTGAATAGAATAAACCGTCTTGTTTACAAGCTGCAAAAAATGAACATTGTTTTTTTTTGTTAAACATCACATCATTTCGGATGTTCGAGATTGCCCAAAGGAAAGGAGCAAGACCAATTCGAATCTGTGTCTTTGTTTTTCTGTCTATGCCATTTAGCCAATTACTAAAGATATTCGCGATGCTAGTCGGTGGATAAATGCTAAACGTAAAGTGGACAAGACGCCAAATATCACGAGCAAAAGGGCATGAAATAAACAAGTGTTCTATAGACTCGTCTGAATCACAAAAGACGCATCTTTTACAACCGCTCCAATTTCTCTTAATCAAATTATCCTTTGTCAAACTAATTTTTCTATTAAGGAACCACAAAAGATTTTAATTTTAGAGGCACTTTCAATTTCTACAAATATTTACGTAAAAATCTTGTGGAACCGTGAAGTAAATCAGCATAATAAGATTTCACGGAGAACGACTTGTCAACTGTCAATTTCCAACGAAACGAATCCGATTCATTAGTGAGAGACACATGCATTAGCCTCTCAACTAACTGCATCCAAAGTTCCCTCCTATCCCGTGTAATACTCCTCCGAAACCGAATGTTCAGAGGATTATGAGCTAACACCTCATCCACCGTAACATTCTTATGAAAAACAATATTATATAGTGACGGGTATGCTTGTGACAACGGTTCATCACCTAACCATGTGTCCTTCCAAAAACGGACCTGAAGTACATTACCTAAAGAAAATTCTCCACGAGAAAAAAAGTCCTCTTTGACCTTCATAATCCCCTTTCAAAAAGGAGAATCAGACGGCTTTGCCTCCACTTGAGATAACGTTTTATCCCCTAAATATTTATTAGAAACAAACTCTTGCCAAACTCCCTCCTCGTTAATAATTTTAAACAACCACTTGCTCAACAAATACATATTCTTAATTTCTAACATCTCAATACCCACCCCCCCCCCCCGATCTTTTGGACGTCACACGATGTTCCATTTCATAAGGCGATATTTTCGCTTCTTAGAATCACTCTGCCAGAAAAATCTGGAGCGGTAGAAGTCTAACCTTTTCCTAACCCCAACAGGAATCTCGAAAAAAGATAGTAGAAACATAGGTAGACTGGTGAGCACGAAGTTAACTAAAATGAGGCGGTCCCCATAAGATAGTAACTTACCAGCCCAAGAACTCAACTTCCTATTAAACCTATCTTCAACCGGTTTCCACTCTTTATTTAAAAGCTTTCTATAGTGGATTGGGATGGCTAGATATTTAAAAGGTAACATGCCTACCTCACAACCGAAGATGTGACGATAGTCATCTTGTGCATCCATAGCTTTCCCAAAACAATAAATCTCACTCTTATGAAAATTAATTTTAAAACCCGATAGCTGCTCAAACATCACAAGAATGAGCTTCATATTCAACGCCTTATTCAAATCATGCTCCAGGAAAAGAATCGTATCATCGGCATATTGAAGGATCGAACTCCCCCCCCCCCCCCCTCAACAAGGTGTGGTATCAACCCTCCAACTTGACCATCCTCCTTCGCACGCTCAATAAGAATGGCCAACATGTCGACCACAAGGTTAACAAGAATAGGGGACAGCGGATCACCCTGTCTTAAACCTTTTAAGGTTTGAAAGTAATGATCAATATCATCATTAACTTTAATACCCACATTACCTCCTTGAGCGAAACGAGCAACCCAATCACACCAAATTGATGAGAAACCTTTCATGCGCAACACTTCTTGGAGAAAAGACCAATTGACTTTATCATAAGCCTTCTCAAAATCAATTTTAAATAACACTCCATCCATACGCTTCTTTTGTAATTCAAGTATCGTTTCGTGCAGAACTACAACCCCTTCCAATATATTTCTAACGGGTAGAAAGGCTGACTGGCTTGGTTTGATAACCCTGCTCGCAATAGAGGTTACCCGATTAGTTCTGACCTTAGTGAACACCCTAAAACTGACATTAGGAAGACAAATGAGTCTATATTGCTCAATACGGCTCGCATCCTCTTTCTTGGGCAGCAACGCAATGATCCCAAAATTGAGTCTAAACAGCGGCAAATCGCCATTACAGAGTTGAGCAAACATAGCCAATAAATCAGCTTTAACAACGTCCCAAAATATTTGATAAAACTCGGTAGGAAATCTGTCTGGTCCTGGAGCCTTATTGTGTTGCATTTGAGTAATAGGTTCTAACACCTCTTTTTCCGAGAAAGGAGATGAAAGAATAATATTCTCATCAGGTGAGATCTGAGACATATCACTAGTCCCATCTTCCAATAAAGAAACGTAACTCGGGTCCGGAGGCCCGAAAAATTTCTTATAATATTCAGAGATGAAAACCCGTAGTTTTGCTTGTCCAACAATTGTACCCTCATCCTGTTCCAGTTGGAAAATTCTGTTCTTCCTATGTTTTCCGTTTGCAATCAAGTGGAAATACCTCGTATTACTACCACCTTCTTGAATATATTTAACCTTTGCCCTCTAGGCCCATTTAGTTTCTTCATCCCGTTTTAACTTAGCAAGAGGTTCGTCAGCCTCTCTTTTTGCGACCCGCTCGGCCACACTTAGCGGAGTGGATTTTTCTTTAATATTAAGTTGATCTATTAGCAGGGCTAATTTTTCTTTTAGCTTCTTATACTCCTCGCTTAGATTTTTAGCCCACCCCGCAAAAATTGACGTAAGTGTCTAATTTTGTTTTGCCAACGCTCAACAGGAGTAGCCCCCGCACTAACCGACATCCATTCACGTCACACAAGCTCATAGAAACCCTCATGGTGCATCCACAAAGTTTGAATGAGAAATGGCTCTTGTTACCCACATGCGCACGGGCACCTGAGTCCAAAATTAAAGGCGTATGATCTAACCCCGTTCGAGTCAAAACATGCACCTTTACCGGGGGTACTTATGTTCCCATTCAATACTAGCGAGGAAACGATCCAACTTTTTGTAAGTCAGGTTGTCCCCCCAACTAGCACAATTATATTTCCTTCCAAATAACCTAAGCTCCTTTAAATCAAGGCTCTATAATAGCATTAAAAATAAAAAGCCATCTAGCATTGAAATTATCATTGCTTTTTGCTTCTTGACGCCTAATAATATTGAAATCACCACCAACCAAAATCGGTAATGATTCATTCTCACAAATACGCACCAACTCCGCTAAAAAATTTGGTTTCTTTGAATCTTGTGCAGCTCCGTATATTACAACAAAGGCCCATAAGAAATCATCTTATTTAGTTTTAATATGAAACTTCGCACAGAAATCCCCAGACATAACGGTTTGTGCTGAAATATTTTCGTTATTAAAACCTACCAACATCCCTCTGGAACGTCCATGCGTAGGCAAACAAAACCAAGTGAAATCTCTGCCCCCCCGCTAGAAATTGCAAGAAATGAGTAGGAAACGAAGATCTACCCGTTTCAAGCAATGCGATAAAATCAAGATTATGTTCTCTAACAAACTCATTAACCGTCTGATGCTTAGCAAGATCCCCGAACACATTGCTATTCCAAATCAAACCTCCCATTTTACTTTTTAAATATTTTAAGTCTAGCACTTCGTCTGGGTTTTGAATAACAGTCACAATGCTTATTACGGTTACGTTTAACCGTCTTAGAAATAGCCAGAGCATCTGTATGATCCTCTGATGGCTCAATAACAGTAGCATGAAGATCCTCACATAAATTAGACGCGTTCCGTAAAACTAAACTAGACTTCGAATCAAGTTTATCATGAGATAAATTATTTTTTAGAAACACTACCGACCTATCTAACTCTTTTTCCATCATAACCGCAATAGTTTTTACCTAAAGAGACACCTAACTTATCTTCTCTAGCTTTAATTTCCAAACTAGAAAAAGAGAACAATGAAAATTTAGAGGGTACACTCGTACCTGCAACGAAGGCCAGATCCTTTTTCCGAGCTAGCGCCATCGCCCGCATCTCCTGGGGCATGTCCGCGTCTGGCTTTGCTTGTAACAGAGCACTGGAGCGCACCTCCGTATCCACAGCGGGAATGCCCCCATAAGCCGCAACCTCGGCCTCGGAAGGACTAAAGGGAGTAACGGGTACCGCTGCGAACCCCTGAAAGCGCATGGTTCCCCCATATGTGGTTTTGGTAATTAATGACAATCCTTATGGACTAATGTTTGCATTGAGTTATCCTTTGTAGATATTGTCCATAGGAAATAATGGAGTTCATGTGTTGAACTCTATTAGCTTCCTTGATGGCCATTGTTATTCATGGATTTATATGAAGAATGGTCATGGTTTCAGTTGAGCTTATTGCTAGTGTGTTTTGAAGAAAAGGATTAGGTGATCGTTCATTATCATCTTCAAGACATCATCTTTAGAAATGAGAAGCAAAGATACAAGGTTGATCAAGCAAGCGATCAACACACAAAGCTACAAATTGTACCAAGTGGGATTGTGTATCTCATGGTATGGTAAGCATTTGTCAATATAGCTTTGTGAACTAACCCATGATATGTGTGTGTCGCATCTCTATGTGTGGTTAGGTATCTTTCCATGGGCATGAACCAAAAGGAAGATTTCATATAGCCCATGGTCTTTGTCGTCGTCAAGCGGTGTTCGTCATCTAGCTTGACGTGGTAAGCTCAAGTGAAGCATCTAGAAGATATCCTTTGCTTGATGCTTGCCACCCTTTTGGAGATTGTGGCCTTGTGAAGATTTGTCGAAGGGTCTGTCCCATAATGGTGTATGGGGGAGCTAGTCTCTACCATAATGGTGTATGGGGGAGCAACTTGCAAGTCTTCATCAAGCGGAGCTTGTGCTAGCAAGCGCAATCAAGAAAGAAGATCCAACTTGAGAGAGTCAAGATCGCCATCATCTACCTCAAGTGGAATGCTCAAGGCAAAGGTATAATCTTGATAGGTTTTCTATTTTACCGGTCTCGTGTCTTCGGGAGACCGGGTTATAGGATAGATAGTCGTACTATCAAGAGGGGCTCTCAAGTGAGTAACGTGATCGAATTGTTGTGGAGAGCTCAAACCTTTGCATACTTGCATATCATCTTTCTTGGTTCTTATTTGGCTTTTGTCTCCTTTGGGTTTTAGTGCTTGTCATGATCTTGATGGCAAGCCAAGGTTTATCGAAAACGGTTTTGGTAAGAAAAACTTGTTGCGATTTCGGTGGTGAAAATATCCGGTTCAGTTTTTAGAATTTTTCCACACCTTCCATGTGTGGTAACTTCTCCATTCCTTTTTGTTCGGACAGTCCTTATTATTACCTTTCCAACCCATTTGGATTCACCTTATTCGGAGTTCATTCGCAAAAGTTATGTGTGTTTTCGTGTTGGAGGTTTTACCGGGTGTTCCTATTTGAGAGGTCTAAACCTTTACCCATTTGGTTTTATCTTCCATTCATGGACAATGATGTTTCTCTGCATATTTTGTAGTGCTCGTCGTTGCGATTTCAACGAGCCCAAGAACATCAAAAACGGAGTCCATATGCAAAAGTTATAGCATTTCTCGTATCGGTTGTCAATCTCAGTTTTTGCATCCGGAATATTCCGGGCCATTCCGGCCATAACGGGAAAAAGCTCTGTTTGCATCCGGAATATTCCGGGGGTCCGGAATATTCCGGACCAATCCGGCCTGGACGCGTTTTGGGCAGAAAACGGCTAGTTTTGAGCCCCTATTTAAGGGGTTTTCTTCCCCAAAGCCCACAGGCCTTTCCCAACCCGTTTTTCCTCTTTCTCTCCACCATTGTTGACTTTGGAAAACTTGCTCCTCTCTCAATCCCTCCAATGATTCTTGCATATCTTTGAGGGAGAAGTTAGAGGAGATCTAGATCTACATTTTCACCAATCCATTCTCCTTCTTAGTGAGGGAAACCTAATAGATCTTGATCTTGGAGTTCTTGGTGTTTCTCCATTGTTCTTCTTCTCTTATTCCCCCATAAGCATTTGTTGCTTTGTTGGAATTTGAGAGTGGAGGATTCGAGCACTTGTGCTCTTGCCATTTGCATCGGTTGCATCGGTTTGGTCTCTCCACGAGGATTCGTGGAAGTGAAAGATTGTGAGCTTGTTACTCTTGGGTCTTGGACCCTAGACGACTTGTGGTGTTCTTGGGAGCTTCCAATTGAGTTGTGGATGTGTGCCCCAAGATTGTGGTGACACCGAGAGCCTCCAATTGAGTTGTGGATGCGTGCCTCGGGTTTGAAGGTTGCCAATAGTGAAAGGTGAACTAGGCCTTTGTGGCGGGGTTCATCGGAGAATAGGGTGAGGCCTTTGTGGCGTTGAGTAGGCCTTCGTGGCGAGCTCACACCCCTACAACGAGATGTACTCCCCTTTGTGGGAGGAACTCGGGAATACATCATCGTCTCCGTGTGCCTCGGTTATTTCTATACCCGAGATTTTTACTTATGCAATTTACATTGTGATAGCCTTCGAGCTTGAAGTTATATATCTTGCTATCACCTTGTTACTTGTCTTGCTTAGCATAAGTTGTTGGTTCATCTAGTTGACCCTAGAATATTTAGGTTGTATGCTTGTTAATTTTAAACACCTAGTTTATTTCCGCATTTAGCAAGCTTTAACCGGAAAAGTTTTAATCGCCTATTCACCCCCCCCCCTCTAGGCGACGTCGTTGTCCGTTCAATTGGTATCAGAGCCTCGTCTCTCTTTATTAGGCTTTACATCCTAGAGAGTACGATGTCGTTTAGAGAAATAGAACATGATCCCGCTTTTATATTCTATGGTAGAAACTTTGATGTTTGGAAAATTCGCATTCTTAAATTTCTTACGGACATGGGTCCAAAGTATGTTAAGAGAATTGTAGATATGGATTTTCCTCCTCCAAAGGATTCGCAAGATTTATCTTTAGAGGATGAGGAAAACTCTTATCTCGATACTCTTGTATCTAATGGTCTCTTGTGCTTTTTGAGCGATGTAGTTATTGAATCAATCTAGCCTTTTCGGAACGCTCATGAGCTATGGACAAAACTTCAAGATATATTTGATATGTCCAATATTATTGAGGATGATTGTTCTCCATCCACTTCCAGCCGTGATGAGTTCACATCTTTCTCCACTCCACCAACATGTGATTTGTCACAAGGTAATGATATGATGAGTGGTGATAGAAATTGCATTGTGGATAGTGAATTTGCTATTGACTATACTTCATCCCTATCCCATTGCAATGATCTATCTTTGGACTTGATATCTTCTAGCACTCAAAATTCCATACATGCTAGTGTTGATAGTCCTTTCATATCATGTAATAGTTGTTCAACTAAATCTCATGATGATATGCTTCCTATGTCTTGTTGTCATGAAAACAATGCTTACATTTCCTCTAGTACTTGTGTGGCTAACAATGTAGAGGAATCCCACTTTTTGGTGGAACAAGACATGGACCTTAATGGCGCTTCTAGTATATCTTCATCATCGCCATCCATTTCTCATGTGTGCCTTATGGCTAGGGATTCAAAGGTATCTCCACCTTTGGAACCCACTACATCTTGTGATGATGAGGATGAGGATATATTTTATGGAGAGTTTGAGGACGAAGCCTCCTTAATGGAGAAGGGTGAGTTGGTTCTTCTTGATCTCCCTAAAGGTAGTAAAGCTATCACTCCTTTTAGTGAAATATTGGCTTTTGCTATTTATAGCGCTAAAATCATTGAAACTAAAGGTGAGATTGAAAGAAGTGATGCCGATGAAAAGGCATCCCTCACTATGTCTCTTGAGGAAGAGTATGAGCTCCGAGTTACTCTTGAGGAGAAAATCTATCGAGAGCTCTATAATACTACCATCTCACTAAAGCACGTGACCATACCAATGCTAAATATAAAGTGCTTAAAAATGAAAAGGTTCAATTTGTTGTTGGCAATGCTAATCTAATTGAGGAAAACTCTAGGTTAAATAATGAGATTGCCAAGTTATCTTCTTCTATTTCTAATGATGCTTGTGCTACTAACTCCACATCTTGTGAAGCATCTATTTTGAAGGAGAATGTTGAGCTAAGGGCTCAACTTGAGCTAATGACTAGCAAGTATGGGAAATTGGAAGAAAGTCATGAAAAGCTATCTAGCTCTCATGAGGATCTTCTAGAATCCCATACCAAGCTAAAATTAGCTCTTGAGGCTATCACTACAAAGGTAACATCTTGTGAGCCTCATATGGTTACTAGCACAATATCTTCTAATAATGCTACATTGACTTGTGCTAGTATTAGTAACTCATCCTCTCATAATGTTTCTACATCTTGTGATGAGTTGCTTTCCTTGCCTTGTTGCTCTAACAATGAAGCATCTACTTCCTCTAGCTCTTGTGTTGTTTCTAACCATGTAGAGGAAAATAAAGAGCTCAAGGCCCAAGTCACTTCTTTGAAGAAAGACTTGGAAAAGTGTCATGAAGGGAGTTCAACACTTGACAAGATGTTGAGAGTGCGAAGACTTCCCAATGACAAGAGTGGACTTGGATTCAACTCCAATCTCAAGAACAAGTCCATTATTGACAAGAAGAAGGGCCAAGAACAAGAAAAAGATTCAGCCAAGATTATTTGCTTCAAGTGCAAGATTGAAGGGCACCATGTTAGATCTTGCCCTTTGAAGAAGAAGCCTCTTAGTGAGAAGCAACTAGGGAAGCGGCCTCTTGTTTAATCTCATGCTCAACCACGAGTTGAACAACGGCCACCTCCTAACAAGACTCAAGCCAATGCTCCTCTTGTTGAGAAGCCTTTTGAGAAGAGAGAAAAGAGTCGATGTTGCTACCTTTGTCGCAAGAAGGGACATTTTGCTTCTTCATGCACTAATGGTACATTATCCAACCCTATCCTTGTTGATGATGTTTATTCTATTAGGAAGGATAATGTGGGCAATGTGTTTGCCAAGTATGTTGGTACTCCAAGTGGTGTCAAGAAAAGAACCATTTGGGTTGCCAAACCTATTTTGACAAACCTCTTAGGACCCAACTTTGTTGGGGACCAACAAGCTCAAACTTGATCAATAGGTGTTGTTGGAGGGCATTGGAGACTTGGCTATTTCATGAAGAATTAAGGGATCTTCATCAATTATATTTCCTCAAGCCAAGTCACTTGGATTATATATATCTCTTACCCAATGTTCCTCCAAGCGGTAACTTGTATTTAATTCGATATACATTGAAAGTTGCTTGCTCCCTTGCATATGTTAGTTTTGTTTCTAGCATGTGTTTGTATATGTAGTGCTTCCTAGTTACCTATCTTGAGTAATCTAGCTATGTTTGTTGGTTTGCACTCCATGTACTTGTGTTCTTTGTGTTGAGCCTCCATTGCTTTCATTGCTTATCTTAGTTGACTCTTTGGGAGATTAATGGACTATCCCATTTTGGGGGAGTACTATGCTTTGCACTTTACTATCCTAAAATGTGTGTACATGAGGAATACCACTTAGTGTTGATATATCAATATTATCTAGTCTCTATGTGGTATGTCATTCTCATGAGAAATTCATTTCTAAATGTCCATTAACTTTCTCTAGTTGAATTTAATTTTGCCTCTTATTGATTTCAAGGGATTATCACATTATGGGGGAGTAATAAGCTATGTGCATATTACAAGCCTAGAAAATGTGAACATGTGAAGTATTGCCACCTAGAGTTGATATTCTAGTTATCTTGTTCCTAAGTGGCATGTTGCTCAAACAAGTTCCATATTTGCTTTACATATCTTGTGTCTCTCTTCTTTGGTATCTTGTTTGTTAGAGAGTTTCTTGTTGCCTTGCTTTTCGGTTTTTAATTGAAGCCTTCAAGAATCTCTATCTAAGCATGTTTTTTATTCCTATCTTTTATCACATGCTTATGTTTTGTGAATATGAGTGTGAACAAATCTACCGCCGAGAAATATCTCCATACATCTCTTGTCTTTGACAAGTTATAATAATTTGTGGTAAGTTTATTGATCATATTTACTTTGGCCATTTCTCTAATATTGCCTTGTTTCTTGCCAAGGATTTTGATTGGTTCAAACTCCTTTGTGTCTTCCTTGCTCTACTCAAAATTTGTTTTATGCTTTCTTGAGTTAGGAAAAGCAATGATCCCATACTTGTGCACTTGTGTTCAAAGTCATACTTCTTTGGGTTGCACTATTCTTGGGGAAGCTATCCTACATTGAGTAGATCACCATTCTTTAAATTGGTATTGCATCTAATTGGTTTTATTTAAAAATGACTAGTGTTTGAATAATATATATGGAGAGTAATGATTCCATTGTGTGCATTTTGTATTCAAATGCAAGATCATAAATAATGCACTATTATTGGAAGAACTATCCTATATGCGTTTGAACACTTGTTGTCTTTAAATTTGTTTGTTTTCCCAATGACTTGTCTCTTTGGAAGACAAACACTTTTCGTCTTGGTACTTTGTGTGCTATCATGAAAAGTGTAGAGGGTTTGTTCACTCTTTTATGTTTTTTTTGGTATCCTCTCTATGTTGGTTTCCTCAATCATGTGTTGATTTGGGTCTTGATATATTTTGGACAATTCTCTTTCTTTTCACTCTTGTGATTGGCTTCTTGGTTTAATTAGTTCTTTGTCCAATTTGTATCTTGTTTTGGTTCTTGAAAGTTTTGTGCATGCATATTTTCTATGTATATCTTTTGGCATGCTTACTTTCGTTGATCCAATATATAGGATAAACTCCATCAAATCCTAAATGGCTAAGATGTGCATGAAATTCAAATTCATATCAATATGCACATATTTATTTGGAGTTTGTCCTATGTATTGTAGTTGTTCTAACTACTTTTGACCCAATGAGTTTGGGTACCATTTTGTACTTGAATTTTGTTTTTAGGTACAATGGAGATACATTGGTTGCTTGCTCCATTCATAAGGAAGGTGTTCTCACCATGGTATTATAGGAGTCAAGCTACGATGATTATCAAACTCGCATCCTCTTCATCACCAATGTCGTCTCGGTAACAAGTATCTATCTCATGCATACATTTCTAGCTTTCAACCTTGTGTAGGTTGCTTCTTGGCATGATTTCCTTTTGTTGCATTTCTTTTGGTTCTTGCAAATGTCTTATCAAAAGCATCTTTATGAGTAAGCCGGGATGATTACATACTAAGGGAATATTTATAATCATTTCCATGATTCACCAATCCCAAGTAGTTTAATCTAGCAACTTATTCTTGAAGTATCTCATATGCAATATTGATGAATTCTCAAAAACCATTTGAATCTTTTGTGATATGCGTTACCTTTCTCGAAGCATTCCAACTATCACTTTTCCCTTGTGATATTTGTGATGCTTTGATGAGTTTTGTGTGTTCATCTATATCCCCTTAAGATTAAACTAAGCTTAGTGCTTTGCTTTCAAGCAAAAATCTTATTGGTATATTAATGAACCTCTCTTGGATATCATGTTTTTCACCTTTGTATCTATTTTGTGTGTGCATGTTTCTTTGTGGATATATATATCTTTGTGATTGTTGTTCACTTAGAAACTTATACACACGATAATAGTTACATCTTTAATTGATATTCTATTTCTTTAGTGACCACTTTTTATTGCTTTATATTCCTTGGTGGTTCCTAAAAGGCACAAGCTTTGCTTTTGTTTTGGTATTCCTTTTGCATCTTAATAAGCTTGTGGACCTATGTGTTTTATCATTTGATGGTTTGTGTGTATGGGAAAGACATGATATGGACTATGTGCCTCTTATATTGAAAGACTATGTTGATGATTCTATCATCCTATTAGTCTCCTAAAAATGTTTTTCCTTGTCACACGCATCTATTTCGGTTGAGTAAGTCTTTATTTGTCACTTCTTGATCTTCTTTCCTCAACTTTTGTTTGTTTGCAAGTTGCTTTGCTTCATTTTCAATCTAGTCTCTTGCTCTTGTTTGTGTTCAAAATTATCTAGAAGGGAGTGATGATTCCATGTTGTGCACATTATATAGTAAATCAAACCTAACATTGTGCATGTACCTTGGGGAGTTCCCTCTTGATTTTCTAGAACACTTGGTTGATCTTATCAAATTATTGATTTTGGTCAATCGGTTTTTTGGATCCTTTGGTTGGTTGCTTCTTTGTGAAAGTATCCTTTAATTTGACTTTTCTTGTAAATCTTTGGATCCTCAATATAGTTTGATCTCCCTCCATCTATTCATAGTTGGAGATATGCACTTGATTTCACTCATATCATGAGGAATGCATACACTATGGGGGAGCTCTTACTATATTGGCTTTCTAATCTTTTTTCCCATTTCGGCAATGGATGCCAATGGGGGAGAAGTTTAGAGGGTTTAAGAGAATTTGGTTTATGATTTAGTTTAGTTCTTAAGCTTTTTCCTTTCCATGCTATTGCATCCTTGCTCTTGTTTAGCATGTTTGCTTTATTCATCATATAAACCCTCGTAAAAAGGGATTGTCATCAATTACCAAAATGGGGGAGATTGAAAGCGCATGGTTCCCCCATATGTGGTTTTGGTAATTAATGACAATCCTTATGGACTAATGTTTGCATTGAGTTATCCTTTGTAGATATTGTCCATAGGAAGTTCATGTGTTGAACTCTATTAGCTTCCTTGATGGCCATTGTTATTCATGGATTTATATGAAGAATGGTCATGGTTTCAGTTGAGCTTATTGCTAGTGTGTCTTGAAGAAAAGGATTAGGTGATCTTTCATTATCATCTTCAAGACATCATCTTTAGAAGTGAGAAGCAAAGATACAAGGTTGAGCAAGCAAGCGATCGACACACAAAGCTACAAATTGTACCAAGTGGGATTGTGTATCTCATGGTATGGTAAGCATTTGTCAATATAGCTTTGTGAACTAACCCATGATATGTGTGTCGCATCTCTATGTGTGGTTAGGTATCTTTCCATGGGCATGAACCAAAAGGAAGATTTCATATAGCCCATGGTCTTTGTCGTCGTCAAGCGGTGTTCGTCATCTAGCTTGACGTGGTAAGCTCAAGTGAAGCATCTAGAAGATATCCTTTGCTTGATGCTTGCCACCCTTTTGGAGATTGTGGCCTTGTGAAGATTTGTCGAAGGGTCTCTCCCATAATGGTGTATGGGGGAGCTAGTCTCTACCATAATGGTGTATGGGGGAGCAACTTGCAAGTCTTCATCAAGCGGAGCTTGTGCTAGCAAGCGCAATCAAGAAAGAAGATCCAACTTGAGAGAGTCAAGATCGCCATCATCTACCTCAAGTAGAATGCTCAAGGAAAAGGTATAATCTTGATAGGTTTTCTATTTTACCGGTCTCGTGTCTTCGGGAGACCGGGTTATAGGATAGATAGTCGTACTATCAAGAGGGGCTCTCAAGTGAGTAACGTGATCGAATTGTTGTGGAGAGATCAAACCTTTGCATACTTTCATATCATCTTTCTTGGTTCTTATTTGGCTTTTGTCTCCTTTGGGTTTTAGTTCTTGTCATGATCTTCATGGCAAGCCAAGGTTTATCGAAAACGGTTTTGGTAAGAAAAACTTGTTGCGATTTCGGTGGTGAAAATATCCGGTTCAGTTTTTAGAATGTTTCCACACCTTCCATGTGTGGTAACATCTCCATTCCTTTTTGTTCGGATAGTCCTTATTATTACCTTTCCAACCCATTTGGATTCACCTTATGTGTGTTTTCGTGTTGGAGGTTTTACCGGGTGTTCCTATTTGAGAGGTCTAAACCTTTACCCATTTGGTTTTATCTTCCATTCATGGACAATGATGTTTCTCTGCATATTCTTGTAGTGCTCGTCGTTGTGATTTCAACGAGCCCAAGAACATCAAAAACGGAGTCCATATGTAAAAGTTATAGCATTTCTCGTATCGGTTGTCATTCTCAGTTTTTGCATCCGGAATATTCCGGGCCATTCCGGCCATAACGGGAAAAAGCTCTGTTTGCATCCGGAATATGGGCCAATCCGGCCTGGACGCGTTTTGGGCAGAAAACGGCTAGTTTTGAGCCCCTATTTAAGGGGTTTTCTTCCCCAAAGCCCCCAGGCCTTTCCCAACCCATTTTTCCTCTTTCTCTCCACCATTGTTGACTTTGGAAAGTTTGCTCCTCTCTCAATCCCTCCAATGATTCTTGCATATCTTTGAGGGAGAAGTTAGAGGAGATCTAGATCTACATTTCCACCAATCCATTCTCCTTCTTAGTGAGGGAAACCTAGTAGATCTTGATCTTGGAGTTCTTGGTGTTTCTCCATTGTTCTTCCTCTCTTATTCCCCCATAAGCATTTGTTGCTTTGTTGGAATTTGAGAGTGGAGGATTCGAGCACTTGTGCTCTTGCCATTTGCATCGGTTGCATCGGTTTGGTCTCTCCACGAGGATTCGTGGAAGTGAAAGATTGTGAGCTTGTTACTCTTGGGTCTTGGACCCTAGACGACTTGTGGTGTTCTTGGGAGCCTCCAATTGAGTTGTGGATGTGTGCCCCAAGATTGTGGTGACACCGAGAGCCTCCAATTGAGTTGTGGATGCGTGCCTCGGGTTTGAAGGTTGCCAATAGTGAAAGGTGAACTAGGCCTTTGTGGCGGGGTTCATCGGAGAATAGGGTGAGGCCTTTGTGGCGTTGACTAGGCCTTCGTGGCGAGCTCACACCCCTCCAACGAGACGTACTCCCCTTTGTGGGAGGAACTCGGGAATACATCATCGTCTCCGTGTGCCTCGGTTATTTCTATACCCGAGATTTTTACTTATGCAATTTACATTGTGATAGCCTTCGAGCTTGAAGTTATATATCTTGCTATCACCTTGTTACTTGTCTTGCTTAGCATAAGTTGTTGGTTCATCTAGTTGACCCTAGAATATTTAGGTTGTATGCTTGTTGTCCGTTCAACCCCAACCCGCCTGGTTGAGGTGAGCCATACCCGGTTCCAGGAGCAAGACCCAGCCCGCCTGTCTGAGCTGATTGCACCTCGACTGCACAGAACGCCTCGTCTAGGCGCCATGTAACCGCAGCGGCAGCATCTCCTCGTCCCTCGAGCGAAGACCAAGCAGCTCTAGGCTGCAAGCACACACATGACCTCACTGTCCCGTGGGCAGAGCTACCATGCGCCAAAGGCGAGCGCACCGATGTCCCTCGAGACGCAGCCGAGGCCACCATGTTACTGTCCAAAAAAACGTGACCAACACCATCGGGCACCGAGCCCCCACAACCATCAACCGCAGCAACAACCACCGACTCCACCGATGATCTGCATGCCCAACATCGCCCGAGAGAGAAGCTATAGCCGATCCTGTCGCCGGTGCAACAGAATCCGCAGTGGGTTGCATATACTGATGTTGACCGAGAGCACGAAGCTGAACATGTGCCCCCCGCAGCGAATTAGCCACCAAAGGAGAAAGCACCACCCCAGTAGCAAAAAAATTTGTCACTTTGTCTCCCTCAGATTGCTTACCAGAGCCTCTGTGCAACACATTGGACCCCTCTTTCTCCTACCTCTTATTATAGCCATCATCAATCATATCATCACTACCCTTCTTCTTAGACCCCGCACTATCTCTATCCTGGTCATGACGATCATCCTCCTTAGCATCAACAACCATATTCGCCTCATCATCAAAATTAGGGTTCTCAACAGAAAATTTCAGCTCGTAGAACCCATCCGTAATGAAAACAGCCCATTTATCCGGAATCAACGTGTAATCCATGCAACCAACTAAAATCCTTAGAACCCATGCTTGCGAGTAAACTTCATGTCCACCTTAAGAGTTTTGCCGAACAAAGAACCTAGGCTC